>CAKXYN010000003.1:12875000-14125000 GCA_935064755.1 Tragelaphus eurycerus
GAAAATGAAATGTTGAAAACATCTTTAAAAATAGGCTACTTCTGGAAATGATAAAAGTAAACACTTAATAAAACAAATAGGTTTCCAGTAAATTATAAGCCTGCTTTTTTTTCTATGATGGGAATTGCTTCAAATAAGTATCATACCTAACCAGCCCCAACCTAACTTATTGAACTGGATTATTTTTGATAATCCTGTCAAGGAACCCTATGCAGTCTAACCCCACATCCAGTTCATTTACTGGAACACACACCAGCATCCCTTAGTTCAGAAATGTTAAAATGATCACACAAAAAGAGTTTACTGAAGATGAACAGCAAAATTAAAACCCAATTCTTGCAGGAACAATGTTTTAGAATTTCACCATTTATTAAGCAAGGGGAAAAGAATATAGAATCTACCCTAGGCCAGTCTTTCTCAAAGTTGAGTGACCATCAGAAACACCTGAAGTGTTCATTAAAACACAGAGCACTGAGTCCCACTTCCTCAGAGTTGAATAGATCAGGTGTGGTCTTGAGAGCTTACTCTTCCTATAAATGATCAGATTAAGCTTTTGTTTGTTGCTATGAGAACCACAAAATGAGCGAGGCCAAACCAGCTTGTCAATATAGGTTGATTGTAGGAAAAATAAAGAAATTTAAATCTGTGGCCAAAAGAAAAAAAATTCAAAAGAAAATAAATCATTTTCTAATGCTATGGAAGTTTAAAGATGACAAACAGGTTACCTTGGTCAGCATAGAAAGTGCCAGTAAAAAGGACTGAGTACATCAAGCGTCCATTAGGGTGAAAAGGCGGTTCCCACCTCACGTGGGCTTTTCGGGATCCTTCTGTTTTGACAAACACATTTACTGTTCCTTCAGGAGGAGCTTCCAGAGTTCGATTTTCCACCTGTGAGTATAAAAAGATTTATTTTTGTTTGCAAATAAAATAAGTACATGCTTCACTTTGAGCATATTTCTTCAAAGAATCTCTTTTGGCTGTGAAGTAAACTGTTTTGACAGTCGCATCTTGTATGAATACCTCATTTTGTCAGCAGGATCAAAGCATACCTCATGTTTTCTTCCTCCTGCTGTTAAAGCTTAGAATTTGAGCTCCTGACCAAGGCAGTTTGTGATTTCCAGAATATGTGGATCAGCTCACACTGTGATCATGCCTATAGCTGTGCATATCCACAGAC
This sequence comes from Tragelaphus eurycerus, assembly GCA_935064755.1. Classification (NCBI taxonomy): domain Eukaryota; kingdom Metazoa; phylum Chordata; class Mammalia; order Artiodactyla; family Bovidae; genus Tragelaphus; species Tragelaphus eurycerus. Next base: position 12,876,178 of record CAKXYN010000003.1, read on the forward strand.
TATTTCTAGGGTGGCTTAAAAACAATTTTTTTGTGATTGCAAAAGAGAAGAAATGCATAAGGTCTGTTTTCATAAGCTCCTGACTGGAGTAATAGACTGCTGGGCTTTGTCAAAGGCCGCATCAAGCATCTTCACAGACACACACACATACTCACTTCTCTGAGCTGTTACTACCAGGTATGTGCAAATGGCACCATGCCAGACATCAAGAGATAAATGTACCTGAGTGACTCTATCCCTAAAGTATAATCACAAAAGCTGAAATTTCATTAATATAATGGTAATGAATGTATATGAGAAGAACAAAAAGTGAATTATTTGAAGAGAAGGATTCAAACATAATCCTTTACTGCACAGGGGCCAGAAAGATTTTAATAGCAAAATAAGAAAGAGAACAGAGGAAGATGAAGTGGGAAAGAAACTAGAAAGGGGTTTAGGGTATTTTACCATCATTTAATAATTGGCTTAAATTTCTTAATGAATCACCATGAGCATCCCTCATGAACATCTGGCCTTTTCAGACATATAGAATATGTTGATACTTTTGACCTTATTCTTAAAATACAGGCTCGTGCCTCACAAGAAGGTGATCAAACATGAAATCCTTAGGCAGGCAAATATTCTCAATTATGTAGCCTTCATTTGTTAGGGCGAATACACTTTCCCAATTATGAAAATAAATGTGGAAAAGACAGAGTGTTAATTTTTAATAAGTATGAGGTCATGACATGTTTTATTTTCATCTGAGAAAGGCTATGGGGTTCTTTAGATCTATAACTCCTACTCATTTTTTTAGTCTAATAGCTACGTATGAAAAATGATAAAGAAACTTGACTGGAAAAATATCAACTCATCATTTTAATATTTCATAACAAAGCAATTGGTTTCATAATGTCTATGTATATAGTTCAAATTATTGCATGGAAAGTGATTTTAAAGTGTTCCACATAAAATAAAACTCAAAGTTGAAGAATTAAGTATAAATCCAGATAATTACATTATTCTCAAATATCTAGTTAATTCAAAATAAAAATATAGTTTTAAAATCTCCTTATGTATATGAATAAATATTTCAGTACTTTATATTAAATTTGGCAGTTGGACTCTTTTGCTCTGACTTTTTTTAAATTTACACTTTGTTTATCAACCTTGCCTTAAAAAATGCTAAGAAAGGCCATTCTGAAGGTTAAGTTGGTTTTCACCTGAAAACTTCCCCTGACACAGAAAAAAAAAAAATTGAGAAGAACTGTGCAAGGGAAACAAACATTTTAACAAAAATTTTATCCTTAATAAAACTCTTACAATGTATCAGAAATCTGTATATGTATTACATGTGTGTTGGGTGTGTTTATCTGTGTAACGTGCCATCACCAAGAAACCAAGGCAGCTTTATAACCATATTACACAGTTGTGACCTATAGTTTCACACTTCATCCTTAAGAAGGTCCTTGGAGAACTGAATCCAATGAGTGTTCCAAGGCCAAATACAGCCATGAAATTTCCCATCTTAGACTCTACCAGTGTTACCCAACAGTGGACAAGAGAAAAAAAAAACAGCAAAGTGATCTTCCTGTGGACAAATTCATTGCATTTTATTGTAGAAACACAAAATGTTGAGAGTTTCTTTCTAATTGCAATTCAACAATATAATTGAACAAAGGAAAGCATTTAAAAAGTTCTTCCCTGTCCTATTTTCTGTTAATTTTTTTGTTATTTCACATATTTATGAAACCTCAGTTACTGGATTTAATTTGACAATGCATATTAGCATCTTAAAATTTTAATCAAAGACATTGTAAAATTGCCTTTTACAGTGGAATTTCTTTAAAAGCCAAATACACTGTATAAAAATGAACAAGAACTGAACAAACTACAGAGAAATTTTTTTTTCCCCAGATGGTACAGAATGATTTCTTCTAAATAATAAATATCAGGGAATAAACTTGGTTAGGCACAAAACATATTGAGCTGGCTCGGTGGTAAAGAATCCACCTGCAATGCAGAAGGCACAGAAGACATGGGTTCCATCACTGCACTGGGAAGATCACCGTGTATATATTTATGGCGACCCACTCTAGGATTCTTGCCTGGGAAATCTCATGGATAGAGGAGCCTGGTGGGCTACAGGGTCACAAAGAGTTGGACACGGCTGAAGTGACTGAGCACGTAATACTACACTAAGATGGTAAAGATATGTAATTTATGTATTTTATTTTTTAAATATTCTATTTTATCAAATTTGTCAAATTTTTAAACTGTTTTTTATTACATGAACAACCTTGAAAATTTTGAGGGTGAACCAGACTACATTTAACACTATGAACATATTTGTCATAGGAAACACTGAATGGTATTTCCCTACGTGCATGAAAAAGAATGATATTAAATATGTAAGAGATGTGAAACAGTCCTCTGTTTCTAAAAACCAAGAGTTATTATTAAGAAACGTTGTTAGGTGCACAAAAGTTTGACTCTTTAGAAAACTTAATGTTCGATTTAAAAGATTTAAAAATAAAAACCATAAGTTTGTTGTTTCAATGAAATATTGGTTACAACAGTGGCCGTTAGATAAAGAATACCTTTAAGTGATAAGTATACAATATGTATCGGAGAAGGCAATGGCAACCCACTCCAGTACTCTTGCCTGGAAAATCCCATGGATGGCGGAGCCTGGTGGGCTGCAGTCCATGGGGTCACTAGGAGTTGGACACGACTGAGCAACTTCACTTTCTCTTTTCACTTTCATGCATTGGAGAGGGAAACGGCAACCCACTCCAGTGTTCTTGCCTGGAGAATCCCAGGGATGGCGGAGCCTGGTTGGCTGCCATCTATGGTGTCACACAGAGTTGGACACGACTGAAGCGACTTAGCAGCAGTAGCAGCAGCATACAAAATGTATATATGATAACATATGTATATATATGATTAATGACATCCCTGCAGTAAGAATTCACAAACCCCCTCCAGTATTCTTGCCTGGAAAATTCTATAGACAGAGAAACCTAGCAGGCTACAGTCCATGGGCTTGCAAAGAGTTGGACATAATTGAGCACAAACATGATGATATATATGATATTCAACAAAATTTAGCTATTATATGTGTGTGTGTATATATGTATGTGTGTGTGTGTGTGTGTGTGTGTGTGTGTGTGTGTGTATAAAGACTTTGGCCACCTGATGTGAAGAACTGACTCATTGGAAAAGACCCTGATCCTGGGTAAGATTGAAGGCAAGAGGAGAAGACAATCACAGAGGATGATGAGATGGTTGGATGGCATCACTGACTCGATGGACTTGAGTTTGAGCAAGCTCTAGGAGTTGGTGATGGACAGGGAAGCCTGGCGTGCTACAGTCCATGGGGCTGCAAAGAGTTGGACACAACTGAGCAACTGACCTGAACTGAATATGTGTGTGTGTGTGTGTGTATAATTTAATGATAGGAAAGTCTGGCTTTTAAGATGTGGTTCCTAGATTTCTTAAATCAATAACACATTGAAAAAAACCATTGACAAGAGTTGAATCTGTAATATCTTTTATGATTGTGATAGATATCCAGAGCTATCTAAAGTACTCAAATATGGGATCTCTTATGGGCATAATATATATTATAATAGGTAAAAAAAAATTTAGAAATCAATTGAAGATCATGGATTTTAACTTCTTGGCAGCACCGAGTTGACTTGTTCTAAATAAAGACATTGCTATTCTATCCCAGTGACTAGAGATGGATCATTGACTTGGGAAAAGTGTTTGCATACTGAGCACAGGATAAAGAAGAGGACCAAGGGGAGAAAACAACTCTGTGCTTTAAGCTAAGACTGAGTCTACAACGCGTGAGGCTTTGGAGAGCAGGGTTTTACAATCCAGTTCCGTTTCCGCCTTTCTATCGGGTTTTGTGCCTTTGATTCCTTCAGGTCAACATCACCTACTATCTGCACAAGATACAGACTGATAACTGTGTCCCCCTTGTTTACAGTGACCAGAACACCAGGAGACAGAGTGGGACCCAGTTTAGTAGCTGGGACCACAACTTGCAGTTTATTTTTTTTGAAAAAGCCTCACTTTCAAGCTCATGGCAAATGTTCTTTTGTTTCTTTTTCTTTTTTTGAATGGAGAAGAAAGTCTGGCCTATTACCATTCCTGCTTTTAAGAGTAAGTAACCATTAGAAGGGTCTAGGCTATGAAATACTTAATGGCAATAAAGACTACAGCTCAGCTCCACTGATAGATAATGTTAGCAGCTTGGAAAGCCACCAATCTCTGAAGCAAAATGGGAGGTGTGATCAAAACTAAGGAAGCAAAAATGTAAATGGTAGAGCTGTTTTTCAAGGGTAATATTTATACAATACACTCTTCAGTGAAGACAGAGTACATTAAAATGATAGACCATTAGCAAATATAGCCAAAAAATATCGAAAATGAATGAGTATTTCCCTTAAAAGAAACTAAGTCTAATTGATCAAGAAATACGCACAAGAGTAAAATGTGATGTTTTGAGACGGAAGAATGTCAAGCTGGTCTATGAGAATTACATATAATTAATTGGGTTTTGGAAATTATACCAGTGATAAAAAGCACAATTTTTTCAATCTTTTAACTACTATTGAAATATAGATAAAGATTTCTGAAATGTGGTCTCAAAAGCTGGTATTAATGACTTTTTAAATACTGTTCTTATGAATATATCACACTAATAAAATTACAATGTATTATTCTAATGGATGAGGCAAACTCAATCTTTTAATTGATTAACATACTTGTTGCGGAGCAGTGTTGCCATACTGTGACAGTTAGGGCCTTTCAATTATTTTCACTTTTTAATCAGACACTTACTTATTACTAGGAAGAAAAGCATCCACTTTAAATATGTCACTATATTAGGCAAGCCTGCCTGGTCAACCTACCTTTTGAAATTTCAATAAAATGTAGATTTTGTCCTTCACTAGACCTATGTGCAATCTTAAAATTTATGTGGAATATAAAATCCTACTAACTCTTAAATGAAATTTTATAAAAAGAACATCTCCCCTCCTACTTGAAAGGCTAGCTGTGGAGAGTTGCCTATTCATTGTCATCTGACATTTAGTACATACCCGGGATGTAAATTGCCACACTTACCAGTGGGCCCAGAGCACAACCTCTGGCCGTGCAGGCTTGGACCCTGAAGGAATGCAAGCTCCAAGGAGCGAATCCAGAAGCATGACAACTGAGTTCTGAGGAGTTGTGAATTAATATACCATCGAGATACAGCCCGTAACTTGTGATAACACCTGGGAAGGCAAAAATAATTGTCTTTTAGTATGATTGTTAGACAATAGCAAAGAAGGTCTTAAAAGAAGCATGCACTTCTTGATGCAATTTCTAATTGCATGGAATCACAGTCTCTCCCTTAGTCTAAATCCTATCTCTTTCCAAAGGATAAAACAGGCTTTACACTCTTGAATCTCAAATTGTTAAGCTAATTAGCATAGAGGCACAAATAGAAATCGAGGCCCAGTATAGGAAGCTTTCTATTGCATCATGTTAACTGATGTCACTGGTGTTCCATATCAGAAATGAATAAAGTAAGGACATTTACAATTTGCATTGTTTTCTAAAATGATATCCTGATAGATGTGCTTTAGAAGTCCAATAACCCTGTTTGGTAATGCATTATGTGTGACTCAGGATGTACCAGGCACTGTTTCAAGTGCATCCTCTTTTTTAACTCTCTCCTCACACACACAGTACTACTATAATAAGTGCAATATTATCATCACTATTTCATAGATGAGCCAAGCCAGGTACAGATAACAGGTAACTTGCTCAAGGTCACAGAGCTGGTAAATATGGAATCAGGATTTGAACCTGGTTCCAGAGCCCGTGCTCTCAATTACAACACTGAATCACCTAAATGTAAAGCCCATGCAACTTTCACAGATCCATTCATAAGACATTCATGTACAGAGTAGAGAAGCTATCATTTGCAAGATTTAATGATCAATTCAAATTTGTTTTAGAAGTTACATGTACTTTCATGAAATCAACTAAGAGATTTGAGAGACTGCAGGGCTAATGAATATAATCATTTGATTTCTTCCATTCCAATGTGCATCAGGGGAGATGGTGCACCTTCTTTAAAAGGAGGTTAGGGATCTCTGCTCACTGTAAATATCCCCTCTCATTAAACATCATATGTTAAGAAGCAGAACTTTGCTTACATGCTAAATTAGAATGTCTTTCAAAGGTAAATTAATTTCATAGTGGCCTCCTGAGCGTGCCCTTGAAGAATTATCTTAACCATTCCTCTGTCAGACAGTCTTCCTTGAAGACAGATGTTAGGTTCTTCTCCACTAGCAGACAGCACATCTCCATCGTAGCACTTAGCCACTTCTCACATTATTAGTATTATTATTTCTTATGTAATTGCCTGACATCTCCAGTGGGCTATAGGCTCCTCAAGGCAATCTTGACTTCCTCACCTGTATGTTTCTAGAGCTTAGCACCGTGCCTAAAACATGGTTTATGCTAAGCTGCATCAGTCGTGTCTGATTCTTTGCAACCCCACGGACTGTAGCCCGCCAGGCTCCTCTGTCCATGAGATTTCGTTGGCAAAAGTACTGTAGTGGGTTCCTGTGCCCTGCACCAGGAGATATTCCCTACCCAGGGATCAAATCTGTGTCTCCAGCATCTCCTGCATTGCCAGGCAGGTTCTTTACCACTAGCACCATCTGGGAAGTAGGCACTTACAAAATATTAACTAAATGAATAAATTAACTTATATGCAGCATAGCAATAATACCAGCATCCAAACAGAATGAAAATTTAATACTATAGGGAGAAAAGGATACCTAGATACCTGAAATATTAAAAAAAAAAAAAACCTCACTAAAAGGTTGATATTATAGGATAGCTCAAAACAATATTTTGAGAAGGAATAAGTTTTGCAACAGAAGACTAACAAAATCAAATGTCATCAAGAGAGTCCTTGAGAGCTGTCTTCCGGGAGAACTGACTCTCACTCTTATGGACAACAGATCTGGTCTTCTGAATGTCTTAAAAGTAGATCAAGCCCTCATTCATCATTGTATCAGGGACAGCATCACTCAGGCAACCGTAACACCAGAAAACATCATAAGCGTCCAACTCTCCTGGGTGGCAGTTGGTCATTTCTGGAACCTTCACAATGTTCTGGCAGCACCATCATCTGTGAACTTATGAAATGCTGTACCTATTGTCACAATATCCCTTACAATGTTGCTTTTGATTAAGAAATCAGTTTAGAACAAAAGAAAGGGGAAGTGAATTAATACTATGGAAGTGACCCATTTTATATCTCATTAACCCATAGCCTGGGAAATTGCAGAAATGGCCTTTGGAAATGTACATAACAGCCCAAGCTGAGTTACCCTATGGATCTGGAATCCCTGTAGGATGCTGTAACTGCTTTGAACTAGGGACTAGTATTTGATGCTGATTTTTCTATAGTGAGAAAAGGTGAGAATCTTTCTTAAGATCATTTCTTAAATCATTTTTTAAAATGCCATGTAAGTATTTTTGAAATTATAAAACACTTTATTATTTAAAATGTACTGAACACTTACGTTGAGTCAGACAAAAGGTTGTATGCTTTACATGAATTATTTCTGTTAACTTTTTAGTCAGCATGTTTTCTTCTAATATTATAGTTAATATGTTCTTCAAACTATTTGTGCTTTCTCTATTCACAAAAAGGAATGCTTGTATCATGGGGCACCAAGGTACCAGTAAATTAGAAACAAGAATATTACCTGGCAACTTGGGATCTTTGTGCAACCATAACAACACGCAAAGAAAAAGTTACTATGAGGGAGGAGGAATTAGCTTCCTTTCACATGCTGACATACTGGACTTTCTCAAGGGCACCCCTTTGTCTGACAGATACGATCATGTGACTATTGGAAGTCTAAAGCAACTTAAGCCACAACCACTAAGGACATAGAGCTTTTAATAATAAACATTCGGTTGCCTCTCTGAGTCAAAAATCCCAAGCAGATAGGCTAGGGGCTGACAGCAAATGGAAGAAATTGTAAATATCAACCATGGCCTTAACTAGTTATAGAAACAAGCATTGAAGATGTTATTTTTTATTTCTTGCTTATTATATAGAGATTTATATATAATAACTAATTTTCCCTCCTCCAATTCTCTGTTGATTTATATAAAGAAAGTTGGTTTACAGTTTAGGTTTTAAGTTATAGAATATCCAGGTGGGATGTATCTAAACTGAAAGGGGAGTTAATACCACCCACATATGACTATCGGAGAAGGCAATGGCACCCCACTCCAGTACTCTTGCCTGGAAAGTCCCATGGACAGAAGGGCCTGGTGGGCTGCAGTCTATGGGGTCACTAGGAGTTGGACACGACTGAGAGACTTCACTTTATTTTTTCACTTTTATGCACTGGAGAAGGAAATGGCAACCCACTCCAGTGTTCTTGCCTGGAGAATCCCAGGGACGGGGGAGCCTGGTGGGCTGCCGTCTATGGGGTCGCACAGTCGGACACGACTGAAGAGACTTAGAGCAGCAGCAGCAGCAGATACGACTATAGGGACAGAAGGTAAGAGCGTATTCACTTGTTCAACACTTAGTAGCACCACGTGGGGTGGAAGCATGCAGTGATTAGCATCAGCAGTGGAAGGGAGAAGAGTAGGCATGGAGGCTGAACAGCTCAACTGGTAATTCATCTCAGTCATCTGATGACACCTGACACGTGCACACTTCTAGAGCCTGGTCTGTACACTGAGCCCAAGAGCCAACACACTACATTTTTAGCTCTCTTGCTCGTTGACTTTCTAGAAAGTTTCACCAAGAGGAGGCACTGCTAGGAGGGTAGAAGCACGAAGAAAGAAAACATCCAGCTTGTTTTTGAGAATATTTCATGTACCACTCTGGCTCCACAAAATAGTGTGACCACCAGCATCTGTTCTCCTTTATTCTAACGTGATTATCTAATGTCATTTAATACTTGGCACACAAAAGAACGAGTGAATTAAAATTAACACGTGAGAGATACATAGTGAAAAACCAACTAGTACATGGTTTAAGAGAAGAAAGACAGATAAAAATCACGCTAATAATAATGTCTGTGTGTGTGCTAAGTTGCTTCAGGCATGCCCGACTCTTTGCAACCCTATAGACTGCAGCCCACCAGGCTCCTCTGTCTGTGGGATTTTCCAGGCAGGAATACTGGAATGGGTTGCCAAGACTTCCTCCAGTCAATCTTCCTGATTCAGGGAGTGAACCTGTGTCTCTTATGTTTCCTGCATTGATAGATGGGTTCTTTACCACTAGCACCACTTGGGAAGCTCAACAATAAAAAAGACAAGAAATTATTATGTGCCGGGCACTCTGATAGGCAATCATTCTATGCAATGGGCACCCGGTGCACAAATCACTTATGCTATTGCACTTACGTGCAAATCACATGTTGCAGAAGCTCTTAAAGAAATTTTAAGACCCCTGGAATGCTATCTACTTGATCTGCTTTTCAACACTGAAATAGAAAGTACCCAAATCAGTATTTCCCTTTTCTTACATAATTGGGGAACAGAGACTTTCTTTTCTGCTGGGATTATGTGCATAATATCTCATTTGTCTGACATATTGAGAAATGAGATATTTTATAGGAGTTAATTTTCATTATAACTAAATCTCATCCATGAAGTGCAAACTTAAAAATCTTAACCATTTTTGAGGGAATTCTTTCCAGCAAGCACTACACACTTTCCTGTCTTTTCACAGAGGCAATAATGAATATAAGAGAATCATTTTGTGAGGATTCAAACTGTGCATTATGGACACCAGAGACTATATTCACTAATTCAGTGATAATCTTCAGGACTGAGTAGGTGCAGGACACTTAGCCAGCTTTTCCTGTTAACATCGCTGAGTGGCTACATTTCACTCACGCCCGTGTCTCCATTTTGAGTTCTCCATTCTCCCCCAGTGACAGCCTCTCAAATGTAACTTCTTTGTTTTGTCTACCTGACTCTAGTAAGTCAACCCCTAGCAAGATCTGCTGAGAAACTAGATAACCATGACATTTGGAAATAAGGATAAAGAAATAATAGACAGTTGCTGAGACAAGGGTTCAGAGTCAGATGAGCACAATGCAAATGAGCTGAGAATGAAATTAAGTGAGATTTGTGACAGTTAACTGCTCACTTTTTTTACTATCCTGTATGCACTGGACTTTGGGGATAAATTAAACTGAAGTCCAGACTCAATGGACATGAGCTCTCTCTTTCCTTCTCTCTCTCTCTCTCTCACACACACACACACACACACACACAATTTCCCAGCATTCTATAGGTAACCTATATTAGACAGTATTTGTAGAAAGGACAAAAAGATCAATTATAAAAACAATGTACACTGAAAAAAAAATGCGTCTGCATTTTAACTCATTTTGGACACTCCCCTCTACTTCATCCACCACACCAACTCCATTCTCAGTCCTGGAGATGTTACATTCCAAATTGATCCTTTCCCATCTCCATATCCATGGCTATCTAGTCCGCTCTGCAATCATCTCATAATAGAATGTGTGTGTGTGTGTGTGTGTGTGTGTGTTAAGTCACGTCAGTCATGTCCCACGCTCTGCGACCCCATGTATTATATCCGCAGGCTCCTCTGTCCATGTTGATTCTCTAGGCAAGAATAAGGGAGTGGGTTGCCATTTCCCACTCCAGGGGATCTTCTCAACCCAGGGATCAAACCCATGCCTCTTTTGTCTCCTGTTTTGAAGCATTATTCATGCTCCCACAGAATTCATTCTTCATAACACAGAAGGACAGTTTTTAAAACACACATCTGATCATACCACATGCAGTCAGTGATCAATCAGGCCTTGGCTGAGTACTAACGAACAAGATGAGTTCCCTGTCCCAGAAAGTTGGGGTCAACATGTTGTGAGGACAAAACAGTGGTGCTGACCTCTCTGGGTTTTCTGCCTCTCGGTCTAGGTCTTACCAGCTACCATCAGATCTCAAGGTAGGACCAAAGTGGGATACTACTGTGTTTTAGAGCTGGAATTCAGATATGTCCCCCATCAAAAGAGCCTAAAAAAGACATTTCATCTGTTTCAAAGACCATTTATTGTTAAATATTGAGTTAAGGACACAAAGTTAAATTTCCTGGTAAATTTGTAGATGATAAGATATATCATTTGAAAAAAATCCCATTTCTTATCAAAATAGGCAAGCAGATTTCATAACTTGTTTTAATTAGCAAATGTTTTGATGCAAATAGAGTTAGGTATGATATGAAACATTATACAATTCAGTTACCAAAACATACAATAATAAGCAATAAGTCTAAAATATCTCTCAACGCAACAATTTTTATTGACCTCAAATTCCCAATGTGATTTACAAAAATGAGTGAGTATAATCTACTGGACTTTTAAAATGAAGTCTAAGAAGACACTTTACTTTGACTATAGCACAAGACACATATGAATAATTTTGGGATAAGTAAAATGTTAAATTCTTAAAATGGTTTAAAACTCAACATTTAGAAAACTAAGATCATGGCATCTGGTTCCATCACTTCATGGCAAATAGATGGGGAAACAATGGAAACAGTAAGAGGCTTTATTTTGGGGGTTCCAAAGTCACTGCAGATGGTGACTGCAGCCATGAAATTAAAAGACGCTTACTCCTTGGAAGAAAAGCTATGGCCAATCTAGATAGCATATTAAAAAGCAGAGACATTACTTTGCCAACAAACGTTCATCTAGTCAAAGCTTTGGTTTTTCCAGTAGTCATGTATGGATGTGAGAGTTGGACTATAAAGAAAGCCAAGTGCCAAAATGTTGATGCTTTTGAACTATGGTGTTGAGAAGACTCCCGAGAGTCCCTTGGACAGCAAGGAGATCCAACCAGTCTATCCTAAAGGAAATCAGTCCTGAATATTCATTGGAAGGACTGAGGTTGAGCTGAAACTTCAATACTTTGGCCACCTGATGCAAAGAACTGACTCATTTGAAAAGACCCTGATGCTGGGAAAGATTGAAGGTGGGAAGAGAGGGGGATGAGAGAGGATAAGATGTTTGGACAGCATCACCAATGCAATAGACATGAGTTTGCGTAAGCTCCGGGAGTTGGTGATGGACAGGGAAGCCTGGCGTGCTGCAGACCATGGCGTCACAAAGAGTCGGACATGACTGAGCAACTGAACTGAACTCAAGTATTTTTGAAATTATAAAACACTTTATTATTTTTAAAAATGTACTTAACACTTACTTTGAGTCAGACAGTAGTCTGTGTGGTTTATATGAGTCATTTCTGTTAAAACTGATACCATCAAGAAATTAGAACAATTTAGAACATAGCAGTTTTCTTGTTATGAAGATGAGAGAATATTGTCTTAGAGGAACTAAGTTATTTCCCAAAGTCACACAAGGAGAAATTAAGGGGTCAGATCAGATCAGTCGCTCAGTCGTGTCCGACTCTTTGCGACCCCATGAACCGCAGCACGCCAGGCCTCCCTGTCCATCACCAGCTCCCGGAGGTCACTCAGACTCGCATCCATCGAGTCAGTGATGCCATCCAGCCATCTCATCCTCTGTCATCCCCTTCTCCTCCTGCCCTCAATCCCTCCCAGCATCAGAGTCTTCTCCAATGAGTCAACTCTTCGCATGAGGTGGCCAAAATACTGGAGTTTCAGCTTTAGCATCATTCCTTCTAAAGAAATCCCAGGGCTGATCTCCTTCAGAATGGACCGGTTGGATCTCCTTGCAGTCCAAGGGACTCTCAAGAGTCTTCTCCAACACCACAGTTCAAAAGCATCAATTCTTCGGCGCTCAGCCTTCTTCACAGTCCAGCTCTCACATCCATACATGACCACAGGAAAGACCATAGCCTTGACTAGGTGAACCTTTGTTGGTAAAGTAATGTCTCTGCTTTTGAATATGCTATCTAGGTTGGTCATAACTTTCCTTCCAAGGAGTAAGCGTCTTTTAATTTCATGGCTGCAGTCACCATCTGCAGTGATTTTGGAGCCCAGAAAAACAAAGTCTGACACTGTTTCCACTGTTTCCCCATTTATTTCCCATGCAATGATGGGACCAGATGCCATGATCTTCGTTTTCTGAATGTTGAGCTTTAAGCCAACCTTTTCACTCTCCACTTTCACTTTCATCAAGAGGCTTTTTAGCCCCTCTTCACTTTCTGCCATAAGAGTGGTGTCATCTGCATATCTGAGGTTATTGATATTTCTCCCAGCAATCTTGATTCCAACTTGTGTTTCTTCCAGTCCAGCATTTCTCATGATGTACTCTGCATATAAGTTAAATAAACAGGGTGACAATATGCAGCCTTGACGTACTCCTTTTCCTATTTGGAACCAGTCTGTTGTTCCATGTCCAGTTCGAACTGTTGCTTCCTGACCTGCATACAGATTTCTTAAGAGGCAGATCAGGTGGTCTGGTATTCCCATCTCTTTCAGAATTTTCCATAGTTTATTGTGATCCACACAGTCAAAGGCTTTGGCATAGTCAATAAAGCAGAAATAGATGTTTTTCTGGAACTCTCTTGCTTTTTCCATGATCCAGCGGATGTTGGCAATTTGATCTCTGGTTCCTCTGCCTTTTCTAAAACCAGCTTGAACATCAGGAAGTTCACAGTTCACATATTGCTGAAGCCTGGCTTGGAGAATTTTGAGCATTACTTTACTAGCGTGTGAGATGAGTGCAATTGTGTGGTAGTTTGAGCACTCCTTGGCATTGCCTTTCTTTGGGATTGGGATGAAAACTGACCTTTTCCAATCTTGTGGCCACTGCTGAGTTTTCCAAATGTGCTGGCATATTGAGTGCAGCACTTTCACAGCATCATCATTCAGGACTTGGAATAGCTCCACTGGAATTCCATCACCTCGACTAGCTTTGTCCGAAATGCAGTACTTGGATGCAATCTCAAAAATGACAGAATGATCTCTGTTCGTTTCCATGGCAAACCATTCAATGTCACAGTAATCCAAATCTATGCCCCAACCAGTAACGCCGAAGAAGCTGAAGTTGAAAGGTTCTATGAAGACCTACAAGACCTTTTAGAACTAACACCCAAAAAAGATGTCCTTTTCATTATAGGGGACTGGAATGCAAAAGTAGGAAGTCAAGAAACACCTGGAGTAACAGGCAAATTTGGCCTTGGAATACGGAATGAAGCAGGGCAAAGACTAACAGAGTTTTGCCAAGAAAATGCACTGGTCATAGCAAATACCCTCTGCCAACAACACAAGAGAAGACTCTATACATGGACATCACCAGATGGTCAACACCGAAATCAGATAGATTATATTCTTTGCAGCCAAAGATGGAGAAGCTCTATACAATCAGCAAAAACAAGACCAGGAGCTGACTGTGGCTCAGACCATGAACTCCTTATTGCCAAATTCAGACTGAAATTGAAGAAAGTAGGGAAAACTACTAGACCATTCAGGTATGACCTAAATCAAATCCCTTATGATTATACAGTGAAAGTGAGAAATAGATTTAAGGGCCTAGATCTGATAGATAGAGTGCCTGATGAACTATGGAATGAGGTTCGTGACATTGTACAGGAGACAGGAATCAAGACCATCCCCATGGAAAAGAAATGCAAAAAAGCAAAATGGCTGTCTGGGGAGGCCTTACAAATAGCTGTGAAAAGAAGAGAAGCGAAAAGCAAAGGAGAAAAGGAAAGATATAAACATCTAAATGCAGAGTTCCAAAGAATAGCAAGAAGAGATAAGAAAGCCTTCTTCAGTGATCAATGTAAAGAAATAGAGGAAAACAACAGAATGGGAAAGACTAGGGATCTCCTCAAGAAAATCAGAGATACCAAAGGAACATTTCATGCAAAGATGGGCACGATAAAGGACAGAGATGGTGTGGACCTAACAGAAGCAGAAGATATTAAGAAGAGGTGGCAAGAATACACAGAAGAACTGTACAAAAAAGAGCTTCAAGACCTAGATAATCATGATGATGTGATCACTGACCTAGAGCCAGACATCTTGGAATGTGAAGTCAAATGGGCTTTAGAAAGCATCACTACGAAATTAAGGGGTAGAACCTGGCAATCTCATCACACCACTGCCACTACTCTTATTATCCATTTCCAGCCTAATTTTCTCTTCTAAAATATGTGGGATATCCACTCAAATTAAGAACTGATGAACATGCTCTAGCCCTAAAAGCAATTAGGTTGAGCTTAATGAAAAATGGCCATATATTTATTGAAAGTCAATTACCTGAAAGGTACTTTGCTTGGTACTTTGAGAGACAGAAAGAAATAGTATCTACCTTTATGGAAGTAAGACAAGGGTTTAAAACACAGGTCTAATTAAATAACAATCTAACAGATGAGTAATAAGCGCCACAAAACCTTTACATCCAACAAAAGGTATAACCAGTTAAGTACAGATGCTTCTAGCAGGGAACAATCACCCTGGCTAAAGTGAGTCCTGAAAGCTTTTCAGAGCAGTCAAGTCTTCCATGCAAGGAAGCTATGTCTTCCATAGGTTCTTCCATAAGAAAGAAAAAGCAGTGACTCAGAAAGATGTTCCTGGTGGAGAAACGATATTTACCAATGTGTGGAAACAAGTAAGTGCAAGGTACAATTAAGATATCCTGAATAGACCAGTATTTTGTTATTTTTTTGTTGTTGTAATTAGTTCAAGTTTAATAGAAATAAGCCTTCAAAGGGAAGTTAGGAACTTGAATGCCGTTCGAAGGAACTGGGATTTTATGATACAAAGGAGAACCATCGACATTTTCATGTTTTCATGTACTAACCAGGGGCATAATGAAAGTCTTCCTTAAAACAATTAACCTAGAATGACATATATAATAGACTGGCGTAAGGAAGACCATGGAAATAGGGAGAAGTGAGATAGCTGAAAATACTAAAAAGAAAAAATAATAATTTTTAGATACACATCTTCCTGAATGGATCTTAAGTAGTTGTGACCTAGGCAGGGATGTGGGAACACAACATTTCATCTTTAGTGCATGGCATACTCTGAGTAATATCTTTAACACTTTTATATACAGCTGACCTTGAAATTGAACAATGTGGATTTGAACTGTGTGGGTTCACCTAACAAGGACTTTTTAAAAAGATAAATACAGTACTATACAATTGACAGAGACACTCTACTTCCCTGGTGGCTCAGACAGTAAAGCATCGGCCTACAATGCAGGAGACCCGGGTTCAATCCCTGGGTCGGAAAGATCTCCTGGAGAAGGAAATGGCAACCTTCTCCAGGATTCTTGCCTGGAAAATCCCATGGACCAAGGAGCCTGGTAGGTTACAGTTCATGGGGTTGCAAAGAGTCAGACACGACTGAGCGACTTCACTTTCACAATTGATAACTTGTTGAATTCAAGGATACAGAATTGGGAATACAGAGAGGTTACTGTGGAAATTTGAGCATACTGGAACCAATTCCCTGCAGATGCCCAGGGATAAATTTTATACGGCTTTTATACTGCTTGAGGAATCAGTAACCTTTCCTCCCACATTGTCCCAGGATCAACTGTACTTTCTCTTCTTTAATAAAACAAACTTATGAGCTTAGGACTGGGATGTGTTAGACTGATATGCTGTGTTACTAGTCAGAAAATATTTTTATCAGAGATGGACTGTGAAGTTAGCAACAAAAAAAATCATAAAAATCTATCACCAAAATACTAACTTGCATCTAATGATTTAGAAAGAGAATGTTTTTGAGGATTAAAAACGTCATACCTCTGTTTTGTATCTTGACTGAATCAATATCAAAATCTTATTACTATTATAAATGCTTATAATAGTGTACCATAGCTTTGGAAGATGCTGCCATTTAGGGAAACTGGACAAAAGGTAATGGAATCTTTTTGCATTATCTCCTATAAACTGCATGTAAATGTAGAATTATCTCAAAATACAACACTTATTTAAAATACAAAACAAAAACTGTCATGTTGTGGAGTATGACAGAAGAGGCAAATCTTTGAAATTCAGAAGCTGATGAAAAAAACAGCTGTTTAATCAGATACCTTGGTCCTTAGGAACTCTTCTTGAAAGACTTTTACTTTCCCTTTATAGGTGAGAAAAACAGGTTTGAAACCCATTTTTTTCTATCTTTTAAAAATTATGTAATAAAACATAATGAAGTATATAAAATGTTATGTTTTTAAAACAAAGAGAAAAGCTCTTATAAGCATCCCAAGGTTACAGCACAGAATACTGCTAAGTACTCCAGAAATTTCCTATGAGTCCTTCATGATTCCAACCCATCCACCCACCCTTCCACCTTACCAACCAGTTGGAGGATGACAACTTGGTTGACTTTAAGAACCGTGTTCTTACTTCTCTACCTAGGAAATCATCCCTAAACAAAGCAGCTTTGTGTGGCTTTCTACTTTGTATTTGAAATCAGATTTATGCATTTTTTTGCACATTCTTTTGCTCAACATAACATGCCTGGATTCTCTTCATATGGTTAAGGATAACCATACTTCACTCATTTTCATTGTTGTATAATTTATATATCTATTCTACCATTCATACTTAGATTATTTCCACACTTTGGTTGATGGATCAATGTAACTATAAGCATCTTTGTACATGTGTCCTGAGGCTCATGTATACAAGTTTCCTAGGGTATAGATTTTGGAGTGCAGTTGTTGGGATATATTTAACGTTACTAGACAAAACAACCCTTTTTCAAAGTGCATCAATTCCTATTAACACCAATAGTGTCTGTGAGTCATCATTCTGTATCATCAAAAAGACCACGTACAGTTACTCTGTTAAATTTTTGCGAGTGTTTTTTGCATAAAATATTATCTTGATTTGGTATTATTTTTTATTTCCCAACTTATTAATGAGACTGAGTACATTTCTTTAGAGCTATGGTTTTACTCAATGACTTTCAAGTAAGCAAGAAAAAAAAAAATGAGGGCAAGCTATATACTGACATGAAAAGATGTTTACTACAGTTTTGTCAGGAGGAAAAATATCAAAGTGCAGAAATATACATTTATGGGCAATCATTTTTAAGTGTCGATTATATGCCTATACATGGACATCATTATTCATTCAATCAACACAGTATGAAGCATCTACTATGTTCTAGGCACTCTCCTAAATGCTGTGGAGAACAAGTAAGCTGCAGACATAAAATCAGAGGGCAAAGTGGAAGGCTCTCCAGCTGGTGGCTGCCCTTTCAAGACAATATTGTAAAGTTAAATAAAATAAAATTAAAAAAAAAAAAAAGAAATTTCTCTCACTGCACATGGTCATTCTCTCATGACTACACATGTTTAAAACTTGGTCAGGGAGCTCACATTTTCCAAGTTTTTATTTCCTCCTCAATAAAATCCCTGCCTTGGTGGTCTGACTGATTGAACGTGAGAATCAAATGAGTGCATATGAAAGTCCCTTAGGAATTAAGTGTTATGAGTGCAAAGGCATGAGCTTAGACCTGTTCTTTTCTTCCAGGGTGAGTTCAAGCCCGTTACGAGAATCTCTCCCTAGACTGTCCCTCCTACTCTGCTCTATGTCACAAACTGCACGTGTCTTGTAAAAACAAATAATCTTCACACCTCTCAAAAACACACTTGAGACAAATCTGTATTCCTTACCTGTCTGCTGTCTGCCATCACCTAGCAATTTCTCTTTTTTTTCTATTTCTTATTTCATATTGAAGTATAGCTGATTAACAATGCTGTGTTGGTGTCAGGAAATAGCAAAGTCAGTTGCACTGATACACATATCTATTCTTTTCCAAATTTTTTCCCACTTAGGTTATTATGTTGTATTGAACAGAGTTCTTTGAGCTATACAGTAGGTCCCTATTGGTTATCTATTATTTTAAATATGTATAGCAGTGTGTACATATCAATTTCAGACTTCCGATTTACCTCCAAATCCTTCCCCCCAGTAATCTTAAATTCATTCTATAAGCCCGTGAGTCTATTTTGTAAATAAGTTCATTTGTATCATTTTTTAAGATCCTGCATATAAGTGATATGTGATATTTGTCTTTGTCTGACTTTCTTCACTTAGTATGACAATATTGAGTTTCATCCATGCTGTGGCAAATGGCATTGTTTCATTCTTTTTAGTGGCTGAGTAATATTCTATTGTATTATATATGTATCCCATCTTTTTTATCCATTCATCCTACCACGTAGCAGTTTCTTAAATGTGTTTGCTAACTCTTTATGTAATATTCCTCCTCTACCCTAGTCAAGCCCAGGAGTGCGGTGTGAAACAGCTACTTACTAAAAGCTATAAAATAATTTTTGGGAAAAAATCTATTGGGCTTTGATTTTTGGTAATCCACTAGTGTAGTAATCTGTTGTTGTTTATTTGCTAACTCATGTCCAACTCTTTACAACCCCATGGACTGTAGCCTACCAGGATCCTCTATCCATAGGACTTCCCAGGCAAGAATACTGGAGGAGGTTGCCATTTCCTTCTTCAGGGGATCTTCCTGACCCAGGGATCGAACCCACATCTCCTGCTTGGAGGGAGATTCTTTACCACAGAGTCACCGCAGTAATCTGATTCGTTGGCAAATATTTATGGAGGAGGTGCTTTGTGTCAGGCATGCTTGGAATACAGAAGTGATCAAAACAGTCCTGGCCCCTGCCTTCAGAAAACTTTCAATCTAAGTGAGAAGACAGACTAAAAGCATTATGTGTATGTAAAGCTGACTTCCCTGGTGGCTCAGACGGTAAAGCGTCTGTCTACGATGCGGGAGACCTGGGTTCGATCCCTGGGTTGGGAAGATCCCTTGGAGAAGGAAATGGCAATCCACTCCAGTACTATTGCCTGGAAAATCCCATGGACAGAGGAGCCTGGTAGGCTACAGTCCGTGGGGTAGCAAAGAGTCGGACACGACTGAGCGACTTAACGTTAACCTAACGTATGTAAAGCTGATTAACAAGAGAACCAGAAGAAAACATATGGGGGGAGGGACGGAAGGCAGATACTAACCTAGTCCAGGTATGCTAGGAGATAAGGCTTATTTGAGACACTGATCTTTGAACTTGCACATGAAGCAACTTCATCAAGAAGAAAAATTTCATAAACCATTATTTGATTCATTATAATAAAGATTTCATAATAATAAATTGAAAGTTTTCAATGAGATACAAGTGGATTGCTATTTAAAAATGAAATATCACAGGGGTATTAGATTAAAAACCTGCATCTAGAACTTTCAAGCACGGCTGTCCTTATTTACTTTAAAAATGTCTACTGTGCCAAAACAAAGTGCAACAAGATAGAATGTGTTTGATTACTTATTTACTTTTGTCAGCCTCAGAGTAAGGGAAAGCTTTTACATTTATCCCACACCCAGTTCCCCCACCCCACTGCCAAATTTGAAGAGTGGATTAAATGAGATGTAGGCACCAGTGAGGATCTCAGTCGAAATCTGATGACAATTAAAATGGACAATTGAGAAAACTTTGGTGCAGGCACTATTTACAGAGATGTGAGTAGAGTTAAAGGAAGGCAGCAACTGATAATAATGCATCCCCAGGTAGTCAGGACTCCTAGGGGCCAATAAATATCTGTACATTGCAGGGTAAAGGATGAGAACAGACTCAGGAAGCTGGAGAAAGAACTGGAGTGACAGGAAAGGGCCACTGGATAACAGTTGTAGCCTTTGGTGGAGGAACGCCACTCTGGAGCCCAGAGCCTGGTAGAAAGTTCTGAGACTCTGTTCTCCCCTGACTCTTTCATCTCTTGCTGTTGCTGCCCAGGGACAACCAAAAGGAAGAGAGAGAGAGAGGAAGTCCACCGATGTTGTGAGTAAAGGTCAGTCTAGTAGGATGCAGGTTTGAGTGGAGGAAAGTACAGGAAATATTTAAAGAAGTAAAAGAAAAATGTGCAACATAAAAACATTAAGGGAAATTATTATGTTGCATTGTATCATATTTTTGTGCTTTTCTCTTATTCTCTTATGCTAATAATCAGTAAGATAGCTATGAGCAAATAAAAATATTATGTTGTGAGGTACGGTATATCAGGTTGTTTAATGCACTTCTACAAATTCAGCTCTTCTATGGATAATCCACAAAATGGATACTTAATTCCCACTGGCTCACTATCATAAGCAGTTTGAAGTTTATCACCTTTCTCTTTCCATAATGGTAGAATTTTTAAGGTGTTTAATTTTCACAGGGAAGCTGAATCATAATTGTCCATAAAGCACATCCACTGGGATATATATCTTTGTGCCTCTTCATCAGGTTATGTCAAATTGTATTTCCTAAGGTGCCCAATAGGTTGTCATATATAACCAAGGAAATTCAATACAAGTACAATATGATGTAAATTTAATACAAGGTATCTCTGTGTACACTGAAGAATTCTGTTTACTGTAAGAATTAAACAACAATGCTTTGGTGTGTCATAAAAATAACATGCATAGTGAATATAGACGCTCCAAACATATTTGTTTGTTTATTTCCAGCGCAGTGTGCCAATGTGAATATCAACTGAGGTTTCCCCCCAAGGTCCGGATGATGATTGAATGTGGCAGATATTTCCCTGTGTGAATACTTGATCCTTCAATTAAAAAGGAAAAGAGAGAACAGCTTTCACAATGTGGAAGAATGCCTTATTACCGGTGTGCTCTCCTAAAAATGGAATCAACGGAATCTGAAAAAAAGACTGTGCTTGGGAAATTCTACCTGACAAACTGATGGGAGGTGTTTCATAAAAGTTACACAAGGTTTGCTCAAAACTGTCAAGCCATTTTCCTAAGTGATTCACCAAATTCTATAATCCGTTTCTTCTATGAACTATCAGCATTTGCAGGAAAGAAAATCGATTCATATTCAGGCTATTTAAACTCAGTTCAAAATAAAACGTTAAAAACAGTTAACCCTTAAAACCAGATAAAAATCAGGACAGAGATCTTAGAAATGTAGACCGTTGGCTCTGAGAATGAGATACTCAACCAGGAAGAGTATTTTAGAAAAATTCTGTATATATTTTCACATGGCTGCATGGAATCTTACATTATGAGCATTTCTATACAAAAAGTGGAAGCAGAAAGGTTTGATGAATAAAATCACGTATTTTTGAGTCATTCACACTTTGTTTTATATTACATTTCTAATCAACTAGCTATCTTGCTTAGAGGAATTAAGTTGCTTGAAAGTGAAAGTGAAGTCACTCAGTTGTGTCCGACTCTGTGACCCCATGGACTGTAGCCTATCAGGCTCCTCAGTCCGTGGAATTTTCCAGGCAAGAGTACTGGAGTGGGTTGCCATTTCCTTCTCCAAATTAAGTTGATTAATATTTATAAGTTTGAGTTTCCGCATCTGAATATTGTACCTATTTCATGGGCTAGTTATGAAAGTGAAAGTATCTGGCACATAGTTATAAATTGTAGCTATTACTATTATTAGTATTAGCAGAAAATCAAATACTTCTTTCTCTGCATGGGTAGAACACTTAATTAGCACTTACCCATACACCTTCATGTATATACATTTAAATTTTTATTTCCCTATATTTTCCTAAGGTGAAGGAGAGCATATACAGTTAATTGGTATGCTTACCACCCATCCCTAAAGAGATATATATTCATATATGCTCAAAAAACTGAACTAAATATTCTTTCAATAATGTTCTATTGTCTTCATGGCATTATGCATAAATAAGCCTGCAAAAATAATCAACTTCTTAAAATTTTTCTATTTTTATTGAAATTATTGCCACTTCCCTGATACATATCTGTGTATAAACTCTCACAAAGCTGGGTCAGTATAAAAGGCTGAACTAGGAAAATGTTTCTATAGGCTCCTCAAGCATTACTCCCTTTCTCAAGGAGACCCTGAGACCCTTGTCTAATGGGTGCTCAGATCTCATGCCCATTCTGTCTTTAGTAGACCATGATGGCAGTGACAATATGATAATACTGCCTCCTACACTGGCATGTAATGCAGACCCAGCATGGTGTGCTGTCTGTCTCTTTTCAGCACATCTAAGAATCACCAGGCTGAAGAATTCACATGCCAAATGCCTGGGTCTCTAATATATATTTTGAGTCTTTAGCAGGCCACGATGGAGATACCTTTCCACTCTCTTTGAAACCACCCCACCTATATTACATAATTATAAGATGTATTGTCAATGCGTATTTACATGTACTGTATGTGTATGCTGGTGCTTCTCACATCAACACAATTACTATTTTAATATTGTCCTTGGGATCAGTAAACATGAATCCATCCAATAGCTATTTAATATCCATCTCCTCCTTGATTGGCATCCTGCCAAACCTGGGGACTAGAACAGCAAACAAGGCAAATAGAATCCATGCCCTCATGTGGGTCACAGTCTAACAGGGTAACTATTTTACATAAATTTACATAGGTAAAGACAAAAGAGAGTTACAAGAAATTCTAAGTATTAATAAAAGATAAGAATTTAATTTTTATACTTTTAGTTTTATACTTTTAGTATTTTAAAAATACGTACATTCTAATCAGTTTAAAATATTATCAAATATGCTAGACATGGGCTTCTCTGGTGGTTCAGTGGTAAAGAATCCAACTGCCAATGCAAGAAATGCAGGTTTGATCCCTGGGTTGGGAAGATGCCCTGAAGAAGGAAATGGCACCCCACTCAACTATTCTTGCTTGGAAAATCCCATGGACAGAGGAGCCTGGCAGGCTACAGTCCACGGGGTCACAAAAGAGTTGGACATGACAGACGCTAAACTACAACATTATGCTAGACAACGAGTTGTACGTTTGGTAGAGTTGGATATCCATGCTGATTTTAGCAAAGTAGACCTCAAGTGGGAGGAATAAACATATTTCCAGACTCTCTGCCTGAAGCTTCTGAAGGAGATAAAAACCTCATGAGAATTTGGAAGCTCTCAAAAGCATAATTCTAATCATGCAGTTGTAATCTACACGATACAAGTCACATATTTCTTAGACAGTAACCCTTTGTGCTACAATTCATTGCAGGCTAATGGTATGACAAAGAGAATCAAGATCCTATAGAATAAATGGTTCTTATCCACCTCAGACTAAAAAGTAGCTCTTTTCAGAGGTTTTAAAATCCTGCCTGTAGTCACCGCCTACAAAGAACACCTCTGCCAGGGGGAATGTGGACCCAAAGGGCTGTGAGTAAAGAAAAGGAGCTAGAGTGTCACACCACCATTTTTTGCAGGTGTGTGAAGCAAGTTACCAGAATTAAGCAGGAGACGTCTGAAGGAAGCAGAGCCTTAGGTGTGAATCAAGTGATAATGACCCAGTACTTAAAGAATGGACTTGGCAGTCTAAAGCAATGAATAGTAAGCAGCATTCTTTACGATAGCAAAATTATGGAAACTTAAATGTCTATCAATAAAAGATGGGTCATATAAGCTATGGCTTCATTCAGTGGGATTCTACTCTGCCTTTCAAAAGAATGAAGCTGAGCTACACTTAACTGTTATGGAAAGATGTTTCTTCCATACTAGGTGAGAAAAGGAAGTTGCACAACAAGACAAATAGTATGAACTCACACTTGTTTAACAATTTTGTGTATATTTCTTTATGTGACTATTAAAAGTTTGTTGATTGGCTTAAACTAACACAGCCCTTAATCTTGTGTTTTTTTTTTCTAGTATATTTAAAGTTTAATTACATTCTATTATATCCTCCCTACATTTTTAGAAATTTTTGTTGAGAAAACAGAACATGAAATTTACCATCTTAAGCATTTAAATAGACAGTATAGAAGTATTAATATTAATTGCAGACACCTTGTTGGGCAACATCTCTAGAAGTTTCTCATCTTATAAAACTGAAACCTTATATTCACTGAACAGCGACTCTCCATTCCCCTCCCTGCCAACTCCCAACCCGTGGTATCCACACTCTATGTATTTGACTACTTTAGATACTGCATATATATGAAATCATGTTATATCTCTCTTTACGTGACAGGTTTTACTCAACATAATGTTCTCAAGCTTCATCCATGTTGTAACATGTGATAATGTCCTCTTTTTTTTTTAAAGGTGGAATAATATTCCATTGCAAACATATGCAAGATTTTATTTATCCATTCATTTGTCCATGAACATTGGGGTCCCTCCATCTCTTGACTGTTGTGAATAACTCTGCAATGAACATGGGTGCATGAATACCTCTTCAAGATCCAGTTTTCAATTCTTTTGGCTAAATACTCAGAAGTGGGATTGCTATATCACATAATAATTCTATTCTTAATATTTTGAAGATTTTCCCATCCTGGTTCACGTAACAGCTGCATCAATCTGCATTCCCACCAATAATGAACAAGATTTCTAATTTCTCTCTGTCCTTGTCAGCACTTGTTATTTTCTGTGTGTGTGTGTGTGTTTAACAGTGATAATCAACATATTTTTAGTGGAGCACTGATTATGTGTCAGGCGCTATTCTGACACAAGAGCAGCTGGGATAGCACTGAACAAAAGATGCCAGAACAAGAAGAGTCCTCTCAGACTACGGAGCATGTCCTGAGGCAAAGAGCAAACTTCCCAGCACAAGCTGTGGAGCGGGACCCGGCTGCGGAGAAAAGAAGAGAATGGAACCAAATAAAGCAAGAGGCCATTCTCCTAAGCCCCAGGAAAGGATTTTCCCCAGGCTTTAATGAGTAGGAGCTGATTGTTTAAATCAGAATCAGTTATAAAGCAGAGAGTCTGTTTCCTAAGCCATGCTGGCTAAAGGTTACCAATTGCTTAATGGGTAAAAACTGGATATTTATATAGTACCTTTAAACTTTTCACATTTTGTCATTATTGTTATTCAGTTGCTCAGTCATATCCAACTCTTTGTGACTCTGCAGACTGCAGCATGCCAGGTTTCCATGTCCTTCACTATCTCTCTGACTCAATTCATGTCCACTGAGTTGGTGATGCCATCCAACCATCTCATCCCCTGTTGCCCCCTTCTCCTCCTGTCCTCAGTCTTTCCCAGCCCTCAAAATATATATATTTTGTCACATACAGGTATGCATTTAGAAATATTTCTTATTACAGAAAGTCAGTTTACTGTTTCTCAACATTTGTTTCTCATGTTTATAAAGTCCTAATAAAATAACCTGTTTATGTATATGCTGCTGCTGCTGCTGCTAAATCACTTCAGTCGTGTCCGACTCTGTGTGATCCCACAGATGGCAGCCACCAGGCTCCCCCGTCCCTGGGATTCTCCAGGCAAGAACACTGGAGTGGGTTGCCATTTCCTTCTCCATTAGGTATATGACTGACCAATAAAGTCAAGATTTTGGAGCCTAGCATGTGCAAAATCAGATAATCAGTACCCGTTACACAATATGACAGTCTAAATGTGTATATAAACCTGGATATACCTCAACTTTTATTTTGACTGTGCCATAGGCATGTGGGACCAACCCTAGTTCCCTAACCAGGAATCAAATCCATGTTTCCTGCAGTGGAATCATGGCGATTTAACCGCCGGACCACCAGGGAAGTCCCCAGCACTAATCCAGCATTTTGAAGATAGCAAGTCAATGGGGTATTTATGATTATTCACATTTTTGGTTGGAGCACTAGAATCCACTCCTCCAGTCAGTGTCCCCCAGATGGTTCTAATAATCAGACAGGTTTGAGAAAATCATTTGAAAAAGTATCTTTAGTAACATAAGTTCGAAACCTATTTTCCAATTGTATTACTCTTCTGCTGCATATTCAGAAATGAGAAAGCAACCATAATGCAGCTATATTTTAATATGGACCTAGTTCCATTATGTTTGCACTAGGCATGCTTGTGAAGTTACTCGGTCGTGTCCAACTCTCTGCGACCCCATGGACTGTAGCCCACCAGGCTCCTCCATCCATGGGATTTTCCAAGCAAGGATACTGGAGTGGGTTGCCATTTCCTTCTCCAGAGGATCATCCTGACCCTGGGATCGAATCCCGGTCTCCTGCATTGTGGGCAGACACTTTACCATCTAAGCTACCAGGGAAGGCATGCTTGAGAAGAAAAACATTTAAAATTCTTAATTCAAATGCAAAATCCAAATTCTATAAAGACCAACCCTAGTCCCAGACTCCACATGGCTTAAAAAAAATATTTTGGGAACACATACATTTCAAACAAATACATTTCAGGAATTGACCTGTAACTACTTCTACCCTCTCTGTTGGCATCATCAGAGAGTTAAGACTCTACAGTATGTATGCCATTGATTAAATGAAATTTTCACAAGAAGCAACTAAATGAAATAAGTATTATTAGGTCCCAACAGAAAGTACTCCATTATGCTAAGCTTCATGAAGGAAAAAAGAAATAAATGATTTGTCATCTGTATTATCATCTGTTAGGGCTTCCCTGATGGCTCAGCAGTAAAGACTCTACCTACAATGCAGGAAACAAGAGATGTGGGTTTGATCCCTGGGTCATGAGGATCCTCTGGAGTAGAACATGGCAACCCCTCCTTCTTATCCCATGGACAGAGGAGCCTGGCAGGCTACAGTCCATATGGGTTGGAAAGAGTCAGACACAGCTGAGTGAGCACACAGCACACGCATCATCTGGTAGGTGTGTTGGACATGTACTCAGATAAATTTGATCCAAGGATGAATGGGGTGTGTGTCATGAAGGCAAGGGAAGAGGTTATACGGTCAAGAGAAGATGCGAAGCTTGATTTACATTCAAGAAAGGGTAGAATGATTTCATAAAATAGGAGGTCTATATTTAGCCCCAAGAACTGAGTTAGATTTCTCCAGATAAAGATGGAGAGATAGTTGGGATTGTTAACTCCAATTTTATAATCCAAGGAAATTGCGCTTCATGAATTTAGTAAATTTTCTAAAGTTACCCAGTTACTTCTCATCAGAGATAACATCTGACTCTAGGCCTATTTGACACCATACCTAAGCATTTCAACCCTACACCAAGCTGTAAGTATCCCAGGCAGCTCAAATGGAAAGCTTGCTACAAGGCTGCACCAGTGCAGGTTGAGCCACAAGTTGGGGGTGATCTGAATGTCTGACGAAAGAATCTGGACTCTATTCTTTGGGTGTTTAGGGGGACGTGTAGGAGCTTTGAAAACTGATGAAGTGACAAGATGTTCTCTAACCATCAGATTATCTTTCTCTAGACAATGGACAATTGGAATAAAACACTGGAAAATTTGAGGAGAGTGGGGAGATAATCAGTGGAGAGAAGAAATTTTTTTTTAATGAAAACTATTACTAAAAAATATCTAACCATTACCCCACAATAAAAGCTCTGAAAACTCTGATGTGATGAAACAAAAGACTTTAGAATGAGCAAACATGTTAGCATCATTCTTCTAAATCTCATAAATTCTTATTGTTCAATGAATATATTTTAAAGTTGCTTGTAAATATATAAAACATAATACACAAAAATTCTTTGAAATATAGAAAGTATTCTCTAGTCAACCTAGGATTCTAGGTTCAATGAGAGTTGCAACCACAGATTAGGATGAAGGGAAGTGTCTATTAATACTATACAAATCATATAATAGCATTTAAGAGCAATCCAGTTGGGGTAAATCATTAACATTTTCATTGCCATCTATGGACTGGAATTCTTTGTGGAGCACATAGCATGATAAGATTAACCGTTTAAGTATCAAACAGATACTCATTTTTTTTCATTAGGAAATTTGTAATAGTACAGGAATAACTTCAAGAGTAGAGATAATCACTCAATCTAATTAGTAGAGCTCTCTCCATTATCTCAAATATATCTCGTGCATTTGCCAAAAGTTTAATTAAAGTGAGATGACTGGAATAATTAATATCATAGTAAACATAAGACAAACTAATACAATGGTAATTCTTTTTCTTTCTTTATGGTTATGCTAAAAGAAGCCATTTCAATTTTCAGTAATGAGTTACTTAAAACAGTTTCTATGATATTAAAAGTCTTCTTGATATTTGTCTTAAAGAGGAGCAAAACTTGACGTTATGTAAGCTTGTCCAGTGTGGAAAAATGACACTATGCTGGCTGTAAATTAAAGATATTTCCATACAAATTAATAAAGCAATTTCTATCCCAAGTTATTACAAATTCTTTAAATAAGATTTTATTTTAGCACACGTTAACTGGCTGATCTAATTCTCTAAACTATGCAAAGGCAGATATATATCACTTAGAAATGTATACAATCCATTTCAAGTCAAACAAGAATAAATGTATATATACTTAATGTATGCATTGTTCAAAAACCTCATGCTAAAATATTTATAAATAACATATTAAAAATACAGAGTTCCAATTGGTCTCTTTTAAAATAAACTTATTAAAGCAAGAGAATTTTGAAATGTAATATGTGCATGAACTTTCTACCTCCCTACTTCTCCAAGAAAAAAGTAATGAGTGTCAAAAACAGAAAGTCATTGAAAACATAATGTCACTCTCACAAGGGCGTTCTTTGGGAATCCTGGTTTGTTCTCCTCACCTCTCCTGCAACACAGGAAACGATAAGATGCAGTACATAAGAACTATCAAAAGGGAGCACTTTTGAGCCACCAACACTGCATGTGAGCCTAAAAACCACAATCTTCCAACTACAGACAATGATACTATCTCAGGTATTTTATGTGCTAAAATGATCATTAAAAATTAAGCACCACATATAAGCTGCCATTTAGAATATTAATTTACCTTTGCTAATCATCTTTTTAACTTGAGGCTAAAAGAGTTCACTTACCATTCGGATACTCAGGCTCAGTCCAGGAGATGTTAAAGGAGTGAGAGGAGTCTGGGTTCACTCTGGGAGCCGGCACGCCTTCAGGGGTCCTCTCCTCAGTCAGGGCCTGGCTGGCCTTACTCACTGTGCACCCGCCCCCTGTGCAAGCCTGGACAGAGAGGCAAAAAAAGCACATATCACTCTGGGACCCCAAAGTGTAGACAGGCATTGAAGAGAGCGAGTTCATTGTAAGAGTTTCAGACCCTTTGAAATAATGCTCTTTTTGTCCCCTACCCCCAAATAAATTTGTTTCAATGCTGAGGTGTAACATTTAGTTAGTTTGCTTTTTAGGACATGAGATAGCCACCTCCAAAAACTAAATAAGAACCCAGAGTATAAGAATGTATGAATTATATTCCAAGTTAGAATCTAGAGATAGGCCATATATTGACCATGTGAATAGTCACGATGAAATATCCTTACAGAAAACTTCCTAGAATGACTCAAATGAATACATACCCATGAGAAAAATACTAGAGAATGAATGCTTCTTCAAGATAAAATATATGATTTCTACCCCCTCCCCCCAAAAAAAGATACACAGAAAATATGTGAAGTGCTCAGATGCTTGGTTGTGTTCAACTCTTTGCAACCCCATGGGCTACAGCCTGACAGGCTCCTTTGTCCATGAGATTCTCCTGTCAAGAATACTGGAGTGGGTTGCCATTTCCTCCTCCAGGGGATCTTCCGGACCCAGGGATTTAACCCACATCTCTTATATCTCCTGCACTGGTAGGTTTAGATTAGATTAGATCAGTCGCTCAGTCGTGTCCGACTCTTTGCGACCCCATGAACCGCAGCACGCCAGGCCTCCCTATCCATCACCAGCTCTCGGAGGTCACTCAGATTCACATTCATCGAGTCAGTGATGCCATCCAGCCATCTCATCCTCTGTCGTCCCCTTCTCCTCCTGCCCTCAATCCCTCCCAGCATCAGAGTCTTCTCCAATGAGTCAACTCTTCGCATGAGGTGGCCAAAATACTGGAGTTTCAGCCTGAGCATCATTCCCTCCAAAGAAATCCCAGGTCTGATCTCCTTCAGAATGGACCGGTTGGATCTCCTTGCAGTCCAAGGGACTCTCAAGAGTCTTCTCCAACACCACAGTTCAAAAGCATCTATTCGGCGCTGAGCCTTCTTCACAGTCCAGCTCTCACATCCATACATGACCACAGGAAAGACCATAGCCTTGACTAGGCGAACCTTTGTTGGCAAAGTGATGTCTCTGCTTTTGAATATGCTATCTAGGTTGGTCATAACCTTCCTTCCAAGGAGTAAGCGTCTTTTAATTTCATGGCTGCATTCACCATCTGCAGTGATTTTGGAGCCCAGAAAAATAAAGTCTGACACTGTTTCCACTGTTTCTCTATCTATTTCCCATGTAGTGATGGGACCAGTAGGTAGATTCTTTACCACTAGTTGCTGTTTCAGCTCAGTTCAGTTCAGTCGCTCAGTCGTGTCCAACTAATTGCAACCCCATGAATTGCAGCACACCAGGCCTCCCTGTCCATCACCAACTCCCGGAGTTCACCCAAACTCATGTCCATCGAGTCAGTGACGCCATCCAGCCATCTCATCCTCTGTTGTCCCCTTCTCCTCTTGCCCTCAATCCCTCCCAGGGTCAGAGTCTGCTCCAATGAGTCAACTCTTCGCATGAGGTGGCCAAAGTACTGGAGTTTCAGCTTTAGCATCAGTCCTTCCAAAGAAATCCCAGGGGAAGCCCCAGTAATGTGAACAATACGTTTAAAGTACGATACAATGTAAAATCAAATAAAACAATATTTCTCATAAATTTGCAATGAAGCAGTTGTTGAATGACTATTTAGTGGCTTAAAGGGTGAAGTCATTAACTGATGTATCAGAGAACTGAGCTTCATCACGTGGCTAAAAAACTTAAACTGATCACAGAACCCCTCAATTCCCTAATGAAGGAGGTATAGTAATGTTAGTAACGGATGTTAAGATATTCAGAAACGTCTGTGTGCATTTTCACTGTAAACTGCCAATAATTCCAAATAAATGATTCAGTCCATTAGGAAAATATCATCCCTACATAACTTATTGGATAAGCCTTTCTCCAGAACACAGAGTTTTTCCAGCCTCTATCTGCTAGTAAGTGTTAGCCATTATGTCTTTACATAACAGCTATTTGAAAACTAAAGTTTTTCCAGTACCTTTAAAGTCACAACTGTAATTAACACAAATATAAAAATCTTTCAATAAGCACTAAATTTCATCAAGAGCAGTAAGAAAATGAAACAAAATCCTAGGACAAAGTATAAAGCAGGCAGTTATTCATTTTCATTGCAGGTAGCTATGACTAATATTAAAAACTGAAACACTGGGCTTGGATCTTGCTATTCAGTTAGATATTGAAGGGATAAACTTTTGATACTTAAAGCAGTTGGTATTTTTTTCCTAAAGACAGGAGAAAGCTGATTGACTTTTGAAGGTACTTTCTTATATTGAAATATACTACTTATAAAGTTATGCTGCTGCTGCTAAGTCGCTTCAATCATGTCCGACTCTGTGCGACCCCATAGACGGCAGCCCACCAGGCTCCCCCGTCCCTGGGATTCTCCAGTCAAGAACACTGGAGTGGGTTTCCATTTCCTGTTCCAACGCATGAAAGTGAAAAGTGAAAGTGAAGTTGCTCAGTAAATGTCCTACTCTTCATGACCCCATGGACTGCATCCTACCAGGCTCCACTGTTCATGGGATTTTCCAGGCAAGAGTACTGGAGTGGGTTGCCATTGCCTTCTCCATAAAGGGCTGCAAATAGTTGCAAATTCTTCACTAAAACTGTTAGTGACAGTAAATGGTCAGTAGACATGGAGATCAATTTCACTTCTTATTGTAAGAAGACAACAGGAACCCATGTCTTGAGTATAATTTCTCAGCATTAGCAAGTTTCAGAGGAGCTAAACTGTGGCCTGGGCATGAAACTGCATTAAGATTGGGGACCTAATTAACCTCGGTGGGTTTCTTCTAATGCTCAGCTATGGGATGTGCATACCTATATAAGAAGTAAACCATACTTCTCCTGAGAACAGAATCTTGGCAAATAAAGAGAAGTCAATTGAGCTTGTGATTCAAAACTCTAGGACATGTCACTGTTCTCCCAAGAAGAAGCTGCTGCTGCTAAGTCGCTTCAGTTGTGTCCGACTCTGTGCGACCCCATAGACGGAAGCTCACCAGGCTCCCCCGTCCCTGGGATTCTCCAGGCAAGAACACTGGAGTGGGTTGCCATTTCCTTCTCTAATGCATGAAAGTGAAAAGTGAAAGTGAAGTCGCTCAGTCGTGTCCGACTCTTAGCGACCCCATGGACTGCAGCCTACCAGGATCCTCCGTCCATGGGATTTTCCAGGCAAAAGTACTGGGGTGGGGTGCCATTGCCTTCCCCGAAGAAGAAGCTACCTGAACATTAAAACGGAAAAATTAAGACAAAATATTTCCAGTGTGCTAAAAGTCGACCAGAAAACATAGCAGAAAAAGAGGCATTGTGAGACAGTTATTGAAGGAAAATCATCAAAGGAACATCCTTTTCAGTGCATAGAAGGAGATTAATCCATCCACTTGGATCCTAGATTTTCTTTTTTTTTTTTTCCTTCAGATCAGATCAGATCAGTTGCTCAGTTGTGTCTGACTCTTTGCAACCCCATGAATCACGGCATGCCAGGCCTCCCTGTCCATCATCAACTCCCGGAGGTCACTGAGACTCACATCCATCGAGTCAGTGATGCCATCCAGCCATCTCATCCTCTGTCGTCCCCTTCTCCTCTTGCCCTCAATCCCTCTCAGCATCAGAGTCTTCTACAATGAGTCAACTCTTCTCATGAGGTGGCCAAAGTACTGGAGTTTCAGCTTTAGCATCATTCTTTCCAAAGAAATCCCAGGGCTGATCTCCTTCAGAATGGACTGGTTGGATCTCCTTGCAGTCCAAGGGACTCTCAAGAGTCTTCTCCAACATCACAGTTCAAAAGTATCAATTCTTTGGCACTCAGCTTTCTTCACAGTCCAACTCTCACATCCATACATGACCACAGGAAAAACCATAGCCTTGACTAGGCGAACCTTTGTTGGCAAAGTAATGTCTCTGCTTTTGAATATGTGATCTAAGTTGGTCATAACTTTCCTTCCAAGGAGCAAGTGTATTTTAATTTCATGGCTGCAGTCACCATCTGTAGTGATTTTGGAGCCCAGAAAAATAAAATCTGACACTGTTTCCACTGTTTCCCCATCTATTTCCCATGAAGTGATGGGACCAGATGCCATGATCTTCGTTTTCTGAATGTTGAGCTTTAAGCCAACCTTTTCACTCTCCACTCTCACTTTCATCAAGAGGCTTTTTAGTTCCTCTTCACTTTCTGCCATAAGGGTGGTGTCATCTGCATATCTGAGGTGACTGATATTTCTCCCAGAGAGGAAAAATGTTGTAGCATGTTATTCTGAAACTCAGCCCACATTGGGATTTATTTCTGATAGTCTATTTGTCACTATTATTTTTCTTATTCATGGCCTGAGAATTTCCCCCTGCCAACTCTCCCAAAGAAACAATGTATATTCTATGTTTCATTTCATTGTGTGTGTGTGTGTGTGTGTGTGTGTATATATATATATATATAGAGAGAGAGAGAGAGAGAGAGAGAGATTTAAAACAGAATGTGAATTAAAACTTACTTTGTTTTGAGAACTTTATGGGATAAAAAATTCTGGAATAAATGAGGACGTCCTCTGGTTTGGAAGGACTGTTTGTTGGGCTGTGTCATCAAAGACCCATAAACTAGCAACTTGATAAAAAAACCTCTTAAGGATTCAAGGAATTTGGAGAGAATTTTTATTGTAAATGAACTTGAATTTTCAAAGGGGCTGCTAAAACAACAGAATTACATGCAAAATATTTTATTTTGTTCTTTTATTTCTCCACATCCCTTTTGCATGCATTTAGAGGGCCAGGTGAGTAGAGTATCTTAGTTCCTTCATAGAGAAATAAATATTCTTAAAGTTGCTTTTGGTTGGTCTAATCTAACTGATATTATCTAAATGAAAATTAACCAATCAGTATCTTATTTGGCCTTCCAGCACAACATTCAGTGCAACTGAATGCTGATTAAAATTTTGGCTTGGAACAAATAACAAAATTTTGGACTTGATCAAAGATGTCTTTATGAATTGGCAAGGTCTTTGAAAGCCTCTGAGATATTAACATAAGGTGTTTCACCCATCTCCTATCACTTTTATCAATTACAACCATGTTGTTTAAAATTGAAAAGTCATACTACTACCCTGCAACAAAGAATAACCAGTCCCAATAGGAGATTCAATTTTTGTACAATAAAATGCATAACTAATAAAAGTGTATCAATTATTTTTTAAATTATGAATATTAAGAACATCCAAAACTAGCATTTTTTTTACAGCAGTTTGTTTTCAGGTAAGTAGGGTCTGATAACGTTAAGAATGTAGCATATTTTAACATATGAAGGAAAATAAAAAGGCTGTGTTATCTAGAAATGATCTTTTGAAAATTTAAAACTCATCATCTCTAAGAATTTGTCCAGGAAATATATTGAACACAAACTTCATCAAGAGGCAAATGTGTAGCAGTAATATGACTATTATCAAACCATATATACCTTGATACCTGCCTGTCTTACTAGCCTCCTTATTTAATTGCTGGCTTACTATCTTTACTAGGAATTATGACACTTTGCAATACCATTTGTTAAATGTAGCAAAATATTATGCTATTTCTTCCAGGAGAAAGAGCATATATGTGGAAACATGCAGTCCCTAACTCTGACATTTTACAGCAAGTTACTTGATTCATATCAGGTCTCAGATTCTCTGTGAAATAAATATTCTCAGTGTTCATTCATTCATTCAAGAATCATTCATGAGCTTCTTTTCCAGATACTATGCTTAATTCTGCAGACAGAACTTTGAAATATGCAGTCTCTACCCCTTTGGATTTTATAATATAACATTAAAAAGCCTAAGATCATGGCATCCTGTCCCATCACTTCATAGCAAATCAAAGGGGGGAAAAGAGGAAACAGTGACTGGGCCTTTATTTTCCTTCGCTCCAAAATCACTGTGGGTGGTGACTGTAGCCATGAA
This sequence comes from Tragelaphus eurycerus, assembly GCA_935064755.1. Lineage (NCBI taxonomy): Eukaryota > Metazoa > Chordata > Mammalia > Artiodactyla > Bovidae > Tragelaphus > Tragelaphus eurycerus. Next base: position 12,912,040 of record CAKXYN010000003.1, read on the forward strand.
GTTAAAAGATGCTTGCTTCTTGGAAGGAAAGCTATGGCAAACCTAGAGAACATATTAAATCGTGACCTAACTTTTCTGACAAATGACCATATAGTCAAAGCTATGGTTTTTCCAAACCTTTGGAAAAGTCATATACAGATGTGAGAGCTGGACCATAAAGAAGGCTAAGTGCCAAAGAATTGATGCTTTCAAAATATGGTGCTGGAGAAGACTCCTGAGAGTCCCTTGCACAGCAAGGAGATAAACCCAGTCAATCCTAAAGGAAGGGCTTCCATGATAGCTCAGTTGGTAAAGAATCCGCCTACAATGCAGGACACCCTGGTTCTATTCATGGGTCAGGAAGATTAACTGGACAAGGAATAGGCTACCCACTCCAGTATTCTAGTGCTTTGCTTGTGGATCAGCTGGTAAAGAATCCCCCCACAATGTGGGAGACCTAGGTTTGATCCCTGGGTTGGGAAGATCCCCTGGAGAAGAGAAAGGCTACCCACTCTAGTGTTCTGGCCTGGAGAATTCCACGGACTGTATAGTCCATGGGGTCACAAAGAGATAGACACCAATCAGACAGGACTGAGTGACTTTCACTTTCAATCCTAAAGGAGTCCAGTTCTGAATATTCATTGGAAGGACTGACGCTGAAGCTGAAGCTCCAATACTTTGACCACCTGATGCGAAACTCACTGGAAAAGACCTTGGGAAAGGGATGAGGGCAGGAGAAGTGGGTGACAAAGGTTGAAATGGTTGGATAGGATCACCGACTCAGTGGATACGAGCTTGAGCAAACTCCGGGAGATAGTGGAGGACAGGGAAGCCTGGCGTGCTGTGGTCCATGGAGTCACAAAGAGTCAGACACAACTTAGCGAGTGAACAACAACAGGGAAAAGTAAACGAAACCACATGAAGTAACATACCTGCTCCAGTCTGGAGTAAATCATATGGAATCCATATGTATTTTTCTCTAATACCTGCCTAAATGCTTTGTATCTGTATGATTTGTTTCCTAGTCCTCAGTCAATATGCTAAGACTATCTACAAAGGCAGCTCTACTTGACTGAGAACCTGATCTCCATCTATTAATCTAATGACCTTGAAAGCCGGTTATCCTGTTGAAAGCGTGAAATATACACGAGTTCCTCAATTAACCAAGATGAACCTAAAATGTTCTGGTTCATTTAATTTACCTGTTAACAGAGTTAAAGTAAAAAACCTTTTAGTTGAATACTTTCTGAAAATACATCACTGTATATTCTGCCCTACAAACACAGTGAAATCAAAAATAATATGAGCAAATTTACTTCCCTAACAAGACTTAGGGCAAAGACTCTTGCATCTTTATGACATCTTGCATCAACATTATTCAGTGGCTGACAGGTCTCCTTTGACTTCACAGAATATTATTTGGGGTCAACTTTTTAGCATCATAGAATTTTAGGGCTCAAAGATACATTAAAAATCACTTAATTCAAAGTCCTAATTTTAGGCTTGAAGAACATAAGACTCGGTGCAATTAAGTGAATTTTTCAGGTCATTCAGTTAGTGGCAAATCTGAATTAATACTCAAGAAAGTGGACTCCCAATCTAATTGTATTTATTTTTCAAGGTATTACAGATTTATAAAACAGAGGAGATTCAGGTGGGTCTTCATTTACTGTGCAAAATATCCTAAAAATTGTCTTTGTTTCATACCCTTTGCCTCCTTCTAATAAAAGCCAAGAGTAACAAAATTTCTGTTTAATTTTGGTTGTTTCTAAGCAACAGAGGCTTTTCTTATTTTGATATCACCACTGTTTTGAAGTGATGTGGATTTCTGTATTAGCTTTTGAAAATCAAGTTAATACACTTATGTCTTGGGTGAAAAAGCTAAGAAATTAAATTGCTGATTCAGAAACCCAGCTGTGTGCTGAACACCTAGGCACATGGAGACAGTTCTGAAAAGAATTGTTAACATTGTCTGATTGCCCTTGTTTTGTGGTGTCAGGTCAGACAGTTAGCAACAGTTGAATGTAGTTTATTTTCTCGGGGTATAATATTTAGAGCATTCAAGAGCACGTTAAGTAAAATGAATGCATACACAGTGTCTACATAAATGTAAATTTATTCATAATCAAGAGCAGAATATTTTCTATGGCATTTATCAAAGCAAATATCCTTATATAGGTATTGCTATAAAATGAAGAGTGTGTTTAACAAATAGGGACAATCTCATGTTTATATTCAGTTATTTTCAGATATGCTATTAAACTTAAAAAAAGATTATATTTCATCAAAAAAAAACAAAGGAAACTACTGAGTATAAATTCCACAGTAATATCAAGGTCTTTTAAAAGATCTTTGTGTAAAAGTACTATTTTGCATTAAAAAAAAATGCTATTGCCTGTCTAAACTATGTTGATTCTAGGGTTTCATTAAGTGACTGTTACTTTGAGATAGAAATGTAATGTAAACCAGAATATAATAACAATCAAGAATATTTGAGGGTCATTTAAATCTTTATTTAAAAATCTAAGACCTACATTTTCATACCATGCTTCGCTTTTTGAATGAATACAAGCCCCATCGGGAAATAGCCCTAGTAATCTAAGCATTTTCTGAAAAGCCCTCAACAATTATGACATTCTACATATAATAAAAAAAAAAAGAAATAATTTCTGATAATCCCAAATTAGATTTGGAAAAGCCTCCTGTTTCAGATGGTTACTCTATCATTTTGCATAACAAAAAATAAATACGTAGGTATTAGATCAGCAATATTTTCACTTTGCATGTGAAGCAAGTTTTCAGTGTAAATAGCAATACAAGAGAATTTTGTTTTTTATTTTTTTAAAGTGAGAGATGGAGAGAAGATGAGACAAAAGGGAAGCAGCAAGGAGAGTGATGAAGACAAAGTGATAAAAACAAAGCGAACTTACTGCTAGTTTGATGAGATATTTATTGCCAGGTAAAAGGTACTGCAGAGTGTGATCCTGAAAAAGTTCTGTGCTGTTATAGATGACATCCCAAACTGTAAAATCATGTGTGTGATTTGAAATATATAACATATAGCGCTCCAGAATTCCATTTACTTTTCTTGGTTGTTTCCACCTGGGAATGAAAATATATAGCATTATAATCATCATACATTCAAGTCAAATCTGAAATGTGCAGGATTTTTAAAAGACACACACGAGCTTGGATTTATGCCATGATAAAGAAACACACTGAGAGCTCAAAAGTAATTCACTTAAAAAATATCAAGTAGTTATTAGATGTCTATTCTGAATGGTACAGAAATAAGACATAGTGCCTGCTTTCTAGTTATTTATCATCTTAATTAGCTAGTAATACAAAAATGTAGGAGCGAGTGCTTGATTTTGAACTTGGGCCGTGGAACAACAGTTGGGAGAAGGAGAATGTCTGAGAACTTCTGAGAAATGAGAGGGAGAGATAATTGTATAATTTTCATGTCACTGTTGTCTTGAAAGATGCAGTAATCTAACACAGAGTTTCAGTATGCAACTACTGAATAAAAGTTGAGATTGGAAAGGCTGACGTAAGGAGTCAGTTAAGATTCCTGGAATGAAGTGATACACTGCTGCTGCTGCTGCTGCATCACTTCAGTCGTGTCCGACTCTGTGCGACCCCATAGATGGCAGCCCACCAGGCTTCCTGTCCCTGGGATTCTCCAGGCAAGAACACTGGAGTGGGTTGCCATTTCCTTCTCCAATGCATGAAAGTGAAAAGTGAAAGTGAAGTTGCTCAGTCGTGTCCAACTCTAGCGACCCCATGGACTGCAGCCTATCAGGCTCCTCCGTCCATGGGATTTTCTAGGCAAAAGTACTGGAGTGGGGTGCCATTGCCTTCTCTGAGTGACCTGGATACAAAAGATCATATCCTTGATGGACTGGAATTGCTAGGCAGAAGGGAAACTAGAGGGTATTCCAGATGAGGGCTACAAAGTGTCAGGGGGAATGTGTAGCACAAGGTGTGGAACAGACAGAAGTTGGTAAATTGAGAAATACTTAGAGTAGAGGGAAATGTTTTAAGGTAAATAAAGTGGGCTCAGCTTGGGACATACTGAAAGCCAACAGGGGAGTTTACACTTGAAACAATAGGATATGAAATCCCAACGTTTGTCAGCTTGATGAACATCATAGTATCTTCAATTCAAACTCTTTAACTGGTGAGAAAACCAAGGTGAGAAAACCAAGATGAAGAGTGATTAATGTAAACAAGTACTAACTAGTGGGAACAGAGGTCTTTTAAGCTTCAGTTAAGTACTTCAATATATCTTGTACCTCACATATTAAGAAATGGATAATAATCAGTATTATCAAAAATAATCTGAACATGCCAGTATATGAAAGCACCTCTCTGACTTCAACTTCAGGGGAGCAAGACAGTTCTATTTTATACCATCTCACGCCAATCAGAATGGCTGCTATCCAAAAGTCCACAAGCAATAAATGCTGGAGAGGGTGCGGAGAGAAGGGAACCCTCTTACACTGTTGGTGGGAATGCAAACTAGTACAGCCACTATGGAGAACAGTCTGGAGATTCCTCAAAAAACTGGGAATAGAACTGCCTTGTGATCCAGCAATCCCACTGCTGGGCATATACACTGAGAAAACCAGAAGTGAAAGAGACACGTGTACCCCAATGTTCATAGCAGCACTGTTTACAACAGCCAGAACGTGGAAGCAACCTAGATGTCCATCCGCAGATGAATGGATAAGAAAGCTGTGGTACATATACACAATGGAGTATTACTCAGCCATTAAAAAGAATACATTTGAATCAGTTCTAAGGAGGTGGATGGAACTGGAGCCTATTATACAGAGTGAAGTAAGCCAGAAACAAAAACACAAATACAGTATACTAACGCATATATATGGAATTTAGAAAGATGGTAAAAATAACCCTATTTACGAGACAGCAAAAGAGACACTGATGTATAGAACAGACTTTTGGACTGTGGGACCAGGAGAGGGTGGGATGATTGGGGAGAATAGCATTGAAATATGTATAATATTATATCTGAAACTAGTCGTCAGTCCAGGTACGATGCCCGATAACAAATGCCTGGGGCTGGAGCACTGGGACGACCTGGAGGGACGGTGTGGGGAGGGGAGAGGGAGGAGGGTTCAGGATGGGGAACACGTGTATACTGGCGGCGGATCCATCTTGATGTATTGTAAAAGCAATACAATATTGTAAAGTTAAGCAAAATAAAAAAAATAAAAATATAAAAAAAATAAAAAGAAAAAATAAATTATGCTAATTCCAAATTATTGCAAATAATGCCTCACATAAAAAAAAGCCTAGGGCAGTCATGTAAGTGGTCAGTTTTTTCCTTTTTGAAGTTTGCACAGAATCTACGTACATGTGTGGCTCAGCTTGATTGCATAAAGACAAAATGGAAATTAAGTTGGCAAGTGATAATCAAAGATTCCCAGAACCACTGAACTAATCATTCTGTGCATTTAATCACAATAAAATTAATTTTATGTCACAAACCTCTTCCCTTGATTGAACTCACTGGGATTCTTGCATGAACCAGTGTGTGATAGGGACGATGTTTCTACTTACTGAATGTGTACAGTTGTAGAATCCAGGACAGTCAGAATTGGGGGATCCACGTGTTCTGGTGGCAGCTGTGCGGTGGACAGTATGACCAGGGAACTGTTTGTACATCCCACATGTGTGCAAGCACTGAGCAGAAATTGGTGGGGTGTAAATGCTGCTAAATCTGTGGGGGGAACAAGAATTTATTTACTATCATACTTTTTATTCAGGAGATTTCACTTATCCTCTACTTTCTTACATCTTAGAACTGTTAAAGTAAAGCTTAAAATAAACATCAATAGCCACACAAATCAATAGCAATAAAATATAGGCTGTTTTATCCTTTAAATACTTATTTTTAAATAGACAAGTGTCAGTCAAACTCAGTTTAACTTTTTCTTTTAACAATTTGACTGTTTTCTTGGTTGTCTGTGACCAGGTAAATCATTTTCTGAGTTTAGAGTTAGTTCAAGGGCTCTGTTAAAAAATAAATGAGACATTTAAATTATTTTTAAAGTATATTTGAAGACAACAGATCTGGTTTTTGAAATGCAAATACATAGCTTATAACAGTGACTTTGCTCTTGTAATTCCTTTTGTTGAATTTTTTTCTTCTATCCACCCAACCAACTGCATGACCTTCAAATTGTCCAGGCTCAGTGCAAATGCCAATTTCTTTTTTAAGATTTCACCAGCATACTATGCTATGACCCTTGGCAGAAGGTGGAGCTATTATCCTCTCCTTTGTCTCTCAGAGTTTTGCATACACTTTTGGCATAACACAACACTGTGTCATAATGATTTATTTCCATGACTATCTGATCCATTAGACTGAACACTATAAAGGAAGCAGTGGTGCTATATTCATTTTACATCCTCAATATCTAGTACATTGCCTGTACACTGTAGGTCTGAATATATGTTTGAATAAATGAAGAATTAACTAAAGGCATGATCTAGATATAGTAGAGCTAGGTATGAAAGATGATAAAGAGAACTGGGCTAGTACTCTATCCAGTAACACTCTCCCTCCTCTGAACTTCTTTAGTACTTTATATCTATCTGGCTCTCTGAAAGTGAAAGTTGCTGAGTCATGTCTGACTCTTTGCGACCACATGAACTGTACAGTCCATGGAGTTTTCCAGGCCAGAATACTGGAGTTGGTGGTCGTTCCCTTTTCCAGGGGATCTTCCCAACCCAGAGATCAAACCCAGGTGTCCCTCATTGCAGGTGGATTCTTTACCAGCTGAAACACAAGGGAAGCCCAAGAGTACTGGAGTGGACAACCTGTCCCTTCTCCAGCAGATCTTCCTGACCCAGGAATAGAACCAGGGTCTCCTGCATTGCAGGTAGATTCTTTACCAGCTGAGCTACCAGGGAAGCCCATCTGTCTCTCTAAAAGAAACTATATTCACTTACATTAAAAGAAGCAAATCTGTAATTTACTAATTCAATTCTGAAATATCCCAAACACTTTATTTAGAAAGGTATTCAATAATCATTTTGTTGACTGAATCTAAGCAAAGTTCAGTCAACTTTACCAAGATTTAAACATGTCACATTTTCATACTGCTAGAAATAATCATTATTTTCAGGATTATTTTTGAAATAAGGTAGTTACAATGTAAGCAACACATTTTCTTTAAAGATCATTAACCTTGAACCATTACAATTTCATGTATAAAAGATGATTGAAATGCAACCTAATTCAGGGAAATAGATTTTGCCTTGCACTGACAGCAAAAGTAAACTGGAAAGAGAACACTTTGATTTTCATGCAAAATATAATCAATTGGTTAAACATGTAGGTCATCAGAATAAAGGCAAAAAAAAAATTTACACTAAAAATAGCTACTCTAGAACAAAAGGTGATTACCAAGAAGAGACTTAGAATGCTTTTGATTAAACTTGTTTGCTTCACAACTTTATCTTACAGGTCCTTGATGGTACCAAGTTGAGGCTGGAGGCAACACAGGCAATGGAGCAGGAGGCGGGGGGAAGGAGGTCAGAAGATAAGTTATAAGAATACTTTGAAGTTGGTGTTAAAACAGCATGGCTTTGCCAGAGACTTCTGAGAAATGGCAGGAACAGCTACACTATGTGCGCACAAGACAGATAGAACTGAGGTACTTCATTTGGAAAAACATTCTATGAAACTTATAAAGTTAAAAACATGATAATAATGGCCTCAGAGGCTATCCAGAGAGTAACTATCATTTACTGTGGGAAAATTTCATGCAAAAAAACATGTCCTACTATCAGGTCCAACCCAACTATTGGGTTGGTCAAAGGTTCATTTAGGTTTTTCATAATATCTTAAGGAAAACCCTGAATGAACATTTTGGCCAACCCAGTGCAATGTGTAATATGCTAACATATTATCTCTCTCATTTCCCTGTTTTTGTCATCTTTTCCTTCTAATTCCCAAGAGCTTAGTGACTGCAGCCTTTCATCTCTCCCATTTGTCTGAATTTCTTACATTTCTGAGAAAAGGAAGCTGGTGATTTGACTTAAAAGCCAGTTGCAGGAGCAAAACCAAGGAGGAAACATAACCTAGAGGAAGGAGGGAATCCCTGATGGGTAAGTACTACTAGGGAAAAGCTGTTATATTTGAACATGAGAATACAACTATTTTCTCTGAAAACATAACCCAGCAGGAAACTGTTTTCCATGGGGCTGATTCCAAGTGACTTTGGAATATTTTACATGAGAATGTCTCCTAGCCATACCAAAGTGTCTTGGTCAGCTGCAAACCAGACTGGATGCTACGATGATCTTTTGCCAGTGAACTCTTTGTGGTGGGCAGTTCTTGTTTTCTTACATTCTAGCTTGTTGAGGCAGGGATTTGGTTACCTACTTTGCAATTGGTTAAGAAGTCGTAGCATTCAATGGCGGCCCAAGACATATTTGTATGTGTTTGCTGGCACAGACTTGCATATCCAAGTAGTCCTTAATTATCCTGAGCTGGTGGGGTCAGAAGGCATCATCATAGTATCACCTTATCAAGTGTCTTCTATCACAGAATGTCCCATTCTTCTTTATACTACAGTCTACATGCTTTGAGGGTGACCTTGATCATAGAATTCCTAAACTCACCCAGAATATCTGCCTCCAATGGGAGTATCTTTCTGTATTAGTTCCAGGATTACTCTCTGTGCCTGGATTCTACTCTGACAAAATATGCTCCTCCATAGGTTGGGAAGCATCAATGTATATGATGGTCAGGACTGAGGGAGACCAGGATGAGGAGGTGAGCAAATAGGGTCATGTTGCTAGAGAAAGCCAGTATGGCTTGTGACCCAGGCCTGAAGTAGAAGATGCCAACTCTTATCAAGTCCTCCACTCATAGCTGGGATTTACTTCTAGACTATTTAAGGTAATAAGAAATTTATGGATGAGAAAGTTGTTGCATTTTAGGAGTTCAGCATGGCTTTAAATTGAACATTGACTAGGGTTTAAGGCTGCTGCTGCTAAGTCGCTTCAGTCATGTCCAACTCTATGAGACCCCATAGATGGCAGCCCACTAGGCTCCTCTGTCCCTGGGATTCTCCAGGCAAGAACACTGGAGTGGGTTGCCATTTCCTTCTCCAATGCATGAAAGGGAAAAGTGAAAGTGAAGTCGCTCAGTTGTGCCCGACTCTTCATGACCCCATGGACTGCAGCCTACCAGGCTCCTCCGTCCATGGGATTTTCCAGGCAAGAGTACTGGAGTGGGTTGCCATTGCCCTCTCCAGGGTTTAAGGCTATCTGTACATAAAGTATGAAAAGTGCCAAAAGTGCCACAGAAAACATAGAACAGAGAAAGAAGCAAGAGTGTGCAGTAATTTTAAAGGCAAGAGTCAGGGATGTGAACTAAATTTGCTGTCATAATCATTTTGATATATATATGAGTAAAGTCATAAGGCTGTACACCTTAAACTCAATTACTGCATGTCAATTATATGTCAATAAAACTGAAACGAAAAGAAAAAAAGCATGAGTCAGTGGAGGCCACAGCAGCAAATGCCTGGAAAGAATGAGAGTAACAGTTGTGGGGATTCTAAGCAAAGGACTATTTCAGGAGAGGGAGGAAGCTAAGCAAAGACTTGGAAGGAGGAACGTGACTACCATGAAAATGGCAAGAAGGCCAGTGAGGCTGGAGCAGAGCAAATGAAGCAGAAAGAAGAGATGACATCAGAAAATTAATAAGGGGGAGACCGTATGAGTGTTGTATGTCTCTACATGGATTTGGAGTTTTAATCTGAGAGAATCTAGTTAGAAAGCTGAGAGGGTTTTGAACAGAGTAGTTGCATGGTCAGATATGGATCTCATGAACATCACTCTTCAATTTTAAACAGCTTTATTATATGTCTTGGAGAAGATCATCTTGGGTTGAATACCTGGAGTGATTTATTATCTTCATGAATTTAATGTCCAAATCTCTCCCCAGATTTGGGAAGTTCTCAGCTATAGTTTCTTTGGATAAGTTTTTTGCTCTTTTCTCTGTCTCTTCCATTTCTGGGGTTCTGTGATGTATAAACTGGTTCTTCTAATGGCATCTCATAATTCATGTAAGTGTTCTTCACTCTCTCTCATTCGTTTTGCTTCTCTGACTAGATGATTCCAAATGATCTGTCTTCTAGTTCACAAATTCTTCTGCTTGGTTGAGTCTGTTCTTGTATCTCTTTACTGAATTTTTTTTTATTGTCCTTATGTTCTTTGACTCAAGGATGTCTATTTGTCCTTTTAAACAATTTCTATTTCTTTGTTGAGCTTCACATTTTGTTTATGCATTGTTTTTCTAACTTCATTTAGTTGTCTATCTTCATTTTCTTGTAGTACAGTGTGTTTCCTTAATAGGATAAGCCTGAACTCTTTGTCAGACAGTTCACAGATACTGGTTTTCCTTGGTGGTGTCTTATTTCCTTGATTATCATGATCCTTATGAATCATAGTGTCTGTATATTCAAGGAAGTAGTTGACTACTGTGACTACCTGGACTGGTTTTATCCACTGGGTAAGTCTTGAAACCAGTTTTCGGGTACAGGCCTGGCATTTGAGCCTATGGTAATGGCCCTTGGAGCTGTATCTATGTGCACTGACAAGGATCCTGAGTACAGGGGGCATAAGCAGTCCAGGTGCATGGACTACTGGGTGGGCCCCGCATCTGCATGTTTAGTGTTTGGTCCAGTACTTGGATGTTCCAGGAACCTGGTATTGTGAGCACTGACCTGGAACCTGAGGACATGAGGGCTGGCTTAGAGTTAGAACAAGCCTGGACTTGTAACTATAGGAGTCAGCCTATGACCTGCAGCCTCAGGAGCTGAACTGTAGGCTGTGTCTGTGGGAACTGGCCATGCACATGGCTAGACCAAGGACCTGGGTATGTGTGTATGAGCTAGAATTAAAGCTAGGGTTGCAGAAGCTGGGCCTGGTACACAGGAGCTACTTGGGACCAGTGGAGCTGGCCAACAAAGGAGGCAAGAATATACCATGGAGAAAAGACAGTCCCCCCAATAAGTGGTGGTAGAAAAATTGGACAGCTACATGTAAAAAAAAAAATTAGAACATTCTCTAACATAATACTGAATGTTGAAGAATTGATGCTTTTGAACTGTGGTGTTGAAGAAGACTCTTGACAGTCCTTTGGACAGCAAGGAGATTCAACCTGTCAAACCTAAAGGAAATCAACCCTGAATATTCATTGGAAGGACTGATGCTGAAGCTGAAACGCCAATACTTTGGCCACCTGATGCCAAGAACTGACTCATTGGAAAAGACCCTGATGCTGGGGAAGATTGAAGGCAGGAGGAAAAAGATGTGTGTGTGTGTTACTCAGCCATAAAAAAGAATGAAATAATACCATTTGCAGCAACAGGGATGGATCTAGAAATTATCATACTAAGTGATGTAAGCCAGAGAAAAAGACAAATGTCATATGATACTGCTCATACATGGAATCTAAGAAAAACTATAAATAAACTTATTTACAAAGCAGAAATAAACTTCCAGACCTAGAAAAACTTACGGTTACCAAAGGGGAAAAGTGGAAGGGATAAAGTAGGAGATTGGGATTAACATATACATACTACTATATCCAAAATAGCCAACAAGTACTACTGTATAGCACAGGGATCTATACTCAATATTTTGTAATATCTTATAAGGGAAAAGAATCTGAAAAAATATATAATACCTGTACATATATATATATATATATATATATATTTTAACTGAATCACTGTGCTGTACACATGAAACTTACACAGCATTATAAATCAATTATAATTCAAATTAAAAGACTCATGTTGGCAAGTTCGAAATGTTGATTAGACAACCAAGTGGAGATGTCAATTAGGCAATTTGAATAAATTTTGAAATTTCAAGACATCCTGGCTTGAGATATACTTTGGAAAGTCATCATCATATAGATGACATTTAAAATGGATGAGAATACAAAAACAGAGTGAATGTGGGTAGAAAAGAGAAAAAGTTTAAGGACCCAAATACTAAGATGTCAATCTTAAGCTGTCTGGAACAGAAGAAGAAAACCAACCATGGAGACAGAGAAAGAGCAATCAGTAAGCTATGAAGATTTGATGCCCTAGAAGTCAAATAAAGTAAATGTTTCAAAGATGATAAGTCTAATAAGAGGAAGACTAAAAGTTGAATTAATAATATGGCAGTCATTCATATTTGTGCAATAAAAGTTTAAGTTATGAGTGTCTAAGCCTGACCCAAATGGGTTCATGAGCGGATTGAGAGAAGAGGAATTAGAGATAGTGAATATAAGCAACTTTTTCAATATGTTTTGCTGTGAAGGAAAATAGAGAGGTGAAACAATAGATGGAAGGTAAGTAGAGGCCAAATAAGATTTTTTTTTTAATAATTAAATAAGATAAAATGATGTATGCTGATAGAAATGGCCCAACAGAGAGGGCAGAACTGTTAATGGGGCTGGAGGTTTGACCTTGAATATGTGAAAGACTGCAACCAAGAACTAAGGTGGAGGGTTTGTACTCAGAAGGAGCAGGAACAGATAATCTGTGGTTATGGAGGGAAAGGAGACTATGTGGGTACAAATGCTGGCGGGAGTGGGTGGGGTTTATCTTATAATTGCTTCAGTTTTCTCAGTGAAGAAGGAAGCAAGATCATCAGTCCACGGTGATCTTCTGACTCCCCAGGCTACCCTGCAGTGACCACCTGTTTCTCATAGAATGACAGACACATGTGGTCAATGAGATACTATTTGATTTGCCAAGGGCCTACCTCTCACGCCTTCCATACACTGGCCATTTCTGTCCTTCCATATTTCCACCAACACTACAATCTCACGCCTCCAGGCCTTTGTAGGTGCCTTCTCTTCTGATGAACACCTGTTTTCTCTTTTTTGTGCTTGGCTGACTTTATCTCATCCATCAGGCTCATCTTCCTCTGAGTGGTCTTTCTTGATGATCTAACAGCATGGCCACCACCATCCATCCCCAGGTAACCTCAGTCATATCACCTTGCCTAGTTACTTATCATAGTTACCAAAACATGACAGAAACCGCCTTGTTATTGGTCTCAGAGGGTTATAAACTCTTTGAGTACAGAAAGATGCTTTCTATTGTGTTCACCAAGATGTCTTCAGGATTGGTGAGATCTAACTACTAGTTTTATTTGTTGAAAAAATGAATTAGGCAAGGCCAGAGAAAATTCTCAGAGAAGGCAATGGCACCCCACTCCAGTACTCTTGCCTGGAAAATCCCTTGGACAGAGGAGCCTGGTAGGCTGCAGTCCATGGGGTCGCTAAGAGTCAGGCACGACTGAGCAACTTCACTTTCACTTTCCTGCATTGGAGAAGGAAATGGCAACCCACTCCAGTGTTCTTGCCTGGAGAATCCCAGGGACGGGGGAGCCTGATGGGCTGCCGTCTATGGGGTCACACAGAGTTGGACACGACTGAAGCGACTTAGCAGCAGCAGCAGAGAAAATTCTATGGCCTACTTTTCACAGAAATAGAGTAATATCTGAATGAAAGTCTCTACAAATCTACTGAATACAATTTGTCAGACCAATGTTACTGTGAGATGAAGGCAATTCATTGTTAAAAGACAAGAAAAAGGCAGACTTGTACTTCTTTGAATGTTAAAGCTTAATTTTCAAAATTTATTTTGAAAATTTAATGAATATTTCATTAAAAATATACAGTATTAAGGAAGATGTGGTACATATATAAGATGGAATGTTAGTCATGAAAAGGAAAAAAACTAATGCCATGTGCAGCAACATAGATGGGCCAAGAGATTATCATACTAAATGAAGTAAGTCAGACAAAGACAAATATCATATGATATTGCTTATATATAGAATACAATAAAATGATACAAATGAACTTGTTCACAAAACAGAAACAGATTCAGTGACTTAGAAAACAAATTTCTGGTTACCAGGGGGATGGGGATGGGGGTGGTTAGCTTGGAATTGACATGTACATACTGCTATATATATAAATAGATAACCAACAAGGTCCTACTGTATAGCACAGGGAATTCTGCTCAATACTCTGTAATAAGCTAAATGGGAAAAGAAGTTGAAAAAGAATAGATACATGTATCAGTTCAATTCAGTTCAGTTGCTCAGTCGTATCTGACTCTTTGCAACCTCATGAATCACAGCATGCCAGGCCTCCCTGTCCATCACCAACTCCCGGAGGTCACTGAGACTCACATCCATTGAATCAGTGATGCCATCCAGCCATCTCATTCTCTGTCGTCCCCTTCTCCTCCTGCCCCCAATCCCTCCCAGCATCAGGGTCTTTTCCAATGAGTCAACTCTTCGCATGAGGTGGCCAAAGTACTGGAGTTTCAGCGTCAGCATCAGTCCTTCCAAAGAATACCCAGGACTGATCTCCTTTAGGATGGACTGGCTGGATCTCCTTTCAGTCCAAGGGACTCTCAAGAGTCTTCTCCAACACCACAGTTCAAAAGCATCAATTCTTTGGTGCTCAGCTTTCTTCACAGTCCAACTCTCACATCCATACATGACCACTGGAAAAATCATAGCATTGACTAGACGGACCTTTGTTGGCAAAGTAATATCTCTGCTTTTCAATATGCTATCTAGGTTGGTTATAACTTTCCTTCCAAGGAGTAGGTGCAACTGAATCACTTTGCTATACACCTGAAACTAACATTGTTAGTCAACTATACTCCAGTATGCAACATAAATTTTAAAAGCTAAAATATATTATAGAAAACTAAAAAAAAATATTAACAGCAGTTTTCTCTAAGTGAGGGCCTGCAGATGAGTTAAATTTTTGGCTATATATATTTTCAAATTCTATAATATTTAAGTATATATTATATTGAGAATAGACAGCCATAGTTTACCAATATCAATTCATTATTTAAGAAATTTTATGCCAAAGACCTAGTTGACACATGCCCTATTACACTTCCTATGTCACCATACTTCCCCTTTCCTCAGTGACTTCAGCATTGGCTCAATTTTCTTTTCAATCGTAATCCCTTTTTTGGCAGCTTCAACATCCTCAGTAATGACTCATCTCTGAATCTGGCTTCATTTTAACTTCCTCAAATGTAATGCCCTTCACTTCTGCTTCATTTATTCAACATGCAGCATAGTTATACCCACTACTTAATCATCTTTGGAACCATTTCCAAGGTTCTCAATCTAAAATCTGCCCTCTCTGGTAAATTCCCACCTCATCCACTTGTCACATCCAAACAAACACTCATTTGCCATCATACAATGTTCAGCCTCTTATTTCCAGAGATTTGTACATTTGCGTTTTCCTTGCTATAATCTTTGCTCACCCATTTCAAAGCCATAGTTCTGAGTCCCTAGATTTTTCAACCTCCCCAATCCTCTTCTGTATCTGCTTTCCCAATTCCTAGCTCTGGCTAAACCTCATCTTCTTTCTCTAACACTTCTCATGTCTCTAAGATGTGACTGAGAGAAATTGCTAAACATACTGAAAGAATCTACTGCAATTCTAGGTTTTCCAGTTTGAACTGGAACTCTATCACTCCTCAGCAACAACAATCTTGTTCCCTTGTTTCTCCCTTCATTGCATTGGTCTTTTTTCTCCTTTTATGGTTTGGCCAATTCTCCGGAGGAACCAAGTGGGGTCTAAAATTGGAGTTCTCAGGATAGTTCCCTCCTCTGAGCCCTGTGCCACAGGAGTGGAGATCAATAGGGCTGTCATCCTAACCTATACCTTTTATCTTCTGCTCCTCCCTACCCCTGACCCTTTTGATGAGGGTGGAAGAGGAGAGTGAAAAAGCTAGCTTGAAACTCAACATGAAAAAAAAAAAAAAAAACTAAGATCGTGGCACCCAGTCCCATCACTTCATGGCAAATAGAAGGGGAAAAAGTGGAAACAGTGACAGATTTTATTTTCTTGAGCTCCAAAATCACTGTAGACAGTAACTGCAGTGATAAAATTAAAAGACATTTGCTCCTTGGAATAAAAGCTATGACAAACATAGACATTGTTTTAAAAAGCAGAGACATCACTTTGCTAACAAAGGTCCATATAGTCAAAGCTATGGTTTTTCCAGTAGTCATGTACAGATATGAGAGCTGGACCATAAAGAAAGCTGAGCACCAAAGAATCGATGCTTTCCAATAGTGGTGCTGGAGAAGACTCCTGAAAGTCCCTTGGACTGTAAGGAGATCAAATCAGTCAATCCTAAAGGAACATTCACTGGAAGGACTGATGCTGAAGCTCCGATACTTTGGTCACTTGATAAGGAGAGCTGACTCATTGGAAAAGACCCTAATGCTGGGAAAGACTGAAGGCAAAAGGAGAAGGGGGAAGCAGAGGATGAGGTGGTTAGAATCACTGACTCATTGGACATGAATGTGAGCAAACTCTGGGAGATAGTGAAGGACAGGGGAGCCTGCAGTCCATGGGTTCACAAAAAGTCAGACATGACTTAGCAAATGACCAAAAACAACAACATAAAAATATAGATATTCACAGAAATAGAGATGTATATGGATATCGTATTGACTGAGATTTATAAAGGCTCCATGCTCAACTGGCACTTCATTTATGCTTATGATGATCATACAACCAAAATTTTACAACTTATGTAGAATTAACATTTTCTCCAATCTTTTTTAAGATAAATTAATTCCCACCCACAAAATAATTTGTTTGTTCACATGTCCAGTTTAGGAAATCAGATTGCTATGCCTCTGCCATCATAGGAACTGAGGCTTTTCTTTTAATTCTGAAAATTTAAAAACTCTCAACTCAATGGTACAATGAAAGCCAGTTTGATTAAATAGCTTTTTTGACTTCCAAGTCATTTTTATGCCTGTCCTGTCCACCCCAAAGTGGATTATTCTCAATGTATTTCCATAAGAAGATGAAGTGTCATTAGGGTCCTCTGAATAATGAGGCATAAAAGAAAAAGAAAAGGGTAGAACCTAACGTGATACATGGTAGAGGAAGTTGCCCAGGTGACCTGGTTGGGAAATCCTGGGTGAAATGGGAGGAGACAGTAAAGACGAGGAAAGGAAAATTAGAGAAAAGTAAAAGGAAGCAGCATCAGGGGGGGAAATAAAGAATAGCTGTGTAAAAGAGGAACAAACGGAATGCAGATTTTTTTTTTAAAGAATTAATTTAAAAAGTGAAAAAGTTCCAGGGGATGTAGAATAAGGTATTCTTTGTGAGTGAAGCCATAAACAAAGTCACCAATATAAACTTTAAAGCAAAGAAGACTGTTATGATGATTCTCTCCTCCCTGCCTGACTGCAACTGACTTGGTAGTATGACTGTACACATGTGATTAGGTCCTTCAAGGGCAACGTAATGGATCAATGGATTCAAACAATCACAGGTATGTACCAACTCTGAGTCAATAAATAGAAGGTAGGAGAATCCTAAAAATATAAGGCTACTGTTTGTCAGAGCCCCTTAGTAACATCTTCTTTCCCATTTCCTTGATGTCGTCATTTGCATAAAATTAAACACAGGGAGTTGTGGACAGGGGAAAATAGATCATTCTAATATGCATTATAAATGGATCTCAGTTTCCTGCCATGTGATACAAGGAAATGCATCCCAGTGCACAGACTCCTCACCAAATACTGTCAGGCAAGCTTTAATTTACAATATTGGCCATGAATTTTATGCTATTCCATGATTGATTTCTTGCTGTTGTTCACAGCATTTCATTGATCTCAGTTTACAAAATGAACCAAGAATTAAGCAACATTTTCTTTTAATTCCTGGTATAAAATGAGAAATTTCTATCTTTTAATTGATTTCTCCCATCAAAAAATTAAAAGCAGTTTTGGGGCTTCCCTAGTAGTTCAGACAGTAAAGAATCTGCCTGAAATATGGGAGACCAGGTTCGATATCTGGGTCAGGAAGATCCCCTGGAGAATGGAATGGCAACCCACTCTAGTATTCTTGCCTGGAGAAGTCCATGGACCGAGGAGCCTGACAGGCTGCAGTCCCATGGGGTCACAAGGAGTTGGACCCAACTGAGTGACTTTCACTTTCACTTTGCTTCTTTATCACCTGGTTCTCTCTCTGAGAAATTCCTAGTAGTATTTCACAAAAGAAAAACAGATTTTTCCTGAATTTTCTGTCTCCTTTATGTGAATCTTGTCCACAGATCATCATCAGGATGTTGAAAAACATGGGAACCATCTAGATACGTACTGACCACATCTCCTTCTGTCATTGGGTATTCCAAGTTGAGAACCAGGGCAAAGGCATGGTTCAGTGAGAACCCATCTCAGGCAACAGACCTAGGAGGTGTTGTGTTTTCCACAGATACCCGGAAAGCAATGAGTTATGGCAGAACACACGTGGTATGTCAGTGTGCATTCATCTCTGCCAGAGGACAGCTCCTGCTCCACCCGTGCTTCTCTTCTGATTCCAGAAAAATCAGATTCTGACCTTACAATTAATAAAAACAGAGGCTTTCTTTAGCCTGAACATCATTGCTCTTCTGCTCCTCATAGAAACCTTAACTTGCAACATGAAGTTCTTTGGCCAGATGAGCAATTAACCAAGACCGACATTCAGTCACGTGCTTTCTAATTAATTTATAGAGCTGGAATCATTTTGCCCAGGTAAGGATTTGCATATAAAACCACACCCAAACTACATTACTGAACTCCACAAATTTTCTATTTGTGCTTACAATATTTCCCACTCTATCAGAGAAATTTGTATCTTTCACTTTCATCAAATCCCTATTCAAAGTGTATACTCTTCATGGAGAATCTCCTATTTGTCCCCAAGGGATTTACTTGCCCTTTTAGCAAATTTCCTTCGTAAGCATCTTTATCCCAGATATAAGTATTTCCATACTATTGGAGAAGAAGGATGCATCTTATAGGAACCCCCACACGACTCCTAATATTTGGACACTTCTGATGGTGGAAAAGTGAAAACTTCATTGCAATAAGATAACTGGAAATAGAGAGAGGAAAGCCTAATCCCTCCCTCAGGAGAGCAGCAGATGGCATGTGGTGGGGGACCCCCACCTGCTGTGAGCTGTCAGTCACTAGTTTGTCTATGATAATGAGGGATGATTCTTCCTAATTTCCCCTTCTCTCACTGGCTGGTTAGAGCAAAAGTCTTCCATACTAAACTTCTTAGGCTGACAGCATTCTTAGCCAGCAGTCTTGAGTCTGGCTTTCTGAGTCTCTCTACCACTTAATTTGTAATAAATTATGGTTTATTTAGCCCAAAGTTATTTTTCTTTGTTACTTTTATAATAACATAACCTTACACGCATGCACACACACACACATACTAATATTCCACCCATTCTTCTACTTTGCCTCTGGACCGTAAGAGATAGAATTAGGAAATCAGTATCCAGCTTTCAATTTTCATAAACGTTTTTATCTCACAAACCAAAGAGAAGGACCTGAGATAACATTACAGGAATATTATCTGAGAAACTTCAATCATATAACTTAGCTAAATTTTTCCTACAAAACTGGGGCATTTTCCCTCAGTCTTAGAAGGATGGTTGCTATGTACATGGATTAGTTTGCAGGAGGCAGAGATCACCTACTTGAAGTGAGGGCAGTAAATAAGTGAAATATGAGTATTAGAACTAATGAGACTCATGTGTATATGCAGATTGATGAAATCTGTGAAATTTTGAGATAATTCTGTAAGTATATCCATCTATCAAAAAGGAGACAGCATTTAGGTAGGTTTTAAAGCAGTAGAGACAGAGGGAGCAGACATTCTGCATGGGAAGAGTTGGCAAAGGGCATTGTTATAGAATAAGTCAGCACAAGCTTGGTTAAAAATGTTTAGATTTAGGTCAACAAAGTTCAGTTTAGCTCAGGTGCAGGACATACAGAAAAAGTAAAGAAAATAAAGCTATAAAGACAGTTTGGGGCCTTTTTGGAAAGACCACTGGATTCCTGGTTGATAACTTTGTAGTGATGATGCCATGGACCCACACATAATGGAGCTAGGCGTTGGGAAATCTTTGTCTAGTTCTGGCACAGCCCTTAGTCCACATGGATCTGGGGAAAACACCTGCCCTCACTGGCTCTTGGTTTCTTCATTTGTAAAAAGAGAAGTTTGAGTTTGATGCTATGAAAGGTTAAACTCTACTGAAAGCCTGTTTTTCTAAGAAAACTTAGAAATAAGGTTTAAACATCCAGAATATTGTGATAAAAGTTTTTACTTCTTATATATTTGCTCTGAACATTACAGCGGCTTGGAGAGAATCATCTGTTTCATTCCCCGTAAAATGCTCTTGCAATTTAATTTGGAATGAAATGACAAGCAAATTGTCCTGCATATAAGGAGAGAATGTGTAAAATAACCACAATGGGTTCCCAGCATGTAAACTGTAATGTTAGAGTGTAAATATCTTTTTAAAATTATGCTTCTATATCAACTTGTGAAAATACAATGTATCATAAGCAACCTCTGCACTTTTAGAAGCTGAAGAAGTCTTTGATGTCACAATGAGAAGTAGATTGGCCCCTTATAAGACTTCTACCAAATTGTCTATCCTTGAATCATTTCCACAGAATGACAGATTTTTCTCTTTAAAACAGTAATTTTCAAAGAGGAATCTGTCGACATTCCTTCAGGAAAAACACTTATTTTACAACTTCACACTATGACAGTGTCTAACATTTTTTCTGAATTAATTGATATTTTACTGATGATTTTTCAAAGGAGTATACCTGTGATGATTAGTTTTATGTGTCAACTTGGGTAGGCTATGTTGTCTACTTATTTAGTTAAGTGAATGTGAAGTCCCTCAGTCGTGTCCGACTCTGCGACCCTGTGGACTGTAGCCCACCAGGCTCCTCCATCCATGGGATTCTCCAGGCAAGAGTACTGGAGCGGGCTGCCATTTCCTTCTCCAGGGGATCTTCCCAACCCAGGGATCAAACCCAGGTCTCCCATATTGCAGGCAGACGCTTTAACCTCTGAGCTACCAGGGAAGCAAAAGTTAGTCTAAATGTTACAGTGAAGGTATATTTTAAACGGGATTAACATTTATAATCAGTTGACTTTAAATAAAGCAGATTAGTCTCCACAATGTAGGTGAGTCTCATCCAATCAGTTGAAGGTCTCAATAGCAAAGAGTGAGGTTTCCCAAATAATAGGGAATTATGTCTATAAACTATATCATAAAAATTCTACCTGAGTTTCCAGCCTGTTGCTGTGCCCTGTGGATTTTAAACTCAAGGCAGCAACATCAAATCTTCTTTGGGTCTCTTGTCTGCTGACCTGTCCTACAAATTTCAGACTTTCCCACAATCACCTGAGCCAAGTTCTTAAGACAAATTTTTCAGCCTCACTCTCTTTTCTGCCCTCACTACTCTCTCCTTTCCTCATTCTGTTTTTCTAACTTCAAGATACATGTATATTTCTTTGGATCTATCCAGCAGAGTGGGTAACCTGCACTCTGTGTCAGAAATGGATAGCAGTATTTTTGGCACTAGGGGTAGGTTTGGAAATCATAAAAAGAGGGAACAAATGTGTGTGCACTATGGATTCAGATATATCTGAGTATTCAGAACAATTCATGAGATGGTCCAGCAGGAGTCTGTGTTGAAAACTGGGAAACATTTTTAAGAATTCACCGCTAAAGAAACTGGCATGCTTTGGTTCTCAGAAGAGAGAGAATATTTTCAAAAGAGCCTTATGTTTGTTTACTTAGACTTGTCTTGCTAAACTTTTTAAGATACTGGAATGCATTCAGCATTCCTTGAGGACTCATTGACCCAGAGGGATGGGATGAAGAGGGTGGTGGGAGGGGTATTCAGGATGGGAACACATGTACACCCATGGCTGATTCATGTCAAAGTATGGCAAAACCACTACAATATTGTAAAGTAATTAACCTCCAATTAAAATAAATTAAAAAAAATACAAACCTTAAAAAAAATAAATCAGAGCTTACATTATTGATAAAAAAAAAAAAAAGAGTGATGCAAGGATTAAAGCCATTCTTTCACCACCACTGATACCAGGAAGAAGAGGAATATCAGCAAAGTACAATGATAAAGACTATAGGATCCATCTGGGACAACCCTACCTGGAAGAGTAATCTTAGTGCCCACTTGTGCCTGGGGGAATCTAAGGTGGCCTCTGGTGGGCAATTACATCACCTGGGAGTAGACTCAGTACCTGCTGGAGTGTCCGTGGAAGAGTAGCAGCACCTTTGATGCCCAGGTATGGTGATGTTTATCTAGATCAGGGCCATGGAAATGCCTAGTGCAGTTACTATGGCACTTGGCCAACTGATGTCAGGCTTGATCCTAAGTCCATGTGAGAAAACCCATATGGCTCCACAGATACGTGAATGGATTAGTTTGCAGGAGGCAATGAAAAATGAAATATGAGTCTTAGAATTAAGAATTATTTGTATATTCAGATTAATGAGATCTGAAGTAAATCTGAACTAAAGATCTACCTATCTACCTATGTATCCATTCATCTACCCAGCCATCCATTAATCTATATCACCTTTAGAGTAAAATCAGTGAGGGCTCACTGTGTCACACCTGGTGCTTTGGGACTCTGTATGTTTCTTAGATGGATAGGATCATCAGAGTATAGATTCAGGAGATGAAAGTGAAAAGAGGAACAATTTACAGGTGATAAAAGAGGAAAATTGGTTCTCTTTCCCTTTTTTCATATAACCCCAAGCTGAAGCTCCAATTCTTTGGCCACTCTTTCCTTTTTTTCATATAACCCCAAGCTGAAGCTCCAGTACTTTGGCCACCTGATGTGAAGAGCTGACTCACTGGAAAAGACCCCCATGCTAGTAAAGATGGAAGGCAAAAGGAGAAAAGGGTGGCAGAGGATGAGATGGTTAGATAGCATCACCAACTCAATGAACATGAATTTGAGCCAACTCCAGGAGATAGTGAAGGACAGGGAAACGTGGCATGCTGCAATCCATGGGCTCCCAAACAGTCAGACATGACTTAGCCACTAAACAATAACATATAACTCCAAAACAACCTTCTGCCCTTTTCCTCTCAAAAACTGCTCAAAACAAATGAAAAGCCAAATGAAACTAAAACAAAGAAAACCAAAACAAGACAGATTAAGACATGATCATTGAAGTTGAGAGAAAATTACACAGCCTTATTTGAGTAATAAGATAAAAAGATAAGCTAGAGAAACATATATTGACTATATTTTACAAAAGTTAGAAAATATGGTATAATGATATAGATATGAGGCAATATATCTGAATCTAGGATGGCTTGGCTATACCTAATACAACAAAAACAAACATTAGTATTGCATTTATATGTAAATCATTTAAAAATATCTGACAATAGAATAGCATTTATTTGTTAATTACAAATAATGTTAATAAACATGACTATGCCATTATATGCACAGTGATTTGCATTTTTCTAAGGCTTTTTTCCCCATACAATCAGTTATTTACATTTGGGGGGTAACTGTGTATATGCAGATATTAAAAAATTAAACTAGTACACTGTAAAGAGTACAACATGAAAAGCAAAAGTCTCCCTCCCATTTCCAATTCAGAGTATTTAAGATTTTAAATACTAGGACAAGAGACTTTGAAACAAACCAAAATTATTATGGTAGATTTCACTGATAAAGCTGATGTTGACTGTTTCTAAGTTTGGTTAATAACCATGTGATCAATTTCCTTTTTTTCCCCTTTGATATAGTTGTTATTATGTAAAGCAATCCCATGGATGGAAGAGCTTGGTAGGCTGCAGTCCATGGGATCGCTAAGAGTTGGAAACGACTGAGCGACTTCACTTTAACTTTTCACTTTCATGCACTGATGCCTGGAGCTGGTGCACTGTGACAACCCAGAGGGATGGTATGGGGAGGGGGGCGGGAGGAGGGTTAGGGATGGGGAGCACATGTGTACTTGTGGCAGATTCATTTTGATGTATGGCAGGGGCAATACAATATTGTAAAGTTAAGCAAAATAAATTTTAAAAAAATAAATAAATATGAAAAAAATAAATAAATAATTGAAGTACAGTTGATATACATCAAAAAAAAAAAAAAAAAGGAAATGGCAACCCACTCCAGTATTCTTGCCTAGAGAATCCTAGGGATGGGGGAGCCTGTGGGCTGCCATCTATGGGGTCACACAGAGTCGGACATGACTGAAGTGACTTAGCAGCAGCAGCAGCAGCAAGACCTACTACAAAAGCAGGGAGGCAAACCTTGCAATACTACTGGATTGTGTTCCAGTGCACGAAAATAAGAAAAAAATAGAAAAGGAATCAGCAAAGACTTGGGTTTGAGTTTTCTGTCTTGATTTGTGTAAACGTGAATGAATCACTGAAGTTTTAGTTTTAATATAAAACAAAAACATTTTAGTTTTAGTTTTATATTATTTGTAATATCTCTACTTACAATTAATGTGAAGATAAAAATAAGACAAACAGCCATAAGAGCATTTTATAAAGAAGAATGCATTACACAGGTAAGACATAACAATTTTAAACCATGAACAACAGCAGAGGCTAATGGATTCTTTTAATTTAGATGTACTCCCAAGAATTAAGGATCGCAAATACAGCAAAAAACATACTTTAAAAATAGTTATCCTATAATTATCTAAAGGTCAGATAAAATATTTCAAGTAAATCTAAAGCATATAGTCCATTTAGGGAAAGGAAGTATATTTATATGACAATACACACATTCAGAAATAGCTTTTTGTTGGCATTTATTTCTGTATTCACTCCACAGATATTTGTCAGGCATCATCTGCTATGTGCATCTAATACGTGTTTTCTATGCTGAGATTCAGCACATAAGATGTGTACAAGATATTTTCAGGTATCTCTTTTGAACTAGACATCACTTTGGGTTATGTTTTCCAAACTTCAAAAATGCTATGCTTTTTATGGTGTAGATATTTATTGTATACCCACGATTCCAAACCACTGTAATTTTTATTACCTCAATAAACTGCAATATAAAATGGTAAGTGATTTGAGAAGAATATTTGTGCAAAATTATAAAAGATAGTGTGTCTCTTGCAATGAAGACATAGTTATAAGAGGAACTAATTTAGTGAATAACTAAAGTTCCACTGATTAAGACCAAATTACAATGAGGATATTAGCACCAAAACACTTATAGACACAAAATTGAAGATAATGTATTAGTGTTAATATTTTACTGTAGAATATTTTACTGCTACTGCTGCTGCTGCTGCTGCTAAGTCACTTCAGTCGTGTCCGACTCTGTGCAACCCCACAGACAGAAACCCACCAGGCTCCCCCGTCCCTGGGATTCTCCAAGCAAGAATACTGGAGTGCGTTGCCATTTCCTTCTCCAATGCATAAAAGTGAAAAGTGAAACTAGTCCCCAAATCCTGACATTTTCAGGCTCTTAATTTTTCATCATATTATACAGTAAATCACATCTAAAAATAAATTATGAGAATATTCATGAAATATAAATGCAAGTGTTTGTTTATTCATGCTATGATACCCATCTGACAAAGGGGAAAATATAAATTATATGTACCTGTTTAATTTGTCTTAGAGCCATCATCTGTCTCTTTACATTTGGTGAATAGCTTCACTATTACTAAAATGGCAATGAACTTTTCTCAGATTTTCCATGGTAGTAATTTTACAAGATTTCTATTTCCTTAATCACACTGTAAAATATTCCTAAATACCTTGATTACTGTTTAATGTTAGTATCTATAAACTAACTTTATTTACAGCACATATTTTAAAATAGCCTATTTCTTTACCACGATAGATCAGAATACCACCATCATTAAAATAAAATAGTTGAAAAGATATGAAAGCCAAACTTCAGTTTTTATAAAATGATTTTTCAGAGGAAGACTCTGATAGATGCTGAGTGAGAAATGCATACTCAAAAGTTTGTGGGAGTTCAGTTTACACTAAAAGTGCGTTGCTTTATGGAAAACATTTATTTGATTTATATTTTAAAAACCAAACTTAACTTTAGAGCAGTGATTCAGCTGCAAGGGAAATCTCTTAAAATTATCTATAAAGTCTTTTCAACACCCCAAGTTCCAACCTAATAGAATTTATGACCAGCATCATCTTGATTTTTGCATAATAGAGCTACAGAACTGGCAGAAAGTGACTTTTTAACCTCTCTGCCTGAAGTAGATGTTCAAATATTTGCATATTTGGTGGTATATCCCTAGCAGTTGTTGAACTTGTATACATTTCTACAATAGGGTGGGAAAAAAGTAGAGGGCAGTATAGGAGTATCAACTTTGCAAAATAATCTTTAAAAGTTGGGATATATGAGGTGAACTTCCTTAAGCTCTAGTGGAATTTGGTGTTTTTTTTTTTTTTTTACTTGAACTCTTTTTCTACTGTTCTAGATTTGAATGCAACTGAGTAGTATAGTAAACACGAAAACAGGATATTTAACCAAGCAAACAGGATGATTTTGTCTAAGTCATGGGTCATTTACTAACACTCAGCTGAAATTTGCCACTTAGAGTAAAAACCACAATTTTACATTTAAAATATGTATCAGTCTTTTGCTTGTGATTATATGGGATTGAATTGCATAATTACTTTAAAAATTTTAAATGACTGATCAATTTTTACACCCTTTAATATAATCAAATGAGTCATATTTATAGCTATGGGATGGTACCTCTCAGGGGTTTTCCACAAATTGTATGCTTATGAGACTCGCATAGTCTGTATAGCTGTGTGATCTGAAAAATAAGAAGCAAATATTTTCCCAGTGGATGTCAAGCACTGGGGTCACGTGTCATTTCTCTAATACCAATCAACTTCTCTGACTCAGTCTCAAGTTAGTCTGTCTCTGAACACCCCTTTGAATACCAGTCTGGCATCCTGACAAATCATCCACATAACAATATCTAGTTTTCACATAAATGAAAAAATTGATTTATTCATTCTAAAACAATCTTTATTATTCCTCTATGATATGTGTGTGTGTGCTTAGTTGCTCAGTCATGTCTGACTCTTTGTGACCCCCTGGACTGTAGCCCACCAAGCTCCTCTCTCCATTGAGATTCTCCAGGAGCAGTTGCTGTGCGGGCACAGGAGGGTCGAGAGGAGCTACTCCACGTTCAAGGTCAGGAGGGGTGGTGGTGAGGAGATACCTCTCGTCCAATGTAAGGAGCAGTGGCTGCGCTTTGCTGGAGCAGCCGTGAAGAGATACCCCACGTCCAAGGTAAGAGAAACCCAAGTAAGATGGTAGGTGTTGGGAGAGGCATCAGAGGGCAGACACACAAACCATAATCACAGAAAACTAGTCAATCTAATCACACGGACCACAGCCTTGTCTAACTCAATGAAACTAAGCCATGCCGTGTGGGGCCACCCAAGACAGGTGGGTCATGGTGGAGAAGTCTGACAGAATTTGGTCCACTGGAGATGGGAATGGCAAACCACTTCAGTATTCTTGCCTTGAGGACCTCATGAACAGCATGAAAATGCAAAATGATAGGATAATGCAAGAGGAACTCCCCAGGTCAGTAGAGGCCCAATATGCTATTGGAGATCAGGGGAGAAATAACTCCAGAAAGAATGAAGGGATGGAGCCAAAGCAAAAAGAATACCCAGCTGTGGATGTGACTGGTGATAGAAGCAAAGTCTGATGCTGTAAAGAGCAATATTGCATAGGAACCTGGAATGTCAGATCCATGAATCAAGGCAAATTGGAAGTAGTCAAACAAGAGATGGCAAGAGTGAATGTTGACATTCTAGGAATCAGGGAACTGAAATGGACTGGAATGCGTGAATTTAACTCAGATGACTATTATATCTACTACTGTGGGCAGGAATCCCTTAGAAGAAATGGAGTAGCCATCATGGTCAACAAAAGAGTCCGAAATGCAATACTTAGATGCAATCTCAAAAACGACAGGATGATCTCTGTTTGTTTCCAAGACAAACCATTCAATATCACAGTAATTCAAGTCTATGCCCCAACCAGTAATGCTGAAGAAGCTGAACGGTTCTATGAAGACATACAAGACTTTTTAGAACTAACACACAAAAAAGATGTCCTTTTCATTATAGCAGACTGGACTGGAATGCAAAAGTCAAGAAACACCTGGGATAACAGGCAAATTTGGCCTTGGAATATGGAATGAAGCAGGGCAAAGGCTAATAGAGTTTTGCCAAGAGAACAAACACACTGATCATAGCAAACACTCTCTTCCAACAAAACAAGAGAAGACACTACACATGGACATCACCAGATGGTCAATACCAAAATCAGATTGATTATATTATTTGCAGCCAAAGATGGAGAAGCTCTTTACAGTCAGCAAAAACAAGACTGGGAGCTGACTGTGGCTCAGATCATGAACTCTTTATTGCCAAATTCAGACTGAAATTGAAGAAAGTAGGGAAAACCACAAGACCATTCAGGTATGACCTAAATCAAATCCCTTACGATTATACAGTGGAAGTGAGAAATAGATTTAAGGGCCTAGATCTGATAGATAGAGTGCCTGATGAACTATGGATGGAGGTTCGTGATATTATATAGAAGACAGGGATCAAGACTATCCCCATGGAAAAGAAATGCAAAAAAGATAAATGGCTGTCTGGGGAGGCCTTACAAATAGCTGTGAAAAGAAGAGAAGCGAAAAGCAAAGGAGAAAAGGAAAGATATAAACATCTGAATGCAGAGTTCCAAAGAATAGCAAGAAGAGATAAGAAAGCCTTCTTCAGCGATCAATGCAAAGAAATAGAGGAAAACAACAGAATGGGAAAGACTAAGGATCTCTTCAAGAAAATCAGAGATACCAAAGGAACATTTCATGCAAAGATGGGCTCGATAAAGGACAGAAATGGTATGGACCTAACAATGGACCTAACAGAAGGAGAAGACATTAAGAAGAGGTGGCAAGAATACACACAAGAACTGTACAAAAAACATCTTCACAACCCAGATAATCACAGTGGTGTGATCACTGACCTAGAGCCAGACATCCTGGAATGTGAAGTCAAGTGGGCCTTAGAAAGCATCACTATGAGCAAAGCTAGTGGAGGTGAAAAAACTCCAGTTGAGCTATTTCAAATCCTGGAAGATGATGTTGTGAAAGTGCTGCTCTCAATGTGCCATTAAATTTGGAAAACTCAGCAGTGGCCACAGGACTGAAAAAGTTCAGTTTTTATTCCAATCCCAAAGAAAGGCAATGCCAAAGAATGCTCAAACTACTGCACAATTGCACTCATCTCACACGCTAGTAAAGTAATGCTCAAAATTCTCCAAGCCAGGCTTCATCAATACATGAACTGTGAACTTCCAGATGTTCAAGCTGGTTTTAGAAAAGGCAGAGGAACCAGAGGTCAAATTGTCAACATTTGCTGCATCATTTAAAAAGCAAGAGAGTTCCAGAAAAACATCTATTTCTGCTTTATTGACTACGCCAAAGCCTTTGACTGTGTGGATCACAATAAACTGTGGAAAATTCTGAAAGAGATGGGAATTCCAGACCACCTGACCTACCTCTTGAGAAACCTATATGCAGGTCAGGAAGCAACAGTTAGAACTAGACATGCAACAACAGACTGGTTCCAAATAGGACAAGGAGTACATCAAGGCTGTATATTGTCACCCTGTTTATTTAACTTATATGCAGAGTACATCATGAGAAATGCTGGGCTTGAAGCACAAGCTAGAATCAAGATTGCCAGGAGATATATCAATAACCTCAGATATGCAGATGACACCACCCTTATGGCAGAAAGTGAAGAGGAACTAAAAAGCCTCTTGATGAGAGTGAAAGAGGAGAGTGAAAAAGTTGGCTTAAAGCTCAACATTCAGAAAACAAAGATCATGGCATCTGGTCCCATCATCATTTCCCCATTCATGGCAAATGGGGAAACAGTGGAAACAGTGTCAGACTTTATTTTTATGGGCTCCAACATCACTGCAGATGCTGACTGCAGCCATGAAATTAAAAGACACTTACCCTTGGAAGGAAAGTTATGACCAACCTAGACAACATATTCAAAAGCAGAGACATTACTTTGCCAACAAAGGTTCGTCTAGTCAAGGCTATGGTTTTTCCAGTGGTCATGAATGGATATGAAAGTTGGACTGTGAAACAAGGTGAATGCTGAAGAATTGATGTTTTTGAACTGTTGTGTTAGAGAAAACTCTTGAGAGTCCCTTGGACTGCAAGGAGATCCTACCAGTCCATTCTGAAGGACATCAGCCCTGGGATTTCTTTGGAAGGCCTGATGTGAAAGCTGAAACTCCAATACTTTGGCCACCTCATGCGAAGAGTTGACTCATTGGAAAAATCTCTGATGCTGGGAGGGATTGGGGGCAGGAGGAGAAGGGGACGACAGAGGATGAGATGGCTGGATGGCATCACTGACTCGATGGACATGAGTTTGTGTGAATTCCGGGAACTGGTGATGGACAGGGAGGCCTGGCGTGTTGCAGTTCAGGGGGCTGCAAAGAGTCAGACATGACTGAGCAACTGAACTGAACTGAGGCAAAAATTCTGAGCCTCCCATGTGTTCAGGATAGATAGAACATGAAAGATACAGATCCTGCCCTCAGGGCCTCACAGTCTAGTGATGAAGATGACTAAGTCAATCAAAAATTCCAGTAGAGTAAGCGGAATAACAGTAAAGCGTCTGCCTGCAATAAGGGAGACTCAGGTTCAGTCCCTGGGTTGGGAAGATACCCTGGAGAAGGAAATGGCAACCCACTCCAGTATTCTGGCCTGGAAAATTCCATGGACGGAGGAGCCTTGTAGGCTACAGTCCATGGGGTTGCAAAGAGACGGACACGACTGAGCAACTTCACTCACTCACTCACTCAAGCTAAATGACGTGAGAGATGGAAGCCCAGAGATGAAAATTGTAAACTATATGTCTACATGCACTCAACATTCAGAAAACTAAGATCATGGCATCTGATTTCATCACTTTATGGCATTTAGATGGAGAAACAATGGAAACAGTGACAGACTTTATTTTGGGGGGTTTCAAAATCACTACAGATGGTGACTGTAGCCATGAAATTAAAAGACACTTGCAACTTGGAAGAAAACTTATGACTAACCTAGACAGCATATTAAAAAGCAGAGACATTACTTTGTCAACATAGGTCCATCTAGTCAAAGCTATGGTTTATCCAGTAGTCATATATGGATGTGAGAGTTGGACTATAAAGAAAGCTGCGTGCCAAAGAATTGATGCTTTTGAACTGTGCTGTTGGAAAAGACTTTGAGAGTCTCTTGGACTGCAAGGAGATCCAACCAGTCCATCTTAAAGGAAATCAGTCCTAAATATTCATTGGAAGGACTGATGCTGAAGCTGAAACTCCAATATTTGGGCTACCTGATGTGAAGAACTGACTCATTGGAAAAGACCCTGATGCTGGGAAAGATTGAAGATGGGAGGAGAAGGGGACAACGGAGGATGAGATGGTTGGATGGCATCACTACTCAATGGACATGAGTTTGCATAAACTTCAGGAGCTGGTGATGGACAGGGAGGCCTGGCATGCTGCAGTCCATGTGGTCGCAAAGAGTCAGACATGACTGAGTGACTGAACTGAGCTGAACATGCACTACGGCACTCTTTAGTCAAACACTATATTATCTGAGCCTCTTGCATGAATGGATGAATGAATGAATAAGTGGATGAATGTAAAAGAACCACAAACAAGCATTCTTAAAAATATTTTATTGTAATATTCTTTTAGGTTTTACTTCCCAAAAACAGGAAAGAAGGAAGGAAGGAAAGAAGGGAGGGAGGGAGAAGGAAGGATAAATATTTGCTGAATTTTCATTACTTTGGTGTGCAGTTATGTTCTATCATTGTATAGTATACCTACTGCTGGGCTTCCCAAGTGGTGCTTGTGGTAAAGAACTTTCTTGCCAATTCAGGAGACATAAGAGAGGTGGGTTTGATCCAGATCCCTTGGAGGAGGGCATGGCAACCCACTCCAGTATTCTTATCTGGATAATCCCATGGATAGAGGAGCCTGGTGGGCTACAGTCCATGGGACTCCAAAGAGTCATACACAACTGAAGTTACTTAGTATGCATGCATACCTACTGTTATGGGCTGAATGATATCCCTGCGAAAATTCATACATTGACTCTCTAAACCCAGTACTTCAGAATGTGACTATACTTGGATATAGAGCCTTTAAAAAGGTGATTATATTAAAATGAAGCTGTTAGCATGGGTCTTAATCCAATCTGACTGGTGTTTTTATAAGAAGAGGAAGGTTGGACACAAAGACACCAGGGATACATGTGCAGAGAGGAAAGACATGTGAGGACAGGGCCAGAAGGCGGCCATCTGCAAGCCAAGAAGAGAGGCCTCAGGAGAAACCAAACCTGCTGACACCTTGATCTTGGACTTCTAGCAGGAAGGACTGTGAGAAAAGAAATTCCTGCTACTTAAGCCACTGGTCTGATATTTTGTCACAGAAACTCCAGTAAACTACCATTTCTGTTGAGTGGATTAAAAGGATATGTTATCCTTTCAGGTCCATAGTTAATTGAAATAGGGATGATATGAGGTCATCCAACAGTCATAAACATTCCAGTTCATGTTGGGTAGCTTTTCATTACTGACTTTAAAGAAAGAATCCTTTCCCATCAATAGTACATTCTGCAGACCTATATTTTCTACATTTATCTCAATTTATGAGTACTGAATATTAGAAAGTTCTCATTTAACATAAGTAGCTTGCTTTAAAATTTAAAAACGAAAGCTAACATTTGAATAAGAGACATTTTAGTTGACATGTTGTCTTTAAGAACACATTGATAATGTGATGAAGATATGAATGTTGTATTAATATTTTGACACCACTGAATGTTATTAATAATGTAATGGAATTTTCCATTATTCTTTCACTTTAAATTTAGTTAAGATCTGTGATCTGGGAGTCAAAAAGTTAAAGCGCCAAAAATTTAGTCCTAGCTTTGTCATTAACTAGTTTTATGATTCCAGGCATATCAATTAGGTTTTCAGAATCTCTATTTCCTCATCTGTCAAATGGGAATAAAATCATTTAATGTTTACATATCATTTGGTAATTTAAAGGCTCATAGAAGCTAGAACATGAGAAAATATTTTGAAATTATAAGTTATCAAGAAAAATATCAGGAAAACTATCTGTTTTGGGGATGAGAAAAATGTTTTTAATTTTTTTTTTAGTCTAATAAAGAAGCTATGAAGGAAAGTATTTCTCGATTTGACTACAAGTTTAAGCAAAAAAAGACTTTGAAAAACTATCATAAATAGGAAAAAATATACAAATAATCAAAATAGAAAAAAGAATTATAGTGCCATGAAATGGCAAGAATACTTTATGGTAAAAAAATATTTACAAAAGAGGAAGAAGAATATATAACTTTAATACAGAAAATCATTTGAGGAATTAATTTTTAAAAATTAGAAATATGTACATATAAAATATTACATAAAGGGATGTTGGCATTACAATGCTCATTATAATAGAGAAAATTACAAATAATTCATATATTGTAATGATTAACTTAAATAAATTGTGAAATATTTAAAAATACTGTTCAGTCACTGAAAGCACAATTTTTGAAAGAACTTAACAATTTGGTACTATGATCACCATGTATTATAAAGTGGTAAAATACTGTAAAAGAGTTTGACCCAGAGATATGAGTATATATGTGCACTAACAAGATTCAGATCAGATCAGATCAGATCAGTCGCTCAGTCGTGTCCATAGAAAATAATAAATGTATAAGACAAAATAAAATTAATAATTGTCTCTGGTAGGTGAAATTGTGGGCAATTTTTCCTTGTATTATTTTCCAAATTTTCATTAGTATTTATAATCTATCATTTTTATCTTTATATTTTATAATTTATCATTTTATCTTTATATTATACTTAATTACCAATGTTATCCATTCATATATATGTCTTATTTATCAATTATCCAGTTCCCCTCCAGGAGCTTAGCAATTATTACACATTTTTGTATACCCCCAGAAGAATGTTGGTGGTGTATAGATATGTTTTTAGGCATGAGTACTTACAATATACTTTGAAGAAGCTACCATACTGGTAAAGCTCTGCTCATTCTATTATATGACTATGTAATCACAATAAAACAGTGTACATGTTACTTGTTAGCTATAACTTATATAAGTAGTCTTCTATGATGTTCATTAGGCTTTTAATTTATACTATGTTGCATTATGTTATATTACACTACAGTAGTAAGTATGTTTGAACATGGCTAGAAAAATCAGTAACTTTGAAAAAATGTCATAATAAAATGTAAAATCTTCAAGATGTTTGGGATACTATCTACTATGTTTTGTTTGGTTTTCTTATTTTTTTTTTCCTTTTTGATTACTTCAAAAGTAAAGTTTTGATTTGTTCTATTACTGTTATATCAGTTCAGTTCAGTCGCTCATACATGTCCAACTATCTGCAAGCCCCATGGACTGCAGCACACCAGGCTTCCCTGTCCATCACTAACTCCCAGAATTACTCAAATTCATGTCCATTAAGTCGGTGATGCCATCAACCATCTCACCCTCTGTTGTCCCCTTCTCCTCCCACCTTCACTCTTTCCCAGCATCAGGGTCTTTTCCAATGAGTCAGTTCTTCACATCAAGTGGCCAAAGTATTGGAGTTTCAGCTTCAGCATCAGTCCTTCCAATGAATGTTTAGGACTGATTTCCTTTAGGATGGACTAGTTGGATCTCCTTGCAGTTCAAGGGACTCTCAGGAGTCTTCTCCAACAACACAGTTCAAAAGCATCAATTCTTTGGCACTCAGCTTTCTTTATAGTCCAAATCTCATATCCATACATGACTACTGGTAAAACCATAGCTTTGACTAGACAGACCTTTGTTGGCAAAGTAATGTCTGCTTTTTAATGTGCTGTCTAGATTGGTCATAACTTTTCATCCAAGTAGCAAGCATCTTCTAATTTCATGGCTGCAGTCACCATCTGCAGTAATTTTGCAGCCCCCAAATAAAGTCTGTCACTCTTTTCACTGTTTCCCCATCTATTTGCCATGAACTGATGGTACTGGATGCCATGATCTTAGTTTTCTGAATGTTGAGCTTTAAGCCAACTTTTTCACTCTCCTCTTTCACTTTCATCAAGAGGCTCTTTAGTTCTTCTCCACTTTCTGCCATAAGGGTGATATCATCTGCATATCTGAGGTTATTGATATTATTCCCAGCAATCTTGATTCCAGCTTCTGCTTCATCAAGCCCGGCATTTCACATGAGGTACTCTGCATATAAGTTAAATAGGCAGGGTGACAATATACAGCTTTGACATACTCCTTTCCTGATTTGGAACCAGTCTGCTATTCCATGTCCAGTTCTGTTGCTTCTTGACCTGCATACAGATTTCTCATGAGGCAGGTAAGGTGGTCTGCTATTCCCATCTCTTTAAGAATTTTCAAAAAACAAAAATGAATTTTCCACAGTTTATTGTGATCCACACAATCAAAGGCCTTGGTGTAGTCAATAAAGAAAAAGTAGATGTTTTTTTGGAACTCTTGCTTTTTTGATGATCCAGCAGATGTTGGCAATTTGATCTCTGGTTCCTCTGCCTTTTCCAAATCCAACTTGAACATCTGGCTCTTCATATTCATGTACTGTTGAAATTTGGCTTGGAGAATTTTGAGCATTACTTTGCTAGTGTGTGAAATGAGTGAAACTGTGCAGGAGTTTGAGCATTCCTTGGCATTGCCTTTCTTTGGGATTTGAATGAAAACTGACCTTTCCAGTCCTGTGGCCACTGCTGAGTTTTCCAAATTTGTTGGCATATTGAGTGCAGCACTTTCACAGCATCATCTTTTAGGATTTGAGATAGCTCAACTGGAATCCCATCACCTCCACTAGCTTTGTTCATAGTGATGCTTCCTTAGGCTCACTTGACTTCGCATTCCAGAATGTCTGGCTTTAGGTGAGTGATCGCACCATCGTGGTTATCTGGACCATAAAGATCTTTTTTGTTTAGTTCTGCTGTGTATTCTTGCCACTTCTTCTTAATATCTTCTGGCTCTGCTAGGTCCATACCATTTCTGTCCTTTATTGTGCCCATCTTTGAAATGTTCCCTTGGTATCTCTAATTTTCTTGAAGACATCTCTAGTCTTTCCCATTCTATTCTTTTCCTCTATTTCTTTGCATTGATCACTGAGGAATGCTTTCTTATCTCTCCTTGCTATTCTTTGGAACTCTGCATTCAAATGGGTATACCTTTCCTTTTCTCCTTTGCCTTTAGCTTTTTTTTTTTTTTTTTACCTCAGCTATTTGTAAGGCCTTCTCAGACAATCATTTTGCCTTTTGGAATGTAATTTTCTTTTTGCATTTTCTTTTTATTGTTATATAGCCACCAGGTTTGGAGAAGGCAATGGCACCCCACTCCGGTACTCCTGCCTGGAAAATCCCATGGACGGAGGAGCCTGGAATGCTGCAGTCCATGGCGTCGTTGAGGGTCGGACACGACTGAGTGACTTCACTTTCACTTTTCACTTTCATGCATTGGAGAAGGAAATGGCAACCCACTCCAGTGTTCTTGCCTGGATAATCCCAGGGACAGGGGAGCCTGGTGGGCTGCTGTCTATGGGGTCACACAGAGTTGGACACAACTGAAGTGACTTACGGGGAAGGCAATGGCACCCCACCCCAGTACTTTTGCCTGGAAAATCCCATGGATGGAGGAGCCTGGTGGGCTCCAGTCCGTGGGGTCGCTAGGAGTCGGATACGACTGAGCGACTTCACCTTCACTTTTCACTTTCATGCATTGGAGAAGGAAATGGCAACCCACTCCAGTGTTCTTGCCTGGAGAATCCCAGAGACAGGGGAGCCTGATGAGCTTCCGTCTATGGGGTCGCACAGAGTCGGACACGACTGAAGCGACTTAGCAGCAGCAGCAGAAGTGACTTAGCAGCAGCAATAGCAGCCACCAGGTTTAAACTAGCTAACTGAAACCAGACTTAAGACAATGTATGACTGAGAACTTAAAGGTTTTGTGAAATTGACAACTCTGTCTTCAGCAATTCTTTTAGTGCCAGGAAAAGATAGATCCTATTTTAAAATGTATATGTTGAATATACACAAATGAATTGAGATATGGCATTTAAGCTGTTTAGCTACAAAACTGATATCACAAGTGTAGTGCATTCCTAACTGTATCACGAGGGCTCTGAGATGTCCTATGCAGATGACAAAAATCAAAACTGAATGGCCCTCCTTCAATACATAAAGGTAGAAAAAACTCTAAATATTCATTCCTTAATTTGGAAAAATTCCCATACACTGATAGATTTGAGGGTCTCAGAAATGGAAGGAAATAAATTTAAACATAGAGATTCAATTTTAAGAAAATAAAACCAGGGAAATTTGCAAAAGAAAGAACACTGGTACACAGCAAAGCTGAATGATTTTCAAGGAGACATATTACTAACTGCATTCACACAAAAATTACATACAAAAGTAAAGTTGAGGCTTTCTGGCAGTAAGATTCCAATATTTGTAAATATAACAAATTTTAGCGCCAAGACTCCATACTTGGGGTGGTGCTTCAGCTCAGATGACTTCCTCTGGGGCTGTATTTTTTTTTTCTTCTTCTTCTCTTTTTCTAGTACCCATGTCTTGTCTTTGGTTCCAAAGTTGGACATAGAATCCAAGATGGGCAAATCAGGATTCTTCCTCAGTATGTTTCAGCCTGGTTGAGGGATTTTTCCAGGCAGTAGGGTATGAGCTCACAGTTACTGCTGATTATGTTCTCCAGTCCATAGAGAAAGATCACACTTACAACAGGGAATGAATCCCTTGTAAAGGGATCATTTCAGATGGTAAAGCCTGCAATGCAGCAGACCAGGGTTCGATCCTGGTTTGGGAAGATCCCCTAAAGGAGAGTGTGGCAACCC
Organism: Tragelaphus eurycerus; assembly: GCA_935064755.1. Classification (NCBI taxonomy): domain Eukaryota; kingdom Metazoa; phylum Chordata; class Mammalia; order Artiodactyla; family Bovidae; genus Tragelaphus; species Tragelaphus eurycerus. The sequence continues at coordinate 12,949,969 of CAKXYN010000003.1, forward strand.
ATTCCAGTATTCTTGCCTGGAGAATTCCATGGACAGAAGAGGCTGGCGGGCTACAGTCCATGGGGTTGCAAAGAGTCAGATACAACTAAGCAACTAACACACACATGAATCCAGAAAGGTTAAAAAAAAAAAAAAAGAAATAGTTGGATTTCTATCACTTGCAATGGAAAACCTCAGGACTCAAGTACATATATTTACTTTGTAAAACTAAGAATGAATGACAATCACTGCTTTTGAAGCAGTCAAACATTAGTCATGGATAAAATCAAATATATTGTAAAAGGTATTTCTTTTCAATTTAAGATAGCTATCAAGCACTTAGGAGAATGAACAAAAGCATTTTCTTTCCAATTTCATATCTGAGTCATTCTTTCACTAAGAGAAGTAACCTATGCTTTCCTGGGCATTAATTTTTTTGTATCTATGATACAAAGATACTATTCTGAAAGTAATTTATAAAAATATTAAGAGAATTTTATTCTTTAGGGAACTGAAGCATTCACATGGACAGTGAAAAATACTGACAAAAGTAAGATATGAAAAGAGAGTACTTTGAATTTAATTTCTGCCTTTTTACTCTTATTATATATTCAATACAACTAAATTCCCCTAATATCTCTGGTCTATGTACTGAGTACTTCTTTATAGCATTTACAGCTTTGGAGTTTTTAATCCCTGTCTTTATTTTTAGAGAAAGAGCACTCTAACAATCTGAGACTATAAAGTCTGTTAATAGTGGTACTCTCCCATAGTTTGTTGAATTTTCTAAATCGGATAGAATGACAAAGACTCTAAAGCTTATCCAGATGTGGTTTTATAATGATGTCACTAGGCTTTATTCCATAATCAAGGCCCCTAAAAATATAGTTTTAGCCTTTGTATCAGCAACAAGGTTAATGGAATATGCACCAAGGGTAAATACTTTAGCAGATTGTGTCATCAGGAAATATTTAAACACCATTTAAAAGGATTTAAAATAAGCAGATTTTATTTTACACTGACTAATGCACAGAAATATAATGCAATAGAGCTGTTAACAAATAAACCTAATGCTTTTCTCTCCTCTTCTCCTCGTCCTTGTGCCATCCGTATTGTTAAGTCCAATTAGCTTTTTGCATCTGGAGTTCTAAATTACTATTCCTTTCGCCCACTGGAGACAATGGTTGCATAGGTTTAGCTGTGACTATTTCAGAGTAAAGTCATATTTCAATCATTTAATTTTAAGACAGATCAGCTCATGCTGTATCATCACTTAAATGGTTCTCCATTGCCTCAGAACAAAGATAAATGTCTCAGTATTCCTATAGCACCTTTGATGATCTGACTCTCACTTTGCCTCTGTTCTTGATCACTTCCTTAGGGTGCTTAGTCACATCACACTGTGTGTTACTTAATTTTCATGAGATGCACATTCATATCTCTGTGCTGTTGACTATTCCACTGTGGTCCTTAGGTCTGACTGTGCTTCAGCTCTGAAATGCTACTCTAAAGCTTGTAAAAATTCACCTCCTCTGTGGTACTTTATCTTCCTGATGAATTACCTCTTCCTTTGTTCCCTCCTGTTACAGAAAGTACCACAGAGTGAACAGCTTTATGTTTAGTTGTGTATCTTTCCCTCCAAGAATCTGAACTAAGAATGCTTTGAGAAAAAAGCGAAAATATCTTAATCACATATGTAACATCCCACCTCTGATTTATAACTTGTACACAGTAGATGCTCAACTAATTCTCTGAATTAAACTATGTAGTTCAGAGACACGCTCCCAGGGGATGTTTGGCATTCAGTTCAGTTAACTCTTTGCGACCCCATGGACTGTAGCATGCCAGGCTTCCCTGTCCATCTCCAACTCGTGGAGCTTGCTCAAGTTCTTGTCAGTTCTTCCTATCAGGTAGCCAAAGTACTGGAGCTTCAGCTTCAGCATCAACCCTTCCAAAGAATACTCAGGACTGATTTCCTTTGAGATTGATTGGTTTGATCTCCTTGAAGTCCAAAGGACTCTCAAGAGTCTTCTCCAACACCATAGTTCAAAAGCATCAATTTTTCAGCACTCAGCTTTCTTTATGGTCCAACTCTAACATCCATATATGTTTGGTATTAAGAGTCTTTATTATGATTTAATGATAATATTACTACTTCTAAAACCAAAAGTATGTGTTCATGGATCATTTATTCTTTAAAAAATAAAAGGAGTTGTAAGCACTAACCATTTTTACATGCACTATCACATATAATTCCCAAAGTAAGTCTCTGAAGTAAGTACTGTTACTTCCATTTCACCAGGAAACCAAGGCTTATGAAAGTCACACCTGCATAATTCTGCCTCTGAACTTTGTGGTAGGAAGACTCCCAAAAACGAAACTAGTGACTCTCACCTTACAGGAATTCCTCCCACTTGAGGGTGGGTGGCAGCTATCAATGTGAGGACATGTCATTCCCATGATTACCTTACCTTATATGAAAAAAAAAGATCATCCTGGAATGCCCAATCTAATTATTATTGCTTTTAAAACTGGAGTTTTCTCTAACAGGTAGGAGAAAGTCAGAGGTCCAAAGGATGTAAGGATTTGATGTAAGAGATGATCTGCTTACTGGCATAGATGGAGGCAGGAGAGCATGGCCTCTAGAAGCTAAAAGCAGCCCCAGACTAACAACCAGCAAGGAAACAGTGACAGCAGCCTTACCATTGCAAGGAACTGAATTCTGCCAACAGCCTGAATGAGCCAGGAAGCAAAGTCTTTACCAGAGCCTCCAGAAGAGAGGCTCAACTGCCCAAATCCCTGATTTTAGCCTCAAAAGGCCTTAATGAGGAACCCAGCTGGGTTGCCTAAAACAAAACTCATTTACTAGCTCATGGTTCTATAAGTATTGTAATAGGAAGTTTGGGTAGATTTAGCTGGGCATCAAAGAATTGATGCTTTTGAACTGTGGTGTTGGAGAAGACTCTTGAGAGTCTCTTGGACTGCAAGGAGATCAAACCAGTCAATCTTAAAGGAAATCATTCCTGAACGAAAATGACCTGCTACTGTTGGAGGGCTTCCAGTGTGGGTGTGGGATGGCACAATCTCATCGCAGGGACAGAGGCACTGGCACCAGCATGTCAGGAAGGTCCCCCTTGGCATAAACCCTCTTGGAGGTCACCATTAACCCTAGCATAGAGCCCATAGAACCCAGGGCTGGGTGGCTGCAGGCCAATAACTACCAGGGAAGGAGTGCAACCCTGATGGCTTCATCAGCAGATAACTGGATTAAAGCTTTACTGAGCAAGGCCCTGTGCACCAGAGCAAAACTCAGTTTTTCTCAATGCCCGTCCCTCCCACCAGGAAGCTTACACAAGCCTCAGCCCCAGCCATCAGAGGGCAAACAGAAAAAGCAAGAAGAAGCACAGTCCCACAGCGGCTAAAATAAAATCATATTACAGAAAGTTAATGATGAAAAAGCAGAAAGTTATGTCCCAGATGAAGGGACAAGATAAAACCCCAGAAAAAACAATTAAATGAAGTAGAAGACATGCAACCTTCCAGATAAAGAATTCAGAAAAATGATAGTGAAGATGATCCAGGATCTCAGGAAAACAATAGAAAATATGTAAGAAATATTTACCAAAGACCTTCAAAACTAAAGAACAGACAAACAGAGACGAATAATACACTAGAAGGAATCTAGAGCAGAATAACTGAGGCAGAGAACAGGTAAATGACCTGGAGGATGGAATGGTAGAAATCACTGCCACAGAACAGAATATAGAACAAAGAATGAAAAGAAATGAAGACAGCTTAAAAGCCCTCTGGGACAACATGAAATGCATCAACATTCTCATTATAGGGATCCCAGAGAGAGGGAAAGGACCTGAGAAAATTTGAATAGATAATAGCTGAAAACTTACCTAACATGGAAAAGGAAATAGTCGACCCAGTCCAGGGAAACAGAGAGTCCCAGGCAGAATAAACTCAAGGAGGAACACACAAAAACACATTGTAATCAAACTGATGAAAATTAAGGGCAAAGATAAATGACAAACAACATACAGGGGAATTCCCATCAGCTTATCAGCTGATTTCTCAACAGAAACTACAAGCCAGAAGGGAATGGCACGATATATTTAAAATGATGAAAGGGAAGAACCTACCACCAAGAATACTCTATCCAGAAAGACTCTCCTTCAGATTTGATGGAGAAATCAAAAGCTTTCCAGACAAATGAAAGTTAAAAGAATTCAGCACCACCAAACCAGCTCTACAGCAAATGCTAAAGGATCTTCTCTAGGCAGAAAACACAAAAGCAGAGAGAGACCTATAGAAAATAAACCCAAAACAATTAAGAAAATGGTAATAGGATTGATATATATAGATAATTAGCTTAAATACAAGTGGATTAAATGTAATAACCAAAAGACACAGACTGGTTGGGCAGATGAAAACGTGCATGTATGTACTTCCACTTACCACATCACTCTGCTTGACCCCACCCCCAAATTCTATGTAATTAACTTATATTGTTAAGTGAATCATGTTCCCGTTATGGCTTACAATTGTAATTATCTTCTATTTTTTGTCTGGCTATTGATTCTGAAAACTGATAAACATGTTTTACTATTTTGAAAAAAAGAAAGCAACCAAGCCTGTGATACTTTGTTACAGTGGCAATAAGAAACGAATATGCCAACTCAGTATGCTGTCTCTCTTTAATTCTTACAGAATTCTTAGTTCGCTCAGCATGCTCAGCTCAATTCTTCATTTACCAGCTTCCTTTCAAGCCAGGTGTGGCTAGGTGAATATGTTCTAGTAAATAGGATATAAGCAGAGGTTGTGCAGATTTCTGAGAAGGCTCCTTAAACAATGATAGAGAATCAAGGTGTATACTTGCTCTTTCACGTTTCCTGCTTTCTGCCTGGACTACATCCATGAAGGCTGACATTCTAGCAGCCATCTTGGAAACATGAGGTACAACAGAGGCCTCCATCCCTGAACGGCTGAACCAACACCTCCAGATTTCTCATTACACTTTTTCATGGTTAAAGAAAAAAAGATTGAATGTTAAAAATGAAGACTAAAATCCAGGTCTTTATTTCTGGCAAAAGGGTGTGTAGCATTATTGTTAGTAACACTGATACTATATTATTTATGTTCTCAGTTAGTGTTTCTGAGATGAGAAGCTCAGGCAGAGGAATGTGTTTTATGAGAAGTGGTAGATATAGTGAATTTCATTTTAGGGAATTAGAGTAAAATGCCTGCAGGAGGGTCCAACATGGTGGACAGAAAAATATTCGTGGCTTAGGAAAAATGTCTGGATTGGAGATGAGGACTGAGTCATCACAGGGATATTGTGTGAAATGTTCCAAGAAGAACCCTGAGATAAATCAACATCTGTGGTTGGAAGGAAAAGAAAAGGCTAACACACCAGAGCTTGAGCAGTAACAGAAATTGAGAGGGTAGGTGCTGCAGACACTGGAAGCAGAATGTTCTGTGATGGAAAAAATGATCAACAATCTGTCCAGAATCATGAAATATATGGGCTTCATGTTCATCCTGGCTCTACAAGAATTCTGATAGCCTGGTGAGAATTATTTCAACTGAGTTGTGAAGTCGTTATGGACCCAGTAGATGGTGAGTAGGTTTAATTTTGTGCCCTCTAAAGACATGCTCAAGTCATAGCCCTCATACCTGTGAATGTGACCATGTTTGGAAATAGAGCCTTGGCCGACATGATCAAATTAATAGAAAGTTATATTGGATGGAGAAGCTCTATACAATCAGCAAAAACAAGACCAGGAGCTGACTGTGGCTCGGACCATGAACTCCTTATTGCCAAATTCAGACTGAGATTGAAGAAAGTAGGGAAAACTACTAGACCATTCAGGTATGACCTAAATCAAATCCCTTATGATTATACAGTGGAAGTGAGAAATAGATTTAAGGGCCTAGATCTGATAGATAGAGTGCCTGATGAACTATGGAATGAGGTTCGTGACATTGAACAGGAGACAGGGATCAAGACCATCCCCATGGAAAAGAAATGCAAAAAAGCAAAATGGCTGTCTGGGGAGGCCTTACAAATAGCTGTGAAAAGAAGAGAAGCGAAAAGCAAAGGAGAAAAGGAAAGATATAAACATCTAAATGCAGAGTTCCAAAGAATAGCAAGAAGAGATAAGAAAGCCTTCTTCAGTGATCAATGCAAAGAAATAGAGGAAAACAACAGAATGGGAAAGACTAGGGATCTCTTCAAGAAAATCAGAGATACCAAAGGAACATTTCATGCAAAGATGGGCACGATAAAGGACAGAGATGGTATGGACCTAACAGAAGCAGAAGATATTAAGAAGAGGTAGCAAGAATACACAGAAGAACTATACAAAAAAGAGCTTCAAGACCTAGATAATCATGATGATGTGATCATTGACCTGGAGCCAGACATCTTGGAATGTGAAGTCAAATGGGCCTTAGAAAGCATCACTACGAACAAAGCTAGTGGAGGTGATGGAATTCCAGTGGAGCTATTCCAAGTCCTGAATGATGATGCTGTGAAAGTGCTGCACTCAATATGCCAGCAAATTTGGAAAACTCAGCAGTGGCCACAAGATTGGAAAAGGTCAGTTTTCATCCCAATCCCAAAGAAAGGCAATGCCAAGGAGTGCTCAAACTACCGCACAATTGCACTCATCTCACACGCTAGTAAAGTAATGCTCAAAATTCTCCAAGCCAGGCTTCAGCAATATGTGAACCGTGAACTTCCTGATGTTCAAGCTGGTTTTAGAAAAGGCAGAGGAACCAGAGATCAAATTGCCAACATCCGCTGGATCATGGAAAAAGCAAGAGAGTTCCAGAAAAACATCTATTTCTGCTTTATTGACTATGCCAAAGCCTTTGACTGTGTGGATCACAATAAACTATGGAAAATTCTGAAAGAGATGGGAATACCAGACCACCTGATCTGCCTCTTGAGAAATCTGTATGCAGGTCAGGAAGCAACAGTTAGAACTGGTCATGGAACAACAGACTGGTTCCAAATAGGAAAAGGAGTACGTCAAGGCTGCATATTGTCACCCTGTTTATTTAACTTATATGCAGAGTACATCATGAGAAATGCTGGACTGGAAGAAACAGAAGTTGGAATCAAGATTGCCAGGAGAAATATCAATAACCTCAGATATGCAGATGACACAACTCTTATGGCAGAAAGTGAAGAGGGGCTAAAAAGCCTCTTGATGAAAGTGAAAGTGGAGAGTGAAAAGGTTGGCTTAAAGCTCAACATTCAGAAAACGAAGATCATGGCATCTGGTCCCATCACTGCATGGGAAATAGGTGGGGAAACAGTGGAAACAGTGTCAGACTTTGTTTTTCTGGGCTCCAAAATCACTGCAGATGGTGACTGCAGCCATGAAATTAAAAGACGCTTACTCCTTGGAAGGAAAGTTATGACCAACCTAGATAGCATATTCAAAAGCAGAGACATTACTTTACCAACAAAGGTTCGCCTAGTCAAGGCTATGGTCTTTCCTGTGGTCATGTATGGATGTGAGAGCTGGACTGTCAAGAAGGCTGAGTGCCAAAGAATTGATGCTTTTGAACTGTGGTGTTGGAGAAGACTCTTGAGAGTCCCTTGGACTGCAAGAAGATCCAACCAGTCCATTCTGAAGGAGATCAATCCTGGAATTTCTTTGGAAGGAATGATGCTAGGGCTGAGGCTCCAGTATTTTGGCCACCTCATGCGAAGAGTTGACTCATTGGAGAAGACTCTGATGCTGGGAGGGATTGAGGGCAGGAGGAGAAGGGGACGACAGAGGATGAGATGGCTGGATGGCATCACTGACTCGATGGATGTGAGTCTGGGTGACCTCCGGGAGCTGGTGATGGACAGGGAGGCCTGGCGTGCTGCGGTTCATGGGGTCGCAAGGAGTCAGACACGACTGAGCGACTGATCTGATCTGATCTGATCTATATTGGATTAACGTGGGCTCTAAATCCAACATGACTGCTGTCCTTAGGATGAGAGAAATCTGGACGCAAGGAGGATACCAAGGGATGAGAGAGGTAGAGACTGGAGTGATGTAACTGCAAGCCACAGAATGCCACCAATTAGCCACAGAATGCCACCAATTAGCCACAGAATACCACAAAATTAGCCACAGAATGCCAGAGATTGTAGTGACCATTGAAAGCGTGCATAGGCAAGGAAGAAGTCTCAAAGGGAGCAGAGCCCGACTGATACCTTGATTTAGGACTCCAGACCACAAGATAACACATTTCTGATGTTTTCGGCATCCAATTTGTGGTATTTTGTGATGGCAGCTCTAGGAAACATATATAGAGATTAGGAGGCAAAGAGAGTGAGACAGTGGAGGTAGGAACTGTGAGGATGAAGCTGAGAAAGGCAAGGCTGATATCATAAGCGGAAGGCGAAACTCAAAGACATGTTTTTCCCACGTTTGTCTTTTTTTTCCCCTCCACATGTAAGAGACCTGAGCCTATCATATACTGTCGGAAGAAGCTAGGATAGGAGGAGAGGGAAAGACACAGGAAGTGTCAGGCTACCGGACAGAGGACCTCAGCAAGGTAGGAGAAGGAGGTCTAGAGAGGGATTAGCCTTTTGCAGGGGCATGAACATTCTTTCTTTGTTTCCTAAGAGAAGGAAAACATTGGTTCTGATATAGGAAAGGTTCTATGACAGCAAACTGAGAAATCCCATCCAAGAGCTTCAATCTGAGGTGATCTTTTGATGATGGCATTATATTCTGACCAGTATGAGGTGATGATAACTTATTGTCGTTTTCATTTCCATTTCTCTTATAATTAGTAATATTGAGCATCTTTTCATGTGTTTTTTGACCATCTGTATATCTTCTTTGGAGAAATGTATATTTAGGTCTGCTAAACATTCACGTCTACTTAAAATGACTTAAGAAGAAATGGCTAGCTTTAGGGAAGAGTCAGCTTTCATTTATTTTAAGAAGATGTAATAAATATACTATAAAGAGTGTGAAGCCTTCTCTAACCATTTCCCACTGAAATATAAGCTCCATGAAGACAGGGCCTTTGCATATTTTGTTATCCATTGGATTCTCAATGCTTAGAAAAGTATCAAGAGTCTACATCATAATATTTATGATGATACTCATTAAAAACATTTAATAATCTTCATTGAATGAATGAACCATTCTGGATAAAAGTGATTATCTTCTTTCTAAATATGTTTCATTGCTTCCATGGGATATATAAATTTTTATATTGATGTTTAACAGGTGCCTTATATTTTCTAATATGTTTGAGGTATTTGAGAGTTTCATAACAGTGTTAATCACAGTCATCAAATCCATAGAATAGAATTTCAGGATGAATTGTATACTCTCAAATGTATACTCTCATAAGTTGAAATCCTAGCCCCCAGTACCCGAGAACATGACCTTAAATGGAAATAGTCATTACAGTTGTAATTGTTAAGATGAAGGCATCAGGGTGGGCTCTAATCCCATATGACTTGTGTTCTTATAAAAAAAGGAATTTTGTACACAGGCAGCACCGAAGGAGAATGCTATGTGAAGATGAAGGCAGAGATTGGGGAGATGCATCTACGAGTCACAGAACACTAAAGATTGCCAGAAAACCACCAGAAGCTAGGAAGAAGCATGGAACAAATTCTTCCTTATAAGCCATCAAAAGGGACCAACCCCACCAACACCCTGATCTGGGACTTCCATCCTCTAGAACTGAGACAATCGATTTCTGTTGTTTAGTCCATCCAGCAATATTCTATTATGGCAGTCCTAACAAACCTACACAAGTAGTTTAGCCAAAAAATAATTCACTACATATTGGATAATTAAATGAAAAATTCTATGAAGCTACAGGAACAGCCTTCCTCATTAAACCTGTTTAGCACATTTAGCATATTAATTACTTCTGAATTATGCATCAGTGTTTGTTGTCATTTACTTTAAAATATTAATTTACTGATTCTCAGTGTTTCTTCAACTTTCAATTCATTTCAACTCAATCCAATAAGAGACTATCAGATGCCAGTTGGGTTCTTATTCCTATGGTACCTACCATAGAGATTATGAAAATAAGCAGTATGAGAACCGTACTCAATGTATCTATACTTTTCTTTGGAATCAAGGCCTATCGCCTTTAAAATAAGTTAATATTGCTAGAAAGAATGCATTCAAGTGAAAAATTTATAGGAAAATGGTATGAAAGAATCTGTGAATCAAAGGAACATGTGGGAATTGAGGTAGGTCATCAAATATGTGTAACACTTTGATGGGGGTAGATGGTGCTAGAGGTATGGAGAATGCCACACTTGATACTGGTTAAAGGAAATGAGTAAGCTGATCAATCTAATTAGATATCAAAATAAATACTAGAGAGAACTAAAAAATAAGTGTTCATAGGTGAAGGCAATCAGAGTCCTGAAATATTCATCTTTTGACCAATTTTGTTATGTATATATTAAAATGGGAAAAATACTACAAAAATTCAGCTCTATAATAACTGAACTGTAGTAAAATCTAAGACCTATTATACAGAGTGAAGTAAGCCAGAAAAAAAAACACCAATACAGTATACTAACGCATACACATGGAATTTAGAAAGATGGTAATAACCCTGTATACGAGACAGCAAAAGAGACACTGATGTGTCTTTTGGACTCTGTGGGAGAGGGAGAGGGTGGGATGATTTGGGAGAATGGCATTGAAACATGTATAATATCATATATGAAACGAGTTGCAAGTCCAGGTTCAAAACACGATACTGGATGCTTGGGGCTGGTGCACTGGGATGACCCAGAGGGATGGTACAGAGAGGGAGGAGGGAGGAGGGTTCAGGATGTGGTGGATTCATGTTGATATATGGCAAAACCAATACAATATTGTAAAGTTAAAAAATAAAATAAATTTAAAAAAATAAAAGATAAAACAACTCATTCAGAGACAAGGAAATGAAACACTAGAATCCCATTCCTGGGAGATAACCATTGTTAAGACTTTGGTGTATATTCCTGTTGCTACTGCTGCTGTTGCTGCTAAGTCACTTCAGTCGTGGCCGACTCTGTGTGACCCCATAGACGGCAGCCCACCAGGCTCCCCAAACCTGGGATTCTCCAGGCAAGAACACTGGAGTGGGTTGCCATTTCCTTCTCCAGTGCATGAAAGTGAAAAGTGAAAGTGAAGTCGCTCAGTCGTGTCTGAGTCTTAGCCACCCCACGGACTTCAGCCTACCAGGCTTCTCCATCCATGGGATTCCCCAAGCAAGAGTACTGGAGTGGGGTGTTCCATGGTAAGTTATATTCTTACCCGTGTTCTCATCACCTTCTACCCCACCCTACAATGCCCAAAACCCATGTGCTGCTCCCAGGACCAAAGTTCCCTGTTCACCCTTTGCCTTCTCCTAGAAAGACATATTCATATATGTATGTATACAAACCCACGTATACATAGATACATGTATATACTCATATATTTTTTCTAAAATAGACTCACATAATACATGCCATTAAATATTTAACACCTTTCCACATTGTTAAATATTATATTTCATTAAATTTTAGAATATAGTTGATTAACAATGATGTGTTAGTTATATCAACTAACTGGTATACTCGAAGTGATATAGTTATATACATACAAGTATTAATTCTTTTTCAAATTCTTTTCCCATTTAGGTTATTATAGAATATTGAGCTGAGTCAAGAAGAGATAAGAAAGCCTTCTTCAGCGATCAATGCAAAGAAATAGAGGAAAACAACAGAATGGGAAAGACTAGGGATCTCTTAAAGAAAATCAGAGATACCAAAGGAACATTTCAGGCAAAGATGGGTTCGATAAAGGACAGAAATGGTATGGACCTAACAGAAGCAAAAGATATTAAGAAGAGGTGGCAAGAATACACAGAAGAACTGTACAAAAAAGATCTTCACCACCCAGATAATCACAATGGTGTGATCACTGACCTAGAGCCAGACATCCTGGAATGTGAAGTCAAGTGGGCCTTAGAAAGCATCACTACGAACAAAGCTAGTGGAGGTGATGGAATTCCAGTGGAGCTATTCCAAATCCTGAAAGATGATGCTGTGAAAGTGCTATGCTCAATAGGCCAGCAAATTTGGAAAACTCAGCAGTGGCCACAGGACTGGAAGAGGTCAGTTTTCATTCCAATCCCAAAGAAAGGCAATGCCAAAGAATGTTCAAACTACCACACAATTGCACTCATCTCACACGCTAGTAAAGTAATGCTCAAAATTCTCCAAGCTAGGCTTTAGCAATATGTGAACCGTGAACTTCCTGATGTTCAAGCTGGTTTTAGAAAAGGCAGAGGAACCAGAGATCAAATTGCCAACATCTGCTGGATCATGGAAAAAGCAAGAGAGTTCCAGAAAAACATCTATTTCTGCTTTATTGACTATGCCAAAGCCTTTGACTGTGTAGATCACAATAAACTGTGGAAAATTCTGAAAGAGATGGGAATACCAGACCACCTGATCTGCCTCTTGAGAAATTTGTAAGAGGCAGGACTAAAAAGCCTCCTGATGAAAGTGAAAGTGGAGAGTGAAAAAGTTGGCTTAAAGCTCAACATTCAGAAAATGAAGATCATGGCATCCGGTTCCATCACTACATGGGAAATAGATGGGGAAACAGTGGAAACAGTGTCAGACTTTATTTTTCTGGGCTCCAAAATCACTGCAGATGGTGATTGCAGCCACGAAATTGAAAGATGCTTACTCCTTGGAAGGAAAGTTATGAAAAACCTAGATAGCATATTCAAAAGCAGAGACATTACTTTGTCAACAAAGGTCTGTCTAGTCAAGGCTATGGTTTTTCCAGTGGTCATATATGGATGTGAGAATTGGACTGTAAAGAAAGCTGAGCACCGAAGAATTGATGCTTTTGAACTGTGGTGTTGGAGAAGACTCTTGAGAGTCCCTTGGACTGCAAGGAGATCCAACCAGTCCATTCTGAAGGAGATCAGTCCTGGGTGTTCATTGGAAGGAATGATGCTGAAGCTGAAACTCCAATGCTTTGGCCACCTCATGCGAAGAGTTGACTCATTGGAAAAGACCCTGATGCTGGGAGGCATTAGGGGCAGGAGGAGAAGGGGACAACAGAGGATGAGATGGCTGGATGGCATCACCGCCTCGATGGATGTGAGTCTGAGTAAACTCTGGGAGTTGGTGATGGACAAGGAAGCCTGGAGTACTGCGATTCATGGGGTCGCAAAGAGTCAGACACGACTGAGTGACTGAACTGAATTGAACTGAACTTCCTAGCAGAAGTGTTTCTATAATTATTTCTCAGTTTTGGATTGGAGGATGAGGTAGATGGTTCATTTTATAAATATTCCAATGCCATTCTGCAAGGCAGAAATATAACTGCTGGCACTGTCATAGTTACAACCTAGAGATCAGAGGGTTCAGGATATAGGTGCAGGATTATAAAACATCACTCCTTTGATTCCCCCCCTTCCTACATTATCTAGAAGAAATTAGGGACAAAAGAGAACACATAGTCTGAGTCTGTTCATGCTAGATACAAGAACAGTGAAACAAACTTATGCTAAACAGTCAGGAAAGTGGTCACCTGAGTCAGGAGATAAGACTTGAAGGCAAAAACAGGAAGCTTCTAGGGTTGCAATAATGTTCTGTGTTCTAATCTGAGTGCTGCAGCGTTCCATGGATGTGTTCACTTTGAGAATATTCATCAAGGTGATACTTCAGATGTGCTTCTGGTGTGAATTTATCATTCAATTAGGAATCTTTAAGAAATAAACTTAAAACAATGGCAGTTCTTAATGCTCAAAATAGCAGGCAGGCTCTATTAATAAAGCTCTCAATGAAAGGAAAGATTCCATCATCCTTTTCAGGATTTAACTCCACTACTTTTTAAACTGAATCTGATACCCACAAGTCCTCTGAAATCCCTTCAAATCAGGAGCCCTTTCTTACCATTTTAAAGTATAATATTCATCAACTAGGTTAATGGATCACAGGTAATAATTGGGTACAAATCTTAAAATATAAATTTAAACATAATTCTTCACACACTTTGCAATGCAGAAGCATCTTCAAGTAAGAGTGACACTTTGGTTGTATTGTGTACAAGCACAACTGATATTTAAACATTTTGTTCAAATTATTTCATTTCACTTGACCCTTTGTTACTAAGGGAACAGGACTTTTTAAAGTAAAGCATCCACTGCAAACTATTACATTTAGAATGGATCAACAACCAGGTCCAATATATAGCACCAGGAACTATATTGAATATCCTGTGATAAAGCATAATGGAAAAGAATATTTAAACAGAGTGTGTATATATGTGTAACCGAGTCACTGTGCTGTACAGCAGAGATTGGCACTATATTGAAATCAACTGTATTTCAATAAAAAAATTAAAAGTAAAGCATCCATTGTTAACCCAAGGATCTGGGATGTTGCTAAACCTTAAGCAGCCCTTCTGGAGTCTTTGATCACTTAGTAACTTGGCCTCTGAAGGCTTTCACTTCTTTTCATTATTTGTTTTTTTTTTCTTTTTCCTTTGTATCCTAAAGGCTTCTTGGACTTTACAATTTAATGCTATGTGTCGGTGACATCAAAAGGGCATAAAAGTATGACTTAGTTTGTAATAGAGAGGCAACATCACTCATAGATGAGATCACTGCATTACCTGGAAACCCTCCCAGGCTCTGTCTTATTGATACTCTGCCTTATGAGTTAGAACACAAGCTTGTTAACAGTATTCCCTTCAGTAACATTACTTTATGTGAGAGCAGCGATTTAGAATCACTGCACTGTGGTATTCAAAAATGCAAAATGAAAGAAAATATCAAGGTTAAAGCAAAGTTTTATTTTGCTATGAAAATATGTTTCATAAAGCACCAGTATGAATGAATATAATTTAGCTCAAATTTGTAGAGTGTTGATAAGGTTCCTTATAATGCTTGCATAGAAGTACCTAACCTTTAAATGCTTTTTATTGTGCCATAAGCAGTCCAGCTTCCTTTACCATAAATGTCTCATTGTAAGACTTAAGTGTTTGGAAGGTTCAAGATGAACATTTCTATTTTGCTGTTTATACATGGTTCTTTTTGACCTTGGCAAATAAGGCCAAAAAAAAAAAACAACTTTAGCACTTTCAGTGGTTAAAGATATAAACGCTTACTGTCTATCTGACTTTACTAGTATTGTATGTGCTTTTCCTCTCTCCTCTCTCTCTTTGCCTCGGCCTCTCTTTCTGTCTCTATCACTCTTACACACACGCACACACTCACACACACACACTCCTTACATCAATTTTATCCTTGTGTTACTGTCTCAGTCTTAGTGATAGAAGCTCAGATCCTAATGGAGATACAGAGTGCTAGAAATCAGCCACTCTTATTCAATCATAAGACTACTGAGACATTACACTTGAAAATATTCATGTTTTAAGGTTGATGTCAGATTTAATTATTTTAGGGAGTGCCTTTTGGCCATTCCCATTTAGTATAAATATTAAAAAATTTTTAGTATTTATAAGCCCTGATGGTTTAGGCTAGGTTACGAGAAGAATTGAATTGAGGGATCCTTCTTCTTTCTTCACTGACCAGCACAGCTCACAAAAACCTCCTTGCCGTGCTCATATTATACTTCTCCCAATGACCACCATCTTGCTATCCTTGTTTCCAAAATCTTTGCAAGTTTCTGTGAATCATCTCACAAACTTCTTAAAGATTGCCACTTTCTGGTACGGTGCTCATTTAAAATGAGGATGATCTGGTTGGCTACAGTTTGGATGGTCATCATCAATCAGGATGCTATCTAGCCTGAACTTTTGAAACAATTCAAGTAGGTTGTGAACAGGCTCACAAAAGGTGTTTTCCTCCTTTATGAACATATGTTATACACACATGTTAAGTGGCTTCACAATAGCTCTGCTGGTTATATCAATATAGGTCCTTCAATCTTTCAATAATGTTTTTAATCACAAGCTTTAAAGCACAATTGTTTTTACCTTGAAATTCTTAAAAATCTGTTACGAGACAGAAATAAGAGATTAATGGAGATCTTGCAAAAAAAAGATAAATGGCACCACCAGAATACCACAAAACTGGGGGAAAAATTAATTGAACCTATACTTTTGATAAATATTTATTTTTTGCAGAAGAAAAATGCATACTAGTTTAAGCTGTCATTATACTAACCTACATCCTATTTTTCATATTATTAGTAATACATAATGTGGTAGTTTATATTCAAAAATAAAACCAGAATGTATATACCTCATGTATTTATCCAGAAATACACCAAGGTTACTATGGTTACGAAAAATCCATTACCTTTGAATACAGAATGAAAAAGTTTGACTTAAAGTGTGTGCTATTTATTATAGCAAACATCAACAGCCTTCGGGAGGTTCTCTAACTGGATTCATTTTTCAGTGTCATAACTGACCCACCATTCTACTAGCTTATGGCCTATGCAAGGCAAAAAATTTGAACTGTATGCATTTTTAAATATATTTTGTACTAACTCAAGGTGCAGTGCTGCCTTTGACTTTTAATGCTTCATATTTAAGAGAAAGAAGAAAAGTATTCCAGCCACCTAGATGCTAAGTGGTGTCTGAATTGAAATGAATTTACTTTGACCTGTATCCACCATGGTGGCAAGATTCTTTTTTTTTTTTTAACACATAGCAGAAGAATGTTAATTCTATGTGGAAATGTAAAGGGAAGCTACAAATAAATGGAGTAAGAGTGAGAAAAAAAGTTGACACCTTGAATATTTAGGAGGGGATATTAAGCCAAGTTATTGAGAAAGTTTTTTATGGTATAGAAGGCAAGGAATTGCAAATAGTGCAGATGCTTATAACCAGAAAAAAAAAAAAGGTATGAAATAGCTCTTAAACAAGTTTCAAAACTAATCCTCATCCCTACTAAATTTTTGCTCATCAAGACTATGATTAATTGAATCAAAGTAAAATATAAGTCATTAATCATCATACAAAAAGCCTGCAGTAAATAAGAAGTTAAACGTGCAAATAAAAAGAATATTTTCAACTTGTAAAACTGTCAAAGACAAAAGGACATAACATTCACTTCTGATGAACTTCTGGAAAACAATGAAAAACTCATCAAATATTCTGAAAAAGTTTGCTACCTTTGACTTAGCTATTTCCCTTTTAGAGATCTAGCAAACAAAGATTTATATATGATAATATTTATCACAAAACATTTAAAACAGAGATAAATCAGGAACTTTTAAATTTTTAAGTGGCTAAATGCATGAGTGTATATCCATAAAATAGAATACAGGAAAAGATTTCTAGAAAAATCCTTCAGCTATGGGATGTATTCATAATAAGGGAACATGTAAGGATTCCAAATTTTATATTATAGCTCAATTTTGTTAAAAAGAATAAAGTGCTAGAAGGAATTACATCAAATATTAGAGCATCTATAAGATGGGATATCTGCATGTTTTAAATTATCTTCACTAAACATGTGTTATTTTTTTAACTAAAAACGGCTATCAATTATTTCTCTAACCTAGCTGAATGCATCTTCCATTTCTCAGTCTCTCTATGAACTGACATTTCAGCACTGGAGAGATTCATTTTAGTGATCCTACACTCTTGCTATTACTGACAGCACCAGCCCTCATGGGATGGGATAGAAGTTCCATCTGCAAACTACTTAGCATGGAAAGAACATTATGGCACAACAATCCAGACAACGAGACAATCCATGAGCACCAACTGCTTCACAATACATTATATGATGGAACATGGCAGAATTTAAAGCATGTGTAGAAGCTAAAGCGAGACCCAATGACAAGAGCAGTTTCCTCCATCAGCTTGTTCCAGTGCTGTGCTTAGTTACTCAGTTATGTCCAACTCTTTGCAACCCCATGGACTGCAGCCCACCAGGCTCCTCTGTCCATGGGGATCCTCCAGGCAAGAGTACTAGAGTGGGTTGCCATGCCCTCCTTCAGAGGATCTTCCCAACCCAGGGATCGAACCCAGGTCTCCCACGTTGTAGGCCGATTCTTTACCAACTGAGCCATCAGGGAAGTCCCAGCTTGTTACTGGCTCACTTCAAACAGCCAGATTCCCTCTCCCATTCTGTCTTTTCTGTGATTTTTAGTTGGCAGGTGGACTTTGGAAAATAAAAAAAACAAAAATTTAGTGTATACTGCAAATATAAAATCTTAGAGTTGAAAGAGATCTGCTGCTGCTGCTGCTAAGTCGCTTCAGTCGTGCCCGACTCTGTGTGACCCCACAGATGGAAGCCCACCAGGCTCCCCCGTCCCTGGGGTTCTCCAGCCAAGAACACTGGAGTGGGTGGCCGTTTCCTTCTCCAATGCATGAAAGTGAAAAGTGAAAGTGAAAGTGAAGTTGTGTCCGACTCTTAGCGACCCCATGGACTGGAACCTACCAGGCTCCTACGTCCATGGGATTTTCCAGGCAAAAGTACTGGGGTGGGGTGCCATTGCCTTCCTCGAAAGAGATCTAAAGGGCCATTATATTCATCTTGCATGCAAGTTGTAGAATCTCAAGAAAAGTGAGCATTCAGCCTTTGCTAGTAGAGAAAACACTCACTTAAGGATACTGTTATGAACTTAAAATTATGTTTCCCAAGATTTGAATATTAAAACCTTAACCCTCAATGTGACTATATTTGGAGGTAGGGCTTTTGAAGAAGTGGTGAAGGTTAAATGGGGTTATAATGATAGATCTCTAATCCAATGGTTTTGATGCTCCTGCAGCAAAAGGAAGAGGCAGCAGGGCTGCACACAGAAGACTATGGGAAGCACAGGAAGAAGTTGGCTGTCTGCAAGTTAAGGAGACAGGCCCCAGGAGAAACCAAACCTGCCAACACCTTAATTTTGAACCTCTAGCCTCCAAAATGGAGAGAAATAAATTTCTGTTATTTAAGTCGTCCAGTCTATGGTATTTGGTTATGGCAGCCTTAGAAGATCAACACGGGTGCTCAGGGTTTTAAAACCAGCTTCCAGCTCCCTTTCTGAGTTGTGATAAATAACAAAATGTGTCCAATAAGTAGAATGTACAGAGGTGAGAAAAATGGACTTTGACTCCAGATAGACTCAGATTTGAATCAATTCTTCCAGTTGCTGACTAGGATTTCTTGACATCTCTGGGCCTCAGTTATAACACTTGAATCATCATGTACAACTTTAAATCCTATTATATCATTTTGATTTAGTGCCTCTCCTTAGTGATTAACATTGCATTCCTACTGTGCTTTGTATCTTCTGACATTGGGAGATAAAAGCAACAAGTAACATAGGTGCTTATAAGATGCCTGGAGGAATTAGGAAAAAAATAATATGAGTCCTATCGGAGAAAGGCCTTCATCAAAAAAATCTACAAACAATAAATGTTAAAGAGGGCATGGAGAAAAGGAAACCCTCCTACATTATTGGTAGGAATGCAAATTGGTGCAGCCATTAAGGAGAACAGTATGGAGGTTCCTTAAAAAACTAAGTATAGAACTACCAAATGACCCAGCAATTCCACTCCTGGCATATATCTGGAGAAAATCATAACTCAAAAAAGATGCAAGCACCCCAATGTTCATCGCAGCACTATTTACAATAGCCCAAACATGGAAGCCACCTAAATGTCTGTCGACAGAGGAATGGAGAAAGAAGATGTGGTACATATATACAACAGAAGATCACTCAGCTATAAAGGAATGAAACTGCGCCATTTACAGACACAAGGATGAACCTAGAGACTCTCACAGAGAGTGAAGTTAGTCAGAAAGAGAAAAACAAATATTGCATATTAATGCATATATATGAAATCAAGAAAAATGGTACAGATGAAACTATTTGCAAAGCAGAAATAAACACACAGACAGAAATAACAAATTATGGACATCAGGGGGAGAAAGGTGAGGTAGTGAGATGAATTGGGAGATTGGAATTGATATATATACAATATTGAAACTTTGCATAAGATAGATAACTAATGAGAACCCACTGTATAACACAGAGAATGCTACTCAATGCTAACCTAAATGGGAAGGAAATCCAAAATAGAGGGGATATATGTGTACATATAACTGAATCATTTCACTGTACAACACTGTAAAGCACCTATAGGCCAATACAAAATTTTAAAAAATTCTACCTAAAGGCTGAAAACCATTGAAGAAGCCATTCTCATTGTAACTAGAAAAGATGGTTATGAACACTGTAAAAATACCCCAGTTTCTTATAGTTGAGGCATCTATTACATGGTGCTAACATTTGCCACAAGCTTTCAATACAGGTATATAGTTACGTGGGTCTGTTAAGGATTCAAGACAACATAATACAGAATTAATATCATTTTTTAGGTGGTACGAAAAAGCAGTTTGAATGGCTCAGAGGTTAAAACATCTGCCTGCAATGTGGGAGACCTGGGTTCGATCCCTGGGTCGGGAAGATCCCCTGGAGAAGGAAATGGCAATCCACTCCAGTATTCTTGCCTGGAGAATCCCATGGATGGTGGGCTACAGACCACGGGGTCACAAAGAGTCGGACACGACAGAGTGACTTCACTTCACTCTCTTCCCCGTCCTGTTCATTCTCTGGCTGTGCAGTGCCACCTTATGTGGCATTTTGTACATTTTGGAAATCTTCAAGGTCCACACTCTGAGACCCGCCATCAGCCACACCACTTCCCTGTAGACGAGGTCAGCACTCACTTTGCACAGGGAAGGGGTCTTGGTTTCTTTTTCTTGGGTTTCTACATTTCCACCCATCTTTTCACTATTGTTTTTTCTTTCTCACCCTATTCCTGCTCTTCACCCCTTTGTGATCATCTTTCTTTGTCCCCAGGAGTCATTTGACTTCCTTCATTCCCTTATTCTCTACCATCTCTGTGATCAATGGGGAAATGCAGTCAAGAACAAGACAGACACAGCTCTGTCCTTATGATGCTCATGGTTTCGTGGGGCAAAATAGTAAGTCAACAGGCAGTCTAGTGCAAACCAAAAAGTGAGGTGGGCATACAGGCAGTCAGTGAGCACACAGGGTTACACCTGACTTATACATGGCGTTTCCCGAAGACTTCTTGTAGGAAGTGTCTACTGCTACTGCTAAGTCACATCAGTCGTGTCCAACTCTGTGCGACCCCAGAGACGGCAGCCCACCAGGCTCCCCCGTCCCTGGGATTCTCCAGGCAAGAACACTGGAGTGGGTTTCCATTTCCTTCTCCAATGCATGAAAGTGAAAAGTGAAAGTGAAGTTGCTCAGTCGTGTCCGACTCTTAGCGACCCCATGGACTGCAGCCTTCCAGGCTCCTCCGTCCATGGGATTTTCCAGGCAAGAGTACTGGAGTGGGGTGCCACTGCCTTCTCCAAGGAAGTGTCTACAGTGTGCCCGAAAGCTGTGCTTTCCCCGTTACACATGATGATACAGTTGGTCCTAATAAGTGCTTTGCAATAATATTTATTAAGACATGGTAAGGTTCATTCCAAGATGTGAAGGAGTGAATTCATTAAAAATTAATCCTGTCTCTGACTCTAACTTGTTGTGACCTTTCACGAAGACTTTTAATATCTCTAACACCTCAGTTTTCTATCAATCCATATTTGATTAACGATGTCTCACCTAGTGGTCACATACAGTATCTAAAATATCATAATGTATGAGGCTCTAATTACCATACAAGTATAAACATGATTCAGATGCCAGACAACATACATAATATAGATCTCTTATGTTTCACAAAGTTTTGAGCAATTTCCTTTTCTCAAGTGTCCTGACACTTTATAATATGACATGGGCAGATATACTATGTTTCTTCCCAAATGGTCTAAAATTCAGGCCACACTGAGTCACACTTCTGAGTCTTAAGATTATTCCACATTCATGAGGGTTTTAAAGGGGTTAACATGTGTCAGTGGCATTTGTTTGAAATGACGTCACTGCCTCAATTGAACTGACATGACATCATCACTGCACTGTGAGTGTGGCTGGGGACCACACTGGGTCCCAGCTTCAACACTGTGATCAATAGGAGGCAGAGGAGTCATATGCTGAGCTCTTTGTGTTGATACATTTCCAAAGCCCCCTCTGCACCCCTCTGAATAAAGGTATGTTAGTAGAAGGATTCAGGTAAGAAACAGGGTCAACAGTAGAGAAGACACGGTAAGACAGCCTTGGGGGAAGAAAGTCAACACAAGCCCTTTTCCATTTTTCAAGCTTTGGCTTCACTATGAGTGCAATGTAACCACAAAGATCATGGAAGATGAGTGATTCAACAGGAGACAAACCTAAGTAACCCAACTTTTAAATCTGCATTCTCAGATAGCTATAAGTTATAGTTTATAGTTATCTTACATTTATTAGTTTGGAAGTACATATATTTTAATAGAGACTATAACTAGTTACTAATACCTACAGAAGTCTTACCTGTGACTGTGTAGTTCTCTCCATTGCCTGAGTAGATTAGCATCCCATCCATATATAAAGAATACTGAGTTATAATACCATTAGCTTTTTGGGGTGGATTCCAGGAGAGCAACAAAGAATGAGGAAGGGATTTGGCTACTGGTGGCTGAACCTGTTGTGGGGCTGTGGGAAAAATAAAAAGACTTCTTGATGATAGTTTTAGTTTACATTTCTAATTTAAACTTTTCAGACCCTAACCAATAAATCATGGAGTAAACTTGACATCCCATGCATGGAAATGTCCCTGATTCGTGGGCATCTTATCAGTAATTGCTTTAGTACTAAATACTTGTCTTGAATTTATGAAAATTTGCATCAACCAAAAATAGTATTTATATTTTACATTAGTTCACTTGACTGATGCTTGTGTTATTTCATCAATAGTATTACTAACCCATAATCTTTACTTGGGACTATGCCTTTCAAAGCAAACTAAACAGAATCCATACCCTTGAGGAGCTCTTGATCTAACATGAACAATGCTAGGTGGCCCATAATCGATATAAAAAACCTATATGCAGCCATAAAAATAAAGCACAGCATAAATTTATTATACATGAAAACTATATTGTGAGTTTTTTTTTTAATAAAGGGTGTCTTTCCATTTCCAATAAATTGGAGTGTCAGAAACTAAAAAAAAAAAAAAAAAAAAAAACCTTTTAGAAAATGACCCTAACTATACCTATAGCTTGGTAAGTTGGTAATAAATTTAAGAAAAATTTAGAAATTGGGAAATAACAAGAAGGAAATGGTGAGCCGGAGGAGTAGGAATCCCTCTGGGGTCAAGTTGTGAAGCAGATTTGGAGGGTACCAGGAAAAGAAAATGGCAACCCACTCCAGTATTCTTGCCTAGAAAATCCCATGGACAGAGCAGCCTGGTGCGGGCTACTGTCCATGGGGTCGCAAAGAGTCGGACGCGACTGAGCGACTTCACTTTGTTTCTTTCTTTCTTTCTTTTTCTTTCTTTCTTTCTTTCAGGTAAAACCTGATCAGAGAATGTATTGGATGAAGAGAAAACAGTGAGATATAGGATGATCTCTGCCATACTGGAGTTGATAGAAGTAATTAGAAAAGGGGATGATTATACGTGCCTCAGCAGAAACAAAGACACACGAAGAAAAAGCACTGGCATTGGTAGACAAGATGGAGTGAATGTAGAGAACACAGAACATGGGTCACCAATGCTACAGTCTGGGTGAGAGGTTTCTGGTGAGGTCAGGTGCAAGGCGTGAAGAACAAAGGGTCACAAGAAGGGTTTTACAAACTTGTGTCTTCTGTCCTGGTTATATCAGATGGACCATTGTCTTTCCTTACACATCTTCTCTGTGAGTGGTTATTAACTTTAAGGATTTAAAAGAGGTGGGATGGGGTAGGGGGAAGAGAATTGGGAAAGGGAATGGATGGATACTGAAATAGAGAGAGACTGGGGGCTCTTTTCCCCTAAAGATCAACCTTTTAAATCTCCTGAATAACTTTACAGCTAGACAGTAAGAGAAATGTGTAACCCGTCTTATCTCGGAGAGAGAAATACGAAGTAACAAAGCTTTAAATGTTTTGAGAGCTGTTATTTCTTGAAGAGATGTGTTTTGATGCTTGAGCAAAGCTTTCACTTTGGAGTGCTAAAATATTTTCTCTTTCCCACTGCCTTCTTAATGTAAGCTTTCTGAAACATTAATTTATGCCAACAGTTTGCAAGCTCCACATACAGCAAAAGTGAGACTTGAATCGGAAGGAGCCAGGCCATGATTAATAATGCCTCGATTGGCGTTTGGAGGTTCCATCACACTGAAATAATTGTTACCCGTGCTGGTGTTTAGCAGTTAAAAGAGACCATGGAAATCAACCGTTTGATTCTCAATTTCATACTGTGCCATACAATCAATTCTTTTTAGTCAGACTGTCTCTAGATTTACTTCTGAGCCATAGTAAAATGAGGAAGCTTTCATTAATCTTTCAGATGCTTCATATTAATGACAAGGCTCTTGCATGAACAATGTAACAGCAATTAAAAAGCCCATTAATCTGCATTACCGCTATTAAAGATGCATGTCATTAAAGGGTATGGAGTTTGATTCATTTTCGCACCCCCCCCAAAAAATGGAGCAATTATGGCCTGGCAATGCACTTTGTCATCAAATTAGGTTGGGGTTTTCTAGCAAATGGCCTTGCAGTATTTAGCTCTTCTCCTATTTTATTATTCATGACTGAAATGTGGAAGTCAAGACCTTTGAAATTACTTTACCTTCTTGTGGAGTAGAGATGTTCAATGCATGCAAGCTCTCGGTACAGCCAGCCAAAGTGCAAGCAGCTAGGGTTACTGCATAGTTTTTGAAGGGTAGCAAGCCTGTCAATATGCCTGTAATAAAAGGGGACAAAGAGAGGTTTGCATATTTACCATAAGCCATGAAGAGTATTGTGTGTGTGTATATGTGTGAGATAAAAAGGTAGAGACACAGAGGATAAAAAACAAAAACATATGCTTCTTAAATCCATTTCCCTGTCCATGTGTAGATTGTAGAATGCAGCGACTAGTGAAAAAAACTGTGAGACCAACTTCTTGCTAAGACAGTTTTAAATAGCATTTTCCCCAACGTGCTTCTCAGGACGCTAATGCCCTGAGATGTTTCTCCTGAAAAAATGGGGAGTTCTACGTATAGTTCATAGAGCAGAACCCAGTGTATCGGGTAGTAAAGACAGCCACCATCCCATTTTGGGATCTTAATTCTCCTGGAGAAACAAAACTACTTCATTTTCTTTTACCTCGCATTTTTCAACCGTGTTTAGCTAGAGATTCCATCTTAAATGACATCTATTAACACATGTGAGGAGATGCTACTCCCAAGAGTGATTTCATTATTTTAACAGTAGGATACATGTATACAAACTATTTATTCATGTTGCAGCTAAAACGAATATGCAAATCAACACAGTTGAACAATTAGCCAATTAGATAATTATGCTTTTGTACTTCTCCTTGCAAAATTATTAGTTTATTTAATTAAGACACCTGCCTTAAACAGAAGCATTGCCCATAGAAGTGTTGAATTAACCTGATTTGGTGGTGGATATATAAGATTTATTTGGCAATTAAAGGTGCCTGCAGAAATGAAAGCACATTTTGTTTACTGGTGTTTGTAACCAAGACAGAAGCTCTTTATTTAGTTAATCCCCTGAATTAAAGAAGTATCAAAAATATCATTTAAGTATTTGCTCATCCATGTTTTTTGCTGTGGCTTTTAGAGCTGTTTTTATCCCCAATCACATGGATTGTCATCATTCTTACAAAAAGATGGTTCTACTCATGGTATCCTTTCATTGAGTAAACTTTGATTCTTTTAATGTGACAGCTGACAGCTTTCATCATTCAACAACAAATTTTAAAATGCATGTTTGCCTATTCCCTTTCCCTGATAGAAAGGATAAAGAGATTAAAAGAGCAAAGACCAGGATGAAGTAAAGACCACAGTCACTGTTTGCTCTGGCCCTTCACACGGGCCCTGGGGCCCCAGTGCTGCCTGTAAGTCTTGAATCTAGCAGCTCCCCAAGCATCCCCCTGGGCCATGCAACCCTCTCGGCTGCACTTGGCACCACCATCCTCGCCCGGGGCCAAAAGTCAGCAAGCCAACGAAGTGACACACAACGCGTGTGACTATCTCATGCCAAATGCAGCTCTGATTTCAAAACACCTTCCCATTGTCACCTTCTGCTTTCCCTCACTCCTGCCCCTGTGACTGTCATTTCTTCTTGAATCTCCTAGATCACGACCCACATTCTAAACTCACTTTTTAAAAAGAGATATTTCTCCTCCTCCAAAAGATGTAAAGAAAGGCTTCCAGCATACATCTGCATCTTCAACATGTAGGGATTTGGGGATTAAGAGCAAAGATGCTCAGGAAAGACTGCTTGGGTCCAGATGCCAATTCTACTACTGGTTTGTGGTATGGGTTTGGGCAGGTTGATCAGATTTCTGTGCCTCAGTCTTCTAAGGCACTGCAGATAGCTAATAACAGCACCTGTCTTGGAGGAGAGGTCTCACAGGAATAATACAGTATCATGGGGCTATGAGATGGGGATATTATGATATTAATCTCAAAGTACTACTATCAGGATTCAATAAGCTTAGGAATACAATGTTCTCAATACAGAGACATAGGAGGAGAGAACTCTAGCACAGCATCATGACAACCAAAGCTATGTTGTCACTGCCGTCCAGTTTCTGCCTGCACTCTGCTATTAAACACGGACTTTTATCTTTTAAAGACACTCAGTTCAGTTCAGTTCAGTTCAGTCCTCAGTCGTGTCCGACTGTCTGCAACCCAATGGACTACAGCACACCAGGCTTCCCTGTCCATCACCAACTCCCAGAGATTACTCAAACTCAAGTCCATTGAGTCGGTGATGTCATCCAACCATCTCATCCTCTGTCATCCCCTTCTCCTCCCACCTCCAATCTTTCTCAGCATTGGCGTCTTTTCAAATTTATCAGTTCTATGTATCAGGAGGCCAAAGTATTAGAGTTTCAGTTTCAGCATGAGTCCTTCCAATGAATATTCAGGACTGATTTCCTTTAGGATGGACTGGTTAGATCTTGCTGTCTAAGGGACTCTCAAGAGTCTTCTCCAACACCACAGTTCAAAAGCATCAGTTCTTCGGTGCTCAGCATTCTTTATAGTACAACTCTCACATCCATACATGACTACTGGAAAAACCATAGCTTTGACTAGATGGACCTTTGTTGGCAAAGTAATATCTCTGCTTTTGAATATGCTGTCCAGGTTGGTCATAACTTTTCTTCCAAGGAGCAAGCGTCTTTTAATTTCATGGCTGCAATCACCATCTGCAGTCATTTTGGAGCCCAAAAAAATAAAGTCTGTCACTGTTTCCCCTGTTTCCCCATATATTTCCCATGAAGTAATGGGACCAGATGCCATGATCTTTGTTTTCTGAATGTTGTGTTTTAAGCCAACATTTTCACTCTTCTCTTTCACTTTCATCAAGAGACTCTTTAGTTGTTCTTCGCTTTCTGCTATAAGTGTGGTATAATCTGCATATCTGAGGTTATTGATATATCTCCTGGCAATCTTGATTCCAGCTTGTGCTTCCTCCAATCCAGCATTTCTCATGATGTACTCTGCATATAAGTTAAATAAGCAGGGTGACAATATACAGCCTTGATGTACTCCTTTCCTGACTTGGAACCAGTCTGTTGTTCCCTGTCCAGTTCTAACTGTTCCTTCCTGACCTGCATACAGATCTCTCAGGGGGCAGATCAGGTGGTCTGGTATTCCCTTCTCTTTCAGAATTTTCCACAGTTTGTTGTGATCCACACAGTCAAAGGCTTTGGCAAAGTCAATAAAGCAGAAATAGATGTTTTTCTGGAACTCTCTTGCCTTTTTGATGATCCATCGGAAGTTGGCAATTTGATCTCTGGTTCCTCTGCCTTTTCTAAATCCAGATTGAACACATGGAAGTTCATGGTTCATGTATTGTTGAAGCCTGGCTTGGAGAATTTTTAGCATTACTTTGCTAGCATGTGAGATGAGTGCAATTGTGCGATAGTTTGAGCATTCTTTAGCATTGTCTTTATTTGGAATTGGAATGAAAATTGACCTTTTCCAGTCCTGTGACCACTGCTGAGTTTTCCAAATTTGCTGGCACATTGAGTGCAGCACTTTCACAGCATCATATTTTAGGATTTGAAATAGCTCTGCTGGAATTCCATCACTTTCACTAGCTTTGTAGTGATGCTTCCTAAGGCCCACTTGACTTTGCATTCCAGAATGTCTGGCTCTAGATGAGTTATCACACCAATGTGATTATCTGGGTTGTGAAGATCCTTTTGTACAGTTCTTCTGTGTATTCTTGCCACCTCTTCTTAATATCTTCTGCTTCTGTTAGGTCCATACCATTTCTGTCCTTTATTTTGCCCATCTTTGCATGAAATTCTTTGGTATCTCTAATTTTCTTGAAGAGATCTCTAGTCTTTCCCATTCTATTCTTCTCCTCCATTTCTTTGCACTGATCACTAAGGAAGGCTTTCTTATCTCTCCTTGCTATTCTTTGGAACTCTCCATTTAAATGGGTATATCTTTCCTTTTCTCTTTTGCTTTTTGCTTCCCTTCTTTTCACAGCTATTTGTAAGGCCTCCTTGGACAACCATTTTGCTGTTTTGCATTTCTTTTTCTTGGGGATGGTCTTGATCACTGCCTCCTGTACAATGTTACAAACCTCCATCCATAGTTCTTCAGGCACTTGGTCTATCAGATCTAATCCCTTGAATCTGTTTGTCACTTCTACTGTATAGTCGTAAGTGATTTGATTTAGGTCACACCTTAATGGTCTAGTGGTTTTCCCTACTTACTTTAAGTCTGAATTTGGCAATAAGGAGTTCATTATCTGAGCCACAGTCAGCTTCTGGTCTTGTTTTTTCCGACTGTATACAGCTTCTCCATCTTTGGCTGCAAAGAATATAATCAATCTGATTTCATTATTGACCATCTGGTGATGTCCATGTGTAGAGTCTTCTCTTGTGTTATTGGAAGAGGGTGTTTGCTATGTCTAGTGCATTCTCTTGGCAAAACTGTATTAGCCTTCGCCCTCTTCATTCTGTACTGCAAGGCAAATCTGACTGTTAGTCCAGGCATTTCTTGACTTTCCACTTTTTAAAGGTTACTAGTGATCCCTTCCACACTAGACCAAGTAACTCTTCTTCTATCTTTATTCGATCCTGAGTCTACTTCTTGAACTTTGCCTCCCTCAGCTGCCCTCTTAGCCACTGAATTCTTTCCTAGGAGTTCTAAATTAAAGCTCCTTGCTTTCTTTGGCCAGTTTATTTTCCTTTCACAGTCCTTTAGCTTTTTTTTTTTCTTTTTCAAAATTGGGTGCATAGACTTCTCTCTTCTTCTGAATACCTGCCTTTGTTAGTTCATTAAGACTCATGTCATAGCTGTATCTGTAGACTTCACATCTCTCCTCCAAGCTCTAGTTCTTCATTTCTACTCACAAGACATGTATCCTACCTAGATATTCAAATACAAATAACATTTCACTCTCAACCTGCCCCAATACAAACCTGATAGCCAAAACTATCTGCAAGTTTCCTCTTTCCCATTTCTTTTTTAAAAATATATTTATTGGAGTATAGTTGACTTACAATGTTTTGTTAATTTTGGGTATACAGCAAAGTGAATCAGTTATACATATACATTTACCCACTCTTTTTTAGATTCTTTTTCCATATAGTTTATTATACAATATTGAGTAGAGTTCCATGTGAAATATAGTAAGCCCTTATTATTTATTTATTTTATATATAATACTATGTATATGTCAATCATCGATGGATCTAGAGATTATTATACTATATGAAGTCAGACAGAGAAAGACAAGTAACATATAGTATCACTTAGACATGCAATCTTAAAAAAATGGTACAAATGAACTTATTTACAAAACAGAATCACAGATTTAGAAAACAACTACACAGATGCCAAAAGTGAAAAAGCAGGGGAGGGATAAATTAGGAGACTGGGATAACCATATATACAGTATTACCATTTTCCCTATTCTTAATGCCTCCATCATCAACTGTAAATTCTGAGTTCAAAATTAAGGTATCCTTGTAAGATAAATCCTAGTCTTTTTATCCTTTGAAAATCTTTGGCATTTGTCTCATCTTTGCTATTGCCAAGTTCAGGTCTACTGCAAGTCTAAATGATATAAATTGCTCATCTGAATTAGTATAATGCCATATTAACAAGAAATGAATCAGCCCCAGAAAGTGAAAGTTTTAATACTATGTTGAACAAGAAAATGCTTTATGACATGAGATTAGTTTCTCCTGGTCATCACTGAACCACCTAGGTTGCATCGCCTCTCACAAGTGGCCCTGACTTAACTGGGGCAAAGGTATATTGTGTTCCAGAAGACTGTGGTTGCATACAGTTTGGTACTCTGAAATCTTTAGTACGACATTGTGTCATTTATCTAGATAATATTATAATTGGGAAACATAAAAAACAGCTTCCTTATATTGCAAAAAACTTACCTTGAGACATTATTTCTTTTCAAATCATAGCTGAAGTGGAGTGTTGGAACTGTGACTGTTATATCAACTTAACAAGAAAGGTATTAGTGAAGACCTTAAGAAAGATATGACAAACCAAATATCAAGTTTGCATTCACTAAATGGTCTTCAATGCTTTATTCAATCTTTATTGCCTTTACTAAAGGAGTCCTTTTGTGTATATATGTGTATCATGAAATTCCTTTGCTAATTTCTTCCCCTTTAAAAATGTAGGACCTTAAAAAACAGGCAATACTTCTCTCAAAAAACTTGTATTTTTCAGCTTTTTGCTTTGGTAGATAAGTTTACCAAATTGTATTTCATAGAAAAGTCCCAGGATTCTTAAAGAAAGATGCTGGAGAGAAACTAAATCATCTTTCAAGCCATTTATCAAAGTGCTCACATTTCCTATCTCCAGGCAGGTGAAACAATAATAAACACTGAGAAATGAGAGCTGCAAAATAGAAAACAGAGAAGAAGAAAGTTGATGTTTTGGCTTTTGCCAACTTTAAACCACAGGCAGAAAGTTTTGGGTGGCTTGGAAATCACTTTCAAAAAAACATGCCGTACTTTGAGAGGCTAAGGTGGCATTTCTTTTCTATTTGCAGTGGGGATATGGCTTATAATGTTGTGTCTCAGAGACAAAGTTTGTCAAACCATTGGAATAATTTCCCCTAAATACAGGTTAGTTTTATCCATTTCAGTAAGAAGAGCAATATAATGATTGAATATTTTCTCTCTTGTTAGATTACAATAAGGCTGGGGTAGGAGAAGGGGCTGGTTAGCCAAGTGGTCCTTTCTAAATCAGAATAATGACAAAGTCATCCTGTTGTTGGGGCATGTGGTCTCTATATTCTGTTTCTCAGTATGGAGAGTTTATCAGGATGGATTAAAGTTGATGATTATAAAAACTTCTGCTATTACTAAAGAATAAAGATAATCTCTCCAAGACTAGTCAAGGTAGCCTTTCTTAAACATATCCCTAGAGACCAAAGTGATTGGCCAAATGGCATTCCTTTAAGTGTCAGAATCATCCATAGATTATATACTCCCCAGAAAAAAAAAGCAATACTGCTGCAACAAAGTATCATCATCAAAAGATACTTATATTGCTGAGCCATATAAAGAATGAAATAATGCCATTTGTAGTGATATGGGCAGACCGAGAGTCTGCCATACTGAGTGAAAGTAAGTCAGAGAGAGAAAGACACATATCATATAATATCACTTATACCAAGGAAAGGCAATGCCAAAGAATGCTCAAACTACCACACAATTGCACTCATCTCACACGCTAGTAAAGTAATGCTCAAAATTCTCCAAGCAAGGCTTCAGCAATATGTGAACCGTGAACTTCCTGCTGTTCAAGCTGATTTTAGAAAAGGCAGAGGAACCAGAGTTCAAATTGCCAACATCCGCTGGATCATGGAAAAAGCAGGAGAGTTCCAGAAAAACATCTATTTCTGCTTTATTGACTATGCCAAAGCCTTTGACTGTGTGGATCACAATCAACTGTGGAAAATTCTGAAAGAGATGGGAATACCAGACTACCTGATCTGCCTCTTGAGAAATTTGTATGAAGGTCAGGAAGCAACAGTTAGAACTGGACATGGAACACAGACTGGTTCCAAATAGGAAAAGGAGTTCATCAAGGCTGTATATTGTCACCCTGTTTATTTAACTTATATGCAGACTACATCATGAGAAATGCTGGACTGGAAGAAACACAAGCTGGAATCATTGCTGGGAGAAATATCAATAACCTCAGATCTATGCAGATGACACCACCCTTATGGCAGAAAGTGAAGAGGAACTCAAAAGCCTC
Source organism: Tragelaphus eurycerus (assembly GCA_935064755.1). Taxonomy (NCBI): domain Eukaryota; kingdom Metazoa; phylum Chordata; class Mammalia; order Artiodactyla; family Bovidae; genus Tragelaphus; species Tragelaphus eurycerus. The sequence continues at coordinate 12,982,291 of CAKXYN010000003.1, forward strand.
TTGATGAAAGTGAGAGTGGAGAGTGAAAAAGTTGGCTTAAAGCTCAACATTCAGAAAACGAAGATCATGGCATCTGGTCCCATCACTACATGGGAAATAGATGGGGAAACAGTGGAAACAGTGTAAGACTTTATTTTTCTGGGCTCCAAAATCACTGCAGATGGTGACTGCAGCCATGAAATTAAAAGACGCTTACTCCTTGGAAGGAAAGTTATAATCAACCTAGATAGCATATTCAAAAGCAGAGACATTACTTTGCCAACAAAGGTTCGTCTAGTCAAGGCTATGGTTTTTCCTGTGGTCATGTATGGATGTGAGAGCTGGACTGTGAAGAAGGCTGAGCGTCGAAGGATTGATGCTTTTGAACTGTGGTGTTGGAGAAGACTCTTGAGAGTCCCTTGGAATGCAAGTAGATCCAACCAGTCCATTCCGAAGGAGATCAGCCCTGGGATTTCTTTGGAAGGAATGATGCTAAAGCTGAAACTCCAGTACTTGGGCCACCTCGTGCGAAGAGTTGACACATTGGAAAAGGCTCTGATGCTGGGAGGGATTGAAGGCAAGAGGAGAAGGGGACAACAGAGGATGAGATGGCTGGATGGCATCACCAACTCGATGGACATGAGTTTGGGTGAACTCCGGGAGTTGGTGATGGACAGGGAGGCCTGGCCTGCTGCTATTCATGAGGTCGCAGAGTCGGACATGACTGAGTGACTGATCTGATCTGATCTGATGAGATTTTAAAATATGGTACAAATGAACTTATTTAAAAAGCAGAAATAGAGTCACAGATGTAGAAAACAAACTCTACTTAATACTAGTAATGACCTACATGGGAAAAGAATCTAAAAATGAGTGAATATAAGTGTATGTACCTGATTCACTTTGTTGTACAGCAGAAACTAACACAACATTGTAAATCAACTACACACCAATAAAAATTAGTGAAAATGCACACATACACACATATAACGGTATTTATCAACTCTCCTTCTATATGCCTGTAGGAAAAGTGCTATAGAACACAACTGATCTTTACAAAGTTTCTAATCTAAGAAAATATTAGAACTAGAAGAACTCTAATGATAGCAATAATACATAGATTAAGTACATAAAGCAGAATGCTTGCACACATGCTAAGTGGGCAATGACATTTATAAAATTCAGATCCAGACCTCCCAGTCCAAAATGATAGATTTATAAGCTTCCCTGGTGGCTCAGTCAGTAAAGAATCTGCCTGTAATGTGGGAGACCTGGGTTACATCCTTGGGAAGATCCCCTGGAAGAGGGTATGGCAACCCACTGCAATACTCTTGCCTGGAGAATCCCCATGGACAGAGGAGCTTGGTGGGCTATGGTCCATGGGGTTGCAAATAGTTGGACATGACTGAGAAATTAAGCATACTGTATTTAGTTAAAGACAAAGAGATGACAAGAAAATCATTGAAAATATATTTCAGCATTATATTTAAAAGAATATTGAAAAATATATACAGTGATATATTTATAAAGGAATCCTAGAGAGAAAAATATGACATATATTCTATGTCCACAGAAAACCCAGTAAGATAAAGTGGGGTAGTCTCCTTGATGACACTCAGGGGGTTAAAAATAAAGAAGTATATCCTGACAATGACAACTTTTAAGACTGCTTTGGCTATGAACCTCTGTCTCAGCAGACATCACAGAGGAGTCTTTTTTTCCCTTTGAATCTTAGACTGTTTCTACCTGGAGGCAGGCCAGATGACCTCTCAGATTATTTTCCAGCCACAAAACTCTGTGAAATCAAAAATGGTCCCAACCATGTCAGGAAACCTGCCAGTCTCTTTTGATAATGGCAGAGGGTGAGCTGACAAAACATTCCATAAGCATATAGGAAGCATTATTGATGTCTTAAAAGTGTTAGGATCCCATGAAACACAGGAGTCTTGGTATCTGGATTAAAACCATTGGCACCAGCAGGGCCAGGACTCTCAGTGCTAAGCGATAATGCATTTTGCGTTAATGCTTAACATTGAGAAATCCTGACGGGCCACACCAAGGGAGTTTGAAGTTAAGTAAGTATATTCCCTTTGAATGACAGTCCTGTGGACCTCGGCGGGTGCAGGAAGCCCTGGCTGAAAGAGCAGGGGCAGGAACTTGATACAAGTAGAGACAGCACATCACAGGAGGAAATTTAAGAGCCTAGTGCGTATGGTTCCAGACTGTGTGCTCTGAGGATTTCCACCTAGCAGAGCAGAAAAACCTTCTCCTGGAGGACAATTTAGAAGTCCCTTGCAATGATTTGGGGGAACTTCGTAAATGCAGAGGGTGTGTCTTTTTACTTCTTTATTTGTCCTCTTTTCTAGCAGTTATTGCAATGTTTTACTAAAGGTGGACCCTTGATGTTTGACAAAAAAAAAAAAAAAATCAAGACTTTTCATCTTCTTAGCTCAAAGCTGTCTCCTTTACTATGAGGGATGCCCACTCCCATCCTACCCTTTCCCAGGTGCCCATGAAGGAACAGACACTGTTTATTTTGACTCATACATTATTATTTCCAATACTTTGTTTCCTGTGCTCAAACCTCAAGTTTCAAAGGAGCAGAAGAGAAATATTCAAAACTGAAGGCAGCCTGACTAAGAGAAAATCACTGTGGAGCTGACACCAGCTGGGCAAGCTTTTGTGCCTCTAATAAAACTCTGTATGCTGAGAGGCAGGAAAACAGCAGAGGAGTCAGCTTTGACGTTGAGATTTTATGATTAACTCCTCTGACTCGATGCAGACAAGTATAAATGCTCGGCCTGGAATCCAAGCCTGAGATGTAAAGCAAAATGGCATCCTTTTCAAAGCCCAATACATTTTGGAGAAGAAAAGAGACTCTGTTTCTATTTACATCCCGGAGCTGACACCCTCCCCACCCCCGCCACCCAGCACCAGCCCCCCTCAGCCGCCAACCTAGGTGTCTGGCCTGTATCCACTGTACTCTGTTCCCCTTCATTATGTTAATCTGTGGGCGGAAAGATTTCTGTCATCTTCGAATCGCTTGTGCAGCAATGGTAAACACCTTGGCCTGTCTGTAATTGGACAGGTGTCTGCACTGATGTCACCCAGCTTTTAATTCAATTAAAGAACTGGCTGCTCTGTTCTCATTACCCACTCATTTCCGTTGCACTCTGAGTGTGGCGGCGAAATGTGCACACAGCCGTCTCTACCCAGAGTCCAAAGTCTGTGGTCTCCAGGCAAAGATCATGCAGAATATTTCAAAGGGACTCCAACAATCCAAGCACATTTTTCCTGTTAGCAAAGGCATTTGGAATAAGATGGAGAATTTGTTCTCTTTCTTTACCTTTAAAGTCTCTATTGTCTAAACGGTGTCTTCTATCTACTGGCCAAGTAATTAGGAGCCGTCTAGCAAAAAGAAAAGCCATTTCTAGCTTTCCCTCCCCGGGGCTCTCCTCCATCTCAAGAGAACTCATCAGAGTACAATGCTCTTATTTATTTGCTGGCATTTCACATTTGGATCAAGAAGGTGAGGGTGGGGAAGAGCGAGGCATTTATTAAGAGGGCCATCTGGTCAGGGACCCCACACAGGCAGAGTTGAGACTGCTACCCAGGGACACAGTAGAAGAACCCATTTTTAAAATAAAGCCGGCCAGGGGAAGGGAAGTAGCAGAGAAGGGGACTTTTCTGGCTTGAGATTTTGCTATAGTGCTGAGAAATCCTAATTTTTTTAAGTGTCTTACACTCCAAAATTAGTTTTGAGCTGCCAACCAAACCTGTGGATGGATGAAAGAGAGTAATTAATCCAACATGCCATGCTTTTTGTCTACTTAAAGGAACCTCTGAAAATAAAGTTCTAACACAGACAGTGTAACACAATGACCCTATGAAAATGAACATTTGTTAAATTTGTTAAATATGGATCAAAATTTAATGGTCTAAGAGAGATCTGGAAACACACACAGGATGCTTTTCTTTTGGTAGGAAATTGACATTTGTTGTTTTGTTTAGGACAATATTTTAAATAAAAATAAGGATCTCTAAGATTTATAAAATTAAAGGTAGTAGAGTGAATGCGTTTACCCCAAATCTAATGGAACTCTTTGGAAATTCTAAAACTAACATTTCATATTTAATTTCCTGCAAATGGATTTTCTGACTCTGTTTAAAACTTCTAGTAGGGAACACCTTGGATCAAAGACTATATAGTTTGATCTTATGAACAGGAAAACAATTTATTCTTATATTTTTTAAAATAAAATATAGGGTTTAACCTCAGTCTTCAGGAATGATTGAAACAGTGATTTTAACTGATCTCAAAGCATTATGTCATTAAGATTCTCTCAATTGGCTGACATCTAACCTCACATTTTTAATCAGTGCCTTTGTATGAAGAACTGCAGAGTCTCTGTCTTTTCCCTTCTAATTCTGCAATTGGTTTGAAGTTACCCACTCATCTTAACTCTTTGTCTAACATAAAGGACTGACACTGACGTCATTAGAACTCTCCAAGAAAATATCAGACTTGACTAAGCAGGGGGGCAGGCAAGGAGACAGAAGGAAAAGGAATAAATGAGAAAGGAAAGTCGTCCCTTACTGATGAGTGTCCTAGGTCCCCTGGTAAAAGTCTCTGACAGGATAAGCCCATTGTACAGAGGGGGCTCTACAGAGGGCTGCTGTTGGGCAGAGTGTAAAGCTCACTTAGGTCCAGCAGCAGATTCAAGGTCAGAACCTATGTCTTCTGACGCCAAGATCATTATTCTTCCCCTCCCAGTTCTGCAAGAAGGCATGTTGAAGATATGATACTAAAAATAATACCATACTCTATAGTAAGATTTGATCTAAATATACCTTAAATGTGTCAATATGTTCAAGGTTATTATTAAAACATGCTGTGTAGGAACAGAAAGTAGAATGTTTATCCCTCCAAATGAGCAAGTGTATATGCCTATAATATTCCCTTAAAAAAACACAACTGATTCATAAGAAACTCTATTATCAGTGGGTACACATTTGTGTGTTATTTGTGTATATAATATTATATACACACACATATATATAAAGTTTGTAATTAATCCCAAATACAATACAAATATAAAATGGTCATAAAAGTTAGAAAACAGAAAACTTGTTCCTTTATCAAACATGATCAGTAACCTTTAGGATTATATCCAACACTATACTATGGCCAGGCTGGATGAAAGGCCGGGCCAGATGAAGCACAAGCTGGAATCAAGATTGCCAGGAGAAATATCAATAACCTCAGATATGCAGATGACACCATTCTTATGGCAGAAGGCAAGGAAGAACTAAAGAGCCTCTTGATGAAAGTGAAAGAGGAGAGTCAAACATCTGACTTAAAACTCAACATTCAGAAAACTAACCACATGGCATCTGGTCCCATCACTTCATGGCAAATAGATGGGGAAACAGTGGAAACCGTGAGAGACTTTATTTTGGGAGGCTCCAAAATCACTGCAGATGGTGACTGCAGCCATGAAATTAAAAGAAGCTTGCTCTTTGGAAGGAAGTTATGACCAATCTAGATAGTATGTTAAAAAGCAGAGACATTACTTTGCCAACAAAGGTCTGTCTTGTCAAAGCTATGGTTTATCCAGTAGTCATGTATGGATGTGAGAGTTGGACTATAAAGAAAGCTGAGTGCCAAAGAATTGATGCTTTTGAACTGTGGTGTGGAGAAGACTCTTGAGATTCCCTTGGACTGCAAGGAGATCCAACCAGTCCATCCTAAAGGGAATCAGTCCTGAATATTCATTGGAAGGACTAATGCTGAAACTGAAACTCCAGGATTTTGTCCACCTGATGCAAAGGACTGATTCATTTGAAAAGACTCTGATGCTGGAAAAGATTGAAGGCAGGAGAAGAAGGGAACGACAGAGGATGAGATGGTTGGATGGCATCACCGACTTGAAGGACATGAGTCTGAGTAAGCTCCAGGAGTTGGTGATGGACAGGGAAGCCTGGTGTACCGCAGTCCATGGGGTCGCAAAGAGTTGAATATGACTGAGTGACTGAACTGAGCTGATACTATGGCCCAACATCCACAGTTGATTACCACTCTATAGCAAAACTGATGTATTACCATCATCTTTAACCATTCATTGTACAGCATGTCATCAAAAAAATCCAAATCTGCACCACAAGTTCTTACTGCATAAAATAAAATGAATAACTTGTAGAGAGCCCCATCTGAAGCTTTCACAATGTACCAGGAGTTCAGGCACATTATATATTCAGGAGAGTTAGAGAAAGCTATTAACTCATCAACACTGCATTACCTGATGAAATTCTTCTACATTAGCTAAGCAGGAACATGACATCATTTCTATTTTTACTATTTATGTCATAAGCCATATTTTTGTTCTGTGAAATGCTTTCAGACCAATTTCCTTTAAGATTTACATTTAAAGAATGTAAATGTATAGTTTATAATAAACTATAAATATGAAATATTAATTTATAGAGTACTATAAAAATGGCCAAGACTTCCTCAAAATTCATATTTTAATGTGTGCTCAGTCACTCAGTCATGTCTGACTCTTTGCGACCCCATGGACCATAGCCCTCTGTCCATGGAACTTTTCAGGCAAGAATACTGCAGTGAGTTGCAATTTCCTACTCCAGAGGATCTTCCTGAGCCAGAGACTGAGCGTCAGTCTCTTGTGTGTCTCCTGCATTGGCAGGCTGCTTCTTTACCACTGTACCACCTGGAAAGCCCCCATACTGTATTTGATCTTAGCTGAAAGGCTGAGAAGTAATCCATCTCTTAACAATATCATCAAAATGAATTTTTCAAATTTACCTTTGATGTTTGCCTATTGTGGCAGAGACCACTAAATGCCCTCTCATTACATATTCTCTTTTTCCCTAGTAAAATAAAAAGACCTTTTTTAGTTGGGTAAATGGCCACTTTGAATAAGGACATTTCCCAGCAATCTGTGTAGCTAGATATAGCCATGTGGCTAAGTTCTAATCATAAAATGTAATCAAAGGTAGAGGAATAATTTCTGAAATGTATCATTAAGGTAAATGTGTACATCCTCATTCGATGATTCCTCCTTTCTGCTGGATAGAAATCAGACTGGATGGCTGATGCTCCAGCAGCCATTTTGGACCTTGAGGTAAAAGTCCTATCTAGCAAAAAGATGAAGACTGTGGGTCCCTATGACTGTTAATATCATTCCCTACATTGACTGTGAACATCTATCATCAGAGAGAAAAACTTAATTTTATTGAAGTCACTGTTATTTTGGGTTCTCTGTCTCTCAAGAAAAATTAACTAAAAATGAAAAACTTATCTCTACTGATTTTCCCTCATAAAACACTCATTTTTAAGTGAGTGTTAAATATGAGTGTTTAACACTCATATTTAAAAACATAATATTGTACTTTAGAGAAAGTATTGCTCGTATATACATTTTACCATTAATTTTAAAAATCAGAAAAAAAAAAACAGATGCTAACAATAGGATCTAGCACTAACCTGGAACATAGTATATAATGCTTTTGTTTTTAATAAATGAATAGTTTCTGCTCTGTGTCATTATCAGATCTGCGGCAGTACTGACTTCAATTATTTTTAATTGCAAATGTATATCCCTTGAGTTCCATTATGAGGTATAAGTTTTGGAACTAATTTTTGATTCTATTCATCCTACCAATATTTTTCCCTCTTGGGAATATATTAAGTTCTGAATACATATTTAAGTTGTGGTAGTTCTGCATATTATTTCATAAAATTAGAGAACTATCACACTGCTGAGACAGAACCAGTAGTTGAAACTTCATCTCAGCATGATAAAACAATTGTAACATTATGTTAACTACAGGGTTAGTAACAAAACCCTGCATTTGTTCATTTATCTATTCCTTCATTCCTTCAATAAAAATGCATTGATTGCTTTCAGCGAGTCACTAAACAAGACTTAAAATAAATATAAAACAAGATACTTGTCTTCTGGGAGCTCATTGTCTAATGAAAAAATAGGATGAACAAAGAGCAACCATATGCAGTTTTAACAACTGTGAGGTAATATTTCTCAGTTGAATAAAAAAAATTGCATGGCATTGAAGTTTTTATTACAGTTATTTCTCTGTGGGGTCCTCAGGTATGATAATTTTACATATAATATATACATGTATATGTGCATAAACATACACATAAAGAGCAGCATCTTAACTTATGAATGGACAAATGGTTGGGGTTAAGTTCCAAAGTTGGACAGAAGGCAACATTACTCATAATTTAAAGTCCCTTTGACAACTCCTTGCATGCTAAGTTGTTTTAGTCAGGTCCAGCTCTTTGCAATCCCATGGACTGTATGTAGCCTGCCAAGCTCCTCTGTCCATGGGATTCTCCAGGCAAGAATACTGGAGTGGGTCGCCATGCCCACGCCATGCCTCCAGGAGATCTTCTTGACCCAGGAATCAAACCTGTGTCTCCTACATCTCCTGCATTGGCAGGGGGATTCTTTACCACTAGAGCCACCTGGGAAGCCCTTGGCCCATAAAGTACAGTGCATCTGATTTTGTGTATGCCTCTAACTTCTCATGAATTGGTAATTCTCAATGCTCTTAGTTCTTCATTCTTTTTGTAGGCACCCCGGCAAAGATTTTCCCTTTTAGTCAATAGTTGGGAAACCCTAATACTATTCACATATGCTTTTCTTCTGACAGGTATTAACAGTTTCAGGATTGGATAGCATCTTTTGCCTGTAAAATTATTTTTAAAGTTTTTTCACTCTTTTTTACGCTTTCCCCACTTCCAGGGTATGTGGTTAAATGTGTGTAATTGAAATACACAGATGAGACTTCACTACAATATTACAATTCTGTTTCACAAGTTGAATTGCCCTGGTCTCTTTCTTCTTTAGCCCTAACAGGAATTTGGCATTTAGAATATAAATAGTGGAGTCTCTGCCTTTCTAATGGGCATCATGGCTGTGGGATGAGAGAGTTGGGGTTGTTAGAAATGTAGTATCTCTCACCACAGTCTCAGACCTACTGAATCAAAATCTGAAGTTTACCAAGATTCTAAGTAATTCTCACTTCCTTTTCACTAGCAACATTCAGAAGCACTGCCCTTAAGAGTCAGAGGCCCTACTTACACTACTTCTATTTATTCACCTGTCCGAGCATCGTTCTGCCCACATGTAGTTGGAACAAGAGGCAGGGACAAACAAAGCAGGGACAAATTCAAGCCCAGCAGGTGAAAGTGATCCCGTCTCACCTGCTCTTCCTCTCACTCCAGTGGTTTTTTAATGTGTGGTTCATAAACCTCTGCAAGAGGACCAACTACAACACTTGGTAAAAGGCAGATTTCTCAATCCTAGCCTGAATACACAGAATCCTGTGCGTGGAGCCCAAGAATCTGTATTTCATAAGCAATCCAGTAACACCTTACGATCAATAGAGTTGAGACTCACTAATTGTTACTACTAGCTGTGGAAGAGACAGAAAAATGAGAGATTTTACAATATGGAAACCACTTTTTTTTTTCAGGTACAAGACTAATGTCTACTGTATATGAGGACCAAACCAGTTTTCAGAGCAAGAGTGATATTACCAACTGCATTATAAATTAAAAAGTCTTTCTTTATTTTCCTTTGTAATATAGATTTATTTAAGTCATCTGAAAGATTATTATTATTGGCTTATCAGCTATACGATAGTAAATAATAAATTTGATTATTATCTAAAGAAGGAATTAACTCTTTTAGAGCTTAGCTCAATGTAATACAACAATAAAACAGAAATATCTTCAGTGTATCAATTATTTTCCTAGCCCTGTGCCAGGTACTGTGCTAATTATGGCAATAATTAAGTTTACGTTTAAACATCTTAAAGAAATAAAGAAAAAAATGGTATATGAGCAGATTTTTGAATCTACTCTTTCTTGACAGAATTTCAGATCAGATTGGGAAGGGTCTTTCTGAGCAGTCCTGGATTTGAAAGGAAATGCCAGGACTGTCTCTCTGGGCAGTAGCTTCGCATGTTAACAGGGCTGGAGGAAAAAATCAGCAAGAGCTACGCAGAGTTAATTGGAGCCCTTTGCAACTAGTCTAAAGAAGCACTGGACTGATAACTGCAGGGCTCTCTACCCCGAGGCTCCAGCTGAGAAAATGAACTTTCAAGAACTCCGTGCTCTGAACCCTGGCCTTTGGAGGGCACAGAATCTAGACTCTGTGGCCCAAAGGGGCCCATTTGCACCTGAGTGGGACTGTTAACCCTTGGACCCTCCACACTACTGGGATTTATCTCATTTAATCCTCTGGTAGCCAAACTCATGAATGGTAAATATCCTGTCTCATGCTTCTATTCTTCCAGCTGTCTTAGTTAATATTCTTTTTTTTTTTTTTTTCTTTTGCCTTCCACATTTTATTACTCTGACCATAATTTCCTATTTCTTCCCAAGAATCATTTCATTTAATTTTTGTTCTCCTGTGATTTTCCTTTGCTAATTTTATTACTTTCTTTTAATGTTTCATCATTTTTATTCAGGCATTTCTCTTTTTTTCATCCTATATTTGCAAGTTGCTGTTGGGATGTAGAAGTGCTCATAAGAATTTCTGGTTAAAACTGAGATTTGATCACTGGTGTCAAACACCTTGAACAGTGTTTCCAGTGCTGGCTGTACAACAGAATTACCTGCTGACACTTTAAAAATACCAATGTCCAGGCTATATTTGAAACCAAATAATCAGATTCTTTCAGGTGAGATACAGGCATCTATATATTTTTAAGGCCAGCCAGGGGGAGCGTGTGTACCCTTGGTTGAGAACTTCCACCTCAATTTGTTGTTCAGTCACTCAGTCATGTCCAACTCTTTGCAACCCCATGGACTGCAGCATGAGAGGGTTCCCTGTCCTTCACCAACTCCCGCAGTTTGCTCAAACTCATGTCCATTGAATTGGTGATGCTATCCAACCATCTCATCCTCTGTCATACCCTTCTCTTCCTGCTTTCAATCTTTCCCAGCATTAGGGTCCATTCAAATGAGTCAGTTCTTTGCATCACGTGGCCAAAGTATTGGAGCTTCAGCATCAGTCCTTCCAATGAATATTCAGGGTTGATTTCCTTTAGGATTGGCTGGTTTGATCTCCTTGCAATCCAAGGGACTCTAGAGAGTCTTCTCCAACAACACAGTTCAAAAGCATCAATTCTTTGGCACTCAGCCTTCTTTATAGTCCAACTCTCACATCCATACATGACTACTGGAAAAACCACAGCTTTGACTATATAGATATTTGTTGGCAAAGTAAAGTCTGTGCTTTTTAATATGCTGTCTAGGTTTGTCACAGCTTTTCTTCCAAGGAGCAAGGGTCTTTTAATTTCATGGCAGCAATCACCATCCACAGTGATTTTGGAGCCCAAGAAAATAAAATCTCTCACTGTTTCCATTGTTTCCCTATCTATTTGCATTGAGTTGATGGAACCGAATACTATGACCTTAGTGGTTTTAAGCCAACTTTTCACTCTCCTCTTTCATCTCATCAAGAGCCTCTTTAGCTTCTCTTCACTTTATGCCATAAGGGTGGTATCATCTGCATATCCAAGGTTAATGATATTTCTCTGGCAATCTTGATTCCAGCTTGTACATCATCCTGTCCAGCATTTCACATGATGTACTCTATATAAAATCTAAATAAGCAGGGTGACAATATACAGCCTTGACATATTCCTTTCCCAATTTGGAACCAGTCCATTGTTCCATGTCCAGTTCTAACTCTTGATTCTTGACCTGCATACAGGTTTCTCAGGAGGTAGGTGAAGTGGTCTGGTATTCCCATCTCTTTAAGAATTTTCCACAGTTTGTTGTTATCCACACAGTCAAAAGCTTTCATGTAGTCAACGAAACCAAAGTAGATGTTCTTCTGGAATTCTGCTTTTTTTATGATCCAATGGATGTTGGCAATTTGATCTCTGGTTCCTCTGCCTTTTCTAAATCCAGCTTGAACATCCGGAAAGTCTCAGTTCATGTACTGTTGAAGCCTAGCTTGAAGGATTTTGAGCATGACTTTGCTAGCATGTGAAATGAGTGTTATCATGTGGTAGTTTGAACATTCTTTGGCATTGCCCTTCTTTGGGATTGGAATGAAAAGACCAATGAAATGACCACAGGTTTTGAAGTATAAAAAGACAGTAGGTGAAGACAAATGGACAACTTGAAGAAGAACTCAGGGCAAACCTTATCCTGAGCTGGGTACAAAATGCCCACAAGTTCTCAGCTCTCCTCCTTCACCTGAGACTGAGAAGAAAAGAGTTGACTTTTAACAATTGCTGTGGGGCAAATGCAAATTTACCTTAATTGACCCATCCTAATCCCAGTGAAGGTTTTTATTAACAACTAGACACCCAGTAAAATGACATGAAAATGATTTGATTTTCCTGATCAGTCACTCAGTATGAAGATAAAAGTCAGGGATATGGCAAATGAACTATGGAAGTGCATTTTACTGATTGGAGGGAAAAAATCTGTAACTCAAAAAGAACAAGAGACTATACCACTCAAATTACAGAAGACTCTCATGCTCAGGGGATAATTTAATTCAGGAAGCTTGTAAAACTTAAAAATCACCAGTTTCATGATGTTAAGATCCAAAAGAACTTGGAATCCATTAACAAGAGACTGAAGGTAAATGATAAACAACACAGATGAAAATTGATAATACTGAGAAATAGGCAGAAATCAAAGTGAGCTAGGTGAGAAAGAAATTCAAAGACTGAAGTAGAAGAGTCTTAAAAATCATCTCAGAAGATTCAAAGAGAAGAATTAACAGTGTCAAAATCAAAAAATGAAAAATGAAAAAATTATGAAGTGATAACCCAGATCCAGAGACCGAATAGTATAAAGATAACAATTAATTCATTGAAGATTTATTATGTGCCTATCTACAAGCAAAATATTCTAGGAGTTAATTCATTTTTAAATCTTTGCAGCAATCTTATAAAGAAGGTTTTCATCTTGAATTTATAGATGAGGACATTCCAATATAGCAATACATTTTCAAATTTGCCTGATACCATACTAAATGACATTACTGGGATTTGAACTCAGATTAATTTGACCCTGAGACTTCCCTGGTGACTCAGATGGTAAAGAACCTGCCTATGGAACAGGAGACCCAGGTTCAATCCCTGGGTCAGGAAGATCCCTTCAAGAAGGAAATGGCAACCCATTCCAGCAATTTTTGCCTGGAGAAGTCCATGGACAGAGCAGCCTGGTGAACTACAGTCTAAGGGGTCACAACAAATCAGACAACGTTGACCAACTAACATGTTGACTTTCACTTTGATTTGACTCGACAACTGTGTTCTAGACTTCTCAAATGAGGAAGGTAAACTGGTAAGAAATGTATAATATTGAAAACTCCTATGTCTCAACAGCAAACTTTCCAAGCCAAAGAGAGACTCAAATTTGAAGAGAGTTTGCTATATAGCAGGAAAAAAAAATTCATGAAAAGAAACCAACGCATTTTATTATAACTTAATTGGTTAAGGATCCTTTTTGAACCAATACAGCTAAATTGGCTTACGGATTCAGGATTTGATGGTTTCATTCAAAAAAATACCACTCTAATAACCAAAAATTAAACTTTAAAAGCTTAACAAGAGTCACCTGAGAAATGCTAAAGGAGGATTACTTTCAAGATCAATAACAAAGCTACTCATGAACTGCTTTGTTTTACTCTCTCTTGGTCCTTGTTCTCTTAATCAATTGACAAAACAGCTGCCATCAACCAATCTCTACATTCCTAATATCTTCACCAAATCCATTGTTTCTGGCTCTCTACTTTCTCATCCCTTCTTTCTCACTCTCTAGTTGCTTTTTTTCTTTTGCTGTGAAATCTGATATTGATACTAATTCAGCCTGGCTTTGGTGCCCCTCAATTCATACTCCTCTCCCTTAGTAGCCTGATTCTTACCAATAAAAGTCCATCTTGCAGTACCAGAGTTGTCCATAACCTTTAAGATACATAAGATACATATTAACCTCTTACATATGTCCTATCTGTTCACTTCTTTGTAGGCAACCGATACATATTTAGGACTCCTTGAGAGGAAAAAAAGTTATAGAATTCATAGTCCAGCACAAGCAAGAAGAGAAATAAAGGAGTAGCAAAAAAAATAAATTAATTAAAAGTATTGAAGTTATTTTAGCCCATAAAATAGGGTAGGAGAAATAAGAGCAATTGCATAAATTATAAAAATAAATATGAATTACAATCCCTTACTAAAATACAGAGCTTTAAATTGACTATAAAGGTAAATCAAACTAGATTCTGTTTACACAGATATACTTCAAACAATGTAACTTTAAAAGTAGCAAATGTAAATGTAATAAGAAAAAGAAAAATACAAACAAAAAGCAAGCTTCCAAAGTAACACAACTGACAAATTGAAGAAACTGACAAAACTGGAATAATTGAGATTTTTTTCCTTAGTTTTTCACAGATTGAATATATATAAATACATAAATAACAATTGGTCAGAGGTTCTCTAATTTTCCTCTCTATATATACAATTCACATGCCTGACATGCCCTACAGTAACATTCAGCAGTTTATTGTACTGGTTTTCAATCTTGGGGGTAGGATTACCTTTCAGAATCTTGTGTAATTTGAGAGGACTCTCTGCCCTGTTTCTGATTTGATCTTACCTCAAATTTAGAATTGCTAATTCAGAAGATATGCATTATATATATATATAAAATCAATATGGTATATCTAATAAGCAAATATTAGTATACCCTGAATGGAGAATATGGACATTTTTTCCAAAGTACCCATAGAAAACTAACAGAAAATTTTTAAAGATATTATATCAAGTACAGAAAATGTGCTTTAAAATCTGCACATAAAAATGTAAATCAAAATAAAAGAAAAATAAGAAATTGAAGTGTTAAAGCAAACTTAAGTACAATCGTCTTCATATGTAAAGTGAAAGTGAAAGTGAAGTCACTCATTCGTGTCCGACTCTTTGAGACCCCATGGACTGTAGCCTACCAGGATCCTCAGTGCATGGGATTTTCCAAGCAAGAATACTGGAGTGGGTTGCCATTTCTTTCTCCAGGCGATCTTCCCAACCCAGGGATCGAACCCAGGTCTCCCGCATTGTAGCCAGACACTTTACTTCATATGCATCAATAACCTCAGATATGCAGATGACACCACTCTTATGGCAGAAAGTGAAGAGGGGCTAAAAAGCCTCTTGATGAAAGTGAAAGTGGAGAGTGAAAAGGTTGGCTTAAAGCTCAACATTCAGAAAACGAAGATCATGGCATCTGGTCCCATCACTACATGGGAAATAGATGGGGAAACAGTGGAAACAGTGTAAGACTTTGTTTTTCTGGGCTCCAAAATCACTGCAGATGGTGACTGCAGCCATGAAATTAAAAGACGCTTGCTCCTTGGAAGGAAAGTTATGACCAACCTAGATAGCATATTCAAAAGCAGAGACATCACTTTGCCAACAAAGGTTCGCCTAGTCAAGGCTATGGTCTTTCCTGTGGTCATGTATGGATGTGAGAGCTGGGCTGTGAAGAAGGCTGAGGGCCGAAGAATTGATGCTTTTGAACTGTGGTGTTGGAGAAGACTCTTGGGAGTCCCTTGGACTGCAAGAAGATCCAGCCAGTCCATTCTGAAGGAGATCAATCCTGGGATTTCTTTGGAAGGAATGATGCTCAAGCTGAAACTCCAGTATTTTGGCCACCTCATGGGAAGAGTTGACTCATTGGAGAAGACTCTGATGCTGGGAGGGATTGAGGGCAGGAAGAGAAGGGGACGACAGAGGATGAGATGGCTGGATGGCATTACTGACTCGATGGATGTGAGTCTGAGTGACCTTCGGGAGCTGGTGATGGACAGGGAGGCCTGGCGTGCTGCGGTTCATGGGGTCACAAAGAGTCGGACACGACTGAGCGACTGATCTGATCTGATCTGATCTGAAAGAGATCTTAAAATCAATGAGAAAAATGTGAATCCTCCAATAGAAAAACTGATAATGAAACATGATAGGTATGTCATAAAAGAAGTATATATTATCAGTAAACATGAAAATGCTTAATGTCTCCAGGAATCAAATAAACCAAATTAAAATAATATTATATATATATATATATATATATATATAGTAATTTACAGTTTAACTGTAGAACTTGTCAACTAGGATATAAAGTGAAATATACAATCTTGCATTTTGCTTGCTAGTGGGAGTATGATTTACATAGTCTTTTTGGCACATATTTGACAACCTAAAAATGTAACTATATCTTTGTTAAGAAATTACCGTATGTTAAGCATTGTGCTAGATGCTTTAAAAACTTCTGATAGCTAACATTTATACAGTGGAACAGTGTGTCAAGGGCTGCCCTGTGTGCTTTACATACAAATGGACCCCCTTAATCGTCACAGCTGTCCTGTGAGGTGGGTAGCTATTTCATTACCCACAGGGACTCTGAAGCACAGACACGTTAACTAATGTGTCTAAGTTTACACAGCTGAAAAGAGAGCTGAAATACCATATCACTTAATATATTTAATATTCTTCTGAGGTTAATATTATTCTCCCATTTCATAGGTTCAGATCAGATCAGTTGCTCAGTCGTGTCAGACTCTTTGCGACCCCATGAACCGCAGGACGCCAGGCCTCCCTGTCCATCACCAGCTCCCGGAGGTCACCCAGACTGACACCCATCAAGTCAGTGATGCCATCCAGCCATCTCATCCTCTGTCGTCCCCTTCTCCGCCTGCCCTCAATCCCTCCCAGCATCAGAGTCTTCTCCAATGAGTTAACTCTTCGCATGAGGTGGCCAAAATACTGGAGTTTCAGCTTTAGCATCATTCCTTCCAAAGAAATCCCAGGATTGATCTCCTTCAGAATGGACTGGTTGGATCTTCTTGCAGTCCAAGGGACTCTCAAGAGTCTTCTCCAACACCACAGTTCAAAAGCATCAATTCTTCGGCGCTCAGCCTTCTTCACAGTCCAGCTCTCACATCCATACATGACCACAGGAAAGACCATAGCCTTGACTAGGCGAACCTTTGTTGGTAAAGTAATGTCTCTGCTTTTGAATATGCTATCTAGGTTGGTCATAACTTTCCTCATAGGTTAAGACACTATAAAGAGATCCAGGAGAATACACAATTTCCCCAATGTTACAGGGAGGGTAAGCAGCAGAGATTTGTATCAATGTCTGCTTGAGCCAGCTTCCCAGGTGGCTCAGATGCTAAAGAACCTGCCTGCAATGCAGGAGACCTGGCTTTAAATCCTGGATTGGGAAGATCCCTAGAGAAGGGTATGGCAACCCACTCCAGTATTATTCTTGCCTAGAGAATTCCATGGACAGAGGAGCCTGGCATGCTACAGTCCATGGAGATACAAAGAGTTGGACATGACTGAGCAATCAACACATACACTGCTTGACCTCAGAATCCAAGACTGAATACTGCTTTAATAAACTTTGATCTAGTTGTTCCATTTCAAGTGATTTAACCTACCATCAATGTCGGTCATTCCTCCAAAGATTTGTATGCAGACTTTTAAAAATCCTATTACTTATAACAGCAAAATTTGGAAACCCAGAAAACAAGAGGAGACTGAGACAAAATGAAATTGGGAGAGAGGCAGGGGAAAGCAGCTGCAGAATTTTAAAGAGAGGAACATGATGTCTGGTCACTTGGTGGGATGGAATCATGGTGGTTGTGGGATGGAGGTGTCATGGGAAAGGAGAGTATTGTAGTTGTCCAGTTAAGATATTGGAATGGTTTGTCTTGGACAGTAGATAAGGGGAGACATAGATGAGTTTAACATCTAGTTTAGAAAATGGAATCAATAAACATGGATATACGATGTATGAACAGGATATAAACATCTCGAAAATTCTCAAGCTTCATTAACTGGGGGGCTGGAGATGTCATTTATTGATATTGAGAATGGATGAGGAACAGAAATTCAGTTTTGGAGATGGCAAATTTAGAAATAATGAGACATCTACTGGAAATGTCAATTTTTTCAAATGCCTGCTGGATACACACATTTGGAAGTCTGGGTAGGATGTGCATTTAGGAGTCAATAGTGTCTGTAGGGTATTGGATGCTTTGTGAGTCTATGAGTTTCCTGGAGCAAGACTGTGGAAAAAAATTTAAAAAGAGAGAGAAAAGGTCCCAGGTCTAAACCCTGAGGTCTTTCAAAGGCAGAGTTGAGCTTCTGAGGGAGTGGGCAAAGACTGAGAAAAGGGGACCCAGAAGCAGAACCATCAGAAAAGTGATGAAATATTTCAAGAGATGATAAGAAATCCACAGTGCAGAATGCTATCAAGCAGAGGAGACCAGGATTGTAGTGTTCTGTGGATATTTAAAAGGGAAGTTTTTGGAGTCCTCAACAAGGCAAGTAAGCAGAAGCCAGACCTAGTGAAGAAATGGGGACAACACCACAGATGCCTTAGGAAGTGGAGAGGGACAGTGATAGCTGGAAGGGACTTTAGATAAAAGGAAGGTTTTTATCCTTGGTTTGGGCTTGTTTTTGTTTAACAATGGGTGTTGATAGATGCGTTTGAATGATCCTGGGCAGAACCCAAATGGGCAGTGGCTCTAACTTTGGAGTCACCAGCATCACTAGAGGAGGACTTGGTAAAACGGGACTGCTGAGCTCTGCTTCGCAGCTTCTGCCTCGGCACGTGGGGGTGAGCTGGAGAATTTGCATGAATAAGAAGGTCTCAGGGGAGGCTGTTGATCCAAGTCCTAGGACCACACTTGGTAAATGACTCCAGGAGACAGAGGTTAAAATATAAGTAAGAGGAAGAGGACCACCAGTAATAGCTCTGAAAAAGCAGTAAAACTTGGGGTCCATAGGACTTTCGAAGATTTTATTTTTAATAGCATAAGGGAAGCTCTGTAAAAACAGGAAGGGAAATGGAGAGAAATGTGAAAAAAAAATGAAAATAATATTATATGCCAAAGATGTTTTTAAATATTTTAACATCTATTAATTCATTAATTCCACAATAACAGTGCTATTGGTCAGAAAAATGCAATTAATGTATCTATTTCATAGGAAGAGAGTGACAGAAATTCTTTATGATAGATTTTTGCTTTTTTTGGTGTCTAAAAAAATATCATATATAAGGCTATCAGCTGAGTGGGACAGAGAAGGCAGGTTAACACCTAGATAGTTTGGAAAAATATAAAATATTTAACGAGGAGAACGGGAGAAGGAGCTTATTATAGAAACACAGTAGGATTGGTGTCATTACTGAGTGTCCGACAGAAAATGGGAACTGAGACTTTTTCCAGCCCACTTAGCTGCAGTGTGCAGCCTGGGCAAAGGCCCAATCAGATTGGGTTTTTATCAGATGGGTAAAATACAGGACAAAGGAAATGAAAGATACAATTTTTTTGTAATTGGTTGTCTATTTGGGCCGTAGATTCTAAGGAATCTAAAACAAAGAAGTAAAGATTGATAGAGTTGACTGATGTGTTAGAAAAACAGTTAAGGCCACTTTGAAAATCCATCTAATTTGTCAAGTTCTGAAAGTATCTCTGACAGAGGAAAATTATTTTTCCCATTAAATTATTTTGATGCATTTTATTTTGTTTTTGGTCAAAGGCTTAAATCTGGCTTTCCATTTAAATGGGCCTTAACATTTCATGACACTGAAAACTGCTATCTTATGACACAAGCAGAAATTTGAGCATGGGACCTTGTGTGATGCTTGTGAGTATATTTCACTCCTGCCAGTCTGCACACCGTCCATGCCTCACCATGAGAAATTGATTCACTGATTTGCCAGTCAAATTGCTGGTGCTCTAATCTCCTCTATCTTGACATAATTAGGCTTAATAAACAATTTTACAATAAATAATGGTACTGTGAACTTGGGCTAGTCCCAATGAGTAAACTTTTGCATGGTAAAATAGGTCACTGGCACCCTATGTGTACATAAGATCTTGAAAAGTTTCACATTTTAAGGGCATATAAGCATCCTAGGTATAAGAATCTCATTAAGGGGAAGAGCCACTCATGACCTAACCTTTTGGGGATGGAGAAAGTACCAGCCTCATAATGAAACTATCTATGAAAGCCCATAAACATTTATAGAATTACTTTTCATCCTTCATGGATAGAGGTGTCCGTATAATTAGATGAGTCTTGTTGTTTGTAACCAGGCAAAAATCTGAGAATTTTTCATATACTAGGGCACAAGGCTTGACGGATGTTTGTATTCAAAGTCAAAACAGAAAGAAAATTAATAACATCTACTCCCTTGAGGAACCCGCTTTACCTGTGAAGGTGTTGGTATCAACAAGCTCAGAGCTGGCAGAGGGCATGCGGAGTGGACCGGGAGCATCCTCAGTGTAGGCTCTCAGGATATACTTCTCAATTACACCTCTAGCCACAACAGGTTCATCCCAGGTCACCTCGATGCTATAGCCATTTATGCTGCGGACTCCTGAGGGAGTTGGCACACTTTGTGGAGCTGTGAAAGGATAAAAGAGAAAATAGGTAGAATGGCAGTTCTGAAAAGACTATTGCTCCTATTCTTCACTTTTAATGGCTGCAGTAAATCAGACTCAACCATTAGCATAAATACAATTTATTAGAGTTGTAACTTTTCAGCATTGATTTAATATGACTGCACATCTTAAGCCATTCAGTTTAAGCGATATTTCAAAACCATCAAAACTCCATCGACATCACGTTCTTTCAAGTCTAGACCAGGTTTTCCAAAAACATTTAATGTATCCAACATGTTTTAAACATCACTCATAAAGAAGGAGGTGGATGGTAGGCAGATAACAAGTTCAAACAATATAATGATGTACCCCTTTGAAGCAAGATAATTAGACTGTTATTATACATAGAGGTTTGACACTTTTATATCGTCCATGTATTAGCCAAAAAATATCACAAATGTGATTGTATTGTACTTGAAGGTCTGATCCCATTTGCCAAATTCAATTGTTTCGCCAATTGATTTTTAAAGAAGCAAAGTTCTACCAGGTGGGATATATAGGATACATTCCTAACTGCACTTAGAGGAAGGGGCAGGTAGAGAAGTTGATGCCCTTGAGATTCTACAAAATCATTTTCAGAGACGTTTTCTTTGGAGCATCACAAATTAACACAAAATGAATAGTTTATAGAAACTACAAAACCTCACATAAGCTGAATCTTCTACTTTTAAAAATCCATAACCTTTAACTATTTATTAGATATGTCTATGGTTCTGGTCAGTAACAACTTCATCACAGCTGACTGCACTGAGGATGCTGAGAAAAAGCCCGAGGAACTCCATGGCAGGATGACGGATGACAGAGGGGTTCTGACTGCTCCTGGACTCCTGAGCGCGGTCGATGGAGGATCACCCTGGTCTCTCCCCATCAAATAGCCTCCTCCTCTGACTTTACTCTTCAGGCCAATAAAACAGGACAGCCTCAAGGGAAGCATCATGAACGTAAGGAATGAGAGGAAGCACAGAGGTGGAGAACCACTGTCTGTGCAGGTGAAACTCCACAAGCAACTTTAGGAAACTCACAGGCCACACAATCAATTTCCAAGTGATGGGACAATGGGAGTGCTGCTGATTTTATTAGTTCTGAAATGTGGTACAGGGCAAAGTACAGTCCTGTCTAACAGATGGTGTTCTCATAAGGGACAGAGCAAAACTGACTCAAAAATAATTAAATAGTGCAATTATTCTCCAACCCTTGGGAGCATGTAGCTGCTCAGTGTTGTGGTCAGATTGTAAATATGAATTTATGGCATAAGACTTTGTGGTCAGATCACTGCTATAAATTCAGAGCTCTATTTGCATACTTTCTTGGTGGTACTCAAAATGGGGGTTATTAAGCTATGTAAGCCATGCACTTTATGGACACCTATTTAGGTCACTGAATTAGACTGAAAGCAGGCTTTATATTTATTAATAAAGTAGAGAAATGTGAAACAGGGGCAGAGAACACACCAGTCACAAATGAACATTTTACATTAGAGCTTTTTCCAAGATCTAAAATTGAAAAGGATTTAAGGGATCATTCAGTTCATTGTCTTGCCTATAAATAGACGATGATTTAACTCATCCTGGAAAAGTGTCAAGTTGTCCTCTTCTGGAAACTCTATAGACAGCAAACTTCAAAAATTCTTATCAGTATCCCATCTCAGTATTTAATTATCTTTCAGAGTAAAAAGATTCCTTAAAGGCCGTCTGCACTAGTAACCTGTTATTGATAATAAATATGAGAGGGTATTTGGTAAAACAAACAAACACATCTTTAAACAAATCATGACTTGCTAAGGACAACTCTTCAAGAGTGTCAGTCATACAGAAATGTATTTGTCTTTCTGACAAATGTTTTCTCTAAAATGGTAGAAGGCTACTGATTCACAAAACTCATAATGAATGCCTTTGTGATGGTATTATGTGAAAAGATGTTGTGGTCACTGTCAGAAGTACAAAGCGCTAATAAATCAGTTGTCTGAGATTAGATCTAATACAGTCTGTTTCCTAGTTGTTTCTCCATTCAACTCAAAGAAATTAGACCACTCAGCAATTTCTATCCTGGAAGAGGCATTCTAAGACCCTAAGAGTAAGCACCATGACAAACATCTGCCATTATGTGATAAAAGACACATGCATGCAAGCTTAGTCATATCCAACTGTTTTGGAGACCCCATGGACTATAGCCCACCAGGCCCCTCTGCCCATGGAATTTTCCAGG
Organism: Tragelaphus eurycerus; assembly: GCA_935064755.1. Classification (NCBI taxonomy): domain Eukaryota; kingdom Metazoa; phylum Chordata; class Mammalia; order Artiodactyla; family Bovidae; genus Tragelaphus; species Tragelaphus eurycerus. The sequence goes on from CAKXYN010000003.1 coordinate 13,005,009, forward strand.
CAAGAATACAGAAATGAGTTGCCATTTTCCTCCTCCAGTGAATCTTCCTGATACAGGGATCAAACCCACACCTCCTGTGTCTCCTATATCGCAGGAAGATTCTTTTCCAACTGAGCCACTGCAGAAGCCCAATAAAAGACACATTTGCTTCCAACCACAGTATGGGTTTCAAACAAGCTCTCCACCAAAGAGGCCAGAAGATGCCTATCCTCACCTAAAGGTAACCCTGACTTTAACTTTTCAGGGACTAAGCATCTTGTAAAGATTTCCAGTTCTTCGATGAATTACAGTCGATATGGGCCTTTATCAAGACAACTTGAACTTACTTTCTTCTGCATCTGAAGAGGAAAGACTCAGCCTGAACAAATCTTTATGAAATATTTGAAGAATCAAAAGTCCTGATCCACTAAGCATTTTCACCAACAACAGGTGACTCTGCAAACCAAGGCATGCTCTGTCACAAGATCACAAACATGCTATTTGCTGCACAGGTGAGAGGCTTTATTTTTATTTACATGCACAATATGTGCATTTGTGTGCGATACACATTTTAAGATAAACACGCTTTACCTGCTCCTGTTGTGCGGCCCCGGCTCCAATCGCTATGTACCGAACCTCCTTCATGTGAGGCTGTTACTCGATACAGGTATTCTTAAATGGAAATAAGAAGGAGGAAAGTTAACACAGGACTCATAGAGACTAGTGGTGGGCTGGCAGGGAGGGGAGAGGTGATGAGGAAGAGCCACGGACCACTGAATTTAGAGCATCTCTGCATTACCTGTGAACGGCTGGAGATGGCTCTCGTAAGCAGTCCGCTCTTCTCCCCGGTACACCAGGATGGAGTCATTTCCCCTGCACTTAGCAGCGCTGTCAGTTGACAAGCATCCATCCAGATTGACTCTGACAGCACCACTGGACACGGATGCCAAGTTAATGACAGCACCCTGTGCAAACTTCACATCCTTCACGCAACCACCGAAACCTAGCAAACAGTAAGGGATGACTATCACACAAAGGGCTTGAGTCCTTAATTAGCCATCATTTTTGTCCCCCGTAGTACTACATTTTGATGAAGTTGAGGAGGTGGTTTAGTCACAATTTTCAAACTTTCAAGTCTTCTTTGGGAGATCCTTTCTGCTCCTTTATGCCTGCTTTTTAAGAGGCTAAGCTGTTGCAGAAAATATTTATATTTACGTTACTTTGAAATATATATATATATATAAGCTGATCATTGTAACTCAACTGAATTAGATTCAACTGAAAAGTATGTATTATATCTTTTTAGGAGCAGTTTTTTTTTGCATTCTGTTTATTCCTATGAAATAGTGTGTAGTTCAGTGGTGCTACATAATGTGTAGGCAATTACACATTATGGTGAGAGCATTTTCATGTGTTCCTCAATCCTGGAAAATGAAGTTACCTGTATGCGTAAGTCCATGTCTAAGTGCCAAAAACTAATATGTAAATGAGCATGATTATTCAAGAAGCTCACTGAGGAAAAAAATACACTCTCAGGCCCCCGTTGCTCAGTGGTAAAGAATCTGTCTGCAATGCAGGAAACATGGGTAGATGTAGCTTTGGTCCCAGAGTTGGAAAGATCCCCTGGAGGAGAAAATGACAACCCACTCCAGTAGCGTTGCCTGGGAAATCACATGGACAGAGGAGCCTGGGGGTCTACAGTCTACAGGGTCACAAAGAGTTGGACACGATTGAGCATTCGAGCATGAGGTTCTAATGCACCACAGTAGGAGATGGTTGGATAAGATCACCAACTCAATGGACATGAGTTTGAGCCAATTCCTAGAGATAGTGAAGAACAAGGAAGCCTGCTGGTCTGCAATCCATGGGGTCGCAAAGAGTTAGACATGACTTACTGATTGAACAACAACAAGGAGAAAGAATGTAATTTCAAAATACACTAAAATCATGAGTTATTGCAGTGAATTCCATAACAACCATTTCATAGTCACAGAATGAAGCCCCAGTTAAATCAGGACACTTGGGAGCTGTCACTGTGCTCCACCATTTTCACTGAGTTCCATAATCTTGACTGTGCAAAATGATGACCAGTTTCAGGTTCACGGTCTCAGGACAGGAACCAAATTCAACTTTGGCAATAGCAACACAAGAAGCATCCTGGAAAGTGTACTTTACTCAGTTGACTTTAGAATAGCCATGCTGCATTCAGTTCTGGGAAGTTTAAGAGAGAAAGTGGAGGAGATGGGTTTGAAGTGTGCACTGACTGCTCTCTTCTTACAGAACCATGGGGCATCAAGTCACCTGGGGAGCAGCTGTAGCTTTGAATGACTTGCTATTTTGTATAAACAGAGATCAATTCTGCCAGGTTTGGCAGCACTTCACTCACAAAACTGCACACAATTGTCAAAGAAGGGACAAACAGACTGACTTTGAGATTGCTGAAACACAAAGTCTCTTTCGTGAACAAAACACTGTCAAGTCTGAATGGCCCAAAACAGATAATTAGTTCTTTTCAAGATTACAGCCCACCAGCAAGAAACGGAAATAAAATACAATGCAATGCTGAACAGTAAAGTAAGTTAATGCTAACAATGACCATATTGTTCTCTTCAGCATTTATATGGTGTGCTATTCTGTCTTCTAACACATTAAGTTGCAGCCTATTTCCTTTTAAATGCCTTTGCTATTATTCACATTCCTTTAGGCCTGACTGATCAATACTGCTAGTGTATCTTCAACACACAGTAGATACTCAGTAAGTTGGGTAAATTGAGTTGAAAGCAATGAAGCTCAATATAAAAGCATCTCCTTGAAAATTCAGAAGCTAAGAATTCTAATTTCTTTACAAGTAGTAATTTTCTGATGGCACAGAGCTAGGTCACTTAACTTCTCTGGTACTCCAGTTTCCCTGCCAATGAAAGAATGAACAATTCAAAGACAGCTTCGGCAAACATTAATGCACCCTTATAAGGAATGTCCCTTTATTGTTCAAGGGGTACAGAATTTCAGTTTCACAGAATGAAAAGACTGCTAGAGATGGATGGTGTTGATGGTTGCTCAAAAACATAAATGTACTAAATGCCTAAACTGGACACTTAAAAGTGATTAAGATGGTAAATGGTATGTTAGGTGTTACTGTTGTTTAGTTGCTAAGTCGTGTCCAATTCTTTATGACCCCATGGACTGTAGCCCACCAGGCTCCTCTGCCCATGGAATTTTCCAGGAAAGAATACTGGGTTGCCATCTCCTTCTGCAGGAGATCTTCCCGACCCAGGGTTCAAACCCACATCTCCTACATTAGTAGTAGATTCTTTGAGTCACCTGGCAAGCCCCAATTGTATGTTAGGTATTTGTTGTTGTTCAGTCGCTCAGCTGTGTCCAAATCTTTGCAACTTCATGGACTGCAGCACGCCAGGCTTCCCTATCACCATCCCCTGGAGCTTGCCCAAACTCATGTCTATTGAGCTGGTGATGGATGCCATCCAACCATCTCATCTTCTGTCATCCCCTTCTCCTCCTGCCTTCAATCTTTCCCAGCATTAGGGTCTTCTCTAATGAGTCAGTTCTTCACATCAGGTGGCCAAAGTATTGGAATTTCAGATTTAGCATCAGTCCCTTCAATGAATATTCAGGATTGATTTTCTTTAGGATTGATTGGTTTGACCTCCTTGCAGTCCAAGAGACTCTCAAGAGTCTTTTCCAATACCACAGTTCAAAACATCAATTCTTTGGTCTTCAGCCTTCTTTATGGTCTCACATCCATACATGACTACTGGAAAACCCAAAGCTTTAACTATACAGACCTTTGTCAGCAAAATAATGTTCGGTATGCTGCTAAGTCGCTTCAGTCATGTCCGACTCTGTGCAGCCCCATAGATGGCAGTCCACCAGGCTCCACTGTCCCTGGGATTCTCCAGGCAAGAACACTGGAGTGGGTTGCCATTTCCTTCTCCAATGCATGAAAGTGAAAAATGAAAGTGAAGTTGCTCAGTCGTGTCCGACTCTTCACGACCCCATGGACTGCAGCCCACCAGGCTCCTCTGTCCATGGGATTTTCCAGGAAAGAATGTTAGGTATATTTAACTACAATTAAAAATGTTAAAAAAAAAAAAAAAAAAACTTAAATATCTTAAACATTAATACACAAGACACAATTTTAAGTTTGGAAAAGGCCACAGTCATAGACTTCCTTCACTCTGGAGATAAAAAGATGCAGAGAGTTACAGAGTGATGCTTCTACGTAGTAATTCTGCTTAGAAAGTGGGACTCTGCCCTCACACCTTGGGGGTACAGCTAACTAGGCTATAGCACAGGGTCCTTGCTGTGCTATCCCTAGGGCAGTCAGAGGGTTTTGTCAAAGTTTGTACCATTCTTCCAACTCTGCACCATCAGAAACCCTCCCGCTGGAAATACTCCCTAAGGATCTCTGAAATATGAATGGGATGCGAGGATAAAAAGAGGGGAGAGGGGCTGTCTGTGGGAAGACTAGTGATGCTTCGTCATCTTTTTTTCCCTACCTTTATGAAAACTGAAAGTGACTCCCCACTCCTATCCTCCTCCCAGGTCTCTGGGTAACTGGAAGGTGGTCTAGAATCCTGGGCTGACAAATCTGAGAGACACAGTCACCCTCTGGGGGGAGGAGTCCAACCCTGGGGCACTTGGGCCTGCAGGATGGTGGGCTGTCAGCCCCACTCTTGACCTCTCTGCTCAGAGCTACGGACAGACCATAACCTGGGAGACCACATGCCATGGCCCACTCACTCCCAACCCAAGTGCCCATGGTCTACGGTGGTATATCTTCAGCACATTATGTTGCCCAGTGTCTCCAGAACATAGAGGAAATCTAATCTGCCTTTTATTTAAAGGAAGATTGTGACAATAATGGATATTAAAAAAAAATAGCTCTAGTAGGACCACAAAAATAGAGCTTTTGGAAAAGGTGTTAATGGAGAAGCATGTTGCTGTTGTCCTTTAGTTGCTAAGTCCTGTCTGACTCTTTGCGACCCCATGGACTGTAGCCCACCAGGCTATTTTGTCCATGACATTTACCAGGCAAGAATATTGGAGTGGGTTGCCATTCCCTTCTCCAGGGTATCTTCCTGATCCAGGGGGATTCTTTACCGCTGAACCAGCAGGAAAGCCCAGTGAAGAAGCATAGAATAATTTTTATGATAGTGGACTGAAAAAAAAATACAGTAAGTGAATAGGATTAGTTTTAGTTGCAATTTACTACATGCATGCAGCACCTTTATACTGTGAATGTTCTCCTGATCACTGTGTAAAACATGCTGCTACTTATATGCTGTTGCTGCTGTTAAGTCGCTTCAGTCGTGTCTGACTCTATGCGACCCCAGAGATGGCAGCCCACCAGGCTCCCCCGTCCATGGGATTCCCTAGACAAGAACACTGGAGTGGGTTGTCATTTCCTTCTCCAATGCATGAAAGTGAAAAGTGAAAGTGAAGTCACTCAGTCGTGTCCGACTCTTCGCGACCCCATGGACTGCAGCCCACCAGGCTCCTCTGTCCATTGGATTTTCCAGGTAAGAGTACTGGAGTGGGGTGCCTTCACCTTCTCTAGCTACTTATATAAATCAGTACTATTCAAAGCATCTGAGTCAGAATCTTAGGAGACAAAGCCATTTAAATACCATTTAAACTCTGCATTTTAAAAAAACCTTTTCTGGGCAATTCCAGTGGATCTTGAATAATAATAATAGCTAATTTTATTGAGTTCTTACAAAGTTTTAGCTCCTATACTTCAATATTTTATCAGTGGTTTGAGAACCACTGACATGGATGATACTGCAATGATAAAAATTTAGTATTATCCATAAATAAAATATCTTCCAGTATCACAGTCTTAGTCATAGAGTTAGTCCCCTTGGGTCTATGTTGATGCTTTAAAGTTTCATCATTATCATCTTAATAATTCCAAGTTTAGCCAGCTTCTAGGACATTCATAATAATGGGTTTTGGTGTACTTTGACAGTAAAATGCTCAGTATACAGAGGATTTTTCCTAGATGTAAATAGAATCGAGTAATTTTGTTCTTATAAAGAGTTTTCAAGCTCTTTCTAACCTCAGAAACCTGAAAACCCAAAGAAGCCCTTATATGAATGTAATATTTTTAGCTGCTGTTACATCTTAAGTGCCTTGAAAATGTCATTACTGTCTTATACCCCAGATATTCATTAACTCCCTACTAGTACCCTTCTAAAAGTCTCCTTAGAGCTTGCCATATATTTTCTATTCAAAGACATTTAAATCTTTATGTACTTACCAAATAGGCAAAGACTGCTTCATGGAAATTTTAACCATTCAGGGTGCACAGGTTTTGAAATATGTTGAGAACATTTTCTACAGAGAAGCATACAAGCTGGAAGTTTCTGTGCTTTTCCCACTTCATAGAGAAAGGAACTTCGACCAGTGCCCATGAAAAAGAACACTTGACTATAATAAGGAAAGTGGGCTTTAACACCAGGCAGCCCAAGATGGGTAGGCTTGCCATCTGCTTAGTAGCCACCGACCTTGAGCAAATTACTTTCCTCCCTGCCCTCTAGTTTCCTAATCTTTAAAATGGGGATACAAGTAATAATACCTGTCTCATGGGCTTGCTATGAAGAACTGACCCAATTATTCTAATATGAGGCTCTCAGAACCACACCTGTCACACAAATATGAACTCACATACCATTAGTCTTTTTTTAGTCAATAATTTCTCCAATTATGTTCACACTCCTTATATGAGTTAAAGGTTTCCTTTAGCTATACGTCATACCCTTGTGCTTTTTCCTTTCACTGATGGTTATGAATATTAAATAACATACATATTTTTCACAGGTATGTCAGAAATTAAAGCAACCTCACATTTTCATGTGCTTTGCTGCATGAGAGCTCCATGGAAATGCATGGAAACAAATAGCACTGATGTCAGAAAAAAACCCCAGGTTATTTAAGGCCATTTTTCCTGGCTGTGCACACTAACCTATTTTTTAATCTGTAAATACAGATAATGATCAGCATTTAAAAGAACCAGAATCAAATGCATATCCAAGAAAAACATACAAGGAAACATACTATGAGTGAGTGAGTGAAGTTGCTCAGTTGTGTAGGACTTTTTGCTACCCCATGGACTGTAGCCTACCAGGCTCCTCCATCCATGGAGTTTTCCAGGCAAGAGTACTGGAGTGGGTTGCCATTTCCTTCTCCAGGGGATCTTCCCGATCTGGGGATCGAACCTGGGTCTCCCACATTGCAGGCAGATGCTTTACCATCTGAGCCACCAGGGAATCCCAAACGTTTTATATATGTGTGTGTATATATATACACATACACAGATACATGTACACACAAATATACATGTATATATATTACAATTATATCTGATAAATATGTTTGAATAAATATATTGATTTATTATTTATTGTATAAATAGGTATGATTTAACATATAAATAAATATAACAACATACTCTTAAGGGCAACATACAAAACTATTTGAAGAAGTATTTTGTGATTTTTTTTTTTTGAAGCAAAAAATTCTTCCAGAAAATGGATAAATAGATGTTGCTTTCAGATGAGTTCTACTGCACTGTCTTGAAACACAGAACCACCAAGACCTGGTAGTACTAGGGCTGTATTTCCAGATGAAGTTTACCTTGCTCCAGCTTCAGGTGTTTATAGGAGTCATGCAGCTCCCGTGGGATTCCTCCCACATAGACGGGGGAATTCACCATCAGTGCCTGGGCTCTGGACTCTGACACGCGCTCCATCAGTTCATTCATGCTTGCTGATATGACGGAATCATTTTTTTTAATGATCACTTTATTCCACTTTCCATCACAGTAGGACAGCCCCGGCCAGAGATCCACTTGTGTAAAAGTAAGACTAGTATTTAACCGGAAGCTCAATATTCCACTCTTCAGCTCCATCTGTATTTCATATTAAAAAGAAAATAGGTATATAAAAAGACTGCAGAATACAGTTTGGGAGAGAACAGAAGGTCAACTTCTTGAAGAAAAGCAAGAAATTTCCCTGAAAGTACTCTATAAAAATGTCCCACTTTATTCTAAGCAGAACTGGAGCAACATATAATGAAGCACTTTGCAAGCTTATAATTGACATGAAGGATGTTGTAATGAGTCAGACACATTTATACCCAGTAATGATGATATGATGTAATGCAATATTATATAGGCTAAACCTTTTTTTTTCTTTTTGAGGCAACATAGGTAAAAGATTAAACACTAGCATAAGTGACTGAATGACTGAAGAGAACAGAGCAGTTTAAACTCTGACTCTATTTTTATTTGAATCTTTAGAAAATGAGAAAATACTACTTCATATATCAATTTAATTTAGGAGGAAAATATGACAAGACAATAAGAAAATGAAATGTCAAGCCTGATTAAGCTTATTTTAACTGGTTAGTGAACTCAATTTCAAATTTGTAAGATGTATTTTGATTCAATATTTCAGTGTTTCTATTCTAAATCTCTAACTAACATAATTGCTTCTATGTCTGTACCTTTAGATTAAGGTGCCATTTTCTAATATGAACATATTTCACCCACATGTCATGGTAAAGGAAATGCCTCCGTATGTTTTTCTTCAAAATGTTACTCAATAATTATTTTACCTACTATGTTCTTTTTTTTTTGGAGGGGGGGCCCTCCAAATATCACTGCAGATGGTGATTGCAGCCATGAAACTGAAAGATGCTTACTCCTTGGAAGGCAAATTATGACCAACCTATATAGCATATTTCAGCTAAAGGAGAGGAACAGAGACAAAGCCAACATCCGCGGAAGGAAGCAAGAGCAGAAAACACACGCTGACAGCCAGCCGACGGGACACAACAAGAGAGAGGGACCAGACCACCGACGCCAAAAGAAGAAGAGAACGGAACAAGACGCAGAAGGGCTCAAGGCGAGTCACAACAGCAGAGACAAGAGAAAGCGGAGAAGAACCAGGAAAGAGCGGAGAAACAAACCCAGAAGAGAGACCCACCGGAGAAGGAGAGCAGCGAGGCGCCAAACGAGAACGCCCCACGAAGAGAAGACAGGCAGACCGCCAAACACGCAGAGGACGAAGAAGAGAGAGAACGCAGGAAGCGAGAGAGAGGAGAGGCAGAGAGGGGAGACGAAGCGACGGAGACAGGAAGGAGAGGGAGAAGGCACGGAGGAAGGAGAGGGAGGAGGAAGGGGAGAAGAGGAAAGACGACCGGGCGATATTGAAAAGCAGAGTCATTACTTTGCCAACAAAGGTCCATCTAGTCAAGGCTATGGTTTTCCCAGTGGTCATGTATGGATGTGAGAGTTGGACTGTGAGGAAGGCTGAGTGCAGAATTGATGCTTTTGGACTATGGTGTTGGAGAAGACTCTTGAGAGTCCCTTGGACTGCAAAGAGATCCAACTAGTCCATTCTAAAGGAAATCAGGAGGAGAAGGGGACAACAGAGGATAAGATGGCTGGATGGCATCACTGACTCGATGGATGAGAGTTTGAGGGAACTCTGGGAGCTGGTGATGGACAGGGAAGCCTGGCGTGCTGCGATTCATGGGGTCGCAAAGAGTCGGACATGACTGAGCGACTGAACTGAACTATGTTCTTATTTTGTTAGAAGTCAAACTGGTGACCAGAGGATATTTGAACATTTGAGAATATGGTAATGAAACAAATTAACGTAATCTGTTAGTCGCTCAGTCATGTCTGACTCTTTGAGATCCCATGGACTGTAGCCCACCAGGTCGCTCTATCCATGGAATCTTCCAGGCAAGAATACTGGAGCAGGTTGCCATTTCCCACTCCAGAGGATATTCTCAACCAGGGATTGAACCCACATCTCCTGCAGTATAGGCAGATTCTTTACCATCTGAGCCACCAGGGATGTCCATTAAGTAACGCATTTTTAAAAATTATTTCTTTCCTATGTAAAAATCATCTTTGTGAAGTACATCAGGTAGTCATTCATTTTTTTTATCCCACCATTCAATAAATATTGATTTTCCCTATTGTGTTCTGTGATTATATGAGGTAATATGTTCTGCTATTATATGAGAAAGTGTTCCCAAGAATTACATTGTCTTAATAGCAGAGGCAAACATGCTGTGTGCAGGCTGTCATTCAGTTGTGTCCAACTCTTGGCGACTGTATAAACTGTAGCCTGCCAGGATCCTCTGTTTATGGAATCACCCAGGCAAGAATACTGGAGCAGGTTACCATTTCCTACTTCAGAGGATATTCCCAAACAGAGATCGAACCTGCATCTCTTTTGTCTCCTGCATTGGTAGGCAGATGCTTTACCACTGTGCCACCTGGGAAGCCCGTAGACAAACATGTGGTAATGTTATAAATAAGATTGGAATGGGGTTCAATGACATCAGACAAAAGATATACCTTTTGTTCCCTAAGAACTGGGAAAAATTTGAAGTAAGGTTTTTGGAAGTAAGAGTCATGGAGAATCTTCAGCAGGATAATTAACACATTCAATGGCACAGGAACATATATGAGCAGATTAGACTTAGAAAAAGGTACTAAATTAGGTAAAATAATTCTGGGGAAAAGAGAAAGTTTTAGTTCTGCCAGGTATGTAGAAGAAAAATTTTGGAGGATTTTGTGTAATAGAGAAAAACAACTATCTTTCTGTCATTTGTCTGACACCAAAAGCCCATATTCTTTCTACTAATATCTTCAACTAAAAGTTCACCCTTCTGGTGTATGAAGTACATCTTATAAAAATGTTCATAGTAGCCTTATTCATGATAGCAAAAACATGGAATAACCACTACCTCACTGAAAGTAGAAGAGATATATTACTCAGACATGAAAAATGAATAACCTGAATAACTCAGAAACAAAGTCAAGGGCTAAAACAATTGCCTAAGGATAGAGTATAATACCCAGAGAAGGCAATGGCACCCCACTCCAGTACTCTTGCCTGGAAAATCCCACGGATGGAGGAGCCTGGTAGGCTGCAGTCCATGGGGTGGCTAAGAGTCGGACACGACTGAGCGACTTCACTTTCTCTTTTCACTTTCATGTATTGGAGAAGGAAATGGCAACCCACTCCAGTGTTCTTGCCTGGAGAATCCCAGGGATTGGGGAGCCTAGTGGGCTGCCATCTATGGGGTCACACAGAGTCGGACGCGACTGAAGTGACTTAGCATAGCATAATACTACTTTTACAAAATTTCAAAAACAAGGATTTTTATACATTCACTCACAGTGTCCAAACTATAAAAATGCAAACAGATAATAAATACAAAATTATGATTACATATTACATCCAACCAGTCTATTCTGAAGGACATCAGTCCTGGGATTTCTTTGGAAGGAATGATGCTAAAGCTGAAACCAGTACTTTGGCCACCTCATGCGAAGAGTTGACTCATTGGAGAAGACTCTGATGCTGGGAGGGATTGGGGGCAGGAGGAGAAGGGGACGACAGAGGATGAGATGGCTGGATGGCATCACTGACTCGATGGACGTGAGTCTGGGTGAACTCCGGGAGTTGGTGATGGACAGGGAGGCCTGGTGTGCTGCGATTCATGGGGTCGCAGAGTCAGACATGACTGAGCGACTGAACTGAACTGATTAACTCTAGAGGGAGCTACGGAAATGGGCCAAGAGAAACTCTAGAGGTGGGTGCAAAAATGTGATAATATTTTAGTTCTTTGGTGGTAAGTTCATGAGTGTTTCTTATACTATTGTATTTTATTTTATGTATATGTGTGTATAATATTAAATAAATATACATATATTTTGACATAAAAAGATAAACATTTTTCATATATAAGGGAACTAAATAAAATTTTCTTAATTCCGTATATTTAGGATATTTTGTTAAAATTATAATCTTAAAAGTATAATGGTGATTTAAAAACTCATGACCCTAAAATACAAATGTTTCATAGGACTCCAAAAGTGAAAATGATGAGGGGGGAAAAAAATAAAAACAAAAATGAATTTGAAAATAAATTGAAATCATATATAATGTTAACACATGGTTTGTTGATTTTAAAACTGCATCTAACATTTTAAAATAAGTTTAAATAAATCAATTCACATACAGCAAGAAAATCAGGTCCATCTTTGTTGTAAATGAAAAGCAGCAATCCATTCAGTTGGTCAGTTCTGAACTTAAAAGAAATTTCGAAGTCCATTCCACCATGAAACAAGTATGGATAAAGCTCCAGGAACCCTTTAAAGAAAACAACATGTGCAAATTAGCATGTGCAGAGCAATACTGTTAGCTTCTTTAGAGGGTCATAAGACAACCTCAGGTCATATTCTATCATTGAATAAATCTCACAAAAGAAGATGCAGATCAATGTCAAGAAAATCACCTTGTAACTGTAAAGAAGTGGAAGAATGAACTTCACATATCTTTTAAGAGGAAGCAATTTACTAATTCATGGACAATTAAGACATTTTGCTGTTGTTGTTCAGCCTCTAAGTCGTGTCTGACTCTCCATGACCCTGTGGACTACAGCAAGCCAGGCTTCCCTGCCCCTCACCATCTCCCGGAGTTTGCCCAAGTTCATGTCCATTGAACTGGCGATGCCATCCAACCATCTCATCCTTTGTTGCTCTCTTCTGCCTTCAATCTTTCCCAGCATCAGGGTCTTTTCCAATGAGTTGGCTATTCACATGAGGTCGCCAAAGTACTGGAGCTTCAGCATCGGCATCAATCCTTCCAATGAGTATTTAGGTTTGATTTCCTTTAAGATTTACTTATTTGATCTCCTTGCTGGCCAAGGGACTCTCAAGACTCTTCTCCAACACTGCAGTTTGATGGCATCAATTCTTTACAATTCAACTCTCACATCTATACATGACTACTGGAAAGACCATAGCCTTGACTATATGGACCTTTGTTGGCAAACTGATGTCTTTAACTTTTTTAACACACCATCTAGGTTTGTCACAGCTTTCTGGCCAAGAAGCAATGGTCTTCTAATTTCATGGTTGCAGTCACCATCTGCAGTGATCTTCGAGCCCAAGAAGAAGAAATCTGTCACTGCTTTCACCTTTTCTCCATCTATCTGCCATGAAGGGATGGAACCTTATGCCATGATCTCAGTATTTTAATATGTAGTTTTAAGTCAGCTTTTTCACTCTTCTCCTTCACTATCATCAAGAGGCTCTATAGTTCCTCTTCGCTGATGCCATTAGAGTGGTATCATCTGCATATCTGAAGTTGCTGATATTTCTCCCAGCAATCTTGTTTCCAGCTTATAACTCATCTAGCCCGGCATTTCACATGGCATGCTCTGTATATAAGTTATATAACAGGGTGAAAATAAGCAGCCTTGTTGTACTCCTTTCTCAATCCTGAACCAGTTAGTTGTTTCCTACAAGGTTCTAACTGTTGCTTCTTGACCCGCATACAAGTTTCTCGGGAGACAGATAAGATGGTCTAGTATTCCCATCTTTTTAAGAGTTTTCTAGTTTGTTATGATCCACACAGTCAAAGGCTTTAGCATAATAAATGAAACTGAGATAGATGTTTTTCTGGAATTCTCTTGCTTTCTCTATGATCCAGCGAATGTTGGCAATTTGATCTCTGGTTCCTCTGCCTTTTCTAGAACCAGCTTGAGCATCTGAAAGTTCTCAGTTCATATAATGCTAAAGCCTAGCTTGAAGGATTTTGAGCATAATTTTACTAGTATGGGACATGAGTGCAGTTGTCTGGTGGTTTGAACATTCGTTAGTACTGCCCTTCTTGGGAACTGGGAAGAGGACTGACCTTTTCCGGTCCTGTGGCCAGTGTGGGGTTTTCCAAATTTGCTGACATACTGAGTGCAACACTATAATAGCATCATCTTTTAGGATTTTAATTAGCTCTTCTGGAATTTGATCACCTCCACTAGCTTTATTGGCAGCAGTGTTTCCTAAAGCCTGCTTGACTTCACACTCCAGAATGTAGGGCTCTGGGTGAGTAACCACATCATTGAGGTTATCCAGGTCATTAAGATCTTTTTGTACAGTTCTTCTGTTTATTCTTGCCATCTCTTCTTGATCTCTTCTGCTTCTATTATGTCTTTACCATTTCCATCCTTTTTGTGCCCATCTTTGGATGAAATGTTCCTTTGATAATTCCAATTTTCTTGGAGAGATCTCTAGTCTTTCTCTTCTGCTGTTTTTCTCTATTTCTTTGAATTTTTCACTGAAGAAGGCCTTCTTGTCTCTCCTTGCTATTCTCTGGGACTCTGCATTTAATTGGGTGTACCTTTCCCTTTCTCCCTTGCTTTTCACTTCTCTTCTTTCCTCAGCTATTTGTAAAGCCTTCTTAGACAACCACTTTGCCTTCCTGCATTTCTTTTTCTTTGGGATGGTTGCTTGCTGCCTCCTATACAATATTACGAACCTCTGTCCATAGTTCTTCAGGCACTCTGTTTACTAGATCTAATCCCTTGAATCTGTATGTCACCTCCACTGTATTCATAGGGAATTTAAGCCTTACCCAACTGGCCTAGTCATTTTTCCCACTTTCTTTATTTTAAGCCTGAACTTTGCTATGATAAGCTGACAATGTGAGCCACAGTCAGCTCCAAGTCTTGTTTCTGTTGACTGTATATAGCTTCTCTATCTTTGGCTACAAAGAATGCAATCAATCTGATTTCAGTATTGACTATTTGGTGATGTCCATGTGTAAACTTGTCTGTGTTGTTGAAAAAAAAAACGTGTTTGCTATGATCAGTGCATTATTTTGGAAGATTTATGTTAGCCTTTACCCTGCTTCATTTTGTACTTCAAGGCCAAACCTGCCCATTATTCCAAGTATTTCTTAATTTCCTACTTTTGCATTCCAATCCCTTATGATGAATAGGACATCTATTTTTGGTGTTAGTTCTAGGATGTCTTTTAGGTCTTCATAGAACTGATCAGCTTCTTCAGCATTGGTGGTTGAGGCATAAACTTGGATTTCTGTGATGCTGAATGGTTTGTCTTGGTAACAAACTGAGATCATTCTGTCTTTTTTGAGGTTGCACCCAAGTACTGCATTTCAGACTCTTTTGTTGATTATGAGGGCTACTCCATTTCCTCTATGGATTCTTGCCTACAGTAGAAGATATAATGGTCATCTGAGTTAAATTCACTCATTCCCATCCATTTTAGTTCACTGATTCCTAAGATGCTAATGTTTATTCTTGCCATCTCCTGCTTGAAGTGAAGTGAAGTGAGAGTTGCTCAGTTGTGTCCCACCCTTTTTGACCCCATGGACTATACTGTCCATGGAATTCTCCAGGCCAGAATATTGGAGTGGGTAGCCATTCTCCAGGGATCTTCTCCAGGGGATCTTCTGATCCCAGGTCTCCCACATTGCAAGTGGATTCTTTACCCGTTGAACCACCAGGGAAGCCTATTTCCTGCTTGACCACATCCAATTTACCTTGATTCATGGTCCTAACATTCCAGGTTCCTATGCAGCAGTGTTCTTTACGGCATTGGATTTTACTTTCATCACAGACACATCCACAAGTGAGCATCATTTCTGCTTCAGCTCAGCTGCTTCATTCTTTCTGGAGCTATTAGTAATTGTCCTCTGCTCTTCCTAAATAGCATATTGGACAACTTCCAACCTGGGAGGCTCATCTTTTGGTGTCATATTTTCTTTTTCTTTTTTTGTCTTTTTATACAGTTCCTGAGGTTCTCATGGCAAATATACAGGAGTGGTTTGCCATTCCCTCCTCTAGCAGATCATGTTTTGTCAGAATTCTTCACTATGACCCGTCCAACTTGAGTGACCCTGGATCGCATGGCTCGTAGCTTCATTGAGTTATACAAGCCCCTTTGCCATGAAAAGGCAGTGATCCATGTACAATTAAGACTATTACTGTTTTACTAATATGTAACTATTAACAATAAGTTGCATTGACATAAGAGAAAATCTGACAAATGACAGTGATGAGCAAAAACAATGAAAAATATACAAAGTATGATATTCTTTAGCTTTCTGTTCTGAAGGTAGTTCAACGAACTTAATATCTAACTAATTTAGCCATAAATGTAGCAGGCAATAGTGGGCTGTTATTGAAAAACAAGCCATGTTTGGTCAAGCCACCATATTCCCTTCCAGTCCTTACCCTGAGTGGCTGCTAGACAGAGACTGTAGGTTGGGGTTATGCTGGGGACACTTCACCTCCCCTTCTCCAGAGGCTTTGGAGTAATGGCAATGATGATGGTTATATTCTCTAGCTCTCCCTTAAGGACCTACTTACCCCATTACATAGCTGAAACTTTACTCTTAGGAAAACTACTGGTCTGTATAATAGGATGCAACAAATATTATACAGATTAGCCTGACAAAACAAAATTCCTTTGAAACATCTAAGTAAAACTATATTCTAAGTAAAACAATGGACTTACAAATGGACATTAGTGTCACTATCATGTGTAAACTCAAAACTGTCAGAGATCTTACCCATGAATATGTGTTTATGAATCTTACTATTTATATTATATATTCAGACACTGAAAGTATGTGTATGGGCATCATGGCATAACTAGGTGTTTCTGTGACAGTAGGTTCATGTGAGGTCAAAATCATCAGATCGGGGAGACTAAATTATACCAAAGATAAAACATACAAGTTAAGCAGTGACCAATGTCTATTTTAGACTCTTACCTGTCCCTAGAAACTGGGCTCCCTCTTGAAGTGAAGTGGGGCATCCCTCCCAGTCATTATGCACATTGGTTTGCTCTTCAGAACTCTGCCAAACCAGACGCTCCCAAGTAGCAGAGGGATTATAATTCTTCATGAAATACACATCCTTGAGACAGCCCACAAAACCCTTTTGGACTATGTCTGCAGGGGTTGATAGATATCAAGAAATATGTACTGTGAGAAATTTTTTTCATGCAATTAATTTGATATGCCATTAAAGTAAAAGAAAGAGGCTATAGGTCTCACTGCCTTCTTCCTACAAACTTCTTAATAACTCACATAAACACCCATGCCAAAAGCTCTGGTAAGTGCTAATAATTGGTATGCTATGCTCTAGTTCAAGAGTCATCTTATCTGGAGAAAGAGATGTTTGCACAAAAACCTTGGTTTTATAGTAATAGCAAGATCATTGCCTCTTGAATTAACAAGGAGATTTCATCTGTTTCTCGTCTTAAAAATAAAAGTGCAATGACACATTTTAAAAGCAAGATTTAAAGCAAATCCATCTATACAATCCATATTTTATAATTTAGTACCTTCAGCATTATGAACCCAGTCTGCTATACAAGTAAAGCG
Source organism: Tragelaphus eurycerus (assembly GCA_935064755.1). Classification (NCBI taxonomy): domain Eukaryota; kingdom Metazoa; phylum Chordata; class Mammalia; order Artiodactyla; family Bovidae; genus Tragelaphus; species Tragelaphus eurycerus. The sequence goes on from CAKXYN010000003.1 coordinate 13,022,234, forward strand.
ATGTGTGCACTTAGTCACCCAGTCGTGTCCAACTCTTTGCAACCACATTGACTAGCTCACCAGGCTGTTCTGTCCCTGGGAATACTCCAGTCAAGAATACTGGAGTGGGTAGCCATTCCCTTCTCCAGTGCATCTTCCCAATCCAGGAATGGAACGTAGGTCTTTCATATTGCAGGCAGATTCTTTTCCATCTGAGCCACCAATTTTTAGGCATTAATATAATGTTACACTTACTTTTTGAACTCCCCAGACCAAGTAAGTGTGGGACTTATGAACACAGTAAAAGGGTGGTCATAAGGGGTTGGGAAAGAGAAAAAGTGAGCAGAAAATAGAATTAGAGAGCAAAAAAAAAAAAAGAAGTAAGAGAGGGCAAGAAGGCACCTGAAGCTGAGGTTGCATTTCATACAGCAATGTCCTTACAAGTCAGTGCAAAGCTGAACTCTCAGCTTTTGAGTTCATGACCTGAACCTAGGGAAGGTATTTATCAGTGATCAGTGTTTGACAAAATCAGTTTATATGCACAATGTCAAAGGATTTATTTATAATGGAGTGATGTCCTCTACAAGAGGGGTAGTTGGTACTGGGGTATGCTCTCCTTCTGGTTCCTGCATATACCACAGCCAAGAAGCATGTGTGTATGTGAGTGTGTGTGTGTGTATGTGTGTATGCAGCTCAGTTGTGTCCAGCTCTTTGTGACCCCATGGAATGTAGTCTGCTAGGTTCTTATGTCCATGGAATGCCCAGGCAAGAATGCTGTAGTGGGCTGACATTTTCCACTCTAGGGTATCTCCCCAAACCAGGGATCGAACCCATGTCTCTTGTATCTCCTGCATTGGCAGGCAGATTCTTTACCACTAGTGTCACCTAAGAAGCATGCTTGATGGGAAAATAACTCTCTCTTTCAGTGTGTGTGTGTGTGTGTGTGTGTGTGTGTGTGTGTGTGTGTGTGTGTGTGTTTGTGTGTTTGTGCGTGCATGCATGAATGCTTTCAGGAGACTTCACCACCAGTCTAGAATGACCAAATGAAAACTCTCCGCTCTTTACAGGTATTTCTGAGGAGGTAACTATAATAAGTCAAGGATTTAAATATATCCCTCTCCAAAATTCAAAGTTTTTCATACCTTTGACCCCTGAATTATAAAACTTTGACTTAAATTAGTATAATTTACTTCAGCAAAAGTTTAATTACCTTCTTTGATATATCAAGAACTGGGTTCTAAGAATTTAAATATAAGTAACACATGGTTCCTTTAGAAAATAAGAGAGCTAAAGGAAATTTTTGACATAGTGATGTAGGAAATATAGCATGAGGTAGAAAGTAATATAATTATACATACTTTAAAATGATATAGTTTGATTCTATGGCAAATTGTGGTGGTGGTGGTGTTCATTCACTATGTCTGACTTTTTACAACCCTATAGACTGTAGCCTGCCAGGCTCCTCTGTCCAAGGGATTTCTCAGGCAAGAATACTGAACAGGTTGCCGTTTCCTTCCCTAGAGGATCTTCCTGACCCACAGAGGGAACCCACATCTCCTAAATTGCAGGAGGATTCTTTACTGCTGAGCCACCAGGGGATCCCCAGTTATGGAGACAACATATAAATTCTATACTTTCCCCAAACTCACCAGAATCCTTTCTGAGGATGGTGTAACCCTGTGGCAGCCCACCCACAAACACTCCTGTGTTCTCTCCAATAACAGTACCACCATTCATGGTGGCTGAAGAGCCTGTGGATGGAAAAGCAGATGAGAACTTCAGCAGGACAATCTATTCTACAAATTTAACAAATGATTAAACCCTTCCTTGGGCTTCGGGATGCACTTCCCTCTTGGTTCTCTGCTATTGGTTACTTTTCTTCACTGGTTCTTAATCATCATCCCAACATCTTGATGTTAGAATAACCCAGACCTCCTCTGTTCCCAGATCTCCTTATCACCTGCATAAACACAAGTCCTCTAAAAGGATGAAGAGAGAGCTAGACACCTGTGAGAACTCTGAAAGGGCCTGGGTCCCTTCATGTGCTGTATACCAATACAAATCTCCTGTTAAAGTACATACTACCTGTTAAAGTACATACTACCTGGCTCTTTCCAGAAGAGTTTAATTAAGCCCTAATGTAGAGCATGACTGTGAGGTTTGGGACTTGAGCAACTGGAAGAATGTAACTGGCATAACTAGGGTGGGCAAGCTAGTTGGAGAAGCAGATTCAGAGAGAAATGTTAGAAATTTAGAAAAGTTAGAAATTTCTAACTAACTCCATCATTCTTTGCGAGAATGGCATTTTTTTCCCCCAGATCCCAAACCACTCTAATTATCCCTACTTGTATCTGGGACTGTGGCTTTAAATACATCCTGATGATCCAAATAATCACGATGGTGTGATCACTCACCTAGAGCCAGACATCCTGGAATATGAAGTCAAGTGGGCCTTAGAAAGTATCACTACGAACAAAGTTAGTGGAGGTTATGGAATTCCAGTTGAGCTATTCCAAATCCTGAAAGATGATGCTGTGAAAGTGCTACACTCAATATGCCAGCAAATTTGGAAAACTCAGCAGTGGCCACGGACTGGAAGAGGTCAGTTTTCATTCCAATCCCAAAGAAAAGCAATGCCAAAGAATGCTCAAACTACCACACAATTGCACTCATCTCACACGCTAGTAAAGTAATGCTCAAAATTCTCCAAGTCAGGCTTCAGCAATATGTGAACCGTGAACTTCCTGATGTTCAAGCTGGTTTCAGAAAAGGCAGAGGAACCAGAGATCAAATTGCTAACATCCTCTGGATCATGGAAAAAGCAAGAGAGTTCCAGAAAAACATCTATTTCTGCTCTATTGACTATGCCAAAGCCTTTGACTGTGTGGATCACAATCAACTGTGGAAAATTCTGAAAGAGATGGGAATACCAGACTACCTGATCTGCCTCTTGAGAAATTTGTATGCAGGTCAGGAAGCAACAGTTAGAACTGGACATGGACCAACAGACTGGTTCCAAATAGGAAAAGGAGTATGTCAAGGCTGTATATTGTCACCCTGTTTATTTAACTTATATGCAGAGTACATCATGAGAAACGCTGGACTGGAAGAAACACAAGTTGGGATCAAGATTGCCGGGAGAAATATCAATCACCTCAGATATGCAGATGACACCACCCTTATGGCAGAAAGTGAAGAGGAACTCAAAAGCCTCTTGATGAAAGTGAAAGTGGAAAGTGAAAAAATTGGCTTAAAGCTCAACATTCAGAAAACAAAGATCATGGCATCCAGTCCCATCACTTCATGAGAAATAGATGGGGAAAGAGTGGAAACAGTGTCAGACTTTATTTTTCTGGGCTCCAAAATCATTGCAGATGGTGACTGCAGCCATGAAATTAAAAGACGCTTACTCTTTGGAAGGAAAGTTATGATCAACCTAGATAGCATATTCAAAAGCAGAGACATTACTTTGCCAACAAAGGTCCATCTAGTCAAGGCTATGGTTTTTCCTGTGGTCATGTATGGATGTGAGGGCTGGACTGTGAAGAAGGCTGAGTGCCAAAGAATTAATGCTTTTGAACTGTGGTGTTGGAGAAGACTCTTGAGAGTCCCTTGGACTGCAAGGAGATCCAACCAGTCCATTCTGAAGGAGATCAGCCCTGGGATTTCTTTGGAAGGAATGATGTTAAAGCTAAAACTCCAGTACTTTGGCCACTTCATGTGAAGAGTTGACTCATTGGAGAAGACTCTGATGCTGGGAGGGATTGGGGGCAAGAGGAGAAGGGGACGACAGAGGATGAAGTGGCTGGACGGCATCACTGACTCAATGGATGTGAGTCTGAGTGAACTCTGGGAGTTGGTGATGGACAGGGAGGCCTGGCGTGCTGTGATTCATGAGGTCGCAAAGAGTCCGACATGACTGAGCGACTGATCTGATCTGATCTGAGCCAGTAACTCCCCATTTTTATCTCTAATCTGGAACTCCTCTCTAAACGTACTAGGATCCAGGACTCGGTATGATATTTCCACTTGGATGCCTCACAGATTCCTAACACTTAACAAGTTCAAACCAAACTCTGGACATTTCTCTCTGAATCTGCTTCTCCAACTAGCTTGCCCACCCTAGTTATGCCAGTTACATTCTTGCAGTTGCTCAAGTCCCAAACCTCACAGTCATGCTCTACGTTAGGGTTTAGCAAAACTCTTCCGGAAAGAGCCAGGTAGTATGTATTTTAGTCTGTAGACCATATAGCCTCAAGCAGTCATAGACAATACATAACCAAGGAGTGCAGTTATCTCTAATAAAATTTTATAAAAACCTTTCCAGCCTCCTCCCACTACTCACCAATGGCCTCTGAGGAACTACAGGGGCTCCTCCTAATCCTCCATCTTAATCAGCTTGGGGAAATGTTTCTTAAGATTGGGGTTGAATCTGTTCTAGTCCTGACACCAGTCATATATTCTGGGCTATAATTACCTCATGACTGTAAAGAACCCTCTGCCTCTGAGTCCTAAAACAGTTCAAATAGTGAGGATCTCTAACAAATCTAAAGAGGTTCTTGTCTCTGGGACCTATTTCCTTTCCTTTAGGCCCTTTGAGAGATACATGCCTTTTTCTCCTTAGTTCCTCTGTCCCTACCCATTTATTAGGGACGATTACTATTGCTAATGTTCCAAAAGGGAGAAATATTTCTTGAATTTCAGAGTAGTCATCAAAATAAACAGCCAGTTGAATTAAGTAACCCTTTGGCATCTTTTATTTGTTCTGTCTTTGACAGTTCTAGAGATGGTTTTGGAAACACTGATCATTTGTCCCTATTGAATCAGTCTCCACCATCCTTAAGGGCAAAATCTCCAACTGACATTGGCAAAATTCACAGCATGCCCCGTCTCATCTAGATTCTAGTAGATACTTCAAAGTCTCTTCCCAGAATTAATCAATACCCTATACATATAGAAGCCCTTCAAGGCATAAAGTCTATAATAGAAGATTACAAGGCTCAAAGCTTTATTATCTGCATACTAATTCCTGTAATGATGCTATTTCATCTGTGAGAAAACCTAAGGGCAGAGTGGAGGTTTATCCAGGACCTCAACATTGTTACTCCCTGACACTCTGATGTTCCTAACCTTCAGATGGTCTAACATCTAAGCATCTATCTGATGCTTCTACTGGAAGCAAACTCTTGACTGCAATTGATTTATTCAGTGAATTCTTCAGTATTCCACTTGATGAACTAACCAGCATCTTTTTACCTCTACTTGGGAAGAAAAACAATTCACCTGGACAGTAATGCTTCAGGGTTTTACTGAGTCCTTCTTATTTCTTGTAAAAACTAAAGGTTGATCCAGATGATATAAAGTTCCCTATAGGTCTACTCTGTTGCATGTGTGAATGATTTGCCTCTTTGATCTTCTTAAGCCTGATCACAGGAAGACAGCAACCATTTACTAAAGCTGTTAGCCTTAAAGGGACATAAGGTCACCAAAGAAATATTGCAGTTTGCCCAAAACCCGGTTTGATATTTAGGGCAACTGGTATCAGAACAAGGGCTATACTTAGATCTAGCCACACTTAATAGTGATTGAGGAACCTATTTTACTGTCCAAGTACTTCAACAAGTCTGTGCTGTTTGGCAGTTTTACAACACTTTCACTGTGCTTACCGCTCTCAATCCTGCAGTTCAGCTGATCACAGTAATGGCATTGTTAATACTCAACTGGCCAAATTAGTAGAGGCCCTACAAGTACCTTGGCCAAAACATTGCTATTGGCCCCTCTAAATCTCAGATCCACACTTTTTGGAATTCAAAAATTCTCACCCTTTGAAACAGTTGCAGGACACCCAACACATTTGGTTCCTGCTTTTTTTGGCCTCCAACTGAAAAAGGAGAGATATTCCAGTAATGTGAAGGCCAAATTTCTATTAAAAATATCCATGTTTTGGTAGAGCAATCTTTTTATACTGTGCTCTCAAGAGATGAAGACTTTCCAATCTGAAGGTTTTATCTATTAGAAAAGATAACTCCAGAAGAACTTTCTTCAACCTCATGAGAGAAGCCCTCATCAGGTATTGCTAAGCAATCCTTGTGCCACCAAAGTCCAAGGAATAGATTCCTGGACTCAGGTGACACGCCTAAAGAAAGCTACAAATTCTGAAAGAAGCTCAAATAATCTGGTGATATTAAAGTAATTATTTCCCATAATTGAAGCAGATGACATCTGATGAGGCAACTTCCTGAAGACGGTTGAACCAGGTCTGTTGGAAATTTATTGCTAAACATTGGCGATGACATAATGCTTCAGATCGTCTCTAGTGCCCATGATCTTTATAATATAGAACAAGTAGATACAAACTCAGAGAAGGCAATGGCACCCCACTGCAGTACTCTTGCCTGGAAAATTCCATGGATGGAGGAGCCTGGTAGGCTGCAGTCCATGGGGTCGCTAAGAGTCGGACACGACTGAGCGACTTCACTTTCACTTTTTCGCTTTCATGCATTGGAGAAGGAAATGGCAACCCACTCCAGTTTTCTTGCCTGGAGAATCCCAGGGGCAGGAGAGCCTGGTGGGCTGACGTCTATGGGGTCACGCGGAGTCGGACACGACTTAAGTGACTTAGCAGCAGCAGCAGCAGATACAAACTGTCTGAGAGTTCTCCCTCCTACCTCCCCTTGCTACTCAAATATGAACTCAGTAGTTTTCCATTCTGTGGTATTCCCCTCTGATGTGAGACACCATACCCAGCAAAGGTAGTTCCTGAAGTTAAGGGGAAAAAAGCCATTGAAACTAGAAAATCTGACTCTTGATCAGTGGTACTCTGAAAGAGAAATCTTGATCAAGGGAGGGGAAATATAAAAAAAATAACAAAAAGAAACCTCAATTAAATAGATCTGGAAAGCCAGAAAGAGGAGCTCTCATGTGATGAGTCTAACAGGAAGAAGACTCTTTTTTCTTGGCAATGAACACTGCCAATGAAAAGACACATGCTTGTTTACTGCAGGTCTTCAAACTTCTTTTTCCACTCTATAAACGAATTTATCTTCCATTGCTGTATGGGGGCGACATATGGCACCAAGATTGCAACCTAGATGCCCATCAACAGATGAATGGAAAAAGTTGTGGTACATATACACAATGGAATATTACTCAGGAAAAAAAGGAACACATTTGAGTCAGTTCTGATGAGATGGATGAACCTAGAACCTATTATACAGAGAGAAGTGAGTCAGAAAGACAAAGAGAAATATCATATTCTACCACATATATAAGGAATGTAGAAAAATGGTAGTAAAGAATTTATTTACAGGCCAGCAATGGAGAAACAGACATAGAGAATGGATGTATGGACATGGGGAGAAGGGAGCAGAGGTTGAGATGCATGGAAAGAGTAACATGGAAACTTAATTGCCATATGTAAAATAGATAGCCAATGGGAATTTGCTGTATGGCTCAGGAATCTCAAACAGGGGCTCTGTATCAACCTAGAGGGGTGGGATGGGGAGGGAGATGGGAGGAAGGCTCAAAAGGGAGGGGATATATGTATATCTATAGCTGATTCATGTTGAGGTTTGTTAGAAAACAACAAAACTCTATAAAGCAATTATCCTTCAATTAAAAAAAAATTAAAAATATGTAAAAAAAAAAAAAAAAAAGATTGCAGACTCTGAACTGAAATTCTTTGCTGATTCTGAATAAACCCATCTTTGCTGGAGAAACATCTATTTGTCTTAGGTCCATACTTCCATCTTTGTTCCCCTTAAAATTTATCCCCCAAAGAGTACTCAGAGTGTTAATTTTAAAGAAAGAAGTCATATCATGTTATCCTCCTTTCAAAATTCTCCAGTGGCTTCCCTCTTTGTAAAAAAAAGTAAAGCAAAACTAAGTAAGAGCCTTTGCAAATTGTAAAGACCTGAAAATGACACAAAATTGATACTGATGACTTTGCTCTTATTTTTGCATTATTGAACCCTGCATAGAAAATAGTTGCCAAGATTTCATCATTTTAAGAACACCCAAAAACAAAATCAACAGCAATTTAGATGAAGAAGGGATAAACCGGTGAAAAAAGAGATGAAGAAATAAAAACACAGAGGAGTATGGCAATATCAGCATATCAACAGAGGCATTTATATTTGTCAAGGAAGATCTTACCTGTGAACAGCCCATCAAGTGTGATTTGGCCCAAACCTTGATGCCTAATAGCAATTATCTCATGCCATTTGCCATCACTATATTGTTTACCATCATCATTAGTTGTGGTAACTTCCATTGCAGACCCCTTAAGGGAATGAATGAGTGAAAAAAAATCAGCGAGTAAATATACATTTTCAGTCAGTTCATTCATTCAGTCATGTCTGACTCTTTGCGACCCCATGGACTACAGCATGCCAGGCTTCCCTGTCCATCACCAATTCCCTGAGCTTGCTCAAACTCATGTCCATTGAGTTGGTGATGCCATCCAACCATCTCATCCTCTGTCGCCCACTTCTCCTCCTGCCTTCAATCTTTCCCAGCATCAGGGTCTTTTCTAATGAGTCAGTTCTTTGCATCAGGTGGCCAAAGTACTTGAGTTTAACATTCAGCATCAGTCCTTCCAGTGAATATTCAGGACTGATTTCCTTTAGGATTGATTGGTTTTATCTCCTTGTAGCCCAAGGTACTCTCCAGAGTCTTCTCCAACACCACAGTTCAACAGCATCAATTCTTCAGCTCTCAGTTTTCTTTATGGTCCAGCTCTCACATCCGTACATGACCACTGGAAAAACCAAAGCTTTGACTAGATGGACCTTTGTTGGCAAAGTAACATCTCTGCTTTTTAAAATGCTGTCTAGGTTGGTCATAGCTTTTCTTCCAAGGAGGAAGCATCTTTATATACATGTTACTCATACATATATTGTATATTTGTTAGAAACCAATTTACAAATTTCAACACAATCCTGAGGCAAGCACGTACACATTTCAAACAGAACTCAAAGTTGATACATCATTCTGGCATTTCTCTGATGTACTTCTGCATCACCATGAGGCTCAAATCTGAAAAGAACTCTTCAGAATGAAAATCTCTTATAAGTACACTTGGATTTTGAGTAACTATATTCACACATAAGTAACTATACTCAAACAAAAGGTAATGAATTTTCTATTCTAATATTTTAAATTTGGGACCAGAAATATTAAAAAGACAAGACTTTGAAACTAATACAGTACCATTAAAATGATTCTGCTCTAAAGATAGTAAAATGTGTGGCAAGATAGTTTCTTTTACTTTCACTACACGATGAATACCAAGAAGGAATTGCTGCTGAGCCGCTTCAGTCATGTCCAACTCTGTGCGACCCCAGAGATGGCAGCCCATCAGGCTCCGCCATCCCTGGGATTCTCCAGGCAAGAACACCGGAGTGGGTTGCCATTTCCTTCTCCAATGCGTGAAAGTGAAGTCACTCAGTCGTGTCCGACTCTTAGCGACCCCATGGACTGCGGCCCACCAGGGTCCTCCATCCATGGGATTTTCCAGGCAAGAGTACTGGAGTGGGGTGCCATCACCTTCTCCAAGAAGGAATTAGATTCACATTAAAAATTAGTTACTAGAGGTTATCATATGGAGTGAAGAAAGTCAGATGGAGAAAGAAAAATATCGTACAATATCCCTTATGTGTAGAATCTAAAAAGAAATGATACTACCAATGAGCTTATTTACAAAACAGACTCACAGACTTAGAATGAATTTATTGTTGCCAGCGGGGAAGCATGAGGGAAAGGGAGAGTTAGGGAGTTTGGGACAGGTATGTACACACTGCTGTATTTGAAAATGATAACCAAGGACGTACTGTCCAGCACATGGAGTTCTGCCCCATGTGAGGTGGCAGCATGGCGTGAGGAAAGTTTGGAGGAGAATAGACAGATGTACATGTATGGGTGCGTCCCTTTGCTGTCTACCCAACACTATCACAACATTGTTAATTGGCTATATGCCAATATAAAATAAAACGTTTACATTTAAAAACTAGTTGCTAATACCTTTAACATAAGTATTGTGGTTAAACTTAGCACTCAGTGATTTGTAGTCTAAAATCAAGCATGTGCACTTTTGCTTAAGGTAATAGTATCAAAGTTAAAAATGAGTTCCTAAATGGATAAAATCAGGAAATGGCAAGTATTTAGAGATTAGCTCAGAGGAAGTGCAGGTAAGAAAATAAAGAGAAGAGATCCCTTTCATCTTAACAGTTTGGGGCCATGTATATCATGGTTAGCACAATAGTACGTTTTTTAATGCTAGTGAACACATAAGACTAAGTAGAAGATATTTCAACTTTGTTACCATCATCATTTACAACTACTATAATTAAAGAAAAAAAAATAGAAAATTACTCTAAACCTTCTAAAGGAAAACAATTTTTGCTTTCTTTCTTAATAAAGGAGATTTCCTTAGTAATAATTGTGTGAGCGTTCTCAGACATATCCAACTCTTTGCAACCCCATCAGACTGTAGTCTGCCAGGCTCCTCTACCCACAGAATTTTCCAAGCAAGAATACTGGAGTGGGTTACCATTTCCTTCTCCAGGGGGTCTTCCTAAATCAGGGAACGAACCCATGTCTCTTGCGCCTCCTGCATTGGCAGGCAGGTTCTTTACCAGCTGAACCACCAGAGAAGGCCCTTAGAAATAATTAACTTCAATCAATACAAAACAGTATTTTGGACTCTGTGGGAGAGGGAGAGGGTGGGATGATTTGAGAGAATGGCATTGAAATATGTATCAGATCATATATTAAACGATTTGCCAGTCCAGGTTCCATACATGATACTGGATGCTTGGGGCTGGTGCACTGGGACGACCCAGAGGAATGGTATGGGGAGGGAGGAAGGAGGAGGGTTCAGGCTGGGGAGCACGTGTATGCCTGTGGAGGATTCATTTTGATGTATGGCAAAACTAATACAATATTGTAAAGTTAAATAAAATTTTAAAAAAATTAATAAAAAAAAGAAAAGAGGAAAAAAGATCTATAAAAGCAATTAAAAAATTTTTGATAACAAAACCAAAAAAAGATTGGATAAAATATTACAGAATAAATGTTTAAATTACTTGGAATGTTTCACCAAATTCTAATTATTTTGCTATACTGGTTTTCAAAACTGATAAAACTGACACTTATCTGATGTAATATGGTGATGGTTTAATATCACAAAAGTGCAGTATTAATCACACCATTGTCAATAAAACATTTGTTTATATTTCTCTAAAATAGCTTTAGCAACATATCCTGTCCATTCTATGCATTTAATTGGCTCCTGTCAGGCCTCATTCAGAGCATGACAACATGTACGACATAGAGGATTTCATATTACCAAAAAGAGCTTTTAATTTCCCATGAGTAGGGGAGGGTTTGCTTCTCACATGGACAATACCCTAACTTCTATAGGCAACTCAATCAGCTAGAAATATGACCATTTTGATAAGTTCTCAAATCTTTATAAGTTGACTTTCCATATAACTCTTTCTTTCTGCATATTCTTTGATTTTCTTCCACCCAATTTCAACATTTTAATATTTTACAAACACACATTTCATTATCGTAGTTTAATAATTAAAACCAGAACTGGTGTCGTGCCCAATTAATGTGCCCTGGTAGCATGCCCATTAGTTTTTCCATTAGTGAATTCAACAATACTAATGGGATTACTAGCATGGGATGCTAATTGGGCGTGACATAAGAAACTGGCTTACTTCTTAGCATACCCGTGCTAATGATGAAATTAATGAGCATTTTATTAAATGCTGTCTCATCAAAGTGTACTTAGTTAGCGTTAAAATTGTTACAAACGATGCTGCATTCTAAAGATCAGGTGTCTGAGTAAGTGGTTCTTCATATTATGTTTGGCAACAATCTGAAGCATTAATAGTTCTCTCCATCAGAAACCACACTTATTGGTGACACATTCAAGTACATAACAAATTGCCTCACTATGCCAAATTTTCTTCATACTTAGGGGAACTCAGCATACTATCTTTTTGATGATAGTTTAAGATATTTCCCCCACCAATATTAAGAGAATAATTCTGTGGTCAAGTCTGGTGTCAAATCTGGTGCAGTTTGTTCTTTCTATTTGGAAAATATTAGACACGTTAGACAGATGCTATTCTGAATTTTTTGAAAGCTCTCACTTTCACCACTTCTCTAAGTGAAGTCAGTTTATTATTTGAATGAACATAAAACATTTAATGAGAATCATGTCATTACTAGTCAATAAAATATCATCTGATCAAGTATTTCCAAGTTGAAATTAATCTAATAAAAATGGGAAGACAATAAAAAATACAGCAGTTAAAAAATGGAGTTTTTCTTTAGTGACTCCTAACAATAATTCTAAGTATTCAGTGCATAATATGCAAACATATATCCAGTTTTAAATATTATAAGAAATATTTTCCCTTTCTCACAAATATGTCTTAATATAGTGAACTGGATTCATTTAATTGAATGAATTCTACGACTTTATGTAGAATTACATTGTGTAAAAATTCATTACTTAAGTTTATTAAGATACTTTTAAAAGAACAAACTACATGATGACTACTGGAGTAGGAAATGGTAACCCACTCCAGTATTCTTGCCTGGAAAATCCCATCGACAGAGGGGCCTGGTGAGCTAAAGTTCATGGGGTCACAAAGAGTCGGACACAACTGAGCAACTGAGCATGCACACACAATGACTACAGGTATTTTGAAACCATGTGTTAGAGCATAACTTTAAATTCTTGCAAAACACTGTTTCCACAACTCAATATTTAATTATTTTGAATGGATTCAGGAACAGTAATCTGAAAACAACCATTGATACAAGTCAAAGTATCTAACAACTGACAAATTAAAACCAATAAGAACTAAATTAAATTATCATTAAAGAGTCAGAAATTTTATCCTAGAAAATGAGTAATTTTCTTCAATTATGAATACTATTTTACCAATATTTATCAAGCCAGGAAGTCAGCTAATCTGTCAAGAGACATTTATGTATTATTACCTACTATATTCCAAGGTTCAGCATGTTAAGAATACACCTGCAATGCAGGAGACACGGGAGACAAGGGTTCAGTCCCTGGGTTGGGAATATCCCCTGGAGAAGGAAATGGCAGCCCGCTCCAGTACTCTTACTAGGAGAATTCCATGGACTGAGAAGCCTGACAAGCTACAGTCCATGGGGTGGTAAAGAGTCAGACACGACTGAGTGACTAAGCATGCATGTTCCTAGGACTGCACTGAGCCTCAAGGATGAATCTGTCCTGCCCTCTCTGGACTGTACACTCAGATAAGAAAGACACATTGAGTAAATAACTACTTGTCTGATGAGTACAGTACACTGATCATTAGATAACCTTGTATCCTTTAAGACACAAGGAAAAGAAAACTAGCTTAAAGTGGTACCTAAATTATTTAAAATATAAATATTTTGAATGTCAGTGACAGACATGTAAAACAAACTCTTCAGCTTCTTCAAATTTGGGGTGGCTTTGTTCAAGAAACCATATTCATAACATACAGAACAGACTTTTAGTTGCCAAGGGGGAAGAGAGTGGAGGAAGCAAGGATTGGGAGTTTGGGAATCTTCCAATGCAAAGTATTATAGGATGAGTAACCAAAAAGGTCCTACAGTATAGCACAGAGAATGATAGTCAATATCCTGTGATAAGCCATAATGGAAAATAATATTTTTATATATATATAGTATTATATATATATATTTATAGTATTATATATATTTATATACATTATATATACTTTATATATACATACATACATGCTATGCTGAGTCGCTTCAGTCGTGTCCGACTCTGTGCGACCCCACAGACGGCAGCCCACCAGGCTCCCCCGTCCCTGGGATTCTCCAGGTAAGAACACTGGAGTGGGTTGCCATTTCCTTCTCCAATGCATGAAAGTGAAAAGTGAAAGTGAAGTTGCTCGGTCCTGTCCGACTCTTAGCGACCCCACAGACTGCAGCCTACCAGGCTCCTCCGTCCATGGGATTTTCCAGGCAAAAGTACTGGGGTGGGGGGCCATTGCCTTCTCATACATACATATATATATATATATAGGGCTTCCCTGATAGATCAGTTGGTAAAGAATCTGCCTGCAATGCAGGAGACTCTGGTTTGATTCCTGGTCAGGATGATGCGCTGGAGAAGGGATAGGCTACCCACTCAGGTATTCTTGGATTCCCTTGTGATTCAGCTGGCAAAGAATTTGCCTGCAATGTGAGAGACTTGGGTTCGATCCCTGGGTTGGGAAGATCCACTGGAGAAAGGAATGGCTACCCACTCCAGTATTCTGGCCTGGAGAATTCCATGGACTGTATACTCCAAGGGGTCACAAAGAATCAGACACAACTGAGTGGCTTTGGCTTCACTTCACTTCATATGTTTAACTGAATCACTGTGCTATACACAGAAACACACATTGTAAATCAGCTATGTGCTGTACTGCGCTCAGCTGCTCAGTCATATCTGATTCTTTGTGACCCCATGGACTGTACACTTCGATTTTAAAAACTTCAGTTCAGTTGCTCAGTCATGTACAATTCTTTACGAACCCATGGACTGCAGCACACCAGGCCTTCCTGTCCATCATCAACTCCCAGAGTTTACCCAAAGTCATGTCCATTGAGTTGGTGATGCCATCCAACCATCTTATCCTCTGTCGTCCTCTTCTCCTCCTGCTTTCCCAGCATCAAGGTCTTTTCAAATGAGTCAGCTCTTTGCATTAGGTGGCCAAAGTATTGGAGTTTCAGCTTCATCATCACTCCTTCCAATTCAGGACTGATTTCCTTTAGGATGGACTGGTTGGATCTCCTTGAAATCCAAGGGACTCTCAAGAGTCTTCTCCAACACCACAGTTCAAAAGCATCAATTCTTGGGGACTCAGCTTTCTTTATAGTCCAACTCTCACATCCATACATGACCACTGGAAAAACCATAACCTTGACTAGACAGATCTTTGTTGGCAAAGTAATGCCTCTGCTTTTCAATATGCTATCTAGGTTGGTCATAACTTTCCTTCCAAGGAGTAAGCGTCTTTTTATTTCATGACTGCAGTCAACATCTGCAGTGATTTTAGAGACCCACCAAAATAAACTCTGCCACTGTTTTCACTGTTTCTTCATCTATTTGCCATGAAGTGATGGGACCAGATGCCATGATCTTCATTTTCTGAATGTTGAGCTTTAAGCCAACTTTTTCACTCTCCTCTTTCACTTTCATCAAGAAGCTCTTTAGTTCTTCTTCACTTTCTGCCATAAGGGTGGTGTCATATACATATCTGAGGTTACTGATATTTCTCCTGACAATTTTGATTCCAGCTTGTGCTTCATCCAGCCCAGCATTTCTCGTGATGTACACTGCATATAAGTCAAATAAGTAGGGTGATAATATACAGCCTTGACGTACTCCTTGTCCTATTTGGAACCAGTCTGTTGTTCCATGTCCAGTTCTAACTATTGCTTCCTGATCTGCATACAGATTTCTCAAGAGGCAGATCAGGTGGTCTGGTATTCCCATCTCTTTCAGAATTTTCCACAGTTGATTGTGATCCACACAGTCAAAGGCTTTGGCATAGTCAATAAAGCAGAAATAGATGTTTTTCTGGAACTCTCTTGCTTTTTTGATGATCCAGCAGATGATGGCCATTTAATCTCTGGTACCTCTGCCTTTTCTAAATCTAGCTTGAACATCTGGAAGTTCATGGTTCACATATCGCTGAAGCCTTGCTTGGAGAATTTTGAGCATTACTTTACTAGCATGTGAGATGAGTGCAAATGTGCAGTAGTTTGAGCATTCTTTGGCATTGCCTTTCTTCGGGATTGGAATGAAAACTGACCTTTTCCAGTCCTGTGGCCACTGCTGAGTTTTCCAAATTTGCTGATGTATTGAGTGCAGCACTTTCACAGCATCTTCTTTTAGGATTTGAAATAGCTTAACTGGAATTCCATCACCTCCACTAGCTTTGTTCGTAGTGTTGTTTCTTAAGGCCGACTTGACTTCACACTCCATGATATCTGTCTCTAGGTGAGTAATCACATCATTGTGATTACCTGGATCATGAAGATTTTTTGTGCAGTTCTTCTGTGTATTCTTGCCACCTCTTCTTATATCTTCTGCTTCTGTTAGGTCCATACCCTTTCTGTCCTTTACTGAGTCCATCTTTGTATGAAATGTTTCCTTCGTATCTCTAATTTTCTTGAATAGATCTCTAGTCTTTCCCATTCTATTGTTTTCCTCTATTTCTTTGCATTGATCACTGACTGATTGTAAGTGTGAGGCAGTGTGAAGCCACCCTGGCACACTACCATGTCCAAGTTCGGCAAGACTTTGTACTTCAATCTTGGAAGATGGGGGTCCCAAGAGAGGATGGCTGGAGTGGCATTTTGTTTTTTCCTCATTCCCGTGTTTCTAGTGCATAATTGCCTACGGTAGTGCTTGGGATACAATACAGTTTTTTAAAAAAGTTTTTTATTTCCTATCCAAATTGGTTGTATACCTACTTATGTGACATAGAGTTTTCCATTTCTTTGTTTTGCTTTGTTTACAAAACGCCCTGTGTCATTAGTTCCTGAACCTACAGCCCCTGTATTGGAAGGTAGAGTCTTTCAGTTCAGTTCAGTTACTCAGTCATATCCAACTCTTGGCGACCCCATGAATCACAGCACCCCAGGCCTCCTTGTCCATCACCAACTCCTGGAGTTCACTCTAACTCGTGTCCATCAAGTCAGTGATGCCATCCAGCCATCTCATCCTCTGTGGTCCCCTTCTCCTCCTGCCCCCAATCCACTAGACCTCTGAGGAAATTCCAGGATAATACATTTTTAACAATGTTTCATTGAATGAAATAAACTAAATTCAGTGCCAGTTCTATCATTAGATCACTGTGTGACTCTAGCTAAGACACATCATCTAAAGCAGGGAAGAAAACAATACCTCATGTGGCAACTCCAAGAATGAAGAGACAATCAACATGAACCCACGTTGTGTACTTTTAAAACTCTATGAATAAATGTCTATATGATTAAAGTTTTCCCTTTCTGGCTTTGTCTCAAATATACCCAGATAGTAATTTAGGTAGATTTAGGTAGAAATTCGGGGGAAGACAATGGCCCCCACCCCGTACTGTCCCATGGACAGAGGACCTGGAGGCCCAGTCCTGTTGGAGAAGGAAGGAACCCACCCCAGTGTTCTTGCCTGGAGAATCCCAGGGACGGGGGAGCCTGGTGAGCTTCCGTCTATGGGGTCGCACAGAGTCGGACACGACTGAAGCGACTTAGCAGCAGCAGCAGCAGGTAGAAATTAGGTAGATTTAGGTATAAAAAGCAGAACCAGATTTTTTTTTCTTTCTCATTATTCTTCTATTTTAATGGATTATTTCCTTTCTTTTATGTTTTTGCTGATATTTACAATCTAGCATTCTTTTTTTTTTTCATCTTGTTAATCATTCTTGGAGTGTTTTCATTCTATTAGTAATTAACTTCCTTTGCCACATTTAAAATCCAATATTTTTGTCCATTTATTTTATGGAATCAAGAAACTAATATGACCTACACTGTAACTGCCCCCCTCTATTAAACTGACACCTTAGAAACTTTAAGTCATTCATCTTTTGACCTCTCCTTCAACTCTTAGTAATTTTAGCATCAAACAATTATCAGATTTCTTTTTCCTTTGCTGCCTGTCTCTTCTATGTTAAAGATTCTCTGGCACTGTAAAACACATTTCTATTCAGTCTGTCATTAAATACTTTGGCTGAACTTAATATCCCTAGGTTTGCCACTCACCACTGCTTCTCCACTATATTTCAGATTATTTTTTTTCTTCTGACTAGAAGCCTTGCTGAAACATTTCCTTCCAATATAGTGCATGGATGGGATTTTAATTGAGTCTCTGGACATCAACAAACATTCTTCCATGTTGAAAAGCTTGGTCATAGACTTGCTGCATTACTTTGGGAAAATTAATTTAACTCTGACTTAGATTTTCACCTGTAAAATGGGAATAACAAGTATCTTTTATTGACTATGCCAAAGCCTTTGACTGTGTAGATCACAATAAACTGTGGAAAATTCTGAAAGAGATGGGAATACCAGACCACCTGATCTGCCTCTTGAGAAATCTGTATGCAGGTCAGGAAGCAACAGTTAGAACTGGTCATGGAACAACAGACTGGTTACAAATAGGAAAAGGAGTACGTCAAGGCTGTATATTGTCACCATGTTTATTTAACTTATATGCAGAGTACATCATGAGAAATGCTGGACTGGAAGAAACACAAGCTGGAATCAAGATTGCCGGGAGGAATATCAATAACCTCAGATATGCAGATGATACCACCCTTATGGCAGAAAGTGAAGAGGAATTAAAAAGCCTCTTGATGAAAGTGAAAATGGAGAGTGAAAAGGTTGGCTTAAAGCTCAACATTCAGAAAACGAAGATCATGGCATCTGGCCCCATCACTACATGGGAAATAGATGGAGAAACAGTGGAAACAGTGTCAGACTTTGTTTTTCTGGGCTCCAAAATCACTGCAGATGGTGACTGCAGCCATGAAATTAAAAGACGCTTACTCCTTGGAAGGAAAGTTATGACCAACCTAGATAGCATATTCAAAAGCAGAGACATCACTTTGCCAACAAAGGTTTGCCTAGTCAAGGCTATGGTCTTTCCTGTGGTCATGTATGGATGTGAGAGCTGGACTGTGAAGAAGGCTGAGGACCAAAGAATTGATGCTTTTGAACTGTGGTGTTGGAGAAGACTCTTGAGAGTCCCTTGGACTGCAAGGAGATCCAACCAGTCCATTCTGAAGGAGATCAGCCCTGGGATTTCTTTGGAAGGAATGATGCTAAAGCTGAAACTCCAGTATTTTGGCCACCTCATGCGAAGAGTTGACTCATTGGAGAAGACTCTGATGCTGGGAGGGATTGGGGGCAGGAGGAGAAGGGGACGACAGAGGATGAGATGGCTGGATGGCATCACTGACTCGATGAATGTGAATCTGAGTGACCTCCGAGAGCTGGTGATGGATAGGGAGGCCTGGCGTGCTGCAGTTCATGGGGTCGCAAAGAGTCGGACACGACTGAGCGACTGATCTGATCTGATCTTATAGAATTGGTGTGATATTTAAATGAGATCATATGTGTGTGCATTTATGTATAGAGAGAACACTTAGAATAATGGATGACACACAAAGGTCCTATAGAAGCACAGGCTTTGTTTAATCTTGCCAGGCATTTGATGAGTCCTTTCAATAAATTCATAATCAAGATGTCTTCATAAATCAGATTTTCTCTCCTATTTTATATTTCATTAATTTCTTATCCATCTTTTACTTGTGCATGTATTTTTCACTTTCCTTTTGAATTTCTTCTTCATATTAGTATCCTCCTTAATCTTTGTTTTCATATTTTTGTTATATATTTTGACCTAGTAACAAATCTCAGCAGTTCCTCTTCTAAGTCATCAACTTAAAGGATACAAATGAAAAATAATATTTTCAGTTCTGTAATTCAATCAACTTCAGTGTGCTGCTTTTGTTTTCCAAATGCCATCTGCCTTACCTTCAGAAACAGCTGCTTCTTACCCCTTTCTCCCAGGACGCAGGATGTGCTTAGGTGTTGGCTATTTCTTATTTGCTTACTTATTGTCCACCTGTGAGCATCCCTTAAGAAGCTTCAATTCTAGGGGATTCCCAGGAGCCCTTATCAGGCCAGGTGGTTAACAGGCTACTGTCAAAACAGCAGGAATAATTCTTTTTTTCCCTGGTCTTGCCAGTTGCCAGCTCATGGCTTTACCAGTTTCCTAACCCAGGAAGAGCTCAGTCTGCCTCTTAAAGACTTCTGTAGGGTCTGGGGTGGTGCTCAGACACACTTGGCCAGCAGGCCCTGCCTTTTCTCTTCAACATGAGTGGGTCTCCAGGGTGTAGGAAACTCTTCACCTACAATCCCTTAGATACAAGGGGACATTCATGCCTATTTTACCACTATAACAGAAAACATTTCTTTGACAAGCATAGAACAGCATCTTTAAGCTGAAAACTTGAGAAAAATGTTTTACATAGTCTTTTCCCTCAATTATTCATGGGCCCAATACAGTACCTAATGGCAAATGCTTACTAATCTTCCTCTAACAAAAGTGAAGACAACTCTGCAATAGTTTATCATTGCCCTTAGACAGTTATGCAACAGTTTCCCATTTGCCCTTGTTCAAAACTGGAAAGGAGTATGTCAAGGCTGTGTATTGTCACCGTGCTTACTTAACTTTTATGAAGAGTACATCATGCGAAATGCTGGGCTGGGTGATGCACAAGCTGGAATCAGGCTTGCAAGGAGAAATATCAATAACCAGATACGCAGATGACACCTTATGGTAGAAAGTGAAGAGGGACTAAAAAGCCTCTTGATGAAAGTGAAAAAGGAGAATGAAAAAGCTGGTTAAAAACTCAACATTCAAAAAATGAAGATCATGGTATCTGGTCCTATCACTTCATGGCAAATAGACAGAGAAACAACAGAAGCAGTAAAAGACTTTATTTCCCTGGGATCCAAAATCACAGTAGATGGTGATTGTAGCCATGAAATTAAAAGACCCTTGCTCCTTGGAAGAAAAGTTATGACAAAGCTAGAAAGCATATTAAAAACCAGAGACGTTACTTTGCCAACAAAGGTCCATCTAGTCAAAGCTATGGCTTTTTCAGTAGTCAGTATGGATGTGAGAGTTGGACTGTAAAGAAAACTAAGTGCCAAAGAACTGATGCTTTTGAACTGTGGTGTTGGAGGAGACTCTTGAGAGGCCCTTGCACAGCAAGATCAAACCAGTCCATCCTAGAGTAAATCAGTCCTGAATATTCATTGGAAGGACTAATGCTGAAGCTGAAACTCCAATACTTTGGCCACCTGATATGAAGAACTGACTCACTGGAAAAGACCCTGATGCTAGGTAAGATTGAAGGTGAGAAGAGAAGGGGACGACAGAGGATGAGATGGTTGGATGGCATCACCAACTCAATGGACATGAGTTTGAGGAAGCTCTGGGAGTTGGTGATGGACACAGAAGCCTGGTGTGCTGCAGTCCATGGGGTTGCAAAGAGTAGGACACGACTGAGTGACTGAACTGAACAGAACTGCCCTTAGGAACAATTAAAACCCTTTCATTTGCCTCCAAGATCCTAAATTACTTCATCTCTATCCAACTTTTCAACCTACCATTGTTCTCTTTGTTCTCCATTCTGCTGCTGCTGCTGCTGCTAAGTCGCTTCAGTCGTGTCCAACTCTGTGCGACCCCATAGACGGAAGCTCACCAGGCTCCCCTGCCCCTGGGATTCTCCAGGCAAGAACACTGGAGTGGGTGTTCTCCATTCTAGAACAATCTTAATCTTATTTCAATGCACTGAATATGCCATGTTCATGTCTTAACTCAGACACTAAATATTTGCTATTTTCTCTGCTTGGAAATTTTATTACAGCTCTTTCCCTCATCTCCTGACAATATATCCTCTGGCCTGCCCCACCTCAAACACATTTCCTCTTGAATAGATATACACTCCTATTCTTTTACTTATTATTCTGCATCTCAGTTAAATATTACCTTTGCAGAGAACTAAGGAAAGAAAGAGCCTTTATTTTCCTCACTCGTAATACTTAGTAGTGTATTTCTCTTTCATAACATTCAGGAGTATTTTTTAAAAATTAACTATATCCTACCTAGATTGTTTCATAGGGGTATGGTCATATTTAATGTTAGAAGTATTATAGTCTTCAGTACTGAGCTCAATAGCACCTGATGGACACGAATATTTGCTAGTGAAGAAAGGAAAAGAGATAGAGATAGGGTGGGGAAGCAAGAAAGGAGGGAGGAAAGAAAGAGGAAGAGAGAGAAAATGGAAGGGAGACATAAAGACATAATTTTCTCAAGGAATGCAGTTAAAAAACTTTAATCCTCATGATAAGGTTGCATATAGTTGTTTAAAAAGCAAGTAGATTATTAGTCAATGTAATTTGAAGGTCTGCTATTTTAGCTGTGGGTAAGTCACATCACTTTTGAAGTTTCATTTTATTTGTTGTAGAGTGGGAATAATAAAGCACTCATCTGTAAGTTTTTGGTGAGGATTCATTGTGAAAATATAAGCAACTGATAAACTCTCAAAAAATGTCAACTCTTATGATTATTCATTTACCTGAGGATCAAAAAGAAAATAGGGGCGTCCATTCTTCAACTGAATTGCAAAATACTCTTCCTGATTGCCAGGTGATGCCGCAAAGACAATCAAACCTTCAGGCACCCTTGTTCGAAAGCTGGCTTTAATACCTGGGGAGAAAAGTGCAATCAGCAAATCAGGGCTGGGTTTTGTTGATTCTCTCCTGTAAATGTACATTTACTTTCATTATTATTTATGATGTAAGGAGTGCAATTGGGGAATTATACACAACATTGCCCTGGGATGGTCCAGCCACTTGGTTTTAACTGTATCCCATTATGAATGCCAACCCATACTTGGGAACTCAAGCCTGCACTCCCACTAATCAATATATAATGAAGTTTAAATATGTGCAAAACTTATCAACATAAAAAGATATGTTGTCAACCCAAAACTGGATACAAAAGGGATAAATGCAGTAATATTATCAGAGTCATAAAAATAAATGGATTTTGATATGAGTGAAAGAAACACAAGGGGCTTTATTTAAAATACTTATGAAGTTTAAAGAGTTAGTCCAGTAGTATAAGCTAAAAACTAGAAAGATCTGCTATAAAGTGGTCCACAGAGCCAATTGTCCTGTCACTAAATGCTCTGCATCCTTCAGAATTCCAGGGGCTCCACTCACCCTTCAGATTACCTGCCAGCACTACTCGAGGCACACAGTGCTCTTGGCTCTCAGAGATGGCCCCAGCTCAGGAAGCAGGGGAAACATGTGATGCTTCTCTATGATGGCTTCCAACTACCATCAACTGGCCTGACCTCCATTCTACCAGGTGTCCCACCCACTAAACCCATACTATTGAGCTCTTCCTCCAAGTAAGATGTTTTGTCAATGAATTGAAACTGGAAAAGAAGCTTAAGAGGTTCAATTGTTGTTCTCAAACAGCTTCAAGTTTAGTTGGAGATATAAAACGTATGTGTCTTAACAGACATATCAATATTTCATAGGAACCTGAAGTCTTAGGTACATAAATCAAGGTAAATCAAGAGTGAACATCGACATTTTAGGAATCAGTGAACTAAAATGGGCTGGAATAGGTGAATTTAATTCAGATGACCATTAGAGCTAACTCTGTGGGCAAGAGAAGAAATGGAGTAGCCCTCATAGTCCACAAGAGTCCAAAATGCAGTACCAGGGTGCCATCTCAAAAATGATAGAATGATCTCTGTTCATTTCCAAGTCAAACCATTCAACTTCACAGTAACCCAAGTCTATGCCCCAACCAGTAATGCTGAAGAAACTGAAGTTGAACAGTTCTATTAAGACCTACAAGACCTTCTAGAACTAACAGCAAAAAAAGATGTCTTTTCATCATAGGGGACTGGAAAGCAAAAGTAGAAAGTCAAGAGATATCTGGAGTAACAGGTAAGTTTGATCATAGAGTACAAAATGAAGTAGGGTAAAGTCTGAGAGTTTTGCCAAGAGAATGCACTGGTCATAGCAAACACCCTCTTAAAACAGCACAAAAGATGACTCCACATGGGCATCACCAGATGGTCAATACCAAAATCAGGTTGAATATATTCTTTGGCCCTGAGTGCCCTGTCTCATGCATTGAGCCTGGACTGGCGATTTATTTCACATATGGTAATATACATGTTTCAATGCTATTCTCTCAAATCATCCCACCCTCGCCTTCTCCCACAGAGTCCAAAAGTCTATTCTTTATATCTGTGTCTCTTTTGCTGTCTAGCAGTGAGGTATGATAAGTGATATAGGCCTATTTACAAGATATCATTTGATTCAAAGGGATTAAGGAATGTTTCAAAACGAATAAGATACTTGAGCTTATTTTCAGAGAATATGAAGGATTCTGGGGGATGTTATAAAGGCCAGAGGCATGGAAGATATTTAGGAAAGCTGAATGTAGAGAAGGGAGTGAAGAGATGAATTTGGAAAAATAGGCAAGACCCCATTTCAGGCCTTATATAGACTATTTGGCTTAAGAAGTCTGCGTAGAAGACAAAGATGGAAAGGAAGTTTGTGGTATATCTATCTTTAGTGAATTATTCCAATACCAACAAAGGCAAGCTTGGGGTGTGGACTTTAGACTTTCCAAAGAGGCAACTGAAACTTATCCTGGCCTTCTTAGCTTCTGCAACTTTATCTTCTAGACTTCATGCTTTGGGCCCTTTTCAAACATGCCTGTTCTACTCATTGTGATGTTTCATTGCCTCACACACTCTGAGTCTCTGCATCCCATCTTCTAGGATATTACATTCTTGTTAGACTTCTGATACCTCTCTCATTTCCCAGAAATAGAATGTATGTCCCATCACATCATTTTTCAGCATTCACACTCACTTGAACCCCTCATATAAGCTTTATTACTCTCATCTCTCCTACTAAGTGGACTTAAAACAGCTGGAATTTATCCTATGGACAAAGGGAGGTTTTAAAAATTGGGTGGAGGAAGGGAAGAAGATGCTCAAAGTCAAGTTAAGGCAACCAAACTACAGTGGAATATCTGGAGGATACAGATAATTTAACTACAGAGGAACTAGTTAGGTTATTACTGTGCTTTGGGGGAAATAAGATGATAAGGATGTTAATTAAAGACTGACACATAACTAAATGGATTGAAAGAATGGAATCTATATATTTCAGAAGAGAATCATTAAGACAAGTTGTTATGAGGTGATGATAGGGGTAATATGGTCAATTCTTTTCACCAATTACTGAGGGGAAAATAGCATTATTAACAGAAATAGAAAGGTCAGGGAAAGAAGAAAATACAGGGTTGAGTATATAAACTCCATCTGGGACACAGTGAATGTATATTAATGATGTATAAAAAAAAAAAACTATCCATCATTTGGAAATAAGAAACCAAATCTCAGAAGAGAAAATGGAGCTAAGAAAATAAATTGGCAATCACCAGTCAAAAATTCATGTCTCTGGGGGAGCGAATAAAGAAGACATAAAAAGAACTGCTTGGGGAAATGCCCTAGTTTTAAGAGAAGGAAAGAGTAGGGACAATAATAAAGTTAAAATAATCAAGATAATGCCATAAAATGGAAACATAGGAGAGAAATTTAAGAAAGCAAAGTTAACTGTCACCTCCCATAAGTCGAGAATAATGAGAGC
The DNA here is from genome assembly GCA_935064755.1 of Tragelaphus eurycerus. Taxonomy (NCBI): domain Eukaryota; kingdom Metazoa; phylum Chordata; class Mammalia; order Artiodactyla; family Bovidae; genus Tragelaphus; species Tragelaphus eurycerus. The sequence continues at coordinate 13,047,533 of CAKXYN010000003.1, forward strand.
TGAAGAAAAACTCACAGAGGTGGTCATTACTGTCTTTTTGAACTGAGTAGAATGACCAGAGTTCCAAAGGCTGGCTGATCAGGGCTGATGGAAAGGATGAGTAGGAAGTGGACATAGAACTCTCACTAGAAAAATCTGGCAGACAAAGAAACAGAAGACCTAGAAACTAATTATTAGTGTGGCCCAGTCAAATAAAAGGAGATATCTACCAAGAAAAGCTCAGACACAGCCAAAATCTGGTGTACCTTGTGATCAGAGAAAAATCACATTTCTATCAACTCTTTTTCTCTTAAGTGTCTCTTGTTTTGGTTCAGAGTGGCTCTCTTCCACATTTAAGTGACCATTTAAAAAATTTATATGCTGTATCAAATGCTATAATTGAAACTATTGCTTTAAAACTAAACAACTGAAGGTTATTTCATAAAAACAGCTACAATTCAGAACATGAAGACAACAGAACTCTCAACCAGGGTGCTGGAGGCATCTCCATGGCAGTAAACAGGGAGCCAAAGTCAGGATTTGAGGGAAGAAATTAATAATTGCTCAGCCTGGAAATACAATTACCTGTCCCCAGTTGATGGGAAATTTGGTGATAGAAATTTTGGATCAGAGTAAGAATTATAGAAATAGTGTCAATTATTATCTAATATCAAGAATATGTATGTGATGTGTTTTTTTGGACACAACATTTAATTTCTAAGTTTTACATTTACATAGCAGAAATATATAAAATTGAGTCCAACTAAAAGAGAATACACAAATCAAAGCATATTTCTTGTGAGAAGTGAATATTTAGTAAAGGATAACTTGATTTGCTATTGTACAGTCATAGTCAACTTTTCTTTAGCTTTTTCAAATCATATTATTTCCTTAAACTATGAAGATATATAATGAATGAGGGGTTTTTTTGCAAGTACTCTATGAAGAAAAAAATATGCACACTTTCCTTGAAACACATTTTTGACAATACTGTCATCAATAAATCCTATTTTTTGAGCCAAATATCTTAAATCATATAATCAATTGTCAATATATGCTAATATAGCCCCAGCCATTGACGTTAGACTCAGCCATGTGATTTATGCTGGGTAAAGAAATGAAATCAGACACGTGGTACCATGTGAGAGAAGAAACTTTGAATATTATGTACTGTGTGATTGAACTTGACTCCTATTTTCTGCTATGCCTCATGAATGTGCTTTTATCCTGGACTCACGAACAAGATTTTTAGGCCAAAGCAGAGCAGTACCAAAGTATTTTTCATTTTAAAGGTTTGTGTTAAAGAACAATGTTGATTTAAATGGGCAGAAAAGTGAAAAAATACATGTTTATCACCTGCTAAAATTTAGATTTTCATTAAAAGAAAATAGCAGACATTCTAAAATTCAATTTTTGTTTCAAGTATTTGGGGAAATGATGGAGCACTTTTCTATCTCAACAGATAAATGTATTCATTCATCCAAGGGATATTTTTAGGAAAATATATTTTGTGCAGCCACCCTTTTAGGTGAAAAAGATGCTCAGCATTGTTAATCATCAGAGAAATGCAAACTAAAATACCATACCACTAAACATACACCAGAATGGCTAAAATGAAATAGAAGATGCCAAACATACTCAAGTCTGTAGAGCAACCAAAATGCTCATAAACCACTAGTGGGAGTATAATTGATACAATCACTCTGAAAAACTGCTTGGTAGTACTTTTTAAGTTGTATCTCCTAAATATATGTATATCTTTTGGCACAGCCATTCCACTCCAAGGTACATATACCCCTTCACACACATACACACAATAACACAGCTTCATAAAAATACACAAGTATGTATATAGAAATACTTCTCATTATGCCAGTAGAGTGCAACAAACACAAGTGCTCGTCAGCGTAGAAAGCATAAATAAATGAGGATAAAATAGTAAAATGAATGAACAAATTATAGTCACATGCAGCTACATGCATGAATTTCATAATCAAAATACTGGATAAAAGATGCTGGGCACAAAAGTATACTGCATAACTACCTTTACATCAGGAGTAAGGCCAGGCAAAATGAATCTATGGTTTTGGAGGTCAGGATAGTGGTAATTCTTGTTGGGGTTTAGAATAGGGCACAATGCAGAGGTTCTGGGGATCAGTACTATTCTATTTAGTAATTTCGATACTAGTCACATAAAGCTATTCGGGTTTTGAAATCTGTCAACTGGAACACCTATGATTTTTGTATTTTTGTTTGTTTGTTAAACTTTGGTACAAAGCTTTGCTGAAAAGTAACAATGGAGTTACATAAAATTCAAACTATAAAAGCTGAAAGTGAAAATTCTATGTAGGTCTTCTGACCACACTCAGAGAAACAACAATTTGGCAACAAGTTGGCAATTTTTTTCTCAGAAATATTTATACATATATGTATGCCATTGTTTGTCTTTTCTTTACTTAAGAAACTTTTCTTTACTTAAGGATTAAACCACACATACTATTCTGTAAGTTTTTAAAATGTTTTAAAATAAAATTGCATATATTTAAGGTGTACAGTGTGATAATTTATAGATATTCATAGTGAAATGATTACTACAGTCAAGCTAATTGACACAATATATCCTTACTAGGTACTAAGTTTTATGTGTGATAATTGCATCTGATACCTATTTTCTTGGCACCTTTTAATAGAGTATGACTATAGTATTATTCAGGGAAGGCAATGGCACCCCACCCTAGTACTTTTTCCTGGAAAATCCCATGGACGGAGGAGCCTGGTAGGCTCCAGTCCATGGGGTTGCTAAGAGTCGGACACGACGAGCAACTTCACTTTCACTTTTCACTTTTCATGCATTGGAGAAGGAAATGGCAACCCACTCCAGTGTTCTTGCCTGGAGAATCCCAGGGACGGGGGAGCCTTGTGGGCTGCCGTCTATGGGGTCGCACAGAGTCGGACACGACTGAAGCCACTTAGCAGCAGCAGCAAAGTATTATTAGGCTTCCCTAATAATACATTCCCTAATAATAGTGGTAAAGAATCTGGCTGTCAACGCAGGAGATGCAAGAGACGCGGGTTCCATGCCTGGATTGGAAACATCCCCTGGAGTAGGAAAGGGAAACCTGCCCCAACATTCCTGCCTGGAAAACCTGCAGGGAAGCCTGCCCTAATATTTCCTGCCTGGAAAACTCCATGGACAGACGAGCCTGGTGGGCTACAGTCCATGGGGCCACAAAGAGCTGAATGCTATTGAGCATAGTATTATTAAGTATAATAATCATGCTTATACATTAGATCTCTAGACTTTCATCTCATATGCAACTGCATCCCACTGCATCGATATAGTCTTGGACCAACATCTTCCCAGTCCCTGATAACAATTATTCTACTATACCCTGTTTCTATGAATTTGATTTTTTAAAATTTACTCCACATACAAGTGAGTTCTATTCATCTTTCTCTATTTGAGTTATTTCACTTAGCATAATGCCCTCCAGTTTTATCCACTTTGTTACAAATTGCAAGATTTCTTTCCATGGTTGAATAATATTCCATTGTATATTATAGATGGAATACATGTAAACATGTGTATTACATATGTATATGTTATACATATACAAAATATGTGTAACATATTTCTTTATCCATTCATCCACCAACATTTGAACATTTGATCTGTTTCTATATCTTAGCTATTGTGCAAAAATACTTCTGTAAGTGCTTTTTACTTTGTAAATTACAGAAAATATTTTTCCACTTCAGTTCACAAACATATGTAATATTCTCTAATGGCTAATACATTTATATAGTTTATAATTTTATCACAGATAACATTTAGTTGCTTTCTAATTTTTTAATTTTAAAAGTAGTATTGCAATAGTTTTTCTCTCATATTGGTGGGCTCTAAGATGATATTCAAAGAGAAAAAATTTTTAATTTCATTGATATTGCCATACTGCTGCTACTCTAAGTCGCTTCGTGTGTCCGCTCTGTGCGCCCCCAGCAGAGCCCCCCGCTCCCCTCGTTCTCCTGGTGTGTTTTTCTTAAATCCCCCCCCCCCCGCTGCCCCCCAGCCTCCCCGGGGGGGGGGGATGGTCTTTCAAAACAAGTAATTATTTAAAACACTTTTCATAGTTTCAATGATTACATCCCCAACTCTGGTCAATAACGGATATTTCAAAATCTAAGATGAAATAGTGAAAATTCAGGTTTCTTTCAATTCACTTTTTATATTACTAGTGATTGTAAAAACTTCATAAAGTTTTTACCATATGAAAGCAAAGTAAAGATACTTTACTTTAGCCATAAAGATTGCCATATATTTTCCTGTGAGTTGTGTGTACAAATATATCTTGTCCAGTTTCAAAGGTCTATTTATTGGTTCCTACTTGCTCTATTTGAGTTCTTTAAATATTGTAGATCATCATATGTTATGAGTCACCATTCTCTATCTTCAGGCTTATTGTAATTAACTACCTTTTTTGACCTCTCTTTTTCCATCCTTGCTCCATTCACCACACACACACACACACACACACACACACACACACACACACACACACACACACACAACATACACGTCTATTCTAAAATAATAGCTGGAGTGATCTCATCAAAAGACAATTCTGGTCACATCCTTCCTCTATTTGGTGACTACCAAAGGTTTCTCTTGTATTACATCAAGGAAAAGACAAAGTCATCACAACAGTCTAGAACATCCTAAATAATCCAGCCTTTACTATGTTCTCATTTCTAGTTATACTTCCCCTTCCTCTCTCCACTCTGGTTACCTCAGTAATTGCTCTTCCCTCTACCTGGAAATATCTTCCAAGGCAGGGTCCCCAACCTCTGAAATCTAATGCCTCATGATCTGAGGTGGAGCAGATGTAGTAATAATAGAAATAAAGTGCACAATTATGTGCTTGAATCATCCCCAAATCATCCTCCCACACCATTACCTGGAAAAATTGTCTTTCATGAAACGGGTCTTTCATGCCAAAAAGATTGGGGACCACTGATCCCAGGCATCTTTGAAGTTTCTTATCTCATTTTTTAACAGGTCTTTTCTCAAATTCAACTTCTATCTGAGGTCCATTATGATTCATTTGTTAACAGCTATAGGCACCTGTCTACTTTACCTTTCTCCATAACACACATCATATCCAGCACTTTCTATACTTTCATCATTTATTTACCACATATCTCCATCCCCTAAAATGAAATCTAGAATAGTGCTTGCTTCATTCTAATCTCTCAATAAATTTTTGTGTATTAGATGCTCATCGTTTCTATTTAAAAAAAAAAAAACAACTTTTAATTTATTCCTCCCCCAACTCCCATTTGGTAACCATATCTTTGTTTTCTTCATCTGTGAGTCTGTTTTGTAAATATGTTCATTGATAACCTATTTTTAGATTCCACATACAAGCATCATCATATGGTATTTGTCTTTATATTTCTGACTTACTTTAGTACGAATCTCTAGGTCCATTCATGTTAATGTAAATGGAATTATCTCATTCATTTTTTTAATAGCTGAGTAACATTCCCTTGTACTGTATATACCACATCTTCTTTATCCATTCCCTTGGCTATTATAAATAATGCTATGAACATTGGGTTGCATGTATCTTTCCCAATTATCCTTTTTCCTGGATATATACTCAGGAGTAGGATTTCAGGATCACATAGTAGCTCTATTTTCAGTTTTTTTAAGGAAGTTCTGTACTCTTCTCCATAGTGATTGCACCAGTTTACATTTCCATCAACAGTGTATTAGGGTTCCTTTTTTACCACACCCTCCCCAGAACTTACTATTTGCAGAACTTTTGATGATGGCCATTCTGACCAGTGTGAGGTATTACCACATTGATCCTTTGTCTATAAAGATGTTTCAAATACTTTCTCTGTTTGTTCTATGCCTTTTATGTTGTTTTTCACTATCCTATTAGATTAAAAAAAATTACTCAAATTTTTTTTAAAATTTGTGCTTTAGTTAGAAAGTACTTCCCTACTCACAAAATAATAAAAAGTAGTCTTTAATGTTGCTTCTAGTATATTCATGACATTTTTATATTTAAAATTTTAGTACAGATGATTCACCTTTCCACTGGACAATGGCAGTAGCCTACTATTTACACATTTTCTCGAAAAGTCACTCTGACAAAGAAGGAGAAAAAATATAATCACTAAACCCAAGCCTGCAAAGTCATCAGGAGACAGAGAATTCTAAAAACTTCAATATGTGAAATAGCAAAATAAATGTTCTAAACCATAAGTGTCAGCAGCAGAGTTCACACTGGAGTTGAGAATGCAGTAAAGAGTGAGCAGAAAAGGGCAGAGGGCAGAAGGACCCAGCCATGGCCGAAGTCAGATAAAACTAACCCCGAAAGTCAGTTCCTCCCTGACTGAAAACAAATAAGCAAAAACAACAACAAAAACTGAGAAGACAAGCATGCTGGGTTAAACCACTGCTCACTTGATATTACTCAAAGAAAGAGGCACATAAGAGTACAGGAAAAGAAAGAGCAATCTGAGGAAGGCATTGCTTCCGGAAGACAGGGAAAGCACAAGGAGAGGCCCTATCTCTGAGGCCTTATCTTCCAGAGTCAGAGAAGTAAGTACATGGAAGCTAAGAGTTCTGAGTTAACAAAAGAAATTCAGAAAACACAAAAACCACTCAGAGAACACCAACTATAAAAGAAATCACTTTTCAACAGAGTGTCTCTCTCTTAAACCATACAACCCACCAAGCCTCCCCAAACCTTTATCCCAATTGACATATCCTTGTTATTGCAGATTCAGGAAAAGGCAAGACATTTCAAAATGACTGGAAATAATCAGATAATATGCTTATATAGCTACTGCAAAAACAAAGTGAAATTGAGAACCAAAACATCTCAGCAGAGGAAAATTCTTTCGTCCAAAATCCAAATACAACAACTATAATTGCAGGAAAGTATATTACACCCCTCCCCCAGCATGAATGATCAGTTCAGTTCAGTCATTCTGTCATGTCTAACTTTTTGAGACCCGAGGACTGCAGCACACTAGGCTTTGCTGTCCATCACCAACTCCCAGAGCTTGCTCAAAACTGTCCATTGAGTTGGAGAGGCCATCCAACCATCTCATCCTCTGTCATCCCCTTCACCTCCTGCCTTCAATCTGTCAGCTCTTCACATCAGGTGGCCAAAGTATTGGAGCTTCAGCTTCAACATCAGCCCTCCCAATGAATATTAAGGAATGATTTCTTTTAGGAATGCCTGGTTTGATCTCCTTGCAGTCCAAGGGACTCTCTAGAGTCTTCTCCAACACCACAGTTCAAAAGCATCAATTCTTTGGCACTCAGCTTTCTTTATGGTCCAACTCTTATGTCCATACATGACTACCAAAATCATAGGTTTGACTAGATGGATCTTATCGGCAAAGTAACGTCTCTGCTTTTTAATATGGTATCTAGGTTGGTCATAACTTTCTTCCACGGAGCAAGCGTCTTTTAATTTCATGACTGCAGTTACTATCTGCAGTGATTTGGGAGCCCAAGAAAATAAGGTCTGTCACTATTTCCATGTTTCCCCATATATTAGCCTGCCATGAAGTGATAAGATTGGATTCTATGATCCTAGTTTTCTGAATGTTGAGTTTTAAGCCACCTTTCTCATTCTCCCCATTAACTTTCATCAAGATGCTCTATATATCCTTTTTCCTTTCTGTCATGAATGATAGAGCTGCTAAAAAGCATTTATAGATATGAAAAGAATCTTGAATCAATTTCAAATTCTCATAACATAGATATATAGTATATTTTAAAAACCCTAAACTCAATATAATTTTCCTAAGAGGAAATGCAACTGGCCAAAAGGCACATGAAAAGATGCTCAACATTGGTAATAATCAGGGATATGTAAATCAAAACCACAATGAAATATCACTTCCTATCTGTCAGAACGGCCATCATCAAAGAGAACACAAACAACAAATATTAGTCAGGATATGGAGAAAAGAGAATCATTGCATACTGTTGCTGAGAATGTAATCTGGTGCAGCCACTGTGGAAAACAGTATGGCGGTCTCTCAAAAAACTAAAAGTAGAACTGCCATAGGATCCAGCAATTCCAGTCCCAAGTATATATCCAAAAATTAAAATATTAATTCAAAAAGATGCAGGCACCCCAATTTTAACAGCAACATTATTTACAATTGGCAAGATATGGAAGCAATATAAATGTGTATCAACAGATAAATAAAGATTATATATATACACACACACACACTGGAATACTACTCAAACATAAAAGAATGAAATTTTGCTATTTGTGGCAACACATGGAAAACTCAGCAGTGGCCACAGGACTGGAAAAGGTCAGTTTTCATTCCAATATCAAAGAAAGGCAATGCCAAAGAATGCTCAAACTACCGCACAATTGCACTCATCTCACATGCTAGTAAAGTAATGCTCAAAATTCTCCAAGCCAGGATTCAGCAATACGTGAACCATGAACTTCCAGATGTTCAAGCTGGTATTAGAAAAGGTAGAGGAACCAGAGATCAAATGGCCAACATCAGATAGATCATTGAAAAAGCAAGAGAGCTCCAGTAAAAAACATCTATTTCTGCTTGATTGAGTATGCCAAAGCCTTTGACTGTGTGGATCACAATCAACTGTGGAAAATTCTGAAAGAGATGGGAATACCAGACCACCTGACCTGCCTCTTGAGAAACCTATATGCAGGCCAGGTAGCAACAGTTAGAACTGGACATGAAACAATAGACTGGTTCCAAATAGGAAAAGGAGTACATCAAGGTTGTATATTGTCACCCTGTTTATTTAACTTATATGCAGAGTACATCATGAGAAACGCTGGACTGGAAGAAGCACAAGCTGGAATCAAGACTGCCAGGAGAAATATCAATAATCTCAGATAGGCAGATGACACCACCCTTATGGCAGAAAGTGAAGAGGAACTAAAAAAGCCTCTTGATTAAAGTGAAAGTGGAGAGTGAAAAAGTTGGCTTAAAGCTCAACATTGAGAAAAAGAAGATCATGGCATCTGGTTCCATCACTTCATGGGAAATAGATGGGGAAACAGTGGAAACAGTGACTGACTTTATTTTTGGGGGCTCCAAAATCACTGCAGATGCTGATTGCAGCCATGAAATTAAAAGACGCTTACTCCTTGGAAGGAAAGTTATGACCAACCTAGACAACATATTCAAAAGCAGAGACATTACTTTATCAACAAAGGTCCATCTAGTCAAGGCTATGGTTTTTCCAGTGGTCATATATGTATGTGAGAGTTGGACTGTGAAGAAAGCGGAGCACTGAAGAATTGATGCTTTTGAACTGTGGTGTTGGAGAAGACTCATGAGAGTCCCTTGGACTGCAAGAAGATTCCACCAGTCCATCCTAAAGGAGGTCAGTCCTGGGTGTTCATTGGAAGGACTGATATTGAAGCTGAAACTCCAGTACTTTGGCCACCTCATGCAAAGACTTGACTCACTGGAAAAATCCCTGATTCTGGGACAGATTGGGGGCAGGAGGAGAAGGGGACGACAGAGTATGAATTGGCTGGATGGCATTACTAACTCGATGGACATGGGTTTAGGTGGACTCCGGGAGTTGGTGATGGAGAGGGAGGCCTGATGTGCTACCATTCATGGGGTCACAAAGAGTTGGACAGGACTGAGTGACTGAACTGAAGTGAACTAAGACGGACTTGGAGGTCACTGTGCTAAGTGAAATAAGTCAGAGAAAGACAAATACCATATATGGTATCACTTAAATGTGGAATCTAAAAAATACAATGAACTAGTGAATATAACGAAAGGAGCAGACTCACATGTAGAAAGCCAATTAGTGATTATCAGTGAGGATGGAGAGAGACAATACAGAGGTAGGGAGTCAGGGTACAAAATATTGGTTAAAAGATAGGCTACAGAGTTATACTGTACAACATGAGGAGTATAGCCAACATTTTGCAATAACTATAAATAGATTGTAACCTTTCAGTTCAGTAAAACTGTATGAATTTTTTCAAATTATTAAGAATCAAAATAAAATTAAGGCCCAAACTACTCCATAAAACATGAACTAAAAAGTTTGAACAGTCACAACCAAAAAGCCCTGATATGTGAATAACCAAGTTTCACAAGGAAGATGCTCAGTTTCATCAATCATTAGGAAACTACAAATTAAAAGTACAGTGACATATCATACCATACTCATGAGAATGGCTAAACTTAAAAACACTAAATTCTGCTGTATTAAATATAAGATGGAACAACTATTTCAGAAAACTGCCTGGTATTTTCTTACTAAGTTAGTATTTTTTTACTAAGTTTCTTACTAAGTTAAGAGTAAGTATTTTCTTACTCTCTTCCAATGACTCAGTTTGTGCCTTGCCTTTCCATTTTGTTAACATCTTTTGAAGAATTTGAATTAATCATTTTTTAATGGACAGTGCTTTCTATATGCTAAGCAGTATTTGCCAACACAAAGTTCATCAAGATACTATCTTATTTTTCTCCTAAAAGCTTTATAATTTTAGCTTTTATTTTTTATGTCTATGACTGCATCTCAAATTAATTTGTTATGTATAATGTGGTATGGGCTTCCCTGGTGGCTCAGCTATAAAAGAATCTGCCTGCCAGTACCTACCAATGTACGAGATGTGGGTTAGATTCCTGGGTCGGGATGATCCCCTGGAGAAGGCATGGAAACCCATTCCAGTATTCTTGCCTGGAGAATCCCATGGATTCAAACTTCGACATGAATCAGCCATGCTGCTGCTGCTGCTAAGTCGCTTCAGTCGTGTCCAACTCTGTGCAACCCCATAGATGGAAGCTCACCAGGCTCCCCTGTCCTTGGGATTCTCCAGGCAAGAACACTGGAGTGGGTTGCCATTTCCTTCTCCAATGCATGAAGGTGAAAATTGAAAGTGAAGTCACTCAGTCGTGTCCGACTCTTAGCGACCCCGTGGACTGGAGCCTACCAGGCTCCTCCGTCCATGGGATTTTCCAGGCAAAAGTACTGGGGTGGGGTGCCATTGCCTTCCCCGGAATCAGCCATAGGTATACATATATCCCCTTGCTTTTTGAACCTCCTTCCCATCTCAGCCCCATCACACCCTTCCAAGATGATACAGAGCCCCTGTTTGAGTTTCCTGAGCCATACAGCAAATTCCCGTTGGCTCTCTATTTTACATATGGCAATGCCAACAAAGGTCTGTCTAGTCAAGGCTATGGGTTTTCCAGTGGTCATGTATGGATGTGAGAGTTGGACTGTGAAGAAGGCTGAGCGCCGAAGAATTGATGCTTTTGAACTGTGGTGTTGGAGAAGACTCTCGAGAGTCCCTTGGACTTCAAGGAGATCCAACCAGTCCATTCTGAAGGAGATCTGCCCTGGGATTTCTTTGGAAGGAATGATGCTAAAGCTGAAACTCCAGTACTTTGGCCACCTCATGCAAAGAGTTGACTCATTGGAAAAGACTCTGATGCTGGGAGGGATTGGGGGAAGCAGGAAAGGGGGATGACAGAGGATGAGATGGCTGGATGGCATCACAGAATCGATGGACTTGAGTTTGAGTGAACTCCGGGAGTTGGTGATGGACAGGGAGGCCCGGCGTGCTGCAATTCATGGGGTTGCAAAGAGTTGGACATGACTGAGCGACTGAACTGAACTGAACTGAATATAAGTTTCCATCTTACTCTTTTCATACCTCTCACCCTCTCCTCCCCTCTCCCCATCTCCATAAGTCTATTCTCTGTCTGCTTCTCCACTGCTGTCCTGTAAATAAATTCTTCAGTACCATTTTTCTAGAGTCTGTATATTTACATTAGAATACAATATTTATCTTTCTCTTTCTGACTCGCTTCACTCTGTATAATAGGTTGGAGGTTCATCCACCTCATCAGAACTGACTCAAATGTTCTGACTTTTTATGGCTGAGCAATATTCCATTGTGTATATGTACCACTACTTCTTTATCCATTTATCTGTCAATGGATATCCAGGTTGCTTCCATGTTCTAGCTGTTGTAAACAGTGCTGCAGTGAACAATGGGATACATGTGTCTTTTTCAATTTTGGTTTCTTCAGGATTTATGCCTAGAAGTGGGATTGGTGGATCATATGATGGCTTTAGTCCTTCTTTTTAAGGAATCTCCATACTGTCTTCCATAGTCGTTGTATCGATTTACATTCCCACCAACGGTGTAAGAGCATTCCCTTTTCTCCACACCCTCTCCAGCATTTGTTTGTAGACTTTTTGATGATGGCGATTCTGACTGGTGTGAGGTGATGTCTCACTGCGGTTTTGATTTGCATTTCTCTAACAATGAGTGATGCTGACCATCTTTTCATGTGTTTGTGAGACATCTATATGTCTACTTTGGAGAAATGTCTGTTTAGGTCTTTTTCCCACTTTTTGATTGAGTTATTTTTTTTTTCTTCTGGCATTGAGCTATATGAGCTTCTCATATATTTTGGAAATTAATTCTTTGTCAGTTGTTTCATTTGCTATTATTTCTCCCGTTCTAAGGGTTGTCTTTTCACCTTCCTTTTAGTTTCCTTTGCTGTGCAAAAGCTTTTTACCTTTAATCAGGTTCCATTTGTTTACCTTTGTTTTTATTTCTGTTTCTCTATGACGTGGGTCATAGAGGATCTTGCTTTATGTCATCGAGTGTTCTGCTTGTTTTCCTCTAAGGTTTTATAATTTCTGGTCTTAGGTTTAGGTATTTAATCCATTTTGAGTTTATCTTTGTGTATGGTGTTAGGAAGTGTTCTAATTCCATTCTTTTACATGTAGCTGTCCAGTTTTCCCAGCACCACTTATTGAAAAGGTTATCTTTGCCCCATTGTATATTCTTGCCTCTGTTGTCAAAAATAAGGTACTCATAGGTGCATGGGTTTATTTCTGGGTTTTCTATCTTGTTCCACTGGTCTATATTTCTATTTTTGTCTGGATGACTGTAGCTTTATAGTATAATCTGAAGTCAGGAAGGTTGATTCCTCCAGCTCCATTCTTCTTTCTCAAGACTGCTTTGGCTATTTGGGGTCTTTTATGCTTCCATATGAATTGTGAAATTTTTTGTTGTAGTTATGTGAAAAATGCCATTGGTAATTTGATAGGGATCACACTGTAGATTGTGATCTGTAGATTGCATTTGGTAGTATAGTCATTTTCACAGGGTGGATTTTTCCTACCCAGGAATAAGGAATCTCTCTCCATCTGTTTATGTCATCTTTGATTTCTTTTATTAATGTCTTATAATTTTCTGTGTACAGTTCTTTTCTCTCTTTAGGTAAGTTTATTCCTAGATATTTAATTCTTTGTGTTGCAATGGTAAATGGGATTTATTCCTTAATTTCTCTTTCTGATTTTTCTTTGTTAGTATACAGTAATGCAAGTGATTTCTATGTATTGATTTTGTAACCTGCATCTTTGCTAAATTCACTGATTATCTCTAGGAATTTTCTGATACTCTCTTTAGGGTTTTCTATGTACAGTATCATGTCATCTGCAAACAGTGAGAGTTTTACTTCTTCTTTTCTGATCTGGATTCCTTTTATTTCTTTTTCTGCTCTGATTGCTGTAGCAAGGACTTCCAGAACTATGTTGAATAATAGTGGTGAAAGTGGACACCCTTGTATTGTTCCTGATCTAAGGGGGAATGCTTTCAAATTTTCACCATTGAGAATAATATTTGCAGTAGGCTTATCATACATGAACTTTACCATGTGGAGGTAGGTTCCTTCTATGCCTATTTTTTGAAGAGCTTTAATACATAAATGGGTGCCAAATTCTGTCAAAGGCTTTTTCTGCATCTATTGAGATGATCATATGGTTTTAATCTTTCAATTTGTTAATATGGTGTATCACACTGATTGATTTGTGTATATTGAAGAATCTTTGCATTCCTGGAATAAACCCAAGTTGATCATGGTATATGAGCTTTTTGATGTGTGGTTGAATTCCACTTGCTAAAATTTTGTTGAGGATTTTTGCATCTATGATCATCAGTGATATTGGCCTGTAGTTTTCTTTTTTTGTGTGCTGTCTTTGGTATTGGCATCAGGGTAATGGTGGCCTCGTAGAATGAGTTTGGGAGTGTTACTTCCTCTGCAATTTTTTGAAAGAATTTTAGAAGGATAGGCATTAGCTTTTGTCTAAATGTTTGACAAAATTCTCTTGTGAAGCCATCTGGTTCTGGGCTTTTGTTTTTATGAAGATTTTTGATTATAGCATCAATTTCAGAGCTTGTATTTTGGTTTTTCATAATTTCTATTTCTTCTGGATTCAGTCTTGGAAGATTGAAGTTTTCTAAGAATTTGTCCATTTCTTCCAGGTTATTCAATTTATTGCCATATCAGTTCAGTTCAGTCATTCAGTTGTGTCTGACTCTTTGCAATCCCATGAACCACAGCACTCCAGGCCTCCATGTCCATCACCAACTCCCAGAGTTTACCCAAACTCATGTCCGTTGAGTCGGTGATGCCATCCAGCCATCTTATCCTCTGCTATCCCCTTCTCCTCCTGCACTCAATCTTTCCCAGCATCAGGGTCTTTTCCAATGAGTCCACTCTTCACATCAGGTGGCCAGAGTACGGAGTTTCAGCTTCAACATCAGTCCTTCCAATGAACACTCAGGACTAATCTCCTTTAGGATGGACTGGTTGGATCTCCTTGCAGTCCAAGGGACTCTTAAATCTCTTCTCCAACACCACGGTTCAAAAGCATTAATTCTTTGGTGCTCAGCTTTCTTTATAGTCCAACTTGCACATCCACACATGACCACAGGAAAAACCATAGCCTTGACTAGACGGACCTTTGTTGGCAAAGTAATGTCTCTGCTTTTGAATATGCTATCTAGGTTGGTTATAACTTTCCTTCCACAGAGTAAGTGTCTTTTAATTTCATGGCTGCAATCAGCATCTGCAGTGATTTTGGAGCCCAGAAAAATAAAGTCAGCCACTGTTTCCCCATCTATTTCCCATGAAGTGATGGGATCAGATGCCATGATCTTAGTTTTCTGAATATTGAGCTTTAAGCCAACTTTTTCACTCTTTTCTTTCACTTTCATCAAGAGGCTCTTTAGTTCTTTGTAACTTTCTGCCATAAGGGTGGTGTCATCTGCATATCTGAGGCTATTGATATTTCTCTCAACAATCATGATTCCAGCTTGTGCTTCATCCAGGAAAGCATTTCTCATGATATACTCTGCATATAGATTAAATATGCAGGATGCCAATATACAGCCTTGACATACTCCTTTCCCAATTTGGAACCAGTCTTTTGTTTCATGCCTAGTTCTAACTGTTGCTTCCTGACCTGCATATAGACTTCTCAGAAAGCAGGTCAGGTGGTCTAGTATTCCATCACTTTCAGAATTTCCCACAGTTCATTGTGATCCACACAGTCAAAGGCTATGGCATAGTCAATAAAGCAGAAATGTATGTTTTTCTGGAACTCTCTTGCTTTTTCAATGATCCAGTGGATGTTGGCCATTTGATCTCTGGTTCCTCTGCCTTTTCTAACACCAGCTTGAACATCTGGAAGTTCACAGTTAATGTATTGCTGAAGCCTGGCTTGGAGAATTTTGAGCTTTACTTTACTAGATTGTGAGATGAGTACAATTGTAAGGTAGTTTGAGCATTCTTTGACATTGCCTTTCTTTGGGATTGGGATGAAAGCTGATCTTTTCCAGTTAATTCTTCTAGGTCTTTGTTAATTGATTCTTGCATTTTCTCCATTTTGTTTTCAATACTTTTGATCATCTTTACTATCATTATTCTGAACTCTTTTTCAATTGGCTTGCCTATTTTTTCTTCATTTATTTGGACTTCTGTGTTTAGTTTGTTCCTTCATTTGTGTAGTATATCTCTGCCTTTTCATTATTTTTTTTTAACTTATTATGTTTGAGGTCTCTTTTTCCCAGGCTTCAAGGTTGAATCCTTTTTTCCTTTTGCTTTCTGCCATTTTTGGTTGGTCCAGTGGTTTGTGTAAGCTTCATATAGAGTGAGATTTGTGCTGAGTTGTTTGTTTGTTTTTCCTCTGATGGGCAGGGCTGGGTGAAGTAGTAATCCTGTCGGCTGATGATAAAGTTCTATTTTTGTTTTGTTTGTTGTTGAGATGAGGTGTCCTGCACAGAGTGCTACTGGTGATTGGGTGATGTTGGGTCTTGTATTCAAGTGGTTTCCTTGGTGTGAGTTCTTACTAGTTGATACTCCCTAGCATTAGTTCTCTGGTAGTCTATGTTCTTAGAATCAGTGCTCCCACTCCAAAGGCTTAGGGCTTGATCTCTGGTCAGGAACAAAGATTCCACAAGTGGTTTGTTTTGGGCTTCCCTGGTAGCTCAGAGGTTAAAGCGTCTGCCTGCAATGCGGGAGACCTGGCTTCGATCCCTGGGTTGGGAAGATCCCCTGGAGAAGGAAATGGCAACCCACACCACTATTCTTGCCTGGAGAATCCCATCGATGGAGGAGCCTGGTAGGCTATAGTCCATGGGTCGCAGAGAGTCGGACATGACTGAGCGATTTTACTTAAGTGAGATTAAAACAAATATCCAAAAATGAGAATCAAAGCTGAACTCCAGACAGATGGCAGTTACAAAATCAGGCAAATAATAATTAAAATAATGGAATATACACACACACACATATATATGTGTGTGTGTGTGTGGGGGGGGGGTATATACACACACCCATGAGCAAAATCAAAACAGTCTGACAAAAACAAAGTACAATAGATTGACCCAGTGAACAAAGGAAATAAAAAATCACATTTACAAGTTAAGAACAAAACTAACTAAAGAACAAAGTCGAAAATAAAACCAAAAGCAATTGCCAAGTGGGGAATAAAGCAATGAAAACAAACTAACAAATATGTTGAGAGGAAAGGAAAGAAAGAAAGAATAAATATGCAAGTTAAATAGAGGTAGATGAGGAAGATTTATATACATTAAAGACTGATTGCAGGGGGAAGAGAAGAGTAGGAAAGGCAAACAAAGGAATAAATGTAGAAAAAATAATAATAGGAAAAAATTGAAGAAGAAAGAAAATAAAGGAAAAAAAACAAAAAAAGAAAAACACCACAGAACTTCAAAAGCCCAAGGTAAATGGGCTTTTGTAAGTGGTTTATAACAACAATAAAAAATGTGACTGAATATACACATATACATATACAGCCATTAGCAAAATCAAAACAGTCTAACAAAAATAACGTATAATAGATTGACCCATAAAACAAAGTAAACCCAAAATTATGTCTACCAGAACAAAACTAACTAAAGCACAAACTGAAAAACAAAACTAAGGCAAAGTGCCAATTGAAGAATAAAGCATGAAATAATGAAAATAAAACTAGCAAATATGATGAAAGAAAACTAAAGAAAGGAAAGAAAGAAAGAATAGATATGCAAAGTTAAACAGAGGTAGATAAAGAAGATTAATATACATTAGAGATTAACTGCAAGGGGAAAATAACAGTAGGAAAAGCAAACAAAGGAATAAGTGTAGAAAAAATAATAATAGGTTTAAAAAATTAAAATTAAAAAAAGAGAGGGGGGAAAAAATGGAAAACTCCCCAGAACTGCAAAAGCCCACCACAGAGGCAGAGGTTAATAACAACAATAATAAATGTGACTGAGAAAAAAAAAAAGGGGGGGGGGGGAGTACAAAAGCTTAATTAGATTTCATAGTGTGAATAAAATTGACAACTATAACAGATCATTCAGGTATGACCTAAATCAAATCCCTTATGATTATACAGTGGAACTGAGAAATAGATTTAAGGGCCTAGATCTGATTGATAAAAGTGCCTGATGAACTATGGAATGAGGTCCGTGACATTGTACAGGAGACAGGGACCAATACCATCCCCATGGAAAAGAAATGTAAAAAAGCAAAATGGCTGTCTGCGGAGGCCTTACGAATAGCTGTGAAAAGAAGAGAAGTGAAAAGCAAAGGAGAAAAGGAAAGATATAAACATCTGAATGCAGAGTTCCAAAGAATAGCAAGAAGAGATAAGAAAGCCTTCTTCAGCGATCAGTGCAAAGAAATAGAGGAAAACAACAGAAAGGGAAAGACTAGGGATCTCTTCAAGAAAATCAGAGATACCAAATGAACATTTCATGCAAAGATGGGCTCAATAAAGGACAGAAATGGTAGGGACCTAACAGAAGCAGAAGATATTAAGAAGAGATGGCAAGAGTACACAGAAGAACTGTACAAAAAAGATCTTCATGACCCAGATAATCATGATGGTGTGATCACTGACCTAGAGCCAGACATCCTGAAATGTGAAGTCAAGCGGGCCTTATAAAGCATCACTACGAACAAAGCTAGTGGAGGTGATGGAATTCCAGTTGAGCTATTCAAAATCCTGAAAGATGATGCTGTGAAAGTGCTGCACTCAATATGCTAGCAAATTTGGAAAACTCAGCAGTGGCCACAGGACTAGAAAAGGTCAGTTTTCATTCCAATCCCAAAGAAAGGCAATGCCAAAGAATGTTCTAACTACCACACAATTGCACTCATCTCACACGCTAGTAAAGTCATGCTCAAAATTCTCCAAGCCAGGTTTTAGCAATATGTGAACCGTGAACTTCCTGATGTTCAAGCCAGTTTTAGAAAAGGCAGAGGAACCAGAGATCAAATTGCCAACATCCCCTGGATCATGGAAAAAGCAAGAGAGTTCCAGAAAAACATCTATTTCTGCTTTATTGACTATGCCAAAGCCTTTGACTGTGTGGATCACAATAAACTGTGGAAAATTCTGAAAGAGATGGGAATACCAGACCACCTGATCTACCTCTTGAGAAATTTGTATGCAGGTCAGGAAGCAACAGTTAGAATGGGACATGGAACAACAGACTGGTTTCAAATGGGAAAAGGAGTTTGTCAAGGCTATATATTGTCACCCTGTTTATTTAATTTACATGCTGAGTATATCATGAGAAATGCTGAACTGGAAGAAACACAAGTTGGAATCAAGATTGCTGGGAGAAATATCAATCACCTCAGATATGCAGATGACACCACCCGTATGGCGGAAAGTGAAGAGGAACTCAAAAGCCTGTTGATGAAAGTGAAAGTGGAAAGTGAAAAAGTTGGCTTAAAGCTCAACATTCAGAAAACAAAGATCATGGCATCTGGTCCCATCACTACATGGGAAATAGATGGGGAAACAGTGGAAACAGTGTCAGACTTTATTTTTCTGGGCTCCAAAATCACTACAGATGGTGACTACAGCCATGAAATTAAAAGATGCTTTCTCCTTGGAAGGAAAGTTATGACCAACCTAGACAGCATATTCAAAAGCAGAGACATCACTTTGCCAACAAAGGTTCACCTAGTCAAGGCTATGGTTTTTCCTGTGGTCATGTATGGATGTGAGAGTTGGACTGTGAAGAAGGCTGAGCGCCAAAGAATTGATGCTTTTGAACTGTGGTGTTGGAGAAGACTCTTGAGAGTCCCTTGGACTGCAAGGAGATCCAACCAGTCCATTCTGAAGGAGATCAGCCCTGGGATTTCTTTGGAAGGGATGATGCTAAAGCTGAAATTCCAGTTCTTTGGCCACCTCATGCGAAGAGTTGACTCATTGGAGAAGACTCTGATGCTGGGAAGGATTGGGGGCAAGAGAAGAAGGGGACGACAGAGGATGAGATGGCTGGATGGCATCCCTGACTCGATGGATGTGAGTCTGAGTGAACTCTGGGAGTTGGTGATGGACAGGGAGGCCTGGCGTGCTGCAATTCATGGGGTTGAAAAGAGTCGGACACGACTGAGCGACTGATTAAATCTGATAACAGAGCAGGAGAAGTGGGGGTTGGGGGAGAATCCAAAAGAATCTACAGAACAAGTCAAAATATAAGAATAATAAATGTTTTTCGTGAGTCACTGCTGTCAGAGTCCTTTCCCTCGCTGGGAGTCACAGTCCACCTCACCTCCCTAGGATGCCCTCCAACACTGTGCTTGTGCTGATCTCTGGACCTGCTGTTGAGGCAGCTCAGATTCTAATCTGGTCCTACTCCTGTGTGTTCTTGTCTACAGCTATCAGAACTAGTGCGTTTTCTTTTGTGGGAACTCTCAATGACTTGTTATATATTCCATAGACACAGAGTCTGCCTAGTTGTTTGTGTGGATTTAATCTGCAGCTTGTACAGCTGGTGGGAAGGTCTTGGGTCTTCTTCCTTAGTCACACTGCCCCTGGGTTTCAATTGTGGTTTTATTTCCACCTCTGCATGTGGGTCATCACTGGGGTTTGCTCCTGGGGCTGCCCTGGAGGACTTGGGTTTGCCCCTGTGAGGGCCAGGTGTGGAGGTGGTACAGCTGCTTGGGTTACATGGGTTCTGGCAGCACCAGGTACTCAGGGGAGTTGGTGGCTAGGGCAGCAGGAAATATAGTGCTTTAGAGGGGTAAAGCAACCAGTATTGGCCAATACGCTCCAGTGTTTTTGCCTGGAAAATGCCCCTCCCTGACAGAGAAGCCTGGCAAGCCAAGTGTACAGGGTCACAGAGTCAGACATTACCGAAGCAACCCTGGACGCATAGACGCAAGACTTGTCTTTGTCTGTGGCAGCACTGCCCCAGTGAGAGTTGAGCATGAAGATGGTGCAGCTGCTTGGTTTGCAGGGACCCTGGCTGCGCCAAGTGTGCAGGGACATGGACTGCCTCTGCCAAAGGAGTTATGGCCCTATCAGAGTCTTTTTTTGAGCCTCTTGTAGCTGGCCATCAGAAGCCCTTGCTGGCCAGTCCTCCTCTGTTGCTCTCCCTGTTCAGGAGCTTACATGGCTCTCTTGCCTGGGGTCCTTCTCTGCTGTTTGGCACGTCAGGCACATGGAGGGCCCCCCCCACTCCACCCCCCACCCCCCTGGCTGGGGTCCTACTCTGTAGTTCCACACATCAGGCACTTAAAGGGGCACCCTGGGTGGGGTCCTTCTCTGTAGTTCCACACATCAGGCACTTAAAGGGGCACCCTGGGTGGGGTCCTATTCTATACTTCAGTGGTAGGCATTTGATGGGCCAGCCTCTCTATTGTTCAGCTGCCAATGCTGGCGTGTTGGGGGAGAGACGCTATAATGATGACTTCTCTCCCTACCCATGACTCAGCAGTATCTTGCCTTGCTTTCATGGCTACCTGGCTTTCCTCCACAGGCATTTCCCACCACAATCTCTTCCTTCACATCCTCTCAACCCGCCTCTCTGGAGTCAACAGCAGCCTTCACCCTGGGGTTGCTCCACAATCCCTAAACTCCAGCTCTCAGCTGCTGCACCTTCCAGCAGACTTTCGTCCCTGTCTGGGGAATGTGTGGCTGCAGCAAGGACTGTCTGATTCTCAGTCCATTTAGGCTGCCACAGATCAGCTGTTTCACTCTCAGCCTTAAATGTTCCTCCTCTGACTCAGACAATTGCCCCAATGTGGGGATTGGACTCCTGCTTCAGCTCCCCCACTGCTAAGGGCAGCTCCAATCCTCCTAACACTCCTGTTTTTCCCCCTAGTTCCTTCATTCTACCGAGTTTTGGGTGATTCTATTTACTCTTTTCCGCTGGTCAGGTACTCCTGTCCACTCTCAGCTGGTGTTCTGTGTGCACCTCTGTGTCTGAAGTTATATTCCTGATGTCTCTGTGGAGAGAGATGTACCCCACATCTACCTACTTCTCCGCTATCTTGTTCTGTCAAATATTGAGTTTTAAGCCAGCTTTTTCACTCTCCTCTTTTACTTTTATCAAGAGGTTCTTTAGTTCCTCTTTGCTTTCTAACAGAAGGGTTGTGTCATCTGCATATCTGAGTTTATTGATATTTCTCCTGGCAATCTTGATTCCAGTTTGTGCTTCATCCAGCCCAGCATTTCATATGATGTACTTTGCATATAGATAAATAAGCAGGGTTGACAATATACAGACTTGAGGTACTCCTTTCCCAAATTGGAACCAGTTCATTTTTCCATGTCTGGTTCTAACTGTTGCTTCTTGACCTGCATACAGGTTTATAAGGAGGCAGGTTAGGTGGTCTGGTATTCCCATCTCTTTAAGAATTTTCCACAGTTTGTTGTGATTCACACAGTCAAAGGCCTTAGCATAGTCAATGAAGCAGAAGTAGATGTTTTCTTGGAATTCTCTTGCTTTTTCTATGATCCAGCAGATGTTGGCAATTTGATCTCTGACTCCTCTGCCTTTTCTAAATCCAGCTTGAACACCTGGAAGTTCTTGGTTCACATATATATCTCTCATAAAATTATATATTTGAATCTTGCTTTTCTAGCTAGTTTGATAATCTTTGCCTTTGGTTGGTATATTTGTACATTTATATTCAATGTAATTGAATGGATGGATTTAAGTTTACTGTCTTACTATTTGTTTATATTCTTTTTTTTTTCCTTCTGGCATTTGTTCTGTTCTTTTATTATGCCTATCCCAACTTGTTTTGGATTAGTAGAGTTACTTAAATACTCCATTTTATTTCTTTTTCATTTCTTCATCTAAACTTTTTAAAATGGTTACTCTATAGATCATCATATGCCCTCTTAACTTACAACATTCTACCAGAAATCAATATTATACCATTTCAGATATAACATTCCTATGGCAGCATGCTTCCACTCACCATCCTCCAATTATTTGTGCTATTTTTGTCATAAAGTTTAATTTTATGTAGGTTGTAATCTATACAATATATTTATATTTTTGCTTTTGCCAATTGTTTTTTTTTATATTAATAAAAATGTTTTCTATTTTTCACATATTTTCATTTCTATCTCCCTTCATTCTTTCATCAGATTTTTTTTCCACCAGGTATTATTTTCCTTTAGCTTAAAAAAATTTTTTTAGAATTTATCATAGTTCAAAACTATTAACAATATATTAAGTTTTTGTTTTTCTAAAAATGTCTTTCAACTTCATTTTTTAATGTTTTCATTGAACACAGAATTCATGTTGACTTTTGTTTTTTTAGGTTTTTAAAGACATTCTATTATCTTCTGGCCTCCCTTATTTCTGATGAAGTGTCAGTCAAAACTCTTTTCATCATTTCCCTGTATGTAATATCTTTTAACCTCTTAGATGGTTTAAGTGTTATTATTTTTCTTTATTTTTTGTTTTGAGTAGTTTTACTACAATATGCCTAAGATGTGTTTTTCATTGTACTTATTTCTGTTCAAAATTCACCAAACTTCTTTGATCTGTAGGCTGTTCTTTCATCACAAAATCTGAAGATCTATCAACTGTTATTTCCTCAAATATTTTTTTCTGCCTATTTTTTCTTTTCCTTCTTCCTGGAACCCCTATCTCCATGCAAATTAGAACTCCTTATATTATCCCACAGGTTATTTATCTCCTGTTCTTTTTTTTTTTTTTTTCAGATTTTTTTCTCTTTGTGTTCATTTGGCTATTTCATGACTATCTATGTTCAAATTCATTAAGATTTTGTTTTGTACTGTCCATCTGCTGTCAAGTCCATCCCGTAAAGATTTTGAACTTCTTTATTTTAGAGCAATCATTTCACTTCTACATGCAATTTTACCTTTAAATACTTCAAATGATTTATAATATTTGCTGTAGTCTTTTGCATTCTAATTTCAATAATTTTGTCATCTGAGAATATGCCTCCATTCACTGTTGAACTGAAATTGAGCTTTTAATCACGTTGAGTTCATTTGTGATCGGCCCAACTCACAATGACTGGTAATATCGCTGCTTTGATTATATTCACATTTAAAGCGGCAGGAAATTTAAAGTGGTTGAGATTATAGATATTTTTGCTTCAAATTTGGATTAAAGCCTTTCACAACTCTGGAACCTAATCAACAGAAGAAGTTATAGGAGTCCACTTCTATGCCCCCTTCAACAAATATTACTTTCTTGGCAAAATATGAGTGGAGAGGATATTAGGACTTAAAAACTGAGCTATTTGTTTTGACATTTGGAATTCTCGATCTCATGTCATCTCACTAGATCACACTGATGGTTGTCCAATACAGTTGACTTCTTCTTGACTCTGAGAATTTTCTCTGTATATATCATCAAGCTTGTACCTCTGGGACCAAGTATCCATCCTTGGATTTAGAAACTTCCACAGCTCTCCAGTAAATTATGAATCACTTATTTCTTCCTAAAATTAAGTTAATCCAGGCTTTTCTGCATTACTTGCTATTTGAAGCTTCATAAAAATATATGATAGTTATTTAGCCTAAGTTTTACTTGTTATCAGGTAGGGAATATCCTTCTCACTCTTGTACATCCAAATTAGAAGCAAACGTTTCTATCAATTTTATAAGTGATTATGTTGGAACCATAAAGCAACTGCTGCTGTTCACTCCTCAGTCACTAAGTCGTATCCAACTCTTTGCAGCCCCATACACTGCAGCATGCTAGGCTTCCCCGTCCTTCACTATCTTCTGGAGTCTGCTCAAATTCATGTCCTTGAATCAGCAGTGCCATCCAACCATCTCACCCTCCGAAACCCCCTTTCTCCTCTTGCCATCAGTCTTCCTCATCATCAGAATCTTTTCAAATGAGTAAAGCAACTGATTTATATGTAAATCTGGTCACTTGTAGATTGTTCCATTAGTTACACATTTTAACAGATTGTCTTGGTTTTTACAGGAGATAATATTATTGGAAAATAGTGATTACTTGGTCATTTTAATTTCACGTTTTATACTTCTTATTTGTTATTTCATTAAGACTCCTAGAACAGTGACATGTGACAGCAGTCATAGACCATTTTAGTGTTATTTCTATACTTTTATGAATGTGATATATTTATCCACTTATTTGCTCAACTGGTAAGTCATCATTATATTAAAATTTTTTCCTTGTGGCAAATCCTGTATCCATCTTGCTTAAAAATATGCCTGTATTTTCTAAATCTATCTTTTATATATAGATAACTATGGTCCCCTCCTAAGAATCCTTCAAAAATTTAGACTAGCTTTTAAATCAGACATTCACTCCTTTTAACTTTCAATAGTAGGGGTAAATGTTATTTCTCCTTAGAAATAGATATTGATCCACTGGTTGAGAAAAGTCATTCAATTATTACATTAAGTTAAAAAAAAGTCCCAAACCAGTTAACATTAGATAATTTTAGCTGAAATAAAAGAAACATGAAATTATCAACTTACTTTTAAATATTGTTACTTGTAAACATTAGAGAAAATGAAATAATAGATGATAATTTAAATATAATTCAGTCTCATTAATTTACCTTTTCTTTCACCAAAATACATTCTTTTTTCTGAGAAGTAAATATTAACAGTCAACTCCTATAGTCCTTGTTCTACAGTAGATGGGCCAAATGAGTACAAAACACTATAATGAATGCTTAAATAAGGATATATAATTCATATAAGTTAAACAGCAAAAAAAAAAAAAGACTAATTCTGTTAAAATAAGGACAGAGTGCTGCTGCTGCTGCTAAGTCGCTTCAGTCGTGTCCAACTCTGTGCGACCCCAGAGACGGCAGCCCACCAGGCTCCCTAGTCCCTGGGATTCTCCAGGCAAGAACGCTGGAGTGGGTTGCCATTTCCTTCTCCAATGCATGAAAGTGAGAAGTCAAAGTGAAGTCACTGAGTTGTGTCCAACTCCTAGCGACCCCATGGACTGCAGCCCACCAGGAAGGACAGAGTAGCATATGGGAAAGTTCACAGAAGCTGTGATGACTGAACTGGATTGTGAAGAAAGGATTATAATTTAGCTGGTGAACAATATTGTGAAGAGCACAGAGGGCTTCCACAGCCAGTGACAGATGTAGATAAATGTTCATAAAAAAGAATATGGAAGTAGAAGAGAGGCTTTTCCTGAAGCTTTTAAAACTAGTACCATGACCAGTATATCCCTTTCATGTTGCCTTTAAAAATATCTGCTAGAATTTAGCTTTTACAGTCTGCCTACTGTCTATTCTTTGTATTGTAGAAGGAAATAACAAACCAAAGTGCTGAGATGAGGATGAAAAGTACTAGAATCTGATATTATCAATAAATTCTTCAGATGCAAATCTACTGATCCCAATGCTAAGGATGTGACAGTAAATATATTTTTCAAACCCTGCTGGGAACCATATGAAATATAAAGGTATAGTCTAGGGTAAGAGTTATTTATCTCTGATATAAACTACATCGTTGATCTCACATTCAACAGGAAATTCAAATAGACTAAAGAGAAAGATATGACTTAGTTTTTTTTAAATTCTATTAGAGATAAAAGATGCCTCATTAGACAAGTATATTAAATTG
The DNA here is from genome assembly GCA_935064755.1 of Tragelaphus eurycerus. Lineage (NCBI taxonomy): Eukaryota > Metazoa > Chordata > Mammalia > Artiodactyla > Bovidae > Tragelaphus > Tragelaphus eurycerus. The sequence continues at coordinate 13,073,739 of CAKXYN010000003.1, forward strand.
GTCAAAGATTTATAAACAACTGCTATAAAACAACATAAATTAGATATGTTAATATAATAGTCAAGGTATATCTTGTCAGGAAATTTACTGGAGTGTGGAAAATGGAGTCTTGATGCATGAGTTTTTGCCGGGAGCCGGCGAGAGGACCTCCGCCCATGGCAAAGGTCATGAGGAAGGAGGCTTGACATATGAAAGGTGATGTCGAACCTCAGGAGTCCCCCTGGAAATCCTCAAGCATCTACCCCCAGATGCAGCTCAGTCGCGAGCTGAAAGCTTTTAAAATTAAAAGAACTCCTCACATAAAATTAATGTATTCTATTACATAGATATTTTCTTATCTTTGCTATCATAAAAAAAAAAAAAAGGCAGAAATTCCTTGGCTTCATTATAGAATATCCCTTCTGCTTCATCCCTATGCAAACCAATTGCTTGGAGATGGATTTTTAGTTGCCCATTTGGTGCATTAGGGAACCTAGTTCAGATTCGTATAGAAGCAACTCTAACTGTACAGCCATTTTTCTTTTTATTTGACTGCCATTACATGGTGCTAAAAATGTCTCCAATTATAAAATATTTATGGCTAACCAGCCTTATAAATACATGAATAACAAAATATTCATTGGCTATAGCTGACAAAACAACAATTAAAAATTAATCTGAAAATATTATAAATGGCCTGGACTTAATCCCAAAATGGCTAACTCTTTATTAGAATGCCAGATGTCTTTATTTAAATATGTATTATTTCTTAATTTATAAAATTAAATTGTTTTTTAGCTGTTTACTACTAAAGAACTTGGGAAATATAAGATCAGCATTCTAGCAAATACATTGCAAAAGAAGATTAGGATAAAAAGTAGAGAAGTACTAGAGAAAAAAACAAGAATAAAGAGGTTTACTATGTAGGAACTATTGGGAAAGAGTAGTTAATCCTAGTCTTTATAAAACAAAGAATGTTCTTATCTCTTTAAAAATAACCCTCCTTTCTACCTAGGATCAATTAAAAACTGTGACTGTCTGAATGTCACTGTAATAAGGACCAAACATGCTTCATAATCTCTAAGTGAAAAGGACACAAGAAAGCAATATCACCAGATACTTTCTGAAACATACATATGTCAGGACTCTACTTCCTGTACAGAGTAAGTCAGACAGTTCAGTCGCTCAGTCATCTCTGACTCTTTGCCACCCCATGAATCTTACCATGCCAGGCCTTGCTGTCCATCACCAAATTCAGAGTTCACCCAAACTCATGTGCATCAAGTTGGTGATGCCATCCAGCCATCTCATCCTCTGTCATCCCCTTCTCCTCCTGCCCGCAATCTCTCCCAGCATCAGGGTCTTTTCCAATGAGTCAACTCTTCACATCAGGTGGCCAAAGTATTGGAGTTTCAGCCTCAACATCAGTCCTTCCAATGTACACCCAGGACTGATCTCCTTTAGGATGGACTGGTTGGTATTCCTTGAAGGCCAAGGGATTCTCAAGAGTCTTCTCCAACACCACAATTGAAAAGCATCAACTCTTCAGCACTCAGCTTTCCTCACAGTCCAACTCTCACAATCATACATGACCAGTGGAAAAACCATAGCCTTGACTACACAGACCTTTGTTGACAGAGTAATGTCTCTGCTTTTGAATATGCTGTCTAGGTTGGTTATAACTTTCCTTCCACAGAGTAAGCGTCTTAATTTAATGGCTGCAATCACCATCTGCAGTGATTTTGGAGCCCAAAAAAATAAAGTCTGACACTGTTTCCACTGTTTCCCCATCTATTTGCCATGAAGTGATGGGACCAGATGCCATGATCTTCATTTTCTGAATGTTGAGCTTTAAGCCAACTTTTTCACTCTCCACTTTCACTTTCATCAAGAGGCTCTTTAGTTCTTTATCACTTTCTGCCATAAGGGTGGTGTCATCTGCATATCTGAGGTTATTGATATTTCTCCTGGCAATCTTGATTCCAGCTTGTGCTTCTTCCAACACAGCGTTTCTCACTATGTACCCTGCATATAAGTTAAAGGAGCAGGGTGACAATATACAGCCTTTATGTACTCCTTTTCCTATTTGGAACCAGTCTGTTGGTCCATGTCCAGTTCTAACTGTTGCTTCCTGACCTGCATATAGGTTTCTCAGAGGCAGGTCAGGTGGTCTGATATTCCCATCTCTTTCAGAATTTTCCGCAGTTTATTGTGATCCACACAGTCAAAGGCTTTGGCATATCAATAAAGCAGAAATAGATGTTTTTCTGGAACTCTCTTGCTTTTTCGATGATCCAGTGGATGTTGGCAATTTGATCTCTGGTTCTCTGCATTTTCTAAAACCAGCTTGAACATCGGGAAGTTCATGGTTCATATATTCCTGAAGCCTGGCTTGGAGAATTTTGAGCATTACTTTACTAGCATGTGAGATGAGTGCAATTGTGCAGTAGTTTGAGCATTCCTTGGCATTGCCTTTCTTTGGGATTGGAATGAAAACTGACCTTTTCCAGTCCTGTGGCCACTGCTGAGTTTTCCAAATTTGCTGGCATATTGAGTGCAGCACTTTCACAGCATCATCTTTCAGGATTTGGAATAGCTCCACTGGAATTCCATCACCTCCACTAGTTTTGTTAATAGTGATGTGTTCTAAGGCCCACTTGACTTCACATTCCAGGATGTCTGGCTCTAGGTGAGTGATCACACCATCATGATTATCTGGGTCATGAAGATCTTTTTAGTACAGTTCTTCTGTGTATTCTTGCCACCTCTTTTTAATATCTTCTGCTTCTGTTAGGTCCATACCATTTCTGTCCTTTATGGAGCCCATCTTTGCATAAAATGTTCCCTTCTTATCTCTAATTTTCTTGATGAGATCTCTAGTCTTTCCCATTCTGTTGTTTTCCTCTATTTCTTTGCATTGATTGCTGAGGAAGGCTTTCTTATCTCTCCTTGCTATTCTTTGGAACTCTGCATTCAAATGGGTATATCTTTCCTTTTCTCCTTTGCTTTTTGCTTCTTTTCTTTTCAAAGGTATTTGTAAGGCCTCCCCAGACAGCCATTTTGCTTTTTTGCATTACTGTTTCTTGGGGATGGTCTTGATCCCTGTCTCCTGTACAATGTCATGAACCTCTGTCCATAGTTCATCAGGCACTCTATCAGATCTAGTCCCTTAAATCTATTTCTCACTTCCACTGTATAGTCATAAGGGATTTGATTTAGGTCAAACCTGAATGGTGTAGTGGTTTTCCCCACTTTAACTTTGAATTTGGCAATAAGGAGTTCATGATCTGAGTCACAGTCAGCTCATGGTCTTGTTTTTGCTGACTGAATAGAGCTCTTCCATCTTTGGCTGCAAAGAATATAATCAATCTGATTTTGGTATTGACCATCTGGTGATGGTCATGTGTAGAATCTTCTCTTGTGCTGCTGGAAGACGGTATTTGCTATGACCAGTGCGTTCTCTTGGCAAAACTCTATTAGCCTTTGCCCTGCTTCATTCCGTATTCCAAGGCCAAATTTGCCTATTACTCCAGGTGTTTCTTGACTTTCTACTTTTGCAGAGTAGGGATCAGTAAATGGAGGTACTGAATTAGGTGACCTCTAAAAGCCTGTAGTAGTGTGTGACTTTATAAATTAATGAACTGGAATTTTCATCTAATTGCCTTTTCATTTCTGACTTTGTAGCAAGTGACTTCTCAAGTTGCTTATCTTCCCTCCATTTCATATGCAACCACTTTCAGGCACTACTTCCACTATCAAGAGGATATTTGGCCTGGAGTATCTGGAGGGACCATCTAGCATTAGACAGATTAATGCTGGAATCTTACTCTAGGCGTAATTTGTAATTCTAGGATGAACCTTGAAGTTAAAATTTCATCACAGATCTTCATTTGGGTATTTCAAAACTTTCACAATTTTTTTTCTAAGTTGGGCAATTTGTCTTTATTACTGATTTCTATGTTCTCTTTCCACCTTAAGGGTATTTCACTGCCACATATGTCAGTCATTTACTTTCTTTCCTTACAGATTATTTTTTAAATATCATTTTTATTCTAAAAATTGCAATGTTTTAAAATCTATATTTTTTCAATAATTGTATCTCATCTTCTTATAACTATATTTTCCACATAAATTTTGTTATTTACATGACTGACACAAAATAGATGCTCAAAGATATTTGCTGAATAATGTTTAATGATTCCAATCCCACTTTTAACATATTTTCTATTGAATCAGTCTTTGCACTTTTTATTTAGTTCATTATATTATCTGATACTCATTCTAATATCTGACAATTTATTCATTCTCTCAATGTTGTTTATGTTTTTTTTCTTTTTAATTTATGTTTTAATGAAGGATAATTGCTTTACAAAATTTTGTTGTTTTCTATCAAAACTCAACATGAATCACCCATAGGTATACATAAACCCTCTTCCTACAACACAAGAGAAGACTCTACACATGGACATCACCAGATGGTCAACACCAAAATCAGATTGATTATATTCTTTGCAGCCAAAGATGGAGGAGCTCTATTCAGTCAGCAAAAACAAGACCAAGAGCTGACTGTGGCTCAGATCATGAACTCCTTATTGCCAAATTCAAAGTTAAAGTGGGGAAAACCACTACACCATTCAGGTTTGACCTAAATCAAATCCCTTATGACTATACAGTGGAAGTGAGAAATAGATTTAAGGGCCTAGATCTGACAGACAGAGTGCTGGATGAACTATGGAATGAGGTTTGTGATATTGTACAGGAGACATGGGTCAAGACCATCCCCAAGAAAAAGAAATGCAAAAAAGCAAAATGGCTATCTGATGAGGCCTTACAAATAGCTGTGAAAAGAAGGGAAGCAAAAAGCAAAGGAGAAAAGGAAAGATATTCCCATTTGAATGCAGAGTTCCAAAGAATAGCAAGGAGAGATAAGAAAACTTCCCTCAGTGATCAATGCAAAGAAATAGAGGAAAACAATAGAATGGGAAAGACTAGAGATCTCTTCAAGATAATTAGAGATATCAAGGAAACATTTCATGCAAAGATGGGCTCCATAAAGGACAGAAACGGTAGGGATCTAACAGAAGCAGAAGATATTAAGAAAAGAGGCAAGAATACACAGAAGAACTGTACTAAAAAGAACTTCATGACCCAGATAATCATGATGGTGTGATCACTCACCTAGAGCCAGACATCCTGGAATGTGAAGTCAAGTGGGCCTTAGAACATATCACTATTAACAAAGCTAGTGGAGGTGATGGAATTCCAGTGGAGCTATTTCAAATCCTGAAAGATGATGCTGTGAAAGTGTTGCACTCAATATGCCAGCAAATTTGGAAAACTCAGCAGTGGCCACAGGACTGGAAAAGGTCAGTTTTCATTCCAATCCCAAAGAAAGGCAATGCCAAAGAATGCTCAAACTACTGCACAATTGCACTCATCTCACATGCTAGTAAAGTAATGCTCAAAATTCTCCAAGCCAGGCTTCAGCAATACATGAACCATGAACTTCCCGATGTTCAAGCTGGTTTTAGAAAATGCAGAGAACCAGAGATCAAATTGCCAACATCTGCTGGATCATGGAAAAAGCAAGAGAGTTCCAGAAAAACATCTATTTCTGCTTTATTGATATGCCAAAGCCTTTGACTGTGTGGATCACAATAAACTGTGGAAAATTCTGAAAGAGATGGGAATACTAGACCACCTGACCTGCCTCTGAGAAACCTATATGCAGGTCAGGAAGCAACAGTTAGAACTGGACATGGACCAACAGACTGGTTCCAAATAGGAAAAGGAGTACATCAAGGCTGTATATTGTCACCCTGCTCCTTTAACTTATATGCAGGGTACATCGTGAGAAACACTGGGTTGGAAGAAGCACAAGCTGGAATCAAGATTGCCAGGAGAAATATCAATAACCTCAGATATGCAGATGACACCACCCTTATGGCAGAAAGTGATAAAGAACTAAAGAGCCTCTTGATGAAAGTGAAAGAGCAAAATGAAAAAGCTGGCTTAAAACTCAACATTCAGAAAACAAAGATCATGGCATCTGGTCCCATCACTTCATGGCAAATTGATGAGGAAACAGTGTCAGACTTTATTTTTTGGGACTCCAAAATCATTGCAGATGGTGATTGCAGCTATGAAATTAAGGCGCTTACTCTGTGGAAGGAAAGTTATAACCAACCTAGACAGCATATTCAAAAGCAGAGACATTACTCTGTTAACAAAGGTCTGTGTAGTCAAGGCTATGGTTTTTCCAGTGGTCATGTATGGATGTGAGAATTGTACTGTGAGGAAAGCTGAGTGCTGAAGAGTTGATGCTTTTCAATTGTCATGTTAGAGAAGACTCTTGAGAGTCCCTTGGACTGCAATGAGATCCAACCAGTCCATCCTAAAGGAGATCAGTCCTGGGTGTTCTTTGGTAGGACTGATTTTGAAGCTGAAATTTCAATATTTTGGCCACCTGATGTGAAGAGCTGACTCACTGGAAAAGACCCTGATTCTGGGACGGATTGCGGGCAGGAGGAGAAGGTGATAACAGAGGATAAGATGATTGAATGGCTTCACTGACTCAATGGTCATGGGTTTGGGTGGACTTCAGGAGTTGGAGATGGACAGTGAGGCCTTGTGTGCCTGATTCATGGGGTTGCAGAGAGGAGGACACGACTGAGCATCTGAACTGAACTGATACATATATCCCCTACCTTTTGAATATCCCTCCCATCTCCTGCCCCATCCCACCCCTGATGTTGATACAGAGTTCCTGTTTGGGTTTCCTGACCCATACAGCAAATTCCCGTTGGCTATCTATTTTACATATGGTAATGTAAGTTTCCATCTTACTCTTTCCATACATCTTTCCCTCTCCCCCATCTCCCCATGTCCATAAGTTTATTCTCTATATCTGTTTCTCCACTGCTGCCATGTAGATAAATTCTTCAGTACCATTTTTCTAGATTTCATATATATGTGTTATAATATGATATTTATCTTTCTCTTTCTGAATCACTTCACTCTGTATAATAGGTTGTAGGTTCATCCACCTCCTCAGAACTGACTCAAATATTCTGACTTTTCATGGCTGAGCAATATTCCATTGTGTATATGTACCACTACTTCTTTATCCATTCATCTGTCAATGGACATCTAGGTTGCTTCCATGTTTTAGTTATTGTAAACAGTGCTGCAATGAACAATGTGATACATGTGTCTTTTTCAGTTTTGGTTTCCTCAGGGTACTTGCCTAGGAGTGGGGTTGCTGGGTCATATGGTGGTTTTAGTCCTAGTTTTTTAAGGAATCTCCATGCTTCCATAGTCTTTCATAGTTGCTGTATCATACTCCAGTCTTCCATAGTCGCTGTATTTACATTCCAACCCACAGTGCAAGAGCGTTCCCTTTTCTCAATACCCTCTCTAGCATTTACTGTTTGTAGACTTTTTGATGATGGCCATTCTGATCCGTGTGAGGTGATGTCTCACTGTGGTTTTGCTTTGCCTTTCTCCAATAATGAGCAACGTTGAGCATTTTTTCATGTGTTTGTTAGCCATCTGTACATCTCCTTTGGAGAAATGTCTGTTTACATCTTTTCCCCATTTTTTGATTGGGTTGTTTGTTTCTCTGGCATTGAGTTGTATGAGCTGCTTGTATATTTTGGAAATTAATCCTTTGTCAGTTGTTTAATTTGCTATTATTTTCTCCCTTTCTGAAGGTTGTTTTCACCTTTCTTATAGTTTCCTTTGCTGTGCAAAAGCTTTTAAATTTAATCAGGTCCCACTTGTTTACTTTTGTTTTTATTTCCATTACTCTAGGAAGTGGGTCATAGCAGATCTTGCTTTGATTTATGTCATCAAGTGTTCTACTCATGTTTTCCTCTGAGAGTTTTATAGTTTCTGGTCTTACATTTAGGTCTTTAATCCATTTTGAGTTTATCTTTGTGTGTGGAGTTAGGAAGTGTTCTAGTTTCATTCCCTTACATGTAGCTGTCCAATTTTCCCAGCACCACTTATTGAAGAGGCTGTCTTTGCCCCATCTTGCCTCCTTTATCAAAAATTAGGTACTCATAGGTACATGGGTTTATTTCTGGGGTTTCTATCTTGTTCCATTGGTCTATATTCTTTTTTTGTGCCAGTACCATACTCTTGTTGACTGTAGCTTTGTAATATAATCTGAAGTCAGGAAGGTTGATTCCTCCAGCTCCATTCTTCTTTCTCAAGACTGCTTTGGCTATTCAGGGTCTTTTGTGTTTCCATATGAATTGTGAAATTTTTTGTTCTAGTTCTGTGAAAAATGCCACTGGTAATTTGATAAGGATCACACAGAATCTGTAGATTGCATTTGGTAATATAGTAATTTTCACAATGTGGATTCTTCCTACCCAGGAACAAGGAATATCTCTCCATCTGTTTATGTCTTCTTTGACTTCCTTTATTAATGTCTTATAATTTTCTGTGTACAGTTCTGTTTTCTCCTTAGGTAAGTTTATTCCTAGATATTTAATTCTTTGTGTTGCAATGGTGAATGGGATTGATTCCTTAATTTCTCTTTCTGATTTTTCTTTGTTAGTATATAGTAATGCAAGTGATTTATGTGTATTGATTTTGTAACCTGCATCTTTGCTAAATTCACTGATTAGCTCTAGTAATTTTCTGATATTCTCTTTAGGGTTTTCTATGTACAGTATCATGTCATCTGCAAACAGTGAGAGTTTTACTTCTTCTTTTCTGATCTGGATTCCTTTTATTTCTTTTTCTTCTCTAATTGCTGTAGCTAGTAATTCCAGAAATATCTTGAATAATAGTGGTGAAAGTGGAAACCCTTGTCCTGTTCATGATCTAAAGGGGAATGTTTTCAGTTTTTCACCATTGAGAATAACATATGCTGTAGACAATGGCACCCCACTCCAGTAATTTTGCCTAGAAAATCCCATGGATGGAGGAGCCTGGTAGGCTGCAGTCCATGGGGTCACTAGAGTCGGACACAACTGAGCGACTGCACTTTCACTTTTCACTTTCATGCATTGGAGAAGGAAATGGCAACCCAATCCAGTGTTCTTGCCTGGAGAATCCCAGGGACAGGGGAGCCTGGTGGGCTGCTGTCTATGAGGTTGCACAGAGTTGGACATGACTGAAGTGACAGCAGCAGCAGCAGCAGGCTTATCATACATGGCTTTTACTATGTTGAGGTAGGTTCCTTCTATGCCCATTTTTTTGAAGAGTTTTAATCCATAAATCGGGGAAGGCAATGGCACCCCACCCCAGTACTCTTGCCTGGAAAATCCCATGGATGGAGGAGCCTGGTAGGCTCCAGTCCATGGGGTCGCTAAGAGTCAGATATGACTGAGCAACTTCACTTTCACTTTTCATTTTCATGCATTGGAGAAGGAAATGGCAACCCACTCCACTGTTCTTGCCTGGAGAATCCCAGGGACAGAGGAGCCTAGTGGGCTGCCGTCTATGGGATAGCACAGAGTCGGACACGACTGAAGCGACTTAGCAGCAGCAGCAGCAATCCATAAATGGGTGCTGAATTTTGTCAAAGGCTTTTTTTGCATCTATTGAGATGATCATATGGTTTTAATCTTTCAATTTGTTAATATGGTGTATCACACTGATTGATTTGCGTATATTGATGAATCTTTGCATTTCTGGAATAAACCCAAGTTGATCATGGTGTATGAGCTTTTTGATGTGTTGCTGAATTCCACTTGCTAAAATTTTGTTGTGAATTTTTGCATCTATGTTTATCAATGATATTGGCCTGTAGTTTTATTTTTTTGTGTGTTATCTTTGTCTGGTTCTGGTATAAGGGTGGTGGTGGTCTTATAGAATGAGTTTGGGAGTGTTCTTTTCTCTGCAATTTTTTTGAAATAATTTTAGAAGGATAGGCATTAGCTCTTCTCTAAATGTTTAACAGAATTCTCCTATGAAGCTGTCTGGTCCTGGGCTTTTGTTTTTGTGGAGATTTTTTATCACAAGGTAATTTCAGTGCTTGTATTTGGATTGTTCATAATTTCTATTTCTTTCTGATTCAGTCTTGGAAGATTGAAGTTTTTTAAGAATATGTCCATTTCTTAGAGGTTAATCAAATTTATTGTCATATAGTTGCTCATATGGAGAAGGCAATGGCAACCCACTCCAGTACTCTTACCTGGCAAATCCCATGGATGGAGAAGCCTGGTAGGCTGCAGTCCATGGGGTCACTAGGAGTCGGACATGACTAAGCGACTTTACTTTCACTTTTTACTTTCATGCATTGGAGAAAGAAATGGCAACCCACTCCAGTGTTCTTGCCTGGAGAATCCCAGGGACAGGGGAGCCTTGTGGGCTGCCATCTATGGGTTCGCACAGAGTTGGACATGACTGAAGCGACTTAGCAGCAGCAGCAGTTGTTCATAATTGTCTATTATAATCCTTTGTATTTCTGAATTGTCTGTTGTAACTTCTTTTTTATTTCTAAATTTGTTGATTTGATTCTTCTCTCTTTTTCTTGATGAGTCTGGCTAAAGACTTGTCAATTTTATTTATCTTCTCAAATAACCAGTTTTAAGTTTTATTAATCTTTACTATTGTTTCTTTCATGTATTTTTCATTTATTTCTGCTCAGATCTTTATGATTTTGTTCCTTCTACTAATTTTGGGGTTTTTCTGTTCTTCTTTTCCCAGATGTTTAGGTGTAAAGTTAGGTTGTCTATTTGATGTTTTTTGAAAAAGCAGAGACATTACTTTGTCAACAGAGGTCCGTCTAGTCAAGGTTATGGTTTTTCCAGTAGTCATGTATGGATGTGAGAGTTGGACTATAAAGAGAGCTGAGCGCCAAAGAATTGATGCTTTTGAACTGTGGTGTTGGAGAAGACTCTTCAGAGTCCCTTGGACTGCAAGGAGATCCAACCAGTCCATCCTAAAGGAGATCAGTCCTGGGTAGTCATTGGAAGGACTGATGTTGAAGCTGAAACTCCAGTACTTTGGCCACCTGATGCAAAGAGCTGACTCATTTGGAAAGACCCTGATGCTGGCAAAGATTGAGGGCAGGAGGAGAAGGGGATGACAGAGGATGAGATTGTTGGATGGCATCACTGACTCAATGGACATGGGTTTGGGTAGACTCCAGGGGTTGGTGATGGACAGGGAGGCCTGGCGTGCAGTGGTTCATGGGGTTGCAAAGAGTCAGACATGATTGAGTGACTGAACTGAACTCAACTGAGGTAGGATTATATTGTTATAAACTTCCTTCTTAGAACTGCTTTTGCTGCATCCCATAGGTTTTGAGTTGTCATGTTTGCATGGTCATTTATTTCTAGAAATGTTTTGATTTCCCTTTTGAGTTGTTCAGTAACCTTTTGGTTATTTAGAAACATGTTGTTTAATCTCTGTGTATTTGCATTTCTTACAGTTTTTTTTTCTTGTAATTGATATCTAGTCTCATAGTGTTGTGGTTAGATAAGATGCCTGATATGATTTCAATTTTCTTAAATTTACTGAGGCTTGATTTGTAACACAAGATGTGACCCAAGACAATGCAAGAAAAGAAAACTACAGGCCAATATCAATGATGAACATAGATGCAAAAATCCTCAACAGAATTTTAGCAAACAGAATTCAGCAACACATCAAAAAGCTTTATACCATAATCAAGTTGGGTTTATTCCAGGAATAAACCACATCTATCCTGGAGAATGTTCCATGTGCACTGGAGAAGAAGGCGTATTCTTCTGCATTTCAATGGAATGTCTTGAAGCTATCAATAAGACCCATCTCATCTAATATATCATTTAAGACTTGTGTTTCCTTATTAATTCTCTGATTTGATGATCTGTCCTTTGGTGTGAGTGGAGTGTTAAAGTTTCCTGGGGAGGAGCTAAGATGGCAGACGAGTAGGACGGGGAGAATACTTTCTCCTCCACAAATCCATTAAAAGAACATTTGAATGCTGAATAAATTCTACAAAACAACTTCTGAATGCCGGCAGAGGACATCAGGCACTTGGAAAGACAATTCATTGTCTTCAAAAGGAGATTACGAGCCCTGTGGCAACTCCTTTTGCAGAGAAGCGGCGCGGACACCAGCATCTGCTATTAGCAAGCAGGGGCTGGGCTAGGAGGATCGGCGCGGCCTGCATCGCTTTGAGTAAGGATTTGGCCTGGCTATCCCGAGGGCTACCTGACTGAAATAACCAGACTGTTGAATATCTACTACGTCAAAAGCCAGCCCTAACCTAAGACACCACCAGGACTACATACAGAACAAAGGACTGCACAGAGATAGCCGGCTGCAGACTGTCCCACTCCGGTGACAGGCAGCCAGAGCTGGAAGCGGACAACCACAGCCCTAGAGAGACACTGTCTACAAAAATGTGCTAACTAATGCTTCTTGGGGCTCTGGACGGTCAACATCCACCTGAAAATGTGCGCCAGTCGTATACCCAGAAAACTGAGCAGTGGGGAGGTGATAAATCGCAGCAGCTGCGCTTGCTAAACACTTCATCACCTGTGCTACTCGGACCTGGGAAGGGCACAAAACGCAGACCCAACCGCCGAGCTTCTGGGGACTATCCAAGTGCCTGAACCTGGCCGGCTTAGATTTGGGTGTTCATCTCTGCCCCCCCCGTAACACGGCAGAGATCAGATATTGAAAAGACCAGTAAACCACCTCAATAAAGAGAATTCAACAAACTACCAGAATATAGTAAGGACACTCTAAACTTGGCAATTTTAACAAAATGAAGAGACAAAAGAATACCCAGCAGCTAAAGAAACAGGATAGATGCCCACCAAACTAAACCAAAGAAGAAGAGATAGGGAATCTACCTGATAAAGAATTCCAAAAAATGATAGTGAAACTAATCCAAAATCTTGAAATCCAAATGGAATCACAGTTAAAGAGTCTGGAGACAAGGATTGAGAAGATGCAAGAAAGGTTTAATAAGGACCTAGAAGAAATAAAAAAGAGTCAACACATAATGAATAATGCAATAAATGAGATCCAAAACACCCTGGAGGCAACAAATAGTAGAATAACAGAGGCAGAAGATAGGATTAGTGAATTAGAAGATAGAATCCTAGAAATAAATGAATCAGAGGAGAAAAAAGAAAAACGAATCAAAAGAAATGAGGACAATCTCAGAGACCTCCAGGATAACATTAAATGCTACAACATTCGAATCATAGGAGTTCCAGAAAAAGAAGATAAAAAGAAAGACCATGAGGAAATACTTGAGGAGATAATAGTTGAAAATGTCCCTAAAATGGAGAAGGAAATTACCACTCAAGTTCAAGAAATCCAGAGAGTCCCTAACAGGATAAACCCAAGGCGAAACGCCCCAAGACACATATTAATCAAACTAACAAAGATTAAATATAAAGAACAAATATTAAAAGCAGCAAGGGAAAAACATCAAATAACTCACAAGGGAATTTCCATAAGGAAAACAGCTGATCTTTCAATAGAAACTCTCCAAGCCAGGAGGGTAGGGCAAGACATAATTAAAGTGATGAAAGAAAATAACTTACAGCCTAGATTATTGTATCCAGCAAGGATCTCATTCAAATATGAAGGAGAAATCAAAAGCTTCACAGATAAGCAAAAGTTGAGAGAATTTAGCACCACTAAACCATTTCTCCAACAAAAACTAAAGGACATTCTCTAGATAGGAATCACTAATAGGGTGTATAAATTCGAACCCAAAACAATAAAGTAAATCCTATTTATCAACAATTGCTTTAAATGTTAATGGGCTGAATGCCCTAATCAACAGACAAAGACTGGCCGAATCGATACAAAAACAAGACCCCCTACATACCTTGTCTACAAGAAACAACCAAAAGACTAAAATGGGTCAAATGGATACAAAAACTAGACCCCTATATATGTTGTCTACAAGAGAACCACCTTAAAAAAGGGGATATATACTGACTGAAAATGAAGGGCTGGAAAAAGATTTTCTATGCAAATATGGACCAAAAGAAAACAGGAGTAGCAATACTCATATCAGATAAAATTGACTTTAAAGATCCTGAAAAGGAGACAATCAAGGTTATACATAACAACTTAAAGGAACAATCCAAAAAGAAGTTATAACAATTATAAATATATATGCACCCAACATTGGAGCACTGATATATCTAAGACAAACATTAATTAGTATGATAGAAGAAATATGCAACAATACAATAATAGTGGGAGACTTTAATACCCCACTCATACAATCTGGCTATATTAGACAAAGTAAAGAGGAAAACATTTACTTATGAGCCTCAAAAAATTCAGTTCACTCAGGAGAGTTAAAAAAAAATAGACTTATTTGTTCACTCTGTAAAGGTTTATTGACTATTTTATGGGTCTGGTATCACTTTGGGTAGTAGGGAGGAAGAAGTGACAAATGTTATCCTGTTCTAAATAATATATTGTGGTAAAGATAGACCTACCAATACAAAATACCAAGATGTGCCTATGATGAGGACACCCAAACTGGACTTTTAGTTTCCTGAACTTTTTAATTCCAGATCAAACTCCTAATATAGGATGAATTCAACATGAATTCAACACTTTTTTTTAAGTGTTCTTTATGATTAAAAACAGAAAGCCATTAGTTAAGAAATTACATATACTCCTCCCCCACCATCACTCCCCTTCTTTCTTCCCATTTCCCTCCCACCCTCATTGATCCTTTCCTTTGTCCATTTTCCCCTGCAAAAAATAAAAAGTAAAAAAAAAAAATAAAGTTTCCTAATATTCTTGTGTTACTGTCAATTTCTGCTTTTACATATGTTTTTTCATTGCTTCTCACTTAATTCACTTTTTATATTAACATTAAAGTCACTGTTATGTTTTCTGTTTTCCTTATATTGATCCTGTGCATGTCTTTTTAAGTTAATAAGGATTTTATATATTTTGTTGCCATTATGAATAAGATCATCTATTATTACTGAATCACAAATCAATATTTAATATGTTGGTTTGTAATCAATAATTTTATTGTAATATCATTATCTATAATAGGTTTTGGTATTCTCTCAAGTATATTTTCTGGAATAAAACAATAACTTTGTCTATTCCTTTCAAATAATCTTACCTCTTACTTCTATCTTAATACATGGGCTATAGTTTCCAGAATAATATTAAATAACAGTACTGGTGACAAGGATTATTTATTCTACCTGTCTAAATAAGAAATTATATAATTTTTAATCATTAAAGAGAATGGTGAATGTTGGTTTGTCCAAATATCATCTATAGCTCTTGATTCCTATGTTTCTTGCTGATTTTTAAACACTTTTAATCCTTCTCTTGAAGTATATTTCTTGAGTTGCTTTTCTATGGAAGGTCAGATCAGATCAGTCGCTCAGTAGTGTCTGACTCTTGGCAACCCCATGAATCGCAGCATGCCAGGCCTCCCTGTCCATCACCAACTCCTGGAGTTCACTCAGACTCATGTCCATCGAGTCAGTGATGCCATCCAGCCGTCTCATCCTCTTTCATCCCCTTCTCCTCTTGCCCCCGATCCCTCCCAGCATCAGAGTCTTCTCCAATGAGTCAACTCTTCGCATGAGGTGGCCAAAGTACTGGACTTTCAGCTTTAGCATCATTCCTTCCAAAGAAATCCCAGCGCTGATCTTTAGAATGGACTGGTTGGATCTCCTTGCAGTCCAAGGGACTCTCAAGAGTCTTCTCCAACACCACAGTTCAAAAGCATCAATTCTACGGCACTCACCCTTCTTTACAATCCAACTCTCACATCCATACATGACCACAGGAAAAACAATAGCCTTGACTAGACGAACCTTTATGAGTATGATCCAGTTCAAACATTTAGAAAACTTTAGGCTAAAAGAAAGTCCCGTCACTTCATGACAAAAAGAAGGGGGAAAAGTAGAAACAGTGACACACTATTTTCTTGGGCTCCAAAATCACTGTGGACAGTGATGGCAGCCATGAAATTAAAAGATGCTTACTTCTTGGAAGGAAAGCCATGACAAAACCTAGACAGCATATTAAAAAGCAAAGACATCACTTTGCCCACAAAGGTAGAGTATGACATGGTTAGATAGCATCACTGACTCAATGGACATGAATTTAAACAAACTCCAGGAGATAGTGAAGGACAGGGAAGCCTGGTGCACTGCAGTCCATGGGGTTGCAGAGTCTGACAGGATGTAGTGACTGAACAGCAACCACAGGCTAACAGAGTGTGTCAGAGCAGTCAAAGAATGTTTTCCAAAAGGAAAAACATTTTAGGTGACTGCTGCTACTGCTGCTAAGTCGCTTCAGTTGTGTCCGATCTGTGCGACCCCCAGAGACGGCAGCCCACCAGGCTCCCCCGTCCCTGGGATTCTCCAGGCAAGAACACTGGAGTGGGTTGCCATTTCCTTCTCCAATGCATAAAAGTGAAAAGTGAAAGTGAAGTCGCTCAGTGTCCTACTCTTAGTGACCCCATGGACTGCGGCCCACCAGGGTCCTCCGTCCACGGGATTTTCCAGGCAAGAGTATTGGGGTGGGGTGCCGACTAGCAAACTATAGTTTCTGGGGATTTCCACAGAATTCCCCATGGATGGAACCACCAGAGTAAACACTCTATTAGCAAAAGCAGTTAACAAGCCAAGTGCTATAAACTGCAACAAATGTTACCACAGGTCATCTCAAATGATTTCCCTTCTGAGTAGCTTTTATCTTAATTATAAAAACATAGACCTATAGTGCATGAAATTTTAGGTAAAAATTTTTATACACACACAGATAGATCTATTTATATAGCTCTGTCTATATTTGTATCTTTCCATTTATCCAACTCCAGATTATTTTCCCAAACTGCTTTTGCACACCAAAATACTTATATAGTCATTAATAAAAAATCAGAATTTCACAAGAAAGGCAATTATATTATGAAGAATATATTATCTTAATAAAAATGCTTTCACTAATTATCAAGGTAAGTTGTCATTCCTCCTTTTTATACATTATATGTTCAATTTCAATCACCTTACAGTTATAATTATTTCATCTACTATATAAGTACATTCCACTTTGAGATCATTTTAGACAATTGTGGTATGTTGGATTGAAGTCATGATGATCTAAAATAAGACTGAATGCCATTTAATGAGAATTGGATTGTGAATTATAATTTACACATCACACTCATTTTAAGCATAAAAAAAGAGAAAATTCAGCATGTATTCTGGTTTCCTGACAAATAATATGTTCTACTTTGACAACTTGTAAAATGATCGGTATTTTAACAAGCAATTCTAGCAAACAAGTGCTAAATTTAAATTTTCAAAAAAGGTGGTTATGAAAATATTATTTTAAAAAATGAATTTGTATCATTTATATTTTGTTTCTATACAATTGAAAAATAAACTTTCTGACATTTATCTATAAAGCATATCAGTTCTACTTTCATGTCTTATAAGTCATAGAAGATCTAGGTGCATACATATACATATATACTTCATATAAACAATTGTACATATGTATATATATGCACATATATGCACACATATTTCATTGAATTACATTTATATTGATTCATATCAAAAAAGATATATCAAAACTTAATTTTAATATGCAAAGTACAAAAAAGGTACTGAAATATGCTGTTCTATTTGCAGAACAAGTGTAGTAGGAAAACAAGTTTTACTTGCAGCATTAGTATAATTTCTGAGTGATCTTAACCTTGAAATGGTTTAGTGTCTTTCATGTCAAGTCTAATGTTTGAAAGTGTTCAATGACCCCAAGCAGCATTAAAGAACTGTGCTTTGTAAGTTCTATACAAAAGCCTTTCTACTAACAAACTCAGCTAATGCAAGCAACTGGACCAATATTAAACCATATTTCAGACTCCTTTGGGGAAAACTAGAATCTCAGAAGTGAAATAAAATTAAAACAATTTATCTTGTTGCACTTTCAAATAATACATTGCTTAACTCAAAATGAAATCAAAATGTCTACTTCTGATACTGATCCTACATGTTGAAGATAACTGTATACTCATGCCCTGGTTCTTGCATGGAAGAATTTTCTTTATGACTAAGGGAATCCAAGAGGAAGGAGTTGGCTATTCTCTCAACACCATGACAAATGAAAAACAAAACAACAAACAAAAAGCATCCCAAGGGCTTAGGGGACCTCCTGCAGATTAATACATAAGCACCCATCTATTTTGGTATAATCACTCCATATGCTGCTACGTTACTTCAGTCGTGTCCGACTCTGTGAGACCCCACAGACGGCAGCCCACCAGGCTCCCCCATCCCTGGGATTCTCCAGGCAAGAACACTGGAGTGGGTTGCCATTTCCTTCTCCAATGCACGAAAGTGAAAAGTGAAAGTGAAGTCGCTAACTCCTGTCCTCTTTTATAAATAGAGAATGGAAAGAATGGGGATGCTCCTGGAGATCCATGGAAGCCAGTGTAGCATAGCCAAGAAGCCCTTGGCTAATCAGCCCCTGTCCTACCCCCACTTTATCTTGCTTGGCAGAAGTAGGGCATGACGGGAGCTCTGTTGGTTGTCTAGAATTGCACCTTGTCTACAGCTTGGGCAACCTTGGTGTGTCAGGGATCAAGTGCTTTACTGCAATGGCATCTTGGGACACTCTCCAGAAGGAAAGGATATTTTACTAGAAGAGACCAGTCTTGTTTCAGGCCAAGGAATACATAAGCTACAAATGTGATCAGACTGCAAATTTATTATCTCTAAAAATGTGTTTTGAAAATACTAGAATGCCTATAAATGCATGCTGAATGAATGAAAAAGTAAAATTTCATAATACTTTTAGTAGCCCGTATCATATGATCACTCTTACTGTTATGAAGTGAATCCTTGTAAGTAACTGAGTCCCTTCTCAATGCAACTTAATTCTGTTTTCTTAAGCACACTACTTAGCAATTGAGAACAACAGATTTGCATGAGAACAATGCATATATTTGAATTTGGCTATTAATTCATGTCTAATATTTTATCACAAGATTAAAATATTAGGTAAATTCAATTCAGTAAAAATAAGTCAAACTTGTTTTAAAAATCAGAGAAACGTTTTCCTTTGTGAGACAAACATGTTTATGAGCAAATATTTTTGTTTTAATCAGGTAATATAATTGCATAGTATCTCAATTAAATCACTCCAAACATACTAACTGCTTTTGGAGAAAGTATTGAGAAAATTAGAAGGTTAAAAGGATTTTCCAGCAGCTTCCCTGGTGGTTCAGATAATAAAGATTCTGCCTGCAATGCAGGAGACCCAGGTTCGATCCCTGGGTCAAGAAGATCCTCTGGAGAAGGAAATTGCAACCCCACTCCAGTATTCTTAACTGGAAAAGCCCATGGACAGAGGAGCCCAGTGGGCTACACACTATGGGGTCACAAAGAGTCGGACACGACTGAATGACTAATACACATACATCATGTACTTAAAAGAAGACCCAGTCTGGGACCCAGGAGGCTGCAGCCAGCCCTCACCCTGTTCTCCAACTTACAGTGTTGTAAGAGTTAAAATAATTTTTTTTTCCCTTTCCATGTGTCCTATATCATTTTGTTAAGACATTTCTTTGGTGTGACTTCAAAGAGGGAATTTGGTATTTATCTTAGCAATTCAAAATAAATGCTACCCTCTCAATTTGTCCCGGCCGCTTCTCCTCCTGCTGTGTCCACAGTTCCATTCTCTGCATTCCTGCTCTGCAAACTACTCCATCAGTACCATTTTTCTAGATTCTATATACATGCACTGATATACAATATTTTTCTGTTTCTGACTTACTTCACTTTATATAACAGGCTCTAGGTTCATCTACCTTAGTTCAACTGACTCAAATTTGTTCCTTTTTATGACTAATATTTCACTGTATATATGTATCACAACTTCTTTATTCATTCATCTGTGGATGGATATCTCCAATTAAAATTAAAAAATAAATAGATACTAGAGCCACAGTGTCTGGGTTCAAATATCAGCTCTAAAACTTAATTTATATGTGACCTTGGACCTTATTTAACTTTTTTGTACTTAATTTCTTCATGTATAATTGGAGATAATGAGAGTTTCTTTTTTTACAAAATTCTTGGGGACATGAAATAATAAATTAATGTGTTTAAGGTACTTAGAAACTTTTGACCCTGTGTAAGTAATAGCTGGGCTTCCCTGGTGACTCAGAAGTTAAAGGGTCTGCCTGCAATGTGGGAGACCTGGGTTCCATCCCTGGGTTGGGAAGATCCCCTGGAGAAGGACATGGCAACCCACTCCAATATTCTTGCCTGGAGAATCCCATGGATGGAGGAGCCTGGTAGGCTACAGTCCACGGGGTCGCAGAGTCGGACATGACTGAACGAGTGACTTAAGTATTAGCTATTATTATTACTATTAAAGTCCATTGATTTTTATTTGCTTTGAGAGGGCTTTGATTTGGTATTAACCACAGAGGGCTATGCTGTACCTTTACAGATTAGAGAACAGAAAGCTTGTAATTAGACTCATCTTGAATATTGTCCAACTCCAAGATGGAAAGGGTCCTATAACTTGAGCAATCTCAGGGCCTCTCTGGGAGAATAGAAGCCTCCGTATCCTCATTGCACAACCTTTCCAGGGTCCAACTTTTCACAAGTGCACAGTACTTTATTATAGAAAAATACATTTCTGTGTAAAGTTACAGTAAGTTCTTACTCTAGTTGAGAAATGTATATTGATGACAGCTACCTGTGAAAGAATGAACTTAGAACGTTCTCTAACATCATACATAAAAATAAGCTCAAAATGAATTAAAGACCTAAATGTAAAGCTGCACACTATAAAACTCCTAGAGGAAAACATAGGCAGAACACTCGTTGATATAAGTCACAGCAATATCTTTTTGGATCCATCTCCTAGAGTAATGGAAATAAAAACAACAATAAACAAATGAGACCTACTTAAACTTAAAAGCCTTAGCACAGCAAAGGACATAATAAAACAAAAAGACAACTTACAACATGGAAGGAAATATTTGCAAGCAATGCAACTGACAAGGAAACAATCTCAAAAATATACAAACAGCTCATACAGCACAATAACAAAAAAAACAAAATACAAAAAACCTAGTCAAAAAATGGACAGAAGATCTAAATAGACATTCCTCTAAAGAAGACATACGATGGCCAAAAGGCACATGAAAAGATGCTCAACATTGCTAATTTTAGAGAAATCAAAACTACAGTGAGGTACTACCTCACACCAGTGAGAATGGCCATCATCAAAAAGTCTAAAGCAATAAATGCTAGAGAGGATGTGAAGAAAAGAGAACCGTCTTATACTCTCGGTGGGAATGTAAATTGATACAGCCACTATGGAGAACAGAATGGAGGTTCCTTAAAAAAATAAAAATAGAGCTACCATATTATTCAGCAATCCCACGCCTGGGCATATATCTGGAGAAAACTATAGTTTGAAAATAAACATACACTGCAATGTTCATAGCATCACCACTTACAACAGCCAAGAAAGGGAAGCAACCTACGTGTCCATTGACAAATAAATGGATAAAGAAGATGTGTTATATATAAACACTGGAATATTACTCAGCTGTAAAAAAAAAAAAAAAAAAATGAAAGGTTGTCATTTGTAACAACATAAACGGACCTAGAGATCATCATAGTTAGGTGAAGTAAGCCAGACAGAGAGAGACAAATATCATATGACATCACTTATATGTGGAATCTAAAAATAGGAATATAAATGAATGCATTTACAAAACAGATAAAACTCAAAGACATAAAAAAAAAACAAAGCGATGGTTTCCAAAGGGGGAGGGAGGGGAGGGATAAATACAGAGTTTGGGATTAAAATATACACACTACCATATACAAAATAAACAGCAAGGATCTACTGTAAAGCAGAGGGAACTATACTATCTTGTAATAATCCACAATAGAAAGAAAAAGAGTAGATACAGTTTATCTATGTGTGTGTATGTGTAAGTGAATCACTTTGGTGTACATCTGAAACTAACACATCATAAATTAACTATATTTCAACTAACACAACATTGTATTATAAATTATACTTCAATTTAAAAGAGAAAATATATGAAGTAGGATAAAATATAAGTAATGCAGTATATTATACATAGTAGAGGTAAGTTCATTTCATTATTTTTTGTTTCTGTTATGTTATACATAGAGATTAAACTATATGAAATTACCATTTTTAAGATCAAAAGGTCCAATATCTGCAGATTCATATGGTTCCCTTTAACAGGATGTGTGCATTTTTGGAATATGTAAAAAAAAATTTTCTGTGAATCATAGTAAAAATTTTAAAACCACTAAAAAAAATAAGAAATGAATATTGAGTCTTTCTTACAGACTATGGGGGCACTAGTATGAGAAGATGTGACAACTGATGAACCCCCAAGAATTTAGAGTTTAGACAAAATGTTTTTTGGCTCAACCCTTAATCAACATGTTTCTTTTTCGCTTCCCCCAAATCCAGGGCAAAACCATTCCTGATCTCCAAATTCTAATGGGATATTTGCTTGCTCGTTGTGACACCATCCCTTAATAATGAATGTACCAATTCATCCTATTCATCACTTTTTAAAGACCTCAACAACAGGCCCCTGGAGTACAGCTACAGAAAAAAAAATTCTCTAGATGTATGAAAGTCTTGGTTGTTTTCAGTTCAAGACAAAACAAAAATGTCTCATTTCTGCATTTTTCTGAATCAGTGATCGCAAACGCTGTTAATGGCGGTATGAGGATATGTTAGCCAAGGCTGCGTAACTTTGTAAAATAAAACATTTGGCTACAATCTAAGAAGACTGGTTGTTTTGTTACTATACAGAAATAAAGAAAAGACTGAGATATTGTATAGCAAATAGATTCTGTTTCATATCATTTATTAGGATGGTCTTATATGAACTATTCAAAGAAAGCTTATTTATTAAAAAAAAAAAAAAAAAAGCTCTCCAAAACCCCAATCACTTAATAGTCCAGTAATCACTAAGTAGCCATTTATTCAATTTGGTAATGGTCTGATTAAACAGTTCTCTAGTACACTAAACCCATAGAGGTGAAATAAAACATTAGAGGCAAATGATTTTACCCAATGATGCATTTTCTATTTCTAGGTCTTCACTTTCAAAAATAAATAGGAAGTTGGTATATTTCAGTAGAATTTACTTGCTCAGTTTTGTAAGTACAAGTTGGCCAGAGTAATATAATTCTGTATGGATTATATGTTCAAAGACCAGTTTTCCTCTAATTATGTTGCTTTAAATTTCTGCTACAACTTAATTGCACACACGTGCATTTGTGTGAAAGATGATATATTTAAATGAAGTGAAATAGTCTATATATATATATGATTTTAAAGAAACTTCACAGAGATTTTGAAAAGGCCCTAGTTAAAGAAAAATGAGCATGTATATTACTTTCTTGTATTTATAGAGGCTTGTCTCCTTAAAAATAGACTATCCTTTGAAAGTCTGTTAGCAAATACACTGGTCTCACACATAGTCACTATTTAAGCCGCTAATAGTGCCATCTGTTGGTAGCAGTAATGCTGATTTCTTTGTTTTCTATAGCTCTGTTTTGTTCCCATCTATGAAAATCCTTAGGTGGAAAGGAGCTTCTCCTCCACAACATGGCCATTTTCAAGTCCAGATACCATAAGGTGGATTCACTCTTCCTCCATGAGGCCCAGCCAAGAGTCTGGTACCTAATATATAGTCACTTGATTTTTTTTTTTTAATTAAAAAAAAAAATTAAGATTTTCTCGTTACAAGAGGAAAACAAACACAAGAAAGCTGATATATACTTTTGTTTTCCCCCTTCAGTCTTTCAAGATTGCTTGACCTGAAAATTTAAGTTTTGTTTCAGGTATGATAAATGACTCTTGACATTTGACTACAAGATGGAGAAATAAGTCATTTAAAGGTTAGGGCAGCTAATAAAGCAAATTATATTAAATAGAAAAAAAAAAAAAAGACTTCAGTATGACTATATAAGAAGCCAAGAACAACAAGCAAGACTTTTACAGCTGTTTCTTCCAAAAGACTATTGATTATTTTATTACTTTACATGTAATATGTGACAAATATGTGCTTTTGTTGAAATCTATGGAATCAGAATAACAATATCTTATAAAGTATTACACATCGACTTCAGACGGTAGCACAGTGATAAGGGGCCAGAGTTTGCAACTTTTACATAATCACCAAAGAGTCTCTTAATTATTTGTCATAGCCAATAGTGTATATTAGTCAAGACAAATGTATAATATATTGGTTAAAGATTGGTATAATTTAAAGATTTTTCATTGTAAGACTAATAACATTATATTAAAGCTGCTGAAAGGTTAACTAGGTTAAACCAAAAGGTTGAGGGAATTTACCTTTATTAATAATTTTATGAATAAGTGAATAAATGGAAAAGTAGAGAATAGTTTTTGCCCGAAATTTTAGAGCTAAGTGAAAAGGGAAGTCACCTTGATTTAATTTTTTTCAGTTTTTTCTCTATTTTAAAACAGCTAATTTGATACCTGTTTTTATTTTATTTTTTTGCCACCCTATTATACTCACCACTGGTAAAACAAACAGGACATTTTAGCTTTAATCTTCTTACTACATAACCCAAATAACTTCAGTCATGTTTGCATTAATGCTGCATTAATCATGTTGTTGCGTATTAATGAGTTTTCAGGCTATGCTAATTACTGTCATAGATTCTGCAGCAGCCCATTAAATATACAAATTACAGAATTAAAGAGCCAGAGCTCTTCATGATTAATCTCTAAATGGAGAAAAACTAATGATGTCTGTACAAAGTTTCTCTCTACTTTTGGCTGAGTGAGCCCAATGAACAATCAATTAGGCTATTTGAGGAATAAGAAACTCACATATTACACAATTTTATGTAGACGCTTCATTATAACTATGGACAGTGCTTTGGAGTTCATAAAAATTTGGCACCCCAGTCCTAAACATGAGTTACCATGTTGTTCAATACTGAATATACTCTGGAATAAGGTAAGTTCATAATGATCCATTTCAATGAGGATAGAAAGGATCCAAAGGGCTACATGAAAAGGCATTTTAATCTAAAAGGAATCATCACACACAAAAAAATCTCAAATGCAAACATACAAAAAAAGGTATGGTTGTCCCAGAAAAAAACCATAATGCTACATGAAGTCTGCAAGATATGGAGTAAAGATGCCCAGCTTAGCAGATCAACTCTGAAATGAAAGGCAGAACCTAATGGAGACACATTTACATGGGTGGGTTGTTGTTGTTCAGTCACCTAGTCATCTCTGACTCTTTGCAACCCCAAGGACTGCAGAACGTCAGGCTGCGCTGTTCTTTACCATCTCCCGGAGCTCGCTCAAAATCATGTCCTTTGAGTCAGTGATGCCATCCAACCATCTCATCCTCCATTGCCCCCTTCTCCTCCTGACCTCAATCTTTCCAGCATCAGGATGCACAGGCAGTCTGAATATCTAGCTGAAGGTTCAGGGGAAAAGTATGGCTTCTAATCGTATGGGTTTGTATGGGCAGAACACAACAATAAGCTGGTACTCAAAACATACCAGGGACACTTTAGAAGGACACAGGCTAAAGAAGTAGAATAACGACAGGGCTGCAATGGAGAAATCTGAACAGACTGACAAGTACAACCACGTTCTTCTCCAAACAGGCAGAAATTGGAAGGCCAAACAAGCCTGCACAATTCAGCACAACAGCCTTGTGTATAGTTAGAATCTAGAGTCAAGAAGAGTGCAGGATAGACTTTAGTCTCAGAAGGTAGCCTAGAAAGATCCAGACTGCACGGGTTCTGGGGTACTGGGCAGGTTTCCAAGAACACAGAGGGAGTCAATTACCAGCACCAAGAAGATGGGAGTGGTGAGGGTAGGTCTTGGGAACGTGCTAGGAGGTTGTCAAACGTGTGCACAAAGTCAAGGTCAGATTCTTCAGGAGGATTGACTTCCTGAGAATCTTAAAGCAAGACTTTGCATCTTGCAGGTGAATACTATACTGGCCCCAGGGATTGAGGGCAGTGAACCTTAAAGGAGAGGTTATATAGCTCCAGGCCTGGCGAGAGGAAGGCCAAAGAGTGTGGGAAGCAGAAGTTTGCCAGTCTGTTTCCAGGCAATAAACTCAGAAAAACCATTCTCTATCAAGGTCAAGTGTGTTAATGTAATATATCATAATAATCTTGGCTATGAACTAGGCCAGAAATTTACTTTTATTTGATAGAGTGAGACGATTGACCCTGACAAGAGCGGAGCAGAAGGAAAGATTACTTCCCCTGACAGAGCTCTCACCTGTGACACATTCTGAGCTGAATATTTGAGAAATGCTACGCTGTTTGTTTTTGCATACTTCATTCATCCCCATTATACAGGTAGGAAAACTGAGGCCCAGGAAAATTATCCAGTACTAAAGAAAATGCTTTTACCGAAAAGGCATTGATTTTTTTTAATCTTTTTTTTCTTCTGCTTAGTACATGGTACAGTTTTGCTGAGCGTCAGTGCTCAGCAACTGGTCATTCAGGGAAATACAGCATGATATAAATAAAGTGGGTGAAGAGTAAGTTCTTGCATACATGTGTTAGGTACATGTAAAGCAGAACTAAGCAAGTGAGGAAAGAGCACGCTGGCTGGTCATATTCATGAGCCAATTGATGGCCTGTATCTATGACACTCGTTCAGGCAAACAAGTGTGAGCCTGCACCTATCAGCCTGGGTCTCTGAAGCTTTTTCAAGTGGCTATCGCAATGCCTGTAGAAGGTATGCAAATTATATCCCAGAAGTAACCAATCATGGATTTCTTGTGGTGTTTCCCTGTTTCTGTTTCCAAAGATATTTCTCATATGCTTTTCCCCGTTTTTCCCCATTATTAAAAATGTTTTGAAAACAGGAATAGTTACCATGTTTCCTAAGTTATTTGTTTTTCCATCAGATGCTCTATCGCTGTGCATGTAACGGAAACTCAAGCAATCCTTCTGACTTACAAAGTCAAATGCAAAATTATTAGAGAAAGACCAAGATTCAGACCCAGGAGCTTAGAGACAATGTATATATCCCCATAGACAGATGAGAGCTGTTGCTGCTACTGCTAAGTCACTTCAGTCGTGTCCGACTCTGTGTGACCCCATAGACGGGAGCACACCAGGCTCCCCCATCCCTGGGATTCTCCAGGCAAGAACACTGGAGTGGGTTACCATTTCCTTCTCCAATGCAGGAAAGTGAAAAGTGAAAGTGAAGTCACTCAGTCGTGTCCAACCCTCAGCGACCCCATGGACTGCAGCCTACCAGGCTCCTCTGTCCATGGGATTTTCCAGGCAAGAGTACTGGAGTTGGGTGCCATTGCCTTCTCCAGACAGATGAGAGCAGGAACTTGGTATTCAAGATAAAAATTAGTTAAACAGCTAAGAAAGATGTTTTTCCTGCTAAGTCATGCTAAGGACATGACTTGTACAGAACAGAAATTGGTCATACATTCTTATCTTACAGGGAAGCAGCACAGTGACCTCATAGCCCTACACTCATCTCCTACATTAATGACTCCATAGCTGTAAACCAGGCTTAACTACCTTCTATAAAGAAGACCTTCTCAATATTCTAGATTTCCTTTCCCACACAAAGATAAGACATCAATCAGAGGTGCTCCATGTATCTTTTAGACTGAATTGCTGATGTTCTGGGTGGTGATTTAAATAGAAACCTTTTGTCGCTTTAGCAGCAATTGTATAAACACAATGTTGCCCAGGCAGAAAGTAATTAAATTGATAGAGGAAAGAAACATGACTTGAACTGGATAAAATACAAATACATCAAAATTAAAGTCAGTGTAATGAGCTGAAGCCCTGCAAATTTAGACAACAGCACATTAGCCAGAGCAGAAACCCCTCTCAGGCAATATCAGAGCCGACAGAAAACACAAAAGGACTTGGAATTCCTGCAGCAAGCAAGGAAGTTTACTGATTAGGTACTGCATACACTAAATAGAATAACTTTAAGAAAATACCAAAAAGCTAATGAACAACTCAGAGAAACAAAACAAGCAAAATTAGAAATATAACTAGATGATGAAGTGGGTGGAGGAGAACACCTCCAGATAGGAATACAACAAGACAAAGCAAAGCTCAGCAGGAAAAAAAAAAAAGAAATAGAGCAAATCAAGCCAGAAACTCAGAAAGAAATGCAAGTCAAGGCAGAAAAATAAGATCAAGATAAGAACATATTCAACCTAACCCCAAGTTTTAAATCAGAACAACAAACTCAGCAACAAATCTGCCAAATGCTAATGATTCAAACAAAGAGACAATAATTGAAAGTAAGAAATATACCACATCTCACCTGGTAATGTTCACAATGCCATTTCCCCTCATTATTCTTGACATGGTGACCTTCTCCTGAAGAGACACACCAAAAACTCGGTGTAATTAAGGGTGACCAGTGCAGAGAAGGGCTTTTCTTGTCTCTACAAAAAGACTCTGGCCAGTAAGTCCTCATTTATCTGGCATCATCAGGGTATATAAGGCGTTCTGCATACCTGGGTTTTCAGTTCACAGGAGTTAATTATTTAAAAAAAAGATTCTAATTCTTGCCATAAACATTTTGTAAAACGTGCATGCATTTCCTTGCTTTCTAGAATAGGGCAAATATGCTTTAAGCTTTCTGTGATTTGACATGTTCATCTGACCAACCATTTTTATACTGTCTTAGACTAGAATGGTATCTTCAGGAAATCATGAGCCTTAATATCAAAATGTCTCTAGATATGTAAGAAGTAAAAACAGTATCTATATTTTCTGAGGATTTGGTACCATGGAATCAGGTCTTATTTAAACCAAAAACAAAGTAAAACAAAATCATAGAATCGGTTAGCCAGAAAGATCATTAAATGTCATTTTGACCTTAAGCAATATTTGGGCCCCATCTATCAGCAAAAGCCTTATTAGCTCCCATCTCCCTAGTCTTGGTGCTGTAAGCTTTCAATCTGCCATGCTCTGCAAATAAGATGTTAGATTTCTCTAAAGTAAGAGAAAATGGGGTACATATGTAGAGAAAATGAGAGAAACTATAAACAGTAAAAAATAATTGAGGCACATTACATTCAGTTCATTCAGTTGCTCAGTTGTGTCTGACTCTTTACGACCCCACGGACTGCAGCACGCCAGGCTTCCCTGTCCATCACCAACTCCTGGAGCTTGAGCAAACTCACATCCATCGAGTCAGTGATGCCAGTCAGCATCACCAGCATCACATTACATTGGGTAATACTTAAGTTTTAGTAGGTGAGATTCAATGGCAACCTACTCCAGTACTCTTGCCTGGAAAATCCTATGGACAGAGGAGCCTGGTAGGCTACAGTCCATGGGGTCGCTAGGAGTTGGACATGACTGAGCGACTTCACTTTCACTTTTCACTTTCATGCATTGGAGAAGGAAATGGCAACCCACTCCAGTGTTCTTGCCTGGAAAATCCCAGGGACAGTGGAGCCTGGTGGGCTTCCGTCTATGGGGTCGCACAGAGTCAGACACGACTGAAGCGACTTAGCAGCAGCAGCAGCAGCAGGTAAGATTCAAATATCTATTTTTGATTACACAATGGCCTTCTTGCACAAAACCACGTTTTTCAACCATATTCCAAATAGTCCAACTGTTGTTGAACTTAGTGATTTTTTAAACTGATGGTTTCATTGCTTTAATCTTGAAACCATGGGAAACCAAATATCAAGATGAAGAGATGTGCTTGAAAAACCACTGGGCTGGAAGTTTTTACCATCACAGGGACTCTACCCTTGACGTAAATAAACCACTCTGAATTTCTTGGCCTCTGTTTCCTCATCTGGGAAAAGAGGCAAGGGACTAGTTGGTCTCTGCTACAGTTAACTGTTCGGTGTCCAGTAGACTTCATCTGAGAATGGCTTAGGTCTTTCTTCACTATGATACAGCTATCATTGGATTCAAAAAAAACACATACAGACTAATTTTGCAACTTTGGAAATTTACATTAAAAAGTGTGTTTGTGATTAACAGATACACTCTGCTAAGTCGCTTCAGTCGTGTCCGACTCTGTGTGAACCCGGAGACGGTAGCCCACCAGGCTCCCCCATCCTTGGGATTCTCCAGGCAAGAACACTGGAGTGGGTTGCCATTTCCTTCTCCAATGCATGAAAGTGAAAAGTGAAAGTGAAGTCGCTCAGTCGTGTCTGACTCTTAGTGACCCCATGGACTGCAGCCTACCAGGCTCCTCCATCCATGGGATTTTCCAGGCAAGAGTTGCTGGAGTGGGGTGCCATTGCCTTCTCCATGACACACTCTACTGTATATAAAACAAACACCAAGGAACTACTATCAGATCAGATCAGATGAGTCGCTCAGTCGTGTCCGACTCTTTGCGACCCCATGAAAACTATACTCAATAGCTTGTACTAACAGCTAATGGAAAAGAATCTGAAAAAGCATGTGTGCGTGTTTGTGCGTGTATATGTATATGTGTGTGTGTGTGGCTGCACTGTACACCTGAAACTAATACAACATTATAAATCAATTATACTTCAATAAAAACAAAAAATGTGTTTTGGTGTCCTTTTTTCTTGTTAAATTAAAAATACAATGCAAGGATTACAGATACATGTCTATCTTTCAGAAGACTTCCTCTGAGAGACCTGCTAGCTGCTTGTAGATTCACACACTTAAGGAAAGGAGTGCCTCCATGCATGTGAAACAGTTGTAGAATATCTTCTTTCCCCACATGAGTAGCTGTTGTATGTCAGTCATTAGCCTCAGCATACTTATTCAATCATCAATCCGATAATAACTATTTTACCCCTTTTAATATAAAAGAAAACTGAGGCCAAGAGATTATTTCTAACAAAAAAGTTATTACTTTTAACTAGCCTACAAAAAATTCTGCAAAAAAGAATAACGCCATGGAACACTCATATTAAACTTGATCCATGATTAGCTTACCAAATTTGGTTAAATAGTTTTACTCAAAGTTGAAAACTTTCTTCCAGGCAGTATTTGTCTAAACTCTGAGGAGAGTTGTCATTTACAAAATTATTGTTTCTAGCAGCCTAGATCCAAAGTCATATAGGAAATGCATTTCACAATCATATGTTTAGCTGGAATATGTTCTGATTCCATAATGCTTGAAAAAGGTGACTCCAAACATGTATGCCAATTACCATGCCAATGCTTATCAACAGCACTGCAGAGAAACAAGTGTGATAATTGTCAGATGTAACCATCTTAGCTATGGACGTATGTCACCACAGAGGTAGTTTGCATTAAGAAATATTTAAAATGCTTGGGTCTCTTAATGGTCCAAATTATTACTGTGAACTTTCTGAGACACACTGAAGGTCACAGTATATATATATTCACAAACAGTGTATTTCAGGAGAAATAAATGGATGAGGGTGAAAAAAGGGAAACATTTAGGCTATAGTTGAATCCTTTATAATGGCATGAGAACTGAAATTCTCTTTTCCTAACATTGGCCAGTCTTTTCACAAAGTATTTATTGGATGAGGGAGATGCAGAGAATAGTGCTTCCTTCCAAGGAACCGAGTGGGAGAACCATCTTAGCATCCCGTTAGAAAATGTTTCCCATGAGTGAGTTTGAAAGGAAAGGTCACACAATATTGAATCATCTGTATGTATCCATTGAGATGTCTATTATTGGATCCACTTCATCTGTCGTGGCCAGCCTTGGCAATGCTTCCTCTTCTTTATCTGATTTGTTTCATGAGAAAGCACTCAGGACAGTGTTACCACCTCTATTGCTGGCATTTATACAGAGACCTTTGAATACCCATCTGTGCTGCCTGCCACTGACAAAATAACAAAGGTGATTCTGGAAAATTACCCAAATGATACCTCATTTCTCAATCTAAAACTAAAAGGGGGAATGCAAACAAAGAATCAGTGAACCTAAAAATCAATGGGTGAAGAGTAACTATCAAATAATTCAAATGAAATGCTGTTGCAGCAAAACTGTCAATTAACCTGCCTTCTTTTATTCATTTTGCTTTTCATTCCATGACGGTTTCTGTTTCTTTCCTTGGAGCCATTATAGAGCATCTGCATGGCAGAAGAGTGATTGGGGAAATCTGGCAACCAGATATGCTATCTATATTGTAAGAAAAAGATGCTGATTCAGAAGTCAGTGTATTTTTAAACTTTCTACAGTTGTCAACCCAAAAGATGTAACTCAGGAAGAATAACCTCAGAGACTCTGGAAACTTTGGAGAACTTCCCTGCAACCTAGAATGAGATGAAATGTTTAACGTTGGGGTCCAAGAATTTGAATAGCACACTGGACAGTCTAATAAATTGACTATCATGAGGAGACTATAGACAGATTTTATTAGAGCAGAGACTTTACAGTAAAACTGATTATATATCTACCTAATCCCAGCACTGCATGTCCTTTTTTATATAACTATTTGATCTTAGAAACAATTGTGATTTAGACATTGCTTTCCCTACCCACTCCAGTATTCTTGCCTGGAGAATCCCATGGATGGAGGAGCCTGGTGGGCTAGTCCACAGGGTCGCAAAGAGTCAGACACGACTGAGCAACTTCACTTTCACTTTCACTTCGCTTTCCCTACTTTAAAGATTAAGATACTAAAGCTTCCAGTGTTTAAATCTAAAGGTATAAAGGATGGTTTTGAATCCATGTCTTCTGCTCAAGTCCAGGGATTTTCTTACTCTAAGACAATTAGCTATTTAAACAAATAATATACAGAACTATTTTGATATTATAATTGCAGAGTTACAATGGCTTTCAAATCACTTAGCAGCACAGACATTGACTAAACCCCATTTGAAACTCCTCTTCCTATCTTTTAAAAACTTACAAACTATACCTTTCCCAGAATCATCTCCTACTTTTTTCCCCACAGAATGTGCAAACTGACCAGTAAAGGATCAATGCTTTATCCAAACTGATTGGTTTGCTGTTTCTCAAACCTGCCCTTTGATTTCTCTTCTTGATGCCTTTGTTCATGACTATCCTTCTCCCTATAACACCATGCTTTTTTAATGCTTTTGTCGCTTTAAAAATTCACCCATTTATAGATTATGTCATTGTGATCTTCATTCTGAACCCCTCTTTGATCATCTTCATTGGATATAATTTGTTGTTAATAATAACACTTAATTGCTATCGTATCTAGATATTTTATATATGAACATCTTTCATCATCACAATGGTTCTATCAGACAAACATGGCATTTATCATCATCTACATCATTTTGTACTTGATGGAAATGAAAAGCAGAGAGAATGAGAGAATTATATGAGGACAGGGACTTAGTGAGGTGGTAATGATGGAATGTGAACCCAGAGAGTTCAATTCAGGAATTTGGACCAGAATCTCTAGAAGCCAGCTCTGTAACCACTCTACAAACCACCTCTCATTCCTTTGACTGTGATAGGACACAATTTTACCTTCTTTGTTTATATATTACTTTCATTATCTTACTTGTCTTTCTAACCCTTAGACCTGAGGTGACCTTTCAAAGAAAAGAAGAAACAAATCATCCTCTTTATTCTCATAGTTACAGCATTTTGCTTTCTTACAATGATTTATTCAGTTGCTTTATCTTATTTCCAACTCCTTTGTTTAGAATAAGAAAAAAATAGACATATGTTGTGCACATGTGATGTGTAACTTATGAATATTTGTGGTCTCTATAGCACTGAGGATGAGATGGTTAGATAGCATCACTGACTCAGTGGACTTAAATTTGAGCAAACTTGGGAGACAGTGGAGGACAGAGGAGCTTGACATCTATAGTGGAAGGGGTCACAGAGAGTCTGACACAACTTGGCAAGTGAACAACTTGAAATAGCACTGAGCATTTGACAGAATCTCCAGAGTTTTATGTGCAGTTGGGTTGCTTTGGGGGATGAGGCTTATGAACTGCTGCAGAGCCAGATTGAAACAAACCATCATGGATGCACAATTCATGTCAAGCCCTACTTTTTATGGCCTCTACCATTTTACTTCTCTCAGTCCCTACTTTGGTTTGCAAGGTAATCAGATTCATTGTCATATCAGAGATAAAAGGTTAATGATACAGACTACACAGTCAATTTCTTCTGTTCTCATGGAAGAAACTGAAGTAAACATAATTTCCAACATCATTAATGTCAGTGGCCTTACTACATCCCTACAGTGTGTGATGTTGTCCTCTGCCAGGAACATTCATGATGGGACTCCACTTGGAAACCCCTAAGGATGTTTAGCACTTCAGAGCATCTTTTGCTCTCCCATTAATGAAAGTCTATTTTCAACTACTTATAATCCAGGAAGAGCGAAATGCCTAATCCATTTAAAAATGTTACAGACTGATTTTAAAAACTTAGTGTATTTTCTCTCCCAGTGGGCCAAGAATTCAATTTTAATGTGAGAAACATATCTTCATCCTCAAATTCCCAAAATATGTCTATCTGGAATTGTGCTAAATGCAACATTAAGATAAATGCAATGGTGATAGTAAGGAGGTGGAAAAGAGTCCCAAGGTTAAAGGAGTGTAGAAAATACTCATTCTTTTATATTCATAGTCACTATCTACTTGCATATTAAGTAACCTAAGAAATCATGCAACTGCATTAACAAAAGTGATGATAACAACATATATCAGGCTAATGATACACACGATGTTTTTTAAATCTGTTTCAACACATTAGATCTTTTCTGCATTCAGACCACTGTCCCATTAGAACAGCAGTTTGGGAAGAACCAAATTGGCTCTATGGGTTATATAGCTGTGTCAACAGAACCATGATTTGCAAACCACTCAAATCATGCCTAACTGGGAAGGCTCAAAGTCCACCTACTTATAGGTGTAGCTGAACTTGGGGAACTGACATGAAAAAGACACAGACAGAAGTCATCAGAAACGGGATTTGTGACAGGACTCAAAATGAAGAAACTATATTAACCAAAAGGGTTTTCAAGGCTCAGGAAACCAAAATATAGAGAGCATGGTTCCTCGATTATGACTGTGGACTGATGATCCATTCCCCCCAGCTCAGGAATCAGAATTGGAAGGAGGAGAAAGACTGGCCTCAGGCATAAAAATTCAAGGCTATATTAAATATAAGCCCTTTTCCTAGGACTCAGGTATGGAAATGTAGGACAATATTTATTCCTATCTAATGTTCTAGAAACTCATTATGTCATTAACTTAAAGGGGAATTAAATTAGCACATAGGTCTATTTTTTCACATCTTAGAAAAAAAGATAAAAAGCTCTTCCTTTCAGAGTTTTATGTTGATTTTCATATTATTGCTTAAAATGTGAATGATTATCATGTATATGTCTGTCTAATTCTGAATGATGATAATCAGGAAATCGCTTTTCCTTTTCCAGTAAACTCACCGATAGCTTAATTCCTTTTTTCTTCTCCTTTTCACAGATTTGTGGATTTATGGAACACTGAATATTATGATTGATTACAATATTTGTATTATAATGAATCAGATGATTGGTTCTATCCTGCTGCTTATAGGATATCTGCTCTGCATTGCATCCTGTCTTGCCCATGAACACTAATGGAAAGTTGTTTTGACTCAGAAATCCTGATAGCTATAAGTAATTAAAAGCAAAATTGCTTTCTGTGCTTTGTAACAACTTTTTGAGATTCAAATTATAATACCTAAAATATAGAGAGCTATTCATTTATAAACCAAAACAAAATATATAGAACATAAAAGTTTCGAAAACCCTTCCCATATTTGCCTATCTTTTATTTTAAAAATGAAGGGAAATTATACATACTCTTTGATGCAGGAGTCATTTCACATGCAAAAATCTTTAAAATGTATTACAATAGACATAAGCAAAGGAAATGAAAAGGAGAGGGAGGCAAATTTAGGAAACCATATCAGTTAATTAATATGGAGAAGCAATGTCTCAGAGAGGGCAAGAAATATTCACTTTAAGGAAATAAAACAGAAAATCCCGAAATTCCAATTGAGTCAACTCTATTAGTTTGATAAAAGGATTCCATGGCAACTTGTATTTAAAGGTTATAACTATGATGCAGTTGGGTTCCAAGAAACTAGTTTTGTGAAATCAATTCAAAGTTTATCTTTGAAGGAAAATTTTTTAATTTAGATAAACATTGTCCACCTAATGGACATGTTTTGTATACTGTACTTCTTCTATCAGCATTGAATGAAATTCAGTGTATTTGTGGCTGAGAGATGACATTTTGTCTGTTAAATGAATTCCACTGCCTTCAGAAACAGTTACAAACCACTGCTTGACTTGACAGTAATTAAACAAACACTGAATCTGTAAAAATTCTGAAAGAGGGGTGTCAAGAGTGAAGTAAGTAAGACAGAGAAAGACAAGTATCATAGGAAAGTGCTTATATGTGGAATCTGAAAAAATGGTATAAATGAACCTATTTACCAAACAGAAACAGAGTCATAGATGGAGAAAACAAATTTATGGTTATAAAAGGAGAAAAGGCAGGCAGAGGGATAAACTGGGATATTGGGATTGATATACACACACTACTATATTAAAAAAATTAGATAACTAACAAGGACCTATTATATAGCACAAGGAACTCTACCAATACTCTAGAATACCTATATGGGAAAAGAACCTAAAAAAGAATGGATATATATAAATATGTATAGCTGATTCA
Source organism: Tragelaphus eurycerus (assembly GCA_935064755.1). Lineage (NCBI taxonomy): Eukaryota > Metazoa > Chordata > Mammalia > Artiodactyla > Bovidae > Tragelaphus > Tragelaphus eurycerus. The sequence continues at coordinate 13,110,368 of CAKXYN010000003.1, forward strand.
CTTTGCTATACACCTGAAATTAACACAACATTGTAAATCAACTATACTCTAATAATTTTTTTATTAAATGAAAGCTGGTACACTGGGACAACCTAGAAGGGTGGGATGGGGAAAGAGGTGGAAGAGGGGTTCAGGATGGGGGAAACAAATGTATACCTGTACACCTTTGGCTGATTCATATACCTGTGGCTGATTCATGTCAATGTATGGCAAAAACTACTGCAATACTGCAAAGTAATTAGCCTCCAATTAAAATAAATAAATTAAATTTTAAAAAAAAGAATGGATGGCAAGTAAAGAGCTTTGCTAAGGTGAGGTGGTGATTAAGGGTGATCACAGCCCAACAGCACACAGGTATACAACTTTATTTAGTTTATATCTGCGGTTCTCTGGCCAGCAAGAGCTGTATTCTCAAAACTGTGGGTCACTCACACCCTAGTCATCAGGATAGCTGTATCTGATTAAAAGAGAGATGGAGTGCTGAGAAAATGAAAATAGTAGATGTATACCATTGCCATAGTGTGACATAACAGAGGTGGGAATATGTACATCGGAGCCTGAGATTTAAGCGACCCCCTCTAAAATATTCCACCCATAGGACTTTATGGCACCCAACTCCAGTACTCTTGCCTGGAAAATCCCATGGATGGAGCAGCTTGGTAGGCTGCAGTCCATGGGGTCGCTAAGAGTCGGACACGACTGAGCGGCTTCACTTTCACTTTTCACTTTCATGCATTGGAGAAGGAAATGGCAACCCACTCCAGTGTTCTTGCCTGGAGAATCCCAGGGACGGGGGAGCCTGGTGGGCTGCCGTCTATGGGGTCGCACAGAGTCAGACACGACTGAAGCGACTTAGCAGCAGTAGCAGGACTTTGGGCAAGTTACTTATCTTCTCTAAGTATCTTAGATAAGTTATCTTAGTTACTTATCTTCTCTAAACCTATTTTACACATTTGAAGAGGGGATAAAATCAACAAATGCCAGTGAACCACATAGAAAATTGCTGGAAAGAAAACTAAGCTAATACGTTTACCATAATATATCAATGATCAAGAAACTGTAGTCTGTGTCCAGTGACTTGCTGCCATATTAACTCAACCCTTTTCTCTATACATATTTAATTTCACTCTTACTAAGCTTTCTGATGTGAGAGCTGGACTGTGAAGAAGGCTGAGCGACGAAGAATTGATGCTTTTGAACTGTGGTGTTGGAGAAGACTCTTGAGAGTCCCTTGGACTGCAAGAAGATCCAACCAGTCCATTCTGAAGGAGATCAATCCTGGAATTTCTTTAGAAGGAATGATGCTAAAGCTGAAACTCCAGTATTTTGGCCACCTCATGCGAAGAGTTGACTCATTGGAGAAGACTCTGATGCTGGGAGGGATTGAGGGCAGGAGGAGAAGGGGATGACAGAGGATGAGATGGCTGGATGGCATCACTGACTCGATGGATGCGAGTCTGAGTGACCTCCGGGAGCTGGTGATGGACAGGGAGGCCTGGCGTGCTGCGGTTCATGGGGTCACAAAGAGTCGGACACGACTGAGCGACTGATCTGATCTGATCTGAAGCTTTCTGATCTCAATTACAATAGACCTATGCTGACCCAACCGGAGAAGGCAATGGCACCCCACTCCAGTACTCTTGCCTGGAAAATCCCATGGATGGAGGAGCCTGGTAGGCTGCAGTGCATGGGGTTGTGAAGAGTCAGACATGACTGAATGACTTCACTTTTCACTTTAATGCATTGGAGAAGGAAATGGCAACTCACTTCAGTGTTCTTGCCTGGAGAATCCCAGGGACAGGGGAGCCTGGTGGGCTGCCGTCTATGGGATCACACAGAGTTGGACACAACTGAAGCGACTTAGCAGCAGTAGCAGCATGCTGACCCAAAAGTCACCTATGATCATCATCAACAAAAACATCATAGATGTCAGAGCTAAAGGGAAATCCTAGTGATTATTTAACTATAACTCTCACATTGGACAGTTAGAAAATGCACCAAAAGGGAAAAGGACTGCTTTCAATAAATGACTTTTTCACTGGGCTTTCACACATATGAAAAGAATTGAACAAGACTGGCACATATTCAATGAGAGACTCATTGAACTTTTATGGAGATTAAATCATATGTATATCTCAATATGTTATACCTTATCAATATAAGCATAATGAATAGCACAAAAATAAAGTAAATGATTAGAATTTTTGCTTGTTTGGATTCAACATTTACAGTCCAAAATTGATCTTAAGTTTTGAACAATGAGTTTCTGTCAAAGCTACTATCAATGGTTAGCCTTTAGGATATACATGAAAAAAAATGTCCACAAAATCCAACATTCTATGCCTTTAAGGGGTCATCATGCTAAAACAGCTATGACAACTGTGTATCTTTGATTTGTATCAAATGATGGTCTTACATATTAGTACAATCACAAAATCACATAGAACATTGAACAATAGCTCAAGTTGGTGATTTTGATTGTTGCACACAAAAGTAAATGTATTAAAATCAGCAGGAGTTGATAAGAAATCCACTATCTACATGCTATTAAGGTCTCAATTGAACCCAAGCATTCTGAGGGAAACAAGACATCTATGCTATCTCTACAAATATAACAAATCTCATGCTAAGACTGATTGTCCAATTAATTATGTTTCATTGTGCAGGATCAATTTTAAGTAGAAATACACAACATCTCTGATTGAATATTAATGATTGGAGTCTTGGACGGGTTATTCAATTGCTTTAGTTATCATACTATGCTGCACTATGTTTGCAAATTCATAATTTTCTAGTAAATCAATTAAATGCGAGGAATTTGAGGGAGGTGTTTTGTATCTCTTTTTGCTTAGGTTATCTCTTCCTGCTGCTGCTGCGTCATTTCAGTCGTGTCCGACTCTGTGCAACCCCATAGACGGCAACCCACCAAGCTTCCCCATGCCTGGGATTCTCCAGGCAAGAACACTGGAGGGGGTTGCCATTTCCTTCTCCAATGCATGAAAGTGAAAAGTGAAAGTGAAGTCGCTCAGTCATGTCTGACTCTTAGCAACCCATGGACTGCAGCCTACCAGGCTCCTCCATCCATGGGATTTTCTAGGTAAAAGTACTGGAGTGGGGTTCCATTGCCTTCTCCTATCTCTTCCTACACAAGATTAATTCTTTACACTCTCATCAGTTAGGCAGAGCAATTGTTAACGGTTGAATTATATCCTCCCCCCAAATTAATATTTTGAAGTCTAACCCATAGTGTAACTTCAGAATATGGCCTTCAGATCAGATCAGATCAGATCAGTCGCTCAGTCGTGTCCGACTCTTTGCGACCCCATGAACCGCAGCACGCCAGGCCTCCCTGTCCATCACAAGCTCCCGGAGGTCACTCAGACTCGCATCCATCGAGTCAGTGATGCCATCCAGCCATCTCATCCTCTGTCGTCCCCTTCTCCTCCTGCCCTCAATCCCTCCCAGCATCAGAGTCTTCTCCAATGAGTCAACTCTTCGCATGAGGTGGCCAAAATACTGGAGTTTCAGCTTTAGCATCATTCCTTCCAAAGAAATTCCAGGATTGATCTCCTTCAGAATGGACTGGTTGGATCTCCTTGCAGTCCAAGGGACTCTCAAGAGTCTTCTCCAACACCACAGTTCAAAAGCATCAATTCTTCGGTGCTCAGCCTTCTTCACAGTCCAGCTCTCACATCCATACATGACCACAGGAAAGACCATAGCCTTGACTAGGCGAACCTTTGTTGGTAAAGTAATGTCTCTGCTTTTGAATATGCTATCTAGGTTGGTCATAACTTTCCTTCCAAGGAGCAAGCGTCTTTTAATTTCATGGCTGCAGTCACCATCTGCAGTGATTTTGGAGCCCAGAAAAACAAAGTCTGACACGGTTTCCACTGTTTCCCCATCTATTTCCCATGCAGTGATGGGACCAGATGCCATGATCTTCGTTTTCTGAATGTTGAGCTTTAAGCCAACCTTTTCACTCTCCACTTTCACTTTCATCAAGAGGCTTTTTAGCCCCTCTTCACTTTCTGCCATAAGAGTGGTGTCATCTGCATATCTGAGGTTATTGATATTTCTCCCAGCAATCTTGATTCCAACTTGTGTTTCTTCCAGTCCAGCATTTCTCATGATGTACTCTGCATATAAGTTAAATAAACATGGTGACAATATGCAGCCTTGACGTACTCCTTTTTCTATTTGGAACCAGTCTGTTGTTCCATGACCAGTTCTAACTGTTGCTTCCTGACCTGCATACAGATTTCTTAAGAGGCAGATCAGGTGGTCTGGTATTCCCATCTCTTTCAGAATTTTCCATAGTTTATTGTGATCCACACAGTCAAAGGCTTTGGCATAGTCAATAAAGCAGAAATAGATGTTTTTCTGGAACTCTCTTGCTTTTTCCATGATCCAGCGGATGTTTGCAATTTGATCTCTGGTTCCTCTGCCTTTTCTAAAACCAGCTTGAACATCAGGAAGTTCACGGTTCACATATTGCTGAAGCCTGGCTTGGAGAATTTTGAGCATTACTTTACTAGCGTGTGAGATGAGAATATGGCCTTATTTGGAAATAAAGTCTTTACAGATATAATTATTTAAGATGAACACATACTGGAGCAGGATGGGTTCCTAGTCCAATATGACTCCTTATAAGGTGTCTCCTTATACAAAGAATGCCAGGTGGAAAAACAAACAAGCAAACCTTAACCCTAATTTTTTTGGTGAAAAAGATAGGAAGAACATCACCCAAAGATGAAGTCAGAGGCCAGGGAGAAACATCAAAAGTCACAAGATGCTAAAGCTTGCCAGCAAACTACCAGAAGCCGGGGAGGGGTCTGGAAAGATTTTCCCCTCGCAGCATTCAGAGGAAACCACCATCATGATCTTGGACTTCAAGCATCATGATCTTGGACTTTTAACCTCCAGAACTGTGAGACAATAAATTTCTGTTGTTCAAGCCATCTGGTTTGTAGTTCTTTGTTATGAGAGGGCTAGCAAACTATTACAGGAATAGTTACGAGAATAAACACTAAGTTGCGTCAAGTATTGCCACAAGTGCCATAATATATAACAACGTATTTTACACAATTATTTTTAATTTAGAATGTTAACAGTTTTGAGATAATGTATGTATATCCTATAGCAGTGATATACATGTGTATCATGTATACATATGCATATCATGTATATGTACACATGTATGTATATCACATGCTATGCAGTATATATATATACACAGCAGCAGCACAAAGTTTAAAAAGACAAAGGATTAGTCAATGCAGAATCATGTCAGACTCAACCGATTATATGATCATATAATTTACTTTGATTAGGACTCATATCTATAGGATGAGTGATCTGGTTGAGAAGTGAGAGAAAACTAGACTTGAGAAACTTAATGTATAAAAACTTCATAACTGACAATTTTGACTTCTTAAAATTGCTGACTCTATTTTTACAAAACCCTTTGTTAGCATGTAAAACATGTTTCTTTGAACTGGAAAATTATGACTGGGGATACGAGAGGATCAGACTACTAACTCAAATTTAAATAATAAGTGACTATTTTGCCATATTTATTTTACATACAGCATTTTATTCATGGTAAGAAATTATATGTTTATAGAATCGAATGGCAATCAGTTTACTGGAGCAATCTGTTTTAATCAAGCTACATTCTCACACATGGACAAATTCTACTAATGCGATTGCTTTACATCAATTAAAGACAAGACATTTTGGACTTGAAAAAAGATGAATGCTTTAATGTAACTGGGGAGTCAAATCCACTGATAAAACATTTATGAAACCCTTATATAGGTTCATCCTGCTGCTGCTGCTGCTAAGTCGCTTCAGTCATGTCCGACTCTGTGCGACCCCATAGACAGCAGCCCACTAGGCTCCTCTGTCCCTGGGATTCTCCAGGCAAGAATACTGGAGTGGGTTGCCATTTCCTTCTCCAATACATGAAAGTGAAAAGTGAAAGTGAAGTCGCTCAGTCGTGTCCGACTCTTAGCGACCCCTTGGACTGGAGCCTACAAGGCTCCTCTGTCCATGGGATTTTCCAGGCAAGAGTACTGGGGTGGGGTGCCATTGCCTTTCCCGAGGTTCATCCTAGTTTCCTTTAAATAATTTCCCAAAAGAAACTTTTTGTGTGTGATGTAGAAAAAATGTGATTGTATCAGAATCAGACTGTTATGCACAAATTGTATGAAAAAACTAATCATATATTATTACAAGACTATAAATGTTTTGAAAGCTGATATTACTAATCTCTGTGTCCTGGTGTTTAGGGTAATGGCTTATACTTAGTAGATAGTGGCTAGAGTGAACCAATCAATATTGAGCAATATTTTGTATTGCTCAAAAATGTGGTATTCAGTTGAATAGAGGCAAAAAGTAAAAATAAAAAAACAATTCTGGCTCAGCATCTGAAAAAGCTCCAGAACTAGAACAAAAATCCACTATCTTTGTTTTAAGTTAAAGAACCACCACTGTTACATAGTCAGTGCAGCTACTGCTCCAACTGTAGCCCTTTTTCATGGGTGATGAGCTTCAATTAATTTTATCATGTGCTTCCCTAAGGCCACAGGGAGAAGATCTCATGACATTTTTTTCTTTTATTTTTCCTGGCATTTTCTAGCACACCAAGTCCTCTGTTTTGGCTCATCCTTTGATTTTTATTGACCTTTTTATTGACTTCTACCTGATCACTTGATGGACTTTTAATTTTTATTTGACTGTTATAACAATAACATGTAGATGTTATATAACCTTACTCTCTCCCTGTTTGTGACTCAGGGCAGAATACCCTTCTGTGATGAAAGGAATGGGCATAGCATCAGTGTAGCTATGAGCCCAGAAAAATTTCAGAAAGATCATGTAAGACTGGGACGGCAAAAGGAGAAAAGAGGCAGGATACCAAAACAGCTGATGAGTTTTTTCAATATAATTAAACTTTAAACATAATATATTTAGATATATACTATATAAAATATAAATATTCTGAATGAATGTTTCTTTCTCTTGCTAAACCAAACCTACAGCCTCCATATCACTCCATCACCTTAACACACTGTATAGCCCTCTTCGTCAGAGGCACTGTTCCTACGTTTGCTCCGTCTTATTATCTATAATATTCTCTTATTATTTACATATCCTCTAATTCTGGATTACTCTCCTTCTTTATTTCTTCTTCATCTTCTCAGCCTCAGTATTTCCTTTAATTACCAACTGCTAAGGACTATCAGCCAAGGTCAGGAAGCAAGTGTGAGAATTCCATCTTCCCTGTTCTGTCCATTTTTGCTTAGATCAGACTCTCAATGTGCCTGAAATTGTTCCCAGGAGTTAACACTTGCCCATGTCACCACTTTGGAACAAAATTCATCTCCCATACCCCAGACACAGGCTTTTAAAAAATCTTGAAGTTATAATGGACCCTTGAGTCACAGCTGACTCAAGGTGTTGAATTATTTCCCCTTCTATAGGAAAAATAAAAAAAAAAAAAAAAAGATAAAAAATTCATTTTCTTTCCTTCTAGTCCTTGGACTATATGCCTATGCATTGCTGTTAACTTACAGATTGTTCAATATGCTTGATGATAACACTAATCACAGTTAGTGTTTTATCACCTGGAAAATAGACAAAGCAAGATCCTGACTTAGAATAGACAATAGTGTTGATGTTTATTTAGCCTTCCTACAATGTGCTTCTAAATAGATTCAGCTCAGTGACTTCAAAACCTATCAGCCAGATTTTTGATAATATAATCCTGCTGTTCAGTGCTTTTCCTGAGTTCTAATTTACATGAGCATTGATCTGATTGCATGTTTTACCTTAAAAAGCTCTGCAGAGTCATACCCTATCTCTTTACTATTCCCAACTTTTGGAAACACACACACAAAATTAATTAGAAGGTAATTAACACACTATGAAAAATTCAAAAGCAGATTCCTTCAAATAAGGGCTGCTTTAAATGTATTTCAAGTAACACAGGAAGGTTATCCTAACCTGCATCGAATGTGATCAAAGACAATTTGAATTGAAGATGAGGTTTAAAAATGATCATTTTAAAATAAGCTTTAGGAAGATAAATTTTTCATTTTGGTGAATCAACAAATAAGTAACAGGGATTCCTGTTCACCTACTGAACCCCATTTAGAATGCAGTCCCCATGAAGGCAGAGATTTTGTTTTATTGCTCCACAGAGTCATGCACATAGAAAATGCTCAATAAATGTTCTGAATAAAGTTGAGTGACTTATATGAAATATTTATATAGGGTATGTACCTTCTCAGCTTCTTAAAGTCATATATTATGCCTTGTTTGCTTAGGCATCTTTATGCTCTAACACCGTGCCTGGTACTTTGCTGCTGTTTAGCAAATATTTGTTTTTTTAAAAGAAAGAATGAAACTTTTACTTTCCCACATGGGTGGATCTAGTCCAAAACCCTCTCCCCCACAGAGCTGTGATTTGATTTCATGTGTTCCCTTCTGTAATTATACCTAGAAGGCTTCTAAGTGAACATGCAGTCCTGGGGAAGGCAAGAGGAGTCCAGAAACAGGCTGCTTCTTCTGACATACCATCAAAGTGACATCTGTCAGATCAGCCTACTGTCCAGATCAGGGGCCTGAAGGGATGGGGCACAGACAGGTACATTTCAGCTGAAGGGAGGCAGACAACTGCCCCAAGGTGATCAGACTGAACAGAGGGCCTTGGGGGAAAGCCTCTGGAAGATGCACCAGCAGCCGTGGACGGACACAATGCCTGTAGGCCCCCGAGAGAGAGGGCACTCTGTTAGGCTGTAGCGCTGCCAAAGGCAGAGGTCAGACTTCAGGTTTTTCCTGGAGTTGCTCTGCTTCTATCACAGACGTTTCATCAATTAAAAACATACGTCTTTCCTCCACAGATGAAATAGAATGGACACCTCAGGAGGTCTACTTCTTTGCATTTTAAACTTTGGCAATCCACTTAAAAAAAAAAAAAAAAAAAACAGGGGAGGGGGCAGAGATCCCATTTTCTCAAATTACAGTTGTCATTTTCTATCAGTCTTTGTAATTTGGCAAATATATCCTATTACTTGGTGTGCTGGAAAAGGGAGGTGTGGGACATGTGATGAAACTTCCTGCAACTAATTAAGATACCATTTTGAACCTGCAATATACACACATTAATCTCAGAAGGAAACAAAAACTCTCAACATTATGCACAGGGAGCCATTAAGCTTCCTGTATGCCTCTTGAGAAACCTATATGCAGGTCAGGAAGCAACAGTTAGAACTGGACATGGAACAACAGACTGGTTCCAAATAGGAAAAGGAGTATGTCAAGGCTGTATATTGTCACCCTGTTTATTTAACCTATATGCAGAGTACATCATGAGAAATGCTGGGCTGGAGGAAGCACAAGCTGGAATCAAGATTGCTGGGAGAAATATCAATAACCTCAGATATGCAGATGACACCACCCTTATGGCAGAAAGTGAAGAGGAACTAAAAAGCCTCCTGATGAAAGTTGAAGAGGGGAGTGAAAATTTTGGCTTAAAGATCAACATTCAGAAAACGAAGATCATGGCATCTGGTGCCATCACTTCATGGGAAATAGATGGGGAAACAGTGGAAACAGTGTCAGACTTTATTTTGGGGGCTCCAAAATCACTGCAGATGGTGACTGCAGCCATGAAATTAAAAGACGCTTACTCCTTGGAAGGAAAGTTATGACCAACCTAGACAGCATATTAAAAAGCAGAGGTATTACTTTGCCAACAAAGGTCCATCTAGTCAAGGCTATGGTTTTTCCAGTGGTCATGTATGGACGTGAGAGTTGGACTGTGAAGACAGCTGAGTGCCAAAGAATTGATGCTTTTTTAACTGTGGTGTTGGAGAAGACTCTTGCAAGTCCCTTGGATTACAAGGAGATCCAACTAGTCCATCATAAAGGAGGCCAGTCCTGGGTGTTCATTGGAAGGACTGATGCTGAGGCTGAAACTGCAATACTTTGGCCACCTCATGCGAAGAATTGACTCATTGGAAAAGACCCTGATGCTGGAAGAGATTGGGGGCAGAAGGACAAGGGGATGACAGAGGATGAGATGGCTGGATGACATCACCAACTCGATGCACATGAGTTTGGGTGAACTCCGGGTTTGGTGATGGACAGGGAGGCCTAGCGTGCTGTGATTCATGAAGTCACAGAGTCGGACATGACTGAGTGACTAAACTGAACTGAACTGATGCTTCTAATAAACATCCCTGCTGTAGCCTTTCTGCAGGAATGCTGCTGGGGGTACCCCAAATTCTGTTGGCGAGGATGGTACTCTACTGAGTACCATCAGTAGAGGTGCTGGAATCTTCCCCAAAACTCCATTCATTTGCAAGCCCCGCCATGTATACCAAGAATCTTTCAGTATAGTCTGCCTCCCGGATGACTTCTCTGTGGAGTTCTCAGCAGCCAATCAAATACTCTTCCTTTGGTAAAGTTTGTTAGCTATCTCCCATTGCCGAAAAAAACAATTATTCTTATACAAAGTACTGTGCTGCTGCTAAGTCACTGCAGTCGTGTCCAACTCTGTGTGACCCCATAGACGGCAGCCCACCAGGCTCCCCTGTCCCTGGGATTCTCCAGGCAAGAACACCAGAGTGGGTTGCCATTTCCTTCTCCAGTGCATGAAAGTGAAAAGTGAAAAGAAAGTCACTCAGTCGTGTCCGACCCTCAGCGACCCCATGGACTCCAGCCTTCTAGGCTCCTCCATCCATGGGATTTTCTAAGCAAGCGTACTGGAGTGGGGTGCCATTGCCTTCTACGACAAAGTACTGTAATGGTCTGCAAATCTATCTCCCCTACTGGAATTTTAGTTCCTTGTATTTACAGGGTCTCAGACTCTGACATACAATGTTATTTACATTATAAATACAGATTATATATTATTTACATATAGTGTGTTATATAATAGTTATATCATTAAAGAATACATCAAGATTATTATATATAATCCTGTAAACTACTACTGGCACTTGCCAAGGGCATTTGCCATCTCCTTCTGTGGAGACTGAACCCTGTACTCCTGCAGCTGTTGACCTTCAACACACCCTGAAGGGAGTTCAGGATGGAGAATAAGGCGTTTTGTGCTTCAGGGAAACAGGTGGAACAAGTCTTCAGATAGATATTTTCAGGAACTGATTTCATGATCCCAATCCTTGCATCCCCTCATATCTAGATCAGATCAGATCAGTCGCTCAGTCGTGTCCGACTCTTTGCGACCCCATGAACTGCAGCACGCCAGGCCTCCCTATCCATCACCAGCTCTCGGAGGTCACTCAGACTCACATTCATCAAGTCAGTGATGCCATCCTATCTAGAAAAGCACTAAATCCCTAGCAGGAAACTTTTGTAAAATAAGTGCTTGATTGTGCCTTCACCAAAATCTTATGTACCGACCTTACCCCATCACATTTTTGGAGCAGTTTCTCAGAGCTATCTGAGGTGCTATCTCCTGGGCTGCAGTCCTCATGTTACCGCCAAATAAAACTTAACTCACAACTCTCGTGTTGTGCATCTTTTTCTTAGTCGGCAGTACCATCAATCTCTTGTTCACAGCTCATAGTATCCTGAAAATATTTATTCACCCATTTCTTTATTCATTCACTCACCACACAGTTAATCAATACCTATAGTAGGCTAGTAAATTTTAAATGCTAGAACAGACACTGGCTTTGTCCTCAGGGGTCTGAAATCAGAAACACTAAAAAAATAAAAACAAAGGCTTGGTTGAAATGAAAATTACCATATTAAAATAGCCACAGCACAGCAAAAACAATATATGTTTTCTCCCACTCAAAATGCTAAGTACAGCTTATAATTTATTTCTTTGAACAGGTCAAGGGACTTTGAGATCTATTTTCTCATTTGATTCTTATTTAAGTCTGGAAGAAACCAGGAGGTATTATGAATTTCATTCTACAGATAAGGGATGTGACATTCATAAAAGATGAAATGGAAATATCTCCACTAGTAGGTAATGGTAGAGCAAGGTCTCACCATCTCACTGTATCAAACTGCCTTCAAAGACTATATTAGGTTTGGCAATCATTTGTCAAAATTTAATAGCAAGTGTTGAATTTATTCCACAGTTGTAAACAGGAGACAAATAATAGATACAGATAACATAGGTATAAGGTCAATCATATTTCTTGTCCCTTTATGTAAACAAAATTGCTAATTGGTCTATAATTTATATTGCTCAGTTCTCTCCTCCTAATAAATATGGAGAGAAAAGGATTTTCAGGGGACATATTTGGCAGCTTAAAAGCCACAAAAACAAAAATAAAAAAAAACTCAACTGTGTCAACAATAACTTGCTATAACAAAATTGTTAGTATAAATGAAAAAGTATCAAGATTTGATGGGAAACATATTGACAGATTGTGAAGAATGGTCTTCTGGTCCTACTTGTCTGGTCCCAGACCATTTCCTAGTTTTGTCTAATCTGGGAGGTGGTGGGGGCGGGGTGGTCGGTGGGAGAACAATGATATTTATCTCTCTAAAATTCAATTTTATCAGCTATAAACCTAGCTGATATTCCCCCTGATGATTTCCTAAGATTTTTGAGAGATCAGTAAAATGATACATATGGAAAGTACTTTAAAATATTTTATATTTTATGTAAATATAAGCTGTTTTATTAACCTTCATCAGATCTGATTTGTTTTCCCTCTCACATGCCTATGCCAATTCTAACTTGATTTAGTCTCCACAGCTTAATTACACTCAGAAACATAAAATTTTAAATATTTAAATCTCACCTAATTTAATCTAATATTTAACCTGCATTTCCCTCCCCCTGAGTTTTAAACCCATTACTTCTTGAAGTGTCTTTGTTGACTAATGAGAAAAATTGGTCCCTCTCCTCTCTATAACACCTCTTTATGCATCTGTAAACACTTTTCATGTGTCCCCTCTGTCTTCCTCCTTAAAATTGAACATCCTCAGGTCTCTCAGCCTTTTCTTAGAGGCCCCATTTTCAAATACCTTCATCGTTTTTTGTTGCTCTCTTTTGAAACCTCTGGCAAATGTGTCTATGTTTTTAAAAGTGCGCTATCCCAAGTGGAACATGGTACTCATCCCAAGGGCTAAGGATTGCCAAGGGGAGCCCAATAATCACCTTATTTATTTTATCCTAGGCAATTCTGCTAATACAACACAGAGTAGCAATTGCTTCTTTTCCTTACTTTTCATAACAGTATCACACTTTTTACTTTTTCTAAGATACTAAGTAGTGTAAATTAGAACTCCTGAGGACAAGAATTGTTAAAATTAACTTACTGATTTTTCTTTTAGTCACATTACCTAGGGCAGCATTTCATAAATATTAGGTACTTAATAAACACGGAGTGGGCCAATAAACAATACTTTTGTCTACAAATGGTAATACTTAAGCATTTTTTGATTTGATGAAAAATATGATCTTTTCATTTCTGAAACATGCTGAAAGGTAGAAAATATGCAGTTGACTCCTATGGGATTACTTAACATGATTAGATTAAAATGGGTTTAAAAAGATTCTACTGCATTTTATTTACATAAAGCATCTCTTCATTTACATGAAATTTTCTGTTAAGTCCACCAGAAAACCAGAAACACAAACCATGAAACTAATGACCAATTAACTTAAAATCAATTACTGTATGTAATATGATAGAAGGCCTTACAGAATTTAACTGTACTGTCAAACTTGCTTAATATTTGATTTCACAGGACCAAATCTAGAGAAAATATCAAAGGATTTGGCAAGGTCAGTGACTAGCATGCAGAAAGCCTTCATCTTCTATTGTATCTGCTACTGTTTTGACTGTCAAAAATACAAGCCAGGAAACAAATAGCTCTATCAAGACTTTCTTTGGGAAGAACTAGTAAATGAGAACAAAAACAAAAACAAAACGTAATTTCACACAGATGAGGCGTTTGGATTTAAAGGAATCTGTGGTAGTGATGATACCCTTTATCCTCTACGTATTATGAACATTTTATCTGATCAGACTGGCTAAGAATCTGTTACCACAATGTTGCACAGTGAGAAAAATATCAAGTGCATCAGTAACAACGTAGCTAATCTTCCTTAGCTATTCAGATGAGAAATGACCTATAGTTTAAATACAGCCCTTTCAGGGGAGAAGAAAGAGCAAGGGATTCCTACAGAATGAGAACCACTGCAGAATAAATGATGTCTCCTGGACTGTAGATTTTTTAATGGTTGACAAATATATCTTTGGTATGGATTTTCATTGAAGATATACAGAGCCAAACTAATTCAAGCACCTTTCATGAAACTTAGACTCTCATTGGCAAAAACAAATACATATCTTTTGAAAATTTCCTAAGCAATTATGATTGTTTAGGTATCAATTATGTTTTGGAAATTTACATTATACTACGAATTTCAGGAAGGGCCTAAAAGTTATAAAATACATTTTAAAAATAATTTAGTTAGGTAACAGGGCATAGAAATATAAAAATGATAAACTCCAACCAACAGTTTCAGTTTTTAGCCTAGCAACATTTTATACTGATAACTGTTAATATATGAAAATTTACTGGATTTTCAGGCAGTTTCTTCTCCGATATATCTGGCTAATCTTTCTTGGTTATCCATCCCTGAATGCCTTTCATCCCCCAAGGCTTATCCTTGACCCTGAGTCGTTTAACACATTTTCATGGCTCTAACTTCCATCTACATGTTGATGGCTTCTTTTTAAGAATCCCTGGTTGCATTTTCAAACTCAAGCTCTCTTGAAAAAAGAAAGTTATTATCCAGAGATAATGGTATGTTCTAAATTCAAGTCTAGGAACAAAGCCCAGCCTAGGGAAAATCCTTGGACATAGAGAGAGTGGGAAAGCCTTCAGGAATTTCTCCTCTTCTCTCTATGCTGCTTTCTGTTCATAAGCTTTAATTCTGTCTCTCTTTTATACCCATCCCTGCAGTAGTACATCTCTCTCTGCTTCTCAATTAATTTATATGTTTCAATTAATTTTCAAGTTTTATTCAAAAGATAAGAAAGGCTGACTGGTTACCTCTGGATTTCAATTTCAAAATCTGTGAGACCTGGAACAGTCCTGCTTGGGTCCAACATTCTTTATTGTCCTAACTAAAATTAACTGATCAGTGGAGTAAGGGTCTGTGATTCAAAGAATGCGACCACAGACATTTTAAGGTCAATCTGCTCCCCTGCTCCTTTTATTTTACTTTAACTGATATTAACATCTATTTTATTTTTATATTGGAGAATAGTTGATTAACAAGGGTGTGTTAATAATAGTTTTTTTCATGTATCTATTCTCTTTCAGATTCTTTTCCCATTAAGGATGTTGCATAATACGGAGCAGAGATCCCTATGCTACACAGTAGGTCCTTGCTAGTTATATATCCTGAATATAGCAGTGTATACATGTCAATCCCAGCTCCCAGTTTGTCCTTCCTCCCAACCCTTCACCCCTGGTAACAGTAAATTCCTTCTCTAAGTCTATGAGTCTGTTTCTGCTTTGTAAGTAAGTTCATGTGTATCATTTTTCTTCTTCTGGCTTCCACACATAAGTGATAAATACAATATTTTTGTTTTTCTGTCTGACTTCACTTAGTATGACAATCTCTAGTTCATCTAAGTTGCTGAAAATGGCATTATTTCATTCTTTTTAATGACTGATTCCAAATAGGAAAAGGAGTACGTCAAGGCTGTATATTGTCACCCTGTTTATTTAACTTATATGCAGAATACATCATGAGAAATGCTGGACTGGAAGAAACACAAGTTGGAATCAAGATTGCTGGGAGAAATATCAATAACCTCAGATATGCAGATGACACCACCCTTATGGCAGAAAGTGAAGAGGAACTAAAAAGCCTCTTGATGAAAGTGAAAGTGGAGAGTGAAAAGGTTGGCTTAAAGCTCAACATTCAGAAAACGAAGATCATGACATCTGGTCCCATTACTTCATGGGAAATAGATGGGGAAACAGTGGAAACAGTGTCAGACTTTATTTTTCTGGGCTCCAAAATCACTGCAGATGGTGACTGCAGCCATGAAATTAAAAGATGCTTACTCCTTGGAAGGAAAGTTATGACCAACCTAGATAGCATATTCAAAAGCAGAGACATTCCTTTGCCAACAAAGGTTCGCCTAGTCAAGGCTATGGTCTTTCCTGTGGTCATGTATGGATGTGAGAGCTGGACTTGTGAAGAAGGCTGAGCACCGAAGAATTGATGCTTTTGAACTGTGATGTTGGAGAAGACTCTTGAGAGTCCCTTGGACTGCAAGGAGATCCAACCAGTCCATTCTGAAGGAGATCAGCCCTGGAATTTCTTTGGAAGGAATGATGCTAAAGCTGAAACTCCAGTATTTTGGCCAGACTCTGATGCTGGGAGTGATTGGGGGCAGGAGGAGAAGGGGACGACAGAGGATGAGATGGCTGGATGGCATCACTGACTCGATGGATGTGAGTCTGAGTGACCTCCGGGAGTTGGTGATGGACAGGGAGGCCTGGCGTGCTGCGGTTCATGGGGTCACAAAGAGTTGAACACGACTGAGCGACTGATCTGATCTGATCTGATACACACACATGATGCACACACACCACTCCCCCCCCCATATCTTCTTTACTCATTCATCTGTTGATAGACATTTAAGTTGCTTTCCTATCTTGGGTTACTGTAAATAGCACTGGCTAATTTCTAGTCCACTATTTGAGGAATTTTAAATTATTGCTACTGATTGGTTTTGGCTATTGCACACTATAAGGCAGAGAAAAAAAAAAAAGCAGTATTGATAATGGTTAAGAATAGTCAAATGGCTTTGTTTTCCCATAAGGCCTGTGAGAGCGAGAAATAAGTCTACTGAATTCCAGCTACATCCTCATAGTCCAATAATGCATCTCAGATATAACAGACATTCACAACATCAGCAAGAACAAAGCAAATGGATAAATTAATCACTTTGGAAAACAACAACCAACCACTGCTAGTGCCCTTGCCTGGGATGTGGTGTTTAGAAAGCTCCCATCTTATATATGTGGTTTAGGTGGGAATTCCTAAGTATATTTTCTTACATTAGCACACAAAATGGAGATAATGTTGCATACTGGACACACAGAAACAAAAGAGAAAATTGAAAACAGGATACTTGCTTAAAGTTTCTAATGAGGCATTAACAGTCCTGTAAATTAAAGCTCTAATTTGCAGTTTTACGAAGTAAACAAGGAGAGAACAGCATCAGATGTAGGCTGTTGCTTGCTGCCCCCACTCAACACGTTCTAAGTGACTGTCAGATTGATTTTGCAATCCTCAATTATATTTCTCTAATGTTTTTGACTACTGAATTTATCAGTATGCAGAAAAAAATCAGTTTTAAGTAAACTAACTTAATTAACAGAGCATAAACTATTTTTCTCAGTTAAACTTAATAACACCACTTATGTGAGCTATAAATAATATAGAAGTGCCACAGCATCACAGCAAAAATTGGTCAACTGCATATTCAAATGTGTATTTTACATTTTTACTGATAAATTCTTTTTTATGAAAAAATACCTGAAAACAGACAAACTACAGCATTTTATCTATAGAAATTTTTGTCCTAATATGAATAAATTTAAAAGAAATTCTTTCCTACAGAGTAAAACAAGTTATTTTGTTGAAATTATAGATTCTTGCTGCCAACATAGTTACATAAATCTCATTTTTACTGTGCTTTATAAACATAGTAGATATCATTTTTTTTTCAGTTAAATTTGGAATGCCACGCTTAAATCTAAAGTATATACTTTGTGTAAGTCTGTAACTGAAGGAAATGGCAACCCACATCAATATTCTTGCCTGGAGAATTCCATGGACAGAGGAGTCTGTGGGTCCATGGGGGTCACAAAAAGTCAGACAAAATTGATCATCTGAGCACACACACACATATCTAAAGGAGTTCAGGACCAGTACATTAAAGAATAGAAAAATTGATTGATTTTTCTCTAAATAGAGTTAAAGCCATTTTCCCACCACAATGTAAATCACTGGTTGCAAGAATCACCTGGAGAACTTTTTCTTTTATCCATTTTTGAGGTATAATTTATATGCAATAAACAATATCTATTTAAAGGGTATGGTTCACTAGGTTATGAGAAAATCAAAACCACAATGAGAAATCACCTCGCACCTGTCAGAACATCCATAATTAAAAAGAACACAAGCAACAAAAGTCGGTGAGGATATGGAGGAAAGGGAACCCTCCTATACTGTTTGTAGGAATGTGAGGTGGTATAGTCACTGTGGAAAACAGTAGAGAGGTTTTGCCAAAAAAAAAACAAACTAAAAATAGAACTACCATATAACCCAGTAATTTCATTCCTGGATACACACCCAAAAGGAAAAAAAAACCCATCATTCAAAAAGATATATGCACCTCAATGTCCACAATGACATTATTTACAATTGCCAAGATACGGAAACAAGCTCAATGTTCATCAACAGGTGAGTGAATAAAGAGTATGTACACACACAAGCACCTGAATACTACTCAGGGATAAAAAATAATGAAATTTTGCTATCTGCAACAACACAGATGATTGACTTAGAGGGCATTATGCTAAGTGAAGTAACTTAGAAACATAAATACTGTATGATATCACTTATATGTGGAATCTAAAAAATTTAACAAATCAGTGAATATAAAAAAAAAAAAGTAGCAACCTCATGGACATGGACTTAGACACTAAACTAGTGTTTACTAGTGGGGAGAAGCAATATAGGAAAAAAGTTATAAGAAATATATACTTGTGAAACCCTTACTACAAGTACTATGGAACATCTCCATCATTCGCTCTTCCTCAGCCCCAGGCCACCAATGATCTCCTCTAGATTAGTTTGCATTTAAAATTTTTTTTTCTTTAAATGGAATTATAATTAAGTACTCTCCTGCTTTCTTTACCAACATATAAATTGAGATTCCTTCCCATTATTGAGTAGTATCCCACGGTATGGATATACCACGGTTTGTTTATCCATTCACCTATGGATGGATATTTGTATTATTTCCAGTTTTTGACTATGCTAAAATAGGGGCTATGAATATTTATGTGCACAGACTAATTCCTAACTCTCAGAAGGCTCCATTTTGCTTTTGTTCAGTTACTATCTATCTCCTTTCATCACCTTGATTCATTTTCTGATTCTTGAAATTTATATAAATGGATTACCAGGCTCTTGTGTTTCTAGCCTCTTTCACTCAGTAATAGGTTATGAAATTTACTCATGTTGTTGTCTGATGCAATATTTGGTTCATTTTTATTGGTATACATAGTTCATTGAATTAATATATTATAATTCATTTTCCATTATTTTGTTGGAGGAAATAGTTAACAGTTTTTGATTATCAAGAATATAAAGTTTCTAAGAACAACCTTGCACATGATTTTGATACACATATATATGCATTTATTTTGTATATCTATGTGGCAGTATATTGGTCTATTTTTGTCTATGCTTATGCCAATACTATACTCCCTTACCTACTGTAGCTTTATAAATAGTCTTGATATGTCATAGTGTATAATCCTCCAGCTTTGTCTTTCTTTAGTATAACCTTGGCTACTCTAAGTCCTCTTCTTTTCCATATACATTTGAGGGTCAGGTTGCCAATTTCCCCAAAATCCTGGGATTTCGCCTGGAACTAAAATCCTGGGATTTCGCCTGGAACTACATGAATTCTACAGATAAAATTAGAAAGATGTGCTCTTTAATTGCATTAAGTCTTCATATCCATGAACATGAGTATATCATCGTTTATTTAGGTTTTATTCAATTTTTCAAGGAAACTTTGTAGTTTTCATTGCAGAAGTCTTGCATTATTTTTTTTTAGCCAGGTTTGTTTCTAAATCTTTTATACATTTTGGTGATATTATAAGTGGCACTAATTTTTTTTTCTTTTTCTGATTACCTTTTGTTATTCAATAGAAACATTTGATTTAGGAATAGTGATCTTTACACAAAATTCTGGCTCTATGTACTTATTAAACTGGATTGCTTATATACTATCTTGATTCTTCTATATGCAGTCACTATATCTGCAAATAAAGATAGTTTACTTCTTCTTTAACATTCTTAATGTGTTTTTGTTTGTTTTTTTTTTTTGCTACATTGTTATGGCTAGTACTTCCAATATAATATTGAATAAAGGTGGTGATAGTGGAATTCCTTGTCCTATTCCTGACATCTGGGAGAAAGTATTCAATATTTTATACTAGTAGTATTTTATTAAAAAAGTTTCATTCTTAGTTTGATGAGAACTTTATTAAATGTATTTATTGACTCCATAGAGATAATTTAAAAGGTTTCATCTTTATTATGTTAATGTAGTAAACCATATAGATATTTTAGTCTTCTTTTCTTCCTTACATTTTTGTCTTTTCCTATTTCATTAATTGTTGCTTTTATTTTTACTACTTCTTTCTTTCAAATTTGGGAGAAGGCAATGGCATCCCACTTCAGTACTCCTGCCTGGAAAATCCCTTGGATGGAGGAACCTGGAAGGCTGCAGTCCATGGGTCGCTGAGGGTCAGACATGACTGAGCGACTTCACTTTCACTTTTCACTTTCATGCATTGGAGAAGGAAATGGAAACCCACTCCAGTGTTCTTGCCTGGAGAATCCCAGGGACGGGGGAGCCTGGTGGGCTGCTGTCTGTGGGGTCGCACAGAGTCGGACACAACTGAAGTGACTTAGCAGCAGCAGCATTTGCTTTTCCTGGTTTCTCATTGAGTTATAAGCTTAGATACATGATTTCTAACTATTCCCTTTATTTACTAAAACATGCATTCAAACATTCATAGCTTAAATTAGTCTACTACTATATACTCTAACAGGGACAGAGTCGAAATTCTTTCTACAGAGATTCAAATTTAGGTATTATTTTAATTCTAGAACTCCTATTCTAATATATTCCAACTCTCTGTTTAAATTCTGCATCTTTTCATTTATTTTATTTATAATACTAATCATAGCTATTTTATACATACATAATTTTCATATACAAACTTTTGTGCATGTGCATATTCATATCAAATATGTCTAGATTACTTGAAGATCTGTATATTTTCATTTATTAGGGCCTATATTTTTGGTATTCCTAGTAATTTTGCACTGAATACCAAACATTGTGTATTTTAGAAATGTAGACTCTTATAGATGCTATCTTCTTGCAGCAAATATTTACACTATTCTGGCAGAAAGACAACTTTTAGTCTATCGCCAGTTCAGATGAATTGAGGGTTTACTTCCTGCTTTTGGATGATTGCTCTATTTCTCATTTGTTCCCATTGCTAGAATTTCAGCTGAACATCTGACATATTTACCAGGGGCCTTCCTCCTTGGTAGGCCCTGAACTCTAATTTTTTTGTCTTTCAAGCCAAGCTCCCTCCACCTCCACACCTAATACTATGCAATATAGGAATTAGGATAAAACAAATAGAAGGAAAATACAAAAGATAAATAAAAAGTTCACAGAAATGGTTTTTCTTATTTCTGTTAACTTGATCCCACAAGTCTTGGCAGTCCTAGTTAAACAGTACTGTCTTGATACAACCATAATATTAAGAAATTTTATCCAGCTTTTTATTTTTTCTCAGCAGGAGGATTTTCTGACTTGCATCACAGCTGGAGTCAGGAATCCCTTGCAATTATTTCATTACATGTTTGATGCCTGATTTCATTGCAAGCTTCCAAGCTCCCTAAGGTTAGGGGCTGTGTCTGTTTTACCCAATAATACTCTTTCTAAAACACCAATCATAGCATTTGGCATGCATGCGTGCTAAGTCACTTCTGTCCTGTCCAACTCTTTACAATCCCATGGACTATAGCCCTCCAGGCTCCTCTGTCCATGGACTTTCCAGGCAAGAATACTCGAGTGGGTTGTCATTTCCTTCTCCAGGGGATCTTCACAACCCAGGGATTGAACCTGGGTCTCCTGCATTGCTGGAAGATTCTTTACCATCTGAGCCACTGGGAAAACAGTAAAGATTCACAATACATCCAATAATGATCAAGCTCCTCCATTTAAAGGTGGAGGTAGAAAGCAGAGTCAAAAGTTTGAAAATAAATTGGCAGAAAGCAGAAGGGCAAGTCTAGTGAGAAATATTTAGTTTATTTATATGTTTAAAAGGATATAATGATAACATTATTATTTAGGGGCACACAGTTGAGGATTAGAAATAGCCCTTCTTTTGAAAATTATTGATAATCTTGAAGGAAGCATTTACAAGAAAGCAGTGGGCAAAAAAATCCAAGTGACAGATTAAGGAGTGATTTGTTAAAGTGAAAGTGTCTCAGTTGTGTCCGCCTCTTGTGACCCATGGACTATACAATCTGTGGAATTCTTCAGTTCAGAATACTGGAGTAGGTAGTCGTTCCTTTCTTCAGGGGATCTTCCCAACCCAGGGATGGAACTCAGGTCTCCCGCATTGCAGATGTATTCTTTACCAGTTGAGCCACCAGGGAAGCCCAAGGAGTGAGTGATAGGTGAGAAAACTGATACACTGAAAGTGTCTTCTTTTTTTAAGGAGCATGATAATGAGGAAAATACAAGAAATAGACTTTGATTTATAAGCATATGTTAAAATGTAAAGTAATCACTCACAATTCAGTTATGAGAGATAAAACATCTAAGTCTCTAGACAGGGAAGGCAACTTAAAAATCGAACTTCATAGACTGAATAACATGAAGTGAAAAATCAGAGAGATCTGGAGTAGACAGAGGTTATAAGAAGAATATCATCAAGATTTATGTTGTTTAAGCACATAAAGTACATGCATGAGTGTAACAGCACATAGTTCAAAATCCTGAATCCTAAAATGCCAGCCATTAAATGCATATATAATAATGACTATTATGATATTGTGTGCTAATCCTTTGTGGTGATTTCTGCATTGAAATCTTATAATAACCCACTTTAGAGATGAAGAAACTGAGCTGGAGAGTAGAGAAACGACTGAGGAAGAGTTAAACACCAAGGTGTAGAGGAGCCAAATTTTAAATTTGGGGAATCTGACTCCAGAACCTGCACTCTACCGCTGCCACTGCTGCCTTCCCTTTGAACAAGAATGTCCGTGTTAATACCACTGTTGCCCTTGAAATAGAATTCAATCAATTTGATGCTGTTAATCCATCCATAGCATTGATCACTATTGTTTATAAGGCACTTCCAAGATTAAAAGTGCTTTTTATTGTGCTATATATGTTTATTATGATCGCCATCCTAAACCTATCACAATAAGCCCTAATGATATGTATAGGTAAAAGTGTCAAAATATTCATTAACCTCAAAATTTAATAAACCTAAGGAGATCCTGTGTCTAAGACATATGTAACATCCCATTTCCAATAATATGTGACAGATATGGTGGGTGAGAAAATGACTTTAGCTGTAATAACAGAGAAGTAACATCACCAGCAATTAAGGATCATTAATAAGAATCTATTTTTTCCTCTAGTACTATATAGTTTACAAAATATTTTCTTAAACATCTTGGGCCAATAGAGACTAGACAAATTGAGTTATCACTTTAAGCTGTCAGTATTTCCAAAAAGGTATCTCTCAGCATTATGTGATGTGTTCTAATGTACTGCAAATCTCATCATTAAGTAATTTTTATAGCTAAGCAACCTTTCTTATAGATTTTTCATTTTCTATCCAACTCATTTAGCTAATTCTTGATTCAACATTATTGGACATCTGGTTTGGGTCCTATGACGTGCAAGGCACAAATGTTATAACTGAAGAAAATGGTCATAATTTCAGCCTATTTGGGATATAGATAAGTGAACAAGAAATTGTAAAGGTGTATGATGAATGTTAAAATGAAGACTCTTGGTTTCTGTGATCATACATTGGAGAGGTCCTTAATCTAGGTTTGGCATGGGATTAGGGGAAACTGGGTAAGCAATTTAAGGAACAGCTCAGTTTACATTTTAATGATCAGTAGGAATTAATCATACCAATCATCCTCTTCCAAAAACACAAGAGAAGATGCTACACTTGGATGTCACCAGATGGTGAATACCAAAATCAGACTGATTATATTCTTTGCAGCCAAAGATGGCAAAGCTCTATACAGTCAGGAAAAACAAGACCAGGAGCTGACTGTGGCTCAGACTGTGAAATCCTTATTGAAAAATTGAGACTTAAATTTAAGAAAGTAAGAAAAAACACTAGATCATCCAGGTATGATGTAAATATCCCTTATGATTATACAGAGGAAGTGACAAATATATTCAAGGGATTAAATCTGATAGAGTGCCTGAAGAACTATGGATGGAGGTTCATAACATTGTACAAGAGAAGGTGATCAAAACCATCCCCAAGAAAAGGAAATGCAAAGAGTAAAAAATGTTGTCTGAGGAGGCCTTACAACTAGCTGAGAAAAGACAAAAGACAAAAAACTAGCTGCTAAAGGTAAAGGAGAAAAGGAAAGATATATCCATCTGATGCAGAGCTCCGAAGAATAGCAAGGATAGATAAGAAAGCCTTCCTAAGTGAGCAATGCAAGGAAATGGAGGAAAACGATAGAATGGGAAAGAATAGAGATCGCTTCAAGAAAATTAAAGATACCAAAGGAACATTTCATGCAAAAATGGGCGCAATAAAAGACAGAAATGGTATGGACCTAACAGAAGCAGAAGATATTAAGAAGAGGTGGCAAGAATACAGAGAAGATTTATTTAAAAAATGATCTTAATAACCTGGATAACCAAGAAGGTATGATCACTCACCTAGAATCAGACATCCTGGAAAGTGAAGTCAAGTGGGCATTGGGAAGTATTACTACAAACAAAGCTAATGGAGTTGATGGAATTCCAGCTGAGCTAATTCAATTCCTAAAAGATGATGCTGTGAAAGTGATGCACTCATTATGCCAGCAAATTTGGAAAACTTAGCAGTGGCCACAGGAAATGGTCAGTTTTCAGCACAATTCCAAAGAAAGGCAATGCCAAAGAATGCTCAAACTACTGCACAACTGCACTCATCTCACACGCTAGCAAAGTAATACTCAAAATTCTCCAGGCTAGGCTTCAACAGTATGAGAACTGAGAGCTTCCAGATGTTCAAGCTGGGATTTAGGAAAGGCAGAGGAATAAGATATCAAATTGCCAATGTCCATTGGATCAAAGAAAAAGCAAGATAATTCCAGAAAAACATCTACTTCTGTTTCATTGACTATGCTAAAGCCTTTGACTTTAGGATCACAACAAAATGTGTGGATGACAACAAACTGTGGGAAATTCTTCAAGAGATGGGAATACCAGACCTCCTGAACTGTCTCCAGAGAAATCTGTATGCAGGTCAAGAAGCAACAGTTAGAACCAGATATGGAACAACAGACTGGACCAAAATTGGAAAAGGAGTATGTCAAGGCTGTATATTGTCACCCTGCTTATTTAACTTATATACATAGCACATCATGTGAAATGCAGGGCTGGATGAAGCACAAGCTGGAATCAAGATTGCTGGCAGAAATACAAATAACTTCAGATATACAGATGATACCAACCTTATGGCATAAAGTGAAGAGGTACTAAAAAGCCTCTGGATGAAGGTGAAAGAGGAGAGTGAAAAAACTGGCTTAAAACTCATCATCTAGAAAACTAGATCATGGCATCCAGTCCCATCACTTCATGGCAAATAGATGGGGAGACAATGGAAACAATGACAGACTTTATTTTCTTGGGTTTCAAAATCACTGTGGACAGTGGCTGCAGCCATGAAATTAAAAGAATCTGGCTCCTTGGAAGAAAAACTATGACCAACCTAGACAGCATATTAAAAATCAGAAACATGACTTTGCCAGCAAAGGCTGTATAGTCAAAGCTATGTTTTTTCCAGTAGTCATGTATGGATGTGAGAGTTGGATCATAAAGAAAATTGTGCACCAGATAATTGCTATTTATGAACTGTGGTGTTGGAGAAGACTCTTGAGAGTCCCTTGGACTGAAAGGAGATCAAAACACTCAATCCTAAGGGAAATCAATGCTGAGTATTCATTGGAAGGACTGATGCTGAAGTTGAAGTTTCAGTACTTTGGCCACCGGATGTCAACAGCTGACTCACTGGAAAAGACACTGATTCTGGGAAAGATTGAAGGCAGGAGGAGAAGAGGATGACAGAGGATGAGATGGTTGGATGGCATCACCAACCCAAAGGACTTGAGTTTGAGTAAACTCAGGAAGATTGTGAAAGAGAGGGAAGGCAGGCATGCTGCAGTCCATGGAGTCGCAAAGAATTGGGCACGACTGAGTGAACAACAACAAAGGTATTAACTGGGTAATAAGAAAAAGAAGTGCTTGCTACTAAAGGAAGGCATTTCAAGCAAAGGTATCAATATCTTCAAAGACCTAAGCCTCCAAGAGAGTGTGGTATATTCAAGTAGCTGGGACTGAAAGATAGACACAGACCTGGAGAGTAAGCCAGGAAGTATACGAAGAGGTGAAGCTGAATGGTAAGAAAGTAAGCAGAAGAGAGTTCATGGGGCATCTATTTAAGAAACATAAAAGGTTTTAAGCAAGAGGATGATAAGAAAGGTGATTAATTTGAATAAATAGTCTGTAAAGGAGTCAAAGTTTTGGCTTAGAAACCCACAACATAGACCTGGATGAGGAAGTAGCCATAGGACTAGTGGATATTTCCAAGAAATATATCAGAGTTATAATGGCTGGTGGAGGACCAATTAACAGACCACGAGGAAGAGAGTGAGAAGCGCTATTCAAAGACATTTCCCAGGTGTCTGTCTCAGATACCCAGTTATATTCACTTTGGTAAACAAAGTGGTAAACCTAGAAGGAGGAATAGGCTGGGGCAGGGCTGGGTATGAAGAGACTGAGAAGCCAAGAAAGAGGCATCTACATTTGTTTTCCATTTTCTGTCCCGTTTAATGGGAGAAGCATTAAATTATGCATCTTTTTAAGCTTCCCACAAGTCCTAATCTTTCATTTATCACATTCTCCTATGACCCATTTTATTTGTGAGGATGACACGGCCACCACTGCCAGGATGACTTATCACTTAAATGACTAAGCAGGTATATCTTCTCCCTTTTTCCTCCTCCTGCCTTTCTTGTGAGGTTGCACTTAAAGTCAAAGAGACTTCAAAGTGAGACTGTGCCTTAGTCCAGAAAATGTTCATAACTGAGTTTCCTTTCTTGAATCTCAAAACAAATACCTGAGGGATATGTTTATGAGCTTCCTTCAACGTGTTCTTCATAATATCATTTGATATTTCCATACTGCAGTGGAACTCTTCATGCATGATCTCGTAAACATTTCTTCAGACCACTAAAATTCAGCTTTTGAAAGATCCAGAATTTTGACAATGATATTACTGGAATTCTTTCTATCTGATTGGAAACGAAGTTGATCTTTTTTTCCCCCAAAATATTTTAACCTACAACTATGTATATGTATTTTTTTTCAAAAACTTTAAATTGCAGTATAGTGGATTTACAGAGTTACTTTTTCTGCTGTACAGCAAAGTGATTCAGATAAACATATAGACACATTCTTGTTTATATTCTTTTCCAATATGTTTTATCACAGAATATTGAATATAGTCCCCTATACTATATAGTAGGACCTTTTGTTTATCCATCCTTTATATAATAGTTTGCATTTGCTATCCCCAAACTTCTAATCCCTCAATCCCCACTCCCTTGGAAACCAAAAATCTGTTCTCTATGTCTATGAGTCTGTTTCTGCTTTGTAGATAAATTTTCATTTGTGTCATATTTTAGATTTCACATAGAAGTGATCTCATATAGTATTTGTCTTTCTCTTTCTGACTTATGAAGTTAATAATTATGAATGTTACACTTTTCCTAACTGATATAAAATAATTTTAACTACAGATCTTTAAATATGTTTAATTTTTTCTGAGAAAACACATACAAAATTATTCATTTTATTAAATCAAATAGCAATCACCTTTATAGACACTAGTTTTGCTATCACTGCTAACCATTATGATTCTTTTTCCACTGTAAGTTCCTTTCCACCCATTTAAATTGGATGAAAAGAGAACTAAAATTATTCTCTTATTGATTTTGAATGTTATTAAGAGACTTAAATATTTTTTCTTTCACAATGAAGCCTTAAAGTAGATTCAAAAATGGCCAACATATTAAACAAAAAGACACTGGACAATTTAAGTAGTATAGGTAAATTTGAGACTGCTAGGCCATGGCAATCCACTCCAGTACTCTTGCCTGGAAAATCCCATGGACAGAGGAGCCTGGTAGGCTGCAGTCCATGGGGTCGCGAAGAGTCAGACACGACTGAGTGACTTCACCTTCACTTTTCACTTTCATGCACTGGAAAAGGAAAAAGCAACCCACTCCAGTGTTCTTGCCTGGAGAATCCCGGGGACAGGGGAGCCTGTTGGGCTGCCATCTATGGGGTCGCACAGAGTCGGACACAACTGAAGTGACTTAGCAGTAGCAGCAGGCAACCTAGGAATGGGGTGGGAAGTGTGTGTTTGAGAATGTGCAATGAGTGTGTGAGAACACATGTACAGTAGTATATCAGGCAACAATACATCTTGATTTGGTAATATAAGAGATGGGGAAATCAGATGCTTTATGCTGGTTAAAAAAGCATTAGCAGCTAACAAAAATAGTTTATTGCAAAGAAAAGTTTATTCTATTGTATTGACATGGTCCATGTCAGGTTGGATTTCTGGCCACCAAAGACTGTTGAGCAGAAAAGACGCTATTTCAATATAATTGAAATTATCAAGCATTAGTGTCTACTTTGTTGTGCTGATTTTTCACTCTTACTTTTTCTATCTGAGCTCCTTTCCATTTATCTTTAGGCTTCCTAGCATTAGGGCAGAAGAAAAAAAAATGCTTCATTAATTATGAAATTATGTATTAATCTTTTTAGAACTGAGGAGCTGCTGCTACTGTTAAGTTGCTTCAGTCATGTCTGACTCTGTGTGACCCCATAGACGGCAGCCCACCAGGCTCCCCCGTCCCTGGGATTCTCCAGGCAAGAACACTGGAATGGGTTGCCATTTCCTTCTCCAATGCATGAAAGTAAAAAGTGAAAGCTAAGTCGCTCAATCATGTCCGACCCTCAGCGACCCCATGGACTGCAGCCTTCCAGGCTCCTCCAGAACCGAGGAGAGGCAAACTTTATACCAGGAATAGGAAAACTACCAACCTGCTGCCCATTTTTGTAAAGAAAATCTTTTGGGAACATGGCTACCCTTCTTTGTTCACATACTTTGTCGATGGCTGCTTTTATGCTACCATGACAGAACTGAGAAGCTGTGACAGAGATCTCGTGGTCTATATGGTCAAAATCACGGTCTGGACCTTTAGAGGAGAATTTCATAACTCTCTGCTCTAGACTGATTTGAGAGAAGTTTACAGAAAAGGAAGGGTTCTTCATGCAAAGGCAAGTTTGCAATTTCATTCATTTTGACCATCTCAGCAAAATCCAACCCCCCAAAAGTTATAAAAATTTTGATGAGAGGAAAAAGTCCTAGTGAAATGATTGTTTCATGAAATCTGAGATAAAATTCTGAAGTGAAACAATTTACTTGCAGACCAACCTACTGATAACTTTCCAAACACAAAGCAACATTACAGAAATGTGCTTCAAAATTAGTCACCTTAAAAATGCAAGGTTAAAACAAATGTAGTCCTCTGAAGCCAGCCTTTATGATGAATACAGAGAAAACACAGTCGTCTCCCATCCTTCAATATTATCTGAAAGCATTTCTAAGAGCTTACCTCTCTACCAAAGGTAATAAAAATGAAATAATCTTAATAGTCACTTCTATCTCTAGTTATCATGGGTTAGTTTGACTTCTTTTATTCTAAGAATATGCATTTCATCCTTTTCCCTTTCAGTCAATAAAGATGAGCTCAACAGACAGTCACATCTCTTCTGATTCATGTCAGAAACACCCATGGACTCTCATTATTGCTTGAGCTCCATTTCTTTACTTTGCTCCCAAGTTCTACATTCTTACACTTGCCTTTATTTTTCTATATCATTACTGCCTGCTTGTTCAACTGGTAGGCCATATAGTTGATGTATATATTTGCTTTCAACAAATAATTTGGTTGAAATCTAACATCAAAGTTTAAATATATTTGTGGTTTAAATATGCTTTGAAAAGACTTGGCATTTTATTTAGTGTTTTCTTTCTTTTCTTTTAGAACTTTCTGGCAAAACTACTTGCTCCTAGACAGACGAAAACAAATAGTGGGACACCAAGGGTATTGAAGGTCAGAATTAATATGCTTTTACTAATTAGTGTATCTGAAGAAGTTTGCCCTACTTACACCTTCACTATAACTGCTTAGAATCGGCTTTCCTTTAATGTGGTGGTTTAGTGTCTCAGTTCACTAAAAATAATGCAAGAATAATAAAGCATAAATATCATATAGCAAAAATATAAAATATATGCTTTTAAAAGATATTGATTTAGGGGTTGCATTTCTCTCTCTATGAGTCAGTAATTAATTGTATTTCTGGATCCTAAAGCATTTAGTTCAGCCATTTTAGGGAAGGCAAATACTAGGAGACAAAACTAAGACAATCATTTGGTGTCCTTGAACGGCATTATTATGAAGAAAGTGTACAGAGTTCTCATCTGCAAGATATTCAACATCAGTAATCACATTTTTCATGAAGACAAATAAAAGGGAATTACATCCAGGTGCACATGTGTGCTCATCTCCCCAGTGGGTTGCTACAAAGATCTCCCCAAAGGCAGTTCCTGATTTCTGGGCAGGGTCACCAGTAAAAGCAGTTTAAAAGGCTGGTGTGATTGGCATCTGGATACTACAATAGTCAAACTTTCCCCCAAATGATCATGGACCTGTTTTCGCTAATAGGAAAAAAAAGTGACAAGGAGAGAAAGGGTCACCTTTGGAATGCCAATCTGAGCAGTATTATAGTTTGTTATTTGTACCAGGTTCCGTTTGGATTACTAGTGAAATTCTTTTTGTAAGTGGATTTACTCTGCAATCCTGAAAATAAGCAATTTTTTTCCCAGAATTGCTCTGTTACTGTTTTGCAAAGACAAAGTACTGTTAACCCCATGCAACCAGAGGAATAATTCATTGTGAGTGTGCACACTATTTTCCAGTTCTAAAATCATGATCATGAAATTATACTGAACTTAGGTCTTCTTTAAACCCTCTGATATAACCTAAGATTTGAGTATCCATGTTATATTGAGCAATTTTCCCCTTATCACTCAAGTTATTCCTAGAATTTGCTCCATAAATTCTTCAGATTAGTAGAGAAAAAGAACAAAATTATGTTAATCCTAAATTGTGAATGTGGTAGGTTGAGCATTCTTTGGGATTGCCTTTCTTTGGGATTGGAACGAAAACTGACCTTTTCCAGTCCTGAGGCCATTGCTGAGTTTTCCAAATTTGGGGCATGTTGAGTGCATCACTTTAAAAACATAATCTTTTTAGGATTTGAAATAGCTCAGCTGGAATTCTATCACCTCCACTAGCTTTATTCGCATCCTAAGGCCCACTTGACTTCACACTCAACTGGACTGAGTCATAGAAAAAGCAAGGGAATTCCAGAGAAAACATCTACTTCTGCTTCATTGTGCTAAAATCTTTAACTGTATGGATCACAAAAAACTGTGAAAAATACTTAAGGAGAGGGGAATACCAGCCCACCTTATCTGTCTCCTGAGAAACCTATATGCAGGTCAAAAAGCAACAGTTAGAACCAGACATGGAACAATGAACGGGTTCACATTTGGGAAAGGAGTATGTCAAGGCTGTGTACTGTCACCCTGCTTATTTAACTTACATGCAGAGTAAATCACGCGAAATGCTGGACTGGATGAAACACAAGCTGGACTCAAGCTTACCAGGAGAAATATCAATAACTTCAGATATGCAGATGACATCATGGTGATAGCAGACAGCAAAGAGGATCTAAAGAGCCTTTTGATGAAGATGAAAGAGGAGAGTGAAAAGCTGGCTTAAAACTCAACATACAAAACACTAAGATCATGGCATCTGGTCCCATCACTTCATGGGAAATAGATGGTGAAACACAATAGAAACAATGACAGACTTTATTTTCTTGGGCTACAAAATCACTGTGGATGGTGACTGCAGCCATGAAAGCAAAAGAAGCTTGCTCCTTGGAAGAAAAGATATGACAAACCCAGATAGCATATTACAAAACAGGGAGATCATTTTGCCAACAAAGGTTCATCTAGTCAAAGATACGGTTTTTCCAGTAGCCATGTACGGATGGGAGAGTTGGACCATAAAGAAGACTGAGTGCTGAAGAACTGATATATTCCAACTGTGATGCAGGACAAGACTCTTGAGAATCCCTTATACTGCAAGGAGATCAAACCAGTCATTCCTAAAGGAAATCAATGCTGAGTATTCATTAGAAGGACTAATGCTGAAGCTGACACTCCAATACTTTGGCCTCCTGATGCGAAGAGCCAACTCATTGGAAAAGCCCCTGATGCTGAGAAAGATTGAGGGCAGGTGGAGAAGGGGATGACAGAGGAAGAGATGACTGGATGGCATCTTCAACTCAATGGACATGAGTTTGAGCAAACTCTGGGAGACAGTGAAGGACAGGGAAGCCTAGAATGCTGCATTTCATGAGATCGCAAAGAATAGGACACGATTGAGAGACTGAACAACAACAAATTGTGAATATATTATATGACAGAATGACAACAAAACAGTTAAATCTAAGTGTTTTTAATCTCATAGCCGCCTCAGTAATAAATTCTATTTTGAATTTTTGAGCCTACTTAAATATCCTATGCTTATCTATTTGGAATTTTAGAAGTTAAAGGAACTGACCATTCAGTACAAGCCTCAGGTTAACAGATGAGCATGATTAGACCCACATGAATGTAGTTTATCTAATGTCTCAACACTAGGTAGATTAATTTAACTGTTTTCAGTAATACATTAAATATCACATTTTAATATAGAAATTGCATATTACTCATGCCCCAGATATGACATTTAGGCAAACATATATGCAGCAGCAGATGAATTAACAGAATAATGATTTTACAAATTGCAGAAGATTTTATAAAATCTGTCTCATAGTAGGTATTAATAAATATTCATTAAATGAGTAATCAGATCAGATCAGTCGCTCAGTCATGTCCGACTCTTTGCGACCCCATGAACTGCAGCACGCCAGGCCTCCCTATCCATCACCAGCTCTCGGAGGTCACTCAGACTCACATTCATCGAGTCAGTGATGCCATCCAGCCATCTCATCCTCTGTCGTCCCCTTCTCCTCCTGCCCTCAATCCCTCCCAGCATCAGAGTCTTCTCCAATGAGTCAACTCTTCGCATGAGGTGGCCAAAATACTGGAGTTTCAGCTTGAGCATCATTCCTTCCAAAGAAATCCCAGATCTGATCTCCTTCAGAATGGACCGGTTGGATCTCCTTGCAGTCCAAGGGACTCTCAAGAGTCTTCTCCAACACCACAGTTCAAAAGCATCAATTCTTCGGCGCTCAGCCTTCTTCACAGTCCAGCTCTCACATCCATACATGACCACAGGAAAGACCATAGCCTTGACTAGGCGAACCTTTGTTGGCAAAGTGATGTCTCTGCTTTTGAATATGCTATCTAGGTTGGCCATAACCTTCCTTCCAAGGAGTAAGCGTCTTTTAATTTCATGGCTGCAGTCACCATCTGCAGTGATTTTGCTGATAGCTAATATTGAGTAACTATAAACTTATCTATGTGGCAGACACTGTGCAAAGTTTATTGGATGAGCTATCCCATTTAATTGTAACCTACTTGCTTGATATCAGTATTTTAAGTAGTATTATGTCAATTTTAATAAAAGGAAAAAGAGGCACACAGATGATTAAGTGATTTGTCTAATTACACTTAACTAATAAACAATGGGGCTTAGATCTGCAACATATCTGTTAAGTCTGCTCCCAAATCCCTTATTCTTAATTGTAAATAAATGGGGGGGGGGGTATTTATACTATGATGCAAATGACTAATAATATACCCTTCCTAAATATTAGACTTTTGAAAGAATATTTGTATCAGAAAAGAAAAGGACTAATGACAGATTGTAAAAAAGATTAATCTGGTTCATTTTTCAACTCCAAAGTAGACTTTGACAGAGTTCATTTACATTACTAAGCTTAATGATTTCTATATTGAGCAACATAAACATATATTCAAATATATGAATCAATATTTGAATTGTTTTCTTTCTACCATTTGAGGTAAAAATATTTAAAGCAAATATATGGAAGAGGAGGGAGTTATATGAAAGATTCATTTCTTGAACTATAGTAATAAGATAATTTATACTGAGACTTTCAACATAATGCTATGACCATGAAATATGTTGTGAGTATATTTACAAATCCTGTTATTGATGGGTAAAATCTCACATTTTTCTTGTATAAAATATGTATAAAAATACACATCATTGTATATTTGTGTTTGAGTTATTTGATATCTCCATTCATATTTCAGGAATCATTTTTAGTTAGAGTTTGAGATTTTGAACTGAATCAAAATAAAAGACATCTGAGTTCTTCTTATAATTATTCACTTTTTAAATATAATTAATCATCTTAGAGATGTCCAGGATTTGCTTATTAAATTTTCCTCAGAATATAGAAATTGCATGAAATTTATAGGAACATGAGTTGAAAGCACTATTTGGCGCAGAGCACTTCAGCACATTTAAAATAATTTTGTTCAGTGTTAGAAAAATCGAGTTTTAGGAACCCTCTAGAATTAATTGATATAGAAAAAAATAATCTCACTCCCAGAAATCTTTGGGGATACAAGTAAATAAATAATGCCAATACTACTATATATTTCTGTTACTTGAAAGGGCTTCCCAGGTGGTGCTGGTGGTAAAGAATCTGCCTGCCAGTGCAGGAGACACATGTTCTATCCCTGGGTCAGGAAAATCCCCTGGAGTAAGAAATGGCAACCTCCTCCAGTATTCCTGCCTGGAGAATTCCATGGACAGAAGAGCCTGGCGAGCTACAGTCCATGGGGTCGCAAAGAGTCAGACATGACTGAAGCAACTTAGCATGCACATTACTTGAAAAGCCAAAAACCAAAAGACAAATCCAAAAAGTTTAGCAGTGTTGGGTAAAACCTACTACTTTGCCTTCCACCCTCATTTGTTATTTTCAGATACTTGTTCTGTTCTGTCTCTAAAGAACTGTCCTGGGTTGCTCACTCCCCCTCTGGCAAAGTACCAGCTTTTGAACCAGAAG
Organism: Tragelaphus eurycerus; assembly: GCA_935064755.1. Lineage (NCBI taxonomy): Eukaryota > Metazoa > Chordata > Mammalia > Artiodactyla > Bovidae > Tragelaphus > Tragelaphus eurycerus. The sequence goes on from CAKXYN010000003.1 coordinate 13,145,686, forward strand.
ACTCCGAATTCACATTTCAGTTCAGCAGCTGTGGCAATTTGGGGGACCCAGTTACTGGAGCCTCATTTCCTCATAATCCAGGAAGGGGAAAATATCTTCCATGATTGTAGAGGGAACAAATGACAGAATGTACAAGGAAAATAAATGTGCGATGCTAACTATACCTTTCTACATCAGAAGATACAAATTAAAGGAAAGCCATTAAGTTACTTTTGTAAACTTATCTTGGCTCATTGACTGGGTAAATTTAGTTAAACCATGACCCAACTCAATAAAAGTATCCAACCAAACCTGCCAGGTAAGCCAAAGGGTCAAACCAATAAATAACTTGATGGAGACATGGTTACTTTCAAAGTTAAGACAGCCTTCGAAGCAAGCCACGCGGCTCATACAAAGGAGCAAGTGAGGCCCCAAAACGTGCCTAAATGCAGGAGAACTACTTACTCTCCAGGAATCACCAAAGCTCCCGGGAGTCGTTCAAGCCAAATTGTGGTCTCCCTGCCTTGTCCTTCAGATGATGTGGACTCCAAACACATTTTCTGTGCAGCTGGAGGCTTTGTTACAGACAGAAGGATCCTGCTTCGTGAGGCCCGTGTTTATGGCCTAACTTTTTTAAAGAGGAATTTGGAAAACTTCCCAGACGCTGCATCTGCCCCTAGCCTGTGCACCTCAGAGTCTAAGGCCGGCGAGGGAGGCAGCGCAGACGACTAAATTTATTAACGATGGATGGGCCACTCTGTCTTTCACAGCAACAGCAGTAGGTGATCCCATCGAAAATCTGTTTGCTGGCTAGCTAGCAAATCCAAGCTGACATGCCTGCCGCAGCGCTACCCAGATGAATGGCAAGAAGGCTGATTCCTCGAAGAAACACACCATAAGCAAAAGGCTGGACCAGGAAGGCAGTTCCAGCTCCATTCAAGAGAAAGTCTTTTACTTTCTACCCATAGGTTTTTTTCTAGATACCTATGTTTTCTTTTCATTCCTTTCTTTGACTTTTATGAATAGTAAGCAGAAGTTGAGTGTTGTAAGGGAGCTTGGTGATTGAATTTCTAATACTCAGGGAGGAGCTGGATGTACTAGGCCAGTGGTTACTCTTAATATATTAATCTTAATATATCACAGCTAGAGCATAATCATGATTCATTGCAAACACACATCAGCAGCCAGCCTCACGTAAAAGCAAACTATTTACAACTTTAAGTAAAAATAAATGACACACCACCTACGTTTCAGAGCTCAAGTTCCATTTCATTGTCCTCAACATACGCAATATTTGAAAGTCTAGCTATTGCTCCAAAACTAGGTTCTCAGGAGTTAAATTAATATCATTCTGAGTTTATAGAATCATATATATTATACACTTTGCAAATTCTTTAAATAATGGTAAACTATGTATTATGAATAGTTACTATTTTCTATACCTACAGTCAAACAGTGCTTCTAAAAACTGTAATTCATAAAGCAAAAGACTTCCAGATGAAAATACCTGAAAAATCAGGAACTGAGCAAGACACACAAGGTTAGCTCACACAGTGAGGGTTGGATCTTGTGTTATATGAATTGAGAGATTGTGATTGACATATATACACTATGATACTATGTATAAAATGGATAACTAATGAGAACCTACTGTATAGCTCAGGGAACTTTACTCAGTTGTCTGTAGTGACCTAAATTGTATGGCAGTCCAAAAAAGAGGGGATATATATATACACGTATAGCTGATTCATTTTTCTGTATAGCAGAAACAAAGCATTGTAAAGTAACTATACTAGAGTAAAAATTAATTGACAAAAGGAAATAGAAAAAAAACAAGAAAATGTTTATATTTTACTGGGGTTTTTGCACTGATTTTTATTTGAAAAATATTGTATTAAAATATTATTTACATGGACAACCGAGTTTTTGGTGCTTTAAATATTGTGCCTCACTTGCCTTACTCTACTTCTGACCCACAGAAGATAGGCTTTTCCTGAAATTACTTTTTCCCATAATGCTATCAATAGAACATAGGGTATGAACAGTTGTTACATTTTTTTAAAAAGTTACATCAAATAAGTACTAGGAATATTATATGGCAAAACCAATACAATATTGTAAAGTTAAATAAAATAAAATTAAATTAATTAAAAAAATAAGTACTAGGAATAGTTAAACAAAGTTAAATAGATTTCTTACACTTCTTTTCAGAGACTGTAATAACTCAATGTATACTAAACATCTCCAATAGCATGGGGCATTTCTCAAACTCATTTGCCACAGAACTCTTTTCCACAAAGGAAGAGAACACTCTGAGGAACATATTCTGGTAAATAGCATCCAAGAATCATGTCCAGCACATACTTTGATCCAATAAGCCTACCTTCCCGCATCATTTTCTTTCTTTTCTTTCCTCCACTTACCCCTCTTTTCCACCCCCGCCCCCAGAATACTAAAAAGAAAAGTATGTCGACACAATCAAGCTAAAGTATAAAAAGACTACATTAGCATCTCTATAAACAGGCATAGTAAAAACTCATTGTAAAGGAATATTAGAATAATAGAAAACACTTTCAGGGCTTAAGTGCCTCATAAGGAAAGTGACATCAAGCACGCTTACCCGTGAAGTCTGTATTGACTGGGTGAGTGGAGCTGGGGAACTTATAATATCCATGTCCTGTGAAGCGAGTCCCTTTCATCACCATGGCCCTTGGAGCCGGTAGAGATGGCTCTCTCCTTTCCAGCTGATACACAGGAGAAGGTCCATTCTGCTCTTCAGGTGCCAGCCACCTAATATGCATGCTTGTGCTGTTGATTCCTTCAACCAAAGGCGGCCTCAGTTGGGCTGGGGCTAAATTTTAGAAAACCCTTGTTACTTTCAAGAACTTGGTTTCCATCTCTAGACACTGATACGTACATATATGTTCACATGCACCTGTGTACAGCATATTCCAAATCAATTATGGTCTCAAGGATTTCTATGGTTCTAGAAACTGAAAACTCAAGATACAATTTGTATTAAAGGCAACTAAAGAAAATTTAGATGACTAACAAATATTAAACAAAGTTGCTTGTTGTATTTTCTCTATTCTTTCTTGCTACCTAACAGACACTATAGAGTCTATTGCTGCCCCACCCAGATTCCCTTTCCCAAGCTGGTGCTTCAGTGCTCCATCTTCTGTGCTTGGTCTTTAGTGGCTCATGGCTGCTCCATTTTCTAGAGAATTGCCCTGCCTGAGTGGAAGCTACAGAATCCCTTGTGAATCCTGCAGCCAGTGACTACCAGCCAGTGGCTACTGATCACAAAGGGCAGAGTCCCTTGTCTTAATGTGGTATCAAGTCAGGGCTGCAATCCACAGAAGCCAAACAGCAAAGGAAATGTCTGAAATGGGCTAGTTAGGGAGACGAGAGAAAGTGTGGGTGGGGACTGAGAAAAACCAAGTGGGGGCGAATGGTCACCAATCCATGCCAGCCAGTGGATGACTCAGGAATGACCACCCAATGTCGTCAAATCTTTGAGTTTGTTGTTTAAAAAGTCATTTTTTGTGTAATTTGCTGATGTTTTAAAGCTTAGAAACAGGTCTAAATTAAAACAAACAAATAAGCAAAAGCTGCTCTGAAAACCAAACAAAGCATCCACGTGGAAGAAATGAGCCTGAGAGCTCAGGGGGTTGCAAAATCTTCTCTGGGCACCACAGACTTCAGGCAGCCTCAAGGGTCCTGAAGAGACCACACGACCACTAGCAGGAGCCTGAGCCTCGGGCAGTCAGTACCCCTTGCTCACACGCATGCTGGGGCCACGGCATAATCTAAGGTTCAGGGACACTGGAAATTCTGTGGCGCCTCCTGGCAAATCTTCAGAGGGATAGATTTAAGACTTCCCTTAAAACCTACTGGAAATGGATCAGATTAACAACTGAGTTGTTGAAAATGAAGGCCCATTTTGATTTTTATTTTCTTAAAGAGTCTGTATGATGAGATTCATATCCACTGTAAGTGTGTCAGCTGGATTTGAGGGGTGGAAGTGAAGAAAAAAAAATCACGTCATAATTACCAAGCTTATTTACTATGGACCCAAACTAAAGCTGTGGACTGTAATTTACACTTGTATTAACACAGCCTTGTATAGGCACAAAGTCTTTGTCTGTTTCAATAAATGTGAATTAAAATGATGTGAATACAAACGAATACCCTTAAAGCAAGAAAACAAATTCACCTTAAATCAACTTAGAACAATTACCATTTGTTAATTTCTAGAAAGCTTGGCCAGCTTTCTACAGAGAAACAATTGTGATTCTATTTTCACTTTTAGTAAAGAAGAAAGTGCGCTGAGCAAAAAGTTTAACAACTTAGATAATTAACAATTTTGTTCATCTTCTGCTACTGTGAACTATGTGATATTTTTATTCTTATATAAATTTATGCATGATTTCCTTTACTACTCTTTGCCAAAAATGAGCTAAATGCTGGGCTCTCGGAGATTTAATTCTATATGCTATTTTCTCTTCAGAATAATCCAAAACAAAACAAAAAGCTAAGCCATGCAGAAATTTCTTCTCTCACTAAACTCACCTTCAGAGTTTGGAGTTCCATCTTTCTATTAAATCTTCAGCAAGTCATCACTGGATATAAGCTTAACTGGGAGGAAGGCTGGTCAAAGATTTCTGAGTCTGGGGCTCAGAGAAGCAATGAAGGACCAATTCAGTCTTTTTGGAGTGTCTAAATTTTGCTACTTAGAAGCACAGAAGAGGAATTTTGAGTATTTCTCCTATGTTTTCTGTATTCCACTTAAGATTCCCTAATGATCTGGGATACAAAGACTTGAATGTTTTAGTTTGAAAAATATCGATTTCAGAGATGTTCAATTGAACTTTCTCAGTGAAAATATTCTTGATTTGTACTGTCTAATAAGCACTAGCCATATATGATTATTGAACACTTGATGTGTGTCTATTGAAACTAAGGGCTTGAACTTTTAATTTTATTAATTTTAAATTTAAGTAGCACTATATATAGCTACCATGTTGGACAGCTAAGACTTAGCAAATCACATATTATACATATTTGATGTGTTGAAAATAGAAATTCCATTTTAACTATTTAATGAAATTATGAATAAACCTCCTGTACTTCTTAATAGCAGAATAATTTTATTATTTTTTATTTTAAAATTTTAAAAAAATTTACTGGAGTATAGTTGATTTACAATGTTATGTTAGTTTCTGCTGTACAGTAAAGTGAATCGGTTACACATAAAAATACATCTACTCTCTTTTAAGATTCTTTTCCCATATAGGGTCTTCCCTAGTGGCTCAGATAGTAAAGAATCTGCCTGCAATGCAGGAGATCCGGGTTTGATCCCCGCATCAGGAAGATCCCCTGGAGAGGGGAATGACAACCTACTCCAGTATTCTTGCCTGGAGAATTCCATGGACAGAAGAGCCTGGCGGGCTACAGTCCATGGGGCAGCAAAGAGCTGGACACGATTGAGTGACCAACACTATCACTATCACTTTCCCATACAGGTCATTACATTGTATTGAGAAGAGTTCCCTATGCTGTATAGTAGGTCCTTGTTAGTTATCTCTTTTATGTATAGCAGGGGATATACATCAACCCCAATAATCCCTTCCCTTTTCCCCCTGGTATTCCAATGTTCATTACAGCACCATTTACAATAGCCAGGACATGGAAGCAATCTAAACATCATCAAAAGAGAACTAAAAAAAGAAGATGCAGTACATGTATACAATAGAATATTACTCAGCCACAAAAAAGAATGAAACAAGGCCCTTTGCAGCAATGTGAATGTACCTAGAGGATTGTCACACTGACTGAAGGAAGTCAGAGAAAGACAAATATCATATGACAGCCCTTATATGTGGAATCCAAAAAATATGTTACAAGTGAAATTATTTACAGAGTCAGATATAGAAAACAAACTTATTTAAAATCAGCTCCATAATCAAGGTCCCATTTGTTTGACATTTGATACTCTTTTACTTTTTTCCAATCACCCAGCTAGAAGGAGATAATGAAAGCTTTGTACCATTATTTTATTCAAAATCCTTTCCCCAATGATACTTCATCCATAATCACTTCTTTTTTGTTATTGTTTTGTTTTGTTCTTTTTAATAATCACTTCTTAATCAATAATATAATTTCAGAATCAAATAAAGCAAAAGGAATGCCAGCAACTCAGTAGTTTTTTTTGAGGGGGTGTTTGTTTTAATATCTACTAAAATTGAGAGCATGCAATTTTAAAAATATAACAAAATGATTATAATCAATAAGGATAATTCTGCATTGAGAATCCACTAAAATTAATGCTGACTATTTAAACGCTTGCTCCTTGGAAGGAAAGTTATGACCAACCTAGATAGCATATTCAAAAGCAGAGACATTACTTTACCAACAAAGGTTCGCCTAGTCAAGGCTATGGTCTTTCCTGAGGTCATGTATGGATGTGAGAGTTGGACAGTGAAGAAGGCTGAGCGCCGAAGAATTGATGCTTTTGAACTGTGGTGTTGGAGAAGACTCTTGAGAGTCCCTTGGACTGCAAGAAGATCCAACCAGTCCATTCTGAAGGAGATCAATCCTGGAATTTCTTTAGAAGGAATGATGCTAAAGCTGAAACTCCAATATTTTGGCCACCTCATGCGAAGAGTTGACTCATTGGAGAAGACTCTGATGCTGGGAGGGATTGAGGGCAGGAGGAGAAGGGGATGACAGAGGATGAGATGGCTGGATGGCATCACTGACTCGATGGATGCGAGTCTGAGTGACCTCCGGGAGCTGGTGATGGACAGGGAGGCCTGGCGTGCTGCGGTTCATGGGGTCGCAAAGAGTCGGACACGACTGAGCGACTGATCTGATCTGATCTGATTTAAACTCTAACAAGTAGTCAAGCATCTCTTCTAGACTCACAAAATTATTCCACTGAGCAATGACAATATTCTTAGGAAGTCAACTACAGAGGAGTAGAACTAGAATGTGTGTGTGTGTGTGTGTGTGTATTTTATCCACTTGTTTAAAAATAAACACCTCTCAGCTGTCTCTTACAGTTTCACTTGGAGTCTCCAGCCCACCAGAAAGGATAAACACTTAGTCATTATCTTCAGTGTTCCCTTAGTATCAGAAAGGGAATTTTAAATCAACTAAATAAGACTAGTCTCATACACATTCACAAGTATTAACAGAATGATAATAAGATAAACAGATAGTCCTGAACTATTAAACACATGCATACAAACTTAGACTCACTAAGAGACCAGGGAATAAAAGATTAAATCTCAGACCACCAAAGTGGATGGATTATAGGTATAAATTTGTTAATCACAAAGCAAAAAGTTAAGAGACATTATGGGATTATGGAGGAGAAGGAAATGGCAACCCACTCCAGTGTTCTTGCCTGGAGAATCCCAGGGACGGGGGAGCCTGGTGGGCTGCCGTCTATGGGGTTGCACAGAGTCAGACATGACTGCAGCAACTTAGCAGCAGCAGCAGCAGAAGCATGAGATTATGGAAAAGTTACTGGAACCTTCTAGAGATTATATTTAACATTTTTTTTATCCAATTCTGCATGATTTTAGAAAAACACTTTAAAATTATGTGCCTCAGGTTTCTCTCAGACAATATAAGAATAAATTTTCAGTAAGACACCTTGAAAATAAGCTTTTAAAAACAATGTAATTGTGTTAGATTTTATAAGGCAAATTTCTATATAAGTACAAGGCACTATTATTACTACCCAATAAAGAATCTTTCAGATTACATATTAAAAATGATTCAATTCATTCACATTCAGAATCTATATTTACTTAGAAAATTCTCTTATAAATGCAAACTTCAATACCCATCATTTCAAAGAATAACAAGATACAAATTCTGTTTCCACTTGGAATAAAATTACAACGCTCTTGTATTTTTTGCATTAACTCTGTAATCCAATTTCTAGTCTCGCTATTCTACTTATAATCATTCTTTTACAAAACACATTGTAATATATATTTTATGCAGCATTTATTACTTTATAATCTGATTAATAGCATATCATAATGCATAAATTTACACTTGCAAAATTTATGTAGTGTGGAGTTTGAGCATCTTAGGATAAGAACTGAAGACTAAATGAGCAGAAGCTCTTGCTGATGACACCTCTTTAAAGTGGAATCCGTGTTTTCAAGGAAGAGTTTGTTGTCTATGAAGAATGCATGGCTGTGTCAATATCTTAAAGCATCCTCAACTACTAGGAAGATGGCAATCTAGAAATAAACAGCCTTTCCTCATTTCAGGGGTATAAGGGGAACACTAATATATGACATCCTCAGGCATTTTGTCAGTGAAAAATGATTCTGACTTTTTCTCAGAGATGCAAACTGTCATGGGAAATGTGATTTGCCAAATGCTGCTAGCCACAAACACCTGTGAAAAAGGGCACTGGGACCAGGATTCAGACATGATATCCAGGTTGATCACGAAGCCATGATTTTCCAGTTAGCAAGCACTCTCCAGTCAGGGTCAGAAGAGGAAAGGATTCCTGACTTTCCGAGATCTCCCAGCACTCAGATAGACCCTGAGGAAAGAACAGCATCAATTTTCCCATTCTCTTTTTTTTCCCTAGTCTTCTTCAACAGAGATGTATAGTGGAACTGATCTGGAAAGGAGAAACCTTGGGTTCTATACTGGTCCTTTAAGACCCTACTTATGGAACATTGGCTAATCCATTATTTGGCCTCTCTGTTAAGTATTTCACACATTCATTTTTTGGGGAAAAAAATTGCGTATTGAAGTTTAGTTGATGTACAATATTAAATAAGTTATAGGTGAACAACAGAGTAATTCACAATTGTTAGAGGCTCTACTCCATTTACAGTTATAAGATATGGGCTATGTTGCCTGTGTTGTACAATATATCCTTGTAGCTTATTTTATACATAATAGTTTGGACCTCTCATCTCCTCCCCCTATGATATAACTTCTCTCTTCCCTCTTCCTACTAGTAACCACTAGCTTGTTCTCTGTATCTGTGTGGCTACTTTTTGGGTTACATTCATTAGTTTGTTGTATTCTTTTTAGATTCCATATATAAGTGATACAATATTGTCTATTTCACTTAACAAATGCCTTCCAAGTCCATCCATGTTGTCTCATTGGTAAAATTTCATTCTTTTTAATGGCTGAGTAGTATTTCATTGGGTATATGTAGGTCCGTCTAGTCAAAGCTATGGTTTTTCCAGTAGTCATGAACAGATGTGAGAGTTGGACTATAAAGAAAGCTGAGCACCAAAGAATTGATGCTTTTGAACTGTGGTATTGGAAAAGACTCTTGAGAGTCTCTTGGACTGCAAGGAGATCCAATCAGTCCATCCTAAAGGAGATCAGTCCTGGATATTCATTGGAAGGACTGATGTTGAAGCTGAAACTCCAATACTTTGGCCACCTGATGCAAAGAACTGACTGATTTGAAAAGACCCTGAAGCTGGGAAAGATTGAAGGCAGGCAAAAGGAACGATAGAGGATGAGATGGTTGGATGGCATCACTGACTTGATGGACCTGAGTTTGAGCAAGCTCTGGGAGTTGGTGATGGATAAGGAAGCCTGGTGTGCTGTGGTCCATGGGTTTGCAGAGAGTCAGACACGACTGAGTGGCTGAACTGAACTGATATGTACTACATCTTCTTTATCAATTTATTTGTTGATGGATGCTTAGGTTGCTTTCATATTTTGTCAATTATAAATAATGCTGTTACAAACACTGGAGTGCATGCATCTTTTCAAATTAGTGCTTTTTTAAACTTTAGATATATACTCAGGGGTAGAATTGCTGGCTAGTATCTTATTTATTGAAGAGCATGACAGACCCGATTATACCTATGATCTCTTCCAGTTAGAAAATTCTGGCTGAACATTTGCAAGTAGTGCTTCTCAAGAGTAAATCATGAAGGGGTGTTGGACATACAGGTCCCTCATCCCTCCAGGAACCCAGCCAACTTATCCCTGCAACTCTAAGTCACCTTGTTCTTTACCATGGCACACATATATTATGGTTTTTCTATGTTTATGATATAAAGAAATTCCAGAAAGCATTTCTTTTCAAGAATTTAAGGTGAATCACCTTCTTGGTGAATATAACTACCTTAGCCAGCTGTCATACTGGTGATTCTCCATAATTTGCACACAACTTGTGTCCTACACGTAAAGGGAGTGAGCCATGATTTTTGAACTTCACATAGCAGCAGTGATGACAACAAGCATTGTTCCCTAAAGTCCCCCATTAATAAAAGGTAGTTGCTTGGACTGTAATTATGGCATCCTTCCTACCCAAACTTGAAGCTTTTATGGGGCTTATGCAATTAACTACTTAAATGCATCGTAACACTTGCTTCTCTGACAGCAAAGTATTGATTTTTTAATCATTTTCAAGTCTCCTCTAGAACAAATAAATGTACTACAGTTACAGTTAATGCACTGTGTACATGCATTAAATGTTAGTGTGACAGAATTTATTATTTTGTGATATATAGAACTGAAGTCAGGCTTCTCAGAAAGTAGCATCACGGATCCAACATCAGTATGGAAACTACCGTTGTCCTTGATACTCCAAATCTCTAACTTCGAAAAGCTAGAGATCTCTTACTTAGGCTTAAAATAAAGGAGGGGATACTGAGTATAAATCTCTCCTAGGTGTCAGTGTAGGAGAAAATTAAAAGTAGTCCAGCAGAGAAGATAACAGTTTATTTTTCCCTAAAGGTGTCACTGTGGGTGTATGGCAACTTTGTTCACATGAATTTCAATGTAGGTTTTCCCTTGCATTTATTTAGGACATATCAAAATATTTTGCATACAATAGTCTATTTCAATTCTTACATATTTTAATTGTACTGTTTTAATGCCTCACTATGGTTAATACCTCAGAAAACTGAAATGGTTTTTCACAAAGTGTGATTTCTACATTCCATTTCTCCTATGCCAAAAAGGTCAACAGAGGTCTCATGAAAGTCACTTATCTAAATACAACAGAGGCCATTACACAGTGTATCAACAAGCCTTTTCCTTGGGCACAGCACACATTCAACATTAAAGTTGGTGGGTAAAAAGCAGTTAATTTTGTTTTGTTAGAAATAATATCATTTTAGTTTTAGCATCTAAGACAGATGCCAGCATTTCACTCTGAACAGATGGTAATTCCATCTAATAGTGCATGTCTGTATTAGTAAGGTCTGTTGTGTATACAAACAGTAATAAACAGTAGGTAAGGATCAAAATAAATTTTAATTGTTGACATTAAATTCTGGCAGCCACAGTTCTAAGGCTGCAATATTCCTTTTTCAAGTCTGTCAGATTTACTAATGCTACGCAAGCTTTGTCCAAAGCTGCCAGATCCTAGTCTCCATAGAAAGATATTGCATCCTCCCAGCTCCTGGTCTGCACCAGGGCTGCCTGTTTTCCTACACTGAAATAATCATTCAGGAATAACATGAGATTGGTGCTACCACTGATGCGAGGCTCTTCCAGGATTTTTTTTAGAATGCTCCCAGAGGACCGAACCTTTAATTAAGAGGTTGATTTTTAAAATGTTGTATCCAATTGTTACACTATGGGTTCCAGTGTTATCACAGTCACTTTCCTACCCTGCTAACTAAAGGTCTCTCATTCAATTCCATCTACTCTCATTGCAAATCTGGGCATTCCTGAACTTCTCTGAGACTGACATCATCCCTTTCATTTGGTTTGCTTTGCCAGAATCTGAAGGATTTCCCTAACAATCACAGCTCTCATCGGCTGAACTCTTCTGTAGGTTTTACTGTGGATCAAGCCTGCCAACAAGCACCAATTTGGTTCTCATAATGTCTCCAACGATCTGGTATTACAAGTAGTAGCTGCTATTTATTTTGGGAAGCTGCCATGTCAAAAAAAAAAAATCATTATAAAAAAAAACCAGTTTGGCATTCAAGTGACTGTTCAATAACAAACATGCTTTGCAATCAAATTTCTTTTAAAAAAAATGGATGTATTTTTTGAATCATGAAAAATATATTGCTTCCACCATATGGGACAACCAACGACTCACCAACCGATTTCAGATGCAGCATATTGAGCTGACCATATGTTACAGTGCTGTTGAATGGCTGAGTGATTCATGCCCGTCACATTCTAGTATATCAATTAAAGCTCCTTGAAGTCTGCATGATTTGTGTCTCTGTTATTAAACCCTGCTAATTCATCCCACTTACACATCTGTTATAAATCTCTAGGAGTGCTGCATGATTCATGGCAATCTGTGAGCATGCTACAGCAAATTCTTCTCCTTGTAATTAACAGTAAATTGTTTTACTGCCATGCAATGAATTTTTCAGTTATATTGCAAATGAACTCCTAAATGTGCGGTTCTTTCCTAAGAACTGACTTATATCATTAGGCAATTAAAAAGTATTGCTTTGAACCAAAAGCTTTTAATCAAGAGAAATACAACTTTAACATTGCTTGAGAGCCATGGAAATTTGACATGGTGGTTAGAAGTGCAAAATAATTTCTGTTGTTGAACGAGAAAAACAAACAAACAAAACGAGCCCTTCCTCCTACTCTCAGGATTTCCCTGATGCTAAGACGTGAGAACGGCTGCCTAAAAAGACTGGGTGAGACAAGTTTGCACAGATACTGTTTATCTTAGAAGTGACTTAAGTCAGCTGTCATTACCAAATTTCTCAGATTGCCTTACACTTCTCTAATTGTAAAACAGAGCCTTTATTCTTGAAATAAATAATTGGATAATTAGCCAAGTTGAATCAGCAGAGGATTTCACTGCTGTTCAAGTGTTCTTGTCAAAGGTGAAGCAAATTCATTTCAGTTCGCCTCTGCAGCTCTTCGAAGAGGCTTTGATTTCCCCCCCCCACTTTCTTGGCAGCAGCCTGAGATTCATGAGTCCATACATCAAGTTGGTAGTTTAACAACAAATGGAATTAAATTCAAAGAAGGGAAACTAATTGAAGGACAGCAACAAAAGTGTTGGGTAATGTGCTTTTTAATATGGCGTGCCACATTTGCATGATAATTTTTCCTTTTTAGCATGGAGCAGAAAGTGACTGGCTTAATGAGGGATTATTCAAGACAGGAACGAACAAAATGCATTCATAACTAAGAACAAAGATTGTATTATGAAACAAAAACAGGCAACCTCAGAGAAGTAACTGGATGATTGGTTTATGCATTATGAATAAAAAGATAGAAAAATATTTATATTAGTATTCACTAATGACTATATATACAAGATTGTTGTAATTAAAATTATAAATTAACATATTAAAAGTGCTTGTTTAATCACTCTGGGTCCTATTCACAATGAAAAGACTTATGTACCTGCATACAAAACAATGTGTGTTTTCAACCCAGCAGCAAACAACCCATACATTCTACTTTGGATGGATTCAGACAGGAAACTTAATGCACCACTAATTACTTGCTTAATGGGAAATGGGCACTTCTAAGCTTGTAGTGTAGAGGTCAATTTATGATGGGTAAAGGAAATAGGACATCGTTCTTCCAGGAATGGATCTCCAAAAGGAATTTCTCTGAAGGAAGGTTTAATTTGTACTTAATTCACAAAGGATGGAAATGTACAAAGTTATTAGATTAAAAGGGTAATCTTAAAGAAAAGGATTAGAAGCTTCTAAGGGCTAAGTCTGTCAGATCATGACCCATATAAACCCAGAAGCAACTCCAAAGCTGCCCATCACACTTTCTTGAAGATTTTGCAATTGAGTTGCAGCTGCTTCTGGGAGAGTACCTCTCTCAAATCAGTTCTGGAACTGTTCATGGGCACCAAAACTAAAGGAGTAGTGATAAACATTCTGGACGAAATGTGCCAATTCTAAGGATACATCTAATCGAAAAAAATACTTGAAGGAGAGCAAATTACAATTCTCAAGTTTTAAATGAAACAGACATATCTAACAAGTATCTTTTGGATTTCTGTGACTGAGGTGTAAGGAAAAAAAAACATATTTTTGTGATTCAGTGCTTCAGAAAAGCTGAATATTACTTCCAATTTATGGTGCTCTTTTTCCAAGTTTTTAAATGGTTGTTCTGATCCTTAGCAATTCACTCACATGAACTACATTTAGACTTAAGAGTTAAATTTCCCACAAATCTATTGGAATTCTGTATCCTCCAAACCATAATTTTATTACTAGAAGAGACAGAGCAAGAAAAGTCATAGTGCTGCAAGTCAACTTTTATTCCTTTCCTACAACAAACTGTTGACCATTCAAAAGCACTGACCTTCTCATTGTTTATTTCTATGACTTAAAATCTATCAGTTACATAGACATTTAATCCTAGAAAAATTTTTTTAAAAAAGAAATACCCTATTTATCTACTGAAAACAGAGGCAAGAAGGATATTGGATCTGTAATTTCTGGGGTTTTCCTTATATTCTAATAAAAACAAGTCCATTTTCCCTGGCCTGAACACCCCTGAAAACAATGCATTTTACCATAAACCAAGTGGCAAGCAAAAAATTATTTTCCATGTTTTTGTCATGTAATTGACTTCATTCCCTGTCTGGCAGATTAACAGTCATAGAGTCCTGACAAGATAAATTAAGAGACTAAGAAACAAAAATTTTCCAGAAAAACACTAGTTTTTCTCTCAGCAAAGAAAGGATCTCACATGTGAACAAAATTAATGCATATTTTTATGGAAATTGAGTAGAAGGAACATTTTGGCAAAGAACAAAAAACTACACATTTAAAACTTACCATCTTCTGCAACTGTTTACTTTTTTTACCTCCCAGCTTTTGCTCTGACTATGCTAATCAGAGTGCTGCCCAGGGGATCATCAATGACCCCACATTCCTCGTATCTTACGTTTCTTTCCCTTTCCCTACTGTCTGTGACTCTACTGACTTTCTCCTTCTAGAATTCTCTCTGTCCTTGACTTTTTGAATAGTGCGCTTTCTAGATTCTATACCTAACTCTGATCATGTCTCTGTTCCTTTAAATTTTGCTTTTCTCTTTCTCCCAGAAAGTGAGCATTCACTGAGGTGTAAACTTTTCTTTTGTTACTTTCTCTGCCTTCACTAATATATCACCATCCATAGTTTTACCTCCTTTTATATGCAGACAATTATAAAACCTACGTCCTCCTTAAGCTCCAGATTTGCATGTTCTGCTGTTGGCTGGTTATAATTGTCATGGATATGTTTTGTTCAAATAGTTGAACTGAAACTCATGGCTTTATTTCTCCTATCTGGTCTTTCTTCATTTTTTGCATTACATTTAGTGGCGTCACCATGGTCTAGGATATTTACCGTCATCTTCAGTTCCTCCCTCTTCTTAACCTGTGGATTTCTCTTCCTTGAAGCATTCCGTTTCATGCTTCTAATATTTCTTTCTATTTATCTAGTTTACTTTTTCATGACTTTTTTGGAATGTCCTGTTGTTTTGGTCACTAAGTCGTATGCAACTCTTTGTGACCCCGCAGACTGTAGCCCACCAGGCTCCTCTGTCCGTGGCATTTTCCAGGCAAAAATACTGGAGTGGGTTGCCATTTCCTTCTCCAGGGGATCTTCCCAGACCAGGGATTGAACCCGAGTCTCCTGCACTGGCAGGCAGATTCTTTACTGCTGAGCCACCAGGGGAGTCCCTTTGGAATGCCTACCAGACTCTATTTCCACATTCTCTTCTAATCTACACTATACTCTATGCTATGCTATGCTAAGTCACTTCAGTCGTGTCCGACTCTGTGTGACCCCATGGACGGCAGCCCACCAGGCTTCCCTGTCCCTGGGATTCTCCAGGCAAGAACACTGGAGTGGGTTGCCATTTCCTTCTCCAATGCATGAAAGTGAAAAGTGAAAGTGAAGTTGCTCAGTCATGTCTGACTCTTAGCAACCCCATGGACTGCAGCCCACCAGGCTTCTCAGTCCGTGGGATTTTCCAGGCAAGAGTATTGGAGTGGGGTGCCGTTGCCTTCTCCGATACTATACTCTGCTGCTGCTGCTGCTGCTAAGTCGCTTCAGTCGTGTCCGACTCTGTGCGACCCCAGAGGTGGCAGCCCATCAGGCTCCCCCGTCCCTGGGATTCTCCAGGCAAGAACATTGGAGTGGGTTGCCATTTCCTTCTCCAATGCATGAAAATGAAAAGTGAAAGTGAAGTCGCTCAGTCGTGTCCGACTCTTAGCGACCCCATGGACTGGAGCCTACCAGGCTCCTCTGTCCATGGAATTTTCCAGGCAAAAGTACTGGGGTGGGGTGCCATTGCCTTCCCCGATACTCTACTGACAGAGAAATCATCACAATCCCAAGCTTTCATCATGTCAGTATGGAACAGCACCTGAAACAGCAACAAGCACATGATAGAAACTCAAAAAATATCTACAAACATCTTTACCAATTATTTATAGTTCACCTCAAATGCCATTTAACCTGACATAATTTCCCAATCTGTTAAAAGGTGTTTGTAGATACTTTTTGAGTTTATATCATGTGCCCAAGGTGTTAATCCTACCTGTTATATGTCAACATCTTAATACAGACCTCATTAAAGCATAAATGAGCTCTGTTAGAGCTCACTCCACTTCCTAATGCCTGGAATTAGAAATTAGAACCCTCATAGAAACTTACTGAATCAAGCATTCACAACAAAACATAGCAATGGTATTGTATGGCACATTATTAATTTTATACTGTAAACAACAAATTTGAAATGTGCAGTTTTTGATCAAAATCTTGAAATACATGTCATAATTCAGGACAACATGCTCCTCACAGAACTGAAAAATGATGCTTTTCAATGTTAGTCCCCTACAGCTTACTTTTGTCATTCAATCCTTAGTTTTAGGACTCTCCATTGTTATATTTATGTTAAAATAATGTTATGGAAACAAAGTTGCAAAGTAAAACTTCATGACTTTGATAACAGAAATTCTATAACGCACTGTGACTAACAAAAGGATTATGCAATAGTTATGACAAAAATCTTGATAGAAATAATTTGTTTTGAGATTTGACTTTGTGCTAGACACTGCCTTAAATATTTAACATGTATTCCCTCTTTTCATTCCTCAGGAGAACACTAAAATATAGGGTATCCTTATTTGTAATTTGGAAGACAAAGGCACAGAGATTATGCAATTTACTCAAGATCATAAAGCTATAGTCATAAAGCTAGCTAGTAGAGCCCAAATTCAAGTCATGGCATTCTGGCTTATCATTTTTCCCTAGATATGTAAGTAAATTCTTATTTGAAAAAGTCAATGAACTTGCACATCTCATGGGTTTCAGAGAATATGAGAAGTTTCCAAATTCTGTTCTCATGGATAAAGAGACGGAGAGAGAAAGAACACTGAGAGGGCTTAGATGAGTTCTACTCCACTCATCTTCCAATAGAGAGAGTGGCCTTAAGCATCCTCACCAGAGACTAAAACAAGAGCATAGAGCACTGGGAGGGGGTGAGTTCCCCGCCACAAGAACTCTTGCTGAAACCACTGAGGACAATATTCACACAGCTGGAATCCTGGTGCTTTAAGCAGGAAGGATGCCATCCTACAGACATCTTCCCTGCTTTTCCCTTTCTATCTCCAGGATCTTTCTATCTCCAGGATCCAGCATGTCCCCATTCAGTTCTTTCAAGTTGTGTCTACGGAAAGACGAGAGTAGATCTCATCTAGAGGAAAAAGCCTGTCCTAACAGTGTCACAAACTGGAGCATGTAAAGTGCAGATGGGAAGTACTTTGGTACACAGCCTTAAGGAAAGAAGACTTGGGTGGAGGTTGTATTATTGAAGACGTTATTGGACGTGATGTCACGAGGAATATGAATTAGAGTGAGGACAGCCCCCAAGGGATTGGAAGGAGAATGTTCAATAGAAGCCAGAAGGAAATATTTTGGATCATTATCAGTCTGAAAATTTGCCTTTTCAAAGAGGTCACTACACATGGTCTGATTTGCTGGAGAAGCAGCAGTTTCTCTACCACTAAAGGATCAAACACTTGGAAGGAATGTTGCCAGCGATGTATTAATATTGGCAAGATGGTCACCCTAGATTACTTTTAATTGTTCTAAAGCCCTGAAAAGCTGTGATTTCAGTTCTGCTTAAGCACAAGATCGGGGTCGCTTTAGCCTCCACTAGGCCTCTGGCCAATCTTCAGCTCATGTGGCTTCTGTTTTCACTTTCTCTGGCCCTCAGGACAGATTACTCTTAATTTTTGTTCTCATCACCCAGTTATATTATTTTTCCTAAAGGAAACAGATACTATTATCCACACTCTGTAGCTCTCTAATAACATAATATATAAAAATAACTAAATGTACAGTCTTACAGGAAAATGGTGTTTTGTTCAAGCTAGGTACTCCATAAATATTTGTAAATATAGGTTAAATATGTGAAAAACACAGAGTTCACTCATGCAGATAATAAAACATAATTTCTTGAAACTTTGGAGTCTTCCTCGCTAACACAAAATTTGAAGAAAAACTACTTGCTATATTTCATATTTGTTGTATATTAACATAAGATAATTTGGGCCAAACAAGTTTTCCAGAACTAAAACAAAATATAACAAAAGCTATGGAACTTTATATGGAAACAGTATGGAAGAAGGTCTGAGGAATATTTTCATAGCTAAATATGTTTGCTAGAAATTTCATATCCTCTTCACATCTGGATATTTCCTTAAAGAGCGCCAGAAAACTAAGCCTTGTTGGATGCTGACAGAAAAACTGATTTGAAAAAAAATCTTGTAAGTAATTGGGTTATATAGGTGTTAATAATACATGCAATCAAGTTTGTATGAACTTAATTTGTTCTAAGTGAAGCAAACAAAAAATTATACAAGCCATCTCCTACTAAGATTATACTTGATAATAAGTTTTTTATTTCAATTTTATGCACCTAGGAATTTTATATTTCTAATAAACAGATAATAACACTATTGCCTATCCAATAAAGGCAAAATATGACCCCAGTGCAGCCTACTAATTTCTGGATGTCTGCTGTTAGCTCCATGGGGCAGGAGTGGGTTAATCCAATCCCACACGAAAGGTTAAGGCTGAGGGGAGAGGTATTCTGAATCCTCACAAGAAGCCTCCTAAATACTTCTAACAATTGTTGGGACACCTTTAGGACTTAGGGTGGTGGCTGAGTCCTAGAGTCACTCTGCACCTCATTATATTTATTATGACACTGCAACTCAGGAATCCTCCAGGCTCTTAAATTTATTTTTCTGTTCAATTATGTCAAGGTCAGTAGCAATCAGAGTTTGTGAGGGAGGAAGAGAAAGCTGAAAAGACAAATATTAAGTCCAAACTAGACACGTTATTGAGCTTTGTAGCTGTTTTCTTTAAAAACACACAATGTATTGTTCATATCCACTAAAACTTGCTTACCTGATGCTAAAGTCTGTCCTGCTTCTGCAGCACTGGTTACACAGCCAACTGAATTGCAGAGAGAAATAGTAAAGTTGTATATCCTATAAGGTTTTAATCCTTTTACAATATAAGATAGTTCTTGGGATTTAGCAGTATACAACACCTGCAGGGTAAGGAAAAAAAAAAAAAGTTAGATAATAGATATCTAATGTGAAAAATATAAGCTTGACAAGCAAATTTCCAGAAATTTCAACAGAGGGAATTACTGCCAACCACAATTAGGAAAAGGAATTTCTTTTTGAAAGGACTCAACAAGCTAGGGTTTAATTGATAATTGTACAATCACACTGTTTTATGAGGTAATAATCCAGTTCCTGAGTGGATAAATGAGGAAACCGAGTTATTGCCTCATAAAGCAGCGTGGTGGTGTGGCTCTTGTCACCAACAGTAGAGATAAAGAATGGTGATACTCTCATTGTTATTGTGAAAAAGTCCAAATAAAACCACAGGGCTTGGCCAAGATGAACCCAGTGTAGTAATGTCCACATGCTAGCTGATGGAGTTGGTACAGAAAAATGTCATCACTTCATTAAATCAATCCCATCATTTGCTCTTAAAAAAAAAAAAAAGAAGAAGAAAGAAAGAAAGCTGCAGGAAGGAAGAGGAGAAAAAAGGAAAGATTACTGAGCATCCACATGAAGTCAATTCTCAACTGCCTTTCTTGTACAACTAAATGTAAGCATGTTGATCAAATGGTTACTCTTTTTTGAAACATTATCTTTATCACACAATTTCAAACGAAAATAGCAGATGTGAGCAAAGGAGACTCTATGGTCCATAAACAAATTATTAAACAACCAACTCCAAGAGCTAGTCTGTCAATATAACTAGAACTGATCAAAAGCAACCATGTAAATTTGCTTAGTCTATAGATTGACAAACCCCTGGGGGGGGGGTGATTATATTCAGAAAAAAGTCATTAACCAATAGTCTGACAGCACGCATGAGCACAAACTATTTTTCTAAGAGATACTGAAAACAGTTTATCAAATAATCTTCCATACATATAAATACTATGCTAAGTGCTATGCTAAGTCACTTCAGTCGTGTCCGACTCTGTGTGACCCCACAGACGGCAGCCCACCAGGCTTCCCCATCCCTGGGATTCTCCAGGCAAGAACACTGGAGTGGGTTGCCATTTCCTTCTCCAATGCATGAAAGTGAAAAGTGAAAGTAAAGTCACTCAGTCATGTCCGACTCTTAGCGACCCCATGGACTGCAGCCTACCAGGCTCCTCTGTCCGTGGGATTTTCCAGGCAAGAGTACTGGAGTGGGGTGCCATTGCCTTCTCCGATAAATACTACATATAACTAAAATTAGTTATATATGAAGTCAATTTCCAGATTTTGTTTTCCCTTTAGGAGTACAATAAAATTCATTTGGATTATATGCCTGAGTATTGACTTTAAATTTTTATAAGCTGAGTAGTTCTTGAAAGCAGTGTGATTAGAATATAAATTACATTGTTAACATAACATTTTTCAGGAATAAAGGTGATTTAAAGATTCTAAAAATGTAGAAAATGTAAAAACATTAATACCACTTCCTCCAATTACATTTAGAAATCAGAAAAACATCAAACACTGATTTACTAATCCTTTTTCTAGTTTCAAAATGGCTACTTAGGTTTTAAAGATATCATTTTTTTTTCTTTTGTGCAATGTGATTTAAAGCTTCCCCCCCCAAAAAAAACTTGGAAATGAGTAAAATTTGCTTAATATTGCTATAAAATTATCCTATTTAGAACAATTCTGATGAAATTTAATGTACATTTTCTACAACTGTTAAGATAAAATACATTAAATATTTATTTAATTTTAAAAGTTGTATCTTTTTAAACAAAGCATTCTCTGTCTCAAGAGCACATAATGAAATGTAATAAAGAGAAAATGTGGATTAATATTAATTTTGATTAAATTTTACTCCTCTACATATAGTTAATAAAAATTACGTGATTTTTAAAAGACATTTATCCTAGAGTTTGGGGCATGTAAAATTATCACTTAGATAAACTGTGTCTTTATCATGTATACAGAATCATCTTAACAAGTTTTAAAGGACATATTTAATTGAAAACTTTTGGGGGGATTAATCTTTAAGGAACGTGAAAAACTTTGTCAAACCTTAAAATCCTACAATGATAACATCACCACTTCTATAAATGTCTTCTGCCACATTCTTAGGGAAAGATCCTTTAACCGTTATTTTTTACAGTAGGCTTTCCCCAGAAATTTTGGCTATTTATTTATCAAGATTATAATGACAAACATTCAGGTCAGTGTAGATACAAATTTAATTGTTGAGAATGTAAAAAAAAAAAATCCACTTTGCCACTTGTGATTTAATTTTCTTGAATATATGATGGAATACTTGCAGGAGAGGGTGCAAGAAAGAAAATTAAGTGACATACCTATATTCTTATTTTAATTCTGCCATACACACAAAAAAAGACTTTTAAGCAAATAAATGGGACTTCCTTGCTGGCTCAGTGGTTAGAATCCATTTGCCAATGTAAGAGATATGGGTTCGATCCCTGGTCCCAGAATACCCCACATGCTGCGGAGCAGCTAAGCCCACGCACCACAACTGCTAAGCTTGTGCTCCAGAGCCCAGGAACTGCAACTACTGACCCAATGTGTACAACTACAGAAGCCCATGTTCTGCAATGAGAAAAGCCACTGCAATGTGAAGCCCAAGCACCACAACTAAATAGCAGCCCCTGATTGCCACAGCTAGAGAAAAGCCTACACAGCCACAAATGACCCAGCACTGTCAAAACAAATAAAATTATTTTAAAATGATCAAAGATTTTTATATACCTGTTTTCTCAATATAAAAATATTTTCCTGCCCTATTGAATATTTTATAAATGTATGTAGTCCTATCCCATTAATAACAATCACTAAAAATAATTTCTAATATCTGTTGAGCTTTTTAAGCTCCATATAGACAAGCAGAAATTGGTTTTGCATTTAACAAATTAGTGAAATCTCAAGCACAGAGATGTGACATATGCCTAGTCATTGGTAAAAATGGAATCAAAACAAGTTGATTTGGGGACATATTTTATAAACTATGTTTTTTTTTTTAATTTTACTTTTTTGGAATAGAATATTATAATACAAGTAATAGCCAGAAGACATAATATGCTGTGTCCAGACCCCACATCCACAATTTTGATGAGCCAGACATCCTGGAATGCGAAGTCAAGTGCACCTTAGGAAGCATCACTACAAAGCTAGAGGAGGTGACCAAATTCCAGTTGAGCTATTTCAAATCCTAAAAGATGATGCTGTGCAAGTGCTGTACTCAATATGCTAGCAAATTTGGAAAAATTCAACAGTGACCACAGGACTGGAAAAGGTAAGTTTCATTCCAATCCCAAAGAAAGGCAATGCCAAAGAATGCTCAAAATTCTACAAGTCAGGCTTCACAGTACATGAACTGTGAACCTCCAAATGTTCAAGCTGGATTTAGAAAAGGCAGAAGAACCAGAGCTCAAATTGCCAACATCTGTTGGATCATTGAAAAAGCAAGAGGGTTCCAGAACAACATCTATTTCTGCTTTATTGACTATGCCAAAGCCTTTGACTGTACAGATAACAACAAACTGTGGAAAATTCTTCAAGAGATGGGAATATCAGACCACCTGACCTGCCTCCTGAGAAATCTGGATACAGGTCAAGAAGTAACAGTTAGAACTAGACATGGAACAACAGACTGGTTCCAAATTGGGAAAAGAGTACATCAAGGCTGTATATTGTCACCCGGCTCATTTAATTTATATGCAGAGTACATCATGAGAAATGCTGGACTGGATGAAGCACAAGCTGGATCAAGAATGGGGGGGGAAATATCAATAACTCAGATATGCAGATGATACCACACTTATGGCAGAAAGTGAAGAAGACTAAAGAGCTTCTTGATGAAAGTGAAACAGGAGAGTGAATGAGTTGGCTTAAAGCTCAAGATTCAGAAAACTAAGATCATGGCATCTGGTCCCATCACTTCATGGCAAATAGATGGGGAAACAGTGACAGACTATTTTTGGGGGCTCCAAAATCACTCAGATGGTGGTCACAGCCATGCAATGAAAAGATGCTTGTTCCTTGGAAGAAAAGTTATGACCAACCTAGACAGCATATTAAAAACAAAGACATTACTTTGCCAGCAAAGTTCCATCTAGTCAAAGCAATGGTTTTTCCAGTAGCCATGTAAGGATGTGAGAGTCAGACTATAAAGAAAGCTGAGCGCTGAAGAATTGATGCTTTTGAATCATGGTGTTGGAGAAGATTCTTGAAAGTCTGCAAGGAAACCCAACCAGTTCATCCTCAAGGAGATCAGTCCTGGGTGTTCACTGGAAGGTTGGATGCTGAAGCTGAAACTCCAATACTTTGGCCACCTGACGCAAAGAACTGACTGATTTCAAAAGACCCTGATGCTGGGAAAGATTGAAGGCCAGAGGAGAAGGGGACAACAGAGGATAAGATGGTTGGATGGCATCACTGACTCAATGGACATGAGTTTGAGTAAACTCTGGGAACTGGTGATGAACAGGGAGGCCTGGCGTGCTGCAGTCCATGGGGTCGCAAAGAGTCGCATATGACTGAGAGACTGAATTGACCCTTGCGCTGATAGAAAGAACACTGGCCACACCGTATCATGGAAAGTAACAAGAGCTTCTCATCTTCCAGGAATGTTATACATATCATGATTTAGTATGTGTACAAAGTAAAGCCTCAGTAACTGTTACCTATGATCATTATTCTCATTACTGCTGACTGAAGATGACCCACTAGTAAGCAATATGTCACTACATATCCTAAACCTTGAAATGTTCATAACCTTATGAACCTTACAGCTATAAGCTGTAAAATAAACTGCATCCTTCAGAAATTTTTCTCAGGAACTTGAAATATACAAATGTACATATAAAATGTTCTTATCGATGTTATTTACATTTCCAAAAGAATTCATACAATATACATGTCAATTGATTGTGCATTGGTTGAATCACTATTGTGTACCTAAACAAGGCAATGGCACCCCACTCCAGTACTCTTGCCTGGAAAATCCCATGGATGGAGGAGCCTGGTAGGCTGAAGTCCATGGGGTCATGAAGAGTTGGACACGACTGAGCGACTTCACTTTCACTTTTAACTTTCATGCATTGGAGAAGGAAATGGCAACCCACTCCAGTGTTCTTGCCTGGAGAATCCCAGGGACAGGGGAGCATGGTGGGCTGCCATCTCAGGGGTCGCACAGAATCGGATACAACTGAAGCGACTTAGCAGTAGCAGCAGCAAACAATACAATAGTACACAGCTACTGAACGTCAACCTCTTGAAAGATACTTGAGGATATATGCTAAGTAGAAAAATCAGATTTCGTGAAACAAAATTATACTCATACTATTTACATTTATACTAAAAAAATAAGTGATATATTTAGACCCTTGTATACAGAATATTATATCAAGAAAAAATTCCCCATTTAAGGATTGTATAGATGAAAATTCTGCCAGAATTCTGCAAATGCAGAAACTATAAAAACAAAGACATAATTCAATTCTAGAAGGACATGAATTGGAAATAACAATACCTGTGGAACCACCACTGGATGAGACCATTGAGGTGATTGTTCAGAAATCATACTGATGTTATACCCCACAACTTTTCCTCTTGTAACACTGTCCGGTGGCATCTCCCAGGACACATTGAGCGAGTGAGGAGACAGTGGGGAGACTGAAGGGGGCATCACAAATACAGGCGCTGTTAACGACAATAACAACAGTCAAAACTATGAATGTCACATTGACAGATTTTCAAGCTGAAATCACAAATTTATCCTATTAATAATTTCAGAAACATCACATTCTTACATAATACTCTTATTTGAAAAATCAAAGAATATGCTGGTATGTATATAAAAAAATACTCACTTAAAAATATATCTTCAAGCATGTTCTCTACCTCACATTACTAACAAAGATATTTTCCATTTACAAAGTAAAAATAGGAATTGACCTGTGTTCATAAAGAAATGATCTTCCAAACCCAGGGATCGAACCCAGGTCTCCCGCATTGTAGACAGATGCTTTACCGTCTGAGCCACCAGGGAAGACTCATAAAGAAAACTAGTAGGTAATAGGGGAGGAAATTATAAGTTGTATGAAGTCTTTAAAAGGAAAAACCACAAAACAGAATACGCCTCAGTCCACAAAGTTTAGAACAATGCATAGTGACATATTGGATATTTTATATATACAAGTATTTCACTGAATTTCTTGGAGAATATTACTCTTTAGAAAGAGGAACATTGAAAATGTTCTAAATAACCCTGAAGACATTTGAAAAGTTTTCAGTAAATCTTGATAGAAATGTTCAGGGATGTACATACATATATTCTCTACCTACCATCCTTGAGATCTTAATATGGATTTTAAATGTGCTAACCAAAGGTGTATTATCAAAGGACCTCATTGCACTTTCATTAGCCAGTGACCCATACGATTATGAGGGTCCAGTATTGCTATTTCATCCATTACTTTTCATTTCTGACCTTGATTTTCCCCTTCCAGAATGCCATGGCTCATCACTTGCGCTATCATGGCACTATTATTTGGCCAAGATGGCTGGAAGTTACTTAAGAGATACTCAAGCACAATGCACATTTTATTTATGAAATGATTCCCTTGGACATCAAACCTGAAATTCCCCTTACCTTTCACAATCCTAACATATCCCATTTAAATCAGCACTTGGGTCTCTTTGGATATCTATAGCTTCAAAGCATAGCAAAAGTGTATTTTGTTGTTGTTGTTAAGGGCTCATGAAATTTGAAGTGTTTATAATATAAAGAATGAGGTGGAGGGTTAAAAATATCTCACTATCTTTAGTGATGATAGCTTAGAAAAAGTAAAACTTTTCACCATCCTTCCTTACCATACTGCTTGTAAACACACTTGTGAATTACAAATTTTGATGTCTTGGATTATATTTTCAGGTCCAAATTAGTACCTAAACAATTTGTTTAAGAAAAAGAAAGAAAAACAAAAACAGATTTATGAACTGGCAACAGTTATCTTTTTCACTGAACATAAATTGTATTGAATTTGGAGCAAGATGGGACATATGGCCAACTCACTTCAGGACTGGAAACCAATTGCTATTTCTGATGAATGTTCCCAAAAGACTATGACTATAGATTGGTCAGTTTTATCCCTTGAGGTAATAGCTAAAACATTAAATTTTCCCTAAAACTTATTGCAATAACTTTATGACTTTGAATTATATATGCAATCAATTCATGTATTCAATATTTCCTTGGCTTATGCAAGTTTATTAACTCTTGCTTTTCCAATGTAGTTAGTACTGATGACTTTAATTTGAGGAAATACTTTCATTCAGGTGTTTTCAAAGCAGAGTTCAAAGCACTGATCTTCACCTGATTCTCCCGTTCTTCCTGTGGTCCAGGCAGAAGACACACTCCCAGCCATGTTCACAGCTAAGACTCTAAACTTGTACTTGGTATATGGCTCCAAGCCAGTGATGACTGTGGTTGTTTCTGGAGGTTCTAGAGCATTTTCATTGGCTGATTCTGCAAGTGGGTGAGGACTGAGCCAGCCACTGCTCTGAAAAACTTGACTTTCTGCTGACCTTGTTTCTCCACTAGACTTTAGTCTTTTCATGTACAGTTCATATCTTATAATTATGCCTGGAAAAGTGAAACAGTGAAAAAGATGACGTATTAGACAAATGGCCTATTTTATTGATGGTGTGAGGTTAGATTATTTGAAGAGTCTTTGCTTTCATTGCTCTGACTCAATTACCTGTCCATTTCCTTGGTAATATAGATGATAGGCACTTCTAAAGAAACAAAAACTCATAGTACATGAAAGTATGAAATATTACTAAAAAGCATATTCATGGAAAATGAAAAAGAAATGGAAAATGTACAAACACAAAATAATTATAACTTATGATAGGTAAATTCAGTATTTTTCAGGATGATTGATTATAATTTCTACTAAGAATGGCTATTTGTTTTTGGAAATTTGATCAATGTGTATATTTTCAAATTTGGGGATTTAAATTTTATTATCTGCTTAATATAAGCCTTATTTACATAAATATTAGAATATTACAGTTTATTTATATCTACTTTAATCAAGTATCTTAAAAATTCCAAGAAAAAAGCTTTTGCGATAATATGTACATGATATTAAATTATTAAAAATCTATGAATGTATGCTGGCCTGTATAAGCAAAGGTTCAATTATATGAGCACAAAAATTAACTTAATGGAGTTGGCTAGCCTATATACATATTTTTTGTATTATTTCATATCTTTTTCTTGCTTAAAAGAAAATTTACTACTTATAGGTGCCCTAACTTGTGACACAGTCAAATATAATGCATTTCCTAAGTGAGTTTCAAATTAGAAACATCATTTGTGTTATGGCAGATGTCATTAAGAGCAAAGATAATATTAGCCTTTTAGGGGGCAATTTAAATGAGTGGAATTTGTTATTAGATTAAAGAAGTACACTTATTTTACTAACCAGGACAAATAGTATCTTATATCTTCAGAAACCGTTTCCCAATTACAACATTCCGCAGTTATAAAAACAAAAACAGTTGCCAGAATCTTACTGAAAATTCCAAATACCCAGATTCACCTCTTTTTACCCAAAAATGGGAAATCTAGGCCTTGAACTCCTACCATTTGGTTCCATCGGTGGAGCCCACTCTACGTGAAGCTCTGTGGAACTGATCTTCCGCACCTTGGGTGGACCCAGCCTTCTGGGAGCTGCCTGGGCTGTGGTCACTGTTAAAGGGGAGCTGTGTAAACAGCCCCCACTAGTACACGCCTGCACAGCAAAAAGGTACTTGGTGAATGGAAGCAGATTCCAGATGGTAGTGGTGGTCTCAGGGCCTTCATAGGGAGAACAGGGCTGGACACCATGAAGAGGAGCACAGGACAAAATATACTTCTCAATAGGACCAGAATGATTTGAAGGTGAAGCCCAGGTAAGTGTCACAGAGTCTGAGCTAACAGGGCTGATATAACTTAAATTCAAACTTCCCACTGGAGCCCCTGGTTTTGTCCTGTAGGTGACAGCTGCACTTCGTGTTGAACCATGCACGCTGCTGGTCAAGATGTAATAGGAATACGAGGTATATGGCACCAGGGCAGTGTCTAAGAAGTATTGAATATCTGAAATTAAAAGAATAAAAGAAGATTTATATTCCATAAACAGGTAGGGAATCATTTCTAATTTTTTTCTATTATGTAACATAACTATCAATACATAACCACAACAATCTACTCTTTTGAATAAGAATATGGTTCATAATTTTTTAAATTGAGATAAAGCAAACACTGGTTATTTTTATTGTGTAGTATAATGTAAGAAAAGTGCCTTTTGTAATTATGCATTCTTAGAAGCTTAAACTCTTGTTTTGTTCTTTACATGACACAGTATCCTTTTTATAGCATCCTTGCAGTTCTCTGAAACAGAAATAACTATATTTGTTATTGAAGTAGAAAATGGCAACCCACTCTGGTATTCTTTCCTGGGAAATCCCATGAAAAGAGGAGCCAGTCGGCTACAGTAGATGGGGTCACAAAAAGCTGGACACGACTCAGCACACATGCACGCAAGTGTCTTAATTGGACTGTTCATTAGACACTGATACACTAGATCGAGAGCTAGCAAACTACTGCCACAAGCCATGTCTGTCACCACCCAACATCTTGACTAGGACGTTTCCTGAATTTACAACCCATGGAAACTGAAATTGTAGATGGCTATTGTTGCTTTAATCTGCTA
The DNA here is from genome assembly GCA_935064755.1 of Tragelaphus eurycerus. Taxonomy (NCBI): domain Eukaryota; kingdom Metazoa; phylum Chordata; class Mammalia; order Artiodactyla; family Bovidae; genus Tragelaphus; species Tragelaphus eurycerus. Next base: position 13,174,930 of record CAKXYN010000003.1, read on the forward strand.
TTTTGTAGAGAGATTTGTATTTTTTATTTTATCAGCAATGGAAAATTCACACATGAAAGATTTCAAGAGAGAAGGAGGTAGAAAAAGGAGGTACTAATAAAAGAAAAAAAAATTATGGGGAGTGGACACGATCAGGCACTGGAACTTTCCATTCTCTAAGGGACAGACAGTGTACAGCAGGATTCTGAGGCAGACAAATGTCTAATCCCTCCTGCTCATGTGTGGGGGAAGGGGACGAAAGGTTCATCATGCAGAGGTCACCTATATTAGAGGGAGGATGTGGCACTATTTAAGTGCTAAAAGAAAAATAGTTCACTGTGTAAAGTGTCATTTTGCTTTGTTTCCTGAGTGATGAGGATGTTGGGTTGAGATCCAGAGAGTGTGTAATTTGACCTTCTATGACTGGGACAAGATGACCATCCAGACTTGGGTGGATCAGAGGTTGGATGGAAACTGTGGGCAACAAATCCCAGGGAGCTCTCAGCAGTAGCTGGAGACCACAGGATGAGATAGCAAGGTACTTACCAGGACCCAAGCAAAATAAGGATGAAGGCGTGCTCCCTAGCTTCATGCATCGGATGTCACCAGAGTTACATAAGCATCACCACTATATGAGCCAGCATCCTCTGATGCCTCTGCAAATGCAAAGGACCAGAGGGAAGCTGTCCTTCCCCCCCCAGCACTGTCATGATGGTTGGGGAAAGGGAACAATTGAAGACTGAATAAGAATGACTTCTACAGACTGAATATTGTATATTCCCCAAGTTCAGATAGCAGGAAGAGAATACCCAAGGTGATGCTTTAAGAAGGGGGGCCTTTGAAAAATGATGAGGTCATGAGGGTGGAGTCCACAAATGGAATTAGTTATGAAAGAAAACTCTGGAAAAATTCCTTGTTCCTTTCACCACATCAAGACACAGGGAGGAGCTGGCAGATTGCAAACCCAAAGAGAACCCTCATTAGAACCCAACCATGCTGACACCCTGACCTTGGACTTCCAGCCTCCATAACAGTGAGAAATAAATTTCTGTGGTTTAGAAGCCACTTTGCCTGTGGTGGAAAATTGGATTAAAGATTTACTGAGCATGGGCCCACCCAACAGAACAAGACCCAGTTTCCCTCTCAGTCAGTCTCTGCCATCAGGAAGCTTCCATAAGCCTCTTATCATTCTCCATCAGAGGGCAGACAGACTTAAAACCACAATAACAGAAACTAACCAATCTGGTCACATGGACCACAGCCTTATCTAACTCAATGAAATGATGAGCTACGCTGTGTGGGGACACCTAAGACAGACAGGTCATGGTGGAGAGGTCTGATAAACCATGGACCACTGGAGAAGGGAATGGCAAACCACTTCAGCATTCTTGCCTTGAGAACCCCATGAACAGTATGAAAAGGGAAAAAGATAGGACACTGAAAGATGAACTCCCCAGGTCAGTAGGTGCCCAGTATGCTACTAGAGATCAGTGGAGAAATAATTCCAGAAAGAATGAAGAGACAGAGCCAAAGCAAAAACAATACCCAGTTGTGGATGTGACTGGTGATAGAAGCAAGGTCCAATGCTGTAAAGAGCAATATTGCATAGGAACCTGGAATGTTAGGTCCATGAATTAAAGCAAATTGGAAGGGGTCAAACAGGAGATGGCAAGAGTGAACGTCAACATTCTAGGAATCAAGACACTAAAATGTAGTGGAATGGGTGAATTTAACTCAGATGACCATTATATCTACTATTGCAGGCAGGAATCCCTTAGAAGAAATGGAGTAGCCATCACAGTCAACAAAAGAGCCCGAAATGCAGTACTTGGGTGCAATCTCAAAAATGACAGAATGATCTCTGTTCATTTCCAAGGCAAACCATTCAATATCACAGTAATCCAAGTCTATGCCCTGACCAGTAACGCTGAAGAAGCTGAAGTTGAATGATTCTATGAAAACCTACAAGACCTTCTAGAACTAACATCTAAAAAAGATGCCCTTTTCATTATATGGGACTGGAATGCAAAAGTAGGAAGTCAAGAAATACCTGGAGAAACAGGCAAATTTGGCCTTGGAGTACAGAATGAAGCAGAGCAGAGGCTAACAAAGTTTTGCCAAGAGAATGCACTGGTCATGGCAAACACCCTCTTCCAACAACACAAGAGAAGACTCTACACATGGAATCACCAGATGGCCAACACCAAAATCAGACTGATTATTTTCTTTGCAGCCAAAGATGGAGAAGCTCTATGCAGTCAGCAAAAACAAGACTGGGAGCTGACTGTGTCTCAGACCATGAACTTCTTCTTGCCAAATTCAGACTTAAATTGAAGAAAGTAGGGAAAACCACTAGGCCATTCAGTTATGACCTAAATCAAATCCCTTATGATTTTACAGTGGAAGTGACAAATAGATTCAAGGGATTAGATCTGATAGAGTGCCTGAAGAACTATGGACAGAGGTTCATGACATTGTACAGGAGGCAGTGATCCAGACCATCCCCAGAAAAAGAAATGCAAAAGGCAAAGTAGTTGTCTGAGGAGGCCTTACAAACAGTTATGAAATGAAGAGAATTGAAAGGAAAAGGAGAAAAGGAAAGATATACCCATTTGAATGCAGAAGTCCAAAGAATAGGAAGGAGAGATAAGAAAGCCTTCCTCAGTGATCAATGCAAAGAAATAGAGGAAAATAATAGAATGGGAAAGACTAGACATCTCTTAAGGAAAATTAGAGATACAAAGAGAACTTTTGATGCAAAGATGGGCACAATAAAGGACAGAAATGGTGTGGACCTAACAGAAGGAGAAGATATCAAGAAGAGGTGGTAAGAATACACAGGAGAACTGTACAAAGATCTTCATGACCCAGATAATCACCATGGCTTGATCACTCACCTAGAGCCAGACATCCTAGAATGTGAAGTCAAGTGGCCCTTAGGAAGCCATCATTACAAACAAAGCTAGAGGAGGTTATGGAATTCCAGTTGAGCTATTTCAAATATAAAAGATGATGCTCTGAAAGTGCTTCACTCAATATGCAAGAACATTTGGAAAACTCAGCAGTGGCCACAGAATTGGAAAAGGTCAGTTTTCATTCCAATCCCAAAAAAGGCAATGCGAAAGAATACTCAAACAACCTCACAATTGTACTCATCGCACGCACTAGTAAAGTAATGCTCAAAATTCTCCAAGCCAGGTTTCAACAGTAGGTGAAACATGAACTTCCAGATGTTCAAGCTGGATTTAGAAAAGGCAGAGGAACCAGAGGTTAAATTGCCAACATCCAACTCTCCGCAAAAGGCAAGAGAGTTCCAGAAAAACGTCTACTTCTGCTTTATTGACTATGCCAAAGCCTTTGACTGTGTGGATCACAACAAATTGTGGAAAATACTTCAAGACATGGGAATACCAGACCACCTGACCTGCCTCCTGAGAAATCTGGATGCAGGTCAAGCAGCAACATTTAGAACTGGCCATGGAACAATCACTGCATGGGAAATAGATGGGGAAATAGTGGAAACAGTGTCAGACTTTGTTTTCTGGGCTCCAAAATCACTGCAGATGGTGACTGCAGCCATGAAATTAAAAGATGCTACTCCGGAAGGAAAGTTATGACCAACCTAGAAGAATGAAAAGCAGAGACAACTACCAACAAAGGTCGCCTAGTCAAGGATGGTCTTTCCTGTGGTCATGTATGGATGTGAGAGCTGGATGTGAAGAAGGCTGAGCGGAAGAATTGATGCTTTGAACTGTGGTGTTGGAGAAGATTTGAGAGTCCCTTGGACTGAAGAAGATCCAACCAGTCCATTCTGAAGGAGATCAATTGGAATTTTTTGGAAGGAATGATGCTAAGCTGAACTCAGTATTTTGGCCACCTCATGGAAGAGTTGACTCATTGGAGAAGACTTGATGTGGGAGGGATTGAGGGCAGGAGGAGAAGGGGATGACAGAGGATGAGATGGCTGGATGGCATCACTGACTTGATGGGTGTGAGTCTGGGTGACCTCCGGGAGTGGTGATGGACAGGGAGGCCTGGCGTGTGGGTTCATGGGGTCGCAAAGAGTCGGACACGACTGAGGACTGATCTGATCTGATCTGATCTGATGGAACAATAGACTGGTTCCAAATAGGAAAAGGAGTACATCAAGGCTGTATATTGTCACCCTGCTTATTTAACTTACATGCAGAGTATATCACAAGAAATGGTGGACTGAATGAAACACAAGATGGAATCAAAATTGGTGAGAGAAATATCAATAACCCCAGATATGCAGATGATACCACACTTACGGCAGAAAGCAAAGCAGAACTATAGAGCCTCTTGATGAAAGTGAAAGAAGAGAGTGGAAAAGTTGGCTTAAAGCTCAACATTTAGAAAACTTAAGATCATGGCATCTGGTCCCATCATTTCATGGCCAATAGATGGAGAAACAATAGAAATAATGACAGACTTTATTTTGGGGGCTCCAAAATCTCTGCAGATGGTGACTACAGCCATGAAATTAAAAGACCTTACTCCTTGGAAGAAAATTTATGACCAACCTAGATAGCATGTTAAAAAGCAGAGACATTATTTTGTCCTCAAAGGTCCATCTAGTCAAAACTATGGTTTTTCCAGTAGTCATATATGGAAGTGAGAGTTGGACTATAAAGAAAGCTGAGTGCCAAAGAATTGATGCTTTTGAATTGTGGTGTTGGAGAAGACTCTGAGAGTCCCTTGGACTGCAAGGAGATCCAACCAGTCCATCCTAAAGGAAATCAGTCCTGAATATTCATTGGAAGGATGGATGCTGAAACTCCAATTCTTTGGCCATCTGATGCAAGAAAAACTGACTCACTGGAAAATACCCTAATGTTGGGAAAGATTGAAGGCATGAGAAGAAGCAGATAATAGAGGATGAGTTGGTTGGATGGCATCACTGACTTAATGGACATGAGTTTGAGTAAACTCCAGGAGTTGGTGATGGACAGGGAAGCCTCGCCTGCTGCAGTCCATGGGGTCACAAAGAGTTGGACACAACTTTGCAGCTGAACTGAACTGAACTGCCTGTGGTATTTTGTTACAGCAGCCTGAATATACTAAGACACTGAACATCTGAGTGAAGAGTAATATTGATACTCTGTTCAATGTCATTGCAAATTCTTCATGAAAACATATTATATATTAGACTAGAATTCTATCAGGTCACAGAACCCACAGAGTAACCTAAACAAGTAAAGTTGAATACAAAGTATGATTGATTATACAAGGGTGTTACCTATTGAGGAGGCCAGAAATCTCTAATGAATGCAGAAGAGATGAGATGGAAAAGTCACTGCTCCCAAGACTGAGGCAGAGCACCCAGGGAAGGAACAGAACCCAGGGAGCTGAGACCTGGGATGAGACCAGACTTTATTAGAGATAATGCAGCCATAGCCCACTTGATGGTGAAATTTGCTGAGGTTCCAGGAAGGCAGAACTTCTTTGGTACTTGGTCTCTAGCAGTTGAGTTGCTCCACCACAGAACTTACTGGAAAAAAAAACTTACTGGCAGTGTCCCAAGGAAAGCTGCCCGTGATGAGGGGCTGTACCAGAGAATTCACTGGAAAGTCACCATCTACAGTGGTAGGGGAAGGTGCCACCTGAGCATCAGCAGAATTTACTGGGACTGCCATGTGCTATCTTCCTGAGTTTACCTTGTAGAACTCATTCTTCTGAGGCCAGCATGTAGGGAAGCTGCCCAGGGGTGCTGCTGTGTATGGCTGAGCATCACCTTCCGAGAGCAATGCACACCACAACCAGGAACAGAAACCTCCAGCTTCCTCGGGGTGCCTTCCTACAGCCTCTCCTGATAGAATTCAGCATCATCCCAGCGAGTAAAGGAGAAGTGTTTATAGGTTCCAGTTCCACTACCACAAAGCAGGCAATAAAGAACAGCTTTGAAACTGAGACGGAACAACTTAATAACTTGCTCAAGTATACAGTAAGAAATGTTTTACGAGACACGACCGTTAGCCAGATTCCTAGGAAATATTTCCTTGGGAAGCCTATGAAATGATGCATTTGCTATTTATAATAGGAAATGTTTAAAGTAGAATTTTTTCATGAGTTATATTATTCTAATATTACATTAATAGGATGTTATATAGTTATTTTAAGCAAATGTGATGAAGACCAAATAGCAACATGAGAAAAAAAAATAGGACATATAATAGTACATAGGCTTGTTATGAAAACTGGAGTACATATTTTCCCTCCCAGAAATTTTCCAAAATGAAATTAGTTTTTACATTGAAATGCTGGAATTGAGAGGCTTTAATTTTTGCTCTTTTAAATTTACTTAACTGGGTATACTACATTTATAATAAAAACTTACACACACTCAAATCAAAATCAGGTGTTAAGACAAACTACTGCACAAGATCATCAGCAATTTCTCTTTAGAGATGCACTGGGTCACGATCTTGATGGATCCCACCCCCGTGAGTGGCACCATGCGCTAGAGCTACGTGGAACTCTGCAAGTTTCCTGAATTAACCCTATTTTTTCACTCACCTTCATGCCTTGTCATATACAATTTCTTCCATGAGACTAATTCTTCCTCTACTGCAGTATCTGCATAATTCAGCTCATGTCACCTGCTTTTCAGAAATTTACAGTGGTTTTCAATCACTGTCTTTGCCCTTACAAGCATGGTTGCTTTTTACTCCTCCTTCACTTATAAGATACTTATACAATCTATAAGATACTTCAAGTATACTTATATATATATACTTATATAAGATACTTATATATTCTCCACTTATAAGATACTTAGAAATATTCTAAAAAGATTTAATACTCTTTTGAGTCAATTCTAATTCAATATTTAATACACTACATTGTAATTTTGGTGTATTTATCTATGTCTCTTTTCAATAATGTGAATTATTTTTTCTAGCCTTGTATTTCTAGTGGTTGGTACTATTGCTGGTATGCAGTAAGCAAAGAACAAAGTATAATTGAATGAACAAGTCTTCATATATATATGAACTATTTTTTTCTAGGAAGTAGTATTAAAAAGCCTTATAATAAAACCCCTTGATTTTCATCTTCTATTCTGTTTTCAAACTTATCCCCTGCTTATATTTTCTGGGTTTGTTTGGTTGGTTGATTTCTCTCACGGGTAACTGAACTCTCTTTCCACTTATTACACTGATCCCTTGATATAGTGTGGATCAATAAATGATCAAGACATTAAAGGTAGAAATGAAATCCTAGAGTTCACTAAGATACAGTTTGTCTAAAACTCTCAATCTAAACTATGTTAATGTCCCTAGTGATGTAAGCAATGGTCACATGCAGAAATAATCGTCCTCTAGTTTCCCTGTGGAAATATTTCCCTAGAGTTCTTTATCACTAGCACCACCTGGGAAGCCCTCCCTTCACCACTATGACACATAAAATACCAGTGGGCAACCCTGACTGATGCTGCAGGGGAGATAAATAATATTAAAAGTGCTGATTATGTGCAATACCCAATGTACTAACTTTACCCTTACATCTTTCTCTTCTACTCTTGAAAACTAATTAGGATGCAAAACCCAGTGAAATGTTACTTAGGGAAATCACTGACTATACCTTAACTTCCTTTAAAAAGCTTATTTATGAACTTTAAGATGATTCCATCTTTATTAGCAGGTATTATTAAGAACAAATAATTTCCAAGTTCTAAAGATGAAAATATCAGTGTGTTATAATCTTAGCATGGCAACTACCACTCTGGAGAATCCCACAGTGCATGAGGCCAGCTAGGAAAAGTTTCATTCTAACAAGGAATTCTATAATAGTCTCAACCAAATGGTCAAACTTGCTTGGAAGACGAAACTATTAATTTTCTTTGAAAAGTTCAGTGATTCTCCACCTATAATTCCAAATGCCTTTATTTAACCCAAAGATTTGTGTTCATCCGAGTGAATATAAGTACTGTTTCCTCTTCATATTACACGTGCTATCCACACACTGGAAATGGAGTAATAAACATGAGGGTATTATTAGAATGATACAATGTTCTGACAGCATTGACCAATTGTTCTTACTGTTCAAATGCCATCAGGCAGATAATTTTCACATCATTAATTATAGTCATTGTCAAGAAATGCCAGAAGCAGCATTTTTTAATGAAAGATAAGGATTTAAGAAATAATACCTTGTTTAATGGGATTATATAAATGTCTGATTAGTCAATAAGAACACATTATGTAAAAAAAAAAAAAAAACTGTTATTTAGATTCTGTATTAGTGCAATCATGTAAAAGAGCCAGAGTGTGTTGTTCACATGCAGTGTTCTATAAAATATTGATATATGGAAAACAGAGTGACCCTAATTCACAACTGTAGAATTAATCCAACCAGTGGTAATATCATCTTCTAAATCACTTTCAATATTAGTATAACCCTCTCTTCTCCTATCACAAAAGCTTAAGTTTCAGGACACCTGGATCACGCTGATATTTGGAAGAAAATAACATCCTAGTAGCAGGTTTTTAGGATGCTTTGCCAACATGGCAGATGCAGACAGATGTTCATTTCCGTTTGCAATCTGCATCGTGAAGTTCAGAATTTCCATTAACTTCAAAGAAGACTTGAAGTACTGAAGTTACACTGAGAGATAGCACAAAGCACTGGGTGTAGTAATGTAAGTCATACCGAACTGGGTGCAGAGTGTAACCTACTGCAATATATAAAATAAAAATGTATGCTATGCAAAAGTTGTAATGCCAATCTATATGTCAAAACAAGGTAGCTTACTAATCATTTTGAGGAAGATTATGGAACTTCAGTGTTTCTATACACAATTTTCTAGCTAATTATGCATGTTAAACAAGAATTTGGAAAGTTCGGTCTTTCTTATACAAAGAGAATGAAATAGAAACCTGAATTTGAATAAATGTTTCAGTATTACTTAAAACTAGTCTCCTAAAATAGCTTGTAGCTAAACATAATGGAAGCAAACATCAGAGAAGACAGAGTTAGATGAATGTAAAAATTTCTAAGTCTTCATTCTGCTTTTAGGGAAACAGTCTCTAAAATATCTGAATATAATTCTTTAAAGATAACAGGTCTCTATAGTTTGATTTCCACAAGATCCTTTAAAATTCATACAAGTTACAGGTGCAAAGATAATCTTCATGGTTTGTTCATATCCTTCCCCTCTCAACTTAATTTCAGAGTTGCTGGGTTCTACCTCTGTGAAAATGGCAATGTATGCATAAATTTAAGCTATTTGCTTTCATGTTAATGCTTTCCTTTCCCTTTTAGAGAAGTTCACGTTTCAACCTGAGAATTTAAAATTTGACATGCTTATAACAGAAATATTTGATAAATTTTCTACAATCCCTTATACACAGAGAAAATTACACATCAGTTTGTTGTATTTTATGTTTTTAATTAAGTGTATATAATTGGTAGGTTATTTTTCATATCTTTTGGTTATCAATAGATCACAATATGTTACTCTGGAAAACATGCCTCTGCCTCTAGATTGAAGGGTATAATTGATGTTTGATTTTACTCTGAATTAACCTATTGGGTTGGCTAAAAGGTTCATTTAGTTTTTTCTATAAGATCTTAACCCAATACTTTAAACAGTATATCATGGACATTTTCTATTCACTGATCAGTAAACTAAGACAGCATTTCATAGGTAACCATATTCTACAATTTACTTAATAATGTACCAGATTCTATCATGCCGTGTACCATAATAATTTATTGAAAGTTTTCTGAGTGTCTGACTTTTTCCAATATTTTGCTACTACAAATAGTGGAGCTTTGGAAGTATTCTGTGATTTGCTGTCCACTTATGATTTCACTTGGAATAAATTTTCTAAAGTAGGTTTGCTCAGTCATATGGTTTACAAAAGAGTAAGGATTCTTATACAATTTAACAAGCTGTCCCACATGAAAAGTCATACCAGCAAACTCACACAGATAGCCCAGCAGTTTATGTAAGTTCTAGCTTCTCCATATCCTCATCAATTCTGTAAAGGGTATTTTTTTTCATCTTTGAGGCTTTGATAAGCATTCATGACTTATCAAATGATAAGCATTCATGACTTATCAAATGATAAGCATTCATGACTTATCAAATGATAAGCATCTCATTTTCACTAGCTTTCTTTGACTACTAGTGAGATCTGTGATTCTCTCTCTGCTTGAAACAACAGCTAAACAACTGCTAAACAACAGCACTTCTCCTCAATGTCAAGGAACTTAACTAATGTATCAATTCTCAGAATATTTTATCTTTCCAACACCAAAACTTTGAAACTCACTGTATGGGTATTGATCTTCAACTGTGTAGATTTCAAAATCGTCCCTGAATAAACTGTAAGTAAGCTGGCGGGCATTTGGAGAATCAGGTGGACTCCAGGAAAGATTGATAGCAGAAGAACTTTGAACTTGTCCTCTGGGTGGAGGTTGCTGGGATGGAGCTAAATTACAATGAAGAGAACATGTATCAGCAAAGGCAATCAATAATGACACAAGTAAACTGAAGTAAGATACACAGCAAAGAGGTCTTTCTGATTCAAGATTACTTTATCAAGAAGACATGTGGTTTACCATGACATTAATAAACAAAGAGCATACATCATGTGTTCTCTAAAACAAAGCTTTTTATCTATAAATATAAAACACATTTGTAGGTCAACACAGCTGACACAAATACGGTTGGGGACAAACTACAAAAGTTTACATTAAGCACTTACTTTTATTGAAGTATCGTTGAGGTATTTATTTCAGATGTATAACATAGTGATTTCATGCTTGTTTAGACTATGTACCATACAGAGTTCTTATAGTATTATTAACTATATCCCCTGTGTTGTACATTACATCCCTGTGACTTATTTTGTAATAAGTTTGTACTTCTTAATCCCCTTCATCTACTTCACCCATCCCCTTACCCTTACCCCCACCCCACTCTTTTGGCAACCACTGGTTTATTCTGTGTCTGTTAATCTGTATCTGCTTTATTTGTTCATTTTTTAAGATTCCACATATAAATGGAAACAGACAGTATTTGTCTTACTCTTCTTTCTTTGAATTTTTTTGAGAAACCATCCAAAGATGCATATTTACTTTCTGCTTAACTTAAAAGTTGACATAAATTATGTTGAAACTTGAAATTTAAGTCATATAATTTTTAGACTTTTAAGAGAAAGCTTTCCATTCCATTAAGCACAATGCCTCATCTAGCTCCACAGAGCACAGTGTGAAAGAATAAAAGTTAGTGCTACAAATAGCTATGGATGCTAAGGATGTTAGTCTAAACATTAGCAAGAAACAATTTAAATGTACTACGTGAACACACAAAGTACCTGTTAGAGGTGCCATGACTGCTTTTAACACCTGTTAAAAATGCTGGGATTGTAACATAGAGAATAGCTTATGGTTACCAAAGGGGAAAGCAGGGGGCAGTGGGGCGTTAAGGGATAAATTATGAGTTTGGGATTAAAAGATACATACTTCTATATACAAAACAGATAACAAGGACGTATTGCTTAGCACAGGGAACTATATTCAGTATCTTGTAATAATCTATAATGGGAAAAATCTGAAAAATAATAAACACCCACATATATATAGACCTGAATCATTTTGTTGTACACCTGAAACTAACACACAACATTGTAACAACTATACTTCAATTTTAAAATGCTGTGATTATTAGAGACTATATGATTGCTTCCATTAGGAACGTAACAGCATTCATCTCATGATTTTAGTGATATCTTTATAGTACATAAATATATTTTATGAACACTTTGTTTCCTATCACTGTGAACTTTTTCTTAGTCTCTCTGTTTTGAAGAGTAAGTCTACATTTTTCTCCAGAATATATAAGGGTGAAGGAGAAAAACAATATCTAGCTATATTTCAAGGGCAATCAACCACCAGTTTATTTATCCCTTTCTGGTTTAAGATACATAACGCTTCATCCATTAGGGAAGCATAATCTAATCAGATTTTCTAATTAAAGAAGATGACAAAGGCACAGGTTACTGTTAACTTTTCTTTAAAACCATTACTTTTTCTGTTGAAAAAAAACAAAATCATGAATCAAATAATTATCCATATTTTTATATGAAATATCTACAGTCACTAGGTGATAGTCAATGTTTCAGAAGACAAGAGTGCACTCACATTATTTAATAAAGATCTAAAACTATTTCAAAAGGGTGGGCAGAGGGTAAAGAAATGAAAAGGCATGGAGCAGTACTCTGGGAAGTAATAGCAAAGCTCTCTTACTCTTTATGTCATGGGCCAAGACCAACCCCAGGATTCAGTGATTCACTGGAACTCATGGTAAGTCTACCCTTGGGTAAGATTTATTACAGAGGAAGGATACAGAGTACAATCAACATAGGGTGAAGGCACACGGGGGAAGTCTGGGGGAAGCCAAGCACAAGCTTCCTATCACACAGGATGCATTTAATTCCCCCAGCAAGACATGAACACACACATGAAATGTTGCCAACCAGGAAAGTTGATTAGAAACTCAGCACCCAGAGTTCATACTGGAAACCATTCGTGATAGGCAGCCTCTATCTCCCACATACCATAATTTCAGACTCCCAGAAGAAAAGCAGGTGTTAAGCAAAAACCATGTCATTTATGCAAAATTTAAGGGACAGTGAGCCACTCGACAATTCTGAGGATGGTGGGAAATGCTAAAAAAAATCCACATTCCCAGATGGCCACCAAATACCAACTTTGTAAGCAAATCTTTCTGAAGATAAGCATTCAAGCCTGCTATGTCAGCTTTTCCTACACTTATACCGAGCTCAAAGGGGCACAGCTCTCAGGGACACAGAGGGATGTGAGAAGAGCATCATTTGCCCACTTGCTGAAGGGCAGCGCCAGCTCAAGGCCATTCCTACACTGAGTCAGGGGGGCTAGGAATTAAAATATTCTGACTTCCCTTTCTCCCAGTCCTCTTCCAGATGACTGGAAGGTTCCTACTTGTAGCTGAAGCCAACTGAAAGTCTTGGAGCAAGGGAACCTGCTGACATGGACCATACCAAATCTTGAGGGACTGAGTACAGTTAGAAGTATAGAGTAGCAATGTTAAGTCATCCTACACACCAGGCAAAGACCCTCAAAGAGCTATTACTAATTCATTGGTACTCATACACTCCACTTTAAAGCCATGCTATAGACAAATAATAACATTTTAAGAAAGTATATCAAGACCACTGAATGTGAAATGTGTAAAACTCCATATCTTAAAAATAGGTTCCCTAAAGACAATGTCTCCAGACCTATAGTAGATAATATTGATGTCATATTTTTGAGGAAAAATATTCAACCTAGATACATTCTTATTCTTCCTCTTTTATCTTGTTTTTTGGGGGGAAGGGGGTTCATTGTTATGTTGGGCTTCCCTAGTAGCTCAGCTGGTAAAGAATCTGCCTGCAATGCCAGAGACCCCTGTTTGATTCCTAGGTTGGGAAGATCCCCTGGAGAAGGGAACACCTACTCACTCCAGTATTCTGGCCTGGAGAATTCCATGGACTGTAAAGAGTTGGACACGACTGAGTGACTTTCACTATCACTTTTCACATTGTTATGTTAAAATTCCAACTGTCTGTATGCCGATTTAGATATAAGACAAGAGTATTAACAATCTCACAATGACACACAAAAAGAGAATTATTTCCAAATAGCACCTTATATTTTTTAATTCAAAGACCTGCCATATTTTAATACAGTCACTTTGGTTGGTTTAATACTGACAGCACATCTGAACTTTCAGTGAATTTAATTTAGGGCTCTAAATCCAGTTTTTCTTGGTGGAACTTCAAAAACTCATGAACTGTCTCATCTACAGTACTCTCAGAGAGACTGGTAATCCATGGCAACATAATATTTTTCAGAGAATATTAGTGATTACATCTAAAACTCTGCATGCTCTCAGGAACACAAAAGATTGCAGAGTTAGAGCAATCAAAACTGACCTTCAGACTACTTTATAAGATAGCAAAACACTGTCTTAGTGTTTTGTGGGATGACTGAAACAGAGATATTTCAGTCCCATGTCAAAGGATGTAGAAAATGATTTGCATTGCATGACAATCTCCTTGGCAATATACACAATCACACACACACATACACACCTAGGCTCTTTCAAATATTTAAATTTGATTACTTTCTATGACAATCTCTAACAACAATCTTGTCTGACTTCACAGTATAAATGAATAGTGCTTGTTTGACATTTAAATGAGAATTTTCAAAGACCTGAGGTTTAGATAGTTTGATACCACTCTAAGAATAATTGTTTGGAAATCCTGGGCATGAGATGACTTAAACCCACTTTTATGTGCTGAAAGTAGGATTCTAAGAAAATGGCCATACATTCATTAACCAAAATAGTAAAGAATGTTATTTGTATGTAGACTCTCTTTTAAAGAAGGATAAGTATAATATTGTGACTACATCTATCAGTTGGGGACTATATCCCAGCTTTGTGACTTTGGTAACTGTAATGCCAAATTTTAGCCAGATACTCTGCACCTTTCCTCATTTATAATAAGAACATAATAATGTCTACCTGTGAGGGCCAAAGCAACTATTATAAATATGTTCTAGAAATTAAAGAAAAATATTATAATTATGTTTCAATAAAAAGGAAATTTCAATAGATAAACAGAATGCATAAAAACACCAAAACCCAGGTGAACAACTGAACTATAACTGAAATGGAAAGTTCTCTAAAGCGGGCTCAATGGCAGATTTGAAATAAAAGAAGAAAAAAATCAGAAGAAAAAGAAGAAAAAAAAAAACTTCCATGGTCCTCCAGTGGGTCAGATGCCATGCTTCCAATGCAGGGGGCCGGGGTTTGATTCTTGGTCAGGGAACTAAATCCCACATGCCACAACTGAGAGCTTGCATGTCAGAACTAATGATCCCATGTGCTGCAAAAGAGACTGAAGATTCTTCATGCTGCAACTAATACCCAGCACGACAAATAAATATTAACACAATCAGTAAACTTGATATAAAGCAACAAACAGAACTTAAAGATACACCAATATGACTCATCCAATCCAAATAAAAATAAAAAAAGAACAAAAGTGAAAAGAGCCTCAGAGACCTGAGAGAAAATGTCAGATATACCATGGGCCAACATATGTGCAATAGGAATGAACCACAAAAGAGAGAAAAGACACAAATGGAGAAAAAAGATTTGAAGAAATATTGACTCAAACTTTTCAAATTCCATGTAAAACTCTTATCTCCAGTTCCAAAAAGCATAATGAATCCAAGCAAGATAACACACAAAGTGATCCAGACCTCAACACAGCACAATCAAACCTGAGAAAGACAAAGACAAATCTTGAAAGCAGCAAGAGAAAAATGATTCATATACAACCAAAGGAAAATACAACTAAAGTCTTACAGAAACAATGGATGCCAGAATGTAGTAAAATGACATATTTAAAGTCCTAAAAAAAAAAAAAAAAAAAGTTGGTACCAAGAATTTTCTATCTAGAAAAAACTAAGCATCAAAAATACGATATTTTTCAGTATTTTTTTTAAAAAAAACTAAGAAAATTCATTGTTAGCAATCAGATCAGATCAGTCGCTCAGTCGTGTCCAACTCTTTGCAACCCCATGAACCGCAGCACGCCAGGCCTCCCTGTCCATCACCAGCTCCCGGAGGTCACTCAGACTCGCATCCATCGAGTCAGTGATGCCATCCAGCCACTCATCCTCTGTCGTCCCCTTCTCCTCCTGCCCTCAATCCCTCCCAGCATCAGAGTCCCCAAGAGTCAACCCGCAGAGGGGCCTTGAGACACGCACCCTCTAAAGAAATCCAGGATTGATCTCCTCAGAATGATGTTGACCCAGTCCAAGGGACCTCAAGAGTCTTCTCCACACCACAGTTCAAAAGCATCAATCCGCCCAGCCTCTTCACAGTCCAACTCCACACCACAGACCACAGGAAAGACCAAGCCTGACAGGCGACTTGTTAATGTCTCTGCTTTGAATATGCTATCTAGGTTGTCAAACTTTCCTCCAAGGAGCAGCGCACAGGCGCAGTCACCATCTGCAGTGATTTGGAGCCCAGAAAACAAAGTCGACCTGTTTCCACTGTTTCCCCATCTATTTCCCAGCAGTGATGGGACCAGATGCCATATAACCAGATTGTTAGCAATATAGCCCTACAAAACCTAGAAATACTGGATACAGATTGAAAATAATAAAGCAATCCATCAAGCTAAAAGGAAATGATAAAGAGAGTATATTGAATCATGTGAAGGTAGAAAAAAACACAAGTGGCAAATATGTGGGTAAATTAAGTGGATAAATATTGAAGTTGGTCCTGATAGCAAGACTAAAGCTACAGTAATCAAAACAACATGGCATAAGAAGAGACATAAGGATAAATGGACTAGGAGAGAGAACTTAGTATGATCAATTGACTTTCTTATGTGGTAATACATGACTAACAAAATTTACCATTTTAGCCATTTTTAGAGTATGTTTTAGAGGCATTAAGTACATTTAGAATGTTGTGTAACCATTCTGCTATTCATTTCTAAAACTTTTCAATTATCCTAAATAGAAACTCTGTACCCATTAAACAACTTTCCATTCCCCTCCCACAGCCTCTGTTAATGACTGCTTTACTTTTGATGTGTATATCATGTGTGTGCTCAGTCATGCCGGACTCTTTGTAGCCTCCTGGACTGCAGCCCACCAGGCTCCTCCATCCATAGAATTTTCCTATGGAAGAATACTGAAGTTGGTTGCCATGTCCTCCTCCAGGGGAACCTTCCCAACCCAGGGATTGAACCCACATCTCTGGTGTCTCCTGCACTGACAGATGGGTTTTTTTTTTTTTAACCAGTAGCGCCACCTGGGAAGCCCTGTGTATGTGTATGAATTTGCTTATTCTAGGTAACTCCTATAAATGCAATTATGTAACACATTTTCTTCATGTCTGACTTATTCTGCTTAACATAATGTTTTCAAAGTTTAACCATATTGCGCATGCTCAGTCACTAAGTTGTGTTCGACTCTTTGTGACCCCATGGACTGTAGAGCCCACCAGGCTCCTCTGTGCCTGGGAACCATATTATAATGTATATTAGCATTTCATTCATTTTTATGGATGAATAATATTCAATTGTGTGTATATATCACATTCTTCTTATATACTTATCTTTCGATGGACACTTAGGTTTTTTCTGTCTTTTGAGTATTGTGACTATTGTTACATGAACACTGGTATACATATATCTGCTTAAGTTACTGCTTTTAATTCTTAGGGGTATTTACCTAAGGGAAGAAATTGATAGATTATATAGTAATTCTGTGTTTAACATTTTAGGAAGCATCCAACTATTTTCCACAATGACTGTACCATTTTACAGACACACCAGCAATGCATAACTATACCAATTTCTCTGTAGCCTTGCCAAACTTGTTATTTTACATATTTTAAGATGGGGCATCTAAATGAGTATAAAGTGGTATCTCATTGTGGCTTTGATTTGCTTTCCCTAATAAGCAATGATATTGAGTATCTTTTCAAGTGTTTATTGGCTATATGTATATATTCTTTCAAAAATGCCTATTCAAATCCTTTATCCTTTTATAAATTAAATTCTTTGGTTTTTGTTGTTGAGTTGTAGTTCTTTATATACTCTAGATACTAATCCCCTATCAGATATTGATTTATATTATTTTCTCACATTTTGTGAGTTGTCTTTTCACTCACTTAATAGAGTATTTTGATGCCGAAATTTTGAATTTTGAAGAACTCAGATTTACCTTTTTCCTTTTTTTTTTCTATGATTTTTGTATAATATCAAGGAAAACTAATGCTTTTGAACTATGGTGTTGGAGAAGACTCTTGAGAGTCCCTTGGACTGCAAGGAGATCCAACCAGTCCATCCTAAAGGAGATCAGTCCTGGGTGTTCATTGGAAGGGCAGATGCTAAAGCTGAAACTCCAATACTTAGGCCACTTGACATAAAGAGCTGACTCATTTGAAAAGACCCTGATGCTGGGAAAGATTGAGGGCAGGAGGAGAAGGGAACAGAGGATGAGATGTTTGGATGGCATCACCAACTTGATGGACATGAGTTTGGGTAGGCTCCAGGAGTTGGTGATGGACAGGGAGGCCTGGCATGCTGCAGTTCATGGGTCGTAAAGAGTCGGATGCAACTGAGTAACTGAACTTAACTATATGAATATGAGTATAATGTTAGCCATTGGGTCAGTTGCTTTTTGCCTATACACCTGGATAGTTTAATAAGGAAAGGTAATAATCATTTTAAAAGTATGTTAAAGGAACATTTGAATATCCATGTTTCAAAAAATAAAAATGAAATAAAGAAGAAAAAAGCTAATCATAGACTAAATGTGAAAGCTAATAATACAAAATTTCATATGATGATATAGGATAAAATCTCTGTTGCACTGGGTCAATAAAAATTTCTTAAATAAAATGCAAAAAGTTATGGTCCAACAAAAAAAATTAACTTTGGTAAGTTACGCTTCATCACAATTAAAAGCTCTTGGATTTAAAACCATACCATTAAGAAAATTTTAAATATAATTCACAAAATGGGAGGACATATTTACAATTTGTATCTCAAGTACATAAAGAAATTCTTTAACTCAGTAAGATAAGCAACTCAATTAAAACATGGGCAAAAGACATAAAAAATACTTTAACAAAGAAAACACAGGAATAGTAAATAAAAACATGAAAAGATACTCAAAAGCATTCGTCAGTACAAAAAAAAATGCAAATTAAAAACTACAATGAGATACTACTATCTCACACACATAAAGTGGCTATAATGATATATTGAAAGTCACTCAGTCATGCCTGACTCTTTGCAACCCCATATACTGTAGCCTGCCAGGTTCCTCTGTCCATGGGGATTCTCTAGGCAGAAATACTAGAGTGGGTAGCCATTCCCTTCTCCAGGGAATCTTCCCAACGCAGGGATGGAACCCAGGTCTACCTGCATTACAGGCAGATTCTTTACTGTCTGAGCCACCAGGGAAGTCCTTAATGATACATGATCAATGCCAAATGCTGCTGAGGTCATAAAATTGTAGGTAGAAATGCAAAATAATATAGCCATGATGGTAAATAACTGGAAAGTTTCTGAAAAAGTTCAAAACACACTCACCATATACTCACTATACTCTAAGACACACCTAAGAGACATAAAAACATGTCCTTATGAAGACTTGTACCCATGTGTTCATGGTAGTGCTATTCATAATGGATAAACACTGGAAACAATTTATATGCACCACAACTCAATGGATTAAAAAAATATAGTAAATGGTATCTTACTCAACAATTAAAAGGAATTAACTACTGAGATAAATAAAAACACGGATGAATCTCAAAAATACAGTGCTAAGAGAAAGGAGTCAGATACAAAAACCTAAATATTGTATGATTTAATTTCTATAAAATATTTTAGATAGGCAAAATTGTGTCAGGAACTAGATAATGAGTTACTTGAGGCTATAAGTTGAAGTGGGAACTGACTGAAAATGGGTACATGGGAACTTTTCCGAAGTGATAGAAATATTTTATGACTGGATTATAGTTATGCTTGCACAACAATAAATTTACTGATATTCAACAAACCTGGAGCCGATTATACAGAGTAAAGTAAGCCAGAAAGAAAAGCACCAATACAGTATACTAACGCATATATATGAAATTTAGAAAGATGGTAATGATAACCCTGTATGCAAGACAGCAAAAGAGACACAGATGTATAGAACAGTCTTTTGGACTCTGTGGGAGAGGGAGGGGGGATAATTTGGGAGAATGGCATTGAAACATGTATAATATCATATAAGAAACAAACTGCCAGTCCATATTCGATGCAGGATATAGGAATCTTGGGGCTGGTGTACTGGGATGACCCAGAGGGATGGTATGGGGAGAGAGGAGGGAGGAGGGTTCAGAATTGGGAACATGTGTACACTCGTGGAGGATTCATGTTGATGTATGGCAAAAACAATACAATATTGTAAAGTAAAAAAAATAAAATAAAATAAAACAGAAAACCACAAAAAAATAAAATAAAAAATATAAAAGTCATTTAGTGATGACCGTTAAATTCATCTTGAATCAATGAAAAAAAAAACCTACACTTAAAATGGTTAAATTTATTATATATAAATCATAATTCAATAAAGCTGTCAATATAAGAGATTGATAGGTTTCTGGGAAGATGGCAGTGTAAGAAGAACTAGGAATCTGTTTTCCCACCAAGACAACAGTTTGTACTGGCAGAATCTAATATAACTACCTTGGAACTCTGGAGTCTATTGAAGGCTTGCAACTTCCAGGGGAAGGGCTGAATGGTAAATTGCAGTTAATTTTGATCAATTTCAGCTCTTTGTACAGTAGAAGTACCCATCTCCCACCCCTGCTCCATGAAAGGAAGCCGTGCACGTGTTTCTGGAACAGAGTGCACACAGCCTGCAGGAACCAGAGTGGGCAAAAAGACCCTTTTGTCCAAATACTGGGAATCTGTGTTCTGATTGCTGATTGTTGCTTCTTATCACAGACTTGCAGACAAAAAGGACAGTGGCCATTGTTCAACCACCTGCACTACTGAAAGTACTCCCCTCAGAGATCAAAAGGACTTTAAGAAGAATTTCAAAGCCAGTACTCTATCCTTTTATTTTTCTCTTCTTACCCTTTTTGTAATCAGTCAGATATTTATATATGCATAGGTTATATATGTACTTAAATCTTTTTTATATTCAACTCACATTTATATTTATCCTTTTTATCATTCACATTTTTAAATCTCTAATTACAGAGGATCCTATAGCTTTACTTAAAGCAATTTTACTGTGATAAAATATATATAGCATAAAATTTAGCAAATTAACCATTTTTAAATGTACAGTTAAGTGATATTAAACATCTTCATAATGTTGTGCACCAACAAACTGGATAATCTCAATGAAAAGGACAAATTCCTAGAAAGACAAATACCAAGACTAAATCACAAAGAAATAAAGCATCTGAATAGACCTTTATTAGTAATGAAATTCAATCAGTAACCAAAATCTTGCAACAAAGAAAAGTCCTGGACTTGATGAATTATTTGGTAAAGCATATCAAACTAAATAAAAACCAATACCAATTCTTCTCAAACTTTTCCAAATATTTGAAGAGGAGGGAATCCTTCCTAACTCAGTCTCTGAGGCCAATATTTCCCTGATGCCAAAGCCAGAAAAAGGCAAAAGAAAAGACAACTACAGAATAATATATCTGATGAATTGATGAAAATATCCTCAACAAAGTACTAGCAGATGAAATTCAGCAATATATTGGGATGATTATATATCATGATCAAGTGGGACTTATTCGTGGAATGCAAAGATGTTTCAACATACATAAATTGATCAATCCACACACCACATTAACAGAATGAGGAAAAATTAAGCCACATAATCATCCCAACTGATATAGGAAAACAGTTTGATAAAACTCACACCCTTTCAAAAAAATAAATGAACTGAAATAGAAGGAAAATAATAAAATTCATATATGAAAAACCTTCAGCGAATATCACACTCAGTGGTTGAAGACTTAAAGCTTTTTCTCAAGGATCAGGAGCAACACAAGGATTCCTGCTGTCATCATTTCTATTCAATCAATATAGTACTGCAAGTTCTAGCCAGAAAGAAAAATAAAAGACTCCCAAATCAAAAAGGAAAATTATCTTTGTTTAAGATGATCTTTTATGTAGAAAACCCTAAAGATTCCACACACACACACAAAAACCATTTAGAACTAATAAATTAATTAAGCAATGCTGCAAAATACAATACAAAGTCAATAAACAAAAAGCAGTGGGCTTTCCAGGTGGCTCAGTGGTAAAGAATCTGTTGCCAGTGCAGGAGACGCATGAGACATAGGTTCAATCCCTGGTTTAGGAAGATCCTCTGGAGGAGGAAATGGCAACCCTCTTCAGAATTCTTGCCTAGAAAATTCCATGGACAGAGGAGCCCGGTGGGCTACCGTACATGGGGTTGCAAAAAAGTCAGATACAACTGAACAGCAGGCACGGCAAACAAAAGTCCATAGTATCTCTATACACTAACAGTGAAAAATCTGGGAAGAAAATTATGAAAACAGTTATTTACGATAGCATCAAAAAGAATCTTTAGGAATTATATTAATCAAGGAGATAAAAGACACACTAAAAATTATAAAACTTTGTTGAAAGTAATTAAAGATGACATAAAGGAATGGAAACACACCCAATCATGGATTAGAAGATTTAAAATTGTTGAATGCCGATACTACCCAAAGAAATCTACAAATTTAATAGAATCTTTGTCAAAATCTCAGTAACATTTTTTGCGAAAGTAGGAAATACTCTAAGTCCATATGCACTCTTAAGGGACTCAAAACTAATCAAAACAATCTGGAAAAAGAACAAAACTGCAAGATGTATACTTTTTGATATCAAACATACAACAAAGCTACAGTAATCAAATAATGTGGCCCTGGAACACAGACAGATGTATAAACCAAGGGAATAGAGTCCAGAAATAAAAACCCACCTACATGGTCAAATGATTTCTGACAAGGAAGCCAAGACCACACAATAGGGGTAATAAAGTCTATTCATGAAACTCAGAAAACTGGACATCCACATGCAAAAGAATGTAGATGAATCCTTACCTAACACCATCTATAAAAATTAACTAAACTAGATCAAAGATTTAAATGCAAGACCTAAAACTAAAAGATTGTAACAAGAAAACTCAGGGAAAAGGCTTTGCAACATTGAGTTTGGCAATGATTTCTCACATGTTAAAAGCACGGGTAACAGAAGAAAAAAACAGACAAATAGGAGTCCATCAAAAATTTTAAAATTTGTTCACCAAAGACACTATCAACAGATTAAAAAGACAGCCCACAGAATAAAAGAAAATATTTGCAAATCATATACCTGGCAAGGGATCAGCATTCATAATATATATGGAACTCCTAAAACTCAACAAAAACAACAAAAAATTCAATTAAGAAAGGGCAAAGTACTTGAGTAGATATTTGTCAAAGAATCTACACAAGTAACCAATAAGCACATGAAAAGATGCTCAATATCAGTAACCATTGAATCTACAAAATTACACTGAGATAATATTTATATTATTAGGAAGGCTACTTTAAATAAAAAAAAATAATGTTGACAATGGTAGGGAAAATGGAATCCTTGTGCACTGTTGGCAAGAATGTAAAATGGTAAAGCTGTTGTTAAAAGCAGCTTCCTCCAAAAAGTAAAAGTAGAATTACCTTTACTTAAAAGTAGATTCAGAGTCCAAAAGTCTGTTCTATACATCAGTGTCTCTTTTGCTGTCTCATAAACAGGGTTATTGTTACCATCTTTCTAAATTCCATATTTATGCATTAGTATACTGTATTTGTGTTTTTCTTTCTGGCTTACTTCACTCTGTATAATAGGCTCCAGTTCCATCCACCTCATTAGAACTGATTCAAATGTATTCTTTTTAATGGCTGAGTAATACTCCATTGTGTATATATACCACAGCTTTCTTTATCCATTCATCTGTGGATGGACATCTAGGTTGCTTCCAAGTCCTGGCTATTGTAAACAGTGCTGCTATGAACATTGGGGTACACGTGTCTCTTTCAATTCTGGTTTTCTCATTGTGTATGCCCAGCAATGGGATTGCTGGATCATAAGGCAGTTCTAGTCCCAGTTTTTTGAGGAATCTCCATACTGTTCTCCAAGAACAGGAGAGGGTGGGATGATTTGGGAGAATAGCATTGAAATATGTATAATATCATATCTGAAACGAGTCGCCAGTCCAGGTATGATGCCTGATAACGGATGCCTGGGGCTGGTGCACTGGGACGACCCAGAGGGATGGTATGACGGGAGGGAGAAGGGAGGAGGGTTCAGGATGGGGAATACATGTATACTTGTGGCGGATCCATTTTGATGTATGGCAAAAGCAATACAATATGGTAAAGTTAAGCAAAATAAAATTTAATTAAAAAATAAATTTAAAAAATTAAAAAAAAAAGTAGATTCAGCAATTTCACTTCTGAGAATATACCCAGTAGAATTGAAAGCAGAATCTTGAAGAGGTATTTGTACAACCATATTAATAGTAACATTACTCAAAACAGCTAAAGCATGATAGCAACTAAAGCATAGTATCTGTGTATTAACAGATGAATGGGTGAGCAAAAGGTGGTATATACATGTCATGGGATATGGTTCAGTCTTATAAGGAAGGTAATCCTGGCATATGCTAAAATATGGATAAACCTGTAGGGCATATGCTAAGTGAAATAAGCAGAATACCTAACAAAAGTAACAAAAAGGCAAATGCTTTATGATCTTCCTTATATGAAATACTTAGATTATTAAAAAACATTGAGACAGAAAGTAAAATTATGGTAGCCAGGAGGTAGGGGGAAATGGGGGAAGGGAGATTATTGCTTAATGAGTATAGAGTTTCAGTTTCACAAGCAGAAGAGAGTTAACAGAGATGGATGGTAGTCATGGCTGCACACCATTATGAAAGTATCTAACATCACCAAACTGTACATTTAAAAATATTTAATATGGTAAACTTAATGCATGCATATTTTATCACAATAAAATAGCTTTAAAAGGAAAACTATGAGATCCTCTCTGAGAGTAGAGATAAAAATGTGCAAGAAGACTGCTAAATAACCAAGAATAAATATAAATGTGAGTTGATATAAAAAAGATTTAAGTACATATATGACCTGTGCATACATAAATATATTTGTTTGTTTATTTAAATTCAGAGCCAGAAGTTCAGGGCAAATGGTATGTCATTCAGTAGGAAAGCATTCAGAAAGCAGAACTCTTTAAAACCTTCTGTTTCTATCTCTGTATCAAAGAGAATGACTATCATTTTAAAAGCATAAAACAGTTATTCACAGGAAAGAACTAAATCACATAATAAGGAAACTAAATTACATAATAAGTAAGACTATTAGAGAAGGTCTAACTGGTTTAATTCAATTCTCCTGCATTCTAGAAAGTATATCCTAGGATTCCCACCCTGATTCTCTGTCTTAAAAAAGATCACAGATGATATTACTAAGCTTTTGTCAATGGGTATGGCCGTGTAAAAGAAAATAGTTATAATACTGTGGTTCCCAAATCGCATTCTTTTTTTTAACATATTTTCGCATTCTTGAAATTAGTCGGACACAGAAAAATACACACCCGAGGTAGTTCACAGTTTCAACAATAGATAGCACTACATTCCTTTCAATAGCATCCTATCTTTGTGCAGTTGGTTGTTCTGGCTGTTGCTGGGATAAAAAGCCAGGATCACAGGAAAATCAACATGGAACAGGACAGAAAGCAGCCCCCTTCACATTCATCCCACAGTTAGCCCTTTTCTGCACCCTTCATTGACGCCTTTGTATTCTCACTGTGTTCATCATGCTTCTTGACTGTGCTTTGTGCTTCTTTATAGGCAGGAATCCTGTCTAATTTTTTAAATGCATCACCTCTGTTGATGCTGAGCTTCCCACTTTGTTTTGTAAACATTGTGAAACCCCAGCCTAAAACAGAAGCAGCAATATCACCACCATAAGAAGCTGGACAAACGTGTTCCATACTAAGGATCACAATTTTAAAGAGATAAAAAGTCAAAAGGACCATATCCAGAGGAAAAGAGTGATTCTAAATATGCAATTTTTTTTAACTATTAAGAATTGAAAGTATTTGGAAAGACTAAAAATATTTGGCCCAGAGAAGAAAAATCTTAACATAAAAGTAAATGTCTACCACTACTAAGAAATGTAGGCCAGGTTTTGTGACCAGACCATCCACTTTTGCCTGAGGTGTAATTCCTAGCCTGTGTCTCAGGTGTGAGCACAGGTAGTGAAAATGGAGCAGATGCTTATATTTTCATATAACATTGGTGGCAGAACCAATCAAAAAATTGCTATGATTCCATATGTGAATGTTAAACTGTCACAATTCTATTATAAAAGATTTCTATGACTGGCAACCAAGGAAATATGCTGGAATTTCTGTTGCTCATAAATCAATCAATTATATAGCTAATCAATGAATAAATATTAATTAAATGTTCAGTGAATCCAGATTGGTGTTTAGACTATATTTATACACAAAGGCAATTATTACACTCCTTTCCCAAGTTTAGCATAAATACCTATGGTTTTACTTATACTAAAATCCAGAGAGATCAATGAAACACAGGATACTGAAAACACACAGGTACAAAAGCTGAATATGTCTTTTTAATCATTAGCTACACCCTGTCTTTCACTACCTCAAAATCTAGTATAGTTGCTGTGGAACTCAACATCTTATTACTTCTCTGTCTCTCCCTTAAATAGAGATAGCACTCTTCCAGGCATGCTTGTTTATGATAATTTGTCTGGACTTGTGGCATATCCTAGCATTGTGACTCATGATACGGTCTCAGGACACCTCAAGGAGGAAACGCATCATGCATTATATTATTGAGGAATCCTTATTCCGTATATTATTGAGAAATTATATATTTAGGAATGCAGGAAATGCATTGTGCATTATATTGAGGAATCCTTACCACATGTTCTTAATAGGCATTTCTTGGGCATTCTGGAAAAGGTAAAGATATACTATCTTGAAGTAAATATAAAGAAATCACCAATATCCTATGAAATTGTAGCATTTTTTTTAATTTTTATTTTATTTTTTTAAATTTTATTTTATTTAACTTTACAATATTGTATTGGTTTTGCCATATATCAAAATGAATCCACCAAAGGTATACATGTATTCCCCATCCTGAACCCTCCTCCCTCCTCCCTCTCCATACCATCCCTCTGAGTCGTCCCAGTGCACCAGCCCCAAGCATCCAGTATTGTGCATCAAACTTGGACTGGCGACTCATTTCATATATGATATTATACATATTTCAATGCCATTCTCCCAAATCACCAATATGCTATGAAATTGTAGCATATTTCAAGTGACCTTGAGAAGTCACTTCAAGGTGCTGAAGAATAATGTTGAGAAGTCAAAAGACACTATGATGTAACTTTTGGCTTCTAAAAGTTAAAGCAAAAATATGAGAGATGTTGAAACAACTAATACAACTGAAAGTAGAAAGACAAGAATATCAATTACATGAGTAACATGCAGTGATAAATAATGATGATAATTGCTACAATATCAATAAACATCTAATAGTAACATAGTGTCCATAAAACTGGGAGGATAGAAGGACATAAAACTTACAACAAGTAAGTAGAAATCTTCCATTTCCTATAGAAATCACCTGGAAATGTTCTTAAGTGGCAAGGTAACCAGTCATATCGGTTTCACAATGCTATCCTAAATTTTACGTGGAAACCCTCACATTCTGGGAAAACCTTCAGTCTGGGGTAAACCACGACTATAGTCATCTTGCTAGCAATACCATTCCAACAGATCAGTGTAAATTTCCCACTATTCAGATAATTGCCGTATTCAATGCTCCAGTCAAGGAAAAGAACTCAAATTTCATTGTTTTTTGTTTTTGTTTTTTTTTTTTTCATTTCTCACTAAAATTCTCCACATTGTACCTAAGGCTTTCTGATGGGTTCTCAATGAAGATATTAATGAGACAGTGCCCTGTGTGATGTTGCCTCATACATGGACCAGAGTTCACTTACTTTTGCTACAGCCCAATGGGTTGCTGATATCCAAATGGCTTGCATTGGGAACACAGGTATCACACTTTGATCCAGTAACAAATCGTTTACAGAAACACTGGCCTGTGACCGAGTGACAGGTTTCATTTAAGGCTCCTGAGAAATGACAATTGCAAGGCTGACATCTGAAAATAAGACAAATAAACCATTAAAGAAAATAACGCTTTGATTAGCAATCCCTGGAAAAAGTTACATCTATTGATAACACTGTGGAATAAAATAGTCTGTTTTAGCTGGTATATTGAAAAAGATTCTTGAGCTAAACAAACTCAAAATAAAACAGAAAGATACCTTTATCAAAATGCCATTTACAATAAAATCTCTACAAAGCCTTCTCTTTGTACATTAGATAATAGCAAGAAAGTGTTATATTGCTTTTTTATATGCAATGATACATCTTGTGACTTATTTTGCATACTAGTTGCTCCATTAAGAACATTGTAAACTTCTCATCCTCACAAAGCAGTTCTCCCGACAGCTAAAAATTAAGATTTGATACCCATCCTGGAGGAGGAAATGGCAACCCACTCCAGTATTCTCTGGAGAACCCCATGGACAGAGGAGCCTTGCAGGCTACAGCTCATGGGATTGCAAGGAGCTGGTCAGCTGAGTGACTGAACGTGCACCCATAAAATTATCTCTTTAAGTATCTTTCAAGCTGTGAAATAGAAAACTGGGTGTGATAATTACTTCTCCCCCTGAAAGTCTTGTAATCCTATAGTCTTTTAAAGAGTCAAAATTAGAAAGTTTTATAAAGATTAAATTTTGCTAAGAAAACAGTTTGAGAAAGATACGTTCAAACACTGCTGATGCCTTATATATGTTATATATTATTTTTAACTTTTGTATTAAACTCGTTTACCCAAAATGATGAGAGAATACAGCATTATTCTGATCTATGAAAAGATGCTATCAATACAAACATAATGAAAGAACTTCATTTCAACTTAAATTTCTTGGACTCGAAGTTGACTGTAAAAATCAGTCTTGGCATTTTACCATGAAAGTGAAAGTGAAGTTGCTCAGTCGTGTCCGACTCTGTGATCTCATGGACTGTAGTCTACCAGGCCTCTCTGTCCATGGGATTTTCCAGGCAAGAGTACTGGAGTGGGGTGCCATTGCCTTCTCCAGGGTATCTTCTTGACCCAGGGATCGAACCCAGGTCTCCTGCATTGCAGGCAGACACTTTACCCTCTGAGCCACCAGGGAAGCCAATTTTTTTTTTTTTTTTTTTTTACCATAATAGTAACTAAGACTTGTTTTTTCAGAGTGAATTTTTCACTCAGTGCATGTTAATGTCATAGACTGGGATGGTACCACCATGAAGCCTTAGAGCTTCCCTGGTGGCTCAGATGGTAAAGAATCTACCTGCAATGTGGGAGACCTGGGTTCAATCCTCGGGTTGGGAAGATCCCCTGGAGAAGGGCATGGCAACCCACTCTAGTACTCTTTCCTGGAGAATCCTCATGGACTGAGGAGCCTGGCAGGCTACATTCCATGGGGTTGCAAAGAGTCAGACATGACTGAGCAACTAAGCACAGCACAGCCCAGCACAGCATGAAGCATTAAGCAAAACATCACACATAAGAAGACCACGACCTTTAAAGAGGAGCTTTTCATAGGGCACATTGAAAACAACATGAACAGCATGGCTTCACCTATATTTTCTAATAAAGATGCTGGATGGATAGAGTTACTTCATCTCACTGCAACTTTTACTGTGTGATCTCCTGGGTAATCATTCAACACCCTTAAAAAAGCTGATAAAAGCTAAGGCAGCTAAATAAGCTGCAAATTTGTTTTATGGACTAATATCACCTTGGGAATAAATAGAGTTTGTCTCAAAAACTACTATACCATAGTTTGCCCTTCTTATGTCATGATAAGAGTACATTTTTCCCCTCCAAACTACAGTGCGTCCTTTATGTGTAGACAGAATTCCATCTCAAACAGATATCTTGTTTAGCCTATTTAAGTATTAGAGCTGACAAAAATTATGCACGGAAATTAAAATGGAATTACAGAAGCAACAAAATATTTAATTTGCTCCTAACTTCATTATATGCTATTACTTAGAATATATTGTTTGTCGGCTGTTAGTATAATATTGGTAAGCCTAAACAATAAGAGACAAGCTTCTCTCAATGCACATATATATCACTACACCACTCATGAATAAGTGTCTCTTGAGTATTTCAGCTTTTATTACCATTCACTCATGAGACAATCACATTTATTTTCCATACAGTACATTTAGAGTAATAGTTTCCAGTGTATAATTCCTTTCCTTGATGGAGATCTATTTTCTTCCCGCTAACTGCTACATGCTTAAATCCAAGTCAGCTCTGTCAATATCCATGGGATATTAAGTTCCAAATCCAAATGGAATAAATAAACTGCTTCTTAGGAAACCACATAGTGTTTTGAGTAACTAAATATAACTTACTGGTTTCACAGTCTCTTATCCCAACTCTTTTTATATGTAACTTCTCTGACTTTTTATAATTGCTTGACTTGAGTAAGAGAGATTTTTACCCGGATGAAGTTTACAGGAGACTTTTCTGAATACTATAGGTTGCTTCTAGCTTAAAGGACACTGGGGATAATTTTGTAATTAAAGTTTAAGCAAAATTATTCCTGTAAATTTCTCGGCCTCTCAAATATAATTTTAAACATTTCCAAGACTCCTTAGCAAATAAGCTACAGGTTTGATGTCATTTTATAAGTTATCCTTCCTCAAGAGCATCTCCTAAATGAAATACATTTCACATTTTATTAAAACAAAATTATGTGTAATAAAGAAAAAGACATTTTAAGCTTAGAAAGAGAAACACCAAACTAAGATGAATTGTGATATTGATTTTGTCAGGATAAATGGTTTTTGTAATATTAATATAAAGAAACCTTTATTACACTGACTCTCCTGGTACAGCTAGGGCTTCTCCCGCAATCTGTTTAAAATCTTCATTTTTCATCCTTGTGGGAAAACCTCACTTGCTAAATGGATTTCATAAAGAGTAATCTGTCAAGATTTATATAGATAAACAATTTGTGATGTTTATTGACCAGTTCATTATGGTAAACAAAATAGCAGGAAAGCACTGCTAATGTCTGCTAGCTCTGTGCTATTACAGTTCTGCATGGGCCCTTATGTTACCCCAGTGTTTGCTGATTTCAATGGGAAAGAAATTCATTGGCTTCAGTCTCTTAAATCTCAAACCTCATATATTTTCCTTTCTAGGGAGCCTCTTCCATTTGGGCAAACAGTGGGAAAAAAAAAAAAAGGAGTTATCCTACTTATTACTACTCAGAAACATCAGTATGAATGAAGGGGATGTGTTTCAATACTAGATTTCACTATCAGAAACTTCATCATGTGAGGAAGAGCTACTACAAGAGGGGGTCCATGGATATGATCCAGGATAAAGATAACTTTACTGATGTTTCTCTTTGGAGAACTCTCTTCTGTCTGGGGCCTCAAAGGTACCATCAAATCATTTTAAAGATATTGACTAACATCAATAATATTCACTGAGGGCCAACTATGTTACAGGACTGCAGCAGGACATAAAGATGAATAAGACAGAGCTGTCCTTGTTTTCAAGGAACTCACAGTCTAGTGAGAAATAAAAAGTGGAGAGAGCATTAACAAAGATGTATGCAGACTTTTGGGGGACACAGGAAGGGGCCATTTGGTAGAAAAAGATGGGAAAGAAGTAATATGGAGGAATCTTAGAGATGTGTGGGCTAAATATGAAAAGAAGGACTGGAATAAGCCAGGAAAACAGGGAGGGGAGAAAAATAGAGACAAGACACAGTAGGAGGGTGTATGAAATTTTAAGTAATTCAAAAATTTTTTACTTAAATTCTGAATAGGAAGGTGGTGACAGATAATGCTGGAAAGTGAAAAAGAGGTAAGATATTGCCAGATTAGGTGCAACGCTGACAGTGGGAAGGGGCAGGATAAATTTAAGAAATGTTTAGTACATAAAATCAGTAGGATGGGGTGGAAAAATTGAAAGGAGAAGGGAAGAAGGGCCTGGAGTTATTCCTAGTTTTCTAATTTGTTGAAACAGTAGATGATGTAGTCATCATTTAATATACAGAACACAGGAGGAAGAGACATTCAATTGCTGAGGGATTTTAGACAAGGATTATCAATGATTATTAAAGAATAAATAGAAGAGAAAGAGGCTTCAAGATGAACTGGGGAAATTGGAAAAAGAGTTTTCTTCCATCTTTTCCTAACACAAAGACTAGCAACCAGTAGGAGAAGGCAATGGCACCCCACTCCTGTACTCTTGCCTGGAAAATCCCTTGGACGGAGGAGTCTGGTAGGCTGCAGTCCACGGGCTCGCTAAGAGTTGGACACAACTGAGCAACTTCACTTTCACTTTTCACTTTCATTCACTAGAGAAGGAAATGGCAACCCACTCCAATGTTCTTGCCTGGAGAATCCCAGGGGCGGGGGGAGCCTGGTGGGCTGCCGTCTATGGGGTCGCACAGAGTTGGACACGACTGAAGCGACTTAGCAGCAGCAGCAGCAGCAACCAGTAAGTGTTCGATAAACATTGTTGAATAAAAGAATGAATAAAGCACTAGAAAACTTTAGACATAGAACACCACAGATAAATCTGAATGTGACATGTAGCTTTAATAACAATTTAACTCTTTTGAGCCTTTCTGATTTGGCATAGCTTTCCCACTGCTAGCCTCTCCACAAGGAAGGGGCCACTCTTTATTAAGGGCTGGCCTTCTACTCTGACTCCCTAAGGCCAGAAGAGTTCTCTGCTGGCTTCTTTTGTGCAGGACCCCACGAATGCCCTCGAGAGGAGTTTGGTTTTCCCCTGGATAAGATATTATTCGATCTCTGCAGTGGATGTGTGGTGAGGTTCTTAGTTTTCCTTTCTTCACAGCCTACTAGTAACATCAGATTCTCCTAGAAATGACAACCAGAATTATAAGAGGGGATTGGGGCTAGGAAATCTTCTGTGTGTGAGTCAAAAGCCATACTCACATGACTTATTGGAGAGGAAGTATTGCCTCACCAAAAAGCAGGTCAACAGTGTTCAGTCCACCCTCCCTAGTGAAGCCTTCCTACAAATAAAGGGGTTCATAAGAGCTGGACTTGGGCAGTGACTCCCTTGCATTCAGACCACAGTGCTAACTGAGTCCAGGGTGAGGACATTCTGGTCATCCGGAGAAGAGCTTGCTATGGTGCCTGGCAGTTCCTCCTCTGTCAGTGTGGCACCTTATCACAGGGAATGTAGACCACATCTGACACACTGGTCACCAACGCCAGACTTATCAAAGAAAAAGAAATCCCAGAAGACTCACTGTAAGAACAGTATTCACACAGTTACGTCTAGAAGCTCTAGTCTTCCTTTCCTTAACTTCCTCATTACATTAATATGATAACTTTGAGGTCTGAATGTAGATTAAAATTCTTAAAGCACTCTTAAGGAGAAGCAAGCACGCTACTTCTGTGATCCCAGAGGCAGAAGTAAGATCAGGTGAGAAAGTCACAGGAATGAAATTTTTGCTTAATATGAAGAATAAAATTTCTATCCTTCTCAGATTAGAATTGTTTGAAATAAACAAGAGCTGTGTCCTGAGACAACAAATTCTTTTTAGTCCCATGTTTTCAGCAGAAGCTGAATGACAGGTTAGTCTTAACGGTGACTTGTGTAGAGAAATGTATGGGGTATTATTTAACCAAAGTTACTTTAAAGCTTCTTTCCAAGTCTGTAGAGATGATTCTATGAGACTTGGTGAGGTTAAGTAACTTGCTCAGGGTGACAGTGACTCTGGTTATAGAGTCAGAAATTTTTACCTAAGAGAACTATACTAAATATTTTAAGCTTTGTGGCCAAATGACCTCTGGTGTAACCCAGTTCTGCTTTACTTGTGTGAAAGCAGTCATAGAGAGTATGTGAAGGTTGAATATTACTGTGTTCCAAAACAATTTTATTTCCATAAACAGGTGACAGGCCAGATCTAGTCCACAGGCCACAGTCTTCTATCTCTGGTATAGTGGATTGAATTATGACTCCCAACAAAGTCAAAAGTCCTAATAACCAGAACTTGTGGGTATGATAGCTTACTTGGCACAAGGAACTTGGCAGATTTGAGATGAAGAGATGACCCTGGATTATGAGAAGATGTCTAATTATAAGAAGAATCTGAGCATCAGAGAAAGGATGTAAGAACCTAAGTGGAGACCAGAAAAGACAGAGTGGTAAAGAATGGAGCCATGAGCTAAGGAATGTGGGTGGTGTCTTCCTTGGAAAAGCAAGGAAGTGGACCTTTTCCTGCTGTCCAAAATAAACATAGGCTTGTTGATACCTTGGTTTTGGCCCAGTGAAACTAACTTGGAACTCCTGACTTCCATAACTGGAATATAATAAATTCATATTGTTTTACACCACTACATTTGTGGTAAATAATTATCATAACAGTAATAGAAAATGAGCCTGGGTAGGGGAGATCCCCTGGAGGGAGAAATGTCAAACCACTCCAGTATTCTTGCCTGGGAAATCCCACGGACAGAGGAGACTGCGAGCCCAGAGGGTCTCAAAGAGTCAGGTACAACTGAGCGACTGAGTACACAGAACACAAAATAGGACATGAATATTGGAACCTAAATATCTCGTTGCCCGTTACTGAACTTTTCGTATAATATCACATTGAATGAATGCTACCTATTTATAAAAACTGACATCTCTTAGGGAGCCATACAGAATCTGCATTACAGGAGAATACATCATTTATTGGTAGATTGCAAAAATGATCACAGTTCTTCACCTCTCTTTTTATGCAGGTCTTTGGCAACTACCTGTGCAATTCCTTCCATCAAAAAGTAGAATCTAAAAAAGTAGAATTTATTTCTCTTCTCCTAAATATGTGTTGGCCTGTGACTTGCTGTGACTAATAGACTAAGGTAAAAGTAACTGTGGCAGTTCCAAGAAGAGGTATCCAGTGTCCCATCACCATTCTGGTTTTTTTCTGGGAATTCATCCACCAGTTTGTGAATGAGCCCCGGCTAGATAGCTGGATGCTTACAGGCATGTGATCCTTTTACCCTGTTACTCTAGGTAACAGCTAGCTGTCCAACAGAGTCACTGAGGACCATGAATCTGTGAGGCACTTTTCCCAACATTCCAGTATGATACCCCAAAATGAAATAACTGAACCAGAAAGCGATCTGCTTCCCTTTGAAGTCACTGATCTTGTTCTCAAAGAAAAGATCAATTAAGATGCCCTGGAAACACACATATAAGAAGAAGACCAGACCAAATCTGTGACTTAGTGTTGAAATGGAGAACTTGTATAGCAAAACCAAAAGTAATCTGGTCACAGAAGAATTTTACTTTATGTTTTAGAAGTCTAAGCTTTTTGATTCCCTGGCCACTCTAGATCTCAGTTCTCTCCCTTCTGAGAGGAATCACAGTTCATTGTGTTTCGGTTGGTCAGTAAGAGACAAAGTAGTGATACTTCTAGTTCTTTAGGTTTAAAAAAAAAAAAAAAAAGATGACATACAAAGAATACATACAGAAAAAAGAGGTTATTAGGGAAGAAACCTGTGGGGGACTGTGAGGTGTGGATGAAAATGGAGATGCCAAGATGAACTGGAGTCATCCTGTGGGCTGCTGAAAAGAGGACCCATAGTCACAGGTCAACTTGATGACAGTGCCAGGGAGTGCACCGTGTCACATACAGGGCTCAACTACCCACTGAGACAAACTGAATGCGGCCCTTTCTTGTTTCACTTTTGGTTTAGGAATATATGATATACTTTTTCATTTTGCTTTATTGATTTTTCATTGGGCAGGTTTTTTTGCTTTATTGTTTTCAATATTGATTAAATCATGTTTGCTTTATGTGTCAAAGGTAACTGGAGTGATTTTTGCACTTGGATCAGCTTTCTAAAATACATGCCCCCTTTTTTGTGATAGGGAACTTCTGAAGAATGAATTACTTGGATGAAGACAGGCAAATGATTTTCCAGTCTGTTACTGTGTGTTTGGTGCATTGGTGTCATGGTTGCTGTAGTTTAGGTTAAGGGCCTATTTTATTTGTTTTTGCCCTTAGGAGTATTAAAAAAAATTGTACAAAATAAGCCAAGAGAAAAATATAGCAAATATAGTCATGCATAACAAAGAGCAGAGTAGGGTAAGATAACAGTGTATGTGTGGATTTCATGGGGGGAGGGGGCGGTTACTGCTGCTGCTGCTGCTGCTAAGTCACTTCAGTCGTGTCCGATTCTGTGCAACCCCATAGATGGCAGCCCACCAGGCTCCCCCGTCCCTGGGATTCTCCAGGCAAGAACACTGGAGTGGGTTGCCATTTCC
Source organism: Tragelaphus eurycerus (assembly GCA_935064755.1). Lineage (NCBI taxonomy): Eukaryota > Metazoa > Chordata > Mammalia > Artiodactyla > Bovidae > Tragelaphus > Tragelaphus eurycerus. The sequence goes on from CAKXYN010000003.1 coordinate 13,211,038, forward strand.
TTCTCCAATGCATGCAAGTGAAAAGAGAAAGTGAAGTCTCTCAGTCGTGTCAGACTCTTAGCGACCCCATGGACTGCAGCCTACCAGGCTCCTCCGTCCATGGGATTTTCCAGGCAAGAGTACTGGAGTGGGGTGCCATTGCCTTCTCCATGGAGGGGTTAAACACATGGAAAAAGCAGATGAGAAAGTCAATTTATTTTCAAATCAATGAAGAGATACAGTGATACTTGTATCTTTTCCATAACAATAAAATACTTATAATCTTTGTAGACTTTTGGAAATTAATGAAACAAATTTATACTTTTAAGTACCTAACACAGTGCCTGACTCAAAGTACATTCAAATGATTTTAGATGATTATTTTTTTAAAACTTTAACATCAGGTCACAATAGTTATTCCTCTGTTCTATATGTCTGTATATCCTTAGACAATGAGTGTTTCCCTCAGGAAACAAAAAGTCCTAATACTAGATGGAATCCCATATGTTTTAGACATCTTCGTACACATTTTCAAAATAGTCAGTGTTGCTTTGTATACACACACACACACACACACATGCACACAAGAACAACCAGAAGTCAACAAAGAGATTTCAATATCATTCAGGAAAGGAATGGAAAACATAAAAATAATAAAATCCATTTTTTTCTTCTCAATGATGAGCAAAAGTATAAACTCAAGCGATTCTCACAGTCATATTTTGAAACATCTTTCTCTATGACCTTCTGTGCTAGAGGATTTCTTTAACAGTCATCAACGTTAAAATGAAACATGATGGTAGAATTCATCAGTGGAATAGAAGGGTCAGCTCTAGACAGGGGCATTCCATGTGACTGATTTAACAAGAGACAAATGCTGCTGATTTCCTTGGGCCCTGTGTGGCCAAGGGAGGCTTTATTCTTTCTGTTTATTTCAGAGAAGCTACATTATCCACAGTGGCTTTGCTTTGAATAGTTCTTTCCAGCAGAAGCCTATGCTCAATATCAGAGTCAACCCTGCCTTATCTGAGACTCAATATAGCCCCATTCATGCATGGGTAGTGTGGACTTGAATAGTTTTTTTTTTTTTTTTTTTTTTTAAGATTTATATCCCTTTCACTAAGATGATAATGGCATGAGACTTTAAAAAAATTGGTGGAGGTGATAAGAGTAATACAAATGAGAATTTTCTTGGTGTTGGCTACATTAGGAATGGGATCGACGAGTGGCATGCAAATTTAAAATTCAGAGAGACAACTGGCCATAGGCCTAGAGCCCATTGTAAAGATCTGGAGAGATGATAATATATTTGAGAGTCATGTACATACACACAGTGATTGAAATCATAGATGTTGATATGTAAGTTGAAGGGTTAAAGAGGACTAGTTAAAAACAGAAATATAAAACAATTCAGAGAAACAGAATCTTGGGAGCCAAAGGAAGAGATTATTTTTTTAAAAAAAAAAAAAGGAGAAGAAATATTATTGGCTCACTGGAAAACCATGAGTCATAAGAAGCAATTATAAATTAATTTTCTTTCATCTTTCATTTATTCTTTAAATATATTGCATGAGGCTAATTCCCTTGTTGCCATCTGAAGACATAGTGAGTCAACTGTACAGCTTTTCTGGTCTTCCTTAGGTAACAGAAAGTCCTACAGTTATTTTAAGTTGCAAACTATGGGTTAAACAATAGTAACCATCCTGGAGGCATCAGACATCATGATTTCAGAAAATACTACAAAGTTTTCATAATCAAAATGGTATGGTCCTGGCATTAAAAGCAGACACATAGACTAATGGAATAGAATAGACAACCCAGAAACAAACCCACACATATCAGTCAACTGATTTTCAAAAAGAGTATCAGGAACACACAATGAAGAAAGGGTGCTCTCTTTAACCAAAGGTGCTGGCAAAACTGAATATTCACAGGTATAAGAATGAAATTGGACCCTTAAAATGACCATATATAAAAATCAACTCAAAATGGGTTAAAAACTTAAAGATAATCTCAGAAACTAAAACTACTAGATGAAAACAGGGGAAAAGCTTCTTAACATGGGTCTGGGCAATAATTTTGTGGCTATGACACCAATGCTTGGGCAAAAAAGCAACAAGAGATGAACCAAAAATATTTTACACAGCAAATAAAATTACCAACAAAGTGAAAAGACAACCTAAAGAATATGAGAAAATATTTGTGAACCATCCATCTGATAAGGGGTTAATACTAAAATTTTATAAGAAACTCATACAACTCAATAGGGAAAAAAATCTTCTAATTTTCAAAAAATGATCAAAGGATATTTATAGATATTTCTCCAAAGAAGACACACAGGTGGCCAACAGATACATTAAAAGCTGCTTAACATCACTAATCAGAAGGGAAATGCAAATCAAAACCATGATGAAATATCACTTCACATTCCTTAGAATGGCTATTATCAAAAACATACAAGCTAGGTTTTGGTGAGGATGTGGAGAAAAGGGAACCCTTATACTACTGGTGGGAATGTAAGTTGGTATAGCCACTAAGAAAAACAGCATGAAATGTCCTTAGAAAACTAAAAATAGGACTATCGTATGATTCTAGCAATCTCAATTCTGGGAGTATATCCAAAGGAAATAAAATCAGGATCTTGAAGAGATAGCTGCACCTCCAAGTTTACTTCAGCATTATTCACAATTGCCAAGGGAAACAACTTAAGCGTCCATCAGTGAATGAATGGATAAAGAAGATATTGGGTATGTGTATATATGTGCTCGTGTGCACTTCCTTACTTCACTCAATATAAGTCATCTAATATGAAAAGGGATGACAGAGGATGGGATGGTTGGGTGGCACCACCGACTCAATGGACATGGGTTTGGGTGGACTCTGGGAGTTGGTAATGGACAGGGAGGCCTGGCCTGCTGCGGTTCATGTGGTTGCAAAGAGTTGGACATGACTGAGCGACTGAACTGAACTATGTAAAAATATACAATTGCATTCATACAAACTTGTCATAAGTCTTTTTGCTTTGAATGCACACTTAATCTGAATTTTTAACTCTATGACTATCATGACAATTATAAAGCCCACAATTATAAAATCCACTCAACAATTTTCAAATGTTGGCTCTATCTTCTAGACTCCAACCTGCAATTATCTCTTTTCTTTTAATGATTTCTGTCTGCTTTCCTAATTTTAACCTCGGCACCTTCTAATAACAGAGTTGTTGTTGTGATGATGATGATGTATTTCATACCTATTTTTCTGGCTCTTTCTATTTCTCATTAATTTAGGTTAACATTTCAAGCCAGCTTTTGACCCAGGGAGTCCAATTCCAGTGTTAGCCAGCTCTACTGAAGAGTGGCAGGTGATAGATCACTATCTGTAAGTGATTCTTGGTCCTGGATAAGATTGGGCTGGGGAGTGGGATGGGTAGATAAATGAGCAGGAAGTAGAATGGAGTAAAGTCAGACTGAATTTTAAAACATTGAAGGGCATAAGAAGTGGTATAATGAAGGGAATGAGATTTTACTTAAAGTTATGTGAAAAAGCCAAGACAATTATACATCTCTTGGTCATTAACTAGGTGTTTGGTGACAACATTAGCAGGAATAACAGGGAAATGAGTAGACGGAAAATAGGTAAGAGACTGGCACAAAATGTCACAGATCGGCATGAGTAGTCCAAGGACGACAGCTGACAGTGAAGATATTTTTCTCTTGGTAATAAAGTGCTGTCAGAAAGACTATGGAAAAGATGGGAATTCTAAGACAGAAGTGGCCAGGGATGAAATTAACTGACCCCAGAGTTCCAACTGGGGAATTTGTGAGATGATCATTCAACAAAAATTATGTAGAGGGGTAATAGATGTAATCACTGGCCCTGATTTTACTATCAAGATCATAGTTAGACTTTTTATTTAACATTTACTGTACTATGCATTTTATACACTCATTCAGAGAGATTTAGTATTTGTAGAGAAGAGTAGTAATGCTCTCAGACTAACCAAGATGATATTCCAATGGTAACAGAAGTCAAACAGCATGTATTGAAACACAAGATATGTAATAAGAACTTGAAAGATTTTTAATAAACATCTTATGGAATATGTTAATGCTTTTTTAATTAAATTGAATTTTAGTAGAAAGACAAATGAAATAGTTTGAGTTCTTTCTTAATAATTTACCCCATCACCCTGTCCACAGTCTAATTGAGGTGTTAATGAGGAGTGTAAGAGTCAAAAGGCAGGTAGCAACAGGACAATAAGGTAAAAAAATAATCTCCAATCCTTGAATAATTAGCATTCATATTTTTAAATACACACATATTGAGAAATAGATTTGACTAGCTTATGCAGACACAACATTAGTTTCTTGGGGACAGGAATGTCATAGAATTCATGGATAATAGTCCCAATAGTGGACCAATTTATAATCTGACCAGACCCAAAAACACAGACATGGAACTGGCATTCCAGCACACCTTCAAAAATACAGCAATGAAAACATTTTCGTGAAAGCAAATGCTCATGGATATATAGGAAGTAAGAGGTAGAACATTAAAGACAGTCTAACTTTGAAAAGTGGCTAATTTACTTTCACAAGTTACTTTACACACTGGGAAAAAAATCTTATCACTGAATTCAAAGATGTTTCTCATCTGCTAGTCTTTAAGTCTAAATTAAAAAGGCAAAAGGAACATAAAAGAATGCTGTAATAAATTCAGGCTCCACGTAGAACAAAGCACACACACACACACACTACGTATCCCAGCTTGTGTGTGTGTGTATGTATGTGCATGTGTATTTTGTGCTATGGATATTTCTTTACTTTCCTTCACATCCAAATTTTGAGTTCTTTGCAAAAAAGAAGTATTTTATCTTATTAAATATCCCCAGGACCTAACACTGGGCACATTTATCAACGTATAACAACCACTACACTCAATCTCTAGGAAATCTGGAAAGACAACTCTGCATGTTCAGTTGCTCAGTTCTGTCTGACTCTTTGCCATCTCGTGGACTGTATGTAGGCCACCAGGCTCCTCTATCCACGGAATCTTCCAGGCAAGAATACTTCAGTGAGAAGCCATTCCCTTCATCAGGGGATCTTCCCAACTCAGGAATGAAGAATATATTAGCAAACTAAGGAGGATAGAAAATATTGCTTCTTACCAAATATATGGCCAAAAAAATTTCTGTTAGTAATTGCAAATACAATTCAGTAAAAATATCTGATTATTAATTCTTATAAATACTTACCTCCCAGTTAGAGAATCAAATCCAAAGTAAAGATCTTTACAATAGTCACAACTTTGTCCAGCAATGGAAGCATCTTGGCAAACACACTGACCAGTCAGGCTATTACAGATGTGATTAACTGCACCAGTGGTGTGGCACGAACATGGCAGGCAGCCAGTGGCATTGCCTGGAGAAATATAAAAGCCTGGAAATAAAGAAATGAAACGTTTTTATTATACTTTCTATCCAGTTTTTTCTTAAAAAAAATAATGTTTTGATTACACGGAAAAACCAAACACCCTATCACAACACTATCTAATTTCCTGTACAAATGTGGTTATAGCTGTTCTTTGCTGCTGCTGCTGCTGCTGCTGCTAAGTCACTTCTGCTGCTGCTGCTGCTAAGTGACTTCAGTCGTCTCCAACTCTATGTGACCCCATAGACGGCAGCCCACTAGGCTCCTCTGTCCCTGGGATTCTCCAGGCAAGAACACTGGAGTGGGTTGCCATTTCCTTCTCCAATGTGTGAAAGTGAAAAGTGAAAGTGAAGTTGCTCAGTTGTGTCCAACTCTTAGCGAGCCCATGGACTGTAGCCTACCAGGTTCCTCCGTCCATGGGATTTTCCAGGCAAGACTACTGGAGTGGGTTGCCATTGCCTTCTCCATAGCTGTTCTTTACCAGTATGTCAATTATGACTAAAGAAAGGCTGAGTAAATAATTGACATTGTACTTGGGTGTATTCCTGGCACCTACAATTCATAATCTTTCCACTAAAGGCTGGTCTCTCCTCTGATTATCTCCATTTCAGCAAATAGCACCACCATCTATTATTCAGTTGCTTCAGCTAGAATCCTGAGACATCTTTGGTAGGATAGCCAGATCAAACACAGGATACTGAGCTAAATTTTAATTTCTAATAAACAACAATTATTTTAATATAAATATGTCCCATGTGGTATTTCCTTACTTTCAAAAATACTATCTGAAATTCAAATTTATCTGAAGATCCTGCATTTTAGGGCTTCCCTGATAGCTCAGTTGGTAAAGAATCGGCCTGCAATGCAGGAGACCCTGGTTTGATTCATGGGTCGGGAAGATCCTCGGGAGAAGGGAAAGGCTACCCACTCCAGTATTATGGCCTGGAGAATTCCATGGACTCTATGGTCCATGGGGTTGCAAAGAGTTGGACACAATTGAGCGACTTTAACATTCACTTTTCTGCTTTGTGCCAAAACTGGCAACCCTTGAGTCTTTCACTTCTCTCTGCTTCTACGCCTAGCTAATAACTAAGTCCTATGCTATGCTATGCTATGCTATGCTATGCTAAGTCACTTCAGTCGTGTCCGACTCTGTGCGACCCCATAGACGGCAGCCCACCAGGCTCCCTCGTCCCTGGGATTCTCCAGGCAAGAACACTGGAGTGGGTTGCTATTTCCTTCTCCAATGCATGACAGTGAAAAGAGAAAGTGAAGTCGCTCAGTCATGTCCGACTCCTAGTGACCCCACGGACTGCAGCCTACCAGGCTCCTTCATCCGTGGGATTTTCCAAGCAAGAGTACTGGAGTGGGGTGCCATTGCCTTCTCCGAACTAAGTCCTAGGAATACTGTCTTTTAAGAATTGAAGGATTTCTACTCTCCACCCCTACCCCCACCTCCCTAGTTAAAGTCACTACCTACTTTTTCATCGTTAACACAATGTACCAGAAAAAGACTTTGATGCTGGGAAAGACTGGAAGCAAAAGGAGAAGTGTGTGGCAAAGGATGACATAGTTAGATAGCATCACTGACCCAATAGACATGAATCTGAGCACACTTTGGGAGATGGTGAAGGATAGGGGAACCTGACATGCTGCAGTCCATGGGGTTGCAAAGAGTCAGATACAGCGACTGAACACCACCCGCTGCTGCTGGTGCTAAGTCGTTTCAGTCATATCTGACTCTGTGCGACCCCATAGATGGCAGCCCACCAGGCTTCCCCGTCCCTGGGATTCTCCAGGCAAGAACACTGGAGTGGGTTGCCATTTCCTTCTCCAATGCAGGAAAGTGAAAAGTGAAAGTGAAGTCGCTCAGTCGTGTCCGACTCTAGCGACCCCATGGACTGCAGCCTACTAGGCTCCTCCGTCCATGGGATTTTCCAGGCAAGAGGACTGGAGTGGGATGCCATTGCCTTCTCCAGAACACCACCCGAGGCCATGCTAAAACTTTATATTAATTATCAAATTTAGTTCTCAGAGCAATGCTCATAATTCGGCATTATATCCATTATATAAATTAGAAAACTGAAGGTTAGAAAGATTAACAAACTTTCCTAAACCGATAGAGTTGACAAATAGCAGATTCAAACCCAGGCACATCAACTACAGAGACTCTCACCTACTAGCACCCCTCCTCTCCTCCTCCTGTTCTTCATAGTGAAGCTGGAACCATCTTTTTCAGAGTGCAGATTGAAGATCTCATTCTTCTATTTAAAATTAAGTGATAATTTCCTAGTCCCTTTAGGAAAATGAATAAATCCCTAGCACAGCCTCCAGCCATGCAGTCTGGTTCCATTTATCTCTCTAGTTTCATTTCCCTGCCCATCTTGCCTGCCCCAGTCATGCTCCTGGTGCCTGAAAGCCTTTGCATGGGCGATTCTGTCTGCTGAAATGACTTGGACCCATCTTTTCTTGCTTAGCTCACACTATGCATAACAGGTCTCGTGAATTCTTCTACTAACCTGCTCTAGGTTAGTTTAGACGTGCCTGCGTATTTCACAGTGTCCTGTCTATTTCCCATAGAGTGCTGATGAAAAGTATAATTAAACTCATTTCCACAAAATTTTAACCTCTGTGAAGGCAGGAACCTCATATAACTAATTCATCATTATCTCCCCAGCATCCAGTACAGTGCTAGTCACAAAGTAGGCTACTCAAATATTGGAATTCACAAAACTGCACCAAATGATTAGGCAGGCATTGTTCCACACAAATACTATATTTAAAAAAAAAAACAGAATTTAATTATAAAATCCATATTTTTCTTATAGAAAAAGAGAAAAATATGATTCAAAAATATTTTCAAGTTACTTAAAACTTCTTGGACACAGAAGGAGGAAATTGACAGATATAACATTAGTAATACATTGGACATTTGGAGGATGGAGCAAGCATATGAGGGAGAAATGGTCCTGGGTATTGCCTGATGGATACGTTTGTGCATGTACCTGTATATGTACATATATATGCACCTACACCAAAATATGCACACAAGTGTGTGCATAAAATATTTTATTGAAACAATAAATAAAGTTCTGGCAAATGAAAACAAATTTCATGGTTGTCACAATCACTAACTTAGGTATATAAAAATATGAGTGATATTGAGAGAAAAAGACCATGAGCACAAAGAGAATCATTTAGGGAAAAAACAGAAAGTAACTGGAACACCGTAAAATTGATGTGAAGCTCTAGTTGAAAACAAGCCATTCTTTCATGTGTATTAGCAATTAATTTTTTTCTTCTCCTAGACCGTGCGTATTTTCTCTTTAAAAGCTTTAGGAAGAGTAAAATAGGGAAGGAAAAAGCTCAAAACCTGTGCCATTCAATTGGAAAGAATCAAGTCTATTATTTTTAATAGTAATTTACACAAGATTATGCTTCTTTGCATATACTGACAGAAAATTGCTTTATATATGTTTCCAGAAATAGGCTATAGTGATGGCAATTACTATATATTCTCCTACCTGATTCATTGTGTAATCAAAATCACAAATATAGAAGGCTTCTATTTTGGACTCAAGACCATTGTAGGTGGATTATATGTATTTTTTTTTCTGAGGTGGCTCAGTGAGTAAAGAATCTACCTGCAACACAGGAGATGTGGGTTTGATCTCTAGGTCAGGTAGATCCCCTGAAGGAGGGCATGCCAACCCACTTCAGTATTCTTGCCTGGAGAATTTCATGAATAGAGGGGAACTTGGCGGGCTACAGTCCATAGGGTTGCGTAGAGTTAGACACAACTAAAGTGACTGAGCATGCACAAAAGTACTTAAGTCCTTAAGATTCATGATGATGGCATCATGCAGGTCCTAATAGCTCTCCAATTCAGATAAATGATCCATTAAAACAGAAGTTAGGAATAGAGTCAATTTAGACTTATTGCAATACATTCAAGCCACAGAGAATTCTAGAAAAATTGGAGTGATTTTTACAAGAAATGATTTGTTCAATGAATCTGTATAGAGCATCAGGGTAGATTTTGGTGCAGAAGATTGGGTTGCCCAAGTTATAAAGAATAAAGCACACAGAAAACACAGAGGTATAAGCAGAGAAGGACAAGACAGATAGTAGAGAGCCCAGGGAGACTGCAAACTGGACAGTAGGGCTTCAAGGAAAAGCCTGTGTTGGAATTTGTCCTGAGCTTAATTCTCCTCCTGCTCTCAGCAGCATGATTATAAAGGTTAATACCATCAGTATTTCAGTTGTCCTATTTTTAAACAGTTCTAATTAGGATGTCTCAGGTACCTTCACGCTCAATGCTTACTTCTTGCCTTACCTAAATGTGCCTAATTCTGGACCATTACTGCTACTTTTAGGACTCCTAACTATAGAAAACATTCTCCTTTCCCTCCTACTTAAACTTCAACTCTGGAGTGCAGCTTAAAGATAACTGACCTTAATTTCTTTTTTTTTTTTTTTTTTACTCAATACATTCCTGATCTCCCTCCATTAGCTCTTCTTCATGTTCCCCATCTGCATGTCTGCATCCTTTTAACTGATCTTTTAGAAATTTCTTTCCACAGGTGATCTTGTAACACATTCTAAAACATAGTCATTAGGACGAAAGTATTAACCTGCCATCACTCAGGGCTAAGAGTTCACACACAGAGAGCACACAGGAGCCCCCACTAAAGTTTCTTTTTTCCCTCAGTTTTCTTTTGCCAACTCCTGGTCCCAGATAAGATAAGTCTCAGGTGGGAAACAATGTGTTATACAGCGAAGGCAAAAAGTCGTTTGTATCATAAAACAGTATTGCTTATCCAGGCTTACAGCATCCTTAGAGTTCAAAGTTATTAGCCAGGCAGTTGGTATGCTATCCTGTAGTGGCTATTTGCACAGCACAGTACCTGTCCTGGGCATAAAGGAAGAGCCCATTTCCTAGCAATGTCCCTCCTGAGGACCATGAACAACTAGGCTTTGCTGAAGTCTGGAAATGGGAGAGAGAAAACAAGTTTAACCTCTAGGCCTTATGCAGAAAAGGAGGGCAGAACTGAGGCTAAGCACTAATTATGAGCCATTTAGAAGATACAATTCTCACCTTAAACCAGAGAATGGACACTATATTAAGAGCAGAGTCTAGGGAGGAATGTGTGACTCATCTACCCCAGGCAACAAGACTACTGGAAAAATGATTTTTCAAATCAATCACTTCAAAATGAAGTGGAGAAGATGATGCTAATTTTCAAATTAAAATAATAACAATTTTCCTCCATTTAGGGGTTTTGTTTGAAAATAATGCTAAAATTATCACAAATATAAGGGGGAAAAGTGGAAGCAGTGACATTTTATTTTCTAAGGCTTCAGAATCACTGGGGATGGTGACTGCAGCCATGAAATTAAAAGATGCTTGCTCCTTTGAAGGAAAGCTATGATAAACGCAGACAGAGTATTAAAAAACAGAGATGCCACTTTGCCAACAAAGGTCTGCATAGGCTACAGTTTTTCCATAGTCATGTATGGATGTAAAAGTTGAACCATAAAGAAGGCTGAGTGCTATGGAATTGATGCTTTTGAACTGTGTTGTTTGAGAAGGCTCTTGAGAGTCCCTTGGATTGCAAGGAGATCAAACCAGTCAATCCTAAAGGAAATCAGCCCTGAATACTCATTGGAAGGACAGAGGCTGAAGCTCCAATACTTTGCCTACCTGATGCAAAGAACAAACTCATTGTAAAAGACCTTGATCCTGGCAAAGATTGAAGGCAAAAGAAGAAGGGGACTGCAGAGGATGAGATGGTTGGATAGCATCACTGACTCAATGGACATGAATTTGAGCAAACTCCAGGAGATAGTGAAGGACAAGGGAGGCTGCCTTGCTGCAGTCCATGGGGTCACAAGGAGTCAGACATGACTTAGTGACCGAATAACAAAATGCTAAAATTATTGTTCACAGATTTGACCAAATGTTAACAAATACATTCATAAATATTATTATTAATCTCAAGCTACTATTTCTCTTTAAGCATTTGAAAAACTCATTTTCCATTAGATATATATTTAATTGAAGCTGAAGCTCCAATATTCTGGCCACCTGATGTGAAATACTGACTCATTGGAAAAGACCCAGAAGCTGGGAAAAATTGAAGGCACGAGGAGAAGGGAATGACAGAGGACAAGATGGTTGGATAGCACAGACATGAGTTTGATCAAGCTCCGGGAATTGGTAATGTACAGGGAAGCCTGGCGTGCTGCAGTCCATGGGATCACAAAAAGTTGGATACAACTGAGCACTGAACTGACTGATATATTTAAATTCCCTGCTCCTATTGCTTCTTCCTGGACTGTTACCCCTACTTGAATACTTTGCCAAGTTCTATTTTTTTTATTTATTTTAAAAATTCAGCTCAGCAAAGGACTGACAAACAACTAATCTCAAAAATATACAAGCAACTCCTACAGCTCAATTCCAGAAAAATAAATGACCCAATCAAAAAAAAATGGGCCAAAGAACTAAATAGACATTTCTCCAAAGAAGACATACAGATGGCTAACAAACACATGAAAAGATGCTCAACATCACTCATTATCAGGGAAATGCAAATCAAAACCACAATGAGGTACCATTGCACACCAGTCAGAATGGCTGTGATCCAAAAGTCTACAAGCAATAAATGCTGGAGAGGGTGTGGAGAAAAGGGAACCCTCTTACACTGTTGGTGGGAATGCAAACTAGTACAGCCACTATGGAGAACAGTGTGGAGATTCCTTAAAAAACTGGGAATAGAACTGCCTTATGATCCAGCAATCCCACTGCTGGGCATGCACACTGAGAAAACCAGAATTGAAAGAGCCACGTGTACCCCAATGTTCATCACAGCACTGTTTATAATAGCCAGGACATGGAAGCAACCTAGATGTCCATCAGCAGATGAATGGATAAGAAAGCTGTGGTACATACACAATGGAGTATTACTCAGCCATTAAAAAGAATACATTTGAATCAGTTCTAATGAGGTGGATGAAACTGGAGCCTATTATACAGAGTGAAGTAAGCCAGAAAGAAAAACACCAATACAGTATACTAACGTATATATATGGAATTTAGAAAGATGGTAAAAATAACCCTATTTTTGAGACAACAAAAGAGACACTGATGTATAGAACAGTCTTTTGGACTCTGTGGGAGAGGGAGAGGGTGGGATGATTTGGGAGAATGGCATTGAAACATGTATAATATCATATATGAAACGAATTGCCAGTCTAGGTTCAATACACGATACTTGATGCCTGGGGCTGGTGCACTGGGACGACCCAGAGGGATGGTATGGGGAGGAGGAGGGTTCAGGATGGGGAACACTTGTATACCTGTGGTGGATTCATGTTGATATATGGCAAAATCAATACAATATTGTAAAGTTAAAAAATAAAATAAAAAAATAAATATAAACTTGAAAATAAATAAATAAAAATTCAGCTCAGGAAACACAACTAAGATCTTTAGGTCTCCTGTTCCTTCAAGAGTTAATCAGTCCCTTCATTTTACTACTTCTGTATCTTTGCCTTTCTAATATCACACTTATCACAAATGTGTTATATTTACATGAATCAGTTTCCCCTACTAAACTGTAATGCTTTAATATGTTTATGGTTGTATATCTTATAGCAGCAGAGGCCCTGGTGTACAGTAATTTATTCAATAGATGTTAATTGAAAAATGGATATGTGAAGGAAATGGACATATGGCTGAAAGCATGAAAGGGAGAATATGTTACTCTCTACAATAGCATATGATCTCTTTAATAATGAAAAGAAGATGGTAAACATAAATCTGTAAGTCATGAAAGTGACTGGTTGGAAGAGGTCGGATATCAGGGAAAATAGCAGGAAATGTGTATGAATAAGCATGATAAATTGATCAATTAAAACTGTAATCCTTACCAAATCAAGGAATGGAACAGAGTTTCAGAAAGAAAATATCACCCCCAAAATATGTCTCCAGTTATTAGAACTAAGAGTATAATATTATGTTCTAATAAGGGAAATGATTCTATTGGACTTTGTTTTATAAAAAACCTGGTTTTCATACTTATGTGAGTATCCATGAGAAACTTTCATATATTCATTCTCTAAGAATTAAATCCAGTAACATAAAAGAATATAAAGGCAGCTCTGATTAAGTCTTAGAGATTACAGAGCACCGATATATATGCATATTCATAATCCACAGCACAGCAAAATTTTGTTTTCTTTGTTCTCACTTTTCTCAGTCACAATATTTATCAGATGTATGTTCAAAAGTACCGTGTACCATGGCAATCATCTCAAACATTTTCTCAACTTAGTCCATAAAGTAATCCCAATTCTAGACTCTTCAGTCAGCTCTTCATTATCTGATCACCTCCCACAACTCCATCAATTTTAATTTTGTGACTGTTACTCTGATTCAGCAAAAGAAATGAAATACCCTACCTGAAGCAGTAGCAGGAATCATGGAATGACATGAGTTTGAGGGTGGCGGAGAGGTTACAAACACTTGTAAGAGTATGTATTTCAACCCACCCTCAAATATTTGTTAAGTGAATGTTTATGACAAATAATGAGCTATTGGAAAAAAGCTTTACTCTTTCAGAGTGCAGAATGTGAGGTCAGATGGACTTGGAATTGTAAATGACTTTTCCACTTAATGAGACCTCATTTCACCCAACAAAACAATACTGGTCCTTCCATTATGGAAACAGTGTGTATATTAAATGGAATTTTTTAGATAACACTCAATTCCAGGGTCTAACAAATATACATTCAGCAAATATTATCCATTCTATCATTGCAATTTTTACTAGGCAGTTTTCACTGAAAGTGAGGTTTTCCTAAAATTTAAATAATGACTTATCAAAACCCTTTTTTCTCCCCAGATGTGGGTAGGATTGTGGTCCATATTTCCTCTGACAATATTCTTTCCTGGTGGTTTATTAAGGGAAAGGCTCTTATTCTGTGGTCTTTCTGTGAAAAACATGTTAATCAGGAGAAGCCATCTCACCAAACTCTGGGATATGTGTCATAATCAGATTTCAACTTAGAGGCACTGATTTTTAATGGAGTATCAGCCATCTAATTCCAATTGCATTGGTGGGGCCTTGCATGCAATTCTGGTTTATGAGCTCATTTCTTAACAAATATGATATGCTTCTTAATGAAACAAGATACTTTGCTTTACTTTCTAATGGTCTATTTGAGTTATAAAAGCAAACCCAAAGTAAATACCAGAGGGAAGCATGAGGAATTGTCTTATTAACACAAAACATGTCATGTGAAGCTGTTTTCATTATAAATTAGCCTTTATGTTATTCCAAAGCTGCAGAGTCCTCAATAAACCCTCTCTGCCTCTAGTTCTCAAGGACAAGGGTGGGTCACTGGCTGGGAATGCCTTGACACCATTCCCTGCTTTTCTCGGCCTGGCCTCTGATTAAGTGCCTGCTGCCGAATGTTATGAGGTCATCCATTGCTGAAAAACCGAACCAGGAAAACATATTCAGCATTCTATTTATGAGAGTGGGTATGTGTACATTCATATATGTACACACACTCCAAATAATTTTAAATTAAAGCATTTTTAAAATACTTAATGGAGGTTAAGCAGCATTTTTAACCTCTGTTCGAGTTATTGAATGGCATATTAAAACCAATGTGGCTCTAATGTACCTTCTAATGTGCACTGCTGCTTTAACAAATTGCCTATAAATTTTCGTTGAATTAAGCCTATTCCTTGTACATTCCTAGTAAGGTTAGGTTAATAATACATGATGTTCCATTATATGCACCTTCCTTAATAATGTTTTTTAAGAAAGTAGGACAAGAGTCTATGTGTACTGGTCTAGGATGGTCACTAGCATTTACAGTCACAGATGGAAAAGGCGGGCTGGATTCTTGGGCTACTGGTTCACCCCTCTACGCCATACTGCTCCCTCCATGACCCAAGGCTCACGCACACACATCAGCGCAGTTGTCTCCCCCATAGAATATGATCTAGATTTCTCAGATGTCTTTAAAGAAGTAGAGAGAAAGTTTTCTGATCACAGCAGTGCATTTTAATGTGCCCACTGCAGGGCTGACAACTGTGAGGCATCTGTTTATAATGAAGATACTTCAGGCTCTGGGTTTCTATTTTCAATGTAAATTTCATGGGAAGAGATGATAAAACCAAAAAAACAAAATTCAGAGTAGTTTCTGAAGCTAGAAGAATATAAAACAGGAAAAAAAAAAAAGAGGTCCACAAACACAGTTTGATTTTTCCATAGGCTACACATAAGTGTACAAACTATCTTACATTGTCCAAAAAATGCACTAACTTGTTAAGCTACCATTTTCTTTCTTCCTTTGCAAGGTAGAAAGCCATATTCTCCTTATGTGTAGCTAAAGAAGCACTCTGTGGTTTGCAATAATCTCATGCTAATAAGAACAGAGCATTGAGTAGTTTTTCAGTGCAGTTACTCACCAGTTCAGGAACTATATATGGACCCCCCACTATGGAGGTGTGTTCCAAGCCCAGGTATAGACCACTGAACAATCTGCAGAAAGCAGTGAGACTTGTGGGCTGGAGAGGAATAAACCGTCTTCTGAAAATGAGTTCATGAGCATCACAAATCATAGGGGCCATTAGAGTCCATCAACTCTGCTGTTGCCTTACAATCATGGAAAGCCAGTGCATGGTGGGTGATATGATCTGACTGAAGCTTGAAAAGCATCACTTTGGCTGTATGTTGGGGAGTGACTGGAGAAGGATAAAGAGGAGAAACAGGGACTTCAGGCAGCTGATAGGATAGTCCTGGAGGAAAACGACCATGGCGTGGACCCAGATGGATAATTGAGTGTGGTTAGTGCTACTGCTGCTAAGTCGCATCAGTTGTGTCTGACTCTGTGCGACCCCATAGACAGCAGCCCACCAGGCTCCCCCGTCCCTGGGATTCTCCAGGCAAGAACACTGGAGTGGGTTGCCATTTCCTTCTCCAGTGCATGAAAGAGAAAAGTGAAAGTGAAGTCATTCAGTCGTGTCCGACTCTTAGCGACCCCGTGGACTGCAGCCCACCAGGCTCCTCTGCCCATGGGATTTTCAAGGCAAGAGTACTGGAGTGGGTTGCCATTGCCTTCTCCAAATTGATTGTGGTAAGAAGTGGTAAAATACTGGATATATCCAAAGGTGAAACAAACAAGACTGATTTTGAAAGAAGAGATAAGCGTTGCAGGAAAAACCACCAAGGATGGCTGCAAAGATTTGATTTGAAAAGATTACAACCCAGAAAATATTGTGGTAACATTTTCAATTAAGCATGGTTATTGAACCATTTTTCTTCTAAAGCCCAAAAAATTAAATAAAAGGAAATAAAAAAATAACAGAAGAGGAAACGGCAGTCAAGGACAGATATCTACAAGTAAAAGCCAAGCACCTAAGGGAGACAGACCAATAATAAGCTACTTGATGCAAGTTTGTATAACTCTGGGGGAAAAGTAAAATTGAAGGCTTCAGAGAGTTCTGAAGGCAGGTGTGACTCTCCCCAAATGGAAGGTTCTCCCTATAATATTTCGAGAGAAGACAGTGAGTTTTCTCTTTAGAGGTTAAACCAGAGAGGGTTTGTACTCAACAGGTACAGGGATGAAGTGCTACACTGAACATGGGGATGATATGAACTGGTGTCTGTGATGGTTAATTTTATGGTCCACTTGGAGAGATGTGATGTCCAGTTGCTCAGTCAAACACTGGTCTAGATGTCTCTATGAAGGTGTTTTATTGATTTCCCAGACATAAGAACATTAATCTATAGAAAAAAGGCCCCAATGAACTCCTAGAAAAATTATTTAACAAAAAGCATTTCATCATGAAATGAAGGATATAGAAATAGTAAAACTTCTGGAATGTTAAAAAAAAAAAAGAAAAACAAGAAAGAAGCAAGAATCAGGTTGGTACTGCTAGAAGATAATGGTGAAATAAATTTGTTGAGTGAAAATGATTCCATACAATGGTAAATTTTCAAATAGCTCCAAGTATAGAATTGAGATAATTTCAAATGTTCAAAACTCTTTAAAAAAATAAAAACAAACCACTTTACTTCCTGTACTCTTACTCAGAAGCTACTGAAGCATTTATTCTACCAAATACACAAATAAACCAAGAAAAAAAAAAAGAAAACATAGGCTTCAGGACACCAGGTATCCAATATAGGAGACATGTGAAGGAAATCTTCAGTAAGCTGCAAAACTACTAGATTAGAGCTGTGCAACAGGACTACAGGTAGATAGGCTGAAAACAAAACAAAAGGTCAGGAGTTCAGACCCTTCCATGGAATGATATATTCAGTGGGGAAAAAATACACAAACACATATACACACACGTACATCTTCTATTGGTTCTGTTTCTCTGGAGAACCCTACATAATACAGATGCTCTTGGTAAAAGTCCTGATTATTTCTCATTTCAACAAACCACTTACTGAGTGCATGCAATATACAATATATTAATATTATGGCTTCCCTGGTGGCTCAGATTGTAAAGAATCCACCTGCAATGCAGGAGACCTGGGTTTTATCCCTGGGTTGGAAAGATTCCCTGGTGGAGGGCATGGCAACCCACTCCAGTATTCTTGCCTGGTGGGCTACAGTCTATGGGGTCACAAGGGGTTGGACATGACTGAGTGACTAAGCACACATAGCATGATATTATGGCTATGTAAGTTGAATAATTTCCCTGGTGGCTCAGACAGTAAAGCATCTGCCTACAATGCAGGAGACCTGGGTTCGATCCCTGGGTTGGGAAGATCTCCTGGAGAAGGAAATGGCAACCCACTCCAGTACTCTTGCCTGGAAAATTCCATGGATGGAGGAGCCTGGTAGGCTACAGTCCATGGGGTCACAAAGAGTCAGACACGACTGAGCAACCTCAATGTCAATGTCAAGCTGAATAATATAACCTTTACTCTCAAGATGTTGAGCTCAAACAAGGGAAATAAGACAACTGTACAAGTAAATAAAATACAAGGTTACTTTAAATATGATAATGATTTTCATTAATAGTGATGATCCTCATTCTGTATCCTCCTTAAAAGAGAGAACAGCTTGCCATATACCTTTGCAGAAGAGTTTTGTGACATGTCTACTCAGGCAAATAGTTACTAAGAAACTATTCTCCTAAAAAACAACACTATACCAGATAAATCCCCAAAAGAAAGTGGTCATGAGACCATGAGGATTGAGCATGATTTTCCAATACTGCAATTTAATTTTTATCAACATTTACATACAGTTTTTAAAATTAAATAGAATTTAAAGACTCACAACGTAAAGTGGAATCCTGTTTCTCCATCTTTCTCCTAGAAATTTCTCTGCGTACAGTAACCACCTTCAACTCCTACAGCTGTTTCTTCTGACTTTCATTTCTGTTTCTGAGTAACATACATATACTGCTACATCTCAACTTCTAACATTTATACTACTGTCTTTCCACTTTAGAAAATGAATATTTAGCTCTTTATACCTCCTCCTCAATAATCCCATTAGTTGCTTAAATCAGTATTCACAGATTATTTTATTATGACTGTATAAATCTATTTCACAGTTATACCCTATAATATGATTGATTATATTTCTTTTCTTGAAAAATCTGCCTCTGCTTAATTTTCTAGGAATCTCTTAGACATGTCTAGGCACTAAAACTCTCCAATAGAACTTTATCCAAGGAATCTGTCAGTTTCATTTTTCCACTGAATGTATTAGTCCACAGGAGGATCTGAAGCCCTGACCCTCCTGTTGTGATTTGAGTCCATTGATCTCTAGTTCTATTGCATCGCTATATTCTAGGTCAGAATGAAACACTAAATAAACTTTAACAATGGACAACAAGTCAAAAGCATATTACATTTGCTCTATTAACTTTTGCTGGCTTACTTACAAAGAAGGATATATAAATCATGGCTATTTGTGCAGAAATGGATTACATTATTTCCAGAACTGAAGTGTTAACAAATAGTAAAAAAAAAATAAATAAATAAAAAAAAAATCTTAGAATATGAAAAAATGATTGCACATTTGGAAGGATAAATCTGAAGCTGAAAGTCATAATATGCTACAGCTGTCAGGTAGGTTATCTGCTCAACTCTCAATTATCTTTCTGTTTCCTGGGATACTTGCCACCTTGCTCCTAGCTGAAGGAGTGATTCCTAGAAGCCACGCTTATTTTAGGTGATCCTGACACCGGTCACAGTGAACTGCCAGACATGGCCACCCGAACAAAACTTAGTCAATTAGAATCAATTAGAGTCAATTAGAATCTCCTTCCTGAAACTGTAACCAAGCAGCTGCTAATGTCTCTCTGTGTAGCTGGAATTAGAACTGTAAGCAAAGTTGGGGGACAGCAGTGACCATACAATCACACAGAGAGGGTAAGAGAAGCAAAAGGCCCCATCTGCAGAAAGAGACAGAGGCTGGGAATAAATGAATGAATGAATGAATGACTCTATATCAATGGGAGCTTTCTAGTTTCTAAGTCCTGATTGCATTTGCTCCATGTCAGGTTTTATGGAACATTCAGTGATAATTAAGCCTCCACTTATGTTTGGAGAAGGCAATGGCACTCCACTCCAGTACTCTTGCCTGGAAAATCCCATGGATGGAGGAGCCTGGTGGGCTGCAGTCCATGGGGTCGCTAAGAGTCAGACATGACTGAGCGACTTCACTTTGACTTTTCACTTTCACGCATTGGCAATCCACTCCAGTGTTCTTGCCTGGATAATCTCAGGGATGGGGGAGCCTGGTGGGCTGCCGTCTCTGGGGTTGTACAGAGTTGGACATGACTGAAGTGACTTAGCAGCCACTTATGTTGGAGCTAGTTTGAATTTTTTTCTGATATTTTATCTTAAAGGAAATTAACTATTTATCAATTCTTTTCTGTCTCTTTGGGTTTACTTGTCACACTGACCAATGTCAAGGGAGATCAGATCAGATCAGATCAGTCGCTCAGTCGTGTCCGACTCTTTGCGACCCCATGAACCGCAGCACACCAGGCCTCCCTGTCCATCACCAGCTCCCGGAGGTCACTCAGACTCGCATCCATCGAGTCAGTGATGCCATCCAGCCATCTCATCCTCTGTCGTCCGCTTCTCCTCCTGCCCCCAATCCCTCCCAGCATCAGAGTCTTCTCCAATGAGTCAACTCTTCGCATGAGGTGCCCAAAATACTGGAGCTTCAGCTTCAGCATCATTCCCTCCAAAGAAATCCCAGGGCTGATCTCCTTCAGAATGGACTGGTTGGATCTCCTTGCAGTCCAAGGGACTCTCAAGAGTCTTCTCCAACACCACAGTTCAAAAGCATCAATTCTTCAGCGTTCAGCCTTCTTCACAGTCCAGCTCTGAGAGGTTTTGTCTAATTCTCCTGAGCTGAATTCCTTGTTATGCAAAATAAGACTTTAGTCTTATCCTCTCTGGCAGGCAAATCACCCTTTTAAATTTGTATCACCCTCATTTTCACAGGTTCAGATAACTCAGAGTTGATTTTTCTATGATTAGTACAGCTGTTAAACAACTGATATTTATATTTATCATAACATCATGATGAATGTACTATAAAGAAAGTATATTACTTTAATTAAATGATTAAATCATATAAAGGAAAGGAGAAAGCCATGGATAGGGTCCATTTTTCTTCCAGTTGGGAAATCTGGAAAAATGGACACAGTAGGACTAAATAGTAGTCTATTTTATTAATTTAATGGCTTTTAAAAATTATTCTAGAGAGT
The DNA here is from genome assembly GCA_935064755.1 of Tragelaphus eurycerus. Taxonomy (NCBI): domain Eukaryota; kingdom Metazoa; phylum Chordata; class Mammalia; order Artiodactyla; family Bovidae; genus Tragelaphus; species Tragelaphus eurycerus. The sequence goes on from CAKXYN010000003.1 coordinate 13,232,221, forward strand.
ATTGAGTAGAGTTCCCTGTGCTATAAAATAGGTCCTCATTAGTTATCTATTTTATATATAGGAATGTGCATATGCTAATCCTGATCTCCTACTCACTGGGTAACCCTAGGTTTGTTTTCTACATCTGTGGGAAAAGAATCTAAAAAAGAATGGAAATATACATAACTGATTCACTTTGCTGTACAGCAGAAACTAACACCCCACTGTAAATCAACTTTTTTTGTTGTTTAATCACTAAATGGTGTCAGACTCTTTCGCAACCTCATAGACTGTATGTACCCTGCCAGCCTCCTTCTTCCATGGAATTTCCCTGGCAAGAATACCAGAGTGGGTTGCACTTCTTTCTCCAAGGGATCTTCCTGATCCAGTGATCACACCCATGACTCCTACATTGGCAGGCAGGTTCTTTACCACTGAGCCACCAGAAAAGCCAAAAATTTTTTAAAAAAATAATAAAAATGTAAATGAAAGTGAAAGCAAAAGTCACTCAGTCATGTCTGAGTCTTTGTGACGCCGTGGACTATTCAGTCCATGGACTTCTCCAGGCAAGAATACTGGGTGGCCATTCCCGTCTCCAGGGGATCTTCCCAATCCAGGAATCGAACCCAGGTGTCCCACACTGCAGGTGGATTCTTTACCAGTGAGTCACAAGGGAAAATGTAAATAAAGCCTTAAAAAAATTTTTTAAAGTAATTTTAGATGTTTCTATATGATGCCAGGACATATAGCTCATTCAATAAAAACACTTACCATTTATTAAGAAAGTTCATCATCTGAATATCTAGCATTGTGCAGATAATTAACTCAAGTTTCCTTTGTCTGGAATATAAAATATATTCTTGCTTTTCTTAGCTTTTATTTAGTTGCTAAAAGGGGATTTAATTCAAGTTGAGAAATGAAATAAAAGTCTCAATTATTAAGTGTCTGAATGTGGCATTTATCTAAATGGTCACCCCAATATAGAAACACAAATATGCCACATAATCTTTAATAGACCAAATAGTTATATCTCTATTAAATAACAATATAAATGTAACAGTGGTATTGGAGATTATTTTTTTCAAAGTCCTAACCAAGAAGCAAAGAGGTATGACCTGATGCAGAATGAAAAGTAAGTAATGACTTACTTTTTTTTTCTTACTTTAAGAGAATGTAACACATTTCTCTTACCTGGTTGACACTGATTACACCTTCTTCCTTGACGATTAGGCAAACATGGACACTGGCCACTGAATGGGTCACAAGTGGTCCCAGGTAATGTCCCCAGGGGGTCACACTCACACATCTGGCAGCCTTGAAAACTGCCAACAGTCAGATGGTACCTGTGAGGCTCACACTGATTACAGTGAAGACCTGTTACTCCTAATTTGCAGGGACACTGTCCTGTCGATTTGTCACAGAGCAGAGAGCCATTTACGGTCCCAGTCCTATCACAGTTACAAGGCAGACAGAGGAAAGAATGGTTTTGCGGCTGGTAGAAGTACCCCTCCACACACTCATTGCAGTGTCTTCCCCCAACATTGGGCTTGCAGATGCACTGTCCTGTCCAAGCATCACAGACCGTCCCAGACCGGGACCCCGCCACGTCACAGTCACAGGCCTTGCAACCGGTGGCGTCCAGTCCATAAAAGTGTTCTCTGCAGGTGTCACACTGAAGTCCTTTGGCTTCCTTTTTGCACTCACACTGCCCAGAAAGAGGATTGCAGAGTCTGTTCACTGAGCCGTGGAGGTTACACTGGCAGGGCTCACATCCATCGTCATTAAAACTTTGGAGAAATTTAAACCCAAAATTGCAGTGATCACATCTGAGCCCTAAAAAGAAAAATATGTTTAAAAAGGTAGAGATATGAAGACAACTCCATTCAGGTTTTCAAGATAGTCCAAGTGCAAACAATGCTGTTACAAACATTTAATACAGACCCAATACAACGTTGAGTGATTTTTTCACAAGTAATGCCAGAGAGGGCTGATAGTATAGTCAAAATATGATGGCAATATTTAATTTGGTGCCCACGTACCACATTAATTTTTGCAATGTGCTTTATAAGATTTTATTTATTATTTAATTCAAAGAAAAATTCCTAATGCAAATGTTGCTTCTGTTACACATACAGAAGCAACTGTATGGAACTCTTTTCCTATAACACACATCAGAACTATTACTTTGAAATTATTTAACTATATTAAAACCATCATTCTTATTTTATCTTAACAAAGTATGTTCATTAAAAAGTTTACAGTGAAATACATTTTCAAAGCCATACAGAAGAATTATACATTACTGCATAAGTTATTTTCCTAGAAATCAGAATCCATTCAAAATGTTTAATAAATGTTAATGTGATAACTATTTTGTTGAAACAGTATATATCTTACTTCTGAATAGCACACATTTAAATAATTAATATAAATAAAAGTTATCCAGAGCAATTTTATTTCAATGCTTTTATACACTCCTATATTTTATCATTTTCAATTAGTATAAATTATGCTCTCCTTGGCTCATAAAGCAATCACATTACTTGTCATATTGTGTGATTCAGAACTTAGCTCTTTAAACACAAAGCAAATTCTGCTGTTTGTATTACTTCTACTTAAAGGAGTACATACATATATACATTTCACAAGCTGAGAAAAATGTTTTATCACCTATACTTAAATCTGACAACTTTGTTGAGTTTCAAAAAGAGTACTACAACGCAAAGGAATAAAAAATATTCTTGAGTAGTAAATGTTGAGATGCAAAATGCTTTCTTTAGCTAGTTTTCACATATGCGTGAATTTAAATAACTGACTGTGAGGCTGAATCAATTGAAACATTTCAAGCTATAACAACATTAAACAATTAGTCTTAAAATAAGTCAAAAACACAGTCAGGAGCCCATATGCAGAAAAGCATTTCCTAAACCAGAAGGAAATGCATAATATATAAGTATATATATGGATAAAAATTCAAGAACTCCAATGGAAGGCAAATTCTTTAACAGTGATGAATGACTCACCTAAGGCATATCATTTAATTTCAATAAGGAAAATAAAAAAGGACCACTATTGCTGCAAATTTTAAAAATAACTGTATTGTTAACAAGAATTATGACTCATTTTGAACTATTAAAATTGGTCTACATGGATTCATATCATATCAGTTTCAAAAATATGCGCAGTGCTTATTTGAATATGCCATACATATTCCTGACAGGTAATCTATTCCTAACGATACTCAGGAAGGCCTACAGGGCATCACATTCAGTGTTAACAAGTACAGGCGAGTTAGCACACTTGGCATTTAATTCACATTCTTCTCCCTTTTTATTCTAGATGAATGACCTACTTTAATAAAATTATTGGTGCTAATGTATTTTACTGGTGATAGAATCATTAGTAAGATTTAACAGTTTTGTGAAATCTAACAGTTTGCTTTCTGAAGCACAGACAACATACACGTGTATTTTCTGTTGTTTTCTTAATCATACAAAGTAAAATTGAATAGTTACTTGTACTCCCATTAGGAAAAGAAACATATAGACATATCCAGTTTACATTTTTATTTTTAAAAAATGCATATGCAGAAGTAACTCTAGAGTTAATAATATCAAACTGATGATTTCATCTTCAAAAATATGTATTTATATTTTCCTGCAGAAAACTACCAAGACCATCCAATAATACAGGTAAATGACAGCAAGTTGGTAATAAACTCCAAGTAATGTGTGATGTTTTTCCTCCTTAAGCTCTGGAAACTATCACAGGAAAGATTTTACTGATACAGAAATGTAACCATTTGATTGTCCCTAAAGATCTCTCTTTAAATTTTGTTTCCACATCTTGAATTTAAAGTATATCTTATATCAAAGAACACAGGATTCTATATAGATTGAACATGAAAAACTTCATTCACTATCACAGATAGCACTTATACAAAAGCATGCTTCTATTTATAAGTTACTCTTTTTTTTCCTGAAAAGTTAGTTTTTATATGCTTGAAATCCATAAGGGCAAGTTGGGATAAAGATTCTGATTTAATCTTTATTTAAACCAGAGAAATCTTGTATAATATAAAGCAGGCCCATATTCTTTTGTACTAAATTAAAATGCTTGTCTAGCTGTATTGTACAAAATGACAAATATATACTCGCATATATAAAAGGTAAAGAATTTGCTTTAGTGTTATATCATAGAAATGAAAATGTTATTCCAAATGATATGCTCACATGTTTGTATATATGCATGTTTGCAGGCGTGTGTGTATTTGTGTGTCTGCCAGGCATGTTTTTGTTATCATAAGGTTCAGGTCAGTGTAAGAAAAATCATGGAAGACTTGGTGTCTTGAATGACAATAGAAAGGTAAAGGTCTTTTTTAAACTTCCTATACAAACCAAGACATGTTCAGTTACAATGTAAGACTTACTTTATCAGGAAACTTTCCTCTCATAATATTCTCATATATCAAAATTTCAAAGTGCATTATGTACATAGTGCATTTTGGGCACTTGATAAATTTTGTCCTTATGTGGCTGTGGTTCCCCTCAAAAATGTTGGATGTAATAAATTGCTATAATCAAATCTAATTTCTGAAAAATACCTGTGGGAGTAACAAACAAAAAAGCACGTCTTGTATAAAAAAATGATAAATAACACCAAAGGTAGCTGTTTATTATAATCAGCTTGGTGCTGAATTACAAAATTAAAATTATGTGGCCCTTTATAACTAACCCTAGCAATATACATGATCTGTGGAATTATGTTGACTTATTTTGCATTTCATAGGAACAGTTCAAAGAAATATAATAGAAAAAAATGGAAAGATTTATCACAAAGGACCCTGTAGCACAGAACATTTTGAAAAAAATCCATTTATTTTAGTCTATTAAGAAAACTAGCATGGAAATGATTTGCTTAGAACTCATTAAGTGTAAAACATTTTGAAAAGTGCTAATTCTCTAAAAGAAACATCTATGAAGTAAGCAAATTATATTTTTCTATGACTTATTAGTATGGGACCATGTGAACTATTGCATCTATGGAATAAAGAAACTTCTAAAGGATTGATTAAACTAAGCTTCAAGCTGTAGCTTGAGAGAATTATTAATTTAGTCATTTTTAGACAGTTAATTTCATCCAAATTGTTTTTTTTTTTTTTTCCCAGCCTGCCTTGAGCAAGGAAATTTGCTTTACTCTTCAGCGAAGAAATCAAATAGAGGATTTTATTCCAGATGGTAATAGAGATGTGACTGCAAACTTCTGCATTACATACCAATAACATTTGCTTTGCACTTGCACTGGCCTGAATTTGGGTGACAGGTAATATCTCCATCCACTGTCCCAGAGGTATTACAGTTGCACGGACTGCAGCCATCAGGATCCCACTCCTGGAGGTTGTAGAATCCGTTCTGGCACTGATTGCACTGTCTGCCAGACACATGTCTCTTACAATTACACTGGCCTCCGATCTAGAGAAAATACAACATTTTGTAGAATGATGAACGTATCTATTTTTAGATAATTTGCTCATTAGGTACAAGACAAGGAGGGCGGGGAGGAAAAAACTTTAAATGTGAAACAGACAAGAGGGTAATAAGGTATTTCTCTTCCTGACACAGAAAGACGGGAGAGCTTGAGCAGGATGAATATATAGAACTGAATGAAAATAAACCCACGGAAGTCAGTAGTATATGACTAAAAGGGAAGTGGAATTAAGCCTTCAGCACCTTATGAAGAAATCAAAATATAGTCATGGGGAGACTGAAAATAGAAATGGGCCGTAGTTAAGTTAGTCTTTTACCCATACCTTTTTCATTCCTCTCCTTTACTCCTTAATCCAGACTTGTTCTGTGCATGCCAAGGCTTCAACAAAGAATCTTTCTATAATATCATCCCACCAAAGTTTTAACAATGTTTAAAATTAAGTTCATAACAGCATCCATTTATGCCTACTGATAATGATTCTAACAATTTTTTTTCACACAACTCCATTTAGGAATATTTCAGCATATTTATGATTCATTTATATTATGATTTAACCATATCAAGTGAATTTAATTGATTTACATTCCCATCCCAAAGAAAGGCAATGCCAAAGAATGCTCAAACTACCGCACAATTGTACTCATCTCACATGCTAGTAAAGTAATGCTCAAAATTCTCCAAGCCAGGCTTTAGCAATACATGAACTGTGAACTTCCAGATGTTCAAGCTGGTTTTAGAAAAGGCAGAGGAACCAGAGATCAAATTGCCAACATCCGCTGGATCATGGAAAAAGGAAGAGAGTTCCAGAAAAACATCTACTTCTGCTTTATTGACTATGCCAAAGCCTTTGACTGTGTGGATCACAATAAAATGTAGAAAATTCTGAAAGAGATGGGAATATCAGACCACCTGACCTGCCTCTTGAGAAACTTAGATGCAGGTCAGGAAGCAACAGTTAGAACTGGACATGGAACAACAGACTGGTTCCAAATAGGAAAAGGAATTCGTCAAGGCTGTATATTGTCAGCCTGCTTATTTAACTTATATGCAGAGTACATCATGAAAAATGCTGGGCTGGAAGAAGCACAAGCTGGAATCAAGATTGCCGGGAGAAATATCAGTAACCTCAGATATGCAGATGACACCACCCTTATGGCAGAAAGTGAAGAGGAACTAAAAGCTTCTTGATGAAAGTGAAAGAGGAGAGTGAAAAAGTTGGCTTAAAGCTCAACATTCAGAAAACGAAGATCATGGCATCTGGTCCCATCACTTCATGGGAAATAGATGAGGAAACAATGGAAACAGTGTCAGACTTTCTTTTTCTGGGCTCCAAAATCACTGCAGATGGTGACTGCAGCCATGAAATTAAAAGACGCTTACTCCTTGGAAGGAAAGTTATGACCAATCTAGATAGCATATTCAAAAGCAGAGACATTACTTTGCCAACAAAGGTTAATCTAGTCAAGGCTATGGTCTTTCCTGTGGTCATGTATGGATGTGAGAGCTGGACTGTGAAGAAGGCTGAGCACCAAAGAATTGATGCTTTTGAACTGTGGTGTTGGAGAAGACTCTTGACAGTCCCTTGGACTCCAAGAAGATCCAACCAGTCCATTCTAAAGGAGATCAGTCCTGAGTGTTCTTTGTAAGGAATGATGCTAAAGCTGAAACTGCAGTCCTTTGGCCACCTCATGCGAAGAGTTGACTCATTGGAGAAGACTCTGATGCTGGGAGGGATTGGGGGCCAGAGGAGAAGGGGATGACAGAGGATGAGGTGGCTGGATGGCATCACTGACTCGATGGACGTGAATCTGAGTGAACTCCGGGAGTTGGTGATGGACAGGGAGGCCTTGCGTGCTGCAATTCATGGGGTCGCAAAGAGTCCGGACATGACTGAGTGACTGAACCGAACTGAAAAATATTAAAAAGTTACTTGTTTTAGAGCACTGTCAACTAAAACATTATCTGATTAAAGGAATATTTTTCTTCTTTGAGCTATTGTTTGAGAATGAAAATACACAGACTATAAAATAAAATGCTCACCTACTATCTGCACAGGTAATGCTATGTTGGTTAAAGAAAGAGCTAAAACCTTTCACAAGGGAATATACACATACAAAATGTGAAATAAGTATGAAGATTTCAATAACAACTTAGGACTTTCATGAGAGATGTGAATATAGACATCAAGTCTCTTATGAAATCACTTGCATGTCTCCTGGTGACTCCCTTCAACTTGGACTGAATCAGCTTGTGACCTTTGCATGCAAGGCTACCACACAAGGAGGTAAACTACACATGGAAAGACACGGTTTGATTTACCTTTAAAATCTTGGAATATCCAAAGATATTACATGAGATTAGGATTCCGTAACAAAGCTACAGAGAAGGGGTTTTATACTAAATAATTTTAAAGGATCTATCACTGCCTAATTTTTCATCTAGGAAATAGGAACTCACTGGAATCATTATTTAAGGATAAGATAATTGACACAAATGGTATAACACTCTGAAAAACAAAGGTTTATACATGTACTATATAAAGCTATAGAAAATAATGAAAAACAGTATCAAAGACGTGTAGCTCAAAAAGATACGCAAGGAAAGTCACTTGCCCCCTTGTGTCTGACTGTCTATCCCTACCCCGCTTTTACCCAGCCCCATGGACAGGGCTTTGATTTGATCTACAAAATTATTGTTGTTGTACAGTCACTCAGTCATGTCTGAGTTTTTGCAACCACATGGACTGCAGCACACCAGGCTACCTTGTCCTTCACCATCTCCCAGAGCTATTTCAAACCCATGTCTATCAAGTCAGTGATACTATCTAACCATCTCATCCTCTATTGTCCCCTTCTTCTCCGGCCTTATATCTTTCCCAGCATCAGGGTCTTTTCCAATGAGTCAGCTCTTCATATCAGGTGGCCAAAGTATTGGAGCTTTAGCTGCAGCATCAGTCCTTCCAATGAATATTCAGGGTTGATTTCCTTTAGGATTGACTAGTTTGATCTCTTGCAGTCCAAGGCACACTCAAGAGTCTTATCCAACACCACAGTTCAAAAGCATCAATTCTTCAGTGCTCACCTTTCCTTATGGTTTAACTCTCACATCCATATATGGCTACTGGAAAAATCATAGCTTTGACTATATGGATCTTTGTCAGCAAAGTAATGTCTCTGCTTTTTAATACATTGTCTAGGTTTGTCACAGATTTTCTTCTAAGGAGCAAGCGTCTTTTAATCTTGTGGCTGCAGTCACCATCTGCAGTGATTTTGCAGCCCAAGAAAATAAAAGTGTTTCCATTGGTTCCCGATCTATTTGCCATGAAGTGATGGGACCAGATGCCATGATCTTCATTTATTCAAAGTTGAGGTTTAAGCCAGATTTTTCTCTCTCCTCTTTCCCCTTTCTCAAGAGGCTCTTTAGTTCCTCTTCGCTTTCTGCCATAAAGGTGGTGTCATCTGCATAACTGAGGTTATTGATATCTCTTCCAGCAATCTTGATTCCAGCTTGTGCTTTATCCAGCCTGGCATTTCCCATGATATACTCTGTATATAAATTAAATAAGCAGGGTAACAATACACAGCCTTGACGTACTCCTTTCCCAAATTGGAACCAGTCCATTTTCTATGTCCAGTTCTAACTTGCTTCTTGACCTGAATACAGGTTTCTCAGGAGGCAGGAAAGGTGGTCTGGGATTCCCGTCTCTTGAAGAATTTTCCACAGTTTGTTGTGGTCCACACAGTCAAAGGCATTAGTGCAGTCAATGAAGCAGTAGAGTTTCTCTGGAATCATATTGCTTTTTCTATGACCCAATGATTGTTGGCAATTTGATCTCTGGTTCCTCTACCTTTTCTAAATCCAGCTTGAACATCTGGAAGTTCTCACTTCATGTACCACTGAAGACTAGCTTGAAGGATTTTGAGCATGACCTTTTTAGCATGTGAAATGAGAGCAATTGTGCAGTAGCTTGAACATTCTTTGGCATTGCCCTTCTTTGGGATTAGACTGAAAACTGACCTTTTCCAGTCCTGTGGCCATTGCTGAGTTTTCCAAATTTGGTGGCATATTGAGTGCAGCACTTTCACAGCATCATCTTTTAGGATTTGAATTAGTGCAGCTGGAACTCCATCATCTCCACTAGCTTTGTTCATACTGATGCTTCCTAAGGCCCACTTGATTTCCTACTCCAGGATGTCTGGCTCTAGGGGAGTGATCACACCATCGTGGTTATCTGGGTCATGAAGATCTTTTTTGTATAGTTCTTCTGGGTACTCTTGTCTCTTCTTCTAAATATCTTCTGCTTCTCTTAGGTCCATACTGTTTCTATTCTTTACTATGCCCATCTTTGCAAGAAATGCTCCTTTGGTGTCTAATTTTCTTGAAGAGATCTCTATCTTTCCTATTCTATTGTTTTCCTTTATCTCTTTGCATTGATCACTGAAGAAGGCTTTCTTATCTCTCCTTGCTAATCTTTGGAACTCTGCATTCAGATGGGTATACCTTTCTTTTTCTCCTTTACTTTCACTTCTCTTTTTTTCTCAGCTATTTGTAAGACCTCCTCAGACAATTATTTTGCCTTTTTGCATTTCTTTTTCTTGGGGATGGTTTTGATCACTGCCCTCCTGTGCAATGTCACAAACCTCTGTCCATGGTTCTTTGGGCACTCTATCAGATCTAATCCCTTAAATCTATTTGTCATTTTTACTGTATAGAAATCAAACAAATGATTTGACTTAGGTTATATCTGAATGGCCTAGTGGTTTTCCCTACTTTCTTTAATATATCTGAATTTTGCAATAAGGAGTTCATGATCTGAGCCACCATCAGCTTCCAGTCTTGTTTTTGTTAACTATATAGAGCTTCTCCATTTTCAGCTGCAAATAATATAATCAATGTAATTTCAGTATTGACTGTTTGGCGATGTCTATGTGTACAGTTGTATCTTGTGTTGTTGGAAGAGGCCACAAAAATAAGCAGCATTACTGGCAGGTATGAGTTACTTATAGGGCCTTCCAGGTGGTATAGTGGTAAAGAATCTGCTTTCCAATGCTTGAGGCACAGGTTCGATCCCTGGGTTGGGAAGATCTCCTGGAGAAGTAAGTGACAACCCAGTGCAGGATTCTTGCCTAGGAAATCTTATGGGCAGAGGAGCCTGGTGTGTACAGTCCATGAGGTCCCAAAAGGGTCGGACATGACCTAGTAACTAAACAATATCATGCTCATGCTCAGTCATATCCAACTCTTTGTATTCCTATGGACTGTAGCCCACAAGGCTTCTCTGTCCTCAGGTATCTCCAGGCAAGAATACTGAGTGGGCTGCCATTTCCTCCTCCAGGACATCTTCCTGACCCAGGAAATCAAACCTGTGTCTCCTGGTCTCCTGTGTCTCCTTCACTACAGGTGGATTCTTTACTGCTGAAACACTGGGAAGCCCCAGCAACTAAAGAAAGAAAGTTGCTCAGTCATGTCTGACTCTTGGCAACCCCATGGACTTTAGCCTACCAGGCTCTTCTGTCCATGGAATTCTCCAGGCAAGAATACTGGAGTGGGTTGCCATTGCCTTCTCCAGGAGATCTTCCCAACCCAGGGATTGAACCCAGGTCTCCTGCATTGTAGGCAGATGCTTTACCATCTGAGCCACCAGGAAGTCCAACAACTAAACAACAGATGAATTGCACACAGCCATGAAAATCTAACAGATCTTTGATTATATCCTTATAACACTTCAAGTTCATTACCATATAATAAATTCTTTATTTCCTGGTTCTGGTTTCATATATATTAGTCTTGTTCTCCAGATTGCAAGCACCTTCAGAAATTGGACATACCTTGTATTTCTGTTAAAGAATAACCTTGTGTATTCCCCGTGGGTAAAGAGTACTCTTTACAAAAAATCTAGAGCAAGAATGAGTGAAAAAGGTAAAGATAAATAAAAGTGTATTCTGTGCTAAAACTTTATCTTCTTTGCATCTTGCTATATTCTTATTTAAATGTAAGACAGGTATCATCTGGAGCTTCCTTACCTCTTAAAATTTAGGTAAGACTGCGTGGAAACCTCATTCCATTTCTGTTGAAGGACAAATATGCTTCTTACGTTTCAAAAAATTCTATGTATACTGACATTCTTATGGTCACCCTGCCCCTAAATTTCTGCTTCTTCCATTTGGGAATCTTCTTGCTACCTAAGAGGTCTGCCCTATATCTTTCTAGACATGAAACTTGACTAATGTATCAATTTCAGAATAGGAACTCTTATTCTAAAAAAGTAATATATCTTAGTAAAGATTTGGAGTGAAAGAAGAGTGAGAACTCTACTTTTCAATTTGTAGTATCTATTTAGTTTTCCTACTACTGCTACTAAGTCACTTCAGTCATGTCCGATTCTGTGCAACCCCACAGACGGCAGCCCACCAGGCTCCCTTGTCCCTGGGATTCTCCAGGCAAGAACACTGGAGTGGGTTGCCATTGCCTTCTCCAATGCAGGAAAGTGAAAAGTGAAAGTGAAGTCGCTCAGTCGTGTCCGACTCTTAGCGACCCCATGGACTGCAGCCCACCAGGCTCCTCCATCCATGGGATTTTCCAGGCAAGAGTACTGGGGTGGGGTGCCATGGCCTAAGGTTCTGTAATTCAGTCAGTTACCATTTCTGTGTCTTGTCTCTCCCTACTCCTCACCCTCCCCTACTTTTCCTCTTTACACCTAACTCTCAGTCATCTTTTACATAGGTCATCTAAAAAAATGTTCAACATTGCCTTGATTAGTGAAACACTTCAGTCTTATGAAAGTATTTTTTCAGTAAACATCAGCTATCTCCATATGAGAAACCTGGCTGCAAATAAAATAACACAACTTTATTCTCATTTCATTAACACATGTAGTCTGTAACTTCTCTATATAATCCATACCTTAAAATGTGGTTTAAAAATAAGTCATAAAAGGTTTTATAGATTATAAAATGAGTTCATTGTAATCAGTTTCTCAAAATTTACCTGAAAATACAAGTTTACTTCTGTGCTAGTCACTGTAGATTCCCTTCATTTTACGTGAGGGAATATAAATCTACCCACACTCTAATATCAATTCCTGGCCACCAAGAGAGAGAGAAAAGTGTGATCCCCTCCCTTTAAAACTACACTTTCAAAAAGTCAGATACAACACTTTGCTGCTTCCATGCACTTTGATAGAATATTTTTAACATTTACCCTAAGTTGACTTATTAATTGGCCAGTATTAAGTCAGCAAACAGGATACAAGCAGAAGCTTAAAATGCTTGGAGATTTTAAATTGATTCTCTTGAGATGGGCTTGGAACTCTGAGGCCACTATGTAAACACGCTCAAGCTATCCTGTTGCAGGATTTGAGAACCTGTGGAGGAGAACATCCTCTCCGATCATCCCCAGTTAACATTCCGCTTGACAACCACTAGCCATGTGAGCGAGACCTTCCTGGATCATCTAACTACCAGCTGACAAGCTAGCTGAACACATCAATAAAAGAGCTCAAGCAAGATCAGTCAAACCAGTACAGACCACCTCTGAGCCAAACCACAGAATTCTATACTAAGTTGTTTTTGCTGTTTTAAGCCAACATTTTAGAGGCAAAATTAGCAAACAATACCATTGATCAGAACTTAAATTACATATCTATACCTAACTGCCAGGGAGGCTGAAAAATGTAGTTATTGTCTATGATCACATGGCCAAATAATATTTAAATTTCTATTAATGATGTGGAACAAAAATAATGAGGTAGAACTACTATCTCTAATAACAAATATATGTTCATACTTTAAGCAGTAGGAGCTTTTCAGCTCTTTAAGGCTGAAAACACAATCTTGGTTGCATAAGTTTTGGTCTTGCATGCTTTCAGCCACATGAACAATGAGGGGAAAGGAGGCCCCCATGAGCTACAGTTAGAAACTTGGAAATACTTTTGATTAGCTTGGCTTGGGTTATATCTTTTCTTTTTTTAGTTTCTTAAGGTGGAGGTTTTTCTTTTACAATATAGAAAATTTAGAGCTTTTAATATCTTAACTCTGTGTGTGTGTGTGCATGTGTTAGTCACTCAGTAATGTCCAACTCTTTGCAACCCCATGGATTGTAGCTTGTCAGGCTCCTCTGTTCCTGGAATTTTCCAGGCAAGAATACTGGAATGGGGTTGTCATGCCCTTCTCCAGCAGATCTTCCCAAACAAGGGATGGAACCTGGGTCTCCTGCATTGCAGACAGATTTTTTACCATCTGAGCCACCAGGGTGGGCCAATACTTTATTAATTACTACTATACCAGTATCCCACAGTTTTGATAAGTTGTGTTTTCAATTTAACTCAATTCAAAATAACTTATAATTTCCCTTCTATTTCCTATTTGACCCTTAGTTTATTTAGTTGTCAAATAATCAAGGATATTTCAGAGATTTCCTTATTATTGATTTCCAATTTTATTTAATGATTTCAGTCAGACAACATACTTTAATGACTTCCATTCTTTTAAATGTATTGAGACTCATTTTATGGACCAGAATTTGACCCATTTTGAGAGGTGCTTTGTGTAGATTAGAAAAATATGCATATTCTTCTGTTGTTGACTTGAGTGTTCTGTAAATGTCAATTACTTCATCAAGTCGGTTGATCGTGCTTAGCTTTTCTGTCAATTCATTCTATTAATTACTAAGAAAAGGATATTGAATTTTTTACCTTTAATCATGGAGTTTTATACTTCTCCTTTCATTTCTGTCAATTTTTTACTTGTACAGTTGCACAAATTCAGTTGTTTGGTGCATAAATATGCTGTGATGGAGAATTCTAAGAGCTCTACATAGCAAGTATTTAGAATTTCAAATCCCTTTTTAAACCTACACAGTCAGGCACACTCATATTCCAGCATGACATCAGTCTTATTGCCAAAAAAACTAAATTAACCAGCTCAATTATATTAGACCATCAACAGCTGGGGAATGGATGAGGTACAAGGCAGAAATTGAAGGATTACGTGAAAGTGCATATACTAAGATTAAGTTCAAGTGTATGTGTACCTTCATGCCCTGCCACACTGTTTCTAGAAAGCCACAAGCCAGACTTATTTTCTATAAAAAGGAAACTGGAAGAGAAAAGCTATAGATATAAGATCTCTAGACTGATTCCTGGAACTCTGACCCCTACAAAGCTCACTTGCAGCTTGTACACACAAGAATAAAGTAAATTTAGAAGCCTTTCATAAGTATATTGTAGAATTAAGAAGCCTTTAACCAGTTTATTATACAGAGCAGGCAGCAAATTTCCAACATGAAAATCCAGGACCAAGAAAGAAAAAGGAGAATAAATAATAATTTATGAGAAGAAAGGAATGCAGAGAACAGAAATATAAGCAACCAACCAATAATGAATGAAACACCATTGTAGCTATTATCTCCAGAAAGTTATGATAAATCTTGTATTCATTCAAAAACACAGAACAGAATAAACCTAGGAAACAACTTGTTAAGGAAATAACTACTGAATATTGAAAAACAGGCCAAATAAACACCTCAAGCAAAAGACTGTAACAAAAAGCTAAGAAAGAATAATAACAGAGAGGAGGAAAAATGAAGTGATTCATATAGAATTTCCAGGAGGAAAAACTTAGGGAGAAAGTTATCAAAGCATTAATAAAAAATAAACATTTTCTTTACATGAAGCCATAATTTAAAAGGTTTACCATGTGCTAGAAAAATCAATGGGGAAAAAAAGAAATGATATCAAGGTAAAATCTCATGAAGCAAAGACTAGGAAAAAAAAAAATATCTAGAGACCAACAAGTAATATATAACAGAAATACAGAATATCACTGAAAAGTTCTGCAATATTATTGTAAGCCAGAAATCTACATCATACCTTCCAAGCAATTAATAAAATTTTCAAATTATTAAAACAATATGCTCTGAATTATGAATAAACATATTTCAAATAATTGGGAGCAATACCGTCTAAATTTAACTCCCACTCCATTTGGGAAATGCATGACTCTTCATTTCAAAGGAGAAGAAACTAAATCTTAAATCAAGTTATTTAATGAGGAACAAACAGCTAGCTATACATATCCATGCTCATAACCATAGTGCTAAGTTCACACAGCTTGTGATAAACTACAAATCTAATAAGCAGCAATGGGAAGAGTGCTAGAACCAAAGAAGGTCAAGGTAATGGCCATTACCTGAGTTGGCCCCACACTGGAAGAATAGGCAAGCAGTCCATTTACTAATTCATCAATTTCTCTGAATAGTACTGATGTTTTGTAACAGCTGCTATATACTACCCAGTAACCATACTCAGGACCTCCCTATTCTGAATCATACTGCAAAAGTCTGCTACCCCAGGTTCTACAGTAGTGGTGGATACACACAGTCAATTGTGTGATAATTGAAACAATGAATTTGGCAGGAAGATTAGTGACAGTAAGAAAGTAAGACTCTGCAACCATTATCCTAGTCCCAGCTTCTTAGTCATCTTCTACATTAAGAGATAAAATTCTATAAGCGTGATCTGAGGCACAAATAATCCATATATGATTTCTCTTGTGTGTATAAAAATAGCACTTAGAGAAAATATAAAGTATGAGCTAAAAATTAATAATTTAGGTGAGTACAGTCAATATTTATCAGAGGTTCTCTGTGTAATTAGACATTATCTTTTAATAAATTCAAAGCAATACTTTTAAAACAGAAGAAATATCTGTCTTCCTAAGCACTTATTTGGCTTGTGGTAGAGAAAAATCTAATGTTCTATAGATTACATCTTTTTTATAGAACTCACTAAAAGCCAAGGAGGTAATGTGGATGTTGCCAAACAAAGTAAGAATTTGAAAAGCACACTTAAAAGTTTAAGAACAGAAAGTCTGCACTGGAAATTAAATTAGATTTTCAGGGTTTTGTTTGAAAAGAAAAGAAATAAAAATGAGGGCCAAAAAAGACCCCTTTTAATTAATGAGCACAATTTTGAGGAATATTCATGTCTTTTACAGCAATGACTAGAGATTTTTTAATAGAAATTCTTTAACTCCTTTTTTTCCTCATTCAAGAACTCGTTCATTCATTCTGTTATCAACAAATGTTTGATCCCATACAACCATATGGTATGTACCTTGTGAGTTTCATGAGGTCATATCATGCAAGCAGTACCTCTCAGTTTCTACCACTCCTTCCCTCAGAATTGCCAACATTACTCAGAAATTGTATGCAAAGTTATATAGCAATTGACCACCAAGTACTATCAATTCTAAGCAATGCTTATAATATACTGCCTCTCTCTGCTGGGATAAATTGCCAACAAAGGTCCATATAGTCAAAGATATGGTTTTTCCAGTAGTCATGTATGGATGTGAGAGTGGGACCATAAAGAAAGCTTAGCAACCAAATAAATGATGCTTTCATACTATGGTGTTGGAGAAGACTCTTGAGAGTCCCTTGGACAGCAAGGAGATCCAACCAGTCCATCCTAAAGGAAATTAACCCTGAATATTCATTGAAAGGACTGGTGCTGAAGCTGAATCTCCAATACTCTGGCCATCTGATGCAAAGAGCCAACTCATGGGAAAAGACCCTGATGCTGGGGAAGACTGAAGGGAGGAGAAGGGGACAACAGAGGATGAGACGGTTGGGTGGCATCACCAACTCAATAGACAGGAGTTTGGGCAAACTCTGGGAGATGGTGAAGGATAGGGAAGCCTGCGTGCTGCAGTCTAGGGGGCCACAAGAGTCAGACAAGACTTAGGGACTAAACAACAACAATCTCTCCATTTGGTACACCACTGTGTCACTTTCTTGCTCAAAGATACTCAGTAGCTCCCTCTTGTCTACCTAACAAAGTCCAGACTCCACTATGTGGCCTCAATACGCCTCTTTAGTGTCATGTTTGGAGAAGGCAATGGCACCCCACTCCAGTACTCTTGCCTGGAAAATCCCATGGGTGGAGGAGCCTGGTAAGCTGCAGTCCATGGGATCACTAAGAGTCGGACACGACTAAGCGACTTCACTTTCCCTTTTCACTTCCATGCATTGGAGAAGGAAATGGCAACCCACTCCAGTGTTCTTGCCTGGAGAATCCCAGGGACAGGGGAGCCTGGTGGGCTGCTGTCTATGGGGTCGCACAGAGTTGGACACGACTGAGGCTACGCAGCAGCAGCAGCAACATTATCATCCTACCTCGGTGATGGCCTCAGAGTTTCCACTAGAAGGGCTGGATGGCAGCAATCTGGATGGAACTGTTGCTTGGGGACTGTTTTGTAGCTACATTTACATTGAAAACACAATTCTCCTTTAAGTTATTAATCATTTTTAATGGCTTTGTGGAAGACAATGGTTGGAAGAGAAAATGATCATATGGAGGCGAGGGAACTGATGTCTGTCAAGCAATATTTTCTGTCTCCACTGCCCATACAGTATTACATTTTCTGTAAATAACAATATCTTTATCTCTTTTATGACTTTCATGATTTTTTTTCATCTTGCACTACTTTCAACCTTTATTACAATTTTGAACAGAATAATAAGAACATGCATGGATCCTTGTTTTGTTCCAGATGTTACAGGGAAAATGTTTATTGTAAGTATGATGTTAAGTTTCTTTGCAGAAACCTTTTCCAGATTAAGTTTTCTTCTGTTTCTAGTATGCAGAGCATATTTATCACAAACAAGTTTTATATTTTTCAGATGTTTTTCAATATTTATCAAGATTATTATATGAGATTCGTGTTGTTTATTGCATTAATTGATTCTTAAATGTTAAACTCACCTTGCATTCTTGGAACAAATGCAGATCAGTCAGGATGCATCCCCTTTATTATACATTTCAGAATTGAACTTGTTAAAATATTGTTAAGATATTTTACATTTATGTCCATACGGAATATCTGACATGTTTGAATGGACTTGTTTTTAAATGTTTTGTCATGTTATGGGATTAAGGTTAAGTAGCCATCACAAAATGGTTTGGAAAGTATACATTCTTCCTCAGTTTCTTAAAAGAACTTATTAGGACTTATGTGATTTATTCCTTTACTAATGTTATCAGAGAACTTACCAATGAAGCCATCTGGGCCTGAAATTTTCCTTGATGAAAGAAAACTGAAGTTTGATTACAAATTCAATGTCTTTAATTTATAGGAATGTATTGAAGCTTTGGAAAAGAAATGCAAAAAGGAAAATGGCTGTCTGGGGAGGCCTTACAAATAATTGTGAAAAGAAGAGACACAAAAAGCAAAGGAGAAAAGGAAAGATATAAGCATCTGAATGCAGAGTTCCAAAGAATAGCAAGAAGAGATAAGAAAGCCTTCCTCAGCAATCAGTGCAAAGAAATAGAGGAAAACAACAGAATGGGAAAGACTAGAGATCTCTTCAAGAAAATTAGAGATACCAAGGGAACATTTCATTCAAAGATGGGCTCGATAAAGGACAGAAATGGTATGGACCTAACAGAAGCAGAAGATATTAAGAAGAGGTGGCAAGAATACACAGAAGAACTGTACAAAAAAGAGCTTCACAACCCAGATAATCACGATGGTGTGATCACTGACCTAGAGCCAGACATCCTGGAAGGTGATGTCAAGTGGGCCTTAGAAAGCATCACTACGAACAAAGCTAGTGGAGGTGATGGAATTCCAGTGGAGCTATTCCAAATCCTGAAAGATGATGCTGTGAAAGTGCTGCACTCAATATGCCAGCAAATTTGGAAAACTCAGCAGTGGCCACAGGACTGGAAAAGGTCAGTGTTCATTCCAATCTCAAAGAAAGGCAATGCCAAAGAATGCTCAAACTACCACACAATTGCACTCATCTCACACGCTAGTAAAGTAATGCTGAAAATTAAAAGACGTTTACTCCTTGGAAGGAAAGTTATGACCAACCTAGATAGCATATTCAAAAGCAGAGACATTACTTTGCCAACAAAGGTTCATCTAGTCAAGGCTGTGGTTTTTCCAGTAGTCATGTATGGATGTGAGAGCTGGACTGTGAAGAAGGCTAAGCGCGAAGAATTGATGCTTTTGAACTGTGGTGTTGGAGAAGACTCTTGAGAGTCCCTTGGACTGCAAGGAGATCCAACCAGTCTATTTTGAAGGAGATCAGCCCTGGGATTTCTTTGGAAGGAATGATGCTAAAGCTGAAACTGCAGTACTTTGTCCACCTCATGCGAAGAGTTGACTCATTGGAAAAGACTCTGATGCTGGGAGGGATTGAGGGCAGAAGGAGAACAGGACGACAGAGGATGAGGTGACTGGATGGCATCACTGACTCAATGGACATGAGTCTGAGTGAACTCTGGGAGTTGGTGATGGACAGGGAGGCCTGGCATGCTGCGATTCATGGGTTCGCTGATTCCTAGAATGTCGACATTCACTCTTGCCAACAGTGAGCACCAAAGCAGCAGTCTTTTTGAACTGATTTAATATTAGAGCACTTATATTATTCAGCATCTGAATGTAAATTCTGGAAATAAACTGGTTTTAGTATTTTTTTTAAATGCTGTTACAAAACATCTAAACATTTGCAGCTGCTGGTGCTTCTAAGAAAAAAATGTTTATATCTCTATTTGTCTATGTATCTATGTATATTTGTATCTATCTTTGTACAATATATATATATATCTTTTTACAATATATTCTCTTTGTTAGGAGCTTGCTGCTGCTGCTAAGTCACTTCAGTCGTGTCCAACTCTGTGTGACCCCATAGACGGCAGCCCACCAGGCTCCCCTAAAATGTGGACTTCAAGAATTATTACATTTTTCTTATAGACACACAATGACTTCTTTCCTCAAGCTTCTGCCTCTCTAGAGAAGAAAAGTCTACCTTAATGTAACAGGCCACCTTTGTGAAGGTACTCATTCCACTTCAAAAATAAATAAATGAATCTGCAGTGGTTTCTGCCACCAATAAATGCCATGAATTGGAGAATGCCAGGTGAATAATGTACATCATATACTTGTTTCCATTTAAGTGTTTTGTGATACTGCTGTTTATCATCTTGCTCAGCTGTCGAAAATATTCATTTGAGAAGAAAAGCTTCTACACTGGTGTAAGATGCAGATGTCTTTTCTTTTCCATTCTACAAGGCCTGTCATTTGTTAGGCTGGTATATTTTTATAACTCCCTCCCCCTCCAAAAGGCATTTCTGAGAAACTGTTCTCTAAACTTCCCCGCCATAATCTCTCAGGAGAGTGCAAAAAGGTAAAATTCTGAAGCATGCTCAAAGTGTTAGTAGGAATGGAATACATTTTTCTTCTCTATCTTTTAAGTGTTCAAGACAGTGTGTAAAGAGGTTCCCCACATACTGTTGTTCCCAGCAATGGTTACATACTTGAATGGTTTTTTAAGAGAAAGTACTATAATTATAGTCCTTCTAGTTCTCAAAGGGGTATAATTTCATATTGCATCATCCTTTCCCCTTCAGGTTAGGTCTATTTCGCTCAGAGATTATAAGCTATAACTGGTAAAAGATGCATACAATATGTCACACCATGTAAAATTAGAGTACTTCATAAATGTCATCTGAATGGCACAACTATACAGGGTGGTCTTATTGTAATTTGCTGCAAAATTACTATAGTGGTTATTAAGAGGACGGTTTTTTGACTTCATCAAAATGAAAGATCTCACAGTAACATAAAAAAAATATTTCCAAAATGAAAAAAATGCATTCTCTGTGTGTGGCTATTTTTTTTAATAGAATAGAAATAGGCTTTTAGGAAAGTTAATTCATTTGATTTAATAATCATTTTGTTTTATTTCAGTAAAAGTGATGAAAGCTTCTGTGCAGTTACACAATAGAATGTTTGCCTACTATAGTGCTAGTTTATTGAACCAGTGAAAAATGTGAATTCCAAATATATTAAGAAAGGAAGGTGCTTATATGAGGTGATTAAAAAAAATAGACTTTTTAAAAGTACTTCTATAAAATATTCAAATTAGCTTATGTGTAAGATAATAACCTCAATCCTTGGTATACATGAAGCACAAAAAGGCTACATTAACCAGTCAATGGCACCCCACTCTAGTACTCTTGCCTGGAAAATCCCATGGACAGAGGAGCCTGGTAGGCTGCAGTCCATGGGGTTGCTAAGAGTCGGGCATGACTGAGCAACTTCACTTTCCCTTTTCACTCTCATGCACTGGAGAAGGAAATGGCAACCCACTCCAGTGTTCTTGCCTGGAGAATCCCAGGGACGGGGGAGCCTGGTGCGCTGCCATCTATGGGGTCACATAGAGTCGGACACTAAAGCAATTTAGCAGCAGCAGCAACAGCAACCATTCAATATCACTCAAATTTCCATTTGAGAATTGTATTGGTTCTAAGAAATTATTTTGCCACTGAATTATATACACATTATTTCCTAAATATTTAGGATTTGTTAATAGTTTAATTAAATTAGTAGGATTTGGAATAATAAGCCCAAAACAAATGGACGTTTTCTTTCTACTTTTGGATCGTGTACATAAATATCCAGTTTAGCAGCCTGCTGTGGATTTTTTTTATGTGCCAGGCTCAGTAAGACCCAGTGTCTCTAAACTCGAGTTGGACTTTGGAAATAAATATTACAATTCTGAATTTCTTCTCTACCCCACTATTTCTTGTGTGATCTTACAGGTGTTACCTAATTTCTCTGAGGTTCATTGCCCTTAACAACACAATGGACAAGTCAATAACTACCTCACCAACTTTGGTAAGAACTGAATTATCAGATAGCAGAAGACTGTATGATATAAACTGTAGCAAGATATTTTTTGATCCACCTCCTAGAATAATGAAAATGAAAACAAAAATAAACAAATGGAACCTAAATAAAATCTTTTGTAAACAAAAAGACAACTCTCAGAATAGGAGAAAATATTTGCTACCAAAGCAACCAACAAGAGACTAATCTCTAAAATATATGAACTCATGCAGCTCAATGTCCAAAAAAATACACAATCCTATCAAAACATGGGCAGAAGATTTAAATAGACATTTCTCCAAAGACTACATACAGATGGCTAAAAAGCACGTGAAAAGATGCTCAACATCACTATTAGATAAATACAAATCAAAACTATATTGAGGTATCATCTCACACCATTCAAAATGGCCATCATCAAAATAAAAAAAAATCTACAAACAATAAATGCTGAAGACGATATGGAGAAAAGAGAATCCTCCTCCATTGTTGGTGGGAATGTAAATTGCTACAGCCACTATGGAGAACAGTATGCTGCTGCTGCTAAGTTGCTTCAGTCGTGTCCAACTCTGTGCGACCCCATAGACGGCAGCCCACCAGGCTCCCCCATCTCTGAGGACAAGAACACTGGAGCGGGTTGCCATTTTCTTCTCCAATGCAGGAAAGTGAAAACAGTATGCGATTCCTTAAAAAACTAAAAACAGAGCTACCATATAACCCTGCAATCCCACTCCTGGGCATATATCCAGAGAAAAACTGAAAAGATATATGCACCCCAATGTTCATTGTAGCACTGTTTACAATAGACAAGACATGGAAACAACCTCTATGTATCAACAAAGGAACGGATAAAGAAGACACACACACACACACACACACACACACACACACACACACACAATGGAATATTACTCAGCCATTAAAAAGAATGGAATAAGGCCATTTGTAGCGACATGGATGGACCTAGTGTGTTATACTGATTGAAGTAACTCAGAGTTAAGGAGAAATATCATATGACATAGCTCACCTGTGGAATCTAAAATAAATGATACAAATGAACTGACTTACAAAACAGAGAGAGACTCACAGACTCAGAAAATGAACTCATAGTTGCTGTGGGAAGGGACAGCTAAGGACATTGGGAAGGTCGTGTGTACACCGCTATATTTAAAATGGGTAACTAACAAAAACCTATTGTATAGCACACAGAACTCTGCTCAATGTTATGTGCCAGTCTGGATGGGTGGAAGGTACTGGAGGAGGATAGATATTTGTATATATATGGCAGAGGAGTCCCTTCACTGCTCACTTGAAACTATCACAACATTGTTAATTAGCTACACTTCAATACAAAATGCTTTTGATGTTAAAAAATTAAATTTAAATTTAAAAACAGAACTGAATTAATTGATTAAACATACTTGGCATAATCCTTTGTATACAGCAAGTGCAAAATAAATTGGGTATTTATTGGGTATCATAAAGAGTGTATGAGACTCTTACAGACTAGTTTCTGTCCTCATGCATTTTTAACAGTATGTCATCCATCTGCCAATCTGTCATACACATTTCACAATGCAGCACTCCCACAGATGGCACCAAAAGTGTGTGTGGGTAGATCAAGGTACAGACTGGTTCTGCAGCCCACCAGAAGCTGAAGAACACTCCCCAGTTCTGCAGAAGACTGGAGGAGCTAGTCTCTTGCCATGGATTTGCCCTTGATCATGGGAGCACACCTGCTTTTGGAAACGCTCATCACATTGGTCTGGTGTGCCAAGAAGAAATGAGACTGGCTATGGTTTTTTCCTGAATAAATCAGTATCATCAAAAACACATGGCAAAGGTCAGTACAATGTATTGACTAATATTTAAAATGTAATATATCTATATATAAATACTACATCTATATATAAATACAGTTTTTACTTTTTAAAAATTAATTTATTTAAATTGTAGGCTAATTACTTTATAATATTGTGGTGGGTTTTGCCATGAATCGGTCACAGGTGTACATGCATCCCCCCATCCTGAACCTCCCTCCCGTCTCCCTCCCCATCCCATCCCTCAGGGATGTCTCAGTGCACTGGCTTTGAAGCCCTGTTTCATCCATCAAACTTAGACTGGTCATCTATTTCACATATGGTAATATATATTTCAATGCTATTCTCTCAAATCATTCCACCCTTGCCTTCTCCCACAAGGTCCAAAAGTCAGTTCTTTTCATCTGTGTCTCTTTTGCTGTCTTGCAATATAGGGTTGTCATTACCATCTTTATAAATTCCAAATATACGCATTAATATACTGTACTGGTGTTTTTCTTTCTGACTTATTTCACTCTGTATAATAGGCTCCAGTTTCATCCACCTCATTAAAACTGATTCAAATGTGTTATAGCTGAGTAATACTCCATTGTGTATATGTACCACAGCTTTCTTATCCATTCATCTGCTGATGGTCATCTAGGTTGCTTCCATGGCCTAGCTACTGTAAACAGTACTGCAATGAACATTGAAGTACAAGTGTCTCTTTCAATTCTGGTTTCCTCAGTGTATATGCTCAGCAGTAGGACTGCTGGGTCATATGGCAGTTCTATTTCCAGTTTTTTAAGGAATCTCCACACTGTTCTCCATAGTGGCTGTACTAGTTTGCATTCCTGCCAACAGGGTAAGAGGGTTCCCTTTTCTCCATACCCACTCCAGTATTTATTGTTTGTAGACTTTTGCTAGCAGCCATTCTGACCAGCGTGAGAGGGTACCTCATTGTGGTTTTGATTTGCATTTCTCTGATAATGAGTGATGTTGAGCATCTTTTCATATGTTTGTAAGCCATCTGTATGTCTTCTTTGGAGAAATGTCTGTTTAGTTCTTTGTCCCATTTTTTGATTGGTTCATTTATTTTTCTGGTATTGAGCTGCATGAACTACTTGTGTATTTTGGAGATTAATTGTCAGTTGCTTTGTTTGCTATTGTTTTCTACCATTATGAAGGCTGTCTTTTCGCCTTGCTTATGGAGAAGGAAATGGCAACCCACTCCAGTACTCTTGCCTGGAAAATTCCATGGATGGAGGAGCCTGGTGGGCTACAGTCCATGGGGTCACAAAGAGTCGGACACAACTGAACGACTTCACTTAATAGTTTCCTTAGTTGTACAAAACCTTTTAAGTTTAATTAGGTCCCATTTGTTTATTTTTGCTTTTATTTCCATTACTCTGGGAGGTGGGTCATAGAGGATCTTGCTGTGATTTATGTCGGAGAGTGTTCTGCCTATATTTTCCTCTAGAAGTTTTATAATTTCTGTCTTACATTTAGATCTTTAATCCCTTTTGAGTTTATTTTTGTGTATGGTGTTAGAAAGTGTTCTAGTTTCATTCTTTTATATGTGGTTGACCAGTTTTCCCAACACCACTTGTTAAACAGATTGTCTTTTCTCCATTGTATATTCTTGCCTCCTTTGTCAAAGATAAGGTGTCAATAGGTGCATGGATTTATCTCTGGGCTTTCTATTTTGTTCCACTGATCTACATTTCTGTCTGTGTGCCAGTACCATACTGTCTTTGTAGTATAGTCTGAAGTCAGGCAGGTTGATTCCTCCAGTTCCATTCTTCTTTCTCAAGATTGCTTTGGCTACTTGAGGATTTTTGTGTTTCCATACAAATGGTGAAATTATTTGTTCTAGTTCTGTGAAAAATACCACTGGATGTTTGCTAGGGATTGCACCAAGTCTATAGATTGTTTTGGGTAGTATATCATTTTCACTATATTGACCCTTCCAAGCCATTAACATGGTATATTTTTCCATCTATTTATGCCATCTTTGATTTCTTTCATCAGTGTTTTGTAGTTTTCAATATATAGGTCTTTTGCTTCTTTACGTATATTTTTTCCTAAGTATTTTATTCTTTTCATTGCAATGATGAACGGGATTGTTTCCTTAATTTCTCTTTCTGTTTTTTCATTGTTAGCGTATAGGAATGCAAGGGATTTCTGTGTAATTTTCTAGCAATTTTCTGGTGGTGTCTTTAGGGTTTTCTATGTAAAGTATCACGTCACCTGCAAACAGTGAGAGTTTTACTACTTTACAATCTGGATTCCTTTTATTTCTTTTTCTTCTCTGATTGCTGTCACTAAAACTTTTAAAACTATGTTGAATAGTAGTGGTGAGAGTGGAAACTCTTGTCTTGTTCCTAACTTTAGGGGAAATGCTTTCAATTTTTCGCCAGTGAGGATAATGTTTGCCATGGGCTTATCATAGATGGGTTTTATTATGTTAAAGTACGTTCCATCTATGCCTGTTTTCTGGAGGATTTTTATCATAAATGGGTGTTGAATTTTGTCAAAGGCTTTGTCTGCATCTACTGAGATAATCATATGGTTTTTATCTTTCAATTTGTTAATGTGGTATATCACATTGATTGATTTGTGAATATTAAAACATCTTTGCATCTCTGGGATAAAGCCTACTTGGTCAGGATGTATGATATTTTTAATATGTTGTTGAATTCTGTTTGTTAGAATTTTGTTGAGGATTTTTGCATCTATGTTCATCAGTGATATTAGCATGTAGTTTTCTTTTTTTGTGGCATCTTTGTCTGGTTTTGGTATTAGGGTGATGGTGGCCTCATAGAATGAGTTTTGGAGTTTATCTTCCTCTGAAATTTTCTGGAAGAGTTTGAGTAGGATAGGTGCTAGCTCCTCTCTAAATTTTTGATAGAATTCATCTGTGAAGCTATCTGGTCCTGGGCCTTTGTTTGTTAGAAGATTTTTTAATACAGTTTCTATTTCCATGCTTGTGATGGGTTTTAAGATTTTCTATTTCTTCCTGATTCAGTTTTGGAAGGTTATACTTTTCTAAGAATTCATAAATTTCTTCCAAGTTGTCCATTTTATTGGCATATAGTTGCTGATAGCAGTTTCTTATGATCTTTTGTATTTCTGTATTGTGTATTTCTGTATTGTCTGTTGTGATTTCTCCATTTTCATTTCTAATTTTGTTGATTTGATTCTTCCCCTCTCCTTTTTTTTCTTGATCAGTCTAACTAATGGTTTGTCTATTTTATTTATCTTCTCAAAGAATCAGCTTTTAGTTTTGTTAATGTTTGCTACAGTCTCCTTTGTTGTTGTTGTTGTTTTTCATTTATTTCTGCTCTGATTTTTATGATTTATTTCCTTCTACTAACTTAGGGGTTCTTCTTCTTTTTCTAGTTGCTTTAGGTATATAGTTAGGTTATTTAATTTTTCTTTTGTTTCTTGAGGTAAGCTTCTACTGCTATGAATCTCCCTCTTAGCGCTGCTTTTACTGAATCCCATAGGTTTTGGGTTGTTGTGTTTTCACTGTCATTTGTTTCTATTCATATTTTGGCTTCATTTTTGATTTGCCTATGATCTGTTGGTTATTCAGAAGCATGTTGTTCAGCATGTTGTGTTTTCACTGTCATTTGTTTCTATTTATATTTTGACTTCATTTTTTATTTCCCCATGATCTGTTGGTTATTCAGAAGCATGTTGTTCAGCCTCCATATGTTTGTATTTTTAACATGTCTTTTCCTGTAGTTGACATCTAATCTTACTGCATTGTAATCAGAAAAGATGCTTGAAATTATTTGTTTTTTTAAACTTACCAAGGCTAGATTTATGGCCCAGGATGTGATGTATCCTGGAGAACATTCCTTGTACACTTAAGAAAAAGGTGAAATTCATTGTTTGGGGTGAAAGATCCTATAGATATCAATTAGGTATCTGGTCCATTGTATCCTTTAAAGCTTGTGTTTCTTTGGTAATTTTCTGTTTCGTTGATCTATACATATGTGTGAGTGGGATATTAAAGTCTCCCACTATTGTGTTACTGTCAATTTCCCCTTTCACACTTGTTATCATTTGCTTTGTGTATTGAAGTGCTCCTATGTTGGGTGCATATATAATTGTTATATCTTCTTCTTGGATTGATCATTTGATCATTATGTAGTGCCCTTCTTTGTCTCTTTTCATGCCCTTATTTCAAAGTCTATTTTATCTGATATGAGTATGGCCACTTCTGCTTTTGTTTTTTTTTGGTCTCCTTTTGCCTGAAATATCTTTTTCCTGCCTTTCACTTTCAGTCTGTATGTGTTCCTTGGTTCTCTTGTAGACAGCATATATAGGAGTCTTGTTTTTGTATCCATTCAGCCAGTCTTTGTCTTTGGTTGGGGCATTCGACCCATTTACATTTAATCTGATTATTGATAAGTATGATCCCATTGCCATCTACTTTGTTGTTTTGTGTTTGATTTTATAAACATTTTCTGTGTTTCCTGCCTAGAGGAGATCCTTTAGCATTTATTAAAGAGGTGGTTTGGTGGTCCTGAATTCTCTCAGCTTTTGCTTGTCTGTAAAGCTTTTGATTTCTTCTTTATATGTGAATGAGATCCCTGCTAGATATAGTAATCTGGGTTGTAGGTTTTTCTCATTCATCACTTTAAGTATGTCCTGCCATTCCCTTCTGGCCTGAAGTTTCTGTTGAAAGATCAGCTATTATCCTTATGGGAATCCCCTTATGTGTTATTTGTTGCTTTTCCCTTGCTTCTTTAATATTTGCTCTTTGTGTTTGACCTTCATTAGTTTGATTAATATGTTTTGCCTTAGGTTTATCCTGTCTGGGACTCTCTGGGTTTCTTGGACTTGGGTGGCTATTTCCTACCCATTTTAGGGAAGTTCTCAACTATTATCTCCTCAAGTATTTTCTCATGCCCTTTCTTTTTGTTTTCTTCTGAGACGCCTATGATTCAAATATTGGGGCATTTAACATTGTCCCAGAGGTCTCTGAGGTTGTCCTCATTTCTTTTAATTCTTTTTCTTTTTTCCTCTCTGCATCATCTATTTCCACCATTCTATCTTCCACCTCACTTATCTTATTTTCTGCCTCAGTTATTCTACTGTTGGTTCCCTCCAGAGTGCTTTTGATCTCAGTTATTGCAGATCAAAATTATTCATTATTCATTATTAATTGACTATTTTTTATTTCTTCTAGGTCCTAGTTAAACTTTTCTTGCATCTTCTCAGTCTTTGTCTCTAGTCTATTTATCTGTAACTCCATTTTGCTTTCAAGATTTTGGATCATCTTTACTATCATTATTCTGAATTCCTTTTCAGGTAGACTTCCTATCTCCTCTTCTTTTGTTTGGTTTGGTGGGTATTTATCATGTTCCTTTGCCTGTTGAATATTTCCCTGCCTTTTCATTTTGTTTAGATTGCTGTATTTCGGGTATCCTTTCTGTAGGGTGGAAGTTTGTGGTTTATCTTTATTGTGGAGCATGCTTCCTGTGGGTGGGGTTGGACTAGTGGCTTGTCAAGGTTCTGGTGGTTGGAGCTGGATCTCTTCTCTCTGGAGTGCAATGAAGTATCAAATAGGGAGTTTTATGGTGTCTATGGGTTTGGCATGGCTTTGGGTAGCCTGTCTTTTAATGCTCAGCAGGGCTGTGTTCCTGCTTAGCTAGAGAATTAGCATGGTATGTCTTGCACTGGAACTTGTTGGCTCTTGGGCAGAGCTTGGTTTCAGTGTAGGTATGGAGACTTTTGGATGAATTGTTGTTTATTAATATTCCCTGGAGCCAGGAATTCTCTGATGTTCTCAAGTTTTGGAGTTAAGCCTACAGCCTCTGGCTTTCAGTCCTTCTCTTACAGTAGACTCAAGACTTCTCCATCCATACAGCACAGATGATAAAACATCTAGGTTAATGGTGAAGCAATTCTCCACAGTGTGGGACACCTAGAGAAATTCACAGAGTTACACAGAGGAGAGGGAGGAGGGAGACAGAGGTAACCAGGAGGAGAAGAGGTGGAGTCAAAAGGGGAGAGAGCATCTAGCCAGTAATCAGTTCCCTAAGTGTTCTCCACAGCCCAGGACACTCAGAAAGATTCACAGAGTTAAGTAAAGAAGAGAAGGGGGAGGAAGGAGTTTTCAATTTTTAATCATAATCCCAAGAAGATACATATGCATCTATC
The DNA here is from genome assembly GCA_935064755.1 of Tragelaphus eurycerus. Classification (NCBI taxonomy): domain Eukaryota; kingdom Metazoa; phylum Chordata; class Mammalia; order Artiodactyla; family Bovidae; genus Tragelaphus; species Tragelaphus eurycerus. The sequence goes on from CAKXYN010000003.1 coordinate 13,262,339, forward strand.
TATACACACACACACACACACACACACACACACATCTAAGGGCTTCCCTTAGATGGTAAAGAATCTGCCTGCAATGTGGAAGACATGGGTTCGATCCCTGAGTTGAGAAGATCCCCTGAAGAAAGGAACAGCTACCCACTCCAGTAGAATTGTCTGGAGAATTCCATGGACAGAGGAGCCTGGCAAGCTACAGTCCATGGGGCCACAAAGAGTCAGACATGACTGAGCAACTTTCACTTTCACTTTTTCATATATTTCTATTCATATAAATATATATACCTACATATACACACACACACATACATATGTCTTGTACAGTGGCTACTCTGGCTAAAAGTCTTAAAATACTCATATTTTGAAATTGTCTTTAAGATCTATGCTTGCTAAGCACCCACAATTCAAGTTTGCTCTTTATGCTTGTCCTCTTGCCTGGGAGTACCTAGAGGGTCAGTGACTGTTTTCTCACTTACTTGTCCCCGGAGCATCTGTCTCAGAGGTGCTCTTTCCAACTTGCATGTTGGAAAGATGAAGGATAAATCTACAGCCCTCCTCTGCTGACATGTACTGACATGGCTGAAGCAGACCACCTCCCACTGTGGCCTTTGCTGCTGTACAGGGTCCACCCTCAAGTAGGTACCATCATTGGTATTGGTCTGGTAACCCCAAGGTTCTGATGAAAATATATTCTAAAAGATTCTCATTAAACATAAGCCAATCTGTTGTGTATATAAAAGAAAACATCCTTCTCACTGTTAGGCTACCTTCTGTCACATGGGCGTGGGCAGAGATGACTGGTTCCCTATGCAGGTCCATGTTCTTTGTCCCCAGGACACAGCTGTAGCTCGGAAGTATCTTCCTATCCAGGGACTGCATTTGTCTGGCCCTCCATAGACTAGTGTAGCCATGTGACTTGCTCTCCCCAGCAGGATGGTATCAGAAGAGATGTGGGCCCCTTTTGGACCAAGACTTTTTAAAAAGTGAGATTTGTTTCTCCATCTTGTCTTTTCCTTTTCTAGGGAAAGGCAGAGTGACACACTGGAAGGAAGCTATGCCCTGAATTATCATATGGAGAAGAGCCACCAAGCAATGGGAATAGCTGCCTTGGAGGGGTTACAGGAACAAGAAATAAACTCCTATATTGTTTGTGTCACTAGACATCTTGGGGTCCATCTGTTACATATGTTTAGCTTATCGTAACTGCTACCTGTAGCAATGCAATGGATCTTGTACTATCTCACACTTGTCATATCAACAACCAGTTACTACCTAACATGGATCTTGTACTATCTCACACTTGTCATATCAACAACCAGTTACTACCTAACATCACTATCGAAGCTCTCAGTACTGTTGAATCTGGTCTTAGATGCCTGAGGTATCATTACTCAGCCAAGTTTGTATACCCTTACCCTTGAGATGAGTTCATTCCCAAGGAGATTCCAGATGTGTCCAAACATGTGGTACTCAGCTCATACTGAGGATGGATCAGCAACTCAGCACAGTTACTCTTTGACCTATTGTACCTTCAGTTTGCCACAACCTTGGTTCTTGGATAAATTCTTCAGTACAGACCTTTCATCATGCTCAGATCCATATTCTTCTTATTATCACACTTGCACACCTCTCCCACCTTTATTCCTATCTTTATGTCTGGCACTGTATATTATATGGCTAATCAGTTATTGTTCAACACACCAACTGTAAGTAAAGTGCTACCACCCACCTTCCCTTAGGTCTCCGACTGAGATACCATATAACTTACGGTAAAATCTTCATGACCATCTTTAAGCTCTAGGCAAAACTTCCCACCTATTATATCCTTCACCATCCTAATGCTTATAGCTAATAACCATACATCACACTATTCAGGGTCAGTCTCCTCAGAGGCTGAAGAAAACTTATACATCACTTCTACTTGTGCACTTTAATACTAGAGTAACACAAAGAAAGCAGAGCGTGTAAGAATTGATACTTTTGAACTGTGGTGTTGGAGAAGACTCTTAAGAATCCCTTGGACTGCAAGGAGATCCAACCAGTCAATCCTAAAGGAAATCAGTCCTGAATGTTCATCAGAAGGACTGATGCTGAAGCTGAAACTCCAGTACTTTGGCCACCTGAGGTGAAGAACTGACTCATTGGAAAAGACCCTGATGCTGGGAAAGATTGAAGGAGGGAGAAGAAGGGGACGACAAGGATGAGATGGTTGGATGGCATCACTGACTCAATGGACATGAGTTTAAGTAAACTCTGGGAGTTGGTGATGGACAGGGAAGCCTGCAGTGCTGCAGTCCATGGGGTCACAAAGAGTTGGACATGCCTGAGCAACTCAACTGAACACAAAATATAAGGCAACATATTTCTGGAAAATTCATACAGTGACTTCTGGATATGTTGTGACAATTGATGACAAATATTCAGCTCAGAGCAGAGAGAAAGCACTAATGAACTGCAGGAAATAGGTCATTATGCAGAGAAGGTCTATTCTGCTCCATCTTTAAATGTATTTTCTTAAATATTATCACCCAGGCAGAACAATTAATTTTCACATATAGGATACTTATTCCTTATGATTCCATCTTCCTTGGGTCAGATCTAGAAATACTTCCTTCGTGGAAGCCTTTCCATTTCATCTAATTCATCTCAACCACTTGACTCCTGTCTTAATTTATTTTTTTAATATCTCTTAATCATTTCTCTCTCCTCGCTCTATTATAGCTCTATATTGATGTCTTATTGAGTTTTACAATAAATCATTCATCTCTCCTTTTTTGCAATTAAAACTGTATTTTCAGTTTTCAGCCAATTTTTAGATTCCCCCATTCACTGTTTTTTATTTCCATTTTTTAAAAAATGACAAGCTAGATCCTCTAATTCTGAGGACATAGTTTATGCTACACTTCAAGTGTAATTTAAGATGGGTTTAGTAGTGTGGAAAGTTAGATCACCACTTGATTTTAAGATGGAATTCAGAAAATAGGAAAGCGCGAACTCACTCCTGTTGAAGTGGGTACATGTGAGCAGAAAGACACATTCACACTTAGCCCTCACTCGACACAGATTTACATCAAGATACTTCTCTCTATATATCTTTGATAGACAGTGTTATAGCAACTTGGTTATTAAAGACTGTTCCTCAGACAGTAACAAGGCATCACCAGGAAATTTTCACAAATATAGAATCTCAGTGCCTGCTCAAGACTTTCTGAATCAGAGCCTTTCAAAACGACCTCCAAGATATTCAGGGATGAATGTTAAAAGTTTGAGAAGCATTGTGCTGGCTGACCTCCTACATCTTATCTGTTGTGGCATCACTCTCGGTTTCCTAGATCCAAGAACACAGCAAAGTAAGGAGGAAAGAAGGTAAGAGAGATGGAAAAAGTCCCAAGCAGAAAACCACTCAGGCAGCGTTGCTTGAATGCCTTCTGCTTGAGGCAAGTCATGTGCTAGGGACTTTCTCTCAAATCTCCTCACCTCATCAGCATCACCTATGCACATGGCTAAAGCAGGCAGTCCAGGAACATCAGCAAACATGATGGGCAGGGTAAGCGAAGGGGCAGCTTGGAGTTTATTCTCACCTTGGGTCAGGGAAAGCTTGGGATTTCTACATAAATGTATTTTAAGGATGACCACCAAATACCTCAGAATATTTTCTAAAAGCATCATCCATGCCTGAGGCTCTATCTGGTGCTTCTGGACTTAAAGTCTCACTAAACGAGAAAAAGAGAAAGAACTATCAAGCTCTAACTTTGGACAGATATCAAACACTCGGGCATTGAATTCAAAGGAAACAAGAAGAAAACACAGTGACATCCTGGGAAATACATTATTTGTATCTACACATACTATTGCTTCCCAGTTGGTGCAGTGGTAAAGAATTCACCTGCCAATGCAAAGGGCACAAGAGACATGGGTTTGATCCCCAGGTCGGGAAGATCCCTGGGTCATTTCCTACAAATGGCAACCCACTTCGTTCTCTTGCCTAGGAAATCTCTGGACAGAGAAGCCTATAGGGCTACAGTCCGTGGGGTCACAAAGAGTTAGACATGACTGAGACATGCACTTAGACATGCACACACACATGCATACATGCCATTGAGGCCATAAGTAATGGAAATTAAATGGACCTAATTTCCCCAGTACAGTACATTTTCTTTTTACTTTCTTTTCAGCTTAGATATACCTTTTGAGTACTGAAAGGTCTCCCCTTCAAGATACATAAACAAAAATACACAGACACATTTCTATTTACAATTGAAAGCTTTATATGGATGTCCTAAAACTCATCTATCATCTATGGTAGGCTTAGGGATCCCAGGACTCTATATTAAGGATTCTTCAATTATAATGACTCCTCCATTTTTCCTAATAATGGTAATATTATCAATGTGGTTTAGATGGTCTATATATCTTAATTTTGGCATCAGGAGTTTTAGGATCTAGTGACTCAGAGCATTACTTCATGCCATTTTCAAGATCTTGGCATCCATAAGAGGAAGAATTACAACATTTCTTATGGAAGAATAAGGCAAATATGCCATATCTTACAAGATTGGATTGAGTTTCAAATGACAACTGCCAAAGGAAAAAAATTCCCTTCCAGAACTCAAAGCACACAACACAGTCACTCAGGCCATTTGGGGCTGGCTTGGTTCCTAAGTTATAAAATGAGACTTGAACTACTGCCTAATTTCCTTGCATGCTCCCTAATATTATTAAGGATTGAAATTGCATGAATGTTTTAAAAACATCCTTGAATTTAATTTTACAGTTTATAATTCTGACATTGGTGACAGCTTTTTTTAGTGTGTATTCTTTTTTATCCCATTGAAAATGATGGTAAACATTTTTAGAAAACTTTCATAAGATTATTTAGGCAAATGTGTACTTGACACTGCATTTCCACATGCAGTAATAATCTATACACTTTGTATCTGTACTTGGAACATGAGAAAACAAAATACAAATTAGGTAAAATGTGAAAGTGATTTAGAGATGGACAATGTGGAGCTTTTAAATTCATTAAAGCATTCTATCACTATGTACCTTCAGACACCTATAACATACTTCTCCGGCTGCATGGCATCTTTCATGAATATTCTATTTTTTTCATGAGTATAAAAATTATTAACAAAGCTAATTAGAGAAAAATAATACAAAAAAATTAAAACAAAAATTGTTTTAAATATCTTCCCTTTTAGATTTTTTAAATTAGATTTTTGTACATATACACAGGAGTATCTTTTGAAAAATCCTTTTCTTTTCTTGTCCTTCATTTTTCTCTACTCTCACTCCTGAGACCAAAGTACATGTTGTAATATGTCAGTACCATTTTCTTCTTACTACTAAATAATATTTCATTGAGTGAATATATTTTATTTACCCATTTATCAGTTAATGGATATTTGGATTATTTTTACATTTTGACTATTATGAATAAAGCAGCAGTGAACATTCATGAATAAGATTATATGAGGATGTATTTTTCTTTTTGTCTGGATATATAGAAAGGAGTTAAAGTGCTGGGTCATATAGTAACCCTGTATTTAGTATTTAGAGGAACACGAACTTGTCTTCCAAAGAAGGTGCACATTTTACGTTTCAGCCATCAGTCTATGGAAATTCCACTTGCCTCACCTCCTCATCAACTCGTGTACTTTTAATGATAGCTATGTTAGTATGATGTCTCACTAGGCTTTTGATGTACATTTCTCTTATGACAGATAATGTCAAGCACATTTCTTCATATGCTTATTTGCCATTTGTTTATCTTCCTTGGAGCAATGTTTATTTAGGTCTTTTACTCACTTTTAAAACTAGATTGTCTGCCAATTATTAAATTTTAAAGTTGTTCTTTAATTAATTTCTGTTTATTGAAGGATAATTGCTTTATAGAATTTTGTTGTTTTATGTTAAACCTCAACATGAATCAGCCATAAGTATACATATATCCCCTCCCTTTTGAACCTGCCTCCTATCTCCCTCCCCATCCCACCCCTCTAGGTTGATACAGAGCCCCTGCTTGAGTTTCCTGAGCCATTCAGCAAATTCCTGTTGGCTATCTATTTTACATATGGTAATGTAAGATTCCATGTTACACTTTCCATACATCTCACCCTCTCCTCCCCTCTCCCCATGTCCATAAGTCTATTCTTTATGTCTGTTTCTCCATTGTTGCCCTGTAAGAAAATTCTTCAGTACTATTTTTCCAGATTCCGTAAACATATGTTAGAATACAGTATTTATCTTTCTCTTTCTGACTCACTTCACTCTGTATAATAGGTTCTAAGTTCATCTGCTTCATTAGAACTGACTCAAATCCGTTCCTTTTTATGGCTGAGTAATATTCCATCCTGTATATATACCACAACTTCTTTATCCACTCATCTGTCGATGGATATCTAGGTTGCTTCCATGTTCTAGCTATTGTAAATAGTACAGCAATGAACAATGGGATACATGTGTCTCTTTCGATTTTGATTTCCTCAGGATATATGCCTAGGAGTGGGACTGCTGGGTCATATAGTGGTTTTATTTCTACTTTTTTAAGGAATCTCCATACCGTCTTTCATAGTGGCTGTATCAATTTACATTCCCATCAACAGTGCAAGAGTGTTCCCTTTTCTCCACACCCTTTCCAGCATTTATTGTTTGTAGACTTTTTGATGAAGGCCATTCTGACTGGTGTGAGGTGATATCTCATTGTAATGAATTGTAAAGTCTTTTGCCATTTTTTTTTAACATATGCTGGAGACAAGGCTCTTATCAGCTATATGCTTTACAAATACTTTCTCCCATTTGTTGGGTTGTTTTCTTTCATTTTCAAAACAGTGTCAGACTTTATTTTGGGGGGCTCCAAAATCAATGCAGATGGTGACTGCAGCCATGAAATTAAAAGATGTTACTCCTTGGAAGGAAAGTTATGACTAACCTAGATAGCATATTCAAAAGCAGAGACATTACTTTGCCAACAAAGATCCATCTAGTCAAGGCTATGGTTTTTCCAGTAGTCATGTATTGATGTGAGAGTTGGACTGTGAAGAAAGCTGAGTGCTGAAGAATTGATGATTTTGAACTGTGGTGTTGGAGAAGATGCTTGAGAGTCCCTTGGACTGTAAGGAGATCCAACCAGTCCATTCTAAAGGAGATCAGTCCTGGGTGCTCTTTGGAAGGAATGATGCTAAAGCTGAAACTCCAGTACTTTGGTCACCTCATGCAAAAGTCTTGACTACATTAATGGGGATTGTAAAGAGTTGGACACGACTAAGCGACTGAACTGAACGGAACTGAATGATATCCTCAGTAAAACAAATGTTCTAAATTTTAATGAAGTCCAATTAATCCATTCTTTTGTTTGCTTGTGCTGTAGGAGTAATATCTAGAAAGTCACTGACTAATCCAAGGATACGAAGATTTACAACTATTTTATTCTAAGAGTTTTATAGTTTTTGCTCTTATATTTCATTCTTTGTTCTACTTTAATTTTTTGTATATAATATGAAGCAGGAAATTCAACTTCATTTTTTTGTATATCCTATCATTTATTGAACAGAATATTATTTATTTGTCATGGCACTCATCAAAAATCAACTGACTGTAAAAGCAATGGCTAATTTCTAGACTCTCAATTCTATTACAGTATATCTGTATATTGCTCCACAAACCACATCACATTATCTTGATTGTTAAAATATTATTGTAAATTTTAAAACTTAGAAGTGCAGTCTTCTAAATCCGTTCTTATTCAAGACTGTTTTGGCCTTTTTTGAGTGACTTGAGTTTTCATATGAATTTTGAGATCATCATAAATATCTACAAAGAAGCAAACTGGACCTTTAACAAGACTGTATTGACTTTCTAGATCAATTGGGAGAGCATTGTTGTCTTGGCAATATTAAGTCTCTGATACAAAAGCACAGGATTTTTTCTGTTTATTTACATCTATAATTCCTTTCAAAAATTATTTTGATGCTATTTTAATAGTTTTTAACTTCATTTTCAGATTGTTCACTACAAGTATATAAAAATACCACTGATCTCTGTAAATTGATCTTGAATTCCGAAACTTTGTTGACCCTTGTCCATTCTGATAGTATGTTGATATATTCCTTGGAATCTTGGGATTTTCTTTTTACCTACAAGATCATGTTATATACAAAGAAAGTTTTACTTCTTCCTTTGCAATCGGGATGACTTTTCTTTTTCATTTTCTTGCCTAATTTCCCTGGCTGGAACCTACAATACAGTGTTCAATAGAACATTGTTGTCTTATTTCTGACCTTAGGGGAAAAGTATTGTTTTTCACAGAATGTTTTCATTTATAAGTAGGAGGTCAGCAGTAGGTGGGTATTATATAGACATTTGTTTTCAAATTGAAGAAATTTCCATTTGTAGTTTTCTAAGAGTGTTTATCATGAACGTGAGTTAAATTTTGTCAAATACTCTTTCTGAAAACATTATTAATAATCAGGTGACTTTTTCCTTAGCAGAAAATAAGTTGATTGTATTTTTTTATTTTCAAATATTGAAATAATACATTCCTAGAACACAACCACTTTGGTCTTTGTGTTTAACTATTTTGAGAGTCCCTTGGACTGCAAGGAGATCCAACCAGTCCATTCTGAAGGAGATCAGCCCCGGAATTTCTTTGGAAGGAATGATGCTAAAGCTGAAACTCCAGTACTTTGGCCACCTCATGTGAAGAGTTGACTCATTGGAGAAGACTCTGATGCTGGGAGGGATTGGGGGCAGGAGGAGAAGGGGACAACAGAGGATGAGATGGCTGGATGGCATCACTGACTCGATGTATGTGAGTCTCAGTGACCTCCGGGAGTTGGTGATGGACAGGGAGGCCTGGTGTGCTGCGATTCATGGGGTTGCAAAGAGTTGGACACGACTGAGCAACTGATCTGATCTGATTTTAAAATACTGCTGAATAATTCATGTGCTAAAATTTATTAAAATCATTGCTCTTGATTCATGAATGATACTGGTTTGTGTTTTTCTTTCATGCACTGTCTTTGTGTTATTTGCTATTGTCAGTGAAGTGAAGTCGCTAAGTCGTGCCTGACTCTTTGCCACCCCATGGATAGTAGCCTGCACCAAGCTCCTCCGTCCATGGGATTTTCAAGAAAAGAAGTACTGGAGTGAGTGTGTAATTTTCTTGGTTGTCTCACAGCAAGAAAAATTTGGAGTGACAGACCAGCATTATAGCCCTCAGATGGACCAGTGTTACAGCTCTGTGTTACAGCTCAGTTTTATTTAGAAAGTAAAGGAAAATACATCCTCAAGGCGGGAGGGCATGTCAACCCAAAAGACTCAAAGAGAAGAGAGGCCCCTGGCCCAATTTTGGCTCCTCTTTCTACATGCTTTTTCTCCTCCCCCTGGGCCTGCCCTATGTAAACTGGGCTAGCCAGGAGTGCTGTTTGTTTTACCTGAGGTCCTCACTCCAGTCCTCGGACTTTTCTTTGTTCTATTTTTGAGGGCTTTTCCCTTCCTTGTCTTTTAGCCACCACCCTTCTAGACTCCTTTTTCCTATTCTAACTACCTAACACGATCAAGATAATACATTCACAAAATGAGTTAGAATGTCTTCATTTCTTTTCTATTTTCTGTCAAAGATGCAGAACTCACACAAATTACTTTGAAACTGTTTGGTAGAATTCTCCAGTGAAACAATGAGGCATGGAGATTTCATCTTTAGTTGGTTTTTAATTATGAATTCAAATACCTTAATAGTTGTAGAGTTATTCAAATTATCTGTATCATGTTGGGTGAGTTGGCAATTTGCACTTATTGAGGAAATATTTCATTTCATCTAAGCTATAATATGTATGAGTGTAGAGTTACTGGTAGTATTCTCTTATTATTCTTCTGATGTCTGCAAGATCTGAAGTGATACTTCCAGTTTCATTTTTGCTTAGTAATTTGTTTTATTTTTTCTTTGCCAGTCTTGGTACATGTCAATTTAATTTACCTTTCCAGAGATCCATGTCTTTCATTGATTTTTTCTATTGTTTTTCTATTTTGATGTGCATTGATTTCTGCTCTTAGTTTTATTACTTAATTTATTCTGCTTGCTTTGAAGTGACTTTGCTTTTTCTTTTATCTCTTGAGTTGGGAGTTCAGATTATAGTTTTGATACTTTTTTTTTTCTTTTTCAAGTAAGCACTTAGGGTCATAACCTTCCCTTGTGTCCCTGCTTTATTTGCACCCAGGGATTTTCAGATTTCATATTTTTGTATGGTTTTAGTCCTCTTAATTCTTTAAGGTTTGCTGTATGTCCCAGGATATTTTCTGCCTTGTATAATTAATATGTATATTCTGGTATTGTTTAGGGGACTGTTCATCAAATGTCAGATAGATTTTTTGGTTGGAAGATATTTTTTACTTCTGTATTCTTGATGAATTTCTATTGTTCTATCAAATGTTGGATTTTCTTTTGTTTATTTATCCTTTAAGGTCTTAGTTTTTTTTCATATATTTTGCAGTGCTGCTGATTGGTACAAACACATTTACAATTTGTGTGTCTTCTTGCTTGACTGGCTTTTTGATCATTATGTATATATCTTTGTCTCAGGTAATATCTCAGTTTCTATCTCTGATCATCATGTAATATCTCTGTCTCAAATTTTATTTGCTCTGTATTCCACATTATCTGCTATTACTATTGAAACTCTTGCTTTCTTTTTATTAATTTTTGCATAGTATAAGTTTTTCTATCCCTTTTATGTTCAGCCTTAAAGGACATAAATTAATACTTAAAGTGAACTTTTTTCCATAAAAGCAGACAGTGGGTAATGATTGTTTAAATCTGTTCTGTCACTCTTTTTAAATTGCTTTATTAGACCAATACATCTAATGACATTATTGTTAAATTAAGGCTTAATAGACATGCCATTTTATTTTTTTGGTTTTAATTTATTCTATCTGATTCTCAATCTCTATTTACTTTCTCCCTGTATTATTGAAGGTTACTTAAAGATATTTTATTATTTATTTTTTGATTTAACATTTTCTCAGAATTCCATTTTAATTATCTGTTGTATTTTAGAGCACATTTTTATAGCCTTTTAAGTTGTTGCCAGGATATTACATTATATATACATATATTGCTAATTGCTAAGTCACTTCAGTCGTGTCCTACTCTGTGTGACCCCACAGACAGCAGCCCACCAGGCTCCCCCGTCCCTGGGATTCTCCAGGCAAGAACACTGGAGTGGGTTGCCATTTCCTCCTCCAATGCATGAAAGTGAAAAGTGAAAGTGAAGTCGCTCAGTTGTGTCCGACCCTCAGCGACCCCATGGACTGCAGCCTTCGAGACTCCTCCATCCATGGGATTTTCCAGGCAAGAGTACTGGAGTGGGGTGCCACTGCCTTCTCCGTATATACATATATTAAAGTCTGCTATTTTTTTTTTAATTTTACCAATTCCAGTTAAGGATAGAAAAATTACTGCCATATACATTCTCTTACCCTCTCCATTTTAAAAATAATTGTTTTACATATCTCCTCTAATACATTGAGAATCACACTAGTGACCCTCAAAAAATTTTTAAAACTCTAATGGGAAAAATATATTATATTTAGCCATATTTTGACTATTGTTTTTTATGCCTTCCTGGTGTTTCAAGATTCCTTTATGTGTCATTTCCTTTCTGTTCAGAGAAGTTTCTTTAGACAAATTTTAGGTATATGCTTTAGACAAATGTATGGATGCTTTAAAATCCTTATATGATAATTCTAACATCTAAATCACCTTGATACTGATATTGTTGATTGTCCTTTTCCTATTGGAAACTGGACAGTTTGGTGTTATAAGAATCTGAATTTTACTTAACCATTGCTTTAACAGTCAGGCCTCCTATTGAAACTCTTCTGGTGGAAACAGAGGATGTTGCCTCGATATTGCCAGGTGGGTATAGAAATCAACATTCTCCACTCTGGCTCCATTGACCCACCAGGTGCAAGCCTTCATGTTCCCACAGGCAGAACTTGGTGTTTTGGCTCTCCACTAGGACTCTGAAAACACTGCCCAAGCTGGGAGAGGACAAACACCTCCATTTCCACAAGATCTCAAAGGATGCCTATTTATATTGATGATATTAATAGTCAGAGAGGTCATACCTTCTGAAATGTCATTGTCCTAGTGTACAATTCTGCCCCCAAATCAGATTCACTCCATGAGAGGTGGGGAGAGAGACCTAGAGACAGTAATGTACTGAAACAGTCTCCATTGTCCATCCTAGACAGTATATTAAAAAGCAGAGATATGATTTTGCTGACAAAGGTCCATACAGTCAAAGCTATGGTTTTTCCAGTAATCATGTATGGATGTGACCATTAGACCATAAAGAAGGCTGAGCACTGAAGAATTGATGCTTTTGAACTGTGGTGCTGGAGAAGACTCTTGAGAGTCCCTTGAGAGCAAGGAGATCAAACTAGTCAATCCTAAAGGATATCAACCCAGAATATTCATTGGAAGGGCTGATACTGAAGCTCTAATACTTGGGACATCTGATGCAAAGAGCTGACTCATTAGCAAAGACCTTGATGCCAGGAAAGATTGAAGGCAAGAGGATAAGAGGATGATAGAGTATGAGATTGTTGGATGGCATCATCAATTCAATGAATACGAGTGTGAGCCAACTCTAGGAGATAGTGAAGGACAGGGAAGCCTGGCATGCTTCCAGGGGATCACAAAGAGTTAGAAATGACTGAGTGACTGAACAACAATAAAGTTTCCATTGTATGATAAAACCATTCCTCCCAAGTTCACATTCAGTGACATTTCATTGGTAGCTTAAATTGATCATAGTGTGCTTTGGTTTTCTCAGATATGTAGTTTTTAAATATTTACAAGCATAAAACCATCAAAACTACCTCCTACTTCTGTGAAATGGAGTTGAGATAGAAATTTGAGAAAAATTAGATTCTAATTTCTTGCATGTCTGAGATGTACACCTGAGGGGAAAATATGCTATACTTTAGTTCACACGAGTTATAACAAATAAACAAAACTTTGAGAATTGTAACTTTGGTTCATAGTTTTTTAATCAGTTCAGTTCAGTCCAGTCACTCAGTCATGTCCAAATCTTTGCAACCCCATGGACTGAAGCACGCTAAGCTTCCCTGTCCATCACCAACTCCCAGAGCTTGCTCAAATTCATGTCCATCAAGTCGGTGATGCCATCCAACCATCTCATTCTCTGTTGTCCCCTTCTCCTTCTGCCTTCAATCTTTCCCAGCATTGGGGTCTTTTCCAATGCATCATTTCTTCACATCAGGTGGCCAAAGTATTGCAATTTCAGCTTCAGCATCAGTCCTTCCAATGAATATTCAGAACTGATTTCCTTTAGGATTGACTAGTTTGATCTCCTTGCTGTCCAAGGGACTCTCAAGAGTCTTCTTCAACACCTTAAGTTAAAAAACGCTAATTCTTCAGCACTCAGCTTTCTTTATGGTCCAACTCTTATAGCTTTGACTAGATGGACATTTGTCGGCAAAGTAATGTCTCTGCCTTTTAATATGCTGTTTAGTCATAGCTCTTCTTCCAAGGAGCAAATGTCTTTTAATTTCATGGCTGCAGTCACCATCTGCAGTGATTTTTGGAGCCCAAGACAATACTCTGCCACTGTTTCCATTGTTTCCCCATCTATTTGCCATGAAGTGATGGGACCAGATGCCCTAATGTTAGTTTTTTGAATGTTGAATTTTAAGCCAGCACAAGATGGCAGAGTAGAAGGATGTGCGCTCAACCTCTGTGAGAACTCCAAAATTGTAACTCACGGCTGAACAACAGTTGACCAGAGAATGTTGCATCCCACCAAAAAAAAAAAAATACCCAATGTAAAAGGGCAAAGGAGAAGCCCCACTAAGATGGTAGGAGGGGTGAAATCATATTTAGAATCAAACTCCATACCCACCAGAGACCCTTGGTGGGCTCAAACAAAACCTGTACTCACCAGGACCCAGAGACCCCACATAAACTGAGCCAGACCTGCTTTTGAGTGTCTCCTGTGAAGGCACGGGTCAGCAGTGGCCTGCCGTGAGGATAAGGGCTCTGGATGTAGCAGATCTTGGGACACACAGCATGTGGCATAAGCCATTTTAGAGAATGTTGCTATTAGCCCCACCATAAAGCCGCAAAGCATACAACCCACAAACTGCACAAAAATTATACCAAAGAATTTCTCACATTGTTAAGAAAGTTCCAGGACCCACAACAGATTTCCCAACCTGAAGATTCAGCAAAGGGACTAAGAACCCCCAGGGAATTTGACTTTGGAGGCCAGTGGGAAAGAACTTCCACAGGACTAGGGAAACAGACTCTTGGAGGGCACAAACAAAACTTTGTGCGGTCCAAGAGCCAGGAGAAAGGGGCAGTTTTCCACACAAGAGACTGAGCCAGACTTGCCTGTTGAGTGTCCAGGAGTCAGTCTCTAGCAGAGGTGTGAGTCGACAGTGGCCTGCTGTGGGGTCAGGGGCACTGAATACAACAGTGTGGGTCAGTTGAAGGAGGTCATCATTACCTACATTACCCCCACCACAGTTCTGCCTCAGGCCAAACAACAGGGAGGGAACACAGTCCTGTCCATCAACAGAAAGTTGGGTTACAGATTTACTGAGCATGGCCCCACCCATTAGAACAAGACCCAGATTCCCCAGTCAGTCTCTCCCATCAGGAAGCTTCTAAAAGCCTCTTATCCTTATCCATCAGGGCAGACAGAATGAAAACCACAATCACAGAAAACTAACAAACTGATCACACGGATCAAAGCCTTGTCTAACTCAGTGACACTGTGAGCCATGCCATATAGGGCCATCCAAGACAGACGGGTCGTCATGGAGAGTTCTGACAAAACATGGTCCACCGGAGAAGGGAATGGCAAACGACTTCAGTATTCTTGCCTTGAGAACCCCATGAGCAGTATGAAAAGGCAAAAAAGTTTTTAATATTGTACACTAAAATTACTTGACCTTAGGTCTTGAGAGATAAAATATATTTAAGCAAAAACTTTATATAATGCTTATATTATTATAATAACCATTCTAAATGACCATCTGACCATGACATTAGTGCTCAGACAGAATCTCTCATTTTCTCAACATTTAGTAAACAAATATATGTAGAGCACTCATTACATGACTGAAACCATATTGCTTGTGTTGAACAGAGAGAAGACAGAGTATATAAATAAATTTGCTTAATTAAATAAAGGCTATAATGAAAATGGGCTTCCCTTGTAGCTCAGCTGGTAAAGAATCTGCCTGCAATGTGAAAGACCTGGGTTCACTCCCTAGATCAGGAAGATCCCTTGCAGAGTATTCTGGCCTGGAGAATTCCATGGACTGTACAATCTATCGAGTCACAAAGAGTCCAACACAACTGAGCAAACTTCACTTTCACTTTCATAATGAAAATACTACTGGATGATGAGAAATATAGTCGTTTAAGAATGTTCTTTAATTGCTTGGTGAGTGACGAGATCTCAAAGGATATATCAGTATTTGAGTTGAGATTTGGATAATAAGCAAAAGTCATATATGCTAAAATTTCAGGGCTAATGTGTAAGGATGAGATGTGTAAAGACACAGATTTTAATAATCAACATATATAAAAATATAATGTGATTCTTTCAGAAAATAATGCCTCAATGTCACCATATAAAAACCACAGAAACTGCCTTTGTTAATTATTTTTCTAATCTTTAGCATTCCAATGAAGAATAAAATGCTCTTTCATTAACACACTATGGTTAATATGATGGTCTATAAAAAATAAACATTTGAGTTCACATTATATTTGGCTTTTAATTGTTAAAAAAGCTTTTATTCATGCTACAAGTTATATGACAAATATATTTTGCCTTGAACTTATTATATTTACATTGCAACTTTAAAAATTTTTTTTTCTTTAACCGGATTGTAGCTTATGCTCTTGGCCACTGCATTCTAAACTATTTGCAAAAGAATTTAATTGTTAAAAATTAACACAATCAGGGCTTCCCTGGTGGTCTGGTAGTTAAGAATCCACCTTGCAAAGCAGGGAACACTGGTTCAGTCCCTGGTCTGGGAAGATCCCACGTGCCGTGGGGCAACTAAACCCAGGACCCACAACTACTGAGTCTGCATCTAGAGCCCATGAGCCACAACTACCGAGCCCGTGTGCCTAGAGCCTGTGCTCCACACAAGAGAGAAGCCACTGCCTTGAGAAGCCTGAGCAACACAACTAGAGAACAGGCCCTACTTGCCACAATTAGAGAAAGCCTGTGCACAGGAATGAAGTCCCAGCACAGTCAAAAATAAAAATGAAAAAATAAATAAATAAATAAATAAATCTTTTTAAAAAATATATTAAAAATTAATACAATCATTGAATTAATTCTTCCATGTAAATTTGCCCTTTATCTATTTTTCTACAATAGGACTATCAGAAGAGGGAAAAAGCTTCAGTTGAAAACAGCACATTTAAATATGGAGCTACTTTTCCTGATTGGTAATACAGTTAGGATCTGTGTTAATACAGATCAGACATCATTTGTGACATTGGTAATTACAATTTATAAAATTATAGAAACTCATTGTACTGTTATAGAAAAGGTTACAAGAAATTTATCAAAATTTCCATTTGGATCTATGTGTGATTTTTGCTATACTATCATCTATGAAATTAGGAGGAAAACTGTTCTTGTTTACCTAATCAGATCAGATCAGATCAGTCGCTCAGTCGTGTCCAACTCTTTGCAACCCCGTGAATCGCAGCACGCCAGGCCTCCCTGTCCATCACCAGCTCCCGGAGGTCACTCAGACTCATATCCATCGAGTCAGTGATGCCATCTAGCCATCTCATCCTCTGTCATCCCCTTCTCCCCTTGCCCTCAATCCCTCCTAGCATCAGAGTCTTCTCCAATGAGTCAAGTCTTCACATGAGGTGGCCAAAATACTGGAGTTTCAGCTTTAGCATCATTCCTTCCAAAGAAATCCCAGGGCTGATCTCCTTCAGAATGCACTGGTTGGATCTCCTTGCAGTTCAAGGGACTCTCAAGAGTCTTCTCCAACACCACAGTTCAAAAGCATCAATTCTTTGGCGCTCAGCCTTCTATCACTTATTAATATTAATTCACAAATAATTCCCAGGCATGTACTTAACTTCCTTCTTTGTTTATGGAACGTCCTACCTCCCAATTTTTTGACAACTGCAAACTTTAAAATGAGCCTATCTTAATGTGCAAAGAACCATCCAGGTAACCTTATATTTCATGTTCATATTAAACGTTGCACAGAAACACCCTTAAAGCAAACTCTCTTTGAAATACAAACACGAGAGAGGACTTCCTGATATAGTCCTCAATTTCACTAATGGACCATATCCTGAATTAGTTTCTGAAAGAATGCCATTCTTTATCTTTGTTAGAACTCACCTGATCACAAAGGAAGCTACTGTTTTTCGTGCCAACTTTATCACAATCACAGGGTCTGCAAACATCTATGGCTGAAGGATCTGCACCAACTTGTCGGAAAAAGTAATCCTTACACAGCTCACAGTTCTTTCCTGCGTCAGGGAAAGGTTATGCATTATGACTTCCAATTCATTAAAATCGGCTGCATAATTCAAAATTAAAGACTGTATTCCTTTGAGGGAATTCTATAATTTTCGGGACGTCCATTTTAATGTACCTTTCATCTCTACCTGCCAGTTTAGTGATCCACAGCATATGAAACAATGAACCTGTTACAAAATGTGCTTTACTTCATTAAACTCCCATCTGTTATATAATACCACACTTCTAAAAAGCTCTGCTTTGCAGGGGCCCATACATTTTGAAATAGTTTATTTCCAAACTTAAAACTATAATTTCAGATCAGGTACTGAATCTAAATCAAATATGAGAAATTACATGTGGGGGAGAAGATAGCTATACAGTTGGAAGCAAATAAGCATACAGTATTAAAATATTTTTCTGGAACTAAATCTGATAAAATAGAAGACTACTCTTAAATTTATTATTCTATAGTTAATGTGATTAAAAGTGAATGCTTCTATTGGTGCCTATGGCCATTATTTTTCATTTCAAATATTAAAATACAATTTTATATTTAGTTATACCAAATAAATTTCATATTAAATGTTAGAATATCTTGACACTTTAGAAATATGAGCTAATTCCTGTTGTTTACAACTTATTATTCAGAAAATTTCCCTTTCCATCTTATATTAGAAAACAATCTAAATTAGAGGAAGTTTCTAGAGTAAATATGAGTAGCATGTCAGATCACTGAAATAAAAGTCAAGGCTGTCAATTCCCCCTTTAAACATGATGCACTTTTGCTCAAATATTGCTGAAATTGGTCCAATGTTAGAAGACTGAAAGTAACTTGGGCCTCCCTCAAAGCTCAGTGGGTAAAGCATCTGCCTGCAATGCAGGAGACCTGCGTTAAATCCTTGGGTCAGGAAGATCCCCTGGAGAAGGAAATGGCAACCCACTCCAGTATTCTTGCCTGCAGAATCCCATGGACAGAGGAGCCGGGCAGGCTACAGTCCATGGGGTTACAAGAGTCAGACACAACTGAGTGACTAAACACCATCATGAAAATAACATAATCAAATGAAAACCTCACATTCTAATGGATATTGAATATGGGCTAATTAAAAATAAAATGGATTTATGTCTAGGATATTTCCATTTATATATGCTGATGACTCCCAAATTTATATCTCCAATCTAGAAATCTCTTCTTTGTTAATCATTCAATGAATATTTATTGAGTGATTACCACGTTCCAAATACTATGCTAAGTGCTGAGGAAAATATACAATGCACCCTTTTTACAGGGCTATCTTATAGTCTAGCAGGTAAGAAGAATCCTAATTAAATAATCACAGGAATAAATATACATTTAAAAGCTGTGATAAGCATAAGATGCCACTCAAGTACACAGATTATACTGATCTTCTCTGAAGAATCATGGAAGGCTTTCTTTGAGAAAGGAGTTTCAGAACTGTGTTTCTGACTGCCTCAGTTCAGTTCAGTTAAGTCACTCAGTCGTGTCCAACTCCTTGCAACCTCATGGACTGCAGCACATCAGGCTTCCTGTCCATCACCAACTCCCAGAGCTTACTCAAACTCATGTCTGTTGAGCTGGTGATGCCATCCAATCGTCTCATTCTCTGTAGTCCCCTTCTCCTCCCTCCTTCAATCTTTCCCAGCATCAGGGTCTTTTCTAATGAGTCAGTTCTTCGCATCAGGTGGCCAAAGTATTGGAGTTTCAGCTTCGATATCAGTTCTTCCAATGAATATTCAGGGCTGATTTCCTATAGGATGGACTGGTTGGATCTCCTTGCAGTCCAAGGGACTCTCAGGAGTCTTCTCCAACACCACAGTTCAAAAGCATCAGTTCTTTGGTGCTCAGCTTTCTTCATAGTCCAACTCTCACATCCATACATGACTACTAGAAAAACCATAGCCTTGACTAGATGGACCTTTGTTGGCAAAGCAATGTCTCTGCTTTTTTAATATGCTGCCTAGGATGGTCATAACTTTTCTTCCAAGGAGTAAGCATCAAAGAGAGTTTATTCTTTGTTTCTTGGAAACATACAGGGAACATGTTCAGAAGAGAATTTTCCATTTTCTCCTTAAGTTTGATCCTCCTGTATACTATCTAAATGGCTGGTACCAATTTTGACTGTGCTGTTCAAACTAGAGGGTTAGCCATAAGTGATGACTCTTCTTACTTCCCTTATCTATACTCTGCACCTTGCTCAGAAAATGCCATCACTTTCTACCCTAAATATCTACTGGATCCACTCATATCTATTCACACCACCTTAATTCTTTTCCCACATTATTTTTCATCTGAACTTTTGTAATACCTGACTAACTGGTTTTCCCAAACCTCTTTGACCCTCTGCAAACCATTCTCTAAAACCTGATGGATGTTTCAAAAACACAATACTTTCCCAAAGTGTCCATACGTGGCATCTCTTTAACTTTAGGGTACAAGCCAATCTCTTTATCATAGTTTAGATGGCACTCTAGCATCTGAGCGCTGCCTTTCTTCCTGGTTCCTTTTCTTACAATCAACCATTTGCACTTCTGCAAGTGCGCCGTGTTTCTCTTTCCTCTTGGCCATGGTGCAACTGTTTCTCTTACTGGAAAACTTTGTCTACACCCTAATATTTACCTCTGCTCCTCCATCTGGTTAACTCCTACTATTCTTCTCCACTTTAGCATTCATCACACCTTTTAATTCTTCCTTGAATAGGGTGTCTTTACCACCATGTGGGCTTCCCAGGTGGCTCAATGGTTTAAAAATAAATAAATCTGCCTGTCAATACAGAGACACAGGTACAATCCCTACATCAAAAGATCCCCTGGAAGAGGAAATGGCAACTCACTCTAATACTGTTGCCTGGGAAATCTCATGGACAAAGGAACCTTGTGGGGTACAGTTCATGGGGTCACAAAGAAATGGACACAACTTAGTGACTAAACAAAAACAACAATAAAAAAACAACAACAACAAACCACCACCATGTAATAATCCATACAAAGATAATAAAATTCATCATCTTATTAATTTTTATATTCCCAGAACCTAGCCAAGAGCTTGTATCATTTTACATTATCAATAATTATCTAGCAAATTCATTCATGCTTCAAAGTAGCATTATTTCAAACCCATCAGACTTGGGCCATTATATTTTACAAATTCTGAGATCATCATTTCTGCTTTTAACATATTAGCCTTTCAGAAAATAGTAATTTTTCAGTGACTAGTCAAAATGCTGGTTGGTTCTTGAATCAAGACTTTAATAGTTTCTGCTTTTAATGAAAATTTTTAAAAAGAGGATTTCTAGATTATCAGAGTCCATGTCAAATCTGACATGCAAACATCTCTACATGAGAATCCAGGAATAGTAGAAGATCTGGGTCATACAAGAAAATTTATTTTTAGGATATATACATTCAGAATTGGAGAAGAAAATGGTGACCCACTCTAGTATTCTGGCCTGGGAAATCCCATGGATAGAGGAGCCTGGTGGACTACAGTCTGTGGGATCTCAAAAGAGTTGGACCCAACTTAGTGACTAAACAGCAACAATAATACATTCAGAAAAATACAGCAATTCTTGACTTATCCCGTATATATTTATGCTCTAATCAAATGGTGTGAACTTATTTAAAAAATGCTTTTTCCTGAAATTATATAGTTTAAAACTCCAGTATTTGAAAGCTATCCAAATGGAATTATGAGTATTTGGTAAACCAGAGTAGTTTTCAAACTTAATAGCATGAAAGCACTTTCTTAAATAGAATAGCAATATATAATTTAAAATAATATGCATTATATGTAGGTCAAGTCTATCTTTGTTATTTGTGTTATTATCTAGTTACCTGCGGTGTTATGCTCACAGTCATCACAAACTCCTCCACCTCCTCTGTAGTGCTCAAATGGAAAGGGATCCACTGAGATGTTGTAGTGGCAGCTTCTGGAATGGCTGTTGCACTCACAGGGTTTACAGTTAAAGGCATGAACATGATCACTTTGGCGGAAAGGCTTGTTATTATAAAGAGGCAGGCAGCGATCACACTAGAATAAAGTAATACCAGAATGATAAATATATAAAGCTGTATGTTTTTCTTTTTATTTACAGATACTTTCACTAGATATAAAGCTAATATTAAAAAGTTAAAAGCCAGCCACTATTGTATTTTAAAAGTGTTTTATACATCAGAAATCAGCATATTACAGGCATGGTCACACAGATTTATAAAAGTGAAAATGAAAGCTAAAACCACGTAAAGTGATCTTAATAACCAGTGGGGGAAATTATGATTGTTTCACAATCTGAATTTTTTTCTCAAAACATTAAAAACTTGACTTTTAAGTCCTGGTTCTACCAAGTAAAGTTCTTGGAGTCATCACTCCATCATAACAAAAACTAAAATGTTGAACAGAATGAAAAAACAGTGACTCTGCCTGCATATCTAAGTGGGGGACACAGGGCAAGCAGCTGTCCCTAAGATTGGAGAAACAGGCAAATACAGCGAGTCTCAGCTATAGGAGGCCAACAAAGGTCTGTCTAGTCAAAGCTATGGTTTTTCCAGTAGTCATGTATGGATGTGAGAGTTGGACTATGAAGAAAGCTGAGTACCAAAGAATTGATGCTTTTGAACTGTGGTGTTGAAGAAGACTCTTGAGAGTCCCTTGAACTACAAGGAGATCCAACCAGTCCATCCTAAAGGAAATCAGTCCTGAATATTCATTGGAAGGACTGATATTGAAGCTGAAACTCCAATACTTAGGTCACCTGAGGTGAAGAACTGACTCAATGGAAAAGACCCTGATGCTGGGAAAGATTGAAGGAGGGAGGAGAAGGGGACGACAAGGATGAGATGGTTGGATGGCATCACCGACTTTATGGACATGAGTTTGAGTAAGCTCTGGGAGTTGGTGATGGACAGGGAAGCCTGGCGTGCTGCAGTCCATGTGGTCACAAAGAGTTGGACATGACTGAGTGAACTGAACTGACAGCTATAGAAACAAAGACTCATTGGCAGAAGCTTCCATGAAAATGAATGCTGGGGTGGAAAATCTGAAATATAATTGATATATTGTTGGAAGTTCAGTGTGGACAAGTCTGAGATTTGAAAACTCCAGGGTAATAAGGGGGTCCCCACAATTTTGACCATGTTCTCACAGTAGATAAACTTAAGGGAAAATGACCTGGTGCTTCAGGCAGACGGAGAAGAAAGGGAGCATTTTTAAATACATAAGAACACTTTGTTTTTCTGATCACTATCTGCCTTAGGATAAAGTAGTTGACCAGAGCCTAACTGACCTGCAGAAGGAAAACACTCCACTCCAGCCCCCTCCAGTCATCCTGTCCCGCCTAAAGGGGAGGTGGGTAGTGGCAACAAAGACACACATGAAGGTCATAAGCCAGAGGAGAAGGCTCACTGGGAGAATGAAGCCTAATCATAAGACTACAGAACACATCCCTTCCCCTCCTCACCAGCAGATTGCTAAAAACCTATTTACAGTAGTTCATTTCAACTGGCACATCATGTCTGCTTTTCAAGAAAGGAAAAAAAAAAAAAATACAAGGCATACCAGATAGAGCAAACATCAGAGTTATTATGGCAGAGATGTTAGAATTATCAGGCTTCCCAGGTGGCACTAGTGGTAAAGAATCTGCCCATTGATGCAGGAAATTTAAGGGACATGAGTTCAAGTTCTAGGTCATGAACATCTCCTGGAGAAAGGCATGGCAAATCACTTCACTATTCTTGCCTGGAGGGTCCCATGGACAGAAGAGTCTGACAGGGTACGCTCCATGAGGTAGCAAAGAGTCAGACATGACTGAAGGGACTTAGCACGCATGCATGCAAGATTAATATGCTATAGATTCTAATGGATAAAGCAGAGAGCACGCAAGAAGAGATGATTAATATAGCAAAGAGATGGAACTTCCATGAAAGAACAGAAAGCAAACACTGAAGATCAAAAATGAACAATGCCTTTGATGAGCTTAGTGGTAGACTGCACAAGGCTGAGGAGGGAATCTCTGAACTAGATGATAGATACATCACTGTTGCTGCTGCTGCTAAGTCGCTTCAGTCGTGTCTGACTCTGTGCAACCCCATAGACAGCAGCACACCAGGCTCCCCCTGTCCCTGGGATTCTCCAGGCAAGAACACTGGAGTGGGTTGCCATTTCCTTCTCTAATGCATGAAAATGAAAAGTCAAAGTGAAGTCAATCAGTTGTGTCCAACTCTTCACAACTTTATGGACTGCAGCCTACCAGGCTCCTCCATCCATGGGATTTTCTAGAAGCTTCAAAAACTGAAAAGCAAAAAGAAAAAAAAAAAAACTGAAAAGACAAAACAGAAAACCCAAGGACTGTGAGAAAACTGAAAAAGTAGCAAAATACATATAATAGGAATATCAGAGGGAGAAGAAATAACAATAAAATCCACTACACTGAGGTATCTTTTTCAAACTACAGAGAACCAAAGAAAAAATTCCAAAAGAGAAACCAAAATTAAAGACACTGAGCCTACAGAGTTACTAACTAATGACATTCCATTTCTCCTCAGAAAATGTAAAGAAGAAGAGAATTGCATGAAATACTTAAAGTGTTGAGAGAAAAAAACCCACCAACCTAGAATTATATACTCTGCACAATTATCCCTCAAAAGTGAGGGAGAAATAAAGATGTGTAAGACACACACAAATTGAAAAAATGTGTTGCCAGTAAACTTGACTTGGAAGAAATTTTAAAAGAGGTTTTGTAGAGAAGAGAAAAATAATGTAGGTAAGAAACTTGGACCTACATAAAGAAAGGAAGAGCATCAAAGAAGGAATAAGTAAAGATAAGACTACTAAAACTTTCACCAGTTAAAAATGTAAAGAGAAATATTTAGAAAATATTAAAACTAACAATAAATTATAATTTAATATTAGAAACGTTGAGAATTAAATTATTTTCTTTGTTAAAAAGCATTATCTTAAATAGTGCTTACCTTCTTATTCTATAAATTCCCATATAGAACAAGCATCTTTTCTACACCTTGAGAGCTGTTATATTCTATTTCTAAGCATGGATCAGCCTACTTACATCACTTGCATGTTTGTGCTTTCATTGGCATGAAATATATCTGAGAATTCTTTAAGGTAAAGTTATTGTCAACATCACTTCAGCTAGGACATCTTTACCTATTCACCACAACCAATGTCCACATTTATGCTAAATTCACCTTAAGTTGCTCTGCCTGCATATATAAATGCAAATGGTAACACTGATCAACTATTTTGTTTGTAAGAAGAAATGTTCAATTGAAATTCCACTCCAAAAACATTTTCTTTCCATCATTTCAACAATCATTGTTTTTTGAATATTCATAAATACCAAAAGAGTTTATCACTGACAAAGACGTTACATAACTACAAGCTCCTTTTGAATGAAATGATTAATGAATGTGCACTGACCAGTCGCCACATATGGAAAGAAGAGACATGATTGGTCACTGATCTTGATACATGATTGTGGTCACTGATCTTGATGTGCAATGATTATTTGTTTAGTAATTTGTGGACTGAAGAGCCAGCAGCAAAATTATATAAAATCTATATTTTATATAATTATTTACAGTTAATATACAACAGACTGGTTCCAAATAGGAAAAGGAGTATGTCAAGGCTGTATATTGTCACCATGTTTATTTAACTTATATGCAGAGCACATCATGAGAAATGCTGGACTGAAAGAAACACAAGTTGGAATCAAGATTGCTGGGAGAAATATCAATAACCTCAGATATGCAGATGACACCACCCTTATGGCAGAAAGTGAAGAGGAACTAAAAAGTCTCTTGGTGAAAGTGAAAGTAGAGAGTGAAAAGGTTGGCTTAAAGCTCAACATTCAGAAAACAAAGATCATGGCATCTGGTCCCATCACTACATGGGAAATAGATGGAGAAACAGTGGAAACAGTGTCAGACTTTGTTTTTCTGGGCTCCAAAATCACTGCAGATGGTGACTGCAGCCATGAAATTAAAGGACGCTTACTCCTTGGAAGGAAAGTTATTACCAACCTAGACAGCATATTAAAAAGCAGAGACCTTACTTTGCCAACAAAGGTTCATCTAGTCAAGGCTATGGTCTTTCCAGTAGTCATGTATGGATGTGAGAGCTGGACTGTGAAGAAGGCTGAGCACCGAAGAATTGATGCTTTTGAACTGTGGTGTTGGAGAAGACTCTTGAGAGTCCCTTGGACTGCAAGGAGATCCAACCAGTCCATTCTGAAGATCAGCCCTGGGATTTCTTAGGAAGGAATGATGCTAAGGCTGAAACTCCAGTATTTTGGCCACCTCATGCGAAGAGTTGACTCATTGGAGAAGACTGATGCTGAGAGGGATTGGGGGCAGGAGGAGAAGGGGACGACAGAGGATGAGATGGCTGGATGGCATCACTGACTCGATGGATGTGAGCCTGGGTGACCTCCGGGAGTTGGTGATGGACAGGGAGGCCTGGCGTGCGGCAGTTCATGGGGTCGCAAAGAGTCGGACACGACTGAGCAACTGATCTGAATATACCATAATAACTAATATATGGAACATGGTTTTAGAGGGCTGATGCTTAACTAAATTATGGTAAATGAAATTCATGCATATTGGAATGGTACAGATGCAATTGCCTGTATAACTGAAGAAAACTTTTCTAAGTCACATAAAACTTGTTATGTACTGGATCAATTAAAGCTAGAATCTTTTTGAATTAATTATTTAGCTTATCTAATACAAATACAATTTATGGACCAAGCCAAATTAAGAAACAATTCATAGGCACTGAGTTTAAAATTTTAGGCTAAATGTGTACTTAACAAAAGCAGTAATATCCATTTTATAAAATAAAGTAGAAAATAAATATTGACAATTTGAACATCAAGTAATAAGTCAAAATATTTAAATGAGATGATTTTTTCAAAACTTTTAAGTATATATTTTTTCTTTTTCAAAATTGGGACTACACAGAAACTCACATGTGCACACACATATATATCCCATGTTCAGTTCAGTTGCTCAGTCATGTCTGGCCCCTTGTGACCCCATGAACCGCAGCACGCCAGGCCTCCCTGTCCCTCTTTTAATTTCATTGCTGCAGTCACCATCTGCAGTGATTTTGGAGCCCCCCAAAAATATAGTCAGCCACTGTTTCCCCATATATTTGCCATGAAGTGATGGGACTGGATATCATGATCTAAGTTTTCTGAATGCTGAACTTTAAGCCAACTTTTTCACTCTCCTCTTTCACTTTCATCAAGAGGCTCTTTAGTTCCTCTTCACTTTCTGCCATAAGGGTGGTGTCATCTGCGTATCTGAGGTTATTGATATTTCTCCTGGCAATCTTGATTCCAGCTTGTGCTTCATCCAGCCCAGCGTTTCTCATCATGTAGTCTGCATAGAAGTTAAATAAGCAGGGTGACAATATAGTCCTGTGATGTACTCCTTTTCCTATTTGGAACCAGTCTACTGTTCCATGTCCAGTTCTAACTGTTACTTCCTGACCTGCATACAGGTTTCTCAAGAGGCAGGTCAGGTGGTCTGGTATTCCCATCTCCTTCAGACTTTTCCACAGTTTATTGTGATCCACACAGTCAAAGGTTTTGGTATAATCAATAAAGCAGAAATAGCACATATTACACATTTCGAAGTTACAAGATAAAGGAGGAGGAATAAAGAGGATGAGCAGGGTAAAAATCCAACAGAAGTTTTGATCTTGAGTTCAAATGACACCAGCAGTATGTTAGACAGTGTGTACTTAATACATTGTCTGCAACCATTGGTAGGGGATTTTGTCACAAATGTACAGTACATTTGATCACAAATGTACTGGTCTATGATCTGATTTAGATGATGTAGCCCAAAGAGTAGACCAATGAGCAGTTTACGGCCAAAGTGCATTTCTGTCTTATTATCTGTAGCTACAACTACTGAGGAGGTCTTATCTCAACTTCATTCCTAGTAGTCATGAGATACCGCCAGCATACAACTATCACGTCTAGGAGTTCTCCATGTAGGGAAGATCTATCCTCATCGTATAGGCAGAAGAACAGATGAAAACTCACTTTCAGACCTCCTGGTTTGGGAGAAGAGAAATGTGCTTAGCAATTTTTTGCCCCCAGATCAATCATCCATGCAATTAATCTAGTTCCCAATATTTCAAAATCTCTATCTCATTGCAAAACTTTGGCCAAAGGCAACATTTTGCTGCAATACCTGAAGTCTAATTTTTTTCACTTTATTTCAAAGTATTCTTGTTGATGACTTTGCTTTCCTAATTATGGTTTTAATATTATTCAAGTTATGCTTTTTGCATAACTTGGTGGAAGTGATGATATGCAACCTGTGGCCCTGTCATACTAATTACAGATGTAGTTTGTCTTCAACAAAGCAACTGCCAGCTGTTGGAGCTTGGGATGCTGTCTACATGAATTAGAGGAGCAAATTCAGCACAACCATTCTTTTGATATTCTTATGAACACAACATTTCTGCTTTTAGACTATGATCTAAAGACTTATTGGAGACTTTATCCTTATTGTCAATTTAAAAGCCATTATCAAAAAGTCCTATAGCAAATATTTCTGGACTCAATACTATATCCATGTTCCAAAGATACAGTCCTGGGTCCTTTGACATTTAAAAACAAAGAGGAATTTGCCACTAACCTAATGGAATGGTTTGGGTCCAACCAAGTAGTTATTAGTGATAATGGCTAGCCTTTTGTGAACAATAAAAGAGCCTACATAAATATTGGTAACATTTCATCCCTTTCTAGAGAAATCAAGCATAGTTATCATCTTTTCAACTCTCAATTTAAAAAAATATTATACCACTTGGGTGCAAGAATTTGTAGAAAGGGTGAGTAAATACACTAGTCCTAGGAGGGGAAGTTGTCCACACCTATCAGGACAGCATGTGTACATTCCACTGGACCCTATAATTCTACTGAAAATTCAGAAAAGTTAATTTTTTAAACTATTTGAAATATATATTTTATAATGTGGCCCTTATAATAAAGAATAGGATATGAATGTCCAAAAGTAAAGAAGTGGTTAAAAAAAAAATCACATATCTTCTAAGAAACATACTACATTTATAGATACAAATGTAGATGAGATTACATAATACAATTTGAATTTAAAAACAAGTGAAAGTAATATGTAGAGTATAATCCTATTTTCTAGATAAAGGTAGATTCATATATGTATATGAATATAGAAATACAACTTTAAGAAGATAGAAACAGATGACACAGACTTGTAAATAACAATAATAAAATAATCTGAAATGATATAAACTAAGTTATTTGTCAAGGTTGTCTATGGATGGTAGGGTTACAGATGACTTTTACTTTTTTATAATAATTAAATTTCTTTCCATGGTGTACATTTATTGCTAATGTATTAAAAATTGTGGGCAAATAAAATGCAACTGCATGGATGGTTGGTCTTCCCAAGTGGCTCAGCAGTAAAGAATCTGCCTGCCAAGCAGGAGATGTGAGTTTGATACCTGGGTCAGAAGATCCTCTGGAGAAGGAAATAGCAACCCACTCCAGTATTCTTGCCTAGGAAATCCCAAGGAGAGGAGCCTTGTGGGCTACAATCCAAGGAGTCTTGAAGAGTCGGACACAACTTAGCAACTAAGCAGCAGCAGCAGCATATACTTACAAGGAAATTACACGTTATTTACATCACTTGCATGTCACATTCACTGAGAAAAGCTAAGAAAATTAAAATGTACTTGTTTTAAATTACACAGAGATCAGTAAGATAGTGCAGAGAAAATGATTCTCTTTTTTGAGCATAACGTAATGAGTTACCAGTAAACAATATAATTTTTAAAAGGTAAAAAAAAATTTTCAAAAGAATAAGATTAACATATTGAAGCAAAGATTTTGAGAGGTAACATCCTAAATGTCTGTTTTAAAATTTAATTGAAAAAATACACAACTAAATGGCACCCTGGCACACATTTTGGCCTCTGATCTTAAGGATGAAGCTATACTTTATGATTTTATGTGGTTTACAAATTTCATATAATGGTTAATTTTTTCATCTTATAATTCTGTTTCTCATAACTTCTGTTTGAAAATACAAAGAAAGTCAAGGAAAAAATGGAAGAAATAGTAATTAAGTGCATTATGAATAGTTTTGAATTCTCACAATTACTTTTATCTTTGCTATCAGTGACTTTTGAAGTTTCATTTAAAACCTAGAAATAGGTGTATATCATATTTTATGCAGGTTCTGAACCAAGTGGTTTTCTATTTAATGTCCCAATCTGCAGTTGATCATTTGTCACTTTCAATTATGTTTCAGTTTGTTCTGTAACAACTGGATTCCCCCTGATATGTCCCTGGATGTACAAATTATAAGATTAGACAATGGCTATATCAGGGTGAGGACCTTTATCAACTGATTCATTTAACTGCTTTCATTTTGATAGCTTCTTAAAGGCTACTAGTCAATTCCACTAAGTTGCAGTCAAGTTCATTGACATATTCAGGTAGACAAATCATAGAATCATCATTGGATATAGAAAACAGTGATGAAATTTATTTTACTACATTATGTATTAATATTATACAATGACATTTCTCTCTTCTTGATCATTAAACTAGAGTAGTGCTTTTCTGTTACTATTATAGACTAGCAAAGACAATCTTTCAAAAATCTTCCACAGGTCCAAAAGCACTTTTATTAACTCTCCTGTTGTCAGTCTCAAGTTTGGTGTCTTATTTCCAGTATTTCAAATCTGATTCTAATTTACAGAAAAAAATACAAGATACATATAGTCACATTTTCAAAAATCTAACTATACAAACTATATATTTCTTCAGCCAATTATCTAGCAATATCAAATGACCACTATGCATCTTTGAAGGAAGGAAGAAGAAAATGTCCTCTTAATCAAAGATACATAAAGGGCATGGGAAGGTGGGAGAGGGGATGAGATCTTCTCAGAAGTTACTCATAGAAGAGTTCAACAGATCCAAAAGTCCAACAGATTCAATGCCCTTTGAAAGTAAAGTTCATTATGACGACCACAAGTTACCAAAATCAACTTGTCTTCAGTGACAGAACAAAGTAAGTGATTTGTTTTATTTTAGAATGGCTTCAAAAAACAGATTAAAACTTCTTTTAATGTTCATTTTAAAAGATCACATCTGGAAAATTTACAAGAAGCAGTTAAATCTCCAATTATGGTAAATAAATGAAACAAATTTTTCTTAAAAATAAAAGTACTCTAGTACATACTATATGGGCTAAAGTATTAGAAGTGCAAAGAACAACTATGGGTACAGCCTTATTTCAATAAGCACTTGCAGAGAAAATAGAATCTTGTCTATACTTTTAAAATCACTGCAATTATCACAGAATATTACAATAGTACATACACTTCTCTGTTGTCCTTGCTAGATTCTGAGCTTCCTTAAGCAGGAATCAGATTTTATTATGTAGTGAATCTCAGCATAATGCCTGAAATTTTGTTCAATAAATCTATCTTAGGTGAGAGAATGAATAAATAAATTAATGTATAAATGAGTGAATAAATCCGTGAACAGCTGATACAAAAAGAGCTCATCTCTATCAGGGAATTCCTTTCATTCATTCCTTGCTCTAGCAAAAAAAAAAAAAAAAAAGTGAGATAAAATTAGTTCCCTTTCGACCCTCAACAGTAAAATGTCCACAGATGTTGTTATCTAGGCAATGCTCTCTGTATACTATGGTGTCAGGCCCAAGTGCTTCATATGTATAAGCTGACTGAATCTCTCCAACTACCCCAGATGCAGTAGTTGCAATTGCCTCTGTTTTATCAGCTGAGAAAACTGAGGAATAGGAAAGAAATTTAATAATTTTCTAAAATCATCCACTAGAATGTCAACTAATATAAATTAGAATGTAAAAATTTCTAAGGGCAGAAAAGTTTGTTAGTTTTTATTCATGACTATATTTTCAGTGCCTAGAAGAAGCCCTAACACATAGCAGGTATTCAATTTAGATAAGTGGAAGATAGATGGATAGATACGTACATACATACATACATACATACATACATAGGCAGATAGACAGCCCTTACTCCTGATCATTATGCTAAACTGTTCCAAGATATATGAAATGATCTCTGAGGGAGGGAGGTGTTGAGTAGTTTACTAAGACTGGAATGTCCATACCTACCTCCTTCTGCTCAGTCAAAGGGGATGGCAGAGCCCTGGATGAAAGTGAAAGAAGAGAGTGAAAAAGCTGGCTTAAAATTCAACATTCAAAAAGCGAGGATCATGGCATCCGGTCCCATCACTTCATGGCAAATAGATGGGAAAACAATGGAAACAGTGACAGGTTTATTTTGGGGAGGGGGGCTCCAAAATCATTGCAGATGGTAACCACAGTTGTGAAATTAAAAGACACTTGCCCCTTGGAAGAAAAGCTATGACTAACCTAGACAGCATATTAAAATGCAGAGACATTACTTTGCTGACAAAGGTTCGTCTAGTCAAAGCTATGATTTTTCCAGTAGGCAGGTATGGATGTGAGAGCTGGACTATGAACAAAGCTGAGCACCAAAGAATTAATGCTTTCGAACTGTGATGTTGGAAAAGACTCTTGAGAGTTCTTTGGCCTGCAAGGAGATCTAACCAGTCCATCCAAAAGGAAATCAGTCCTAAATATTCACTGGAAGAATTGATGCTGAAGCTGAAACTCCAGTACTTTGGCCACCTGATGTGAAGTACTGACTCATTTGCAAAGACCCTGATGCTGGGAAAGATTGAAGGCAGAAGGAGAAGGGGACGACAGAGAATGAGATGGTTGAATGGCATCACCAAGTCAATGGACATGAGTTTGACCAAGCTCTGGGAGTTGGTGATGGACAGGGAAGCCTGGCATGCTGCAGTCCATGGGGTTGCAAAGAGTCAGACATGACTGAGTGACTGAACTGAACTGAGCTGAGCCCTGGAAACCCAAAGTAGCCAATATCCCATCCTCAATCAGAAAATGTATAGGTATTCAGGCAGCCCCTGTCTCTACAGGAAGGAAAGGAAGGAATCTGTTCCAAAGTGAGAGATACAAACTGTTCACTTTTCCATGGGGTTGCATGGTTAAAACTATTCCCAAACAGCCTAAATGAATTAAAGATCTTTGGAAAGTCTACGAATTGCTCCTTTCTCATCACTAAAAGCCAAACCAGTGTGTTGGAAATTTTTAGAGTCTAATTCTCTGATAATAATAATTGTCCTCAGGCTCTATTCACAGCTTCCTCTTTCTTTCAGATATAGCAGGAATTGTAATTCAAATGATGCAATTTCAGTATAATTTCTTTTGTCTATTAAATAGAAAAATCATCATTATAAACAATGAACACAAAAACTTCAGTATGATCATGTAACTCCTTTTCTTTTCCCCAATAGAAGTTTTGCTGGGTATCTCTAATGCTCTAATCACAAAGATATTGTTACACAAACTTGTTAGTTATTTATCATGATATATTGGGTTAGGGGTTGGAGAAGCGTAGATAATACTTCCAATTGCAGAAAGAATCCAGACAGAAACTGGCTGAATGCTTTGCACACAGTAAGTGATCAATACATGCTTGATAAATGCATGAATGTATGGGTGAATGACCTAACAGCTTGCTTATATTTATAACATGCTGCAGGATGGTACTTTAGTATATGCAGTATTTAATTAAATAGTAACATAAAAGGTTTAAAGATAAATGTAATATTTTACCTGCAGAATTTTACCTATGAATTACTATGTAATCTTAACTAGCAAATTTAAAACAATTACCGCACATCACCATTGAGAAGACAGAAATGTTCATGTATTTATCCTTTAATGACATACTCCTTTCTCAGTAATTATCTTTCCCCTAGTTAGAAATTCTCATATAATTAGCAAAAGAGTCCACAGAAAAATTGTACTTACCTGCTTTCTAGGTGCTGAAATTAATAGCATAAATTGAATAACTATTAATACTATTGGACAGTACTGATCAGACATTGGTGGTAATACAATGATAGTGAATATTTAATATACATAGCCTTTCTATCAATTCAACTATTAATATGTGGTGGCTACTTTTAGAAACTTTCTTAATTCATGCAATGCCTTTTCTGTACCTTATCTGTACCACTTTAGGCAAAGGAGAATGGAGGATTAGAAAACCATCCAATAAAACAAATTTTAGTAATATGTGAAACAAAATCTACACTTGCAAAAATAATATAGGCAGAATTATTCAGACAATTGATTCAGTCCTACACATTGTCTTTGTATAAATATAACTGATAGTCTCTGAGCTTTTAAGTACAGGGCTCCTGACCCTGTGATTTGTGAATATATACCATCTAACTGTCCATAGAATTCTCCAGGCAAGAATACTGGAGTGGGATTCCCTGGTGGCTCAGACTGTAAATAATCTCTCTGCAATGCAGGAGATCCAGGTGTGATTCCTGGGTTGGGATGATCCCCTGGAGAAGGGAATGGCAACCCACTCCAGTATTCTTGCCTGGGAAATCACATGGACAAAGAGCCTGGCTGGCTACAGCCCATGGGGTCGCAGAGTTGGATACGACTGAGAGACTAACACTTTCACTTCCTTTCATCATCCAGCTGTATCTGTTTGTCGAATGAAAAAGAAGCACTTGGGTGATGGACCCTGGAGTCTTATTCATTACTTTTGAATACTGATGGTATTTGATATTTGATTTTTCCCTTGAGCTGTCTGTTTTTTTACCCCCTTCCTTTTTGTATTGTTTGACTTTTTCAGAGCACTAAATAGAAGAGACTCACAAGAAATGTAAGTTCGCCTCAGAATCCAGAAGGAATATTTAAAGATTTGTTCAAGTTTGTGGGCAGTGGCCAAGCCAAAGCAATTCCACTGCTTAATATAATAACTTAAACCTATTGATATGTCAGAAAACTGACCTGGAATAGAGAACACATTTGTATAGTATAAACTGCATATTTTGTAAAGAAACAATGAAAAAGAAATGGATTCTATTTAAATGTTCTTTACATGCAACTGTTTCAAATAATAGAATACAAATATGGATTCTCTAGATTAAGAAGCATAATCCATTATTTCTGTCCTTTAGTTTAATGAGTGGGCATAAAAATGTATTTGAGTTACTATTTGGATATATAGCCATTTTATATTACAAATTTTACCTAGTGCTAGACATGAGTATTAGATTAATAAATTAAAAATCCTTTTATTCATATAGCCCCATTTAATTTTTCCTTTTAAGATTTAAAATGTCAATGATATTTATATTATTTGTTAATTACAAATTGTCAGCCTCAATCATTTGTTGTATTAAAGTCATCTCCATTTATTATAGTAATTAGTGTCTGCCAGGGAATCTTCTTTGAATTTCATAAATGAAAGTCCTTCAATATTTTCAAATACTTGAATCTATAATCAAGATGTATGGTTATACTCTAGCCTAACACTCTTCATATAGAAAGCATTTCATAAATATTTCTTAAATGAAGAGAGCAAATAATGAAACTTCACATTAGAACAGTAAACATATAGAGTAATTATTAATTTTATAATGGTTATTCCATGATGAAGAGTCACCTCCACTGTCTTTACCAATAGCATGAATACTTAACATAGGTAATATGTTCTTAATAGATTAATAAATCATTATATTTTAGGAAAATTTTGCTGAAATAAAGCCATGCAAAATTTATAAATAAAACAGCAAATTGTGCTCCTTATTCACCACCTGACAAAAACAAAATAAAATGCCATGTACATCCCACCTTACCAGTAATATCTGAATTTAGTAGTGTTCATTCACAAGTATTTCTTGATACTTTATTACTTTTAACATAGTGTTATTTTCTATGGTTATAAATACTATATAAATGGTATACTGTATTTTACTAAAATAAGCTTTTTGCACTTCATTGTTTGAGAAATCTAATAATGCACTGCTGTATTTCATTTAAATACTGGCAAATTATTTTTCAGTGGTGGCAACCTTCCCATCAGTGGCTTATACATCTTCAGTACCTAACTTACATCCTTGTCAGTATCTGAAACTTACAGATTTTTTTATCTTTACCAGCCTCATGGATATAAAACATTGTCTCATAGTTTTGGTTATTGCACTGCTAACTAGTAAAAGTTCAGATCTTTTCATATGCATTTGACCAGTTAAGTTGGCATTTCTGGCCTTTTCTGTGAATTGTTGTTGTTGTACTTGCTAAGTTGTGTTCAACTATTTGAACCAGGCTCCTCTATTCATGGGATTTACCAGGCAAGAATACTGGAGTGGGTTGCCATTTTCTTCTCCAGAGGATCTTCCTGACCCAGGGATCAAATCCACATCTCCTGCATTGGCAGGCAGATTCTTTACTACTGAGCCACCAGGGAAGCTCCTTCTGTGAATTATCCTATCTTGGTATGTTTTTCAATCAGTTTGTATGATTTAAAAGTTTCCTTTGTTGTATTCATTGTGTTGTCCAATATCATCTTCTAGTCTGTAGTTTTTCTTAAAAAGGTAGATTTTGATGATTAGAAGTTTCTAATTTTTACATAGCCACATCTACCAATTTCCTCTTTTATTAGTTTGTGCTTAAAGTTTCCACAAGTCATAAAGACATCCTATATTTCCCAAGGGAAAAATGTTGTTTATCTTCTTAAATAGATGATATTGGGAAAGGCAAGACCCTGCCACTTACTATATTCCCCAAATTTACTTCCACTATTTTACTTCTCTAATAATCTGTATATTAGAATAAGTTTGTCAAGTCACAGAAAAAAAAAATCTGCTCCAATATTATTAGAAGTAGATTGAATTTATAACTGGGGAGAACTGACATGCTTTTGATATGGAATCTTTCTCTACATGAGCATGTTGTAGTTCTCTATTAATTTAAATCTTATAAATTTTTTTTTCAATACTGTTTTCCACCATATATATAACTTGGTAGATTTTCCTTTGGATATTACTATAATTAGTATCTCTGTTTAAATTAAGTTTCCCATTTGCTTTTTGTTATATAAAAGGCAATTGATTTCCATGAGTCTATCCTTTTTCTCCTTGGAAGGAAAGTTATGACCAACCTAGATAGCATATTCAAAAGCAGAGACATTACTTTACCAACAAAGGTTCGCCTAGTCAAGGCTATGGTCTTTCCTGTGGTCATGTATGGATGTGAGAGCTGGACTGTGAGGAAGGCTGAACGCCGAAGAATTGATGCTTTTGAACTGTGGTGTTGGAGAAGACTCTTGAGAGTCCCTTGGACTGCAAGAAGATCCAACCAGTCCATTCTGAAGGAGATCAATCCTGGAATTTCTTTAGAAGGAATGATGCTAAAGCTGAAACTCCAGTATTTTGGCCACCTCATGCGAAGAGTTGACTCATTGGAGAAAACTCTGATGCTGGGAGGGATTGAGGGCAGGAGGAGAAGGGGACGACAGAGGATGAGATGGCTGGATGGCATCACTGACTCGATGGATGCGAGTCTGAGTGACCTCCGGGAGCTGGTGATGGACAGGGAGGCCTGGCGTGCTGCGGTTCATGGGGTCGCAAAGAGTCGGACACGACTGAGCGACTGATCTGATCTGATCTGATCCTTTTTCTAGGATTCTTTTCTGTTCGGTCACCCAGTCATGTATGACCCTTTGGGACCCCATGGACTGCAGCACGCCAGGCCTCCCTGCCTCTCACCATCTCCCAAAGTTTGCCCAAGTTCACATCCATTGCATCGGTGATGTCCTCCAGCCATCTCATCCTCTCATGCCCTCTTCTCTTTCTGCCACCAATCTTTCCCAGAATCAGGGACTTTTCCAATGAGTCAGCTATTTGCATCAGACTGAACTCATTAATATTTAATAATTTGTAGATTGTCTTGCATTTTATGACCAAATCATCTTGTCTTCAGACATTGGCAGTTCAATTATTTCTTTTAATAAATACTTGTGTTGACTTATACTTAATTTACAATATTGTGTGAATTTCAGGTATACAGCAAAGTGAATCAGTTACATGGGTGTATATACAAACACAGTAGTAATAGTGTACCATTAGTCACTCAGTCATGTCCGACTCTTGGCAACCCCATGGACTGTAGCCCACTTTGCTCCTCTGTCTATGGAATTCTCCAGGCAAGAATACTGGAGTGGGTTATACACACATACATATATTATTTTTCAGATTGCTTTTCATTATGGGTTATTATAAGATATTGATTATAACTCCCTATGCTATACAGTAGATCCTTGTTGGTTATCTTCTTTATGTATAGTAGTCTGTAACCCTGAATTCCTAATTTACTCCCCTACCCCCACTATCCACTTTGCTAACCATAATTTTATTGTCTGTGTCTGTAAGTCTATTTCTGTTTTGTAAATAAGTTCACTTGTTTCACATTTTTACATTTCACATATGTGATATCACATGGTATTTTTCTTTCTCTGACTTACTTAAGATGATAATATCTAGGTCCATCATGTTGTCCAAATGGCATAATTTCATTCCTTCGTATAGCTGAGCAATATTCCATTGTATATACATAGCACATCTTATTTATCCATTCATTTGTCAATGGACATTTAGGTTGCTTCCATGTCTTGGCTATAGTAAATTGTGCTGCTATTAATACTGAGACGTCTGTATCTTTTTGCATTGTTTTCTCTGTATATATGCCCAGAAGTGGGATTTGCAGGATTATATAACTTTAGTATTTTTAAAGAACCTCCAGACTCTTCACCATAGTGGCTATATCAATTTACATCCCCACCAACAGTGGTACCTTTTTCTCCATACCCTCTCCAGCATTTATTTGCAGACTTTTTTGATTATGGTCATTTAACTGGTGTGAGGTGATACCTCATATGTAGTTTTGATTTGTATTTCTCTAGTAATTAGTCATGCTGAACATCTTTTCATCTGTCTGTTGGAATTTTCTCTTTCTAATTCTTTAAGTGGTTACTCTTTTTCTTATCATACTAAGCCGGCTAGATCCTTCAAAAATATGTCAAATAACAGACAATCTTTTTTAATTTATTTTTTAGATGAAGAATAATTGCTTTACAGAACTTTGTTGTTTTCTGTCAAACCTCAACATGAATCCTGACCAAAAGTGAACCACCCTTATGGGTACTGTTGTTTAAAGAAATTTGGAGGTTTGTTTTTTTTTTATCAGATTAAGGGAGTCTGCTTCAACTATGCTGAAAATACTAATCTAGATGGATACTAAATGTTATCAACTGTTTTCCCCGAGTATATTGAAATGAGCATGTTTTTCCTCCCTTCATAGGTTAATAAATTATATTAATTAATTTTTAATACCAACTTTCACTTGCATTTGTGGGAGAAACTTGATTTGCCTACCATAAGTTATTGTTTTTATAAATAGCTATATTTGGTCTGTTATTATTTTTAAAAAACTTAGGCTTATGTTTACTAGTGAGAATTACAAAGTTTTCTTTATTTGTACTGTCCTTTTTTGACTTTGTTTCCTGGCCTCCTCCTATTGACAGAATTCAAAATAAAGATATGTGCCTTCAGATAAAAACTTAGCATGCTATATATTTAACCTTATATTGCTGTTGACTCTTCTATTCCTACCACCAATTTAAAAGAATGTAAAGAAACTCTTCAAGAATATGAATTGTGGTTTGCTCAGAAATAAATCTATTTCTCAGTAAATGAGTACCAAATACAATTTTATTGGATTAATGAAAGATTCATAATTTTAGTTGGTGATGTTTTCTTATTCTATTTTTCTTGATGAATTTATATAATAATGAAATAATTAAATGTATTCATTCACTGAGAACTATGTACTTAATGCCTACAATGTGTTCTGATTAAAAATTCTATATAATATGTTGAAACCATCTTTATTGATTAATACAAGATCAATGTTTATAAATTTTCTATGTGATCTTGACACACAGAATGTGCATTTTTCACAGCTGGATACAGGAACCTATTACTTCAGGCTTCAAATTAGTTCAATACTTAGTTACTAAGGTTTTCCTATTTGTGTTTTGACTGGCTGTTTGACCAATTAAAGTCATCTATACTGATAGCAGATTTGTCAATTTCACCTTCCAGTTCCGTCAAAATTTGCTCTATACTTTTGAATCTATAAGATGTATATAAATTTAGAATTGCATTTTTTATCCATTATATGTAATGAATGTTTTATCTCTAATAAATTTTTAAAGACTATTTTATCCAATATGAATATAGTTTAAGTGAGTTTTCTTACATTTTCAAACTTTGTGTGTGCTTGTGTTTTAGGTATATATCTCACAACCTTAGTGTCAGTATCATGTTAAACTGTATTCAAGCCTGTGCTGTGCTTAGTTGCTCAGTCCTGTCCAAATCTTTGAGACCCCATAGACTGTAGTCCGCCAGGTTCCTCTGTCCATAGAGATTCTCCATGGATGGAAGAATACTGCAGTAGATTGCCATGCCCTCCTCCAGGGGATCTTCCCAACTCAGGGGTTGAACCCAAGTTTCCCACATTGCAGGCAGATTCTTTACCACTTGAGCCACCAAAGAAGCCTAAGAATACTGGAGTGGGTAGGTAGCTTATCCCTTCTCCAGCGGATCTTCCAGACCCAGGAATCAAACCAGGGGTTCCTGCATTACAGGCAGATTCTTTACCAGCTGAGATATCAGGGAATATCATAGATACTCCAATATATACTATGAGCTTCCCTGGTGGCTCAGTTGGTAAAGAATCTGCCTGCAATCCAGGAGACCTAGGTTCAATCCCTGGGCCAGGGCAGATCCCCTAAAGAAGGAAATGGCAACCCACTCCAGTATCTAGACTGGAGAAATCCCATGGAGAGAGTAGCTTACAGGCTACAGTTCATGGGGTAAAATATCCCCCCAAATTTGAAACAAGTGACCTAAGAGCACACATTGCATGATTTAAGTTTGTTAAGGTATAATTTTGTGGCCCAGAATGTGGTTAATCTAGTGAATGTTTCATGTGGGCTTGAGAAGAACGTGTATGCTGTAATTGTTGGATAAAGTAATCTACAGGTGTTCAATTAAATCCAGTTGATTGAAAATATTGTTGAATTCAACTATTTCTTGATTTCCTGCCTCCTGGATCTGTCCATTTCTGACAGAGGGGTTTTGAAGTCTCTAACTATGATAGTGACTTCATCTATTTGTTTTACCAGTTCTATCAGTTTTTGCCTTACATATTTTGATGCTCTGTTATTAGGCACATATACATTAAGGATTGTTATGTCTCCTCACAGTTAACCCTTTTACCATTATGTAATACCCCATTTTATCACTGATAATTTTCCTTTCTCTTAACTGTGTGCTGAAGTTAACATTTCAGTGTTTACTCTAGAGTTCTTTTGATTAGTGTTAACATATAAATCTCTACTCTTTTAACCTTTATGTGTCTTTATATTTAACATGGATTTCTTAAAGACAACACATAGTTTTGTCATGTTTTTGATCTTCTCTGCCAAACCCTTTTAACTGATATTTAGGCCATTAATGTTTAAAGTAATTACTGACATATTGGGAGTAATATCTATTGTATCTATTACTGTTTTCTATTACTTTCACTCTTTGATTCTATTTTTATCTTCCACTCTTTCTGCTTTTGTTGTCTAGATTGTACATTTTATGTGATTCCATTTTGTCTTTTCTCAGCGTATCAATTATGTTTTACTTTTTTAAAAAAATCAATGTCCTTAGTGTTTGTAATATACATTTACAACTAATGTACAATATTTACAACTATTATAAGTCCCCTTTCATATAACACTATACCACTTCATGGGTAGGATAAATATCTTAAAGTAGCACTCCTAGGTCCTCTCTTCAATTCCTTGTTGCTATTTCATTTGCTAATACATGAGCATATTATGCTATTATTATTTTGATCAAATCATTATCTTTAGATCATTTAAAATTTTAAAAATGTTTTTATTTTACCACTTTTTTCTTCTCTAAGTCATCTTGTTTATTTATATAGATCCAAGCTTCTGATTTATATAGCTTTCCTTCTCTCTAAGGAACTTTCAACATTTCTTTTAAACAAGTCTACTGATAACAAATTCACTCAATTTTGTTTCATTTCTCCCTAATTTTTGAAGGATTAATTTTTCAGGTTACAGAATTCTAGGTTGGTGTGTTATGTCTCTCAACATTTGAAATATTTTTCTTGCTTACTGGTATCTGAGATGTCAGAAGTAATTCTTATCTTTGTTCCCCTGTAGGTTAGACGGGTTTTTTTCTTTGTAGTTTCTTGTCAGGCTTTTCTTCTTTATCTTTGATTTCCTGTAGTTTAACTATGATATGGGGGCTTCCCTAGTGGCTCAGATGGTAAAGACTCTGTCTGCAATGAGAGAGACCTGACTAAGATATGTCAGGGTGTAAATTTTTTAAATTTATTTTGCTTGCTATTTTCAGGCTTCCTGGATCTGTGGGTTGCTATCTGACTTTAATGTAGGAAATTCCCAATTACTATTTCTTCAAATATTTCTTCTTTTCCACTTTTTTCTCTTTCTGGTATTTCCATTATGCATATATTATATCTTTTGTAATTATCTCAAAGTTCTTGAATATTCTTCCTTTTTTAACTCTTTTCTTCCTCTTTGCTTTTTAGTTTTGGAAGTTTCTATTCACACATCCTCAAGTTCAGAGATTCTTTCATCAGCCTTGCCCAACCTACTAATGAATCCATCAAAGATATTCTTCTCTATTGCAGTGTTTTTGATCTCTAACATTTGTGTTTTTAAGATCTTTCTGCTTATATTACCCATTTATTGTGGCATATAATTTTCCCATTAGAACCTGTAGCATATTAATCATAGTTGCTTTAAATTCACAGTCTGGTAATTCCAACATTCCTACTATATTTGAATCTGGATCTGATGTTTGCTCTGTCTCTTTAAACTGCATTTTTGCCTCTTAGTATGCTAACTTTTTAAAAAACACAGTGATGGATTGGATTGAAGAAACTCCAGAAAAGAAGGCCTTTAGTGAATGTGGTGGTAAGATATGGGACCAGAGAAGCATTCTATGGCCCTGTAGTTAGGTCTCAGCCTTTCAGTGAGTGTGTGACAGCCCTTCAATCTGACCTGCTAGGTCGATGGGGTTGCTAAGAGTTGGACACGACTGAGCGACTTCACTTTCACTTTTCACTTTCATGCATTGGAGAAGGAAATGGCAACCTACTCCAGTGTTCTTGCCTGGAGAATCCCAGGGATGGGGGAGCATGGTGGGCTGCCGTCTATGGGGTCGCACAGAGTTGGACACGACTGAAGCGACTTAGCAGCAGCAGCAGCAGGTGCAACAGGATGACTAGAGGGGGATGGAGTAAGATATTTTCCTTCCCCTTAATTATATTTTAATGTCCATTTTAATAGTATCTTGCTATTTTATAAACTCTACCACATATTATTACTGAGTTTACATTTATTATTTAATATATTATTATTAAACAAGATTATTATTTAACCTAGCTTATATATATTGGCTAGTTTACTTGCTCACAGTTCACTTTTGCCTATCAGGTCTTTTTCCTGAAATAATTATATTTCTTTATAAACTATATCCTTAAAATTTTTCTTAGTGAATCTACACCAGTGATAAAGTTGAAAAATTTTTGTCAGGCATAAATTGTACTTTTTATCCTTTGTGTTTAAGTGATAGTTTAACTACAAATACAATTCTATGTTTGTTGGTTACTTTGTCTTTGCACTTCAGAGGTACTATTCCACTGTCTTTTGGCTTTTATCGTGGATTGAGATATCCAAAGTTTCAATTTCTTATAAATTCATATCGATAAATAATTTATCTTTTTCTCTGGCTACTTTTTAAAATTTACACTTGGTCTTTGGCAATCATCAGAATCAATATATATTATCAGTGTATTTTTCATAGCCTATTTAGGATTCAGAAGGATCATGTCATTACTCAACTTTTGCCAATTCTTTACCCTTATCCCTTTAAATACCATACGTCTTCATTTTTATATGATCATCATATATCTATTCTATAAAGCTGTCTTAATCTATCCCCTTGCTCCTAACCTCTTTTTCATGTTTTAAACTTACATTTTCAAGGTGTTTATGTACATACGTATCTCAGGGAAACAAGAATAAGTGTTTTTCAAAGATTAATAATATCTTCCATGTGTCAGATAGGCAATGAAATTCTTGACTTTGACTCATGAAGTGAACATCTAATGTAGATTCTATAACATAAACTGCCTGAATGCTAGTTGCATGAAAATGAATTCATCAGTGTTACAAAACTACAATATAAAATGAAATACATTTAGAGTAAAAAATTTCTGTTAGCAAATAGAAAACATAAGTAGTAAAGCTCAATGTGTAATAAAAATATGACATGTTAGTCATGATGACTCATACTTCTGGACTTTAGTTCCATAAAGGAACATACTCTCTAAAATAACAGGAAATACTCATTTACATAAATATCAATGTAGAGTGTGACGATGGCACCATTCAAATTGTTGAATGGTGGAAAGGGTTATTATATAAAATGTTTTAAGCTGGC
The DNA here is from genome assembly GCA_935064755.1 of Tragelaphus eurycerus. Lineage (NCBI taxonomy): Eukaryota > Metazoa > Chordata > Mammalia > Artiodactyla > Bovidae > Tragelaphus > Tragelaphus eurycerus. The sequence goes on from CAKXYN010000003.1 coordinate 13,306,443, forward strand.
TCTGCTATTTATAATACTAACTAAATGCATACTGATAGTTTGATCTTAGTTAATTCATAAAATCCAAGATTAATGTTATAAAAGGGTCACAAATCAGAGCCAAAGAATAAAGGAGTATTCATGGTTACTAATAAATTGCTCCATGAATGCTTGGCCACCCTTGCAGATAATGATGTCACAAAATGATGAAAGAATAGTTAAGCAGCCAACAAAGTGCCAGTGCTTGGCAGAGGCACTGATCATTGCATCATTCTTGGACCACAGCCCCTGAAAGGTGAACACAGCTATTAAAAGAAAATGAAAAATTCTAAGGATGCAAGTTTCAACTGGTAACACTTTTCTTAAAACTAGATTCTATTAATACTTGAACTCTTAGAACAGGTAAATAAAGTTCCAGATATGAGGAGAAAAGAATTAATGGCTATATTGTAGCTATGCCACCATGTTATCTGCTATGTACTAGTTAGTTCCTTATACAAGTTTCCAATTCCTAGGTCGCATTCTGCACCTGTGAACTTAACATATATTTTTGAAATTTATAATGGACTTCCTGAGCAGGTGGACCAGAAGTACTTTTTTATTATAAGGCTAATAATATGACTAGTTAGGAAATGATCTAAAAAGTAAAAAGGATTTGGGTTGGGGTGGGATTTAGAAGTCTATGTACCAAAATAATATTTATTGAATAACTCTTTGATATGAAATTAATCTACAATGACAAAATGGTGGTTTCTTCAAATAGGGTTGGTGGGAGATATTGACTACAAAGGAATACAAGAGAGAGCCTGCAGAGAGGAAAAGGTTCTATATTATGATCAGGGTGGTTATTACAACAAGGCTATACATTTGCCAAAATTCAAACTCTACATTTTTAAATGGGTATATTCTATTGTACACAAATCATACTTCAAGAAAGTCGCTTTATAAAGAAAAACAAGATATTCCTATATGTCACATTTGGTAAAGAGAACAAGAAATATTTGTATCACTTCTTTTTTTTCTGACCATTGATCTCCTACTCTTTATTAGGAACATATTCTGCAAAGGCCTGCCTTTGGTATGGATAGCAGGAAAGTGTAAAAACTTTGCTTTTGTGAAGATTAAAGGAAAAGTAATGGGTAAAAATACCTGCCACTGGGGCAACAGTCATTCACCCTTCCCACTCTGGACTCAGGCTGACATTAGGATTTAAGGAAAGACTGTAATAATCAGCATGCTTTACCTCCAGAGGTTGACGCTGATGTCCTGACTTCAGGAATTGCTTGCTAGAGTTAGCACTCTCCCCACAAAAACACACACATACACAACAACAAAAACAAAAAAACGTCTTTTGAATGCAGAAGTTTTTTTCCCCATAGAATGAATCCTTACACTACTCTTTAAACTCATCTTAAAATGAGTTATATACTTACAGCATATGAATTTTTAATTATATCAAAAAACTATTTAAAAATTAAAAATACATGTATAAGTGACAGTTATTAGTCAAATAACATTAAGCATTTTAAAACAGTATCAACAATCATATGATCCATTAGAAGCCTGACTCCATGTAATCCTGAAATCTACTTTAAAACATTCAACTCTGCTCAAAAGTCATTGAATAGTATCTAGTCTGTTGGGATTTGTTTGCCATAGATTAATCCTAAAATGGACCAGTAAATTAATTACTCACTGCTTCAGTCATTTGGAGGGAAGAAATGTGACAAATGATCCAAATTTTTCTCTATTAATGAAATATGCCATTATTATTTATGGTAACCATAATACATTATGCTCAAAGCATAATACATTGTGTTCAAAGTCTTAAAATTGCCAATACCATACCAAAATATGTCAGAGTTCCTAGTCCAACAGCACTGAGGAGAGTCAGTGAGCCTCCTCGAGATAAGTATTTTAAGTTTCACAAAAAGCAGTGGAATGTTTAAGAAAAAGTAAGTACGACTTTAAGTTCATCTTAGAATCAATGGTATCTTTGGTTACAGATATTGAGTTGTTTGGGGTTATTTGTTAGTTTTTTTTTAACTTTATGAATGGACAAAATAAATAGGAGCAATGAAACAGACTGCTGATCTTACTATACCCAGAATAATCTACTAGTATAAGTCTCAAATATTAGAGTAAGCTTTCTTTTTTAGGGTTTACAAGCTTAAAAGTGTCTGAAGACCAGATGGTTAACATGAATGAGGTCACCAAGATATAAGGCTAAGGATAGTAGTAAATACAGTGGCAAGTGAAGAGTGATAATGCTCTAGAGAGGGTAACTGCTACCATGAGTTAACCAGCTGTTACCATGGGGAACGGGGGCAGTGTTGGACTACTTTCTAATTAAGAGAACTCAGAGATGTAATAAAAAGATGGAAGGAAAGAAGGTGAAAACTCTTCTTGGAAATGAAAAAACTGAACACTGTTCCCACCTGAGGACCACCAGTTTGCAACATCAACTTTACAAGCAAAAAATATTTTACAGAAAATTCTCTAGAATGACTATGTATATGAACACGCTTCTGATTTCACCATTCCATTCCCCCAATTTCATTCATTTTCACTTCTGCTAAAAACACTTCTTCATAGGACTGACAGTTGCCAAGAACTGGCATATTTTCAAGGCTTACGTTTTCATCTGTTTGCCAAATGGCTGTAATATAAGTCACAGAAGTCCTGTTTATTGAGTAATATTATTAATGGCTAGCATAATACTGTGAAATTGAAGACACTCCTTTTGGATTATGTCCAGATCTTTAAAGAGAACATTGTTTCCAAAAGGATATGGATGGCTTATATTAAAACTTGTTATTTAAAAAGTGGAACAATGTGAAAAAATACTTGAATATTTTCAAATTATTGTAGGGAAATTTTTTCAGACATAAGTCCCATATGTATTAAAATACCTAGAATGATAACAAAAGAAAAGGTCATGCTATGAATACCTCATAAAATCATTTTTCATTTTCAACACACTATTGAAAATATCTTAGGACTGAGAAATCATTCAGCTTAACAGTTTATTGACTTTTTCCCTTCAGTTGCATTTGGGAAGGAAGTGAATGATATTTGTTGCTCTTTTATTTATGGTACAATTCATGAATTATCAAACTACAAGAAGGAAGATAACATAAAAGTCAACTTTTAAACTTCTGTTTTCAAAAGGCACTTAATGTCTAAATAAGAAGCATTAAAACATATCCTCAACATAAATTATAGTTAATTATTTCACTAGTTCATAATTCAACAGCCACCACCTGAGACCAAGTCTGAAAATCCCAACTTGACTTCTGAAACCAATCATGAGCCTTGACTTATTTAATGGCTCTATTTTTAAGAGGAAGCATGAAATCACCCCAGAATCATAAGATATCAATCACTGAACTGTGAGCATTTAGAGAGAGAAAAGGGAAAAATATGAGATGGGGCATGAATAGGAAGGGAAATGGGGATGAGAATAGGGGAGAGGAATTATTTACCCAAAACAAAGCAAGAGAAGCTCAAAAAACGATATATCAAATGAAAGTATTAGGCAGTCCTCAGCCTATGGGGTCACAGAGAGTTGGGCACGACTGACGCAACTTAGCAGCAGCAGCAGCATTCATTTACTAGACCTATTCAGATCTAACTGTCCTACTCAGTTCATCCCAGAGCATTTTTTAATTGAGTTATTAATGGGCTTGGGGAGGAGAAGTGAGGTTATAAAAGAAATCACTGACTGCAAAAAAAGAAGTGTCTATTTTAAATGATCAAAAGGAGATGACGCTAAGAAAAACAGTATAGTGAAGTCACTGAGTCGTATACAACTCTGTGACTCCATGGACTGTAGCCTACCAGGCTCCTCTGTCCATGGGATTTTCCAGACAATAGTCTTGGAGTGGATTGCCATTTCCTTCTCCAGGGGATCTTCCCAACCCAGGGATCGAACCCGGGTCTGCAGCATTGTAGACAAAGGCTTTACCATCTGAGCCACCAGGGAAGTCAAGTAAAACAGTATAAATGTCACTTTAATATCAAGAGCGAGTCAAATTGCCCCAAATTTAAATACACAATTACAGCTGAATAAAGAGTGAATCAATGAAGTTAATTCAAATAATTTCCTTCTGTGACAATACGGTAAACCATATAAACATTCAAATCAATGTTTAGAGACTTTTTCATGATATACTAATACACTCACATTCAAAGACTCCAGCGTTAGATATCTGAAAAATATAGATGATTCTTTCTTTCAAATCGATTAACTAGTGGCAAAGGCCAAAATGTATAAATTAAAAAATCAGCAATATAAATCCATGATCTGGAGTATAGGTTCAAACGAACATCTGAATTAGAATGTGGAAGTTTTGGTTTGAGCACATAGAAATAAAGGTGTCTGTAATCAAATCAAAGACCCTAAGTTGAAACAGAAGATTAGCAAGACATTCTAAATGTGCCAGAGGAATGCTGCATCTCAGAAAATATTCTTGCCATTGAATTATACACACTAATGCTGTAGTTGAAAAACAAGTTAGATTAAGAATTTCAGAAGACAAAAAAGGAGTTTGTCAAATCCTTTACAGATGGTTTTTAAAACAAGATATTCCATGAAATTCTAAAAACTACACAGACTAGTGAAGTGACTAACAACACACAAGTCAGGGGAAGATCTAGAAGGCAGGAAAGCATGCAAGTCATGTAAGAGTCAAGAGACAGTGCTGCCATTTTAAAAGCTAAAATACACTCATGTGTAATCTCATATTTACATAACAAAAGATACAAATGTAACTATTCCATACTCTTGTCAATGAAGAACAGCTTTTTAGAAAGACAACTACATAAAGTAACCCATTGTATTTACAACTTAAATTTAATACGTGTGAATGTGTTAGTTGCTCAGTCACGTCTGACTCTTCATGACCCCATGAACTGCGGCCCACCAGGCTCTTCTGTCCATGGGATTTCCTAGGCAAGAATACTGGAGTGGGTAGCCCTTCCCTTCTACAGAGGATCTTCTCCACCCAGGGATTGAACCTCCTGCACTGCAGGCAGATTCTTTACTGCCTGAACCACCAGGGAATCCCCTTAATTTAATATACACATGGCCACATAATCCTCCAAAAATTTTGTACCAGTTGAGAGTTCCACCATGTTATATTAAAAATTCATATTCTCTCAAATCTAAATGTCATCAATTTTGAAATTTGTTGCTAATCTGATAGGCTAAAAACAAAACTTTATTATAATCTGTACTTTCGTAATTAAAAGTGAAGTTGGTAAACTTTGATGCATTTGTTGAAAATTGTATTCTTTGTGAATTGCTTGTTAGTATATTAGCCCCTTAATATTATTACCTTCGACAGCGAGGATATCAAACCAGTCAATCCTAATGGAAATCAACCCTGAATATTCATTGGAAGGACTAATGTTGAAGCTGAAGCTTCAATACTTTGGCCACCTGTTTAAAAGAATCAGCTCATTGGAAAAGACCCTGATGCGGGGAAAGACTGAGAGCAGGAGAAGAGGACGACAGAGGATGAGATGTTTAGATGGCATCACTGACTCAATAGACTTGAGTATGAGCAAACTCTGGGAGATAGTGAAGGACAGGGAAGCCTGGTGTGCTGCAGTTCATAGGGTTGCAAAGATTTGGACATGATTGAGTGACTGAACAACAAATAATATTAATTATTTTCCTTAGTATTCTTTAAGCGTTCTTTGTGTATTAGAGATTGTGACATATCAGATCAGATCAGACATAATAAAAAACATATTTTTGGTCTCTGGCACACAGATCCTAAAATTCTTGTTGTTTCCTAACTGGTAAGAGTGATAGGGGCATATTTTGTTATAAACTCGGTTTTTATTCCCAATTCCTAAAATATTTCCAGAACATAAAGGTAAAAAATATCTTTTTATATTCATAACAAGTCCCTATCCACATGAGTTTATTTTAACAAGATTTTTGGAAACACCTTAAGGATAAGGGCTGGTGCCAGCAAAGACAACCAAGTGGTCAGAGAGATGAAACTTAACTGCCTCACCTCTAGATCTCCAGGGAAGTGAGAAGGGCTCAAGGTCAAGTTCAATGGCCAATGATTAAATCAATCATGTATAATGAAGTATCCATAAAAATTCTACCTGAAAAGGCTCTGAGAGCCTGCACACTGCTAAATATACAGAGGTGCTGAGAGGGTGGCATGCTCAGAGAGGGCATGGAAACTCTGTTCCCCTTCCTCTTGACATTCTCTTTTTGTATCCCTTCCATCTGGGCGTGCTTGAGTTGCATTCTTTTATAATAAATGGTTATCTAATAAGTAAACTATTTACTTGAGTTTTGTGAGCATTTTTAGCAAATTATCAAGCCCAAGGAGTGCATTAGGGGAACTTCTAATTTGTAGCTAAGTCAGACAGAAGTTATAGTTAACCTGGGGACTCACTACTTGCAGTTGGCATCTAAAGTGAGTGATGTCTTCTAGGACTAAGCTCTAAACCCATGAGTTCTGTGCTAATTCCAATTAGTGTCAGAACTGAATTAAATTGTAGTACACCCAGTTGGTATCCATAGAGAACTGAATTGCTTGGTGTAGGGGAAAAAACCATATATCTGGTGTCAGAAATGTGATCTGTAGTTGTAGGTAGAACAGTGTGCATTTCCTTTTTAGAGGTATCTCAAATCTTTATCTGTTAAATATTTTCAATCAGTCCCATCGCTTATCACTATTGTACTTAGTCGCATCTGACTCTTTGTGACCCCATGGACTGTAGCCCACCAGACTGCTCTGTCCATGAGGATTCTCTAGGCAAGAATAGTAGAGTGGGCTGTCATGCCCTCCTTAAGGGGATCTTCCTAACCCAGGGATCAAACCCAGGTCTCCTGCATTGCAGGCAGCTTCTTTACCATCTGAGCCACCAGAGTAGCCCTCACTTATAAAGAATACTGGTATGACAGAATGTCAGTACTTTTTTATGACTCCTGATATGCTTCTTTCTTTTGTATTTCATATGTTTTGCTTATATAGATCCCACCTGAAATTTAGAAATATTGTTCTAACCTTTATTTTCATAAATTTACAGTTGTTTTTACATTTAATTCTTTAAGCACCTAGATTTTTGTAGGTCATGAGGTAGGTAACTTTATTTTCTTACAAATTGGCAGCCAATTGCTTCAAACACCATTTATTGAAGATGCCATACTCTTTACTTTTATTTCTGCTGCAACTCTGTTTCTGCTGCTGTAACCCTCTTTCATATCATCTATTACTGATGTTTATGCTGAATATTTACTTCTAACAAATTTCTCTTAATTTTTTTTCATTTACTTCTTATTCCTAAAGATGAAGCTAAATTTCCACTTCAAGTACAGAACTTACCCTGATGATTAGAGACAAACTAAAGCAATGTAACTTCTAAGCGATTTCACTATAGATTTTCAAATTAACTACTAATTAAAATTCCTGATATCAGCAATAAATTAAACTTGATTGATGCAATCACATAAAGATCTCTTTATATACCTTTGCACAATTGTACCCTTTAGGTGTAGCAATCTGATCCTTTTCTTAGTTCCATCTATTCATATGCCTTAAAAGTTGCTTCATAAAATATGATAATGCTGATGAAACAGAAAAAAAAAAAAAAAAAGGAAAAAGAAAACCTCTGGGTTTAGTATTAGTTGTTATTTCTCCCACAGAGTATTTTTAAATAAAGTTTTCAACTTTACTCATAGCTTTCATTTTTCTTTATGAAAATGTTTTCTGAAGTAACGGTTTGAATTCATATCAATTTACTTTTACTCATAAGGATAAGTTAGACCAAGTCAAGTTTAAAGGATTTATATTCAACAGCCCACCCACTTTTTTGAGATTCCCATGCATAAACAGAGAACTCACATGAAGTCCTTCCGTGAAACTTTCCTGAGAGCAGAGGCATCTATAGGGCTGGCTTGTTGTGTCACAGTGATTGGCATGACCATAGCACTGACATCTGTAGACAGGAGCATCAGACAACTCCTTAGAAACACCAACTCAACTGTGAGGATATTTAAAGATCTATGTATGTATCCACTATACAAATGTAACAACAAGAGGCAAAGTTTATTATCCACTACAAAATTCAGCTCCTTTTTAGTCATATGGATAATATTCATAACAGTTTTAAATTAACACTGAAGTATTGGAAGGATTTTCATCAATATCCAAACCACACTGCTTGTGAAGTTGATTTTCAAACTCATTCTGAGTTGTTTGTACCAATATTAACCATGTGGCAAACTGTCACGAAAAGACATTTACTGAAACCACTGAAAACACACTTGAGACTACAAAGTTCAGAATAAACTGAAGAATGAAGTTAACACATTTCAATTTGTCTTTTTCCTCAAAATTAGATGGTGAAAATTTAGTAGCTATTTTTTCATTGTGCTATGACTTAAAAATAACATTATATGTTGATATTCCAGTCTGCTTTTGAATATGTGCTTTATTCACAGGATATATCATTCTTCTAGCACAAACCAATTCTAAGTAGGGGCTGTATATGCAGCATTTCCATACTAGGGAGTACGCTATCTTGTAGTTTTCCAACTCTTTATTTGTTTAACTTTGTTCTCTACTAGAGCCAGATATTTATAAATTAGAATGTCCTATAATTTTCCTTTATTCCTTTATAGGAAAACATATTCCTCATAAAACTGTGAACTTATGGGACCAAGCTCAGTACTTACAAACTAGCTGGTACTACAGTTGTTAACTTCAAATCTAGCTTCTTCTCTTTGATTTCAAGAATACTTGAAAATTATATTCCAGAAAAAAATAAGCAAAATATTTGGCAATTCTTTTCTAAGTTGGATTCAGGGTACAATAATTTCTAAACTCAACAGCTTTTGAAAATTGATTTCCTAACAATGTGATATTATGTATGGCAAAGACTCACATACAAATTTCCCCCCAAAATCTTAGAATAGGAAATAATTTCAATACATGGAGACTGGAATCTGGTTTTCTCTAAAATGCTAATGTATTTTTAAATGAATATGACAAAAATTTGTTGGAAACAAGATTCATCATGAAAAGCACACTCAATGCTTGGGGCTGGTGTACTGGGACGACCCAGAGGGATGGTAGGGGAAGGGACGTGGGAGGAGGGTTCAGGATGGGGAACACATGTGTACCTGTGGCGGATTCATTTTGATATATGGCAAAACCAATACAATATTGTAAAGTTCAAAAAAAAAATAAAATTAAATTTAAAAAAAAGAAAAGCACACTCAAAACCTTGGTCATGAACTCTACCTTCCAATGATGGTGATTTCATTGACCCCATAGTATCTGTGTCTGGGGCTGATGGGAGTCTCAGTTGTATGGTACTGTCCATGGAAATGAAGTCGTACTTGTGTGGCCTTAACAAACTCTTGAAGTGCTGGGGTATTATAGAAATTATTGTATCCAGGACGCTGATTTGGTCCAGGTGTTAGGATGCTAAAGGTGACATTCCCACAGGAATATGGAGTAAAACTGTTGAAATTTGAAATCAAGAAAAGCTATTTATATTTTTGACAAAGCAGACATTATAATAGTAATAGCTTGAATTCTTCATTCTTGGAAACAAACATTTCAGATATTTTATATACAAGCAATATGAGAGCATCCCAGAAAATATAGTAAAACATTTCCCTGAGGACATAATAAAAATCCTATTAATATATATAACTCGGTAGCTAATCTGAAAATCAATTTTAAAGCACAAGTGAGACTGTAAGCAAGAGATACTCTATAAAGTCTTACAGGAATTTTAAACATTGTTTAAAACTCAGCTTAAGAAATAGTCTTAGAAAAATCTTCCTCAAGAAAATTGGTGGTAGAGGAAGTCTCTACCAGCTTAGCTAGCTTGCATGCAGGTTACTACTGTACATTAGTCTATTCAAATTAACTCCTAACTGCATTCAAAGATAATACTTTTAAAAACATTCATACTTGGGAAGTTGAAGACAGTTGACAGAATCAGAATTTTCCAAATCTCCATTGTTTTTCATTCTGAAAGTGCTGCAATTTCTAGCAAAATACTGCCAGTCCTCCCAATCTAGGCTGTCCTCCTTTTTCCTCTGAATCCTTATTGCTGTTGGTTGTGGACTAGAGAACTGAATGATAATATAAAACACCTGAAAATGAATATTAATTGTCATTGAAGTTTTAAGTTTGACCCCATCAGTACAAATCAAACCACGGGAATTGTTATGTTCAAACATAAGAGCTTACTTCCTTATAACAACAATTACAAAATATTCATTAGACATCAGAAATTCCATAGTCCTACAGTAAGGCAACACATTCTATAATTGCACGTATGTCCCTCTTCTCAAGGATTTTATAAAGCAGAAATTAATACATTTGTTATAAAGACATGAACAAAACATTACTTCTATAAAATAATTGTTATATATTTCTTCTTATAGTTATTTACAAGAAGGACTGCAGTTTTCATTAATTTGTGCTACTTAATATTGAAAATAATGTTTTCATATTTCATATTATTTTGATACAAACCTCTAGAAAATTAGGGCCTGTATATCTTTGATATATTTTTATTTTATAGGTTATGATACACTACTTTGATGAAGTAATGGTCAATTGCCTAATTCAGCTTTCACTTTATAGCTGGTTAAATTGTTTCCCCAAATAGATGTGTTCAAGTACTAACTCTTGATACTTGTGACTGCAACCTTATTTGAAAATACAGTCTTTGCAGATATAATTAAGGGTCTCAAGGTGAGGTAATCCTGGGTGTACAAGGAAGAGGGTCATGAAAAATGGAGGCAGAGATTGGAGTTATGCTGCCATAAACCAAGAAATGCCAGGAGCCACCAGAATCTGGAGAAGGCAAAAAGGATTCTTCCCTACAGCCTTTAGAGGGAGCATGGCCTTGTCAACGTTAATTTCATACTTCTGATATTCAGAACTGTAAGAGAATAAATTTATGATTGCAAAACTATTAAATGTGTGGTAGCTTGTTGAAATATGCACAGGAAACTAACACACATCCCACTGTTACGAATTACCTGATACTGTCCATTTTCCAAATCTATGGAAATGGTCACTCCTTGACTAAGCTGGGACATGTTTGTAAACACATGTGACACCCATGAAGTACCAACGTTGTTATCATTGACAAAAGAAAGAGGATGGGCTTCAGGATTCAGCCGTAACACCCTGTTTTGGGTTGTGTCTTCTGCATCATTAGGAATGCAGTACCGCTGTTCCAAACGATGGACACGAGGGTGGCTGCCAGGGCAACGGCAATGTGACTGGATATGCAATCTGGGTAGATCTCCAGAGAAAACTTCCTGAATCTCTCTGTAGGAGTCAAGAGGAAGATGGTAAGGACCAGTAACTCAACAGTGACAGGACTTCTAAGAGGTGTTACCAATGACTATCAGTATCTTGATGTTTTGATTTGCAGACATTTAGCCTTAATAATTTTCTAAACACAACATAAAATCAAAGTCATTCCTAGTCAAACATATGCAATCTCAGAAACTGTATATCAAAAATAGTGCATTTTTTAAAATGAGGTATAGTTGATTTACAAAGTTGTCAATTGCTGCTGTATAGCAAAGTGATTCAGTTACACATACACATACATTGTTTTTTATATTCTTTCCCATTCATAGTTTATAACAGGATATTGAATATAGTACCCTGTGTTGTACAGTAGGCCCTTGTTATTTATCCGTTCTAAATATACTAGTTTGCATCTGCTAATCCCAAACTCCCACTGTATCCTCCCTTAAACCCTGCACCCTTGGTAACCACAAGATACCTACCACAAGTAACCACAAGTCTATTCTCTGTGTAAAATCAGCACATTCTTAAGGGTTAATTTTGTACATCAAGAAGCATGCACAAGTCCTTGACTGATTATCAAGATATTTGTTAAAATATAATACTTTACTGTGCTTATTTTTGATTAAAAGAAAGGCAACATTAACTAAGATTGTTAAGCTGACTTATCACTATGAGTGAACAATAATGTATTGAAAATAATGAGTTATAGATAGGGTCCCCCATTCATCCATGGAAAGAATTAAGAAAATTATTTTATCTGCTGCTGTTTTAGGAGAAGGGACTGGGGCCAAACCCATTTGTCAATGGTTTCCTGTGACTCATCAGTACAGATTCTGGCACCCTAAAATGCTTCAATGGCTTCAGATCATATGGCCACTGCCAATACTCAAAGAAGAATGCCAATTTCAGGCAGATATATTTAATTTTTCCATTAAGGGCAATATACCGATACAGAGCAAAATCACTCATTCTATTTATAAGCATTCTCCCACATAATGCCTTTCCAGACATTTCAAATAGGCCAACACCAGCAAGCCAGGTCTAAGTTGAGAGATCAGACTTCTCACATACCCCACTAAGGGCAAATGGAGGAGGTGGTCCTTTTTCACTCACTTAAAACACAGAATGGCACACCTTCTTCTTTAAATCTCATTCATACTTTTCACTTGACATCATGTGTTGCATAGGGCCAACAGTCCAGTGAAATGTTTATCTGAGGAAAATCTTTATTAGCAATGCTGCTCTTCAGAATTTTAGACAAAAATGATCTAAATGATTGTGAGACTAGTGGCCATAAATCTCCCCAAGAAAGTGTTTCAGTGTTACAGCATCCTATATTCAGCCTTCTCTGGATCATAGAGACTAACTCAAAGAATGTGTATATTGTTAATGGACATAAGATCATCGCTTCATCTCGAGCAATGCCTCTCAAATTTATAAGAATTAGTTCTGTCATTGGAAATTCACCATACTAATAATCTACATTTCCCTTGAAGAAAAATGAATAAACATTCTTCTTCTGCAAGTGAATAAGATCAATGTATTCATACAATGATGTAATATTACATCATCAAATTATAACTCTGGAAACAAACTTCAGAGGATATCTCAGGCTGAATTTTCCTTGAACTTTCTGAGGAGAATGGAAATATGAATGCCTTAAAAAACACCTAAGAAAGATTTCCTACCTATTCTCAAGATGAATAAATACTTCAATAAATATAGTCCAAGTCCACAAAATGATTTGTTCACTGGAAACAGAAATATATAACAATACTTCAAATTACTTACTCTTTTTGTCTCGAAGTCTAGTAGCCCAGTCTCTTGAGATTTTTCTATACATCAATATAAGTACTCATTTCCTTTGTTCTACATTTTCTAGTACTTACAAATTCAGCAAAGCAATTTTAAAAGGCAGATATAGAGGTTTCTTAAGTATCAGAAACAACTTCAAACAGAATATTTTAACAAATGTATAAAGTGCTTCCCTGATCGCTCAGCTGGTAAAGAATCCACCTGCAATGCAAGCAACCCTGGTTCAATTCCTGGGTCGGGAAGACCCCCTGGAGAAGGGATAGGATACCCACTCTAGAATCTGCCTGCAGTGTGGGAGATCTGGGTTCAATCCCTGGGTTGGAAAGATCCCCTGGAGAAGGGAAAGGCTACCCACTCCATTATTCCAGCCTGGAGAATTCCATGGACTATACAGTCCATGGGGGTCACAGTCAGACACGACTGAGCAACTTTCATTCCACTTTCATCCCAAATTACAGGTTTCCCTCGTGGCTTAGCGGTAAAGAACTGGCATGCGAGTTCAACCCCTGGGTCAGGAAGATCCCCTGGAGAATGAAATGGCAACCCACTTCAGTATTCTTGCTTGGGAAATTTCATGGACAGGGCCCCTTAGTGGGCTACAGTCCATGGGGTCTCAAGAGAATCAGACATGACTTAGCAACAAAACAACAACATCCTAAATTATACACTACTACTTGTTCAAAAGTCTAGTTGTCTTAGAAGAAATCATTTGTACAGAATTTGATCAATTTTATCTTATGAGTTACCCACAGAGTAGCACTAGTGAATAAAAACCATAGACTAAGCCAAAGCAAACACTATAAACATTAATTAGATGATGTTAAATACTGTAAAGGTGGAGAATTCGAAATATTCATGATATTCTTACTTAAATGAATTTATCCTTACACTTCAGGTATAAAATTTTCAATCTGCTTACCTGTTTGTAAGCGCCACTTGGTATAATCGAAAATCTTGCATTCTTCCAACAAACTGCTCTGAACCTGTAATATATGTGTATATATATATTAAATCTCAGTTTTCCAAGCAATGTCTGACAAATGTTCAAGTGAAATTCTTTTAAAGCTATAAAACATTTTTATTCATATTAGTTTCAGTTGTACAGCACTATAATTCAACATCTGTATATAGTACAAAGTGGTCACCATAAATCTAGTCATCACCCATCACTATACAAGTCGACACCCTCATTGGTTTTGACCCCTCTCAACCACATTCCCCTACAGTTACTAGTAAACTGTTCTCTGTATTGATGAGTTTTCTAAATTTTTATTTGGCATAATCCAGGGTTCTCGATTCTGTCCCACTGATCTGTGTGTCTGTTTTCGTGCCAACACCATACAATGTTGATTACTATAGCTTTGTAGTAGAGTTTGAAATCAGGGAGGATGGTTCTTCCAGCTTTGTTCTTCTTGCTCAAGATCATTTTGATAATTCATGATCTTTTGTGGTTTGCTACAACTTTTAGAATTATTTGTTCTAGTTCTATGAAATATGCCCTTGGAATTTTGAAAAGAGTTGTATTGAACTTATAGATTTCTTGGATAAGGTGGAACAGTCTCTCAGAGCTATCAGAGGTACTGTCTCCTGGGCCTCAGTCTTCACTTTGGGGCTTCCCTGGTGGCATATATGGTAAAGAATCTACCTTTAATGAGAAGAACCGAATTTGATCCCTGGGTCTGGAAGATCCCCTGGAAGAAGAAACAGCAACCCACTCCAGTATTCTTGCCTGGGAAATACCATGGACAGAAAAGCCTTATGGGCTACACTCTGGTCTCAAAGAGTTGGACACCACTGAGAGGCTAACTCTTTGGATAAGATGGACATTTCAAGAATATTAACTATTCCAATCTATGAATAAGAAATAAATTTCCACTAATTTGTGTCTTTAGTTTCATTCATGAGTGTCCTATAGTTTTCAACGTACAGGTCTTTTACCTCCTTGGTTAAATTTATTCCTATTTTGCTTTTGTGGTGGTTTAGTCACTAAGTCGTGTCTGACTCTTTGCGAGCCCATGAACTGTAGCCTGCCAGCTCCTCTGTCCATCAGCTTTTTCAGTCAAGAATACTGGAGTAGGTTGCCATTTCCTTCTCCAGGGTATCTTACCAACCCAGAGATCAAATTCAGGTCTCCTGAATTGCAGGCAGATTCTTCACCAATTTGATGCAACTGTAAATATGATTGTTTTCTTAATTTCTCTTCCTCATAGTTCATTATTTGTGTATAGAAATATGGCATATTTTTGTATATTGACTTTATATACTGCAACTCGCCTTATTTATTAGTTCTAACATCTTTTGGCGGGCAGTCTTTAGGTTTTCCATAACATGTTATCTGCAAATAGTGATAGTTTTCCCGACATGCTACAGTCTATGGGGTCCCAAAGAGTTGGACATGACTTAGTGATTGAACAACAACAACAATAATGTGTTATCTGCAAACAGCAACAGTTTTTCTTTTCTTTCCTTCCAATTTAGATTCCTTTTATTTCTTGTGTGCTGTGCTTAGTCACTCGATCATGTCCAACTCTTTTAAACCCCATGGACTATAGCCCACCAGGCTCCTCTGTCCATAGGGATTCTCCAGGCAAGAATACTGGAGTGGGTTGCCATGCCCTCCACCAGAGGATCTTCCCAACCCAGGGATCGAACCCAGTTCTCCCAGAATGCAGGAGATTCTTTACCACCTGGGCCACCAGGGAAGCAAGCCTAAGAATACTGGAGTGGGTAGCCTATCCCTTCTCCAGGGGATCTTCCTGACCAGGTATCAAACCAGGGTCTCCTGCGCTGCAGGTGGATTCTTTATCAGCTGAGCTACCAGGGATTTCTTGCTAATTGCTGTGGATAGGAATTTCAAACAATGTTGACTAGAAGTAATGAGAGGGCATCCTTGTCTTATTCCTGATCTTGTAGGAAAATCCTTCATATTTCCACCATTGTTAGCTGTGTGTTTGTCATACATGGCCATTTTATGCTGAGATATAGTCCCTCTACAAACACTTTGCTGAGAGTCTTTGTCATAAATTAATGTTGAATTTTGTAAAATGCTTGTTCTACATGTATTGAGACGATCATATGACTTTTATCCTTCATTTTGCTGATGTGACTTATCACCTCGATTGATTTGTGGGTATTGAACCATCCTTACATCCTTGGAATAAATCCCACTTTATCACAATGCATGAGCCTTTCAATGTCTTTTTGGATTCAGTTTGCTAATATCTTGTTCAGAATTTTTGTATCTATGTTCATCAAAGAAGAGTTTGAGAAGACTAAGTATTTAATCTTTGAATACTTCCTAGAATTCACCAGTGAGGTCATTTGCTCCTGGGCTTATTGGTTGAGAGACTTCTTTTTTTAACTGTTTTAATGTCCTTACTAGTAATTTGGTCAATAGGTGGAACTGCTTTATATCACAGCCTTTTCAAATTCTTATAGACCAGTATGTGTGCTAAGTCACTTCAGTCGTGTATGACTCTTTGTGACTCCATGGACCATAACACGCCAGGCTGCTCTGTCCATGGGATTTTCCTGGCAAGAATACTAGAGTGGGTTGTCATGTCCTCATCACTAAACAGTATATATTTTACTAATTATAAATGAACAACAGTAATGATCATAGTTATTTCTATAAACTTTATAGGCCTTATATCAGAGTTATTATTTTGGCGAGCCTATTTACTGACACAATTTATAATCTCTATCCAGAATATCTTCCCCAAATCAAATTTCTCTGTAGTTTATAAACTTATAAATCTATCATTTCATCAGCCCTAAATGTGATTATCATCTGTTTCCCATGTGATTTTCAGAGCATTCACATTACTGAGAAGAAGACTCCCCATTTTTCCACTCCACTTGCTCAATCACCAAGCTTCAGGGCATCAGTTTAGGTACTCTACAAATTAAGATTAATGCCTCATTTAGAAAGCCTGTGATAAGGATAGATTGTAAACCTCCTGTTTATGAGTTCTGAGTTATTCATATGTATCTGAATTACTCACATGTCTCAAAATTCCATCACTACATGAGTATTTTTATAAAACAAGTCAAGTTCAGAGCCCAATCTGCTTTGAATTAGGTAACTTTTCAAGATATGGGTAGATATCAACTTTAAACCACACACAATTTTATCAATTCAGCAAATACTTATTTACAATGCATTGACAGATAAGCCCATGGAGAGTAGGAACAGAAAAATGTAAGAAAGCTTAAGTTTGTTTGTTTTAATAATAAGAAAAACAATGAAAATGGCAAAATTCTAGCTAGAGTTTAAATCATGGGGACACAAAAAAGGATATGATCTAAAGTATAATGCCTATTCAGTAACTGTTTTTAAATTAAATTTAGAGCAATGGCCAATCACCAAATGACTATTTCCTCAAATGTGTTTTTTTAAACAATTCTACTTTTAAATTTTATCTTAATAATAGAGTTTTTTTAATTTAATTTTATTTAACTTTACAATATTGTATTGGTTTTGCCATATATCAAAATGAATCCGCCACAAGTATACATGTTTTCCCCATCCTGAACCCTCCCTCCCTCCTCCCTCCCCATACCATCCCTCTGGGTCATCCCAGTGCACCAGCCCCAGGCATCCGTTACCAGGCATCGTACCTGGACTGGCAACTCGTTTTAGATATGATATTATACATATTTCAATGCCATTCATAATAGAGTTTTAAAAAATGTTTGCTCAACCTTTGCTGCAGTTCCTTGGTGGTGACTCAGAGGAACCTGGGACAGAGTGAGGTTATGCCAGATGAATAAAAGATGCCAAGTAGAATTAGCACACCAAATAGTTTCAATGTTGATCTCAGAAGCAGGGGGAGATGAATGAGCAAAGAAGGGTGAGATTCAGGGGCATAAAAAGGACATGTGTTTGTATGTGAGTTTGTGCTAGTGTGCATATATTTCTATTTCTTCTTATAATTATATTAAAGGCTACAGTTAAGAAAATAACATTTCACATATGCATATTTCTTCATGAATCTAAAGATTTCCAATTGATATATAGGAATTAGGCTAATTGAAATAATTATAGTATTCACTTCAGTGTTGGCTAGGGACATTAAAGAGATTAACACTGATTCTGCTATTGGCAGCACTTACTAATGAAGCAACAAGAAGTTTCCCATCATCCTCAGAGCATGCTATGCCATCAAGCAATACCCTCCCCAAATTAAAAAGCTATTGTTACAGGTTGAATGGTACTCTTCCCAAACTGCATATTGAAGTCATCCCCTAGTACCTATGAACATGCCTTTATATGGAAATAGAGTCTTTGTAGATATAATCAAGTTAAGGTGATATCATTAGGGTGGGCTCTAACCTGACTGGTGTCCTTGTAAGAAGAGGAAAGTGCCTGGTAGAAACACATTCACACAATGAGAAGGCCATGTGACAACAAAGGTGGGGTTTGGAGTGATGTGACTATAAGTCATGGAATACCATGGATTGGTGGCCACCACCAGAAGTTAACTAAAGGCAAAGGACTCTCCACTAGAGGTTTCAAAGAGAACATGGACCTAGTAACACCTTGATTTTGGATGTATAGCGTCCAGAACTGTGAGACAATAAAGTTCTATTGTTATAAGCCACGCAGTTTGTGGTATTTTGTTATGGAAGCCTAGGTAAAGAATTTAGTCAATATTTTGTACATTTAACATAATGAGTTATCAAAGAGAAAAAATACATATTATGAATGTATTCCATATTATCCAATTTGTTTTTTCAGTATATTTTTTAAAAAGTCTAAAACATTATATACAGAACCGCTAGGGAATGTTTTATTTCAAAGTACCCAGAAAATACAGATCATAACAAATAAAGGATAATCACTTGTGATTTTTGAAAGACCTAATATCACTGAAAGCAAAATTGATGATCATTGTGATTTTCTCAAAGCTTGAATCATGGATTTAAATTATCAAGGTGCTTTCATTCTTTGTTCATTCATTCCTTCAACAAATATTTATTGGGAGCCTTTCACGTGTTAGGACTTTTCATGGGTTTGGGTGATACATTAGTTAACAAAACAGGCACAAAAAGCCAAAAAACAATAGTGGAGCCTACTTTCCAGCAGTTATATGAACATAATAAATGAGTAACTTATATATTAAAATATGATAAATACTATGAAAATAGGGAAAATTAGAGCTACATAGAGAGCATAGCTGGAATTTAATTTGGATGGTATGTTAAAAAGAGGTCTCATTGAGAGCAGAAAGAGAATGAATCATGTATACATCTTGGGGCAATATTCCAGACAGAAGTCAATGAACACACAGACCCCTAAGCCACTATGACTGGCATACTAGAGGAACTGCAAGAAGCCAGTACCCTGAAGCAGAGTAAGAGAAGGGAGGCTCTTGGAAAATTAAGTCAGACAAGCCAGCCAGACAAGTAACTGGCTGCTGTGGTGGTCGGCAGGGTATGGGGTAATTGGGTTCCAATTGTGAAAAGTCATGGAGCCTATTGTTAGTACTTTGGTTTTTATTCTGTGTAAAATAGGAAGTTACTGGAGAGCATAGAGTAGAGAAGTGACATGAACTCAGGTTTATTCCAAAGTGTTAAAAATAGAATATAGGAAGACAAGGGTACAAGTAGTGAGACCAGTTAGGCTATTACAGTCTCCAAGTCAATAGAAGTCAGACTAGGGTATAGAAGTGAAGGTGTACACCTCAATATTAATAAATCTGAATTCATTTCCTATATTTTAGCAATAGTTAAAGGGATACTTTGCTGCAGAGGGATTGTGAAATCTATTTTATCACCTGTAAAATAAAGGGGCTAGTTTTATGACCTTTAAAAACAATTTTAGTTTTCAAATTTGGAATCTGAACATAGAATAATCACATCTTCTACCACAGAATTCATATTTGAAGGGAATTTTTTAAAGTTAAAAAAGTTCACTAAAGACCTAGAGTTAGTGTGAATCATCCCCTCCGAACAGAAGAAGTATGATTTGATTTGGGGGGAGAATATCATAAAATCAAGGACAGGGTCATAAGAGTGAATTTTACTGATTCCTTTGTCAGCTGCCAGCTTTACAGCAATAGATATTCATTGGAATAAACAATAAAATGATTTTTCTTTGACAAATATTCATATGGCAAATATCAGTTAAATTACATAAATTGATCAAGTAAACAGATATGAATCATACCAGAAAGCCCTCATAGTTGTATATTTAGAAAATATGTAATTACTGGAAAGAAGCAGTACATCCACATTATGATTGGTGACATAGAAAAATTACTTCAATAGGAAAACTGAGTAAATAATCTAATACATAAATCAAGATAAAAAGAGTAGTTTTGCAATAAGGCTAAATTTTTAAAAAGTCACATCAACTGGAAAGGAAGAAATAAAATTGCCTCTGCTGCAGCTGCTGCTGCTGCTAAGTCGCTTCAGTCATGTCCGACTCTGTGCGACCCCACAGACGGCAGCCCACCAGGCTCCGCCATCCCTGGGATCCTCCAGGCAAGAACACTGGAGTGGGTTGCCATTTCCTTCTCCAATGCATGAAAGTGAAAAGTGAAAGTGAAGTCGCTCAGTCCTGTCCGACTCCTAGCGACCCCATGGACTGCAGCCTACCAGGCTCCTCCATCCATGGGATTTTCCAGGCAAGAGTACTGGAGTGGGATGCCATTGCCTTCTCCAAAATTTCCTCTATTCATGGGTAATATAATTGTCTCTTAGGAAAGCCCAGTAAATTTATACCAAAACTACTAGAAGTAATAAGTGAATTTAGCAACAAGTTGAATGTATAAAAATCAATTCAATTTCTATACACTAGTGTTGAACTACTGGAAAGAAGTTTTTAAAGTAATATTTATATTAGTCATAAAACATGAATACTACTTATAAATCTAACAAACAAAGGTTATGCCTGCTGATAAAAGTGCAAGATAATGATGAGAGAAATTACACAGTGTGATTAGGAATGGCAAAGTAAGAACAACTGAAGATTCTGCCATAAAAGTAATGATAACACTAGCAAAGAATGTTCAATCAAAAGGATAGAAATTGACCAAAGATTTGCAAAACTCCAGGGGTGTGTGTGTGTTTTAGTGGGTGAATAACAATAAGAACAGCATATTTTGTGGCATTTTAACTTTCTCAATTGCCCTCCTCCTCTCAATCACTCAATGGTTAATCTTGATATTGGATATTCTATGATCACAGCAAAAAAATAGCAGCCTGGCATCCAGTGGAGGAATGAGAGTGGCGTTGGAGCTCCTTGAAAGCCTTAATCTCATAAAACTGTCATTATTTAGTCTGATAGTGGTACTATAAAAACCCCACATGTGTGGCTTGAAATTACTCAGAGCTTGGTCATTTCTTTTCATACTCTTCATGGCATTCTGAAGGCAAGAATACTGAAGTGGTTTGCCATTCCCTTCTCCAGTGGACCACATTTTGTCAGAACTCTCCAGCATCATCTGTCCATCTTGGATGGCCCTACACAGCATGGCTCATGGTTTCATTGAGCTAGACAAGGCTGTGGTCCATGTGATCAGTTTCATTAGTTTTCTGTGATTGTGGTTTTCAGTCTCTCTGCCCTCTGATGAAGAAGGATAAGAGGCTTATAGACGCTTCCTGATGGGAAAGACTGACTGAAGGGGAAACTGGGTCTTGTTCTGATGAGTGAGACCATGTTCAGTAAATTTTTAATCCCATTTTCTGTTGATGGGCAGGACTGTGTTCCCTCCCTGTGGCTTGACCTGAGGCCAAACTATGGGGGTGGTAATGAAAAAAATGGCAACCTCCTTCAGAAGTCCCTTGCACACACTGCTGCACTCAGTGCCCCTGACCCTGCAGCAGGCGACTGCCAACCCACACCTCTGCCAGAGACTCCTGGACACTCATGGGCATGTCTGGGTCAGTCTCTTGTGGGGCCACTGCTTCTTTCTCCTGGGTCCTGGTGTACACAAGGTTTTGTTGGTGCCCTCCAAGAGTCTGTTTAAGTTCTGTGTAAGTTTGGCAGTTCTAGGGTAGGGTTAATGGCAACCTCCTCCAAGAGGGCTTATGCCATATGTAGGTCTGCTGCAACCAGAGACACTGCCCCTGTGGCAGGCCACTGCTGATCCATACCTCCACAGGAGACACTCAGACACAGTTCTGGCTGATATACCCATTTGAATGCAGAGTTCCAAAGAAGAGCAAGGAGAGATAAGAAAGCCTTCCTCAGCAATCAATGAAAAGAAATAGAGGAAAACAGTAGAACGGGAAAGACTAGAGATCTCTTCAAGAAAATTAGAGATACCAAAGGAACATTTCATGCAAAGGTGAGCACAATAAAGGACAGAAATAGTATGGACCTAACAGAAGCAGAAGATATTAAGAAGAGGTGGCAAGAATACACAGAACTATACAAAAGAGATCTTCATGACCCAGATAACCACAAAGGTGTGATCACTCACCTAGAGCCAGACATCCTGGAATCAAAGTCAAGTAGGCCTTAGGAAGTATCACTATGAACAAAGCTAGTGGAGGTGATGGGATTCCAATTGAGTTATTTCAAATCCTAAAAGATGATGCTGTGAAAGTGCATCATATGCCAGCAAATCTGGAAAACTCAGCAGTGGCCACAGGACTGGAAAAGGTCAGTTTTCATTCCAATCCCAAAGAAGGACAATGCCAAAGAATGTGCAAACTACCACACAATTGCACTCATCTCACACACTAGCAAAGTAATGCTCAAAATCCTCCAAGCCAGGCTTCAACAGTACATGAACTGTGAACTTCCAGATGTTCAAGCTGGATTTAGAAAAGGCAGAGGAACCAGAGATCAAATTTCTAACATTCACTGGATCAACGAAAAAGCAAGAGAGTTTCAGAAAAACATCTATTTCTGCTTTATTGACTATACCAAAGCCTTTGACTGTGGATCACAACAAACTGTGGAAAATTCTGAAAGAGATGGGAATACCAGACCACCTGACTTGCTCCTGAGAAATCTGTATACAGGTCAAGAAGCAACAGTTAGAACTGGACATGGAACAACAGACTGGTTCCAAATGGGGCAAGGAGTATGTCAAGGCTGTATATTGTCACCCTGCTTATTTAATTTATATGCAGAATACATCTTGTGAAATGACAAGCTGGATGAAGCACAAGCTGGAATCAAGATTGCTGGGAGAAATAAAAATAACCTCAGATATGCATATGACACCACCTTTATGGTAGAAAGCAAAGAACTAAAGAGCCTCTTAATGAAAATGAAAGAAGAGAGTGAAAAAGTTGACTTAAAACTCAACATTCAGAAAACTAAGCTCATGGCATCTGGTCCCATCACTTGATGGCAAATAGATGGGGAAACAATGGAAATAGTGACAGACTTTATTTTGGGGGACAAAATCACTGCAGACGATGACTGCAGCCATAAAATTAAAAGACGTTTGCTCCCTGGAAGAAAAACTATGACCAACCTAGACAGCATATTAAAAAGGAGAGACATTACTTTGCTGACACAGGTCCATCTAGTCAAAGCTATGGTTTCGCCAGTAGTCATGTATGGATGTGAGAGTTGAACTATAAAGAAAGCTGAGTGCTGAAGAACTGATGCTTTTGAACTGTGGTGTTGGAGAAGACTCCTGAGAGTCCCTTGGTCAGCAAGGAGATCCGACCAGTCAATCTTAAAGGAAATCAGTCCTGAATATTCACTGGAAGAACTGATGCTGAAGCTGAAACTCTAATACTTTGGCCACCTGATACAAAGAACCAACTCCTTGGAAAAGACCCTGATACTGGAAAGATTGAAGGTGGGAGGTGAAGGGGATGACAGAGGATGAGATGGATAGATGGCATCACCGATGCGATGGACATGAGTTTGAGTAGGTTCTGGGAGCTGGTGATTGACAGGGAAGTCTGGCATGCTGCAGTCCAGGGGGTCACAGAGAGTCCAACATGACTGAGGAACTGAACTGAACTGGGATGTTTGTTGAAAATAATCAGTTGCAACTGCTTAACATTATAGCTGCCTAAGGCAACAATAACAGCTTGGGAAAACAACAAACAAAAAAAGAGATAAAAGCTGAAAAATGATACATTCATAGGGGGCTTTGCAAAGATTTCCTCAGAATCTAGATAGCCATGCTCATACAAAGGGGTATGTATATGTCCAGGGACATATACATCCCCAAGAGACATTTGAGAAGAACTTAAACTTTCACCTCTCTTTGACCTTGTAATTCTACACAAGCAGTAAATGGTGACTAAAGAAGTCTAATTCAGTTAGACTAATCTGTCTAACTGAATGTTAAAAGTATATTGCAAAAGACTAATAGAGCCCTCAAAAGAAACTAAAAAGATTATTGGCTCTAAGAATTTATGAAAACCTCAAGGCTATGGTTTTTCTAGTGGTCATGTATAGATGTGAGAGTTGGACTGTGAAGAAGGCTGAGCGCCAAAGAATTGATGCTTTTGAACTGTGGTGTTGGAGAAGACTCTTGAGAGTCCCTTGGACTGCAAGGAGATCCAACCAGTCCATTCTGAAGGAGATCAGCCCTGGGATTTCTTTGGAAGGAATGATGCTAAAGCTGAAACTCCAGTACTTTGGCCACATCATGCAAAGAGTTGACTCATTGGAGAAGACTCTGATGCTGGGAGGGATTGGAGGCAGGAGGAGAAGGGGATGACAAAGGATGAGATGGCTGGATGGTATCACTGACTCAATGGACGTGAGTCTGAGTGAACTCCGGGAGTTGATGATGGACAAGGAGGCCTGGCATGCTGCGACTCATGGGGTCGCAAAGAATTAGACACAACTGAGCGACTGAACTCAACTGAACTGAACTTCCTTTATTGGCTCATATGGTAAAGAATCTGCCTGCAGTGCAAGATACACGGGTTTGATCCCTGTGTCAGGAAGATCCTCTGGAGAAGAGAATGGCAATGCACTCCAGTATTCTTGCCTGGAGAATCCCATAGACAGAGGAGCTTTGTGGGCTACAGTCCATGGGACACAGAGTCAGACATGACTGAACGACTAATACACTAGAGTGCACACTCACACATGCTAACTGAACAGAGAGGTCAATGACCATTCATGACAAAAATATGTATTTTATATGATTTGTTTAGGAAAGTCACTAAACAAGCAAACAGCAGCAACAAAAATCCTGGGGAAGGAAAGACTCTGATTTTTGTATCTACTACATTACACTATCTAAAATGCCCAGTTTTCAACAAAAAATATGACACATGCAAAGGAACAAGAAAGTATGGCTGATAAACAGTTGAGGGGAAGTGGTCATAGAAGCTGGGCCAGTTAAAAGCCCATACATTAAACTTACTAGACAAAGACTTTAAACCAACTATTTAAACATGTTCAAAAAACTGAAGGAAACCATATCTAGAGAACCAAAGTATCAGAATGATGTCTGAGCAAATAGAAAAGATGATTATATGAGATAGAAATTATCATAAAAGAAAAATTCACTAAAGGGACTCAACAGCAGATACAAATGGGCAGAAAAAACAGTGAACTTAAAAACAGGTCAACTGAGATTAGTCTGCGGAACAGAAAGAAAAAAATATACAAAAGTTAACCAGATCCTCAGGGACTTATGGGATCCCCATCAAGTGTACAAATATGACCATAATACTAGTCCCACGAGAAGAGAGAATGAAAGGAGCAAGAAAAATATTTAAAGAAATAATCACTAAACCTCCTCAAATTTGATGAAAAACTTTAATGTATACATCCAAGAAACTCAATTAACTTCAAGAAGGATAATTCAGAAAACTGTGCACAATATTTCATAATCAAACTGCTGAAATACAAACAGAAATTTATGAAAGCACCAAGAAAGAAATGATCCATGTATACAATGTATCTTCAACAAGATTAACAAGATTCCTCATCAGAAACCATACAAGCCAAATGATAGTGAGATGACATATTTAAAGCACCAAAGAAAAAAGAAAAGAATATGAACAAAAAAATTCTCTTTCCAGTAAAACTATTCATAAAAAATGCAGGACAAATGAAGAAATTCCAAAGTAAACAAAAACTGAGACTATGATTTATAGACCTAATTAATGACTTACAGACCTAATTTATAAGAAGTACTAAAGGAAGTCTTCAGACTAAAATGAAAGGCCACTAGACGGTAATTCTAGTCCATGTAGAGAAATAAAGAACACTTTTAAAAGTAACTACATAAACGTAAATATTATTTAAATATTTTATTTATAGTTCTTTTTCTTAATTAAAAATAGAAATGCATAAAACAGTAATTATAAATCTGTGTTAACAAGATAATTTGAATGACAATAACAAAGGGGATAAAAACAAATAAAAAATAAGCACAAAGTTTGAGTATACTATTGAAATTAAGTTGGTATTAATTCAAGATAGATTATTATAAGTTTAGATGCAACTGTGGTAACCGGGGAAACTACTAATAAAATAACAAATATAGTAAAAAGAATAACAAGAGGATTAAAATGGTACACTCAAAAACATCTATTTAACACAAAAGAATACATGAACAAAAGAGGCATAAGCTTTAGAAAACAAAGAGCAAAGTAATATTACAAAGTTAACTACCTTATCATAATTGCATTAAATGTAAATGGTTTAAATACAATAAAAAGTAGATTTGCAGAATAGAAAACCAAAACATAAATATGATTCAACTATATGCTTTCTACAACGGACAAGCTTAAGGAAACAAATAGTTTGAAAGTTAAAAAATAGAAAAAGATTCCATGCAAATAGAGACCAAAAGAAAGCAGGAGTAGCAATACTCATATCAGATAAAATAGACTTTAAAACAAAGGATGTGAAAAGAGACAAAGAAGGTCACTATCTAATGATCAAAGGATCAATCCAAGAAGAAGATATAACAATTATAAATATATATGCATCCAACTTAGGAGCACCGCAATATATAAGACAAATACTAACAAGTATGAAAGGAGAAATCAACAATAACACAATAATAGTGGGAGACTTTAATACCCCACTCACACCAATGGATAGATCAACTAAACAGAAAATTAACAAGGAAACACAAACTTTAAACGATACAATAGACCAGTTAGAACTAATTGATATCTATAGGACATTTCATCCCAAAACAATGAATTTACCTTTTTCTCAAGCACACACGGAACCTTCTCCAGGATAGACCACATCCTGGGCCATAAATCTAGCCTTGGTAAGTTCAGAAAAATTGAAATCATTTCAAGCATTTTCTCTGACCACAATGCAGTAAGAGTAAATCTCAATAACAAGAGAAAAACTATTAAAAATTCCAACATATGGAGGCTGAACAACACGCTCCTGAATAACCAACAAATCACAGAAGAAATCAAAAAAGAAATCAAATTCTGCATAGAAACGAATGAAAATGAAAACACAACAACCCAAAACCTGTGGGACACTGTAAAAGCAGTCCTAAGGGGAAAGTTCATAGCAATACAGGCATACCTCAAAAAACAAGAAAAAAGCCAAATAAATAACCTAACTCTACACCTAAAGCAACTGGAAAAGGAAGAAATGAAGCACCCCAAGGTTAGTAGAAGGAAAGAAATCCTAAAAATTAGGGCAGAAATAAATGCAGAAGAAACAAAAGAGACCATAGCAAAAATCAAAAAAGCCAAAAGCTGGTTCTTTGAAAGGGTAAATAAAATTGACAAACCACTAGCCAGACTCATCAAGAAACAAAGGGAGAAAAATCAAATCAATAAAATTAGAAATGAAAATGGAGAGATCACAACAGACAACACAGAAATACAAAGGATCATAAGAGACTACTATCAGCAATTATATGGCAATAAAATAGACAATGTGGAAGAAATGGACAAATTCTTAGAAAAGTACAACTTTCCAAAACTGGATCAGGAAGAAATAGAAAATCTTAACAGACCCATCACAAGCACGGAAATTGAAACTGTAATCAGAAATCTTCCAGCAAACAAAAGCCCAGGTCCAGACGGCTTCACAGCTGAATTCTACCAAAAATTTAGAGAAGAGCTAACACCTATCCTACTCAAACTGTTCCAGAAAATTGCAGAGAAAGGCAAACTTCCAAACTCATTCTATGAGGCCACCATCACCCTAATACCAAAACCTGACAAAGATCCCACAAAAAAAGAAAACTACAGGCCAATATCACTGATGAACATAGACGCAAAAATCCTTAACAAAATTCTAGCAATCAGAATCCAACAACACATTAAAAAGATCATACACCATGACCAAGTGCGCTTTATCACAGGAATGCAAGGATTCTTCAATATCCGCAAATCAATCAACATAATACACCACATTAACAAACTGAAGAATAAAAACCATATGATTATCTCAATAGATGCAGAGAAAAGCCTTTGACAAAGTTCAACATCCATTTATGATAAAAACTCTTCAGAAAGCAGGAATAGAAGGAACATACCTCAACATAATAAAAGCTATATATGACAAACCCACAGCAAACATTATCCTCAATGGTGAAAAATTGAAAGCATTTCCTCTAAAGTCAGGAACAAGACAAGGATGCCCACTTTCACCATTACTATTCAACATAGTTTTGGAAGTTTTGGCCACAGCAATCAGAGCAGAAAAAGAAATAAAAGGAATCCAAATTGGAAAAGGAGAAGTAAAACTCTCACTGTTTGCAGATGACATGATCCTCTACGTAGAAAACCCTAAAGATTCCACCAGAAAATTACTAGAACTGATCAATGAATATAGTAAAGTTGCAGGATATAAAATTAACACACAGAAATCCCTTGCATTCCTGTACACTAATAACGAGAAAATAGAAAGAGAAATTAAAGAAACAATTCCATTCACCATTGCAATGAAAACAATAAAATACTGAGGAATATATCTTCCTAAAGAATCTAAAGACCTATATATAGAAAACTATAAAACACTGGTGAAAGAAATCAAAGAGGACACTAATAGATGGAGAAATACACCATGTTCATGGATTGGCAGAATCAATATAGTGAAAATGAGTATACTACCCAAAGCAATTTATAGATTCAATGCAATCCCCATCAAGCTACCAACGGTATTCTTCACAGAGCTAGAACAAATAATTTCTCAATTTGTATGGAAATACAAAAAACCTCGAATAGCCAAAGCTATCTTGAGAAAGAAGAACGGAACTGGAGGAATCAACCTGCCTGACTTCAGGCTCTACTACAAAGCCACAGTCATCAAGACAGTATGGTACTGGCACAAGGACAGAAATATAGATCAATGGAACAAAATAGAAAGCCCAGAGATAAATCCACACACATATGGTCACCTTATCTTTGACAAAGGAGGCAAGAATATACAATGGATTAAAGACAATCTCTTTAACAAGTGGTGCTGGGAAAACTGGTCGAACACTTATAAAAGAATGAAACTAGAACACTTTCTAACACCATACACAAAAATAAACTCAAAATGGATTAAAGAGCTAAATGTAAGACCAGAAACCATAAAACTCCTAGAGGAAAACATAGGCAAAACACTCTCTGACTTACACCACAGCAGGATCCTCCATGACCCACCTCCCAGAATATTGGAAATACAATCAAAAATGAACAAATGGGACCTAATCAAACTTAAAAAGCTTCTGCACAACAAAGGAAACTATAAGCAAGGTGAAAAGACAGCCTTCAGAATAGGAGAAAATAATAGCAAATGAAACAACTGACAAACAACTAATCTCAAAAATATACAAGCAACTTCTACAGCTCAATTCCAGAAAAATAAATGACCCAATCAAAAAATGGGCCAAAGAACTAAATAGACATTTCTCCAAAGAAGACATACAGATGGCTAACAAACACATGAAAAGATGCTCAACATCACTCATTATCAGAGAAATGCAAATCAAAACCACTATGAGGTACCATTTCACGCCAGTCAGAATGGCTGCTATCCAAAAGTCCACAAGCAATAAATGCTGGAGAGGGTGCGGAGAGAAGGGAACCCTCTTACACTGTTGGTGGGAATGCAAACTAGTACAGCCACTATGGAGAACAGTATGGAGAGTCCTCAAAAAACTGGGAATAGAACTGCCTTATGATCCAGCAATCCCACTGCTGGGCATATACACTGAGAAAACCAGAATTGAAAGAGACACGTGTACTCCAATGTTCATAGCAGCACTGTTTACAATAGCCAGAACGTGGAAGCAACCTAGATGTCCATCCACAGGTGAATGGATAAGCAAGCTGTGGTACATATACACAATGGAGTATTACTCAGCCATTAAAAAGAATACATTTGAATCAGTTCTAAGGAGGTGGATGGAACTGGAGCCTATTATACAGAGTGAAGTAAGCCAGAAACAAAAACACAAATACAGTATACTAACGCATATATATGGAATTTAGAAAGATGGTAAAAATAACCCTATTTACGAGACAGCAAAAGAGACACTGATGTATAGAACAGACTTTTGGACTCTGGGACCGGGAGAGGGTGGGATGATTGGGGAGAATAGCATTGAAATATGTATAATATTATATCTGAAATGAGTCGTCAGTCCAGGTACGATGCCCGATAACAAATGCCTGGGGCTGGAGCACTGGGACGACCTGGAGGGATGGTGTGGGGAAGGGAGAGGGAGGAGGGTTCAGGATGGGGAACACGTGTATACTGGCAGCGGATCCATCTTGATGTATTGTAAAAGCAATACAATATTGTAAAGTTGAGCAAAATAAAAAAAAATAAAAATAGAAAAAAAAATAGAAAAAGACATGTATCATATAAACTATAACCAACATTCAATATCATGGTAATCCAAGTCTATGCCGCGACCAGTAATGCTGAAGAAGCTGAAACTGAATGGTTCAATGAAGACCTACAAGACCTTCTAGAACTAACACCCAAAAGAGATGTTCTTTTGATTATAGGGACCTGGAATGCAAAAGTAGGAAGTCAAGAAACACCTGGAGTAACAGGCAAATTTGGCCTTGGAGTACAAAATGAAGCAGGGCAAAGGCTAATAGAGTTCTGCCAAGAGAATGCACTGGTCATAGCAAACACCCTCTTCCAACAACACAAGAGAAGACTCTGCACGTGGACATCACCAGATGGTCAACACCGTAATCAGATTGACTATATTCTTAGCAGCCAAAGATGGAGAAGCTCTATACAGTCAGCAAAAACAAGACTGGGAGATGACTGTGGCTCAGATCATGAACTTCTTATTGCCAAATTCAGACTTAAATTGAAGAAAGTGGGGAAAACCACTAGGCCATTCAAGTGAGAAACAGATTTAAGTAATTAGATCTGATAGACAGAGTGCCTGGTGAACTATGGACAGAGGTTCATAACATGGTACAGGAGACAGGGAGCAAGACCATCCCCAAGAAAAAGAAATGCAAAAAAGCAAATGGCTGTCTGAGGAGGCCTTACAAATAGCTGTGAAAAGAAGAGAGGCGAAAAGCAAAGGAGAAAAGGAAAGATATACCCATCTGAATGCAGAGTTCCAAAGAACAGCAAAGAGAGATAAGAAAGCCTCCCTCAGTGATCAGTGCAAAGAAATAGAGGAAAACAATAGAATGGGAAAGACTAGAGATCTCTTCAAGAAAATCAGAGATACCAAGGGAACACTTCATGCAAAGATGGGCTGAATAAAGGACAGAAATAGTATGGACCTAACAGAAGCAGAAGATATTATGAAGAGGTGGCAAGAATACACAGAAGACAGAAGAACTGTACAAAAATAATATCCATGACCCCAAAGATCTTCACAATCCAAAAGATCTTCATGACCACAGATTCAATGCAATCCCAATTCCAAACAATCTACAGATTCAATGCAGTACGAATGACTTTTTTTTCATACAAACAAAATAATTCTAAAATTTCCAAGGAAACACAAAAGACTCCAAATAGCTAAAACATTACTGAGAAAGACCCAGAGGTCTCATGCTCCCTGATTTCAAACCATACTGTAAAGCTACAGTAATCAAGACAGTATGATATTGGCACAAAAACAGACATAGATCAATGGATTAGAATAAAGAATGTAGTGAATATAGGCAATGACTCTATGAAAAAGGAGGGAAGGGCATAAAATGGGGAAAAGTCTCTTTAACAAATGGTGTTGGGAGAAGTGGACAACTACATGCAAAAGAATCAGTCTGGACTACTATCACATTATGCACAAAAATAAATTCAAAATAGATTAAAAATTTACATGTAAGACTTGAAACCATATAACATCTAGAATAAAGAATAGGTATGTTCTCTTTGACATTGGTCTTCATAATTTTTTTTGATATGCATCCTTGGGTAGAGAAAACAAAGCAAAAATAAGCAAACAAGACTACATCAAACTAAAAAGCTTATGCACAATGAAGGAAACCATCATTAAAAGTAAAATGCCAAAACAACAAAATTCTGTAAAGCAATTATCCATCAATATAAAAATAAATTAAAAAGAAAAAAAAGGAAAGTGCCACCTAGTAGATGAGAGAAGATATCTGCAAATGATACCTGTAAGTGCTTAATGTCAAAAATAAATAATTCATACAATTCTACACATGAACAAATAACCCAGTTGAAAAATGGTCTAAGTAGACATTTTTATAAGGAAGATACACCAATGGCCAACAGCCAGATGAAAGATGATCAACATCATCAGGAAAATGCAAGTCAAAACCACAGTAAGATATTACATCATATTTGTCAAAGTAGCTATTATCAAAACACAACAAAAAACAAATGTTGGCAAGGAAAAAAGGAAAACCCTCACTGGTGGGGATGTAAACTGGTGTAGCCACTATGGAAGAGTATGGTTATCCCCCAAAAATTTAAAAATAGGACTACTGTATGATCTAGCAGTAATATTTCTCAGTATTTTTCCTAAGTATAAACACTAATTAGAATAGATATATGCACCTCTTTTTCATTGTAGCATTATTTTATATATATTATATATATATATATATATTATTACATTATAAATAGCTAAATATGGAAACCACCAAAATGTGTATCAATAGATGAATAGATAAAGAAGATGAGGTATATATATACACAAACAGAATATGGAGTATTACTCAACCATAAGAAATAAAATCCTGTCATTTGCAAAAACAAGGATGAGCTCAGAAGATATGAAATAAACCAGAAAGAAAATGGCAAGTGGCATATGATTTTACTTAAATTTGAAATCTAAAAAACAAAACAAATAAACAAATATAATAGAACGCAAACAGATTTATAGATGTAGTAAAAGGGGAGGGGGAAGGAGGAGGAAATAAATAGGTGAGGGAGATTAAGAGGTACAAGCTTTCAGTTGCAAAGTAAATGAGTCACAGGTATGAAATGTACAGTGTGGGAAATATAGTGAATAACTGCATAATATCTTTGCATGGTGATATACGGTACTAGATTTATTGTCATGATCATTTACAATACAAAATTTTTGAGTCACTAAGTTGAGGAACAGGAACTAACATAGTGTTACAGGTCTATGATATTTTAAAAACAAATTTATAGAAAAGAGATCGAATTTATGGTTAACAGAGAGGGAATAGAGTAGAGGGAAGGGGGAAGGAGATGCAGACAATCAAAAGGTATGAACCTCCAGGCATAAGTAAGTACTAGTGATATAATATACAATACGATGAATTTAATTAACACTGCTGCATATCATATACGGAAGCTGTTAAGAGAGTAAATCTCAAGAGCTATCGTAAGAAAACATTTTTTTCTATTTCTTAAGTTTTATACCTATATAAGTTGATGGATGTTCACCAAAACTATTGTAAAAATCACTTCATGATGTATGTAAATGAGGTCATTGTGCTATATTCCTTAAACTTAAATAGTGCTGTATGTCAATTATGTCTTAGTAAAACTGGAAGAAACAAAATCAAATACAATAGTGAATGAAAAAAGAAGAAACAGATATTCTTAATATCGTGATAATAAAAAAGGAGATTTATTCAGTTTAAAAAAGTTATTTTCCACAAAGAAAATCCAGGATCCATGTCTTCACTAAATTCTTAAAAACATTTATTTTTTTCTTTTTTTAAATGTATTTATCTTAATTGGAGACGAGAAACAATGCGGACTTCCCTGGTAGCCCAGTGGCTGAGGTGCCACATTCCCAATGCAAAGGGTCATGGTTCAATCCCCAGTCGAGGAACTGGATCCCTGATACTGCAATTGAAGCCCCAAGTTACAACTAACACCCAGTGCAGTCAAATAAATAAAGAGGAAAAATGTCAAGCCTTCACAAGCTCCTCCAAAAAATATAAAAGGTAAAAACACTTCACACTGAAGTTTGACAGAAAACAACAGAATTCTGTAAAGCAATTATCCTTCAACAAAAAAATAAATTAATTTAAAAAAAAAAACAGTTCCCAAATAATTCTATGACGTTATCTTACCCTGAGACCAAATCCAATAAAGACTATACAAGTAAAGAAAGTTACAGATCAATGTCTTACAAATATATATCTTCAAAAAAAATACTAGTAAACCAAATTCAACATCATAAATACAGGATTATACACCACAAGCAACTGGGATTTACCCTGGAGATTCAAGGCTTATTCTACATATGAAAACTAAATAGTGCACAATTTGATAGAATAAAGGACGAAATACAAATGATTATCTCCTTAGACACAGAAAAAGGCCTTTGTCAAATGCCAACATTTCATCATAAAAACACTCAGTAAACACTGAAAAAGAGAGAAATTCTTCATACAAGAAAGGGAATTTAGAAAAATCCATAGCTAACATCACATTCAAAGGTACAAGACTACTTTTCTGCCATGTCCAATATCCACATTTGCCACTTGTAGTAAATATTGTTCTGTAGATAATTAACCAGGGCAATTAAGCAGGGAAAAGAAAGGATTTCCAATTATCAAGGAAGAAGTAAAACAAATGTGTTCCAGGAGAAACACATGTTAACTATGAAATTTCATAAATTATAAGAAGAAAATTCTCAGCATGGAAACAAATAATGTATGCTTTTATTCATAAAACGGAATATTAATAAAGCATGTAAAATGAATGAATCAGACTTAAAAATTAAAAATACTCAAAAACAAATTTTACAGTTGCTTCAAAGGTGAAATTTTACAGTTGCTTCCCAAGGTGAAGCAACTTTTATAAATTTTAACATGAAGATAATAGCATGTATTATATTATTTAAGTATACTTATATACTCCAGTACTCTTGCCTGGAAAATCCCATGGACGGAGGAGCCTGGGAGACTACAGTCCATGGGGTCACTAAGAGTCGGACACAACTGAGCAACTTCACTTTCACTTTTCACTTTCATGCATTGGAGAAGGAAATGGCAACCCACTCCAGTGTTCTTGCCTGGAGAATCCCAGGGACAGAGGAGCCTGGGGGGCCACCATCTATGGGGTCGCACAGAATCGGACACAACTGACATGACTTGGCAGCAGCAGCAGCATATACATATTAACTTAAGGCTGAAATAGTTAATATTTGACAATCTTTAGTCTATAAAACTGGCAATTATACAAGGTATAAAAAAATCTCATAAGGTATAAAAATGACACAAGAATAATAAATGTGAATACAGAATGGGAGAGAGGTTTAAGAACCTTTTGATATTTCAAGGCCATAAATGATCATTACCTAGAAAACTCACTGGCATAACAACAATTTCTATTTTAGAAAGTTAGATGTTAATAAACATGCTGAAGTCAAATGAGGAAAAGACAATGGCACCCCACTCCAGTACTCTTGACTGGAAAATCCCAAGGATGGAGGAGCCTGGTGGGCTACAATCCATGGGGTCGCTAAGAGTTGGACACGACTGAGCAACTTCCCTTTCACTTTTCACTTTCATGCATTGGAAAAGGAAATGGCTACCCACTCCAGTGTTCTTGCCTGGAGAATCCCAGGGACGGGGGAGCCTGGTGGGCGAAGTCAAATGAATGGAAATAGCAACAAGTTATTAAGACTAGATCTGTCCTTGTGAACCAAAACAATTTTAGAATTAGAACTGGAAGTATAATTATTGGCACTGCTGCTAAGTCACTTTAGTCGTGTCCAACTCTGTGTGACCTCATAGACGGCAGCCCACCAGGCTCCCCTGTCCCTGGGATTCTCCAGGCAAGAACACTGGAGTGGGTTGCCATTTCCTTCTCCAGTGCATGAAAGTGAAAAGTGAAAGTGAAGTCGCTCAGTCATGTCTGACCCTCAGCGACCCCATACACTGCAGCCTTCCAGGCTCCTCCATCCATGGGATTTTCCAGGCAAGATTACTGGAGTGGGGTGCCATTGCCTTCTCCAAATGACTGGCACAGTTGCCTTTAAATAGAGATACCCACTTATGGGCTAAAAGAAAGCCAATTACTGTGAATTTTTATTTTAAAAAAACCTAGTATGATAATGATACTGAGAATCTTCACTTCTGAAAATAACAAAGCTTAAAGACTGAGCATTTTGACAATACCATTAATAGATTCACATATGTAAGAAAAAAACCTGCCAATGTAATAGAACAAAAATAAATAAATCTGTGTCCATTCCACAAAGACTTAGATAACTTCCTTTCCTCATTTCTATCAAAAGTTCTAATTGAAATTAAAATTATGCATGATGGGGGTCAGATTAATTACCTAATTTCTATTTACTTCAGTGTGACACAAAAGAAAACATTGTACTCTGAATCCAACTATAAAAGCAAATCAGAAAAAAATCTAGAACTTCAAAAATGATGGCTCTAGAATAGAGAGTCAAAGAAGCTTGCTCATTTATTTGTTTCATGCTCACAATGGTAATACGGGCTTTATGCCAGAAAATTTAGAATGCATTTTGTGTTTCTGTTATTGTTAATGTTGTTTTTAGGAAGTAGTAACAAAAAGATAAGAATATACTCCAGCTGTCATTGTACCATAAGAAAGAAAATAAAGATTTAAATAAAATATCATTGCAGACAACAATAACAAAAAAAAAAAAACAAGCATTCAACATAGAGTCACATATGATTAATATATGTGTATTATACAATTACACAATATATACACTATAATAAAATTCCTTGATTGAGGAAAATTTGAAAATTCACCTCTAGAATTGGTAGCTAAAATCAGTGAAAGGCAAAGTGTTATCCTGAACACATAACAGATGACTACACAATATTCAAATTAATCATCAACCCCTAGAAGGTAAAAGTTTGAGCTGAATGAAGAAATAACCAATGGTTCAAGAGTTCCAGAGAACAGCAATAAGAGATAAGAAAACCTTCTTCAGCGACCAATGCAAAGAAATAGAGGAAAACAACAGAATGGGAAAGACTAGGGATCTCTTCAAGAAAATCAGAGATACCAAAGGAACATTTCATCCAAAGATGGGCTCGATAAAGGACAGAAATGGTATAGACCTAACAGAAGCAGAAGATATTAAGAGGAGGTGGCAAGAATACACAGCAGAATTGTAAAAAAAGATCTTCATGACCCAGATAATGACGATGGTGTGATCACTGACCTAGAGCCAAACATCCTGGAATGTGAAGTCAAGTGGGCCTTAGAAAGCATCACTATGAACAAAGCTAGTGGAGGTGAGGGAATTCCAGTTGAGCTATTCCAAATCCTGAAAGATGATGCTGTGAAAGTGCTGTACTCAATATGCCAGCAAATTTGGAAAACTCAGCAGTGGCCACAGGACTAGAAAAGGTCAGTGTTCATTCCAATCCCAAAGAAAGGCAATGCCAAAGAATGCTCAAACTACCGCACAATTGCACTCATCTCACATGCTAGTAAAGTAATGCTCAAAATTCTCCAAGCCAGGCTTCAGCAATATGTGAACCATGAACTTCCTGATGTTCAAGCTGGTTTTAGAAAAGGCAGAGGAACCAGAGATGAAATTGCCAACATGTGCTGGCTCATGGAAAAAGCAAGAGAGTTCCAGAAAAGCATCTATTTCTGCTTTATTGACAATGCCAAAGCCTTTGACTATGTAGATCACAATAAACTGTGGAAAATTCTGAAAGAGATGGGAATACCAGACCACCTGACCTGCCTCTTGAGAAATTTGTATGCAGGAAGCAACAAATTTGCTTTGTTGCTAACTGTCAGGAAGCAATAGTTAGAACTGGACATGGAACAACAGACTGGTTCCAAATAGGAAAAGGAGTACATCAAGGCTGTATATTGTCACCCTGTTTATTTAACTTCTATGCAGAGTACATCATGAGAAACGCTGGACTGGAAGAAACACAAGCTGGAATCAAGATTGCTGGGAGAAATATCAATAACCTCAGATATGCAGATGACACCACCCTTATGGCAGAAAGTGAAGAGGAACTCAAAAGCCTCTTGATGAAAGTGAAAGTGGAGAGTGAAAAAGTTGGCTTAAAGCTCAACATTCAGAAAACAAAGATCATGGCATCTGGTCCCATCACTTCATGGGAAATAGATGGGGAAACAGTGGAAACAGTGTCAGACTTTATTTTTCTGGGCTCCAAAATCACTACAGATAGTGACTGCAGCCATGAAATTAAAAGACACTTACTCCTTGGAAAGAAAGTTATGACCAACCTAGATAGCATATTCAAAAGCAGAGACATTACTTTGCCAACAAAGGTCCGTCTAGTCAAGGCTATGATTTTTCCTGTGGTCATGTATGGATGTGAGAGCTGGACTGTAAAGAAGGCTGAGCGCCGAAGAATTGATGCTTTTGAACTGTGATGTTGGAGAAGACTCTTGAGAGTCCCTTGGACTGCAAGGAGATCCAATCAGTCCATTCTGAAGGAGATCAGCCCTGGGATTTCTTTGGAAGGAATGATGTTAAAGCTGAAACTCCAGTATTTGGCCACCTCATGCGAAGAGTTGACTCATTGGAGAAAACTCTGATGCTGGGAGGGATTGGGGGCAGGAGGAGAAGGGGACGACAGAGGATGAGATGACTGGATGGCATCACTGACTCAATGGACGGGAGTCTGAGTGAACTCTGGGAGTTGGTGATGGACAGGGAGGCCTGGCGTGCTGCGATTCATGGGGTCGCAAAGAGTTGGACATGACTGAGCGAATGATCTGATCTGATCTAATCAAGTGTTGTAAAAGAGAAACTGCTTCACAAAATCAAGAAACAGAAAAAGGCCATTAACGAGATGAGATAATCTAACAACAAGGGTTCAGAATCCTCAAATTTTGTGTTAAATATTGGCAGTGAATAGATTTCAGGAAGACCAAAGAAAACTTATGTAAAGAGCCAAAAATCTCCAGAAAAAATTAGAAGAGGTAACAAATAAGGTCAATTCCCAAATGCTACCAAAATAATCTTTGGGGCCAAGTAATAGGTACCTCCCTTGACCAGAATGCCAGAGACTAGCCATGGTTAAGAACCAAGAGAGGTGCAGAGTTAAGAGGTGGTCAAAGAAAGAAAATGTGCTATCAAGTGTTACAGTAAGAGTTGGATATCCACCTTTGCTTCAGGTATAGAAAGTTGAAACCATCACTTTAGATCAAACAACCAAAGTAAACCAGATAAGCTCTAAAATCATTTCTTAAACCATCAGAAAGTAGAGAACACAGAGAAATTTGAATAAATTCTAAAAAGTAAGCCTGACACAGAAGAGTTAAGACCCACAGCTGTTCTCATCCCTAACAGAAAAGTGAGAGGTAGAAGAAATCAGTTATAGAATAAGAAGACTGCAGTCCCTTCTAGCACCAGAGGGAGTCTACATCCATCCTAATTCTGTCATCAACCATCTGAAACCAGAGGTGAACTAAATTATATTACAGCTGAAATAAAGCTCAAATCCACATCAACTTCGAATAAGTTTGATGCTGCTCTCCTCCTTTCCTCCTCCCACCCACTGCCAACACACACATTCCAGAGGCCTAATAGAACCAGAAGTGCTCTTTTCTCTGGAGGTAACTATTATTTACCTGGCTTTCCTGATGGCTCAGCTGGTAAAGAATCCGGCTGCAATGCAGGAGATATGGGTTCAGAACCTGGGTCGGGATGATTCCCTGGAATAGGAAATGGTAACTCACTCCAGGATTCTTATCTGGAGAATTCCCTAGACAGAGGAGCCTGGTGGGCTACAGTCCATAGGGTCTCAAAGAGTCAGCTATGACTGAATAACTAACACACACAAACACACTTCTATCTCTTCCATTCCCTTACACACAATGTCTGGCACACAATAAAAATATTTTAAGACACATGAAACAGCAAGAAAACATAGTGCATCACAAAAAAAAGAAAAAAATGTCAAGACATGGCTCAGATGTTCCATAAAATTCTAGTCGTTCAGTTGTGTCCTACTCTTTGTGACCCTGTGAACTAAACAGTCTATGGAATTCTCCAGGCCAGAATACTGGAGTGGGTAGACTTTCCCTTCTCCAGAAGATCTTCCCAACCCAGGGGTCAAACTCAAGTCTCCCGCATTGCAGGCAGATTCTTTACCAGCTGAGCCACAAGGGAAACCTCAGATGTTGGAATGATCCAAATATCTAAGGGAAAAAATACCAAAAGATCTAGTGGAAATGGTGACAATATGTATGAAAAGATGAGGGAATATGATGAGCAGACAGATGGAACCTACAAACAAGTTACCAAATGGAAATTCTAGAGATGAAAAGTTTGTTATTAAAAAATGAAGAATTTTCTAGATAAGCTTAAGAGCAGCCTAGATACAAAAAACAAATTAATAATCAGTGACTATTAAGACAAATCAATATAAAGTATCCAAAGAGAAATGCTAAGAATAAAAAAGAGTATATATTAAAAAAAAAAAAAAAAGCAAACAAAAACGTGGCCTACATCTGTGGAATACTATCCATGCTCTGACATAAACATAATTGAAGTCCTAGAGTAAGAGGAGAAAGAATGTGGAATGGAAAATAAAGAAGAAGAAAGAAAAGTTTAAAGAGATAATTCAGAACTTCCAAAAGTAGTGAAAACATCAATTTACATAAGCTAGAATCTGAGCAAATCTCAACTAGGATGAATACTATGAAAACTACATCCAGGCAGTTTAATTAAACTATTAACATCAAAGAGAAAATTTTCAGTAACAAGAAAAAAATGGCATATACCCTACAAAGGAATATTAATATGAATGATGGCTGATAACTCATCAAAAATAATGAAGGCAGGAAGACAGTGAAACAACAATCTTTAAACTACTAAAAAAATTATAATTAACAATGTATAATTCTATATCCAGTGAAAATATCTTTCAAAAGTAAAAACAAACTAAAGACATTTTTCATAAAGCTGAGCAAATTTGTTTCCACTGGCCAAACTATAAACAATGAAGAAGGAAGTCCTTCGGGCTGAAAAGAAATAACACCAGATAGACCTCATGATTTGTAGGAAAAAAATGAAGAGTACTAGAGAGGACTAATCTTTGAAAAGAGAAAGAACTTATTTTGTGGAGCTTACCTACATAAAATATAGCCGTTTTAAACATACTGTACATCACTGTCCCAAATTAAAATTTTTTTCTTACTCATCCTAGGAAAATTTTTATTTTGA
Organism: Tragelaphus eurycerus; assembly: GCA_935064755.1. NCBI lineage: Eukaryota > Metazoa > Chordata > Mammalia > Artiodactyla > Bovidae > Tragelaphus > Tragelaphus eurycerus. Next base: position 13,348,030 of record CAKXYN010000003.1, read on the forward strand.
GCCAAAAATTGAATGTCAGCCAGGACCATTATTTTAAAATACTTAAATTTCACAAAGTCAATAAGAGTAATACCTAAATTATTATAATATTAATAATAGCAAACTTTTATTGGATAACAAACATAAACCAAGTATATATTATTTAAAAGTTTTACAGTTGCTTTGAAAACTATATCAAAAACATGTTATAGATGAACAAACAAATTAGGAAACTGGATTGAGAAGTTAAATTTTTTGCCAAAGTCACTTGACTTTTAAGAAGCAAAGCCAGATTCAAAGCAAAAACAAGTACCTTGCATCTCAGGCACTAATTATTATAGCAATAATAATTTCTATATACAGTGAGTTCAATATCCAGTGCAAATTTGCATTTCCTCAACCCATGTTAAAGTAAGATTATATTATACTTTATGCTCATTCATTTTTCATATTATAGCACATCATGAATATGTTGCCCAGTCTTGACCAACAGACATTTCATTTCTCTTAATAATACACACTTTTCCATTGGAGACATAAATGATAATTTATTTTAATCCATTCTCTTTTGAAGTTTCTAACTGGTTCCAATTATTTGCTACCTTAAGTAATTCTACAATTAACATTTCATGTACATATTTAAAGCCTTATTTAATCATATTCTTGAGAGATATGTCCTGGAAGGAGAACACTTGGATGACACAGCTTTCATATTTTTACTTTTCATAGCTTGCCAGGTTATCACAAACTCTTTCCAACACTAGTATTCTCTTTTTTATTCCCAGCCAAACTATATACAAAATATTTGAATTTTAAATTCTCAGTCAGATGCTTCAATATTTTTGCTTTACTGTTTCTGGCCAGGATATCATGCTAATAAAAATCTTCAATACGCCAGGATTATGAAAGCATTTCCTTTTACTGTCCTCTACTATCTCATGATTATATATTTCACATTTAAATTTTAATTCATCTGCAGTTTTTATTTAATTATGATTGCAAGGTACACATTTAAATTATCTTTTTAGTTTTGTAACATAGTTGGCCCCTTGTCCCAAGAGCATTGCTAGATCTCTCTTCCGCAAGGCTCTGAAACTCCTTCATCCTTAATTAAACTCCTCTACAGCATGATATGGGCTTTCCTGGTGGCTCAGATGGTAAAGAGTCTTCCTGCAATGTGCGAGAGTCAGGTTCAATCCCTAGGTTAGAAAGATTCCCTGGAGAAGGGAATGGCCACCCATTCCAGTACTCTTGCCTGGAGAATTCCATGGACAGAAGAGCCTGGCGGGTATAGTCCATGGGAGTCACAAAGAGTCAGACACGACTGAGTGACTAACACTTGTGTGTTTTTTTAATACCTTCATAGACCTTCTTCCTATAGTCTATTTCCATTCCATTTACCTGTCTCAACTCATCAATTTCTACATTTTTCTATTTCTTTGCTTTTTACCTAATTAAAACCAAGAATTATTTCAGAAAAAATTTTAGTATTATCTCCAGCTAAACTAAAAGGAAAACTGGCTTTCCATACATAGCTAAGTTAGAAATGTTATTGATAACCTTTGGGACAATAGTAGAAATAAAAATACTATTCTAACTCCAGAAAGAACAAGCAAGTGAATGAAGATACAATGCCTAGAAAACATGGAATGGAAGGGAAGTTGGCATTAGCATTAGGTGATCATCTTTTTCTTCCTTGTATATTTGCTTTCACAGCTACACAACAAAAGTTCACTGATTCTTTAATGACCAGTTATCTTAAGAAAGTATACATGCTTTTAAAGAAATAATGTAGAGAAACCAACATTTAAAAGGAAATTAGAAGTCTGTTGATAAGAGTTAAGAAATTACTCTGAAAAACTTCGATTCATGTGATTTTTTTTACCTTTAAATCCAAAATTTGCAGGGCTATTGTAGTTTATCACCACAGTGACTTTAGAGACTGTTTATAATTACATGTCTGTTACCACAACTCCTCTTAGTTTTCTGCACAACTGAAGGAATTAAAATAAATATATGACTGGAACTAATGGTACTTAAAAAGGAACTGACACATTGGTTGATATGGAAGGTTTAAGCTGTTTCTATTTGTATATTTAAAAATCAGCCAGAGCAAATCAGATGATGGAGCACACACACTCACACACGTCCAATTAATACAGATACAGAACCCAGGAAAAAATATTAATATGGTCCATTGACTAATTTCCTAGGGGAGGCAAAGACAAGGCCCACAGCAACAGAAAGTGTCATTGGCAACCTACAATATTTTTCTAGAAAGTTATGCTAGTTGGAGATGAGACTCAAAGAAAAGGCTTTCTAGCAGCCAACACTCACGTGAAGCTGTTGCTTCCTGGGTACAGAAACAAGGAAATAAGGTAAGCCTAACCAGAGAAAGAAAGAAAAGCCATCTTGATTTCCTGTAGACCTTCGTTCAATATGCCTGCAATTGAGGCTGTGTCTGTTCCAAAGCAGAGACAGCCGGCCCAGTACTGCATGAGAGCACCTTTAATTCAGCTTACGGTAATCTCTTGCACAATTACCTCTCCTGAATGAAACCATCTTGGATGTAGACAAAAGTATGGAGGACAGTGACTTAATTTTTTGATTAAAAAAAGGAGCAAGGGAGAGAAAGAAAATGATTTATAATAAGTCCATGGGAACATTCTGTACCTATCTCTTTTCTGATTAGAGAGGTGGCATGGAGCCTGGCTCATTAGGCAGAAGTAATGAGCCAGTCTACCTGCCATCTCTAATTAGAGAAAAGATACAGTAGGTACAACCATACCTAGAAATTGATGGGGAAAAAGATAAAAATTATTTTTAAATATCTTTGCCTCCTGTAGCTCTCCAATGCCAGAACTTAAGGAGGAAAACTATATTAAAAACTAAGTAACACTGGAAATAAATGCTTTTCCAATTATGTGCTTTCTAATCAGAAGTCAAATTTCCTTTTTTTTTGCAGTTTAAAAACAAATACCATATTCAGCCCACACTGTCATTTGGAATCATTAATTCAACATTTAGTATATTGAAATAGAATAGAAGCAAGTCATTTCAACCCCACAGTGCAGAGTGGACAAATTTATGGCACTATCGAATACTTTGAGCAACATTTGGTGCAATAAAACACTTTTAGAAGTGCTAATGGGAATTAAATATTGAAATAAGGCTCACAAGATTTAATGTGTTATTAAGAATTTCTGCATGCAGAGTACTTTATAAAATTTCTCAATAATACTAATTACTCAAACCAAGTTTCTAAATATATAGGTTTCTTAAAATGTTACTTCTTCACGGAAGTTTAGCTTGATCTAAAAGAATATATAAATTAAAATAATAGAGTCATTTATAGACATTTTCCTTTGGATCTCTCAACAATTCTATGGAAAGTAATTGCTATGTCTACTTCACAATAAGAAAATTTATATTCAAAGATGTTAATAATAGCTACCACTTATTAAAATTTACTATATAACAAGCAATATATTCTATATATACACTAACACATATAATTCTTATAATATCCCTATAAAATATTTATTAAAATATAATTTAACAGATTAGAAACCTTAAAGGGATATATCTTTAGATCAAAGGTAAACAAATGGATTGAATTCAACCCTAAATCTGTTTGGCACTAGAGCTTGAAAATTTAACCAGTGTTTTAGAGTATATTTTGAATATTTAAATATCTATACATACACACACACATTTTTCCATAATTAAATAACTATATAAATCAGGTCATGGGGAAAAATTAACATATTGCATTATTTAAAAGTTAATAATAACAACACCTATAAATATCTATGTGACAATTCCATGACCAGTTAGGCATTTGCTGCAAACATTTGAAAAGATTTGAGTGCCTGCTATGTATAAATGATAGGACTGTTTATCAGAATTTAAACTTAGCAAGGTCATTGATTTTGGTGTTGACAATCTGGTGATGTCCATGTGTAGAGTCTTCTCTTGTGTTGTAAGAGGGTGTTTGCTATGACCAGTGCATTCTCTTGGCAAAACTCTATTAGCCTTTGCAGGCTACATTCTGTATTCCAAGGCCAAATTTGCCTGTTACTCCAGGTGTTTCTTGACTTTCTACTTTTGCATTCCAATCCCCTCTAATGAAAAGGAAATTTTTGAGGGGTGTTAGTTCTAGAAGGTCTTGTAGGTCTTCATAGAACCATTCAATTTTAGCTTCTTCAGCATTACTGGTTGGGGCATAGGCTTGGATTACTGTGATATTGAATGGTTTGCCTTGGAAACAAACAGAGATCATTCTGTCATTTTTGAGACTGCATCCAAGTACTGTATTTCAGACTCTTTTGTTGACCATGATGGCTACTCCATTTCTTCTAAGGGATTCCTTCCCACAGTAGTAGATATAATGGTCATCTGAGTTAAATTTACCCATTCCAGTCCATTTTAGTTTGCTGATTCCTAGAATGTTGACATTCACTCTTGCCATCTCTTGTTTGACCACTTCCAATTTGCCTTGATTCATGGACCTGACATTCCAGGTTCCTATGCAATATTGCTCTTTACAGCATCAGACCATGCTTCTATCACCAGTTATATCCACAACTGGGTATTGTTTTTGCTTTGGCTCCATCCCTTCATTCTTTCTGGAGTTATTTCTCCACTGATCTCCAATAACATATTGGGCATGGAGTTCTTACTGACCCAGGGAGTTCCCCTTTCAGTATGACACCACCCTTATGTCAGAAAGTGAAGAGGAACTAAAAAGACTGTTGATGAAAGTGAAAGAGGAGAGTGAAAAAGTTGTCTAAAAGCTCAACATTCAGAAAACTTAGATCATGGCATCTGGTCCTATCACTTCATGGCAGATAGATGGGGAACAGTGGAAACAGTGTCAGACTTTATTTTGGGGGAGTTCCAAAATCGATAGCATATTGAAAAGCAGAGATATTACTTTGCCAACAAAGGTCCATCTAGTCAAGGCTATGGTTTTTCCAGTGGTCATGTATGGATGTGAGAGTTGGACTGTGAAGAAAGGTGAGAGTCAAAGAATTGATGCTTTTGAACTGTGGTGTTGGAGAAGACTCTTGAGAGTCCCTTGGACTGCAAGGAGATCCAACCAGTCCATCCTAAAGGAAATCAGTCCTGGGTGTTCATTGGAAGGACTGATGCTGAAGCTGAAACTCCAATACTTTAGCCACCTCATGCAAAGAGTTGACTCATTGGAAAAGACCCTGATGCTGAGAGGGACTGGGGGCAGAAGTAGAAGGGGTCGACAGAGGATGAGATGGTTGCATGGCATCACCGACTCAATGGACATGAGTTTGAGTGAACTCTGGGAGTTGGTGATGGACAGGGAGGCCTGGTGTGCTGTGATTCATGGGGTCACAAAGAGTCAGACACAACTGAGCGACTGAACTGAACTGAACTGAAGGTCATTGAACTTAACGTCAATATAAAAATTGATGCTAATTTTATATAATAGAAATAAAACTAGAGAATAAAGTTCCAAAACAGTCTTAAGTGAAACTGAATCTTTAAAAAAAAAAAAAAAAGGACAAAAAACCACACAGGACTGAGTCCTACAAATATGAATGAGACTATACAGGAAACTAAAAATATTGCTGGAAGAAATTAAGGAATGTATGCTGCTCATGGATTGGAGGACTTAATACTCTCTACACATCTATTCTTGCAAAATTGAGTTAAGGATTTAAATTCCCACAAAGTTTTTGTGAAAATTGAAAAACTCCTTCTAAAATTCATATAATAGCCAAGACAATCTTGAAAGATTAAAAAAAAAATGGACAAATTAAATCCGTCTAGACAGTAAGACTCTTCTGAAGCTACAAAAATGAAAACTAAATGTTTTAACTACACGTATGGGCAAAGAAAGAGAAGGCGATGGCACCCCACTCCAGTACTCTTGCCTGGAAAATCCCATGGACGTAGGAGCCTGGTGGGCTGCAGTCCATGGGGTCGCTGAGGGTCAGACACGACTGAGCGACTTCACTTTCACTTTTCACTTTCATGCATTGGAGAAGGAAATGGCAACCCACTCCAGTGTTCTTGCCTGGGGAATCCCAGGGATGGAGGACCCTGGCGGGCTGCCATCTCTGAGGTCACGTAGAGTCGGACACGACTGAAGTGACTTAGCAGCAGCAGCAGCAGCATGGGCACAGAGATCACTGAAACGACATAGGGAGCTCAGGAACTCACTGTCTACATGTAACAGGGATATAATTTGTGACAAGGCTGCCATTGCAAAGTAGTGGACAAGTGATGAAAATGTTTCAGGGTTAATTAAAATTCCAGGTAGGGAAAAAAATAGAATCTTGACTCCTACTTCATACTATATCCAAAAATCAATCCCAGATAGAACATCAATCTAAATTTGAGAGGCAAAATAGTATCACTTTTAAAATAAAGCACAGGGGAACATCTTTAGAGATTTTGGGTGTTCTCCTACACTTTATACTTTCAGAGTTTCTAAACACCACATAAAAAGTATTAAGTTTAAAATAAACATAAATTGGACTACACTGAAATTAAGAACTTCTGTTGATCAAAGGAAACTGATAGTATAAGTTGTAATTCAGAAGGTTATATCTGAAGTCCATTTACCTCTCAAAGAATTCAAATTCAAAATATTGAATTCCTATAAGTTATAAAAAAAAGACAAGCCATCCAACTAAAAATTAGCAGAAACTTATATAGGTAGTTAAAAAAAAGAGCATCAGATCAGATCAGATCAGTCGCTCAGTCATGTCCGACTCTTTGAGACCCCATGAACTGCAGCACGCCAGGCCTCCCTGTCCATCACCAGCTCTCGGAGGTCACTCAGACTCACATTCATCGAGTCAGTGATGCCGTCCAGCCATCTCATCCTCTATCATCCCCTTCTCCTCCTGCCCTCAATCCCTCCCAGCATCAGAGTCTTCTCCAATGAGTCAACTCTTCACATGAGGTGGCCAAAATACTGGAGTTTCAGCTTTAGCATCATTCCTTCCAAAGAAATCCCAGGGCTGATCTCCTTCAGAATGGACCGCATAACCATGGCCAAGAAGCATATGAAAATCTTCTCAATACCATCAATCATCAGAAAATGCACCATAAAGCCACCAGATTGGCAAACAACAATAATGTATGATAATATTAAGTGTTGGTAAGGACTTGGAACACCAACATTCTTAAACATCATTGGTTAAAATGCCCATTTTGAAAAAGTAAAGAAGAATTTCCTAAAGCTTAAAGAAATAGCAGCACACTATAGAGATATATTTTATTGGTGCTTAGAAAAGAATTCATACACAAGAGTACTCACTTGCATGATTTAAAGCGCTTGAACATTCAAGAACAGCCAACACTAATTTATGCTGATAGAGGTCTCTACTGACACTATTCTTTGTTTCCCTTTAGAGTTGGTATTCACCAGGAGTGTTTGAAATCCAGGAAATGTTTGATAATTTTTTCTGGATGAGAATTATGCAAGTATATATATACAGATTAAAAATTCATAAAGCTGTATCCCTTAATATTCATGTATTATGTTGCATGAATGTTTTTGCCTTGACTAAAATATAAGAGAATATTTTTTAATTTCTATAATGAAAAGTTATGACTATTTAAAAGCTAGAAAAAGATGTGTAACATAGTATTATTAACATTAATGAGCTTTTACAAATAAGATTTTCCAGAGTATAAATATGAATATACAATATCAATAAGGAATTCACAAATGACATGTAAATTATCCAGACATATGTAGAAAGCTACTTAATCTCACTAATGGCAAATAATTCTAAGACAGGGTCCAAAAATACTTTTTGGTGAGAGGAACAGCAAAAGTGAAAAAAAAAAAGGATTATTTGTCAGGTTAGTTAGTTAGTGTTTAACACAAATACTTATATTTTTAAATAAGGTTGTAAATTTTCACAACCTTATGAGGTAATGAGGTAATCTGTCATGCTTTAGGGCAATCATTCCCATATGTATTAAAATATAAAATGACCATTTCAATCTATCTAACATCTATCGATTTAGGTTAGCAAAATAATTATAATTAACAACAGCATTGCATATTAATATAGTTGAGTATACACAAGGCCCAGTTATTCATTCATTCATTCAACAAATAGGGAACAACTACTGAGAACCAGACGCTGGAAAAACAGTCCTGTTTTCTATGACATAGCCTCATTTGATCCTCACCATGAAACTGTAATATCATCACCATCACAATTTTAAATTCAAGATAACTATAGTTTAGAGACATAAAAAGTTATTTCAGGTCACATAGCTAGTAAGCAGAGAGATGGGGCTTGAAAACTGACACCAAAGGAAAGGGTCTTAAGGAACTGCACAGACAATTGCTCAAATGCATATATATGTGTATGTGTAATAGATATAGACACAAATATAATATATAAATATATATATTTAGTGTTTTCGATCAGATAACTGCTAATAATTTTGAAACAGTAGAAGTAATCTACATGTTCATTAATAAGATTGTGTTTAAAAGTTTTGGTTACAGCTATACAACTGTGCACAATGCACTCATTTTAAATGAGAAGGCATATTAACATGTTTCTCATAACATTTGGAGGGGAAGTAATTATTTTTAGAGGGCTCAGAGAAAGCATATGTATGATAATTTCATTTTTGGAAAATTATTATATTTATAACCATATCTCTAGCTATATATACAAAAATTGTGGAAGGTTATAACAAAATTAACTATATCTATAAAGGTCAAAATAAGGATAATCCTTCCTATTTTGTAGAGTTTAATGTTGTTTAGTTTTTTCTATAATGATCATTTACTGTTTAATTATATAAAGCAATTAATATTCCCACTTTTAAGTAAAGGCAATTTTGTAGACCAATGTGCTAGTTACTGCAAGAGAATTCTAAATTTAGCTTCTGTTCTTTTCAGGATATGACACTATTTTCTTAAAACTATATGGCCTATATTCAGGGTGGAAAGATATGAACACTATCAACCTAGTTTATTCCATGTTGACTATTATTTTCCAGTTCCTATCTAATATTCTAAGTTCTACTTTAACAGCAGTCATACAATAAAATCCAAACCATAAAAAGGAGGAAGAAAATACAGCTTAAGCAGAAATACAGATGGCCAATAGGCACATGAAAAGGTGCTCAAATCTCTAATTTTTAGAGAAATGAAAATCAAAAATACAATGACTTACCACCTCATGGCAGTCAGAATGGCCACCAATTTAAAAAATCTATAAATAGCAAATGCTGAAGAGGGTGTGGAGGAAACGGCACCCTCCAACACTGTTGTGAGTGGAAATCGGTGCAACAACTGTAGAAACACTTTCCCTTTTCACTTTCATGCATTGGAGAAAGAAATGGCAATCCACTCCAGTATTCTTGCCTGGAGAATCCCAGGAAAGGGGGATCCTGGTGGGCTGCCATCTATGGGGTCGCACAGAGTCGAACACGACTGAAGTGACTTAGTAGCAGCAGCAGCAGCAGAAAATCAAAACCAGAATTACCATATGATTGAGCAATCCCACTCCTGGTCATATATCCAGAGAAAACACAATTCAGAAAGATATATGCACCCCTATGCTCATAGCAGCATTATTCACAACAGCCAAGACACGGAAGCAAACTAAATGTCCATCAACAGATGAACGGTTAAAGAAGATGTGGTACATAGATACAAGGGAATGCTACTCCACCGGACAAAAGAATGAAATAATGTCACTTGCAGCAACGTCGATGCAACTAGAGTATCTGAAGTAGGTCAGAGAGAGACAAATGCCATAAAACATCACGTATATGTGGAATCTAAAATTAAACACAAATGAACCTATCTATGAAAGAGAAACAAAATCAGAAACACAGAAAACAGACGGTGGGTGCCAAGGGGGAGGGGAGCGGGAGAGAGGTGGGTTGGGGATCTAGGGTTAGCAGATGCAAACTGGTATATACAGAATGGATAAACGACAAGATTCTACTGTAGAGCAAAGAGAAAGATATTCAATATCCTATGATAACCATAATGGAAAAAAATATGAAAAAGAATGAATATATATATATGTAACCGAGTCACTCTGCTGTAGAACAGAAATTAATACAACACTGAAACGCAACTTTACTTCGATAAAAGTACATTTTAAAAATATAGTTTATTACATATTGTTCTTACTTTGAAAAAATAATGATAAAGACATTTTATTTTTTTTTATTTTGCTTAACTTTACAATATTGTATTGCTTTTACAATACATCAAGATGGATCCGCCGCTAGTATACACGTTTTCCCCATCCTGAACCCTCCTCCCTCTCCCCTCCCCACACCATCCCTCCAGGTCGTCCCAGTGCTCCAGCCCCAGGCATTTGTTATCGGGCATCGTACTTGGACTGACGACTCGTTTCAGATATAATATTATACATATTTCAATGCTATTCTCCCCAATCATCCCACCCTCTCCCGGTCCCAGAGTCCAAAAGTCTGTTCTATACATCAGTGTCTCTTTTGCTGTCTCGTAAATAGGGTTATTTTTACCATCTTTCTAAATTCCATATATATGCGTTAGAATACTGTATTTGTGTTTTTGTTTCTGGCTTACTTCACTCTGTATAATAGGCTCCATGACCCACCTCCCAGAATATCGGAAATAAAATCAAAAATGAACAAATGGGACCTAATCAAACTTAAAAGCTTCTGCACAACAAAGGAAACTATAAGCAAGGTGAAAAGACAGCCTTCAGAATGGGAGAAAATAATAGCAAATGAAGCAACTGACAAACAACTAATCTCAAAAATATACAAGCAACTCCTACAGCTCAATTCCAGAAAAATAAATGACCCAATCAAAAAATGGGCCAAAGAACTAAATAGACATTTCTCCAAAGAAGACATAGAGATGGCTAACAAACACATGAAAAGATGCTCAACATCACTCATTATCAGAGAAATGCAAATCAAAACCACTATGAGGTACCATTTCACGCCAATCAGAATGGCTGCTATCCAAAAGTCCACAAGCAATAAATGCTGGAGAGGATGTTGAGAAAAGGGAACCCTCTTACACTGTTGGTGGGAATGAAAACTAGTGCAGCCACTACGGAGAACAGTATGGAGATTCCTCAAAAAACTGGGAATAGAACTGCCTTATGATCCAGCAATCCCACTGCTGGGCATATACACTGAGAAAACCAGAATTGAAAGAGACACGTGTACCCCAATGTTCATAGCAGCACTGTTTACAATAGCCAGAACGTGGAAGCAACCTAGATGTCCATCCACAGATGAATGGATAAGCAAGCTGTGGTACATATACACAATGGAGTATTCAGATCAGATCAGTCGCTCAGTCGTGTCCGACTCTTTGCAACCCCATGAACTGCAGCACGCCAGGCCTCCCTGTCCATCACCAGCTCCCGGAGGTCACTCAGACTCACTTCCATCGAGTCAGTGATGCCATCCAGGCATCTCATCCTCTGTCGTCCCCTTCTCCTCCTGCCCTCAATCCCTCCCAGCATCAGAGTCTTCTACAATGAGTCAACTCTATGCATGAGGTGGCCAAAATACTGGAGTTTCAGCTTTAGCATCATTCCTTCTAGAGAAATTCCAGGATTGATCTCCTTCAGAATGGACTGGTTGGATCTTCTTGCAGTCCAAGGGACTCTCAAGAGTCTTCTCCAACACCACAGTTCAAAAAGCATCAATTCTTCGGCGCTCAGCCTTCTTCACAGTCCAGCTCTCACATCCATACATGACCACAGGAAAGACCATAGCCTTGACTAGGCGAACCTTTGTTGGTAAAGTAATGTCTCTGCTTTTGAATATGCTATCTAGGTTGGTCATAACTTTCCTTCCAAGGAGCAAGCGTCTTTTAATTTCATGGCTGCAGTCACCATCTGCAGTGATTTTGGAGCCCAGAAAAACAAAGTCTCACACTGTTTCCACTGTTTCCCCATCTATTTCCCATGCAGTGATGGGACCAGATGCCATGATCTTTGTTTTCTGAATGTTGAGCTTTAATCCACTTTCACTTTCATCAAGAGGCTTTTTAGCCCCTCTTCACTTTCTGTCATAAGAGTGGTGTCATCTGCATATCTGAGGTTATTGATATTTCTCCCGGCAATCTTGATTCCAACTTGTGTTTCTTCCAGTCCAGCATTTCTCATGATGTACTCTGCATATAAGTTAAATAAACATGGTGACAATATGCAGCCTTGACGTACTCCTTTTCCTATTTGGAACCAGTCTGTTGTTCCATGACCAGTTCTAACTGTTGCTTCCTGACCTGCATACAGATTTCTCAAGAGGCAGATCAGGTGGTCTGGTATTCCCATCTCTCTCAGAATTTTCCACAGTTTATTGTGATCCACACAGTCAAAGGCTTTGGCATAGTCAATAAAGCAGAAATAGATGTTTTTCTGGAACTCTCTTGCTTTTTTGATGATCCATTGGGTGTTGGCAGTTTGATCTCTGGTTCCTCTGCCTTTTCTAAATCCAGCTTGAACATCAGGAAGTTCACGGTTCACATATTGCTGAAGCCTGGCTTGGAGAATTTTGAGCATTACTTTACTAGCGTGTGAGATGAGTGCAATTGTGCGGTAGTTTGAGCACTCCTTGGCATTGCCTTTCTTTGGGATTGGGATGAAAACTGACCTTTTCCAATCTTGTGGCCACTGCTGAGTTTTCCAAATTTGCTGGCATATTGAGTGCAGCACTTTCACAGCATCATCATTCAGGACTTGGAATAGCTCCACTGGAATTCCATCACCTCCACTAGCTTTGTTCGTAGTGATGCTTTCTAAGGCCCATTTGACTTCACATTCCAAGATGTCTGGCTCTAGGTCAGTGATCACATCATCATGATTATCTAGGTCTTGAAGCTCTTTTTTGTACAGTTCTTCTGTGTATTCTTGCCACCTCTTCTTAATATCTTCTGCTTCTGTTAGGTCCACACCATCTCTGTCCTTTATCGTGCCCATCTTTGCATGAAATGTTCCTTTGGTATCTCTGATTTTCTTGAAGAGATCCCTAGTCTTTCCCATTCTGTTGTTTTCCTCTATTTCTTTGCATTGATCAACCTCCCCAGACAGCCATTTTGCTTTTTTGCATTTCTTTTCCATGGGGATGGTCTTGATCCCTGTCTCCTGTACAATGTCACGAACCTCATTCCATTGTTCATCAGGCACTCTATCTATCAGATCTAGGCCCTTAAATCTATTTCTCACTTCCACTGTATAATCATAAGGGATTTGATTTAGGTCATACCTGAATGGTCTAGTAGTTTTCCCTACTTTCTTCAATTTCAGTCTGAATTTGGCAATAAGGAGTTCATGGTCTGAGCCACAGTCAGCTCCTGGTCTTGTTTTTGCTGATTGTATAGAGCTTCTCCATCTTTGGCTGCAAAGAATATAATCGATCTGATTTCGGTGTTGACCATCTGGTGATGTCCATGTATAGAGTCTTCTCTTGTGTTGTTGGAAGAGGGTATTTGCTATGACAAGTGCATTTTCTTGGCAAAACTCTATTAGTCTTTGCCCTGCTTCATTCCGTATTCCAAGGCCAAATTTGCCTGTTACTCCAGGTGTTTCTTGATTTCCTACTTTTGCATTCCAGTCCCCTATAATGAAAAGGACATCTTTTTTGGGTGTTTGTTCTAAAAGGTCTTGTAGGTCTTCATAGAACCTTTCAACTTCAGCTTCTTCACTCAGCCATTAAAAAGAATACATTTGATAAAGACATTTTAAAGATTCTCTGATATAGTGGGTTAAATAATGGCCTTCAACAAGTAAGACTACCTACAATTGTGACTTTATTTAGCAAAAAAAAAAAAGTCTTTGCAGATGTAATTAAGGATGTTGAGATGAGAAAATACTGGATTAGGCTGGGACCTAAATCTGATCACAAGTGTCTTTAAAAGAGAAGAGAAGGGGAGAAGGCCAGGTGAAGATGTAGGCAAAGACTGAAGTTATATATTAATAGCTACAAGCCAAGGAACACTAGGTATTGCTAGAAGCCACCAGAAAGAGAGAGGCATGGAATGAACTCCCCCTCAGAACTTCCAGAAGAGGTCAACACTGAGCCCTTGATTTCAGACTTCTACGCTCCAGAATCACAGGGGGATGAAATCTGCTTTTTTTTAAATTTTATTTTATTTTATTTAACTTTACAATATTGTATAGGTTTTGCCATACATCAGAATGAATCCGCCACAGGTATACATGTGTTCCCCATCCCGAATTCTCCTCCCTCCTCACACCATCCCTCTGAGTCGTCCCAGTGCACCAGCCCCAGGCATCTGGTATCAGGCATCGAACCTGGACTGGCAACTCGTTTCATATATGATATTATACATATTTCAATGCCATTCTCCCAAATCATTCCACCCTCTCCCTCTCCCAGAGTCCAAAAGACTGTTCTATACATCAGTGTCTCTTTTGCTGTCTCGTATACAGGGTTATTGTTACCATCTTTCTAAATTCCATATATATGCGTTAGTATACTGTATTTGTGTTTTTCTTTCTGGCTTACTTCACTCTGTATAATAGACTCCAATTTCATCCACCTCATTAGAACTGATTCAAATGTATTCTTTTTAATGGCTGAGTAATACTCCATGGTGTATATGTACCACAGCTTTCTAATCCATCCATCTGCTGATGGACATCTAGGTTGCTTCCATGTTTGGCTATTATAAACTGAGCTGTGATGAACATTGGGGTACACATGTCTCTTTCAATTCTGGTTTTCTCAGTGTATATGCCCAGCAGTGGGATTGCTGGATCATAAGGCAGTTCTATTCCCAGTTTTTTGAGGAATCTCCATACTGTTCTCCGTAGTGGCTGCACTAGTTTTCATTCCCACCAACAGTGTAAGAGGGTTCCCTTTTCTCAACATCCTCTCCAGCATTTATTGCTTGTGGACTTTTGGATAGCAGCCATTCTGATTGGCGTGAAATGGTACCTCATAGTGGTTTTGATTTGCATTTCTCTGATAATGAGTGATGTTGAACATCTTTTCATGTGTTTGTTAGCCATCTGTATGTCTTCTTTGGAGAAATGTCTATTTAGTTCTTTGGCCCATTTTTTGATTGGGTCATTTATTTTTCTGGAATTGAGCTGTAGGAGTTGCTTGTATATTTTTGAGATTAGTTGTTTGTCAGTTGCTTCATTTGCTATTATTTTCTCCCATTCTGAAGGCTGTCTTTTCACCTTGCTTATAGTTTCCTTTGTTGTGCAGAAGCTTTTAAGTTTAATTAGGTCCCATTTGTTTATTTTTGATTTTATTTCCAATATTCTGGGAGGTGGTCATAGAGGATCCTGCTGTGATGTAAGTCAGAGAGTGTTTTGCCTATGTTTTCCTCTAGGAGTTTTATGGTTTCTGGTCTTACATTTAGCTCTTTAATCCATTTTGAGTTTATTTTTGTGTATGGTGTTAGAAAGTGCTCTAGTTTCATTCTTTTATAAGTGTTCGACCAGTTTTCCCAGCACCAGTTGTTAAAGAGATTGTCTTTAATCCATTGTATATTCTTGCCTCCTTTGTCAAAGATAAGGTGTCCATATGTGCGTGGATTTATCTCTGGGCTTTCTATTTTGTTCCATTGATCTAAATTTCTGTCTTTGTGCCAGTACCATACTGTCTTGATGACTGTGGCTTTGTAGTAGAGCCTGAAGTCAGGCAGGTTGATTCCTCCAGCTCCATTCTTCTTTCTCAAGATAGCTTTGGCTATTCGAGGTTTTTTGTATTTCCATACAAATTGAGAAATTATTTGTTCTAGCTCTGTGAAGAATACTGTTGGTAGCTTGATGGGGATTGCATTGAATCTATAAATTGCTTTGGGTAGTATACTCATTTTCACTATATTGATTCTGCCAATCCATGAACATGGTATATTTCTCCATCTATTAAGTGTCCACTTTGATGTCTTTCTTTGCATTGATCGCTGAAGAAGGCTTTCTTATCTCTTCTTGCTATTCTTTGGAACTCTGCATTCAGATGTTTATATCTTTCCTTTTCTCCTTTGCTTTTGGCTTCTCTTCTTTTTGCAGCTATTTGCAAGGCCTCCCCAGACAGCCATTTTGCTTTTTCACATTTCTTTTCCATGGGGATGGTCTTGATCCCTGTCTCCTGTACAATGTCACGAACCTCATTCCATAGTTCATCAGGCACTCTATCTATCAGATCTAGGCTCTTAAATCTATTTCTCACTTCCACTGTATAATCATAAGGGATTTGATTTAGGTCATACCTGAATGGTCTAGTGGTTTTCCCTACTTTCTTCAATTTCAGTCTGAATTTGGCAATAAGGAGTTCATGGTCTGAGCCACAGTCAGCTCCTGGTCTTGTTTTTGCTGATTGTATAGAGCTTCTCCATCTTTGGCTGCAAAGAATATAATCGATCTGATTTCGGTATTGACCATCTGGTGATGTCCATGTATAGAGTCTTCTCTTGTGTTGTTGGAAGAGGGTATTTGCTATGACCAGTGCATTTTCTTGGCAAAACTCAGTCTTTGCCCTGCTTCATTCCGTATTCCAAGGCCAAATTTGCCTGTTGCTCCAGGTGTTTCTTGACTTCCTACTTTTGCATTCCAGTCTCCTATAATGAGAAGGACATCTTTTTTGGGTGTTTGTTCTAAAAGGTCTTATAGGTCTTCATAGAACCGTTCAACTTCAGCTTCTTCAGCGTTACTGGTTGGGATGTCTTTCACCAGTGTTTTATAGTTTTCTATATATCAGATCAGATCAGATCAGTCGCTCAGTCGTGTCCGACTCTTTGTGACCCCATGAACTGCAGCATGCCAGGCCTCCCTGTCCATCACCAACTCCCGGAGGTCACTCAGACTCACTTCCATCGAGTCAGTGATGCCATCCAGCCATCTCATCCTCTGTCATCCCCTTCTCCTCCTGCCCCCAATCCCTCCCAGCATCAGAGTCTTCTCCAATGAGTCAACTCTTCGCATGATGTGGCCAAAATACTGGAGTTTCAGCTTTAGCATCATTCCTTCCAAAGAAATCCCAGGGCTGATCTCCTTCAGAATGGACTGGTTGGATCTCCTTGCAGTCCAAGGGACTCTCAAGAGTCTTCTCCAACATCACAGTTCAAAAGCATCAATTCTTCGGCACTCAGCCTTCTTCACAGTCCAGCTCTCACATCCATACATGACCACAGAAAAGACCATAGCCTTGACTAGGTGAACCTTTGTTGGCAAAGTAATGTCTCTGCTTTTCAATATGCTATCTAGGTTGGTCATAACTTTCCTTCCAAGGAGCAAGCGTCTTTTAATTTCATGGCTGCAGTCACCATCTGCAGTGATTTTGGAGCCCAGAAAAATAAATTCTGACACTGTTTCCACTGTTTCTCCATCTATTTCCCATGTAGTGATGGGACCGGATGCCATGATCTTCGTTTTCTGAATGTTGAGCTTTAAGCCAACCTTTTCACTCTCCACTTTCACTTTCATCAAGAGGCTTTTTAGTTCCTCTTCACTTTCTGCCATAAGGGTGGTGTCATCTGCATATCTGAGGTTATTGATATTTCTCCCGGCAATCTTGATTCCAGCTTGTGTTTCTTCCAGTCCAGCATTTCTCATGATGTACTCTGCATATAAGTTAAATAAACATGGTGACAATATGCAGCCTTGATGTACTCCTTTTCCTATTTGGAACCAGTCTGTTGTTCCATGACCAGTTCTAACTGTTGCTTCCTGATCTGCATACAGATTTCTCAAGAGGCAGATCAGGTGGTCTGGTATTCCCATCTCTTTCAGAAATTTCCACAGTTTATTGTGATCTACACAGTCAAAGGCTTTGGCATAGTCAATAAAGCAGAAATAGATGTTTTTCTGGAACTCTCTTGCTTTTTTGATGATCCATTGGGTGTTGGCAGTTTGATCTCTGGTTCCTCTGCCTTTTCTAAAACCAGCTTGAACATCAGGAAGTTCACGGTTCACATATTGCTGAAGCCTGGCTTTAAGAATTTTGAGCATTACTTTACTCGCGTGTGAGTTGAGTGCAATTGTGCGGTAGGTCTTTAGTTTCTTTAGGTAGATATATTCCTAAGTATTTTATTCTTTTTGTTGCAATGGTGAATGGAATTGTTTCCTGAATTTCTCTTTCTATTTTCTCATTATTAGTGTACAGGAATGCAAGGGATTTCTGTGTGTTGATTTTATATCCTGCAACTTTACTATATTCATTGATTACTTCTAGTAATTTTCTGGTGGAGTCTTTAGGGTTTTCTATGTAGAGGATCATGTCATCTGCAAACAGTGAGAGTTTTACTTCTTCTTTTCCAATTTGGATTCCTTTTATTTCTTTTTCTGCTCTGATTGCTGTGGCCAAAACTTCCAAAACTATGTTGAACAATAATGGTGAAAGTGCGCACCGTGGTCTTGTTCATGACTTTAGAGGAAATGGTTTCAATTTTTCACCATTCAGGATAATGTATGCTGTGGGTTTGTCCTATATAGCTTTTATTATGTTGAGGTATGTTCCTTCTTTCCTGCTTTCTGGAGAGTTTTTATTATAAATGGATGTTGAACTTTGTCAAAGGCTTTCTCTGCATCTATTGAGATAATCATATGGTTTTTATTTTTCAATTTGTTAATGTGGTGTATTACGTTGATTGATTTGTGGATATTGAAGAATCCTTGCATTCCTGGGATAAAGCCCACTTGGTCATGGTGTATGATCTTTTTAATGTGTTGTTGGATTCTGATTGCTAGAATTTTGTTAAGGATTTTTGCATCTATGTTCATCAGAACTGTGGTGTTGGAGAAGACTCTTGAGAGTCCCTTGGACTTCAAAGAGATCCAACCAGTCCATTCTGAAGGAGATCAGCCCTGGGATTTCTTTGGAAGGAATGATGCTAAAGCTGAAACTCCAGTATTTTGGCCACCTCATGTGAAGAGTTGACTCATTGGAAAAGATTCTGATGCTGGGAGGGATTGGGGGCAGGCGGAGAAGGGGACGACAGAGGATGAGATGGCTGGATGGCATCACTGACTCGATGGATGTGAGTCTGAGTGACCTCCGGGAACTGGTGATGGACAGGGAGACCTGGCGTGCTGCAGTTCATGGGGTCGCGAAGAGTCGGACACGACTGAGCGACTGATCTGATCAGATCTGATCATCAGTGATATTGGCCTGTAGTTTTCTTTTTTTGTGGCATCTTTGTCAGATTTTGGTATTAGTGTGATGGTGGCTTCATAGAATGAGTTTGGAAGTTGACCTTCCTCTGCAATTTTCTGGAATAGTTTGAGTAGGATAGGTGTTAGCTATTCTCTAAATTTTTGGTAGAATTCAGCTGTGAAGCCATCTGGACCTGGGCTTTTGTTTACTGGAAGATTTCTGATTATAGTTTCAATTTCCATGCTTGTGATGGGTCTGTTAAGGTTTTCTATTTCTTCCTGATCCAGTTTTGGAAAGTTGTACTTTTCTAAGAATTTGTCCATTTCTTCCACGTTGTCCATTTTATTGCCATATAATTGCTGATAGTAGTCTCTTATGATCCTTTGTATTTCTGTGCTGTCTGTTGTGATCTCTTCATTTTCATTTCTAATTTTATTGATTTGATTTTTCTCCCTTTGTTTCTTGATGAGTCTGGCTAATGGTTTGTCAATTTTATTTATCCTTTCAAAGAACCAGCTTTTGGCTTTTTTGATTTTTGCTATGGTCTCTTTTGTTTCTTTTGCATTTATTTCTGCCCTGATTTTTAAGATTTCTTTCCTTCTACTAACCTTGGGGGTCTTCATTTCTTCCTTTTCTAGTTGCTTTAGGTGTAGAGTTAGGTTGTTTATTTGACTTTTTTCTTCTTTCTTTAGGTATGCCTGTATTGCTATGAACTTTCCCCTTATGACTGCTTTTACAATGTCCCACAGGTTTTGGGTTGTTGTGTTTTCATTTTCATTCGTTTCTATGCAAATTTTGATTTCTTTTTTGATTTCTTCTGTGATTTGTTGGTTATTCAGCAGCGTGTTGTTCAGCCTCCATATCTTGGAATTTTTAATAGTTTTTCTCCTGTTATTGAGATCTAATCTTACTGCATTGTGGTCAGAAAAGATGCTTGGAAGGATTTCAATTTTTATGAACTTACCAAGGCTAGTTTTATGGCCCAGGATGTGGTCTATCCTGGAGAAGGTTCCGTGTGCGCTTGAGAAAAAGGTGAAATTCATTGTTTGGGGATGAAATGTCCTATAGATATCAATTAGGTCTAACTGGTCTATTGTATCTTTTAAAGTTTGTGTTTCCTTGTTAATTTTCTGTTTAGTTGATCTATCCATTGGTGTGAGTGGGTTATTAAAGTCTCCCACTATTATTGTGTTATTGTTGATTTCTCCTTTCATACTTGTTAGTATTTGTCTTACATATTGCGGTGCTCCTATGTTGGGTGCATATATATTTATAATTGTTATATCTTCTTCTTGGATTGATCCTTTGAGCATTATGTAGTAACCTTCTTTGTCTCTTTTCACAGCCTTTGTTTTAAAGTCTATTTTATCTGATATGAGTATTGCTACTCGTGCTTTATTTTGGTCCCTATTTGCATGGAAAATCTTTTTCCAGCCCTTCACTTTCAGTCTGTATGTGTCCCCTGTTTTGAGGTGGGTCTCTTGTAGACAACATATGTAGGGGTCCTCTTTTTTGTATCCATTCAGCCAGTCTCTGTCTTTTGGTTGGGGCATTCAGTCCATTTACATTTAAGGTAATTATTGATAAGTATGATCCCGTTGCCATTTACTTTATTGTTTTGGGTTCGAATTTATACACCCTTTTTGTATTTCCTGTCTAGAGAACGTTCTTTAGTATTTGTTGGAGAGTTGGTTTGGTGGTGCCGAATTCTCTTAGCTTTTCCTTGTCTGTAAAGCTTTTGATTTCTCCTTCATGAGATCCTTGCTGGGTACAATAATCTGGGCTGTAGGTTATTTTCTTTCATCACTTTAAGTATGTCTTGCCATTCCCTCCTGGCTTGGAGAGTTTCTATTGAAAGATCAGCTGTTATCCTTATGGGAATTCCCTTGTGTGTTATTTGTTGTTTTTCCCTTGCTGCTTTTAATATTTGTTCTTTGTGTTTGATCTTTGTTAATTTGATTAATATGTGTCTTGGGGTGTTTCGCCTTGGGTTTATCCTGTTTGGGACTCTCTGGGTTTCTTGGACTTGAGTGATTATTTCCTTCCCCATTTTAGGGAAGTTTTCAACTATTATCTCCTCTAGTATTTTCTCATGGTCTTTCTTTTTGTCTTCTTCTTCTGGGACTCCTATGATTCGAATGTTGTAGTGTTTAATATTGTCCTGGAGGTCTCTGAGATTGTCCTCATTTCTTTTAATTCATTTTTCTTTTTTCTCCTCTGATTCATTTATTTCTACCATTCTATCTTCTAATTCACTAATTCTATCTTCTGCCTCTGTTATTCTACTACTTGTTGCCTCCAGAGTGTTTTGGATCTCATTTATTGCATTATTCATTATATATTGACTCTTTTTTATTTCTTCTAGGTCCTTGTTAAACCTTTCTTGCATCTTCTCAATCCTTGTCTCCAGGCTATTTATCTGGATTCCATTTTGATTTCAAGATTTTGGATTAATTTCACTATCATTATTTGGAATTCTTTATCAGGTAGATTCGCTATTTCTTCCTCTTTTGTTTGGTTTGGTGGACATTTATCCTATTCCTTTACTTGCTGGATATTCTTCTGTCTCTTCATCTTGTTTAAATTGCTGAGTTTGGCTTGTCCTTACTGTATTCTGGCAGTTTGTTGAGTTCTCTTTATTGTGGTGTTTCCTCACTGTGTGTGGGTTTGTACAGGTGGCTTGTCAAGGTTTCTTGGTTAGGGAAGCTTGTGTCAGTGTTCTGGTGGATGGAGCTGCATTTCTTCTCTCTGGAGTGCAATGAAGTGTCCAGTAATGAGTTATGAGATGTCTATGGTTTTGGGGTCACTTTGGGTAGCCTGTATATTGGAGCTCAGGGCTGTGTTACTGTGTTGCTGGAGAATTTGCTTGGTATGTCTTGCCCTGGAACTTCTTGGCCCTTGTGTGGTGCTTGGCTTCAGTGTAGGTATGGAGGCATTTGATGAGCTCCTGTCAATTAACGTTCCCTGGAGTCAGGGTTTGGACTTAAGCCTCCTGCTTCCAGTTATCGGTCTTATTTTTACAGTACTCTCAAAACTTCTCCTTCTATACAGCACCATTGATAAAACATCTAGGTTAAAGATGAAAAGTTTCTCCACTGTGAAGGTCACCCAGAGAGGTTCACGACGTTACATGGGGAAGAGAAGAGGGCGGAGGGAGTTAGAGGTGACCCGAATGAGATGTGGTGGAATCAATAGAGGAGAGTGCGGGCTAACCATTAATCACTTCCTTATGTGCACTCCACAACTGGACCACTCAGAGATGTTCACGGAGTTATACATAGAAGAGAAGAGGGAGGAAGGAGACAGAGGTGGTCAGGAGGATAAAAGGAGGGAATTAAAAGGAGAGAGACAGATCCAGCCAGTAATCAGTTCCCTAAGTGTTTTCCATTGTTTAGAACACACACAGTAATTCACAGAGTTGGGTAGAGTAGAGAGAGGTTAGGGAGGAGACGCAGGCGACATGGTGGAGAAAAAGGAGAGTCCGGAGGTGGAGATAGCAGTCAAGCCAGTAATCTTGCTCCCTAGTAAAAATTGGGTACTGAAGATTGGGTTCTTAAAGGTACAAAATTGGTACAAATACCTAAAAGAAAAAATTAAAAATCTAGAGTAGAGTTTGGAATTTCAAAAATACAATGTTAAAGAAAAGAAGAAGGAAAAGAAAGAGAGAAAAAGAAAAAGAAAAAAAAAGAGTCACAAAAGTTATAAAGAAAATATAGGTACAAAATTGATAGCAAATACCAAAAAGCAAAAGTTAAAAATCTAGAGTAGAGTTTGGAATTTCAAAAATACAATGTTATAGAAATGAAGAAGAAAAAGAAAGATAGAAAAAAAAAAAGAAAACAAAAACAAAGTCACAAAAATTATAAAGAAGATATAGGTACAAATTGATAACAAATACCAGAAAGCATAAATTAAAGATCTAGAGTAGAGTTTGGAATTTCAGGAATACAGTGCTAAAGAAAAGATTAAGAAATAGAGAGGGGGAAAAAGTCACAAAAGTTATAAAAAAAAAAATAGGTACAAAATTGATAACAAATACCAAAAAGCTAAAATTAAAAATCTAGAGCAGAATTTGGAATTCAGAAATACAATGTTAAAGAAAAGAAAAAAAAAAGGAAAAAAAGGGTCACAAAAGTTATAAAAATATATATATATATGAAGTTTGGGGTTTTTTTTTTTTTAAAAAAAGGGTCTTTTATTTATTTATTTATTTTTACAAAATAATAGGTTATAAAAGTGAAAATTAAAGGAGTAATAGAGGATTTTAAAAAAATTTTTTTAATTAAAAAAAAAAAGAAAGTAAAAAGAAAGAAAGAAAGAATGATCGTAAAAATAGTAAAAATATACATAGGACTTTCTCTGATACTGTTGTGGGTATTGTGGGTTCAGTTCATTTTCGGCTAGTTCCTTTTTCCGGCCTATATTTCTCAAGATCCACAGGCCCCTTCCTATGTAGTCGGCACTAACCACAGGGTCCTAGTTCATTGCCTGTCGCTTCCACAGAGGTTCCCTCTGTTACAGCCTCTTCTGTTTGCTGGTCTCTTCAGTGTCTGACCTCTGCCCCAACACAAAGGGGGCGGTGGTGGACACCCTTTTTTTTTTTTTTAGGCTCACTTGTTCAGTTGCGCTGTGGGGAGGGAGGGACGCCGCAAACAAACAACACTGGCGTGTGTTCACAGTGCCCCAGCCACACTGGGCCTGCCCCCATTCACAGCACGTGTAGCCTCCCTGCCCACTCTGCTCAGGGTCTAGGTTTCTTCTCAGGGAACCATCCACGGCCTGCCCTGGGCTGCTTGCCCCCTCCCAGGTCTAAGCCGCTCAGGTTCAGGCACTCGGGCAGTCCCCAGAGGCCCAGACTCGGTTGGGCCTGCATTCTGTGCCCCTCACAGGTTCCAGCAGCGCAGGTGATGAGGTGTTTAGCAAGCGCAGCTTTTCTAGGTGTACAACGGGCGCACTTTCTCGGGCGGATGTTAAACGTCCAGAGCTCCAAGAAGTCTTAGTTAGCAAAGATGCCTGCTTACAGTTTTGTAGATAATGTCTCTCTGGGGCTGCGATTGCCTCCCTCCAGCTCTGGCTGCCCGTCACCGGAGAGGGATGATCTGCAGCCGGCTATCTCTGTACAGTCCTTTGTTCCATGCGCGGACCTGGTGGTGTCTTAGGTTAGGGCTGGCTTTTCACGTGGTAGATATCCCACAGTCTCGTTTGCTAGCCCAAATTATTTCGCTCAGGTAGCGCTCTGGATATTCAGGCCAGATCCTTATCTAAGCAATGCAGCCCGCGCCGTGCCTCCCTGCCCTGCCCCAGCTTGTTAATGGCGTATGCAGGTGTTTGCGCTGCGTCTCCGCTGAGGGAGTTTCCACAGGGCTCCTAATCTGTGGGTTTTAATTGTTTATTTATTTTTCCTCCCTGTTATGTTGCCCTCTGTGCTTCCCAGGCTCGGCACAGACTCGGCAGTGAGAATGTTTCCTGATTTTTGGAAACTTCTCTCTTTTAAGACTCCCTTCCCCAGACAGAGGTCCGTCCCTCCCTCTTTTGTCTCTTTTTTTTGTCTTTTATATTTTTTCCCTTCCTCCTTTAGAAGGCAATGGGTTGCTTTTCTGGGTGCCTGATGTCCTCTGCCGGCATTCAGAAGTTGTTTTGTGGAATTTACTCGGCGTTTAAATGTTCTTTTGATGAATTTGTGGAGGAGAAAGTGTTCTCCCCGTCCTATTCCTCCGCCATCTTAGCTTAGGGACTGAAATCTGCTTTATTAAACTGTCACCCAATTGGTGCTAATGCATTACAGAAGCCCTAGGAAACAAATACACCTGGGTATTTTAAAATATTTTTGACACATTTTTCAAGGAACAATGTAATGAAAAAAAACAAATAATTTTCTGAAATCTAAACTTACCATTTAAGCTCTGTCCTATTTGCATAGTACCAGAGACAAAATCTGTAATTGAACCACTTAGAGTTCTTGCATCAAAAGCTGCATTATCCTTTTCCAAACCATTGATGAAGAAACTGATTTTTGTCTGATGTACCTGTAAGAAATTATCACCATTATTATTTTAATTGCATAACCTTTTATTTTATAATAACTGCTGTTAATAAGCTTTCTCAAGTTAACTTCCCACTTCTCCACTTCCTTCAGTTGGAAAGACTGGGAATTTATTTTAATGGTCAAATGAGAGATCTTGTGTTTTTATATCTAGACATAAACCTAGATATGATAATTCTGTGCTGGATCATACATACCAAGGTATTCAAAGGTATGCATAATTGTTTGTCCCATATATTTCCCAGCTCTATCTTCCATGCCTTCATAAGTTGTTCCAGAGACGCTGCTTCTTTAGCTACTATGTTACAGTCATATTGGAAATAAACAGAAACGAATGCAAAAGGCAAAAATATTCAAAACCAGATATACTAGCAAGGTATTACATATGAGTATAATTCAATTTAGGTTGCTAACACAAAGACTCCTTATAAACATTTATTTTCTTGGGTGTTGGTATCCAGTTGGTAATTTTCACCTGCACTTCTCCATACAGAATAGCAAAAATCTGCTGACCATAGTCTACGCTAATTAATCAGGTACCCTAACAACCCTCTACACCAGAAGTCAACAAGCTTCTTCTGTAAACAGATAAATATTTTTTATTTGTCTGTCAAATGATTTGATTTTGTGATGTAAATGGTTCAGGTCACAACCGTCCAACTCTGCTGTAATAGGAAAGCAGCCACAAACAATACATATATAAATGGGCACAAATGTGTTCCAGCAAAACTTTTACAAAAATAGGTGGCCAGCCAGCTTTGTACCACGAGCTATAATTTGACTACCCCTGGATTATATCATAAAAAGTTACACAGATTACTTCATTGAGAGAAACGTAATATCTTGTAGCTGAAGTTTAGATGCTAACATCTTAAATAAAAATATCAAAATGAAATTATATTAAAACAGCCTTTCAAAAATTAATGAAAATAAACAACCACCCTCCAATATTTTTAAATCATGTGAGTAATTGCCTTAGGAACTCTTTTCAAAGGCCCCATCTTTTAAATATTACATACACATTTAAAAAAAATTATAAAAATTTCTTGGCAATTTCAATATATCAGTTTGTCAAAAACTTATTCAGTTTGGCTTTTTTCCTCTCTATCCAACCTGCTTTCATTTAAAACCATACTTTTTCCTAAATGCATCTACCCTGCATTCCATTTGACTTAATTATAAAACAAAGCGTTAACATAAAGACCAAAAATCACACACTAGCTCCTCACGGACCTGGATATATACCCTTCTGCTGCTTTTTTTTTTTTTTTTGCATGCCATTTTTTACAGCCTGTTACTGTCATTTGGTGTTTGACTGTTATCATTATAAAAGATACAGGCTTTTCTACTTTGTTATTTGTAGCATTATCTCATGTTTTACAACATCTCTGCGCAACATGCAGGCACATGAAATATAACTCGTGGAAAGTTCTAGAAGGTATTAATGCATAAAAAAGAATGTGGTTCCATCTCTACTGTCTTTACCCAGCCAAAAGCTGATGAACAGCCAATTTTCCTTTATCACATTAGCGCAGCCATGAGGGAAACACATTTGTTCTAGTCAGCTCCACTAAAGATACTATTACCAATCTAACATATACATGTTTTATATCAGCAGTATTCTCAGAGCATGAGAGAGCCAACAATATATTAACACTAGCATGACAGTTTATTTAAGAAAAGAAAATTGTCTCTGTAGAGGGACAGAAGTTAGAAATGTATGGCTAAAGCTCAGTGTCACTGGTCTAATAAAGGTAATAATTCTTTGGCTTTCTTTATAGCAGGTAACACTCCTGTGACAGTTCTGTCATATCATTCAAATAAAAATGTTGTCTTTTACAAGTTTAAGTGCACCTTTATTTTGAGTCAGATAGAAAGCATGCTTTTGATTTTCTGTATTCACTGTATTATATCTGTAGTCAAGAGTTCGGGACCTTCTTTTCTCTCTTTTTTTTTTTTTATCAACTCATCACATATTTACTTAGTAGAAGGATTCAGTGTCACTTGCAGTGAATTCCAGAAGAATGTTTTCACTTTGTTGGTACTTAAAAATGATTAATGATGATCCCAAGTCACTCTTGCCTGTTGTGGCCTCTCCCCAACCCACCACCACCAACTACCTTTCTATAAATAAGATTAAATCCTCTTTGGTGTTCTGTATCATGTTTTATATTCCAAGATTCTCTAAACTACTTTGCAATTCAGGTCTGGGGCCCCATCACACTGAAACTGTGACCATGATGGTGGCTCTTTGCCATAGTTCATCCTGATGATCCCCTTGCCAGTTATTTAAGGGAATAGGAATATATACGATGGAATTTCTGATCTGTAAAAGAAAGCCTTCTGCTCAAGTGAACTTCCTCTCTATCTTTCTCCACCTCTCTGAGGATTAGAGGAGTTTGGACATGTTTATTGGTGTGGCTTGAAGGAATGAATTGGCAAAACTAGTAGCAGCTGTAGAAAAGCTTTACGCCTTCACAAGATCCCCAAAAACATTTCAGAAAGAAGATACAAGGGGGCATGTCATTCTAAAGCCTTCATTCTCGCAGGCCTTCAAATTTTACTTTATTGATTTTTTTGTGTTTTTTTGGAGGGGGGTCAAATTTGTGTCTCTGTGACAGGCTGTACATTCCTTTGAGCTCCAGAGTATATTAGACTCAAAAAAAAAAAAAAGTAGAATTCTTCACCATCCTCATGCCTGATTGGAGAGGAGCATAATTCAAAATTCTAGAAAATAATACAACTGCTGAGAGGCTACCAAGGGAAAAAATACAACCAGGCCCCCCCTGTAATTATCAACAATCTCTTGTCTCACTGAAATGCCAGATTTCTGTTGCTTTTTTACTTAGGCTGGCTGCTACTGTTACCACTGCCACCAATAATAACACAAAAGCAAAATAACGCTGATTCAGGCTGGGGGTAAAAATAGGCAGAGTCCCTATGCTGACTTCCTCATTGGAGAAATAGTTTTGCAGTTTTCCTGTTGCCTATATCCTCCTAATTTTAATTTACTTCAGCACAGCATGAACCTAGAATCTACAGTGGCCCTATAAGTTACACCAAAAAAAAAAAAAAAGTAAAATTGCAATCATGTCCTCTAGGAGTTTGTATGTATGAAAGCATAAAGTATTTTTAGTATATTAAAAGTATGTGGATCACTATAAAAGATGACAGTTGTTTTTCACTAAAGTACTGAAGCTTATTGTCTTTTTTCATGGAGTTGCTTCGAAAAGTTGTGCCTTAATCCATAAATGTGTGGTGTAGAACCTATTTTGGGACTTTCTTTGTGGGACCTATCTTCCTAGAACTGACTTATGAGCCTCCCAAGAATATAAGTTTCATTAATTTGATGGATCTCATTTTAGAGCAAAACCATTTTAAGCATTTTGAATAACATCTCTCTCATAGATTTAATACAAATGGTTTGGCAACAGATTTCAAATTCAGACTCACTCTCAGAAGATGAGGATGGGTGATACAAATATAAAGAACATCATCTTGAATGCTAAAGATTCCAAACAAAAAAAGAAAACTACTTTCCCCTACAGATATGAATCTGAAGGGAAAACTTTATGAAGGAAAAAGTGTTTGGACTTTCTGAAATAGAAATTGTCCTAAAATAGAATTTCTATTTCTAGGTTAAAGAAGGATTTGCATAAAAGATTCAACTATTCCATCTATAATTTTTAAGCATAAGGAAGACAGTTTATTCTGAAAATTTCATAAGATTATTTTAAAATATCACATGTATGTTTCATCCTCTACCTGAAAGCATGTGGAATGCCACTCTGCTTACCGTCCTAAACTAAAGGTCTTCTGAGGTTTTCCCTCTCTCGTTCCATCCACTTTTATTTCCAACTGCTCACCAAGAGTCAACTTCACCTAAATGGTGAGATTTCCTCACTGTCTGATAATCACACAATGCTTAATTCTATTTCCATGTTATATTTAAGCTATTTCCATATGGTAATAAACTTGCTACTGCTTTTCATTTACTTAAATTCTTAGTATTTTAAAAACATATATATCTCAAGTCCTAAATCCTATAAGGATCTTTTATTGACTCCTTCAGCGTTATCAAAGTGTTCACATTTATTGAGAAGGTAGCATATTGAGCATTGTTCTAAAGTTTTCTTTTATCTTTACAACAACCCGAGACAGAGTTGGAATATCTCCAAGTAATGAAATGGAATCATAGAGAATTAAATACAAAAAGGTTACATTTTTCAAAGTCACATAGAGGAATGACTGGTTCTAGAGATTGTTTTAACCAATTTTAATTATCTACACCCAGTTAGCATTTAGAAATAACCACCATCTAGTTTATCAGACCCACCCATTGAGTTACTTTGCTTTAACTCAATGCAGTGATGATTCAGGTTTTATATCAATGCCTCCCATAATAAGAAGGGTAACAACCCGAATGAGCAATATAATCATTTGCCATTTTCCTGGCAATGTTTTGAATGCTTTACTTATAGTATCTTACCAGGTTCTCAGATCCCCCTCTGCCATGTTATTAGTATTATCCCCAAAATGAGGACTCTTGAGATTCACCTGCTCCACTATTCTGATTCTGCAGACTCTGGGAAACCTTTCATCTTTGAACAGCTTTTGCTATTATAAATGATTGAACTGGAAGATGTCTCTTTATAAATTCAATTCTTAGGTCCCAGCTCTAATTACTGAGACCACATGAAACAAATCCAATCCCTTTTCCACACAAGAGTTCACACATATTTTTCTCCCAAGTCTTCTTCAAGATAAATGTGTTTGGCTTCTGTGGTGTTCTAAATATGACATGGCTTTGGGTCTTTCTTTTAAAATATGGCTCCAGAAATACTACAATCTCTACATGTGGCCTCTCACCAAATTGAAATAAGATTATCACCTTAATGTAATCCAAACTTGCATGCTACATTTCTGGCAATGACATCATACAGCTAAAACTGATAAATTAAGTTGAGCTGACTGTTAAAGCATATCTACCCCATCCTGTACATATGCAGTTAGTTTTATGAATCCAAGGACAGGAATTTATATTTATCCACAATATATTTCATCTTGTTAGATTCAGCCCATTGCTCCAGGCTGTCAAAATCTTTTTGGATGCTATGTCTCTCATCCAATGTATTTAACATCCTCCAAGATTTGTGTCATTTGCAAATTTGATGAGCATGCCCTATGTGCTGGGCAGAAGCTCAGTAAATACTTATTGACTGATTGACTAATAAATACTCCAAAATAAAACCACCAACACAATCTACAGTGTTGCAATTCTAAGCAATAAAGAAAAGGCATCATTTTAACAGATAAAATGTGTCATACAGGAATTCTTCACCTTTGCAGAGTGACCTTATTTACTAACATGGGCTTTTTATAGAATCATATAATTATGAATAAATACACAAATTTATTAAATATTTTCTATGCTACATTTATCCAAACAATATGAAAAAAAGAGTTGATGTAATTATTTATGGAAAGTTTGTTTGTAGAAATTAATCACATGGGTTGCACACAAGTATTTGAAATGTGTATGTGTTCCCACTATTGGTTTGATTTACTGATAACTCCTTAAATCTTCCTTCTCTTTGACCATGTGAAAGATGCTGCAGGGAAATGACTTCTGACACAACTATATTATTCAAGATTTTCTGACTAGTTTTGTTTCTCTTTATTATCTCCCATGAGCTCACACATTT
The DNA here is from genome assembly GCA_935064755.1 of Tragelaphus eurycerus. Lineage (NCBI taxonomy): Eukaryota > Metazoa > Chordata > Mammalia > Artiodactyla > Bovidae > Tragelaphus > Tragelaphus eurycerus. Next base: position 13,378,873 of record CAKXYN010000003.1, read on the forward strand.
CAACACTCCTCTCTCTGGTCCCTTCTCCCTTCCTCCCTGCTCCATTCATCCCCAACCCCCTCTCCAATGGAACTTTGTCTCTGACATAAAGACTTCTGTTTTTCCTGTATGAATAACTCAGACAAGCCAGACCCTGGAAGTGATTCATGCCTAAGTGAACTACATTTACACCCTAAGCAGAGTACTTTGGATTTCCATGACATCTATCAGGCTTCCCTAATGGCTCAAAGGGTAAAGAATCCACCTGCAATGCAGGAGACAAAGGTTTGACCCCTGGGTTGTGAAGTTCCTCTAGAGGAGGAAATGGCAACACACTCTAGAATTCTTGCCTGAAAAATCCCACAGACATAGGATTCTGATGAGCTACAGTCCATGGGGTCACAAGGAGTCAGACATGATTGAGCAACTAAGCCTGTACGCATGCCATGACACCTATTAAAGCTCTCTCTCCATATACTGCAATCTCCTAGGAACAAACCTCCAGCTTAATCAATCTCTAGAAATTTAACATAGGACTGTAAGTAATTTTCTTTGTCCTATCTTGAGTGGATATGAAACTCTCATGGCCACTTTTTCCTAAACTATTATTCTATTTACTTTAAAAAGTAGCTATTTACACACACACAATGGGAAAATGTGTCAATGGTTTATTATTGATTTCATAGGGAATGGGGATAGAGTCAGCCCATTGTCTGTAGATACTATCTAGGAACAATTTTATGCACAATTCCACATTTAAGAATGCTTTTGGTAGTGTGCATATGTTGCATAAAATAATTAATAAGGAACCTACTATTAGTATATATCACAGGGAACTATATTCAATTACTTCTAATAACCTACAATGGAAAAGAACCTAAATACATACATATATAGGTGTGTGTGTGTATACATATATGTATGAATCACTGCTATGCACTTGAAATTAACAAAACACTGTGTATTAACTATACTTCAATTTATAAAAATGGTTTAAAAAGAATGCTTTTGGTACACAGATGATCACAATATCTGACGCTCTTAATTGTCTCAATGTATCTTTAGTTCTTTTTCCTATTTTATCCATACAGAATAGATGACTCCTAAAAGATTATTAGAATTAGCTACAAAGCACCTTAGTAACTTTTTCAACATTTCCTATCCCTAAATCTGGAAGTTGTTTTTATGCCTACAATTTCCTTTCCTTAAAGTCAACTTATCATGTCTTCCAGGTCTAGGAAGAAAACTGTTCATCATACCCTTCATAACTTTCTGCTATACAATAAGTCTTTGCTGGTTATCTGTTTTAAATATAGCAGTGTCTACATGTCAGTCCCAAATTCCCAGTCTCTGTCTTTCTCCATCCTTCTCCTGACAACTATAAGTTCTTTTTCTACGTCTGTGGGTCTATTTATGTTTTGTAAGTAAGCCCATTTGTATCATGCTTTAGATGCCATGTGTAAGTGATATCATACGTTATTTGTCTTTCTCTTTCTCACTTACTTCACTTAGTATGATAATTTCTAGGTCAATTCACGTTGTTGCAAATGGCATTAACTCATTCTTTCTTTATGGCTGAGTAGTACTCCATTGTGTATATATGCCACATCTTTATTCACTCATCTGTCAATGGACATTTAGGTTGCTTTCACATCTTGGCTATTGTGAATAACGCTGCTATGAACACTGGCCTGCATGCATCTATTTGAATTAGAGTTTTCTGGATTTTTGCACAAATGTAGGATCACTGGATCATATGAGAGCTCTATTTTTAGTTTAAGGAACATCCATACTGTTTTCCATAATGTCTGCACCAATTTACATTCTTACCAACAATGTACGAAGATTCCTTTTCCTCCACATGCTAATTAGTTTTTATGATTTTTGGCTTTTGGTGATGGCCATTCTGATTGGCCTAGTGATGTTCTCTAATTTCTTCAATTTATGTCTGAATTTTGCAATAAAGAGTTCATAATCTGAGCCATAGCCAGCTCCTGGTCTTGTTTTTGCTGATTGTATAGAGCTCCAAAGAATATAACCAATCTGATTTTGGTACTGACCACCTGGTGATGTCCATGTGTAGAGCCTTCTCTTGTGTTGTTGGAAGAGGGTGTTTGCTATGACCAGTGTGTTCTCTTGGAAAAACTCTTTTAGCCTTTGCCCAGCTTCATTTTGTACGCCAAGGCCAAACTTGCCTGTTACTCCAGGTATCTCTTGACTTCCTACTTTTGCATTCCAGTCCTCTATGATGAAAAGGACATTTTTCTTTGATGTTAATTCTATAAGGTCTTGTGGGTCTCAAAGAACCATTCAACTTCAGCTTCTTTGGCATTAGTGGTTGGGGTATATACATGGATTACTGTGATACTGAATGGTTTGCCTTGAAAACGAACAAAGATTATTCTACCATTTTTGAGATTGCACCCAAGTACTGCATTTTGGACTCTTTTGTTGACTGTGAGGGTTACTCCATTTCTTCTAAGGAATTCTTCCTCACAGTAGCAGCTATAATGATCATCTGAATTAAATTCACCCATTCCAGTCCATTTTAGTTCACTGATTCCTAAAATATCAATGTTCACTCTTGCCATCTCTGTTTGACCACTTCCAATTTACCCTGATTTGTGGACTTAACATTTCAGGTTCCTATGCCATATTGTTCTTTAGAGCACTATACTTTACTTTCACCACCAGACACATCCCCAGTTGAGCACTTTAGAGCACTAGACTTTACTTTCATCACCAGACACATCCACAACTGAGCACTGTTTATGCTTTGGCTCAGCCTTTTCATCCCTTCTGGACCTATTTCTCCACTTTTCTCAGTAGCATATTGGACACCTACTGATCTGAGGAGGACATCTTTCAGTGTCTTATCTTTTTGCCTTTTCATACATTTTATGGAGTTCTCAAGGCAAGAATACTGAAGTGGTACACCATTCCCTTCTCTAGTGGACCACGTTTTGTCAGAACTCTCTGCCATGAGCCATTCGTCTCGGGTGACCCTACACGGCATGGCTCATAGTTTCAATGAGTTTGACAAGGCTGTGATCCATGTGATGTTTGGTTAGTTTCCTGTAATTGTGGCTTTCAGTCTGTCTGCCTCTGAAAGATGAGGATAAAAGGCTTGTGGAAGCTTCCTGGTGGGATGGACTGGCTGTGGGGAAAACTGGGTCTTGCTCTGGTGGGCAGGCCATGCTCATTAAATCTTTAATCCAATTTTCTGCTGATGGATATAGCTGCGTTCCCTCTCTGTAGCTTGGCCTGGGGCCAAACTATGGTAGGGATCAGTTCAGTCAGTTCAGTTTAGTTACTCAGTCATGTCCGACTTTTTGCAGCCCCATGAACCGCAGCACGCCAGGCCTCCCTGTCCATCACCAACTCCTGGAGTTTACCCAAACGCATGTCCATCGATTCAGTGATGCCATCCAACCATCTCATCCTCTGTCATCCCCTTCTCTTCCTGCCCTCAATCTTTCCCAGCATCAGGGTTTTTTCCAATGAGTCAGTTCTTTGCATCAGGTGGCCAAAGTATTGGAGTTTCAGCTTCAGCATCAGTCCTTCCAATGAATATTCAGCAGAATATTCAAGGAGAGATAAGAAAATCTTCCTCAATGATCAATGCAAAGAAATAGAGGAAAACAATAGAATAGAAAAGACTAGAGATCTTTTCAAGAAAATTAGAGATTCCAAGGCAACATTTCATGCAAAGGTGGGCACAATAAAGGACAGAAATGGTATGGACCTAACAGAAGCAGAAGATATTAAGAAGAGGTGGCAAGAACACAGAAGAACTAAAGATATTCATGACCTAAATAACCACAATGGTGTGATCACTCACCTAGAGCCAGACATCCTGAAATGTCAAGTGGGCCTTAGGAAGCATCACTGCAAACAAAGCTAGTGCAGGTAATGGAATTCCAATTGACCTATTTCAAATCCTAAAAGATGATGCTGTGAAAGTGCTGCACTCAATATGCCAGCAAATCTGAAAAACTCAGCAGTGGCCACAGGACTGCAAAAAGGTCAGTTTTCATTCCAATCCCAAAGTAAGGTAATGCCACAGAATGCTAAAACTACCACGCAACTGCATTCATCTCACACATTAGCAAAGTAAAGCTCAAAATTCTCCAAGCCAGGCTTCAACAGTATATGAACTGTGAACTTTTAGATGTTCAAGCTGGATTTAGAAATGGCAGAATATCCAAAGATCAAATAGTCAACATCCAGTGGATCATTGAAAAAGCAAGAGAATTCCAGAAAACACCTACTTCTGCTTTATTGACTATGCCAAAGCCTTTGACTGTGTGGATCACAACAAACTATGCAAAATTCTTCAAGAGATGGGAATACACAATCACCTGACTTACTCCTGAGAAATCTGTATGCAGGTCAAGAAGCAACAGTTAGAACTTGATGTGAAACAACAGACTGGTTTCAAATTGGGAAAGGAGCATGTCAAGGCTATATATTGTCACCCTGCTTATTTAACTTATATGCATAGTATATCATGGGAAATGCCGGGCTAGATAAAGCACAAGCTGGAATCAAGATTGCCGGGAGAAATATCAACAACCTCAGATATGCAGATGACAACACCCTTATGGTAGGGGTAATGACCGTAATGGTGACCTCCTTCAAAAGGACTTATGCCAGAACACTGTGCTCCCAGGATTGTTTTAATCAATTAGATCTGATAGACAGAGTGCCTGAACAACTACAGACAGAGGCTTGTGACATTGTACAGGAGGCGGAGATCAAAACCTTTCCCAAGAAAAAGAAATGAAACAAGACAAAATGGTTATCTAAGGAGGCCCTAAAAATAGCTGAGAAAAGAAGAGAAGTGGAAGGCAAAGAAGAAAAGGAAAGATATACCCATCTGAATGCAGAGTTCCAAAGAATAGCAAGGAGAAATAAGAAAGTCTTCCTAAGTGATCAATGCAAAGAAACAGAGGAAAACGATAAAACAGGAAAGATGAGAAATCTCTTCAAGAAAATTAGAGAACCAAGGAAACATTTCATGCAAGATGGGTACAATAAAGGAAAGAAATGGTATGAACTAACAGAAGCAGAAGATATTAAGAAGCAGTGGCAAGAATACACAGAGGAACTATACAAAAAGGGTCAAGGATGAGATCCTTGGATGGCATCACCTACTCAATGGACATGAGTTTGCGTAAGCTTCTGGGAAATGGTGAAGGACAAAGAAGCCTGGCGTGCTGCAGTCCATCCAGTCGCAAAGAGTCAGACGTGACTGAGTAACTGAACAACAAATTCTGACTGGTGTGAAGCGGTACCTCATTGTAATCTTTATTTGCATTTCTCTTAATTAGCAATACTGAGCATCTTTTCATGTGCTTATTGGCCATTTGTATGTCTTCTTTGGAGAAATGTCTATTTAGGTCTTCTACTGCTTCTACTGCTTTTCAATTGGGTTGTTTGTTTGTTATTAAATTGTATGAGTTGTTTGTATATTTTGGAAATTAATCCTTTGTCAGTTGCATCATTTGTGAATATTTTCTCCCAGTCTGTAGGTTACCTTTACATTCTGTTTAAGGTTTCCTTTGCTGTAAAAAGCTTATAAGTTTGATTATATCCCATTTGCTTATTTTTTAATTAAATTTTATTTTGCTTAACAATATTGTATTGCTTTTGCCATACATCAAGATGGATCCGCCACAAGTATACATGTGTTCCCCATCCTGAACCCTCCTCCCTCTTCCCTCCCCATACCATCCCCCTGGGTCGTCCCAGTGCACCAGCCCCAGGCATCCGTTATCAGGCATCGTACCTGGACTGGCGACGTGTTTCAGATATGATATTATACATATTTCAATGCTATTCTCCCAAATCATCCCACCCTCTCCCTCTCCCAGAGTCCAAAAGTCTGTTCTATACATCAGTGTCTCTTTTGCTGTCTCGTAAACAGGGTTATTTTTGCTTTTATCAATATTTACATTGCCTTGGGAGATTGATCTAAGAAAATACTGGTAAAATTTGTCTGAGAATATCTGGCCTATGTTCTCTTCTCCGAGTTTTGTCATGTTGTGTATTACATTTAAGCCTTTTAAGCCATTTTGTGTTTATTTTTGTGTGAAGATATGTTCTACTAATCTTCATTGATTTACTGCATATAGAGCAACTGGTTCTTGCACCAAGTTGTTGTTCAGTCACTAAGTCATGTCCGACTCTTTGCAACCCCATGAACTGCAGCACACCAGGCTGAGATGTCCTTCACCATCTCCCTGAGTTTGTTCAGACTCATGTCCACTGAGTCAGTGATGCCATCCAACCATCTCATCCTCTGTCGTTCTCTTCTCCTCTTGCCCTCAATCTTTCCCAGAATCAGGGTCTTTTTCAATAAGTTCTACAAATCCTCATTCAATCTGTTTCCTTGCTACCTCTGACTTGTCTTTATTAGTATGACCCTGTGCTCTCTGATCTAGCTACACTGCCCTCTTCAAGGGCTTCCTAGTTGGTGATAGTGGTAAAGAATCTGCCTTCCAATGGTGCAGGAGACACGGATTCAATCTCTGAATTGGGAAGCTCTCCTGGTGGAGGAAATGGACACTCAGTTCAGTATTCTTGCCTGGAGAATCCCACTGAAAGAGAAGTCTGGCAGGCTACAGTACATCGGGTTGCAAAGAGTTGGACACGACTAAGTATCTGAGCACACACCCCCCTCAAACATTCCAGGCACCCATTTTCCTCAAAGCCTTCACATTTTCTGTTCCTACTCCTTGGCATTACTCCTACAGAAACCTGCTGGCTATTTGCCACACCTCCTTCAGATGTTTCCTTAATTTCTTTAATTGTCATTTTAGCAAAATCCCTCCTAATACCCTTACTAAAACTGTAGTACCATCCTTGCTAACCCCCTTCCCTATCAGCTATTCTCTCTGTCCACACCAAACATACTGCATATCTTTTTTTCCCGCTGTTTAGTCTCCTCTTCCTGCCTAGAGTCTAAACTCAATAAGAAGAAGTTTGGCTTTGTTTCCTTTTGCTGTTTTGTTTACTACTGTTACCTCACTCCCCAAAGTGATAACCAGCAACTATTAGGAACTTATTAAATATTCACTGAATGAATGAAGCTGCATCTAAAGTAAGGACTGAAAGATTAACTACACTAACTTGAAAGATAAACAAAAATTAGCAAAAGGCAGAAGTGGTAGAAGATAGGAAATAAGTGAGTTGTCGGAAATGGCAACCCACTCCAGTATTCTTGCCTGGAGAATCCCAGGGACGGAGGAGCCTGGTGGGCTGCCGTCTATGGGGTCGCCCAGAGTTGGACACGACTGAAGTGACTTAGCAGCAGCAGCAAGAATAGAAAATGGCTTCCCTTGTAGCTCCATTGGTAAAGAGTCTGCCTGCAGTGCAGAATTCCCAGGTCAGGAAGATCCCCTGGAGAAGGAAATGGCAACCCGCTCCAGTATTCTTGCTTGGAGAACCCCATGGACAGAGGAGCCTGACAGGCTACAGTCCATGGTGTTGCAAGAGTCAGACATGAGTTAGCGACTAAACCACCCCCACCAGGCATAGAAAAACACAAGGAAATGGAAAGAAGCCTTAAACTTATCCCAAGCCTTCTATTTATACTACCCATTCTCATCCTTTTCTTTTCAATGTGTTGAATTTAAAGCCACATTTCTTACTTTCCCCCCAAATCCTTTCCAGTTTTTTAAATCTATTTAAATTTTAATGATGCAGTTGTATATAACTAGGGCAAATTGTGTCTGAAAATGGTGGACATCAGATTTCTGTTTATAAGTTCAGGGAGTAAGACAAAGATGTGAAATCACTCCTGACCCAAAGGCAGAGGCTCACCATTCAATCCTCAACATCTAGATAGATATGTAGGAAATCATTTCTGTACATGATCCAAAAACTCAACTCTGTGCCAGTATTCAACTAATATCTTAAAGATCCTGAGCAGTAATTTGTAAGTTGAAATGGAGTCTTGCTCTATAAACAAAACAGGTAAAATACCTCCTTCTGCTATGCAGGAGTTACTCCTACTAAAATCTTCAACAAAGGCAAAAAAATCCCATTAATTAATTAATGGATTATTAAATTTACATTCTTAAAAGAAACACATGCTTTTCTGCAAGTACCTATCTTCCAGCCATTCTGTATCCTTAGCTTTTATTTTTTTTTTCCCCAGCTCCAGGAGTACTGAGCAAAATTTATTGAAAATGTGTCTCATAAACTAAATGAAAAAGAGCCATTTTAGGCCAAAGGAAAAACATGGATCTCTTTAACCTCCTTTAGAGAATTGTATCATGAAATCTGATATGAATTGCTTTATCTTTAAAGACACTCAGAACTGAGAATAAAGCCTTCATGGTGACCCTTGTTTAAAGGTGGTGCTCTTTGCCCTAAAGCTGGTGAGATAGTAATTGTCTAAGCAGTTTTTTCTTCAATCAGTAATGGAGAAGCACACACATTTAATTTGGTTTTGACAGGAAAAATGACAGCAGCAAATAGGCTTTTTTTTTTTTTTAAGGTAAGGATTATACCAGCCCTAAAACCAAAAGTAGCTATTTGTGGGTCAAATGTAGAACATTCAGCAAAGTTTCCTTTCTTTCACCCGTTTGCAAAAACAACAAAGAAAAAAACCTAAGATTGTGTCATCAGAGCAAAATAAACAAATGCTTTCATTATTCTCTGAAGAAATTTATACTAGCAATTGGATAACCAGATTCAAGTGGTGCTCTTGAAAATAATATTCATTTTGTCTTTTTACAATTCACATTTATACAGTCCAATTCTTACATATTTCTTCCCAAACCATTTTTCCCAACGTAAGCAGCAGCTGTCAAAAAAAAAAAAAAAAACCCTACATTTGGTGGTGTATTTGCAATCTTTTTTTGCAAAGAGATTAAACTTCTCTAAAGGCTGACAGGCTCCAGAAACGTGAGGCCCAGAATAAAAATAATGGGTGGGAGAAATAGTCACGTGTTGACTTGCCAAAAACAATGAGTTTATAATAACTGCTATAATAACTGAATTCAGTATATTTTTAGAAAGAGGAAATCAAGAGTGAAGGTGGCTATTAAAGGGTAAAACAAAAGGGAAGGGAGAGAACTGCTATGGTTATAATGGGTAATATAAAAATCAGCTTATCTATCATCTCCCACGTAATACTGTTTCTGATATTTCACTAGCGCTTTTTTATCTCCTGATATGTGTAACAATGGACGTTGTTAAGTTAGTGTACCTTCCCATTCACTTAAGTATAACTAGGTAGTAGTTTACTTCTACCTTCTACAAATTCACCTTTGAATTATAATATTTAAATACTCGGTTGAGCTTTTAGGACTTAATGAGACTTTTCTTAGAACCAGTGATGGGTATGAAGGGATGCAGGGTTTATCGTCACTCAGACCTCACTTGTGTATTGCCACCTCAGAGAGTCCTTTAATGTCCAAGCCGGCCTAAATAATCACTCAGTAGCTTTCTACCATGTTGTCCTATTTTAATTCCTTAGGTATAAATTTTCTCTCAAAGTATTTCTGGTTTAATTCGCTTGTTATCCTTTCCCCACCCATACCTCATCATGCACATACATGTGCATGCACACGTGCACACGTGCACACATACACACACAATAACATCAACTCCAGTCACTGCATTAGTCCCAGCACCAGCACAGAATCCTAATCTAAGAGATTTCTTTCCACAACTTTAACATAACTGTTTCTATTATCTGTGATTTTTTCCCCATCCATTCTTTCTGTTTCCATCTCTGAAACTCCTCTTAGAAGCACGATGGATTTGCCTGTGGACACGTCTATATTTGCTCTAGATCAGATCTGATAACTGCAGGGCAAGGGCGGGTAAGCAGGACAACTCATTTTCTCAGGGCAAGGATCCCCTTTCACCTGGGTTTCATCAGCCTGCCTTCTTCTGGCCTAGAGTCCACTCTGTATGCTCCAAACTGAGGTCAGCTGTCACCACTGCCTGATGCCACTTGATGGGGAAGAGTGGGAGAACCTGACCCAGACTGTCAAACCAAGTGCTGTTTGCTAATTCCTGTCCCCGGCAGTCACGGAGTCTGCTGTGCCTTCTGCCCCCAGAGTCTGTCAGCTCCAGGCTTATGACACCCACCACTCAGTTCTCTCCTCCACCACAACTTCGCTCTCCTGTGTGTACTTTGGACTGTGGTTTCTTTTGCCAACCTGATCTCATTTGCTTTCTACTTTCCCAGATTCCTATGACACATGTTCTAATCATTGTGTTCTTTTCTATACCTCCCAATAGTAGCATTTGTGATCAGCTGCTGCTGTGTCTGAGCAGGTTAAAATGGTAAATTCCTTTCCCTAGCCAAAAAAAGAAAAAAAGAAAACCAGTGAAGACCTGAAACACTCACTGTGAGAAATAAATGTGGGGACTGCCTAAGTAGCTTACCCAAAATGCACTTGAGAGCCTCACAAAATTTCACTTTACCATTAGCCTTTCACGCTACTCGGAATCAGTGTCTAAGTCATTTATACCATTAGACCAGCTAGATGACAGCAAGTTGTCAACAGATTTCTCAAGGATTTCTCCAAGGAACTAGAGACTTACAAGTGGGAGAAAGTGTCACTCCATCTGAATCCAACCATTACACCAATTGACCTGAAAGCTAGAAAGGTTCTGTTTCTCTAAGGAAAATAAAACAATCGAAAAGCTTGAGTATCCAATCAAACAAATTACATTTAACTCCCCAGGGGGCTACACCACTTGTGCTCAAAGCAGAGTTTCGAAGGAATATCTAAAGGATAGGCTTAGCACAGACTACTGAAAAGGAGCAAAAAATAAAATGAATAAAACTGAAATATAATGGGACTGAGGAACTACATAGACATAAAAGTAAAATATTATTTTTAAATAATGTTACTATTAAATAACATTTTATGTGAACTTGAATTCAAGCCCTGTCATTTAAAATTACATATTTATGGACTAAGAGGGGAATTGATAAAGAATTCCAGTTTTCAGGTTGTCATTAGTGATTGGCAAGAATAATTACTCTATTAATGAAATCTGCAGACAACACCCAATTGATAGGTACTGTGAAAGTCATTAAGAAACCAACCTAGAAGAAAATGCAAGAGGTTAGATTATCGGGCAGTAAAGGAGTGGGAAATTTACTCTATTTAAAGAGAAGGTCATTCAGAACACACACTTTAAATAACTTCTTTTTCCAAGTAGCTGAAAATGTTTGAGTACTACTCACTACCTCATATTTACTAGGCAGCAACACTGCTTCAGACAACAGACAGGATATAGAGCCAGAATCGTGAAAAATCAAAAAGATCAAAAATACCAAATGCAAAATAAAGAAGTCCTGAGAAATGCAAGAGAAAGACATTCTTTATGTATTTTTTCATTGACATGAAATGTGAAGAAAATGTATATAATTTTTAAAGAAACTCCAGCTATCTTCTGGGCTATAACAGAACTCAAAAGGCTGAATGTGAATACATCTGTGAAGAACAAACGATACTGTAGAATTAGGCGTGAGAGGACTTGTGAGGCACACAAAAGAGAACCACTAGTTTAAGTTACACTGTGTGTTGTTGTTATTGTTGTTTTTTGACTGATTAGAGAATGGACAGCAGTGAGCAATACAATCATCATTATTGGAAAAGACTACGAAGTGATCAACAATCATCTGAAAGAGAATTTTGTTAAAGATAAAGAGGAGATTTATGTAGAATTTAGCAAACTTGGGTTTTTTCATCATTTAAAAAATATATTGAGGTTTTCAGTCTATCACATGTTTTTCTCAATACTATCATTCTTTACCAAACTCACTCAATTCCATTTATTTACAGTTTCTTATATTAAACATCCACTATGCAGACACTTTGCTATGTTCTTGACACACATAAATGAAGAAAGTATTTGCCTTCAAAAAATTCAAAATCTACTTAATATAAAAATCTACCTATAAATGTCTAATAAAATCTACCTGTATAAAAAATACTGTACAGCAAATAGGGAAAAAAATGCCATAGGAGCACAGAAGAGAAAAGGGAAAACATGTTTAGCATGCTTTTTACAAAGGAATTTGCATTTGTGCTGGTCCCTAAAATATGTGTACAGAGGAACTAGAGGTTAGTTCTAGAGGAAGAAAGGTGCAGGGCAGAAGAAACTATGAGGGAAGGCAAGCTGGAAGAACATGGATGAACGGACAGTTTTCAGAGACTCGGGAAACACTGCAATTAAACGTCAAGATACTTAGGACAATAAGGCTACAGGTCCACAATCTAAAACACTGTAAAAGGGTCTTAACAGAGTTGCTAAGAGAAGGAGAACTTGAGGAGCATAGAGTTTCTTTAGACATGTAATCACATTTGTAATTTAGAAAGAAAACAGTTTTCATTATGGAGGTTGTTTTGAAGACAGATAGACTGAAAACACTAGGGGTAGAAGGTGGGAAGTAGGATGGTGGGGAGTAGAAAATAATTGTAATACACAACCCAAGCCTTAAGGAAGGCTCCTCTTTGTAACTCCTACTTGCAAAACAAGTTGTGAAGAACTTTGTTCAAAACTTTAAGGTCATCTTTAGTGCTCCTCCAAACTTCCCAATTATTAATGAAATCTTTCCGGCTTTCTCTGTATTTGCCTGATAAACCTGTTTTTGCCCTTCATTTTTTTTCCTGCTGCTGCTAAGTCTCTTCAGGCGTGTCCGACTCTGTGCAACCCCATAGACGGCAGCCCACCAGGCTCCCCTATCCCTGGGATTCTCCAGGCAAGAACACTGGAGTGGGCTGCCATTTTCTTCTCCAATGCATGAAAGTGAAAAGTGAAAGTGAACTCGCTCAGTCGTGTCCGACTCCTAGCGATCCCATGGACTGCAGCCCACCAGGCTCCTCGGTCCATGGGATTTTCCAGGCAAGAGTTCTGGAGTGGGGTGCCATTGCTTTCTCCATTTTTCTGCTACACATTCAATAATCCATCAATACCTCTTATCTATATATTCATCAGTTCAGTTCAGTCACTCAGTCAAGTTCTGCTTTATGACCCTGCGGACTGCCGCATGCCAGGCTTCCCTGTTAATCACCAACTCCCAGAGTTTAGTCAAACTCATGTCCATTGAGTCAGTGATGCCATCCAACCATCTCATCCTCTGTCATCCCCTTCTCCTCCTGCCTCAATCTTTACCAGCGTCAGGGTTTTTTCCAATGAGTCCATTCTTCACATCAGGTAGCCAAAGTATTAGAGTTCAAGCTTCAGCATCAGTCCTTCCAATGAATATTCAGGACTGATTTATTTAGGATAGACTGGTTGGATCTCCTTGTAGCCCAAGGGACTCTCAAGAGTCTTCTCCAACACCACAGTTCAAAAGCATCAAGTCTTCAGTGCTCAGCTTTCTTTATAGTCCAAGTCTCATATCCATACATGACTACTGGAAAAACCATAGCTTTGATCAGACAGATCTTTGTTGGTGAAGTAATGTTTCTGCTTTTTAATATGCTGACTAGGTTGGTCATAGCTTTTCTTCCAAAGAGCAAGTGTCTTGGTTTAATTTCATGGCTGTGGTCACCATCTGCAGTGATTTTGGAGCCCAAGAAAATAGTCTGTCACTGTTTCCATTGTTTCCCCATCTATTTGCCATGAAGTGATAGGACCAGATGCCATGATCTTTGTGGGTTTTTTTTTTTTTTGAATGCTGAGCATTTAATCCAGCTTTTTCACTCTCCTCTAGATTCCAAACAGATTGTCCTGTTTTCCAAATCTCTTCACTCCAACACTGGATTATGTCATCATTCATTCACTCACTCCATTCATTTACTCATGAAATATTTGAGAACTGACCACATTCAGACATGATGCCAAGCCCTGAAGGAAGTATCAGTAAATATGGTACAATCTTTGATGTAAAGTTTCCTGGTCTACTTGGGAACATAAATGCAGAGCATTAAGTTAATTGTGAGGATTTCACAGAAGTACTAAGCATATCTCATTCAGGGTTTGAGATAAGAAAAGATTTCCAAAAGAATCTGAAACCAACTGAGTTAAAGGAGAACTAGGGTTAATCTGAATAAACAGTAGTGGTAGAAACAGAGTAAAGGGGCAAAGTATGTAATTAAATAGTTAATCCCACTAGGGGATTTTAAGTAAAGAAAAAAGTATGGAAGACCCCTGTAAGTTAATGATTACTTAAGAAAGCAGATTTGCTTAACCACAAAACCAAGCAGGCTTGCTTAGCAATAAAACCATGTAACAGAATCATGAGACATGCCCCAGAACAATAAAATAATGGTGGCATGACACCCACATCCTACCCAGGAACTCAGTAAGTCAATGACCCCTAATACATGCTCTCTGCACACTTAAAAAACAATAATTTTGGAAAGGTGACATTTCAAAGAGACAGACCCTCATTATGTTGAGACCTGAAATAATTTTTTCATAGCACCAAGGCAGTTCTATCTTGATCATGGAGGGACAAGAAAATTTCCCCACCTGACATGGAGGAGGAGTTAATGATGGAAGCATAACATCTACTTAAGAATGAGGAAGAAAATATAATCTTTTCCCTCTCCCCTACTTTTCCTTTGATTATAAAACTATAGCCCACTAAGTCCTTGAGATGCAACACCATCTCACCCACCTATTTGTAAGCATCACAGGCATCCTGTTCTAATAAATCACTTATCTATCACATGGAACAACAGACTGGTTCCAAATAGGAAAAGGAGTACGTCAAGGCTGCATATTGTCACCATGTTTATTTAACTTATATGCAGAGTACATCATGAGAAATGCTGGACTGGAAGAAACACAAGTTGGAATCAAGATTGCTGGGAGAAATATCAATAACCTCAGATATGCAGATGACACCACTCTTATGGCAGAAAGGAAGAGGGGCTAAAAAGCCTCTTGATGAAAGTGAAAGTGGAGAGTGAAAAGGTTGGCTTAAAGCTCAACATTCAGAAAACGAAGATCATGGCATCTGGTCCCATCACTTCATGGGAAATAGATGGGGAAACAGTGGAAACAGTGTCAGACTTTGTTTTCCTGGGCTCCAAAATCACTGCAGATGGTGACTGCAGCCATGAAATTAAAAGACGCTTACTCCTTGGAAGGAAAGTTATGACCAACCTAGATAGCATATTCAAAAGCAGAGACATTACTTTACCAACAAAGGTTCGCCTAGTCAAGGCTATGGTCTTTCCTGTGGTCATGTATGGATGTGAGAGCTGGACTGTGAAGAAGGCTGAGCGCCAAAGAATTGATGCTTTTGAAGTGTGGTGTTGGAGAAGACTCTTGAGAGTCCCTTGGACTGCAAGGAGATCCAACTGGTCCATTCTGAAGGAGATCAGCCCTGGGATTTCTTTGGAAGGACTGATGCTAAAGCTGAAACTCCGGTATTTTGGCCACCTCATGCGAAGAGTTGACTCATTGGAGAAGACTCTGATGCTGGGAGGGATTGAGGGCAGAAGGAGAAGGGGACGACAGAGGATGAGATGGCTGGATGGCATCACTGACTTGATGGGTGTGAGTCTGGGTGACCTCCGGGAGCTGGTGATGGACAGGGAGGCCTGGCGTGCTGCGGTTCATGGAGTCACAAAGAGTCGGACACGACTGAGCGACTGATCTGATCTGATCTGATCACATTGCCTCTCACTGAATTCTTTCTGCATGGATACATAAAGAACCCGGAGCTCCTTGGAGTCCCCTGAAATGCCAATGAGTGGTTTTAGCAGGGGGAAAGTAGTCCTCCCACAGTCAAGAAGTTCTGTGATTTTACAAATGCAAAAAAGACTGATACAGAGTCCAGCATCACTGAAATGAAAGGTACACAGGGAGGATTTACAGGACACAAGGTTGTGCAGCTGTTGAAGCTAACTCATTGAGCATCTTTGTTTCATGCTAAGGTATCTTAAAAGTTGGAAGAAAATAATTGAACTATGAAAGATCACTGACAGCATGATGACAATATAAACCTAGGATTTATAGATTTTGTAATCATGAGTATGGGGTTTCCCTGGTGGCTCAGTGGTAAAGAACCTGCCTGCCAATGAAGGAGATGCAGGTTTGGACCCTGGGTTAGAAATGTCCCCTAGAAAAGGAAATGACAACTGACTCCAGTATTCTTCCCTGGGAAATCCCATGGACAGAGGAGCCTGACAGGCTATAGTCCATGGGTTGCAAAAGAGTCAGACACAAATTAGTGACTAAACAACAACAATCATGAGTATAGAACTAGTTCCAGAGATAGTCCTGGTTGTGAATAAGGTCTCCCAGTGGGTGTGTGTGAGATGAAAAGTGAATACAGTTAAGCAAGTGGCTGTGGAAATATCAAAATAAAGAGCCTGTGTGGAAGAAGAGCTCTTGAAGAGGCTTGAGGTAACCATAATATACTGACAGATGAATAGACATTAGAGTATATGCATGCTCTTATTTGGGCTTCGCTGATAGCTCAGCTGGTAAAGAATGAGCCTGCAACACAGGAGATCCCGGTTCAATTCCTGGGTTGGGAAGATCCGCTGGAGAAGGGGTAGGCTACCCACTCCAGTATTCTTGGGCTTTCCTTGTGGCTCAGCTGGTAAAGAATCCACCTGCAATGTGGGAGACCTGGGTTGGATCTCTGGGTTGGGAAGATCCCCTGGAGAAGGAAAAGGCTACCCATCCTCTTATTTTACTTGTTTACTGCTTATTTAACTCACATGCAGAGCACATCATGAGAAATGCTAGGCTGCATGAAGCACAAGCTGGAATCAAGATTGCTGGGAGAAATATTAATAACTTCAGATATGCAGATGACACCACCCTTATGGTAGAAAGCAAAGAAGAACTGAAGAGCCTCTTGATGAAATTGAGAGAGGAGAGTAAAAAATTGGCTTAAAATTCAACATTGAGAAAACTAAGATCATGGCTTCTGGTCCCATCACTTCATGGCAAATGGATGGGAAAACAATGGAAACACTGACAGACTTTATATTCTTGGGCTCCAAAATCACTGCAGCTAGTGACTGCAGCCATGAAATTAAAAGACGCTTGCTCCTTAGAAGAAAAGCTATGACCAACCTAGACAGCCCATTAAAAGGCAGAGACATTACTTTGCAAACAAAGGTCCATCTAGTCAAAGCTATGTTTTTTCCAGTAATCATGTATGGATGTGAGAGTTGTACCATAAAGAAGGCTGAGTATTGAAGAACTGATGCTTTTGAACTGTGGTGTTGGAGAAGACTCTTGAGAGTCCCTTTGGCTGCAATAAGATACAACCAGTCCATCCTAATAAAAATCAGTCCTGAATATTCATTGGAAGGACATGCTGAAGCTGAAGCTCCAATACTTTGGCCACCTGATGCAAAGAATGGACTCACTGGAAAAGACCCTGATGCGGGGAAAGATTGAAGGCAGGAGGAGAAGGGGACAACAGAGGATGAGATGGTTAGATGACATCACCAACTCAATGGACATGAGTTTGAGCAAACTCTGGACATTGGTGATAGACAGGTAGGCCTGGCATGCTGCAGTCCATGGGGTCACAAAGAGTCGGACACAACTGAGCAACCCAACTGAACTGATTTTACTTGAAAGAAAGTAATCTTATAGGATGGAAGACTGAAAAAACAAATAAGATATAAAGCCAAAGACACAAGAGAGACTAGCATTTAGTGACTATAAAGATGTTCTGAACATGCAGATAAGAGAAGTTTACTTTTCAGAAAAATAAAGATTAATTAATACCATGCTACATGTTTTTTGAACAGGGACTTTAAAGATAAAGGAGGTTCCTTAAAAAACTGGAAATAGAACTGCCTTATGATCCAGCAATCCCACTGCTGGGCATACACACCAAGGAAACCAGAATTAAAAGAGACACGTGTACCCCAGTGTTCATCACAGCACTGTTTATAATGGAACATGCCAGGAACATGCCAGGACATGGAAGCAACCTAGATGTCCATCAGCAGATAAATGGATAAGAAAGCTGTGGTACATATACACAATGGAGTACTACTCAGCCATTAAAAAGAATACATCTGAATCAGTTCTAATGAGGTGGATGAAACTGGAGCCTATTACACAGAGTCAAGTAAGCCAAACAGAAAAACACCAATACAGTATACTAACGCATATATATGGAATTTAGAAAGATGGTAACAATAACCCTGTATATGAGACAGCAGAAGAGACAATGATGTACAGGACAGTCTTTTGGACTCTGGGAGAGGGAGAGGGTGGGATGATTTGGGAGAATGGCATTGAAATATGTATAATATCATATCTTAAACGAGTCGCCAGTCCAGGTACGATGCCTGATAACGGATGCCTGGGGCTGGTGCACTGGGACGGCCCAGGGGGATGGTATGGGGAGGGAGGAGGGTTCAGGATGGGGAACACATGTATACTTGTGGTGGATTCATTTTGATATATGGCAAAACCAATACAATATTGTAAAGTTAAATGAAATAAAATTTTTAAAAATTTAAAAAATAAAGATAAAGAAGGAAACCTGTAAGTATTCTAGCCCCAAACACACACAGGACATGGACAGTGAAAAATAATTCTCAAACTTTTCTCAGATTTCTCTTCAGAAACATGATGTGGTATATCAAAGGCTCAGAAATGAAAGAATATGAAAAGAAGCGCATTCTCATCCAAGTCATTGTTCATGAATACAGGCCTTGGATATGCCCAGCTCTGCAAGGATTCTGAAGGCACAACACCAGCCATGTTCCCTTTTGGAAAACAAATACTCTCACCAAAGAGAAAGCTCAATTTAAATGAAGAAATTAGGTAAATTATAAAATGATGCTCCTTGAGTATTGAATCCATTTAAACCTATTACTTTTAAATAATAACTATGAAATGTTAGAATAATCCTTGAAATAAAAGTAACATCATCTAACTATAATGATTTTGCTATAATTTATTGTGATAAGTATCTTTATTTATTCTAAGAAAAACTAGACTGTGGCAAGAGAAAAAAAAAGAGTTGTGATAGCAGGGGTATGATTACTCTCTTACTTTCCTATGGGAATTGATAGTTTGATGCCTGAAATTCATGATGAGAAATATAGCCTTAAGTTATTTTCACACATGGATTTTTAAAATAATCACTAGCATAAATAAAATCAGATTTAATTCCTTCCAAATTACTATAGCTGTAGTATTAGTCACTCAGTCTTGTCTAGCTCTTTGTGACCTCATGGACTGTAGTCCACTAGGCTCCTCGGCTCATGGGATTTCCCAGGCAAGAATACTGGAGTGGGTTGCCAGTTCCTTCTCTAGGGAATCTTCCCAACCTGAGGATCAAACCCAGGTCTCCCACATTGCAAGCAGATTCTTTACCATGTGAACCAAACAATTACTGATACATTAAGATTTCTTAGCAGTCAATAAAAAAGCAAACCCCTTAATTTAAAAAAAAAAAAAAAAAAAAAAAAGCAAGAAGCAATGTACAGGTATTATTCAGAAAAAAAAAAAAAAAACACGTGGTTGATCAATAAGTAGCCATTGCACAGAAGGTGAGACATGTACAAGTTAGGGTAAGAAATGCAAAATGGAACAAGAATGCACTAATCTTGTTTGCCCATCAGATTGGAGAAAATGAAATAAGTAATTCCCTGTATTGACAAGAATTTAAAGGACAGGCACTCTGATTCACTTTTGGTAGGAGTGTGCATTAGTCAAACATTTTCTGAAGGCAATTTGTCAATATGTGTCAAAAATAAAATTATGTACACCCTTTGAGTCAAAAACTGCACCTCTGTAATTGACCCTAAGGTTGCACTGAGAAACCACCTCCAGCTGGAAATCATTTAATCAGTCTACACACCTGTTTTTCTTCAGTATTACCCATCAGTCTATACACAGGCAGTAACAAGGCAGTCTGATGAATAATTTAAGACTAGGGTATTTGGAGGCAAGTGAAGGAAAAGGGGACATGAAATAAAAGAAATTGTTGAGAGACTAGTGAAATCATGTTCTTTGTGGCCTAGGCTAGAAGTAGAGGAAGTGAATCCAGACCAGACTTGATAGACTCAGACAAAAACAAGGGTCCAGAGGCTGAGGTTTGTAGTTAAAAGTTATCATTCAAGACAGACGGCACATCAGAGGGAGGGTGATTGAGTGAGTGAGGATGGTAAAGAGGAGAAGAAGTGAGGTTACATGATCACTGAGCAAAAGATGATGCTGATGTTGAGAAACCCTAATAGTTAGGGGTGATATTTTATTGTGTTGATAGGGAGGTGGCCCCAGATACCAGCTGTGCAAAAAAATGAGTCAGGTATTGAATAAAGTTATGTGCTTAATTAACATGAACTTAAAAGTACTATTTCTTTCCAATGTGAAATTAAGAAAATATAATGTCAATCTTTATATCTTCATATATATACATATACATATATATATACATATACATACATATATATATATATATATATATATATCTTTATACTGGGAAAGTGCTGTACTCAATATGCCAGCAAATTTGGAAAACTCAGCAGTGGCCACAGGAATGCAAAAGGTCAGTTTTCATTCCAATCCCAAAGAAAGGCAATGCCAAAGAATGCTCAAACTACCGCACAATTGCACTCATCTCACACGCTAGTAAAGTAATGCTCAAAATTCTCCAAGCCAGGATTCAGCAATATGTGAACCGTGAATTTTCTGATGTTCAAGCTGGTTTTAGAAAAGGCAGAGGAACCAGAGATCAAATTGCCAACATCTGCTGGATCATGGAAAAAGCAAGAGAGTTCCAGAAAAACATCTATTTCTGCTTTATTGACTATGCCAAAGCCTTTGACTGTGTAGATCACAATAAACTGTGGAAAATTCTGAAAGAGATGTGAATACCAGACCACCTGATCTGCCTCTTGAGAAATCTGTATGCAGGTCAGGAGGCAACAATTAGAACCGACATGGAACAACAGACTGGTTCCAAATAGGAAAAGGACTGCATCAAGGCTGTATATTGTCATCCTGTTTATTTAACTTATATGCAGAGTACATCATGAGAAATGCTGGACTGGAAGAAACACAAGCTGGAATCAAGATTGCTGGGAGAAATATCAATAACCTCAGATATGCAGATGATACTACCCTTATGGCAGAAAGTGAAAAGGAGTTCAAAAGCCTCTTGATGAAAGTGAAAGTGGAAAGTGAAAAAGTTGGCTTAAAGCTCAACATTCAGAAAATGAAGATCATGGCATCCAGTCCCATCACTTCATGGGAAATAGATGGGGAAACAGTGGAAGTAGTGTCAGACTTTATTTTTCTGGGCTCCCAAATCACTGCAGATGGTGACTGCAGCCATGAAATTAAAAGATGCTTACTCCTTGGAAGGAAAGTTATGACCAACCTAGATATGTCAAAACCAGAGACATTACTTTGCCAACAAAGGTTCGTCTAGTCAAGGCTATGGTTTTTCCTGTGGTCATGTATGGATGTGAGAGTTGGACTGTGAAGAAGGCTGAGCACCGAAGAATTGATGCTTTTGAACTGTGGTGTTGGAAAAGACTCTTGAGAGTCCTTTGGATTGCAAGGAGATCCAACCAGTCCATTCTGAAGGAGATCAGCCCTGGGATTTCTTTGGAAGGAATGATGCTAAAGCTGAAACCTCAGTACTTTGGCCACCTCATGCGAAGAGTTGACTCATTGGAGAAGACTCTGATGCTGGGAGGGATTGAGGGCAAGAGGAGAAGGGGACGACAGAGAATGAGATAGCTGGATGGCATCACTGACTCAATGGACAGGAGTCTGAGTGAACTCCGGGAGTTGGTGATGAACAGGGAGGCCTGGCGTGCTGCTATTCATGGGGTTGCAGAGTCGGACACGAATGAGCGACTGATCTGATCTGATCTGATCTGATATCTTTATACCTGCCCCAGCACTGAGATGGATGAAAAGCAGGTGAATGAGCACCCTCCACTTGAAAGGCACAAGAGAGGGGTTCTCCAGGGAGGGAATTAGTGTTTATAAGGACAGGATTTTGAAGAACTATTGATATGAGGCTGAAAGTGTAGATAAAGTAGCTTCGTTACAAGCTACTGTAAAATTAAAATGTTGAAGAAAATAAAGAAAGGAAGGACAGGGAAATAATGGCATGAGAACATGAGAGAAGACACATAATTGATGGGTATGAGTAACAACAAAAGATGACAGGGCTCTTGGACCCTGTGGACTTAACTACTTCACATTCTACTGGAATTCTGGGGTGAAGGTGGCTCTGTGCTGCCAGGTTGGGGGAGGGAGAGAGAGAGACTGAAATTAGAAAATATAGGCTATTATATATAGACTGTATAAACAAGTTCCTACTGTATAGCACAGAGATCTATATTCAATATCCCATGATAAACCATAATGGAAAGATTTTTTTTTTGTTTTTTTAACATAAATTTATTTTAATTGGAGGCTAATCACTTAACAATATTGTATTTGTTTTGCCATACATCAACATGAATCTGCCACGGGTGTACATGTGTTCCCCATCCTGAACCCGCCCCCCACCTCCCTCCCCGTACCATCCCTCTGGGTCATTCCAGTGCACAAGTCCCAAGCATCCTGTATCATGCATCGAACCTGGACTGGCAATTTGTTTCATATATGATATTATACATGTTTTGATACCATTCTCCCAAGTCATCCCACCCTCTCCGTCTCCCATCGAGTCCAAAAGACTATTCTATACACCTGTGTCTCTTTTGCTGTCTCGCATACAGGGTTATCATTACCATCTTTCTAAATTCCATATATATGTGTTAGTATACTGTATTGGTGTTTTCCTTTCTGGCTTACTTCACTCTGTATAATAGGCTCCAGTTTCATCCACCTCATTAGAACTGATTCAAATGTATTCTTTTATATGGCTAAGTAATACTCCATTGTGTATATGTACCACTGCTTTCTTATCCATTCATCTGCTGATGGACATCTAGGTTGCTTCCATGTCCTGGCTATTATAAACAGTGCTGCGATGAACACTGGGGTACATGTGTCTCTTTCAGTTCTGGTTTCCTTGGTGTGTATGCCCAGCAATGGGATTGCTGGATCATAAGGCAGTTCTATTCCCAGTTTTTTAAGGAATCTCCACACTGTCTTCATAGTAGCTGTACTAGTTTGCATTCCCACCAACAGTGTAAGAGGATTCCCTTTGCTCCACACCCTTTCCAGCATTTATTGCTTGTAGACTTTTGGATAGCAGCCATTCTGACTGGCGTGAAATGGTACCTCATAGTGGTTTTGATTTGCATTTCTCTGATAATGAGTGATGTTGAGCATCTTTTCATGTGTTTGTTAGCCATCTGTATACCTTCTTTGGAGAAATGTCTATTTAGTTCTTTGGCCCATTTTTTGATTGGGTCATTTATTTTTCTGGAATTGAGCTGTAGGAGTTGCTTGTATATTTTTGAGATTAGTTGTTTGTCAGTTGCTTCATTTGCTATTATTTTCTCCCATTCTGAAGGCTGTCTTTTCACCTTGCTTATAGTTTCCTTTGTTGTGCAGAAGCTTTTTAAGTTTAATTAGGTCCCATTTGTTTATTTTTGCTTTTATTTCCAATATTCTGGGAGGTGGGTCATAGAGGATCCTGCTATGATTTATGTCAGAGATTGTTTTGCCTATGTTCTCCTCTAGGAGTTTTATAGTTTCTCATCTTACATTTAGATCTTTAATCCATTTTGAGTTTATTTTTGTGTATGGTGTTAGAAAGTGCTCTAGTTTCATTCTTTTACAAGTGTTTGACCAGTTTTCCCAGCACCACTTGTTCAAGAGCTTGTCTTTTCTCCATTGTATATTCCTGCCTCCTTTGTCAAAGATAAGGTGTCAATAGGTGCATGGATTTATCTCTTGGCTTTCTATTTTGTTCCATTGATCTATATTTATGTCTTTGTGCCAGTACCGTACTGTCTTGATGACTGTGGCTTTGTAGTAGAGCCTGAAGTCAAGCAGGTTGATTCCTCCAGTTCCATTCTTCTTTCTCAAGATTGCTTTGGCTATTCAAGGTTTTTTGTATTTCCATACAAATGGTGAAATTATTTGTTCTAGCTCTGTGAAAAATGTCATTAGTAGTTTGATAGGGATTGCACTGAATCTATAGATTGCTTTGGGTAATATACTCATTTTCATTATATTGATTCTTCCAATCCATGAACACGGTATATTTGTCCATCTATTAGTGTCCTCTTTGATTTCTTTCACCAGTGTTTTATAGTTTTCTATATAGGCCTTTAGTTTCTTTAGGTAGATATATTCCTAAGTGTTTTATTCTTTTTGTTGCAATGGTGAATGGAATTGTTTCCTTAATTTCTCTATTTTCTCATTATTAGTGTATAGGAATGCAAGGGATTTCATATCCTGCAGCTTTACTGTATTCATTGATTAGCTCTAGTAATTTTCTGGTGGAGTCTTTAGGGTTTTCTATGTAGAGGATCATGTTATCTGCAAACAGTGAGAGTTTTACTTCTACGTTTCCAGTTTGGATTCCTTTTATTTCTTTTTATGCTTTGATTGCTATTGCCCAAACTTCCAAAACTATGTTGAATAGTAGTGGTGAAAGTGGGCACTTGTCTTGTTCCTGACTTTAGGGGAAATGCTTTCAATTTTTCACCATTGAGGATAATGTTTGCCGTGGGTTTGTCATATATAGCTTTTATTCTGTTGAGGTATGTTCCTTCTATTCCTGCTTTCTGGAGAGTTTTTATCATAAATGGATGTTGAATTTTGTCAAAGGCTTTCTGGAAAGAATATTTTAAAAGAATGTATATGTATATACATATAAAACCGAATCACTTTACTTTGCTGTACAGCAGAAGTTAACACAACACTGTAAATCAACTATACTTCAATACGTAAAGCAAAGGGCTGTTTTAAACCAATTCCTTTGTTCAAAATTGCCTTTTGTTTCCACTTAATTATTGAATGGTTTTCCCAACTTCTTTCAAGTTTCCATCATCTGACACTCAAAATCTTTCAGGATTTTATCTTATTGTGTCTTACATTAAACCTACTCTAGACAAACTTGACCAGTCACTCTAAGCGTTACATGAATACACCAAACTCTGTGCTTTTCCACGTCCCTGTCCAAAATCCAGAATTCTCTTCCCATTTCTACCTCTTTAAAACTTTTCAATCCTCAAGGTCCAGGTTAAATTCATTACGATCTATGAAACTTCAGGAGAAAACACAACTCCAACAACTATAACCACTTGTGTTTATTACTCTGTCCGTGTTACAGCCACCAGTATTTATATTTTACATCTGCTAGTAAGTTCTTGTTGTTGTTCAGTGCTCAGTCATGTCTGACTCTTTGTGACCTCATGGACTTCAGCATGCCAGGCTTCTCTGTCCTTCACCATCTCTCAGAGCTTGCTCAAACTCATGTCCATTGAGTCAGTGATGCCATCCTATCATCTCATCCTCTGTCATCCACTTTTCCTCCTGCCTTCAATCTTTCCCAGCATCAGGGTCTTTTCCAGTGAGTCAACTCATCTCATCAGGGGGCCAAAGTATTGGAGTTTCAGCTTCAGCATCAGTCCTTCCAATGAATATTCAGGGTTGATTTCCTTTAGGATGGACTGGTTGGATCTCCTTGTGTACAAGGAACTCTCAAGAGTCTTCCTCAACATCACAGTTCTTTGGTGCTCAGACTTCTTTGTGGTTCAACTCTCATATCCATACATGACTACTGGAAAAACCATAGCTTTGATGGAAAAACCATAGCTTTAACTATATGGACCTTTGTTGGCAAAGTAATATCTCTGCTTTTTAATATGTTGTCTAGATCTGTCATAGCTTTTCTTTCAAGGAGGAAGCTTCTTTTAAATTCATGGCTGCAGTTAGCAGCTGCAATGATTTTGGCGCCCAAGAAAATAAAGTTTGTCAGTGTTTCCATTGTTTCCCCATCCATTTGCCATGAAGTGATGGGACCAGATGCCATGATCTTAGGTTTTTGAATGTTGAGTTTTAAGCCAGCTTTTTCATTCTCCTCTTTCATCTTCATCAAGAGGCTCTTTAGCTCCTTTTACCAAGATTCTATTTAGTTGATTTTTGTCACTTCCAAAACGTCTATACAGTGTCTTTTGTGGATGTGTGCTAAGTTGTTTCAGTCATGTCCAACTCTTTCTGATCTAGTGGACCATCACCTGCCAGGCTCCTCTGTGCATAGGATTTTCCAGGCAAGAATACTAGAGTGGGTTGCCATTTCCTTCTACAAGGGATCTTTCTAGCCTAGGGACTGAATCTGTGTCGCGTGTCTTATTGTGTTGGGAGGTGGGTTCTTTACCACTAGCACCACCTGGGAAGCCCACAGTGTCTCCTACACAGAATTTAATTTGAAAAATAAAGTGAACAGCAGTCACAACAGAATAGGAGTCATCAAAAAGAATAAAAACCCCTGACTGTGTTCATGCTTTAGCTTTGTGGGTAGAGCTTAAATACCAACTCTACCCACCCATTTAGCCTCTCAGACTTTGAGAATTTTGACATAGGACAGCTTGAAAATCCTCACGGGTTGTAAAGGGATTTTGAAGTAAGGCAGGAGGAATTACTTAAAAAAAAAAAAAAAAACATAATTTAATTACCTTGTAAAAAGGAGAAAATCCAGGGTATGAAGGACCCAGAATGTGTATAAACTTTGTTCTTCTATAAATATAAGATGTAATTTGGAAAAGACAAAAATAATCTGGATATGAGAAACACTTATAAAACTAATGTCAACTGGATAAATAAAATGGTTGAAGACATCACTTAGAATACTCAAACCTGGTTTTCCTAAGCCACAGAGTAGTAAACTTAGATGACAATAACATTCTGGCAGTCAAACTACAGAATCCATTGTTAACAATTTAGTTTCCATTTTCACATTTGAGTCTGGTGTAGCTGATCTGACAAAAAAAAAGTCTTCAATAGAGATCAGATTTTTCTGTGTGGGTTATTCCATGCAAGTTACTTTACTATCCAAGCTTAATATTCTGGCATTCAGACAATTTTTCAGATGCTGAGCATTTTATATTATTAGACAGGAAGAATCTGGGTATAAAAATGGTTTTAATACATTGCATACTCCCCAGGTGGGCCAAAGTGCTTTACAAATTAATGAGGCAGCTACTGGCTATGTGGGAACTTCAGTAGACAAACAGAATCTATTAAGAACTCAGTAATACCCTTTACAGATCCTCAAATGTAAAAATCTATTTTAAAGCAACACTTCCAAAGTGTCACTGGGTCTTTAATGCTCTGTGCCACCAAAGTTAGAAATAAAGAACCTTATTTTAACATTTAACCTGCCAGGACATCTTTACCTGCCCTTCCTCCTCCCCTCACTGTGACACCGTCTGAATTCAGTATGAGGCAAAATTCTGGTATGGGAATTCAACTCAGATATCTCGTTGAAGAGCATCAGGCTCTCCTGACCTCCCAACCTTCACTTTGTCTGAATCTCCTGAGAATCAGGTAGATGTCAAAATGTAACGAGTTTCCTCTGGAAGAGCGTTATTGGAAGGGGGAATATTCCTTGCTGGGGACTGACTACATTCTGCCAAGATCCAGTGACATAGCTGTTTAAAGTAAAAATCAACAAATTCCTATAAATTTAATTTAGTGAGTTTAACTATAACCATTATTTTCTTAAAAAAGAAAAATCTAGCTTTCAAGGCAAAGGTGACTTCGATTTGGGAAGTCAGTGAAAACAAGTATCTAGTGAGAAATGATGCTTTTTCCATAAAGTAGATGGTTTCAACATTCTTTCTTCAGAGATCATTTTAAAGGGAACCTTTAAGGATCTCCTCAAGGATTTTATCTTTGTTTGGAAATCCACTAAGCTTCTGTGTTTGGCTAACTTTATGCTGCCTTTTGGCTATTGCTGCCAGTAATCAACTTTTTTGTTTTGTAGTTTTAGGGGAAAAAAAGTATTTTCCATTCTTTGTATTTTAATATTTTGACTTAAAATGGAAACTGCAAATGCAAAGGTACACCAGGTGAGTTAAGATTCAGAAGATGAGTGTTTTTGTTGGGCATAGCGAACAGGAAAACAGCTCACTTTGTACATAAAAGCAGTTTTTTACACATGTCATGAGGCATTTGCACAGGGTCTTGTTCTCAGTCAGACCAAAATGCAAATGCCATGTTAACAGAGGGAGGAATCAAAAGAATGACACTGGAGGACAAGCCAGAATCACAATTTATCTGCAGAACGCTCTGCAGTCCGATGGCAACTTCTAAGCTGCTGACACCCCTGGCTGAGGTTCCTGCCAAGGAAAACTCCTGCTGCTCTTCTGTGAGGAAATTCCCACCTTTCTCCTTCTGTAACTTATTATGCAGGTCTCTCCTTGCCTCCCCCTAGGTATTCGTCAAACAATCAAAGAGGTATTGGAACTCCTTTATTTAAAGGCAAATCAGTTTTAATTTTATATGACAAATTTTCACAAAGCTATTTATAATTGCAGGGAAAAGGTAAAGATATAAAAAGCAGTGATGGAGCAGAATAAAATGATTAAAACGAGCTAAGGGTTCATTTCTTGAGTGTCCAGTGCAGATGAAAAAAGGAAAAGGTTTTTGGATGAAACTAACAGATTTAATTGCAAGCTTTAATTTGAAAACTTCTAAATCCCAAGTCTTCCTACTCTACCAATTCTCACAGACATAAGGGACCCAAAAAGGATGAGCATCATCTAAATTATAATTAAATGAACACTACTATTTATCTCCCTGTGTTTGGAAGCTCAGCTGTTATTTACAATGTAGAGAAACGACAATGTGCGCGCATGCTCAGTCTTGTCTAACTCTTGTGCTGCCCTCATGGACTGCAGCCCATTGATCTCCTCTGTCCACAGACTCTCCTAGGCAAGAACACTAGAGTGGGTTACCATTTCCTCCTCAAGGGGATCATCCTGACCCAGGGACTGAACCCAAGCCTCCTGTGTGTCCTGCATTGGCAAGCAGATTCTTTACCACTGAACCACCTGGGAAGCCCAGAGAAATGACAGCTCACTTCTGAAAGGATGTAAGGAATCATCCCTTCTATTATGAAAGTGTTGGTCGAGGTTGGCTCAACTTACTTCTACTAATTCACTTACATAGCATTTCTTCCAGGGATATATTTACTGAGTAGGATTTTTCTAATTACAAAAGAACAATTTTAAATATTAACTCTTTTATTTAAACAGGGGGAAATTCTGAATCTGACATTAACTTCTTAACCTTTCTTTTCTCCATTTATATACTCCCCAATCATTTCTAAAAGAGATTTACATGCTGAAAGATTTATACCTAATGGAATAGAAAGTAAACACACACCTTAAATAATTGGCCAATTTTCTTCAATACAAATACTCATCACATCCCTAATGAGGAAAGTATGGTATTTCCAAATACATTCAAATCTTGCGTCAAATACATTTTTATTTAAAGAGAACAGTTTTTCCATACATCTTCCCTTTAGAACCACTGGAAATAATTCAGTATTTATTTTAAAATATAGCCAAACATTTCCCCTAACGCTCAGGTATCAGGTGGACAAAATAATAGTGACTTATATTTACATCTTGCTTCTCAACTGTCAGTACATTTACTGGCTGTCAGTAAAAGAGAAAAATTTAAAAATTGACTGTCAGTTTTAAAAACGGGTAAGAAAGAGAAAATATACCAGCAAATGTGGAGAAAATAATTTTGAAAAATATTTTACCCATTTCAGGTGTCTTTCACCAATGTGAAATGTATAACTACGCAATTTGAATTGTTTGATGTCTTAAAATCGTAGATTCTAGAGAAGATGGAAATGCCTGGGTAAAACATGTTTACTTTGAAATCACTATTTCCAAACTAGGTTGAGGCAGATGTAAACAAGACTGCCATTCACCTAGTCAAATAAAGGGATTCTGGAGCTTTGCAGTGTTATTTATATAGAACAGGAGACTTAGACTCAGATTATTAGATCTATGCATCCCTTAGATTTTCCAATCAAATTATTGATGAATTTACCATAACTAAAAAGTTGAGCATATAATACCACAATGAAGAATGAATTCACACCATAACTGCACCTCTTCCAAAACATAAA
Source organism: Tragelaphus eurycerus (assembly GCA_935064755.1). Lineage (NCBI taxonomy): Eukaryota > Metazoa > Chordata > Mammalia > Artiodactyla > Bovidae > Tragelaphus > Tragelaphus eurycerus. The sequence continues at coordinate 13,408,859 of CAKXYN010000003.1, forward strand.
ACCCGAAGTCTTAATTATTTCTCAATCTAAACATTCAGAAATTGCAGCAGAGTTTGTTCTCTTATAACGTATTTGGTTATATGTATTTTTTAATTCAATGAAAATATTTTAGAACATGTAATCTACATTATATTCATTTTCAAAGGCTAAATATTCTTGAAATGAAGAATTCTATACCTAAGCTTTTAAGAGAATTTACAGACCTAAATAAATAAGATAAAGAAATAATGATATGGCAAATAAATGTGTACCCAACCAGTCCATTCTGAGGGAGATCAGCCCTGGGATTTCTTTGGAAGGAATGATGCTAAAGCTGAAACTCCAGTACTTTGGCCACCTCATGCGAAGAGTTGACTCATTGGAAAAGACTCTGATGTTGGGAGGGATTGGGGGCAAGAGGAGAAGGGGACAACAGAGGATGAGATGGCTGGATGGCATCACTGACTCGATGGACATGAGTCTCAGTGAACTCCAGGAGTTGGTGATGGACAGGGAGGTCTGGTGTGCTGTGATTCATGGGGTTGCAAAGAGTCAGACACGACTGAGCGACTGATCCGATCTGATCTGATTTTCTTCGTATTTATAACCACAACAAACTTTGAAGATTTTAAGTTTATTAGAGATGTAAGAAATCTCCCATCACTTTGGTATTTTCCAAAGTGACTCAGTAAATATATCCCTGGTATTGCTTCAGTGGTGAAATTGCCGATCAAGAAGACTCTTTAAATTTAATCATCATTCATCTAATTTAATGAAATTAAATCTGGGCACATTATTTTTATTAAAATAATGAAATTGAATCATTACAGCATTCTGTTCAGAGATAACAAGTGGACGATGGACGAGAACATCAGCTGTGAATATATTTAAATATAGATTTACACATGCAGTATTAGGGAAGGTAAAAACAGGCTATGAAATAAACATTAGGCATCAACTCTAAGCTCACTGTCAAGAGTACACCCAAGCTTCTAACCACAGAGTTCAGCTGAAGGTAACTATCTGTCAAATGTAATCTGTGCAAGTGAATATGCTTAAGCTGGTGCTATGAATCAACCAAAATTGCTTTGGTTTTATTGACATTCAATTGCGAGAAGTTGCAGCTCATCCCGTCCAATAGACAGTCTGACAACACCAGGAGTGCTTCCAGTGACAGAAAGCTTTAAATATAGATGCAACTATCATCAAAATACACATGGAACTAAACTTTATGATCCTTCAAAGCATCTTTTGCAATTGGTCAGGCAGTCATCAGCTGGTCATAGAAGCCCCAAGATCCCATCTCATTGCCCTAACGTCTGCCAGCTGGCTCAGTTAACAAACCATTGTTAATCTTGAAAAAAATAATGAATATAGATTTGATTGACAGGTAAAGTCCTCCTGGATTAGTAGGAGCATTCCTGTTGCATTGTGCTTAACCCCATTTCTTCGCTTTGCAGGTCTGCCTTTTATCTTTTCTACCATTTGGGACTTGCCCCCAATACATCTTAATAAATAATAACCTGGCATGCAGGAAGAAATCCAGAGGGTCCATTTTAGACAATGCCTTGCAGATATTTTTTGACATGTATTGAGTTTGCATAAGCACTGCATTATACCAACAAGAGAACTAAGGTGAGTGAGGTTAAATGACTTGCTTAGAGTTGTTTCCCCTTGGGCACTGTGACCTCTCAAGCAGATTCTGCCGGGGCCCATATGCTTTTGTTCCAGGTCTTAATCTTATATTGAACAAACTTTCCATTTCTTTCCTGTCTGGGCATATTTTCAACCAAGAAAAATGTGTTGAGTTACAAACAAATCGTGATGCTCTGCTCACCTCTGCTAAATACCGTCAATCACTCTGTACCTTGGTTATTTCATCTGTACCTTCTTCATAGGGTAGTTCATAAAATGACATGTAAAACCCTTGACTCCATAAGAAACCAACAGAAATAGGTGGGTAGATTGATATTTTCATTTCTAAAGTCCTAAGTAAATACTTTTCTGTTCCTCTAAGAGCTTATCGTTTAAGAGAAACTGCACTGTTGAGAACAAACCTTTACAGGACATAAGGAAAGTATATGACTTATCATATTATCTTTAAAAAAAAAATCAGTAGAGTAGCTTCCTGAACTCTCACACTAGTCCCTTTATTAGCAACAGTCTTTGCCTTTTTCAGGGAACATATTATTTCCTTAAGACCTACCTTGAATTTTGAAGCTACATGGAAAAAATTGTGATGCAATGTTAACTTAAAAAGGGGAAGGAGGGGTAGACCAAAGTATATATTCACTAAGGATCTGCTGTGGTTAGAACTATCTAAAATATGCACATGAGACCGGAGGGAATTACATTAGTTTTATGACAGAATTATTGGAGGGGATTGCTGGGTTCATCATTTTTCTTATTTATTTTCTAAGTATCCTAAAATATTGATTTCATCACAGATATAGAGAACAAACCGGTATTTTTCAAAGGGGAGCAGGTTGGGGGAAGGATGGCGTGGGAGGCTGGAGTTAGCAGATTAAGTTATTATATATAGAATGGCTAAATAACAAGATCCTACTGAATAGTACAGGGAAATATATTCAATACCCTATGATAAAAACACAATGAAAAAGAATATTAAGAAAATGTATATATAAATATACTGTACAGCAGTAATTAACAGAATATTTTAAGTCAACTATACTTCAATCAAAATAAAAATTAAAGAATATTGATTCTTTAACTATAGTGATTTTTTTTTAAAAATCTCATTGTTAACCAAAAATTATTTTTGAACAATCCCTACCCAACCTTCCCACATTGTTTCTTTTCTCCTCTGTATAGCTTCTTAGGGACAGGGACAAGGGACTTACCATCTGTGCTCACCTCAAGACCTCTCACAAAGTGTTGTAGGTACAGCAGATATCTAATTTATTTTACACTCAAAAAAACAAACAAAAAAAAAATACATGTTCTGGGCAAAACTATCTTTTTAATTTATTTTTTAATTGCAGCATAATTGCTTTATAATGTGTTGACTTCTGCTATACAACTATGTGAATCAGCTATATGTATATGTACATATCATCTGCTTCTTGGACCTCCCTACCACCTCCTCCATCTGTAGATCATCACACTTGACTTGTTTCCTAGGACCATGGCCACAGAGGTTCTTTTCAAATCTTACATGTGAAAATGGAAGATGCATCCACCAATCGTGACTTTTACACCTGCTCTTTCACCAAGCACTCTGTGGCCTTGCTTGAGTCAGCTGCTTTTGTGGCACCAGAGACAAAAAAAAGTCCCTCCTGCCTATTGGTAAAACACAAAGTTTCTCAACAATCTTATTTACATAGTTTTTTTTTTCCCCCCACAATTTTCTTACTTACAGCAAATTTTAAAAATATTTAAAAATATTTCTTACAGCAAATATTTAAATTGAAAATTTAATCAAAGAAGTTCCAAAAGTTCGAAAATCACATATATTAAACAAAGATAAGGTTCCTAAGTAAAACAATTTGCATGTCAAGGGCTTGCAGGGAAAACACACTAAATCGGACTTAGCATTTTCAGGTTTAGTTATTTTGAGTGTTTTAGACTACTAGTTAGTTTTGTTTATTTATTTCTGGAGTTAAAAAATGTTATGGCTTTTGATGTTTTTATTGTCTCATATGGAAGATATCATAAATATTATTAATGGACTGAAAATAATTTTTATAAAATATTAAAAATTAGAAAGCATCATACAAGTCTTCTGATTCTGACCAAGACAGAGTAAGCCCACTTCAGCCTCTATTTCCTTGCAATTACCACCAAAAACCCTGAACAAAATACAAAAAGCAATGACCTGAAGATTCTGAAAAATGAACCAAAGCAAACAGATTGTGGAAACGAGGCATAACCTAAAGAACTGAAAACTTCTCACTTGTAAAAGACATTGTTGAAAGAATGGGAAGACAAGCTACAGACCAGAAGAATATCTGGAAAATTAACAACTGTCAAAAAGCTCATATGCAGAATACATTAAAAACCATTGAAAGTATCTAATAAGAAAACAAAGAACACATTTTTTTTAAATGGGAAGATCTGAACAATACTTCACCAAAGAAAATACATGGAGGATACACACAAAAGCTGCTTGAGGTCAGCAATCTCCGGGAAAATGCAGACAATAATCTATCAGGAGAACGGCTGGCTAAGTACAGGTAGGTTGGTAGACGGGTAGGTAGAGAGACCAACCATATCAAGTTCTGGCAAGGATACAAAGCAACTAATCTCACATTTTGCTGGTGGGAATACAAAATGAGACAGCCACTTTGGAGAAAAGTTTGGCAATTTCTGAAAAATTTAAGCATATAGCTACCACAGGAGCCAGGCATTCTACTGCTAGATATTTACTCAGATAACAGATGAGAGGTTGATGGGGGTTGGGAGTGAAAAGAGGGCAGTGACTATAAAAGGGCAGCACAGAGGAATATTTAGAGGTTCCAGATCTCTTTCATATGTTGATTGGCTGGTGGTTACATAACTATTACTGTCCCATGATAGTTAATGCATTTGCCCAAAGGAATAGAACTGTACACCAAAAAGGGAACAAATTTGCTGTATGTAAATATATTTTGAGCTGTTGTTGTTTAGACTCTAAGTCATATCTGACTCTTTGTGACCCCATGGACTATAGCCTGCCAGGTCCTCTTGGAGTTCCCAGGCAAGAATATTGGAGTAAGTTGCCATTTCTTTCTCTAGGGAATCTTCCTGATTCAGGGGTCAAACCCAGGTCTCCTGCTTGGCAGGCTGATTCTTTACAGCTGAGCCACCAGGTGGGGAAAAAAAAGCACATTACAAATATGTGATAACAAACAAACCTTTTCAAAAACCTTTCATAGAATAGATAACTAACAGATTTTTTATAGAAATGTCAAATGTCACCTGCAAATGTCTCCCAGTTGTCAATTTGGCCAATGGTTTTGATCATCAACTTGAGGTACTAATAACTGATCCAGCATGAATGTATGCTAAGTCACTTCAGTCGTATCCAACTCTGCAACCCCACGGACTACAGCCTGCCAGGCTCCTCTGGCCATGTGATTCTCCACACAAGAATACTGGAGTGGGTTGCCGTGCCTTCCTCCAGGGGATTGAACCTTTCTCTCTTACCTCTAACCAGCACTGACAGGTGGGTTCTTTCCCACTAGAACCACTGGGAAACCCAACAACTGATCCAGACACTTAAAATTCTATCTGATCTCACACCTTAACTCTATGTCACCCTCAAAACACTCAGACTTGTAAGGTTGTTTCCCCTTTTAAATTGACTATTTACTGAAGTCCTACTATTTTCATATAAATGAAACTCCTCTTTTAAACATTTCCAATGCTAACAATTCTGTGCACTTTATTTAAACAGAAATTTTTAACAATCAACTTAAACTTGGATCAATTTTTGAGTCAAAATATAGTATGTTGCTAATTCAGAGATCTTATCAGCTATCCTTAGAAATTGCAGAAGCCAATTTTTAGAATCCCTTTCTGTTCCCATTTTTCTTATTTTTCTGCTTTGATAAACATCTCTCAATTATGTATGGTTAACCTTAAGTCCAAGTCTTTTCTGTATAGGCTTAATATCATACTTTATATCTCTCAAAAAAAGACAAAAATCACCTTGCAAACTATAAGGAAATAGCTAAGAATGAAAATCTAAAACCAAGAAAGATGGTTTTGCCTCTGAGGAGTCACTTAGCCATGTCTGAAGACACTTTTGATTATCACTGGGCTAGAGGGAGTAAGATGGGTGGGAGGTTTGCTAATGATATCTATTGATAGTAGGTAGAGGCCAGGATTGGCAATAAACATCCTACAACCTACAGGACAGCCCCTACAACAGAGAATTATACTGTCACAAACATCAAAAGTACTGACGCACAGAATAAACTAGTGATTACCAGTGGGGAGAGGACACAGAAAAGAAACAGCGTGGGGGAGGAGATTTAAGAGATCCAAACTATTAGATATGGGCTTCCCTGGTGTGTCAGACAGTAAAGAATCTGCCTGCAATGTAGGAGACCCAGGTTCAATCCCTGGGTCTGAAAGATTCCCTAAGAAGGAAATGGCTACCCACTCCATTACTCCTGCCTGAAGAATTCCATGGACAGAATACCTTGGCAGGCTACAGTCCATTGGGTAGCAAAGAGTCAGACATGACTGAGTGACCAACACTTTCACTTTCAACTATTTCATATAAAATAAATTCCATGGATATGTTCTACAACATAGGAAATACAGCCAATATCTTATAATAACTATACATGTAGTATGACTTTTATCAATTGTGAACACTATATTGTATACCTGCATTTTATGTAATATTACATAATACATCAACTGTACTTCAATTTGAAAAAAAAAACAAAACCTCAGATTGAGAAACCCTGCCCCAAAGCAATCAACATATTCAAGAACGTGACATATACTAATGAAACATGAGCACAAAATCAAAAATTCAGGTAATTTCTAGGCATTTCACTTATTCTCTAATGACTCTATAGCTACATACATACATAGTAGATTTTTCAATATTAAGAAGCAGGAACAGTACTTTCTCTATTACCCATTATACAAACATGTAAGACTATACCATTTTAAGAAATCCACCAAAAGTTTTCAATAAAAATAAATGTCATATGATTTCAAGAAACAGAAAGTCATAAGAAAATGAGTCGGAGTGCAAGGGAATCTTGAATCAGCAACTTCTTGCATGCAAACACAGTTCGATTTTTAAGGAATAACTCAATAAGCAAACCTAATACATTTTTAATTATGCTAAATCTAAAACTCCACATGAATTTTCTATGATTCTGTTTGAAACAGTATAAAACCTGTATTTGCTAGTTTAAGTTTTACATGAGAGCTTCCACTACACATTTAAAAAGCAAGTCACCTATCATTAATGCTCAGTTACACTAGAGTTAATGATTTAGGACAGGATGTTTAATAGGTCGCAACAAAAATTAACAACAGCTAATAATTATAGATGCTAATTTGGATAAGCTCTCACTAATTAATAGACGAATTTATCCTTGGTATTTATTTTAACTGCAGTCAAGCATTGCTTATTATTTTAATCACTACACGAACCAGTTACACATGGTACAAATGAACGTCAAACTACATATATTAACACAAGAAACTCCCAGTCATGAGATCTGCAAATAATAACAATTGTTTTTCCATCATGATAACTCTATGTCCCTATTCACAAATCATATAAACTAGTTATGGTCATTTTAACATGGAAAAAGTCTTGAGGGGTCACAAGCACCACTTCAACATCTGAAAGTATGTTAGTCACTCAATCGTGTCTGACTCTGTTACCCCATGGACTGTAGCCCACCAGGCTCCTCTGTCCATGAGATTCTCCAGGCAAGAACACTGGAGTAGGTTGCCATTCCCTTCTCCTCAACATTTGAAGTTGCTTCAGAAAAGGCATATTTGCCAAAATTAATTGAAACAAAATGTTTAAAAGTACAAACTGCATTATCTCCCCGAACTCCACTTTGTCTTTAATATGAAATAGCAATTTCTCTTTCCCCTATAGTGTTCCTGGTCACGTAAACTGGCTGAAATGTTGACACACTGGTGCCGAGTTAAAAGCTGCTCTTGAATAAAGTCTCTCTCTCTGTGAATGAATCTTGGACTTGCCCACAGGAAAGGGATGGATCTCTGCCAGCAGCAGTAGTTGTGATAATCACAGTAGTTGTGATAGTCAGCAGTAGTTATGTGTCCAATCAAGGACACACCTTGTTGACTTATGTACTTATTTTACATTTATCTGGAATGATACTTGGTTCAAAAACCATTTCAACCTTTTAACTTCAATTTTGACAAAAGAGTTCCTGAAGAATGTTAAGAGAATCTACAAATGCTCACCCATAGGTTTCTCATCAAGCATTTTATAATTCGCCAGTATACCCGAACACTGCTGCAACTTAGGTCAAATTTTTATTTGTAAACAATACCATGTCTAGCTTTGTCAGAACTGACACTGCAGTATTTGACCAGTGTATCTTTTTCCAATATCCAACTCACTTTACAGAGGATTCTTTCTTACTTCCCACCCATTTTAGCCAACTGCTCTGCTGTTGCACATCTGGATGGGATTGGGGGTGGGGAGGTCCCAGAGGGAGTGGATCAGATCAGATCAGATCAGTTCAGTCGCTCAGTCGTGTCCAACTCTTTGCGACCCCATGAATCGCAGCATGCCAGGCCTCCCTGTCTATCACCAACTCCCGGAGTTCACTCAGACTCACGTCCATCGAGTCAGTGATGCCATCCAGCCATCTCATCCTCTGTCGTCCCCTTCTCCTCCTGCCCCCAATCCCTCCCAGCATCAGAGTCTTTTCCAAAGAGTCAACTCTTCGCATGAGGTGGCCAAAGTACTGGAGTTTCAGCTTTAGCATCATTCCTTCCAAAGAAATCCCAGGGCTGATCGCCTTCAGAATGGACTGGTTGGATCTCCTTGCATTCCAAGGGACTCTCAAGAGTCTTCTCCAACACCACAGTTTAAAAGCATCAATTCTTTGGCACTCAGCCTTCTTCACAGTCCAACTCTCACATCCATACATGACCACAGGAAAAACCATAGCCTTGACTAGATGAACCTTTGTTGGCAAAGTAAGGTCTCTGCTTTTGAATATGCTATCTAGGTTGGTCTTAACTTTCCTTCCAAGGAGTAAGCGTCTTTTAATTTCATGGCTGCAGTCACCATTTGCAGTGATTTTGGAGCCCAGAAAAATAAAGTCTGACACTGTTTCCACTGTTTCTCCATCTATTTCCCATGAAGTGATGGGATCAGATGCCATGATCTTCGTTTTCTGAATGTTTAGCTTTAAGCCAACTTTTTCACTCTCCACTTTCACTTTCATCCAGAGGCTTTTGAGTTCCTCTTCACTTTCTGCCATAAGGGTGATGTCATCTGCATATCTGAAGTTATTGATATTTCTCCCGGCAATAGCTGATTCAAAGCAGAGACATCACTTTGCCAACAAAGGTCCATCTAGTCAAGGCTATGGTTTTTCCTGTGGTTATGTATGGTTGTGAGAGTTGGACTGTGAAGAAAGCTGAGCACCGAAGAATTGATGCTTTTGAACTGTGGTGATGGAGAAGACTCCTGAGAGCCCCTTGGACTGCAAGGAGATCCAACCAGTCCATTCTAAAGGAGATTGTCCTGGGTGTTCTTTGGAAGTAATGATGCTGAGGCTGAAACTCCAGTACTTTGGCCACCTGATGTGAAGAGTTAACTCATTGGAAAAGACTCTGATGCTGGGAGGGATTGGGGGCAGGAGGAGAAGGGGACGCCAAAGGATGACATCTGGCTGGATGGCATCACTGACTCGATGGACATTAGTCTGAGTGAACTCCGGTAGTTGGTGATGGACAGGGAGGCCTGGCGTGCTGCAATTCATGGGGTCACTAAGAGTCGGACACGACTGAGTGACTGAACTGAACTGATAGCTGATTCACTTCATTGTACAGCAGAAACTAATGCAACATTGTAAAGCAACTATACCCTAATTTTTAAAAAGAGAATAAATGTAATGAAGAGTTTATAATAAATAACAAGCATTTTAAAGTGGTGGACAAGGTCGCCTTTAAAAAATTGTGACTTTTGGTTCTGATAAAGAACCAGAATAATCCCATTCCTCCCAGGTCCTCTCTCTACAATTTAAAACCTGGGGCACACCAGGACAAAAAGTATCGGAGGACCCTTCAAGGTGGGAAGAAGGCAAAAAAACTTTGGGACCTCAGGATCTGAGAAATAACATGGCAGTAAATTCCCTAAGTTTTCTTATTAGTACCCATATTCCCTAGATGGAGCATTCCAGAAGCATCTATCCTAGAACTGCCAATAAGCACAGGTAAAATAAGTTCCAAGAAAAGTCTAATTCTCCTAGATAAAGGACCAGGAAGTGGTGGCCTAAAATAAAAGGGCTTTTAGGCAATGTCTGCCCTACTTCCGCGAAACACCAATGTAAAAAATTGCCGACACATAAATACACACTCTCTCATAGTTCTAACAAAGCCCGTCAGAGGGCTAATATCTCACCCTACCCTCCCAACCCAGCAGAAGCATGCAGCAGTACTTTGAGTCCCCTATGTGGTAGAACTGACAGAGCCATTCAGAGAGCTCACCTTCCTTTGCCCCTGGCGAAGCAGGTGGTGTCCTCCTGCAGGGCTGTGCTGTAAACCCAGCAAGGAGCTGTTCCGCCCTTCTCCACTTCAGAAAAGCATGTGAAGTGAAGTGAAGATGCTCAGTCCTGTCCGACTCTTTGCAACCCCGTGGAACTGTAGCCTACCAGGCTCCTCTGTCCATGAGATTCTCCCGGCAAGAATACTGGAGTGGGTTGCCATTTCCTTCTCCAAGGGATCTTCCCAACCCAGGGATCGAACCTGGGTCTCCCGCGTTGTAGGCAGACACTTTAACCTCTGAGCCACCAGGGAAGTTAAGCAACTCTCTCCTTTAAACATAGAAGTAGTATTGATGGGAAAAATAAGGAACTTATTTTCTATTCTCTGCTCCATGGAAGGAGGCAATATTCTAACCCCCTTCCAAAAGAGTATTAGCAGGGTGTGCAGGGAGCTGATCTGCCACCCCCACCTGCCTGAGGCAGGCTGTACTTCAATTCTTCACCAGGGGAGTGTCACCTCAGTCTAGCAAGGACTGAGACTCCAACTCTACCCTCCCATCTGACAACAAGGAGACATGATGAGGTGGTGCAAAGAAGGGTACATCAGCATTTCACTTCCTCCACCCATGTCATGTCCTGGCAGGAGCTGGCCCTTCACATTCACCCAGTATCAGTATGACTGAAAATGACTTGAGTCAGGGCCCATCAGCGCTTAACCTTCCCCAACCCTTGGTGTCAGGGGAGCCCAGCTGAGAACTGTATATCTATACCTTCTTCACGGCGTGACCGAATGCAGTGATGTGAATCCAGGCTAGTCTGTACCCAAGTTCCCATCCCTCTCCCACCAAGTGAGCAGGGCCTAGTGGGGAGGTGAGCAGAGCCCCCATCCCTGGTGTTAGTTAGACTGAAGGATGTGGTGTGAGAAAGGGCTGGTCAGTATTCCACCACCCTCTTCACTTCCTTGTGAAGTGAACCCAGTGGGAAGCTGAGCCTCCTCTTACACCTGGCATCTGTGAGGCAGAATAAGGTGACAGGGGAAGGATTCTTGATCTTCCACTACCCTCTGCCCTGGTGTCAGTAGAGACCAGCAGGAAGCTGAGTTTCCACCCCCCCACCCAAAGCTACAAAGTGGTGTGAGTTAGCAATGTGCTTTCCCCGCCCTAGTGGCAGTGAGGCTCGATGGGCATATATCCGGAGAAAACCATAATTCAAAAAGATACCTGCACGCCTATGTTCACTGTAGCACTATTTACAATAGCCAAGACATGGAGACAACTTAAGAGTCTGCACCCCTATGTTCATTGTAGCACTATTTACAATAGCCAAGACATGGAGACAACTTAAGAGTCCATCACAGATGAATAGATAAAGAAGATATGGTGTGTAATGGTCCATTTTGTGTGTGTGTGTGTGTGTGTGTGTGTATACACTTAACATATAGAAGTATATAATGTAATTATATATAATATATGTAATATACATATTGCTTAGCCATAAAAAAGAATGAAATAATGCCATTTGCAATAACATGGATGGACCTAGATATTGTCATACTAAGTGAAGTCAGACAGAGAAACACAAATATCATATGATAAAACGTGTATGTGGAATCTTTAAAGAAATAATACAAATGAACTTATTTACAAAATAGAAACATACTCACAGACTTCAAAGACAAACTTATGGTTACCAAGGTGAAATGTGGGTTAGGGGGAGACTTAAAAATTAGGCATTTGGGTATTAACATATACACACTACTATATTAAAAAATAGATAAACAAGGACCTACTTATAACACAGGAAACCCTACTCAATACTCTGTAATAACCTAAATGGGAAAAGAATCTGGAAAAAAAAATGGATATATGTGTATGTACAACTAACTCATTTTGTTGTATACCTGGAACAGAACATTGTAAATCAACTATGCCCCAATATAAAATTTAAAAAAAGAAAAATAAATCACTCAGACACAACAAGGTGGTACCAGTAGGTGGCCCAGTTTCACTGAGGAGGTGTTTGAAGTGCTAAACTGCCAACCCATCATCTGTAATAAAGCAGTGTGGGTCAGTGAGATGGTGGTGACAGGAACAAGTGGGAAGCTAAATGTATACATTCACCTGGCCATTGTACCTTATCTCAACAGGGGGTCAACCTAATAATAAAAAGAAGAGTAAAGTGGAGCCAGAGTCTCATAACACAGTATCTAAAATGTCCAGAGGAAAATAAAATTACTTGTCATACCAAGAACCAGAGAAACTATGACTTAGAATGAGAACAGAAAATCTATCAATACAACACTGAGATGAATCAGATAGTGGAATTATCTGATAAGATTTAAAAGCATACAAGTGCCCCTGGAAGAAGTTGTGAACTCTCAAGATGAATGAAGAAAAACAAATTCTCAGCAAAGAAATAGAAGTTATAATAAAAGATTAAAATGGAAATTAAAGCATTAAAAAAAAGCCACTGAAACAACAACAATGAAAAAAAAATTGCTATATGGCCTCAAGAGTAAAGTTAAGATAACAGGATAGAAACTAAACTTGAGGGCAGATCAACAGTATTTATATAGGCTAAATAAAAGAGGAAAAAAGAGATTAAAAGAAATAAAATGAAGAGCACCTCACAGACCTGAGGGACAATAGCAGAAGAGTTAATATTGGGATAATTAGAATCTTGGAGAAGAGAGAGTGGATGGAAAATGTGTTCAAAGAAATATTGTCTGAAAACACTGAGAAACAGCAAAAGACACAAACATACAGAATCAAGAGGCTGAGCAAACTCAGGATAGATAGTAGGATAATACCAAAGATATTCACACCAAGGAGTTCAATATTAAACCTCTGAAAACACAAAGAAAAACTGAAAGTAGCCACAGGAAAATGATGTGAAACTTACTAGGGAATATCAACTCCAATTAAAACAGGTTTCTCACCTGAACGATGGAGACCTGAAGGAGGGGCACAACATTTTTCAAGTAATGATAGAAATTAACTCTCAATCACAAATTTTACATTCAGCCAAAAATATCCTTTAGAAATAGAAACTCAACACATTCTCAGTTGAATAAAAACTAAGAAATTTTGTTTTCATCAGTCCTACTCTTAAAGAAGGACTAAAGAAAGTTACTTAGAAACAAAATAATAGAAGGTTTAAAGCTTAAGAAAGAAAATAAAAACATCAGAATGAGTAATACTAAGGGTAAATATATAAACTATCCTTATCATGAGTTTATTAAATAACATTTGGTGGCTGAAGAAAAAACTATAACACCATCTGTTGTGGTGCTCAATGTATGGAGAGGAAACAGTCAAGGTAATTATACTTAAAATCAGGGTAGGTAAAGGGACCTAAATGGAAGTGAAACTTCTATACTTCAACAGAAGCAACAAAACATCAGTGCCAGTAGACTGTGACAAGTTAACTATATATACTGTAATATCTAAGACACTAAAAACACTATGAAAAAAGATACATCAAAAACGTCATAAATAAAAATGAGTTCTAGAATGTGCTCAAGTAACCTACAGCAAAGTAAGAAAAGTGAAGGAGAAAAAATTTTTTAAAAATATAAAACAAATGACAAAATTGCAGACATAACTCTATCATATGATTAAGCTTAGATGTAAATACACCAAATAAATTGCAAAGATCGGTAGAGTAGATTGAAAGATAATACACAGATAATTGATAAATGTGGAAAATATATAAATACACACACATTATATATATATATACACACACACACACACATAATACAAGCTACACAATAGCAGAATATACATTAATTTTAAGTGCTCACAGAACATTCACCAAGAACATAGGGCCATTTTTTTTTTAATTCAAGAAAATTTAAAGAACTGAAATCAAATAGTGCTTTTTTTCTGACTACAATGTATTCAAATGGAAATCAATACCAGAAACATAATTTTTTTAAACCTTCAAAAGCTCAGAAATTAGACAACATATCTGGAATTAATGCATGCATCAAAGAGGAAGTCTCAATAGAAATAAAAATGAACATACTAAAATATCTATGACCCAGCTAAAATGGTACAGAAGTGAATATTTACAGCACTGAATTACACATTAAATTACAGCATAAGCCTACTGCTTACATTTAAGAAGAGAAAGGTCTAGAAATATCAATCTGAGTTTCTACCTCAAGAAACCCCAGAAAAAGAGCTAAATAAGTGCAAACTGTTAGGTAGGTAGAATAGGAAAGAGGAGTCCAGAATGGCGGTGGTTATAAGACAAATAAGGAAAAGCCAAGAAAATAGAAGAAAAGGAAGGTCCCAATACCCGAGTGAGAACCTCAGGTAAAATAAACAGTCCTCCTGGCTAGCCCAGTTTTCACAGGGCAGGCTCAGGGGGAGGAGAAAAAACATATAAAAAGAGGAGCCAGAATTGGGCCAGGGGGCTTCTCTTCTTTTGGGCCGGCTCGCCCTCATGCCTCAAGGATGAATTTTCCTTTGCTTGCTAAATAAAACTGAGCTGTAACACGGAGCTGTAACACTGGTCTGTACAAGGAAATTACACAGGACTGTAACACTGGCTCATCCGTCGTTTCAAATTTTTGTTGCAATGAGACAAACCGAGGAAATTACACACTCCCCCAACAAAACCAAGCAAATGAAAAGAAATAATAAATATAAAAGCAGAAATCAATGAAATTGAGGATAGGTAAACATTAGAGAAAAGTCAAGGAAACAAAAATTTGGTTTTTCAAAAAGATCCATTAAACTGATAAACTTCCAGCAAGACTGACAATTATAAGAAGAAAGAAGATACAAATAATATCAAGAATGAAATAAGTGATATCACTTTAGGTCCCATAACCAGTTAAATGATAAGTGATAATGAAAAATAAATAATATTAAAATCACAAATTCAATTCACTTAAAATAGACTAGTTCTCTGAAAACCACAAACTACCTAAAATCAGCTGAGATAAAAATATACAATCCAAATTAAAGAAATTCAACTTAAATAAAAAGCTTCAGCAATGAAATCTCCAAACAGCTTCACTATACCTGGAGATGTCTATCAAACATTTAAGAAAGAACTAACACTAATTTTATATAATCTATTTCTGAAAACAGAATAGGAGGGAACACTTCCCAACTCATTTTATGAGGATAGCTTTAACCTAATAGTAAAATATAGGACAAGAAAGGAAAATTATGGATCAATACAGCTCACAAACATAGATGGAAAAATCTTAAGAATACTAGTAAATCAAATCAAGCAGCACATATAAAGAATCATCATGACCTAGTTGAAGTTATTTCAGGTACGTAAAGTTGGTTGAACATTTGAAAATCAGCCAGTGATCAACCACTTTAATAGGCTAAAGAAGAAAAATATCAATTGATATAGACAAGGTCTTTAACAACATCCAACACTCATTATGATGAAAATTTTTAGTAAATCAGCAATAAAGGGAAATTCCCTCAACATGATAGCTAATATTATACTTACTGGTGAAAAATTGAATCCTTTCTCCCTAAGATTAGGAACAAAGCAAAGATGTTTGCCATTATCACTCTTATACAACATAATACTAGAAATTCTAGCTATTGCAACAAAGAAAAAAAAATCATACAGATTGGAAAGAAACTACTCCTAATTGCAGACAACATGATTGTCTATGTAGAAAATCCCAACAAATTACAAAATAATTTTCAGAACTAATAATTTAAGATTTTAAATACAGAATTAAGCGCCCTAAATTAATAAGGTTTCTATATACTAACAAAAATATGTGGGAAGTGAAGTGAAGTTGCTCAGACATGTCCGACTCTTTGTGACCCCATGGACTGTAGCCTAACAGGCTCCTCTGTCCATGGGATTTTCCTGGAAAGAGTACTGGAATGGGTTTGCCATAGGAACTAAAACTTAAAACGTGATCAATTTCGATCACTTCAAAGAAAATTAAACACTTACGATTCAACTTAGCAAAACATACACAGGATTTATATGCTAAAATTACAAAATGCCTATAAAAAATCAAAGATTTAAATAGGTTATCTATCATGTTTATTTATTAGAAGATTTAGCATCATAAAAGATGGTAATTCTCCCCAAGTTGATCTATAGATGTAAAGAAGTTCCTACCAAAATCCCAATAAAACATTTGGTATACACAGGTAAACTTATTTTAAAATTTATATGAGAAGGCACAAGCCCTGCTGCTGCTGCTGCTGCTAAGTTGCTTCACTCAGGTCCAACTCTGTGCAACCCTATAGATGGCAGCCCACCAGGCTCCCCCATTCCTGGGATTCTCCAGGCCAGAACACTGGAGTGGGCTGCCATTTCCTTCTCTAATGCATGAAAGTGAAAAGGGAAAGTGAAATTGCTCAGTCGTGTCTGACTCTTAGCAACTCCATGGACTGCAGCCTACCAGACTCCTCCATCTGTGGGATTTTCCAGGCAAGAGTACTGGAGTGGGTTGCCATTGCCTTCTCCAGGCACAAGCCCTAAAAATATGTTAAAAAAAAATTAAATCTGTGGTGAAGTAAGACAACAAGGTGGGCATGTTTATAAAAGGGGAGCTCAGGGTAGCCTTTTGGTAATGGAACTGTTCTTCATCTTGATTATGATGGAGCCACAAATCTACGTATGTGATAATACTGTATGGAACTATACAAACAAGGGCTTCTCAGGTGGCTCAGTGGCAAAGAATCACCTGCCAATGCAGAAGATGCAGGTTCGATCCCCAGGTTGGGAAGATTAAGGAAATGACAATCCACTACAGTATTCTTGCCTGAGAAATTCCATAGACAGAGGAACCTGGTGGGCTATAGTTCATGGGGTCACAAGAGAGTCAGACTTGACTTAGCGGCTACACAACAACACACACACAAACAAGAAAAATGGGAAATCTAAATAAAATGGGTGGATTAGATCAATATCAGTATCCTGGCTCTGATATTATACTATAGTTTTGCAAGATATTACTGGGGATAAGGGATATTTGGGATCTTTCAGTATTATTTCTCATGAATGCTTACAAATATACAATTATCTCCAAATAAGTTAATTAAACATAAAGAAGCACTATCTAGACGGGATCTCCCCAAGTTTAGCGCTCTTCAGTTTTCAGAATTTCTGGTGTCTCATTTCTTTTTGATATTTAAAAAAGCCTTTTTCCATGAACTTTGAGATTTTCTGCCTGAAATTGTTAGAGGTGTTTTAGGGGATTAAATAATGGCCACCATTTGTCCCAATGCATATTCCCACAGAACTCATCTTATTTCTAGCTCACTTGTTTTTTCCTTCTAACTACCTCTCATTCAACCCAAACATTGAACCTAACTCTTTTCTATAGATTCCCTAAAGTGCCAACCCCTCCCCACAAATAGCTAGCTATAATTGACTTGGGGCAAATAATTACACCACCACAAGGGATTTGCATCCCAGAAAACATCTTAAAATTGCATACTGCTGCTGCTGCTGCTAAGTCGCTTCAATCATGTCCAACTCTGTGTGACCCCATAGACGGCAGCCCACCAGGCTCCCCTGTCCTTGGGATTCTCCAGGCAAGAACACTGGAGTGGGTTGCCATTTCCTTCTCCAAAGCATGAAAGTGAAAAATGAAAGTGAAGTCGTTCCATTGTGTCCAACTCTTCGTGACCCCATAGACTGCAGCCTACCAGGCTCCTCCGTCCGTGGGATTTTCCAGGCAAGGAGTACTGGAGTGGGGTGCCATTGCCTTCTCCGTAAAATCGCATACTACATATCCATAATCTAGGTTTTCTTGGTCAACCCCACCACAGTGAAATTGGCATGGACTGAGTCTCCTCTTCTGAGCCCTGGGCTCTGGCTCTCCTCCCCTCCCCCCACCCTCAACTTGACGACCTTCTGACCTTTTCCCTTCTTTTCTTTTCCCTTTCTCTCCTTAAACTGAGAACCATGAAAACTAATCATAAACCAAAGAATCCAACTATTTTTTCTACTTCTAGAATATACAATTTTTTCTGAGATTACTTCATGTAATCTTTAGAAAGTAAAATGAAGCCCCTTTTCCTAATACGCTTATATATATATATATATATATATATATATATACACACACACACACACATATAAATACACAAACATGACTGAGCAACTTAGCACACAATTATATACATATTTATCATGTATATGTAATTTTTAAATATCACTTTTCTCTGTTGTAGTTAAGATAATGGGAAGACTAACATATCCATTAAAGCCTTTCCATTCTTGGGAAAGTTTTTATAATTTGACTATTCTTTCTTTGGCTCAGAGATATCTAAACTGGTATCTTGAACATATGCTCTTATTATGTATCCAGAACAATACAGCTGCTTGGAATATTTTTGAAGGTTGCATTTTAGAGAGAGAAATACCAGGGGAAATTGTATGGGAAAATAAAACTATTCAAGGCCATGTTTAAATAAAGTCATATTCTCTATTCCATTACCAAGCGATACATACCATAGGCCAAATTCTGCCCTAGGTTATATGCACGCTGCTCTTTCTGACTTTAGTGGGAATTGTTCATGTATAACTGAAGGCTTCAGTTAGCCCTGTGGGCACAGAAATGCCTACCCTCAAAAAAAGCAAAAATTATCTGTCTTACTATATTTGGCTTTTAGATGAAAGTGATATAATATAAATGACAATTCTATTAGATAATATAGGTTTTAAAAAGCACTACCATCAAATTTTAACCATTAAAAATTTGACAGAATTACCATAGTGGCATTTGCAAGGCCAGAGATTGTTCAAACAGATAAGTAGACGCTGGAAAATACTTTTGGTTGCAATTTTCGATTTTAGTAGTATACGGAATAATGTGCACTATAATATTTGTATGTATTTTCCTTTTGTATATATCATGCATTTTATAGCTACTGGCTGAGAGTCAACCATTTTCTGGCAAGAAAAATTGCTAAATTTTTCAAATAGTTTCTAAGTTTAAATGTTAATTTACCCACGGTTTGCTTTAGATTTTCATTAGAGGTGTTTTCAGAGGAAAGATTTTACTGAACTTAAATTTTTGCTATGAAATATTAGACTGATAACATTCAGACTTGTAAAGTCTAAACATTGCAATGAGAGATGTGATGATCTTTTTGCACATATTAACTAGACAAATATTTTCTTTTGATGTATACATGTATATTGTGTATATACTAAGGTAAATAACAGTTATGAAATACAATGGATTAGAAGAAGGCGACAAAACATGGGTTGGCTGTCAGATGGAGAAATAAAAATAAAAAATTCATAGCCCTATGTAAACCTCTAAGCCACTTTTTCCAGCCTTCTTTATTTAATACATGATATATTTCTTCCTAAGAAACTCAGACCCCTCTTACCCTTACAAACATCTTACACTATTCTCATGCCCCAGGAATTGCTCACCCATTCCTGGTATATAGACTTCCTTCCTCCTCTTCTCTACCTAGGTAAAAGCCTAGTTTCCTTTAAGAGTTAACTCAGATCCTACATTCTTTATGCATCCTTCCTAACAAACCTGAATTGCAGCAAGCCATTTCCTACCTTAAATTCTGATTATTTTATTATACATTTTGTAATCCATCAAGGAAGGAAGGAAGAAACAATACTTGGGCCCCACCTCAGAGCAATGAAGACACACTGAAGTGTTGGCATCTGAATATGTTTGAAAGTTTCTCAGTGATGCTAATGATTTCTAGAGTTGAGAATTACTACTCTGAGCTGCAGTCTAGCTTGTAAGTACTGAATATCAAAAATAGAAGTCTCTTCCAATGTAACTCTTTGGGCAAATGAAACTGTTATTCATACAATCATCCAAAGGCCAATAATCTGGGATTTATAAACATCTCCCTTTACCTTAACCTCTACTCTCTTTCAGTCAACAAGTCCTTTGATTTTAATTCCTAAATAGATTTTAAAGCTGACCACTTCTCTGTGTATCTATTATTGCCAACACAGTTCAAGGTATACTTATATCTCACCTGGACTCTAAGAGTAATTTAACAATCTTTTTTTCTTGTCCTCACATAAATTTTTATTCTTCACTGCAACCAACATCTGCCCAAGCCATATATTTTCCCTCCTTCCCCAACTTCTTCCTTCATCCCCTGTTCCCTATATAAAGTATTTCGATAGAGTCCCCTTGAAAAAAATTTAACATGAGCACAATGATCTTTAAAATAGAGTATCTTTCAGTGGCTCTGGCTTCATTTTGCATACTGCTCAGCTTAGTCTGCTGGACTCCACCCCTGCTCTGGCCTTTTAGTATCTCATATGCAACAGAAGCAGAGACATTACTTTGCCAACAAAGGTCCATCTAGTCAAGGCTATGGTCTTTCCTGTGGTCATGTATGGATGTGAGAGCTGGACCGTGAAGAAGGCTGAGCACCAAAGAATTGATGCTTTTGAAGTGTGGTGTTGGAGAAGACTCTTGAGAGTCCCTTGGACTGCAAGGAGATCCAACCAGTCCATTCTGAAGGAGATCAGCCCTGGGATTTCTTTGGAAGGAATGATGCTAAAGCTGAAACTCCAGTACTTTGGCCACCTGATGTGAAGAGTTGACTCATTGGAACTGGTGCTGATGCTGGGAAGGATTGGGGTCAGGAGGAGAAGGGGACGACAGAGGATGAGATGGCTGGATGCCATCACTGACTCAATGGATGTGAGTTTGAGTGAACTCCGGGAGTTGGTGATGGACAGGGAGGCCTGGCGTGCTGTGATTCATGGGCTCACAAAGAGTCGGACACGACTGAGCGACTGAACTGAACTGATGCAACAGAGTCCCTTTCACCAAAGGGCATTTGCGTTATGTGCTATGCATGTATGGAATGTTCTTCTTTACTCGGGTTGCCTAGTTCAGTTCCATACGTTCTTTTGAATACATGCTGCTGCTGCTGCTAAGTCACTTCAGTCATGTCCGACTCTGTGCAACCCCATAAACGGCAGCCCACCAGGCTCCACCGTCCCCGGGATACATACTATCAGTTAAATTGCGACAATCCCAGAAAGACAGCTTGAAGTCCTAACCCCTGTGCCTGTTAATATGATCTTATTTTGGAATAGCTTTTGTGGATATAATCCAGTTAAGATGAAGTCATACTGAATTAGGATGGATGCTAACCCAGCATCCATCCTATGGTGTTCTTATAAGAAGAGGACACTGACACGCAATGGAGAAGATGGTCATGTGATGTTGGAGGCAGAGATGAGAGCAAGATGCATCGAAAAATGAAGGATCGCTGGTAAACACGAGGAGCAGCAAGTAAGGCGACCCCTCTGTAGATTTCAGAAAGAGCATGGTCTTGCAGATACCTTGATTTCAAACTTCTACTGGAAAAGAATACATTTTTGCTGTTTTAAGCTACTCCACATGTGGTTTTTAGGGAAAGCCCAGAAAACTAATACACACGTCTAATGCAATTTCCTCAAAGTAAGCCTTTCTTGACTTCAGAGATTTCATCAAATTGTCCTTCAGATGATCCCACAGAACTTATCACAGTCATAATTTGGCTTTCATTGGCGTGATTATTTGTCTTTTCTTTCTAATAAACTGTAAGCTCCATCAGAGCAGACTGTAAAGTATCACTACTTCATCAGACATTTTTTTCTTTACATGTCACATTTATGGTAGAAGTTAAATAGGCTGGGTTTATCTTTGTTCCCAATTGTCATGGGTATCTAACATTTCAAGGAGCTACATCATTTTCCTAGGGTTGCACAGTTTTTAAGATATCAAGAATTGAACTTTGCCTTTTTATTAAATATGATATTTTAAAGTCCCATGCAAAGAGAAAAATTAATTTTTACTTGGAAGGTTTTACCTTTTTCTAATCAAGTGGTAAAAATTCTTCCTTCTTATTTTTACTGTATTGTTACAGGGTTCTGTACAATATTGGTTCTGTATGTCATGGATCAGGTGACCAGGGAAGGTTAAGTAGAATATTCTTTCTTTAGTCCACCATGGTCTTTCCTGTTATAAACCATAGAGATATTGAGAACATAACATAAAATTATTTATGTTATGCATTAGGCCACCTGTATCACTGAGAGTATAATCATAAAAATATATTGATTTTAATTATTTGTGCAAATCATGTAAATATGTGAAGCATTATAAACATTGACATTACAAATATGTACAAACATGTATGAAAATTAATTTATATTTACTTTGCAAATATGTCTTTCAGTTCTTGGTTTTTGTCAAGGGGACGTTTAGAGAATTCTGATACTCCTCATACTTCTGATACAAGTACTTCTTGTATCTTTACAGTGATCTAGATTCATAGCAATTTATTATTTTTCAGGTAAAGGTCAGGGAAACTTGAGATTTTAAATTCAGGCAGGAAATTTAACCTTGGCAAGGCTCCTTTTTTAATCCAGTACAACTAACTACGCTCAATAATCACAGCTTTTATTATCATTATTTTTAACTGAGTATTCTGAAAAGCTTTGTTAAATTCTTTTGATCTTTAATTTGTTTCAAGTGACAAACTATTCCCCTAACTTGGGTGATATTCGACTGACTAGACACAAACAGAAGGCTTTCATATACATGTAAATAATTACAGTTTAAAGCAATAAAAAGTATTAAAGGAACCATATGAATTGAGATTCTCTTGTGGTAGGAGTTGAGGTGGTGCTCCCAGGAGAATCCCAGTACACAGAGCTTCCTGAAATGAATGAAGAAGCTTCCATGAGGTTGCAAGGACATTTTATGTTCCCTCAATCAATAGAGACATGGAAATACCTTTATAAAGTGTGCACATGGGCATACACTCCAGAGATTAATTGAGAGAGTTGGTTTATCTATTCTAACAAATGTTGGTTAAATTGCATTTTATTTTTCTCCAGAACCATCAATAGTTTCCCTTTTTCAGATTGAATACATAAATCAAAAGAACATATTTCATGAACAAACTATGATTATGAAACTCCTATTCTTCATCTATTGATCCCTGAAACTTTATTTACCCATGCATTTTTTTCCCTTCTCTGTATTAGATTAGAACTGCTCTTTTTCACATTATTGTAGCTAGGACCATCTGTGGCTCTTCACTTGTCAGTGTTTCAAGTAGTCCTCAAAATAGCATAGATGTCGTGAAAAACTCTGCTAAACCAATTCTTGCTTCCACACTTGCAGTATTTCATTAGCTTCTAATTATAGAATGCTACTACATTTCAGCATAATTATTAAAGGGTTACTAATGACTCTTTTATGCTATTGGTCTTATAAAACATGTACAACTATTTAAAGGAAAACTGTTTTCATAGGAAACTCTGAGGTTTTACTTTTAAATGATACACAACAGAATGTCAATATCCTTCCAAGCTGCTTTATTCACCAAGCCCTAACAAACTGCTGAAGTAAAATCCTTTTACATATCTTAAAACTTAAAAAAAAAAGAAAATCCAAAGAGATCTCTTAAAATAACCATAACATGCTGATACAATATGAAAACGAAGCTTTAAAAAATCTGCTAATGTTATCAGTGTTCCCCATTCGATAATAAAAAGTCTGAATTGATTTTTTTCCAGTTTTAGTACAAAAAATATGACATAACGAATTTCAGCTTGATATAATTTGAAATAGCCAATATATTAAACCCCAAAGTAAAATTTAAATTGGCAATCATGTCAGATTCAAGTCCCTGAATGAATATTAATTTAAAAACTAATCATTTTCCAACAGGTTGAAGCTTCAAAATGCTAGTTCTTGAATAAAAGCTGTTAGATCCATTACAGTAATATCAGGCATTTTTTTGTTTAGGAAAATAGACCTCCAAAATTTGGAATGTCTGACTCTTCCTAGCACCATTTTTTTTTTTTTTTTTTTTTGCCCAGGGATTTAATTATTTAAAACTCATTTCTTTTTTTAGATTTGGGAAATTAGAATTCTGATTTTACTGATGGAAAGCTGACACTAAGTGAACTCTCTGAGGTAAGGTGTAAGGCCAGATCGGTTAATTAATTTTATGCCACTATGTCCATGTAAGTTAAATTCTGCTTTCTGAGCCAAATCCATGAGTAAAGATATTTTAGTTTTATAGACACACACACATGCGCATGCACATACCATGTAAATTAAATGATTGTGGCCATATTGGAGGATGAGTAAAGACATACATACACACATTAACTGTAGACTTGCAATTTTAAACTTGACTAAGCCAGATTATCAAGTATGTGTTCTATCCTATGCCCAGCATGATGAAGGCCCTGATCCCCAAATGAAACAGAATTTGGATGCACTAGATAATAAGGCAACAGAGAATAAGTTACATTTCACATTTAAAATATATTCTTTGCAGTTAAAGAGTGAAAGAGTTACAAGTTGCACTTGTCCATATCTTGGCCAAGAAGTCTACCAAAAACATTGTTGTGTAAATTACAGACGGCAGGGGGAAGCAGGGGAAAAAGCATAAACCCGAACATCACTTGAGGAGCTGGCTGTGTCACTTAACCATGTCTGTCCAGACAACCCTACACAAATTAACAGCTTCCCACACTTATTTTTAACAAAGAATTCCAGGAAGCCTTGTTTTGCACATCTAGTCCAATCCTCTTATCACATAAGAAAACCGAGCTAAGTATATTTGTTAAGACTACTGAGTAGTATTACCTGAGTCATATTTCTCTTCTCCTTATCTGTTATTCTTCCCACTTCTTTTTGTATCACTTTTTAGGAATGAGTACCTTCTTTATTAAGCATCTATAACTTTATAAGTATCTTAATATCTTAAATATATCAGAAGTGAGAAGTGAAGGTGTTAATCGCTCAGGCATGTCCAACTCTTTGCAACCCTGCCAGGCCCCTCTGTCCACGGAATTCTCTAAGCAAGAACACTGGAGTGGGTAGCCATTCCCTTCTCCAGGGGATCTTTCTGATCCAGGGATCAAACTCAGGCCTCCTGCATTGCAGGCAGATTCTTTACTGTCTGAGTCACCAGGGAAGCCCAAATGTATTCAGACTTGTGTCCAATTTAAAGGAACGCTATGCAGATCTCCAGTTCAAATAACTGCTCTTTGAATGAATACAGATCTCCAAAATGCTGGGTATCCCCATATCTATCAATAAATACCAGATGAATAAAATCCAATCTGCATGATTTTTCTGCTTTATGACTGTTTTGTTCTGTAGTTTTAATGTAAAACATAGAATAGGGATTAAAAAAAAAAAAAAAAAAAAACTTACATAAAAATAAATAAATAAAAGAAGAGCACAAATTGGAAAGGACAAGTTTTCTCTTGATAGTAAAATAGTTATGAAATAAAGTGTCTCATTAAATCATAAGTACTTTAGCCTTTCTTGAAAGAAGGCGAGGATTTAAAGATTTATAAAGAAATTTTGCCTAAACTAGGAAGTGACTCATATTTGACATGTATTGAAATGATAATGCTGATTTCAACAGGCACTCTAAGAGCATCTGACTCCTAGGGGAGTAATTCAGTCATGGTTACCTCTTCACTTTTAGATTTTTAAACTTTCTTTGTAAAGCTTTTAATGTACTGCTGCCTGCCAAAACATGGCACAGTTTCACAGGTAAGGCAAAATAAAGGCAAGTAGAAAGCATTTATTCATCATTACTGATACAAAACTATGCAACAAATAAATACACTCATTCGATATCTTTTGTAGAGTCCACTTATTCGGTGGTTTCCATTTCCATATTTTTATAACCCAATTCTGGTTCTGGTACACCAGGAGCAGGCAGAATGGACAAGATATATAATAAGTCTTGTATCTGCTAACTACTGAATAAATAAGAGGCAAGCATAGACAGACTGAATCCATCACTGCAATAGATATCAGATGTGGCCTGCCTTTTTGCAGGTCCTTTCAACCCTGGTGGCATGGAAACCCTGCTCCCTGCCAACTGAATTTGCTAAACTCATATCCTACCAAAAAGCTGAGTAGATAAGCCTAACGTGCTGATTGAAGATCACGTTGCCAATACCATCCTATGGAAATTAATCATTTCCTCTCTGCGTTCAATCACCTCTCTGCGTTTCTATTTTAAATGTCCTTTTTAAGGCTTTTAATGCAATGCAGTGTACATGCATAGCAGAATTTCACAGTTACAATCAGACCAAACAAAGATATGTTTAAAGCGTATTTAAATCCTCAATAATAGTCTCTACACTGAAATAGACTTTAAAATCCAAATAACAATTCTCAAGACACTTGAAGTGGAAGCTGGGACCCCTTGCAGCAGTGCTTGAGTGAACAAGTAAGTGAAAGTCACTCAGTCATATCTGACTCTTTGTGACCCCATGGACTATACAGTCCATGGAATTCTCCAGGCCAGAATACTGGAATGGGTAGCTTTCCCTTCTCCAGGGGATCTTCCCAACCCAGGGATCAAACCCTGAACAAATGTCTCCTGGAGCAACAATACACAGAAACTATAAAAGAAAAAATAACTGTGTACATGTTCAGTTGGGGCAAATTATGGACAATAAGGAAGATGAAAATACCCAAGTGCCACTTCTGAAGAGCTGAGACCAAAATCAGGGTACTCCACACGTCCCATGCACACAGCATCACCAGAGGTAGCAGACCACCTAAGTCATCTCTCTGGTCTGACCCTGGACCTGTTCCTAGTCTCACCACATATAAGGAATCAGCTTGCACCTCACCTCAAAGAGCAAGCAAGAGAAACTGTTACTTGTTTTTGCCACCCACCCTGCTACAGGCTTGTGTAGCAGGGACCCAGTAAAGGCTTGCCTGAATTATTTGTCTGGCCTCTAATCAATTTCTATTAAGGAAGCCAAGAACCATGGTAGTAACATAAGGAAGTCTACCTGCTTCAGAGTTGGGGGGAAATGTAATAAATCAAAGATTTTCATAAAGTACACAAGGCTACAAATGTCCTCTAGTGCAAGAGGCGTTGGCATGGACCACACTGGGGTGCACCTATGAGAGCATACTCACACTGATGCTCCAACACTTTGGCCACCTGATGCGAAGAACTGACTCATTGGAAAAGACCCTGATGCTGGGAAAGATTGAAGGCAAAAGGAGAAGAGGACAGCAGAGGATGAGATGGTTAGACAGCATTACCAGCTCAATGGACATGAATTTGAGCAAACTCCAGGAGATAGTGGAGAATAGAGGAGTTTGGTGGGCTGAAGTTCAGGAGGTTGCAGAGCCTGTCTGAACAACATGAGAGCATATACTGGGAACTATGGCACACAGTATCTCTGGTGTAAAAGGCAAGGGTGACTTTAGACTGCACTGGACCCTTCCAGAGCCCTAAGGAAACCAAAGAAGAAACTGTCTATTCCTGAGAACTATAAAATAGCAGCCATCTCACAGTTATCTCAGCCTTTAGCAATTTCTAAGGCAAATGCAAACTGTTGTTGACAACTAAAGTAATCATATAACACCTTTTGAGTGCCTGATGTGTAAAGTTCATTAGTTCTAAAGTCAGCATTTTAAATGCAACAGTCAAATTGTATTCATATCATAAGAGACTACCTAGAAAAGACAGCTGTAAAATCCAGGCCAAGGTCTTAATACTGCATGACTATTAAAATTAGTACTAGACAGCAAAAAAGCTGTTACACATTTTTAAACAAAATGTACGAAACAAATAAAACTTTCCTGAGGATATTACTCCAAATGGGACTGTCCTAGGCATCTGCGGACATTTTCACTGCAATTTTGAGGGGGAGATACTGGAATTTCAAAAGATACATTGTTAGGTCATTTAAATATTGTTTTTCTTTAGTTGTCACTTACAAATACTTAAGATCTGAAAGGTAGTGCTTCACATCTTATGGGAAGATGCCATTTAAAGGGGAAAAAAAAAGGAAGATGGATCCTTGTGCTTAACCAAATGTTAAATATTTTTTATTTTACTCACCTGCACACTAAGATGAATCCATTTCTTCACAAGAATTCTCCCCAGTGTCATTACTTTTATTGGAGGCTGCAAACCATTTACTGTGCGGTAATAAAATATGGTCTCTTTCTCAGATATTGTGAGTTTGAATACAATCTGCCCATCCGCTGTTTTTTCTATAACACACCTTGGGAAACAACCAGAAAAGAGAAAAGGTCAGTTTCCAACCAAAAGACAGGCTATGACATTGTCCCGTGATGGTGGAGCAACAGCTCCCAGACTCTAATCAAAGGTCACAATGAACAAGTACCTGAAGGTCATCATATTCAGGGCAAGCTTTCTTTCAATTAAGAGGCCCTTTAATTTCAAGAAAGATAGAATTCTTATTTACAGTACATCTGCTAGAACCTTCACTCCCTTTATTAGAGATTCACGGTGGCGGCTCAAGTGGTTGAATCATCCTGCAAAACCAATATTTAGCCTATTGGTTCATTAGTTTCTCTGCCATTTCTTTTATAGGAAGCGGCACAATACACCACATTCTGCTTGGCTATTGAGCCACCAGAGCAAATCATTTTCTCCTCCTCTTTTTTTTTTTTTAATGTAAAGATAGTTTAGTGTCCATAGAAGGCTCTAAACTGCTAGCCCTGAAGTCAGAATCGCTCTATTTAATTCCCATGATGAAATGGAGAATGGACAACTATAGTCTTTATTTAGCTCATCATCAACTGGCCAGAAGCCAAAGCCAGTGTCTGTAAGATGACTGCCCAGCTCGCCATGACCACAAAGCCCAACTGGGGGCACTGAGATCATGGTAATGATCTGGGATGAAAGGTCATGGAATCTTCTAAAAATACAGTGAAATATTTTGATACAATAGAAGAATTTTCAGAAAATTAACTGTCAGGCCAGTTATCAAATCATGTTATTTTTAAAAACCACTTATATCCTGATTACAACAGCACTATTTTCTCATCCCTTTAAATAGACATGTTTTATGTTTTCTATATTCTCTACTGATTTATGTTTAGTATAAGTGATTTTATTTTTTACTAATTGTATCATTGCATGTGCCTTAGCTACTCTGTACCCACTGAGATGAAACAGATATGAACTTGAGCCCGTTTCCAATTACATTTCAATCTAGCAGTTCAACTTTTGAAGAGAGAAGAATCTCCAAAGGAGATTAGTCCCCCAAACCTGTTATTTAAAAAGAAATATCATGAGCACAAATATTAAGCACAGATATCTCCTCCAAGTAACTAGCCATTAAAGATGTTCATCAGCCTGCATCTCACAGCCAAGAACTCAAGGAGGGGGTATATCCCAAGGTGGAGAAGATCATCAAGTCCCAGAGGAGTCTGGGCTCCTTCCTTGACCCATTTGCCTCGTACTCAGCTTAGACATCTCTAAGATAATGTCTGATCCTGGAACCCAACCTTCTCTAGGTTCTTAAGAAGCCTTCCTTGCTGCTCACTTATTGTGCTGCTTTGGAAATAACACCCATCCATCTGTCTTCCTATTCAATCGTGAGTTGTCAGACAATAGCAGCATAGCCTGGTATATAGTAGATCTTCCCCCTCCCCCCAGAAAATGATGAATCAGTGATCTGAGTATGAAGAATCAAAGAGGCAAAGGTAAGATTGGGCCAACCCCGAACTATCGCTAAATATGTTTTTAAAACTTTCCTTAAAGGACACACTTTTCTCACAAATCATTCCTCCTCATTTGCATTCTTTCTGAGAGTTGAGAGGTGATGATATGATCAGAGAATATTTAACAGTTACTATTTCACTCTCACTTTTTTTACTCTATTTTGCACATATATTTGGTGATCAAGTTATGAAAAATATATTTTATATTGCGCAAATAGGATTAGTTAACATACAGATTTTATATAAAGCAGAGATACAATTTTATGAAAACTCTATTGTGATTCAACTTTTCGGTAGGTGGATATTTCTCAGGCACTGGAATTAAAGTTTCTGTCTATTCCTCACTTCTATGTCTTAAACAATCCAAGAAGAGATTGTCTCCATTCGTTTTTCTTGAGTTTAAATCTACAAGTTAGAATCTGACCACTACTCAAGAACGTATTTGCCAAATGCAGGCTTATTTCCCCAAGCTTACTGAAAATGCATTTCTTAATATGTTATTGATTATCTTCCTTGCTATTTTGTTTGCTTGTAAACACACTTGCTTTGGTAGATAATGAATGTGAGAGGAAGGCAGGGAGCAAAATATTTAGGAACTGGATTTATTTTGCTCCTGGATAAACAATAATTGGATAATCCATGTTTTGTTTGTTTTACTTATCTAGTACAAACACCGCGAAATTCCCCAATTCCCACAGGTATTTTAGTTTTGAGAATGGAAACGACCTTGATGCTTGGAACTCTCAAAACCGTAAACCATGTGCTACTGCCTCTATAAATGTTCCTGTCTTAGTTATACAAAATTATACCAATAGAAGATGAATTTTGTAGAGACATATCCCCTGGAAAAATTTAGAAAATATAACTTCATCCTAGCCATATTTGTCAAGAGACAATATTTTAAGATTCTTTGGACGTTAGTTACATAAACCAAGTAAGTTGGATTTACTGACATTTCAAACAGTAAGAAAACAGGGTTTTCTTTTAGGGTACATACAGAAACAGAGGTAATGGTTTGAGATGATTTTCACTCCAAATAAAACAAAATGAAAAAACGCCAACTTTCACTTGGCAAATTAAAACTAAACATCATAGATATTTAAGTCTTATTTGCTTATGAGATTATAAGACTTTTCTGGTTTGTTTCATGAGTTTTTAGATACTTGGCCAACATCCTCATACAAAGAAAACATCACAAGGGGAAGAGCCAGAAGCTCTATGGGAAGAAGAAAGATAAGCAAAAAAAAAAAAAAAAAAAATCTCAAAACTGTCTTATTTATTCTCATTTCCAGATTGGCTCTAAACACTTAAGGAAAACATTGGATATCAGTTTTAGAAACTATTATAGAATGAAAATCAGGTGATTATTAAAAAAAATTGTTAACGAAGCCCCACAGCAAACTCACCAAAGGCATTTCTGATGGGGTCAATGGCATGAACTTTTGAGAATCTTTTATGCTTTTCTATATATTTCCTAGTGGATGAAAACACCAGGAAGCAAAGGGCCGAAAGTGATCTCTTTTCAGACATGAGGTGTCATTCATTTGTTCAATTCATTATTGAACATCTTTCACAATGAGTTAAACAAACATCTCTTCCTAGGAAAACAAGAACGCAGAAACAGTCCCCAGCACTCAGAGAGTTCACTGCCTAATGACAATTGTATACTCTAGTAAAGGCAGGTTGCTTATACAAACCTAGACCAAGACCTTGAAAATGTACATTATTTGTATTACTAGTCCCCATGGCTTACAACTCACAGTGAGCCTGGCTGAGCCTCTGAAAACTAAGACTAAAGGTTTAGCTAAACTACTGGGGGGGGGGGGGGGGGGGC
Source organism: Tragelaphus eurycerus (assembly GCA_935064755.1). Lineage (NCBI taxonomy): Eukaryota > Metazoa > Chordata > Mammalia > Artiodactyla > Bovidae > Tragelaphus > Tragelaphus eurycerus. Next base: position 13,440,339 of record CAKXYN010000003.1, read on the forward strand.
GTGGAATGAGCCAGGTATAAACATGTCTGCCTGCCATGAAATTATTTTAACATACTTTTGAGGGTTCACTTCATTCATGGAAAGGGGAAAAAATTTGAATTTAGGGGAAAAAATATTTGGTCAAATGAAGTTGACCAGAAAAGTCTCATGTAGGAGCTGGTCTTAGTTAGCCTAAATTCCAAACTACCTTCATTTCTAGGTTGGAATTCAAGTTGCAATACCCTTGACGCCAACTGATTTTGCAGGACCTTAGGAAAGCTTACACTCCCTCTGCTACTTACATTACACCTCCTTGCTCAAGTTTCAACCACACAGCTAGAGTAAATGATGCTGCCAGCCTGGGAGCAGGAGGAGAGGCAAAGCAACTCTGGTGATTTCCAAAAATGAAACTTGCAGAATGGTTATGGGGGTTGGGACTCAGGTCACGCTGGTCTTTAATGATGCAACCCCTGAGGCCTGCTGAGAAGAGGTTGGTGTAGGTGGGGGACGATGATCGGTAAGGGCAATCCTGAACACAGAGCCTCTGAGGACAGACCCGAAGGCCCTCGGGTGTGGCAGAGCTCTGACAGAAAGTGCTTTGGGCTGGGATTCCGCACGTCGCTTGGGCTGGCACCACCGAAACCTTCTTGAAAGCTGCCACGTTCTCCAGCCTTGGGAACAGGCCCTGAGAGTCAGCCCATGAGATGGAAGCAAAGTAGGCAAAGAGCCACGTTTCAGGGACCGGAAATAAGAGGCCGAAGCCCAGAGAAAGAGCCAGGCAATTCATGTTGACTCAAAAGCATTCTCCTCTGATTCAAGCGTTCCTAAATAAGTCCGAAGGCCGAGGGCACTGGCCAGCAGCACTTTATTGCAGGGTGCTTTAAGTAACATTGAGATAAATCCATTTTCGGGAAACTGCAGACGTGGTTTCACACGGGGGTAACACCGGAGGCTTCCGTGGTGATGGCGAAGACATGAGTAGCAGCTGGTGTCTGGGAATCAAAAGTAGAATGTCAAGAAAAATCTGCTGTGTCTTTAAAACTTTAGGTGCAGTCTAAGCATGAGGATTCTGAGTCCCTAAGAAACATTATTAAACTTCTCAAAAACGTCCTTTAGTACACTGTTTATAGCAAAACACTCATTGGTACCTATCTTCATTGGGCGAATCAAGCACTGGAAGAAGTCCACAGGACAGCCAGTTTGATACACACATATGCACGTATATTTTATTAATATATTTCCCCACACAGCAATTTCGGATTGCTACTCCACCTCAGGGAATTAGCAGCATCCACTCTCCTTCACAAGATAAAGAAGTGTATAGATTTCCTTTACACACACACGGGATGCAGTTAACGCAGAGCCAACCTGCAGATGTCCCGAATAAAGCTGGCAAAGCACTTTGGGCCTTCCCCCTTCATCCCAGCATGTGCGGCAACTTTAAGCTCACGGTAAAGCTGATTAGAAACCCAACACCATCTGTCCGTCCTATGCCTTAGTATTTAGCAAACGTTTGTGTGCTTCCTCATATGACTATTTGTAGGTTACATATGGACCCCTAATACTGTGTTAGAAATTGTATTGATAAATAAGCTGAGTTACCATTTCTTTATTGCATTTCAACCAGGCCCCTTAGTGTGACAAATGGCTCTTCCCAGGACCGCTGTCCCTGGTTGCCTGGCAACACTACGGTAACCCCCAGAAAGTCTCAGCAAATAGGCCACAGCAGAAGGACGACTGCAAGGAAGACTTGGGTGCCCAAGTCAGGGATTCTGCACAGCAAACGCTTGGTTACCTGAAACTCAGAGCGCAGTCAGCTGGCTGGCCCGCCTGGAACTGAACTCCCCAAGACTTCAGCAAGTGCCTCAAGCAGTGGGAGGGACAAGGATGCAGCCAGGCATGCATAATTTTAAAGTAGCAGTGTACCTTATCCTTTAATCCCTTTTTTGCCCCTCCTCTTTCCCCCACTTTTATGCACCTCAATCCTTTTAGCCATGTCATCAAAATGATCTGCCACTATCAGACAGTAACATAAGAATTCCTAGTGCTCTTTTTTCTGAGTGACAAATGTACTGATGCTCTAAAAGCTTGTTGCCTTCATAAAGTTTCTGTTGCCCACTCAATGGTCACCGTGATCTTCACTCCAGAACACCCTCTTCTAAATGTATGAACAGCATCTGATGTGATTTCTAAATAGTGCATTTGAAGGGTCAGAAATTTTAATTAAACTACAGAAGCAATAGGAAAGCTGACTTTTTAGCGGCTTGATTAGATATGAATATGTGTGTATTTATGAATTCATGGTTGATGTCAATTCTATGTAGTTTTATTATATCCAAAACTCTCTTCAACCATCTGAGGTATCTCATCCTAAATGAGAGATAGCCTAAAGCAACTACTACCCCTCCATTGTCTTAAAAATGGAAAGCTCATTTGGGAAACAACTAGCCAATCGCACTTTTATTTCCTATAAGCTATCATATTTAGAGAAATGTGAAAGAAATGGTTGTATAGCATTCCTTGTTAGTAAGACAGCAAGAGACAAATTCAAAGTACCATCTCTTAAATTTCCCTTCCAAGAGACTTAAACACAACTCATTTAAATATCAGCTTTACCAATCAGAACTAGGTGCTTCTAGAGGAAATCTTTACCTTTTGTCAAATTATCCTATTCTCTATCTTGTTGATTAGTATAATCTTTCAAGGGCAATTTTTTTGAATCAAAAAACAAATGTTAATATAAAATCCGCTAACATGTAAGAACTTCTGAAAACCTGGGAAAATGTTTGGAAATAAAGGACACAGTGATGTAGACAAATGGATTATTCACACCTCTACAAAACATTCAACCAATGTTTGTCTTAGAACATGTTATTCAATGGCTAGTTTCTCTTTATGCCTTATGAATCCAAGGATTAACTAATTTTTAATTGTGGCACTTCAGGGTGCATTTTTTTGGTCACTGTTCAGGGGATGAGAAATCATCTACCACATAACAACTGATGTTTTGTAGTAGGAAGTCATGACTCAATTTAGATGATCTAAGATTAGTGACTCTGCTCCACATTCAGAAACTCTGTCTGTGATTTGCAAAGACAGACAGTGGGTTGACATATCCCTCAACTTCTGCAATTCAGTACAATCAATCTGAAGACACATCTGGTAACTGATTTGGGCACCAGCAGTCTTACCACCAGTAGATGGGACTTAGAGATACAGGAAAAAAGCAAAACCAAGAGTGGCAGAAGGAAAGTTTAAATACAGAGAACTATGTGCTATTATTTTCTCATATTTTGGTGGATTCACTGGGTAGTTCTGCTCTGAACTAGAGTGGCTGAGGCTAGACACTCTGATTTGGCCTTACTGTCATCTAGCAGTTGGTTTGACACTCGTGAGAGTCTAACCTAAGCTCATTCTGATAGTAGCCAGAAAATGCCCAGCAACATAAGCTGAGAGACCCTAATGTACAAGTACTATTCAGGCACTTGCTTGTATCACATTTGTTAATGTTCTACTGACAGAAGTCACATGACCAAGCCCAGATTCAAGGGCTATGAAACTGACTCCACTCTTCAAAGAACAGTCACATTGCAAAGGGGCACACATAACATTGGAAAGAACTTGAGACGATTTTGTAATCTACCACAGAGAGTTGAGGGCAATTTCTTTTTCTAATGGTCAAGACATCTTAGAATCAGCATTTCCTTCTTTTGAAAAAGTTCAAAAAATGATGTTTTAGTTAGTCAACTATTAGTAAGTTCATATTTATTATTATGGAAAAGTTCACTATTATAGTTTATTATAAATTTGGTTTTTCAAGCCCTTGAGGCTTAGGTCTTGAAGATGGGCAAAATCAGGTGGTATCCTTGCTGGTTTTTAGCATTCATGGATTTTCTATTAAAATTAACTAACATGGCATAACTCATCTAGAAAAAGAAAAATGGTGGATGTGTAAGTAATATTAGATATGAAAACAGAGGATCCAATGTAATTACAAAATAAGAAAATGTTGTAGACAATTTTATGAGAATTAAACTTGAGTTCTTAGGAAAATTGAATAAGTTCCTTAAAATATTTCCAACTTAGACTGAGTCAAGAAGAAACAGTTGGAAACAATACATTCCATCAACTGCAGAACAGACAGATTATGGTATGTATTCACACACTGGAAGGTGAAAGCAGAATGAAAGAAAAGTGAACTACTGCTACAAGAAACAACACGGAAAATCTCACAGACCTGATCATGAGTGAAACAAGGTAAACACCCCAAGAACATACTAGAATGATTCCATTCATATGAAGTCAAAGAGAGTCAAAGCTAATCTGTGGTGAAAGAAGTCAACATAATGCTCTCTTTAAAACAGAGGAAGAAATGGGAAAGGATTCAAGGAAGCCAGCAGGAGGGCTGGAAATGTCTTCGTCTTAATACAGGTGGTGGTTATACAGATGGGTACAGTTTTTGAAGTTCATCAAGTATTACAGTTAAGATTTGTGCTCTTTGTGCAAATTATGTTTCAATAAAAAAGAATAAAGTTTTGCTTTTATTTTTTAACATGAATAGTTCTATTACAGTCTATAGTTAAATTTCTCCCCATAAGGAAAACAGTAGGCTCAGACAGTTGTGTAAATCAGTTATGCCACACATATGGGAAACTATAACTCCAGTTTTTACAAACATTCTTACCATTGGAATAAGAGTATTTCCCAATTTATTGTATGAGGTAGCTATAACCAAAAGAGAATGTGTGTGAGACAAACAGAAGGTGGGGAGTGAGAGAAGGAGGGAGATTATAAAACAGACAGGAGAATATGAGAAAGAAAAATTAAAGACCAGTCACACTCATATACATAATACAAAAAAATTTGAATAAAGCATAAGCAAACTGAATTCAGAAATATTTAAAAAGAATAAATCTCCTAAAAAAGTTGGGTTTATTCCAGAATTTTAAAATTGGTTTGAATGTTAAAATATATATTAATTCACCATTAAAATAGTTTAAAAATTCATGTTATTTATTGAGGACCAAAATCCTTTATGAATTTATTTCTTTAGGACCAAAATTCTTCATAAACTAAAGAAGAAAACTTCTATAACTTGACAGTTCATATACAAAAACATCATAAATAACAAGTATGATAATTCGCACTTTGGTTAAGATCAGTAGAGAAGGAACACCTACTTACCACTGCTGCTAGTCAACATTCAACTAGCCAATGCATTAAAATAGGTAAAATATAAAACTAAAGGATAAACACTGAAAATGATTATCAAATGTCATATATTTCACTAGATAACAAAACCTAATGACAAATTTTGACCAAGATTCTGGAGAGAAGATTAATGCTATTCATCAATTTTGGAACTCTTCTCTCTAGGCACATACTACTTTTAACTCCTTGGAAATGGTCACCTGACTGACTTGCTTTTGCTAAGAAATATGAGCCACTGCCAGGAGGAAGCTATAAGGACCAGTAAGCAACTTCCTGTGCTCTCTCCCTCCCACTTGGCCACATCCAGATAGTGGCTGCTCTGTCAACCTCTTGCCCTGGATGGAAAGACACAGATCAGAGTTTGCTTGCCAGACACAAAGCATGTGTGAAAAATAAACCTTTATTGTTTAAAGGAATTTTTTTGAAATTTTAGAGTTGTTACTGTTGCTAAGTCACGTCAGTTGTGTCCGACTCTGTGTGACCCCATAGACAGAAGCCCACCAGGCTCCTCTGTCCCTGGGATTCTCCAGGCAAGAACACTGGAGTAGGTTGCCATTTCCTTCTCCAATATCTTCTACATGATAATTTAGTTTAATTCAAGTGATGCAAAATCAATAAGCAAAAATCAATTGCACTTCTCTATACCAGTTAGAGAATGAAATAAACAAGTTAAAAAATATAACTATAAGATGCTATCCATATTGTAAGGTACTTGGGAACAAATTTTAAAAATGCATTACTGCTATGAAAGAATCAAGTTTATTGGTAACTTTTAAGAAACTGAAAATAGAGATATTATGTTTTTGGATTCAAAGACTAACACAAGGATGAAGTTTTCATATAGTCATCTATTAATCCAATGCAATTCCTATGAAAATCACAACAGAGTTATTCATGGAACTTGACAAGTTTATTTCAAAGCATATTAAAAAAGAGCAAACAATTGACAGTATTCAAGGCACTACAGACATAGAAGGTGAGGGAGGGACTTTGCTAACAGACACCAAGATGTATTTAGGGCCACGTAAATTAGGAGTGTGCAACATTAGTGCAGAGATTGGTGGGGGGTTGGGGGAATCCAAGAGAAACATCAAAAATCACAGGAAATAATTCACACATATGTACGATTGAGCGACTTCACTTTCGCTTTTCACTTTTATGCATTGGAGAAGGAAATGGCAACCCATTCCAGTGTTCTTGCCTGGAGAATCCCAGGGACGGGGGAGCCTGGTGAGCTGCCGTCTATGGGGTTGTACAGAGTCAGACACAACTGACGCGACTTAGCAGCAGCAGCAGAGACACATGTATACACTTATTTTGTCCCTGTATATCACTAAAAGGGCTTCTTTGGCGGCTCAGATAGTAAAGAATCTACCTGCACTGCAGGAGACTCAGGTTCAATCCCTGGGTCAGGAAGATCCCCTGGAGAAGGGAATGGCCACCCAATCCAGTATTTTTGCCTGGAGAGCTCCACAGATGGAGCCTGGTGGGTTATAGTCTATGGGCTCGCAGAGTCAGGCATGACTGAGTGACTAACACATCACTAAGAAAAGGATGAACTAGTTAGTAAATTTTGCAAGGATAATTAATTCCCTGAATTGGAAAATACTGATAAAATGAGACTGGATCCCTGCTTCTCACTATATACAAAAGTTACTTCCAGATAGATTGAGACTTAAATGTTAAGGAGCAAAACTTGAAAATCATTTGAAATTAAAGAAGATGCTTTAACCACCTTAAGATGGGAACATATTTCTTCAGCTGGACACAAGTACAAAACATAAAAGATAAATAAATGGGATTACATTAAAATCAAGAACTTCTGTTCATCAAACGTCCCCACAAAGTGAAAACCTAAGCCACAACACGAGAGACATGTCACACAAATAAGGGAAAAAGAATTAATACACAGAATGCTTAAGTGATTTCTGTGAATCCAGAGACAACTATTCCATTTCTTTGTAGAAAAAAAGACAGATGATATAAACAAGGATTTCACAGAATGGTAAACATGAGGGACCAATAAACTCACAGAAAGTGTTGGACTGCATCAGTATTAGGGAAAAGCAAATTAAAATCACAATGAGACTCTATTTTACACATGCTAGATCACACAAATTTAAATTAGGACAATGCTAATTGTAATGGAGGACACGTATCAAAAGGAACTCTAAATATTTAAAATTGATGCATATTTTTAAAAGTTGAAACTATGTATATCCTAGGAAGCAGCATATTCACACTTATATACATTCATTAGAAAGCCTCAGCATTATTCTTTGTATTCACAGTAGATATTTCTGGTAATGCCTGAAAACTGGAAACCATTCAATGTTATAAAATAATGTTTATAAAATGTTTACTAAAAAATCAATACGTCATTGACATTTTCCTATGACAACAAATTCTATTTGTTGATCTTTTCCATATTTATTCTGCCTTTTTGTTTCCCATGCTTCGTGATTTTCTGTGATACAAGTTGACTGTTGACACACTTATCTGACTGACTGTCCAACCACAGGTTACAATGGGCAAGCCCAATGCATTGAGCATAATATTCTAACTCTGGCTTTTTTATCTTTTCAACAGTTCATGGTAGATGAGAACTCCTAGCATCTGTCATTGTTTATTTTTTCAATTGCATCCTTGCCCTTTTTCATATTTGAAAATTCAGATGGCTAGTTCTTAGATAATTAAGATTATTTAAAGTCATAATAGTCATCACAGTAGGTGCCATATGTGAATGTCTCATATATAGCAGGGACTATGCACATGATTTATACACAATTGTGCATTTATACATACACACACACACACAGCCGTCATATCTTTACTATAACTCTAGGAGGTAAATGTTCTTACTTCATTTCACAATTGTGGAAATTGAAGTGTGCAAGGGCTCATGCTGTTTGTTTTTGCCTCTTGAAAAATTAACGTGTCCAACAGGAGAAGCATTCAAACAACGTTGGTTTTCTTTTTATTTCATGTTCTTTATTTTTATCATATTTTTCCTTCCATAATTGAAAACACTAGCTATTACATAAGGACTGAATTAGTTTTGTCAATATAGAAACAATTTGTGCTTTCAAATTATAAAGAGTAAATGTCAAATATGAATCTATAAGTGCAATGTTTTTGACCTGTGTGTCCTACTTAATGTATAAGTTCCATTCAGTCGCTCAGTCGTGTCCCACTCTTTGTGACCCCATGGATTGCAGCATGCCTGTCCATCACCAACTCCTGGAGTTTACCCAAACTCATGTCCATCAAGTTGGTGATGCCATCCAACCATCTCATCCTCTGTCGTCCCCTTCTCCTCCCGCCTTCAATCTTTCCCAGTATCAGGGTCTTTTCTAATGAGTCAGTTCTTTGCATCAGGTGGCCAAAGTATTGGAGCTTCCGTCTCAGCATCAGTCCTTCCACTTGGTGTGTAAAGGTGGCACCAGTGCCGAGTGTGATGAGGACACGGGGGTGTCAACCATAGCCTGTGGCCTTGGCTGTGGTCCTGTCAACCTGAAGGACTAAACCAAGATTATAAATCAAATAGGGTGGTAGGCCAGGCTAGGGTGTGGCTGGCAAACTTAAAATTCAGAAAATGTACACGTAAGGAAGGTATGCAGTAGAGAGGCCAAGAGACCAAGAGAGATGTTGCAAGTAAATAACTGAGTTGGACCATAATTCCAAAAGGTACGTGCATCCCAATGCTTATTGCAGCACCATTTACAACAGCCAGGACATAGAAGCAACCTAAACAATGGAATATCACTCAGCCAGAAAAAGGAACAAAATTGTGAAATTTGCGAAGATGTGGATGGACCTAGAAACTCACACAAAGTAAGTCACAAAAAAAAAACAAATATTGTATATTAATACACATATATGAAATCTAGCAAATGGCAGGGATGGTCTTATTTGCAAAGCAAAAATAGAGACACAGACATCAGATCAGATCAGATCAGATCAGTCACTCAGTCGTGTCTGACTCTTTGCGACCCCATGAACTGCAGCACGCCAGGCCTCCCTATCCATCACCAGCTCTCGGAGGTCACCCAGACTCACATTCATCGAGTCAGTGATGCCATCCAGCCATCTCATCCTCTGTCGTCCCCTTCTCCTCCTGCCCTCAATCCTTCCCAGCATCAGAGTCTTCTCCAATGAGTCAACTCTTCGCATGAGGTGGCCAAAATACTGGAGTTTCAGCTTTAGCATCATTCCTTCCAAAGAAATCCCAGGGCTGATCTCCTTCAGAATGGACCGGTTGGATCTCCTTGCACAGACATAGAGAACAAATGTATGGACACCAAGGGGAGAAAGGTGGGGTGAAATGGGAAATTGGGATTGACATATATTAATATATACTATTGATACTATGTATAAAATAGATAACTAATGAGAACCTACTGAACAGCACAGGGAACTCTACTCAATGCTCTGTGGTGACCCAAATGGGAAGGAAATCCAAAAAAAAAAGAGGAGATACGTTATACACATAGCTGATTCACTTTGTTGTACAGTAGAAACTAATACAACATTGTAAAGCAACTATACTGCAATAAAAAATGTTTAAAAAGTAAATGACCTAGCTGGTAAGTTGGTACAATAAGATGGATAGAGAGGACCATGGCTGCAATTATTAGCAGACTGCTCCTGAAACAGAGAACAGGTTGGGTCAAAAGCCAATCTGGAATTAGACATGGCCAGGCTCAAGTGGACCCAATCAGATGGATATGCCCTGATATATGTTTGAAGCACATTTAACAAGGAGAAGAAAAACTGACTTTTTTCCTATCCTCCACCCTATACATTTTCTCTCTTTTAAAATCACACAAGTAATACATGAACATTGTTAAAAAAAAATTTTAAGCAATATGGAGAGACAAAATTGAAGACTTCATCTGCATCCCACCATCAACTCTTCATTATGCCTCTACTGTTAAAATTTGGACCATTTTCTACAAGCATGAAGTATGTATACTCTATACCAATCAGATTCAACATTGTGAAAAAGTTCAGCAAAATGCTTCCTATTCTTGAAAATTCCCACCTACTTTCTGTTTCAGTTTGCAGAACCAATACAGTCCCTTGTAATGCTTAAAATTCAGAGTCAATTAAATCGCCTTTTTTTCTCAAACAGGACTAAATCACATATTAATTCTAGGATAATGCAAGTAATCCATAAAAGGGAACCCTCCTTCCTTGGAGTAAGTTAGATTTCACCCAGGGGCTCAATGAAAGTTGACTTATTGGAATGGTTTGATCTTCAGGACCAGACCTAGAATCCTCATAGTGGAATATTTGCTTCCTAGAGAATGATAGACTGTCAGAGCCTCTCAGTGTCAAGAATAAATCAAGTCATGAGGAGATAAGTCACGTGACAGCACTACCCGTCCAAGTAGCCAGAGACCTGCCCTGAGGAATGTGAGCCCTGGACTTGGTAGACCACGGTGGAAGATGTTTCATAATCAGAATAAGCAGTCACTGAGAAGATGAGCAAAGAACCACGCCTTGCTGGTGATGCCAGCCCTATCCCCACAAGATGTGGAGAACCTGTGGTGGGACACAGTATATCTTAGGAAGATTAAAAAAAAAGATTAAATGAATGGACCACACATCCATCATCACCTGAAGCATTGGGACAGGTGGGACCAGTTAGTGGGTAAGGATGCAAGTGGCAGAGACAGCCTGGGTTGAAACCCTGGCTCCACCACCTGTATTCACTGTGTGTTCTTGGACAGGTTACTTAAGCTCTTTTGGCTTCAACTTCCTTAACTGTTACATGTCTTCTACCTCCTACCATTGTTGGAAAATTAAACATAGAGAATAAGTGAAAGCTGAAGTCACTCAGTTGTGTCCCACTCTTTGCAACTCCTTGGACTATATAGTCCATGTAATTCTCCAGGCCAGAATACTGGAACGGGTTGTCATTCCCTTCTCTAGGGGACCTTCCCAACCCAGGGATCGAACCCAGGTCTCCACAATGCAGGTGGATTCTTTACCAGCTGAGCCATAAGGCAAGCCCTAAATGTAGAAACAATAGACTGGGTTTTCACTATTAGCTCTCCTTATATTTTTTTTTTCAATTTATACCTACTGAGTTCTTCTGTAATTGTACATCCAAAGACAGAGAAAAAGCACATTTTTAGAAAATACTACCATAATTTTTCCCGTCATTAGTTTATCACTTTTTTTAGATTATCTTTTGATCTTTTATTAACAAACCTACAAATTGCACAGAGAAAATACTAGTCCTAAAATAAAAGTGAACAAATGAGAATCCAGGCTTAAGTCATTTGATGGGCAAATGGCAAACCCAGACTATCTGGATTAGACCCAGTAACCATCATGTTTTATTTTATTTTATTTTTTTTTACAAAGTTTGAACTCAAAGGTTTTGTGAAAGGCTGGGGTATTCAACTGTGCCTTGAGAGTTGACAGTTTTATAGACAGAGGAGAACACAATGAGCCTTTTAAGTGACAGGAACAGCATAAGTGAGGACATCTAGTTTAGAATAAGATTGTCCTACATTTATGAGACACGTATTTCCTGTAGAAATGTATAAATACAATTCAGAGCTCTAAAGTAGATTGTATCGGATTTCCAGATTTCTCTGAGAACGTTCAAAGCATTAACAAGGGTATTATAAATAACTTTGGGAGCCTTGGTTTTTTTATTCTGTATCTAGGTCCTAGCTGTTCTCAATCTATTGCCTTGATCAAAATTGTTGAACACATGTTCTTATACTTCTTAAATTATGCAAACCCTCAGATGGCCCAGGAATCACATTTGTTTAAGGCATAAAAGCTTGGTGTGGGTATTTCAGGTTGCACCAAGACATGCGGGGAACTTGATACCACTGATAGCGTGTGGCAGGCCATCTAACTGCTGTCCATTCTTTCTCCTCAGGCTGGGCAAGGGCCCAGACTGAGCCTGGCAGGTGAATATAAGAGTGACTTTCAAGAGCTGAGTCTGGCAGGGATGTAACAGCTGCCAGGCAGTACGGGACAGGTAGCAGCAGGCCGTTTAATGGCTGGTGAACAGGACAAATGGGTGGGTGTGGGTCTGAAAAAGAAAATGACACAACGTGGGGGAAGGACGGCAGGCAAGCAGAGCACAGAATGGAGCCCCAGCCAGCAGGCGATCAGCAATAATTAAGGCTCAAGTTTCTGCAAAGCGCCACACTCCTCAGGATGATGTGGGCCCCCCTTTTACCATGTGGGAAAGCCCTAGATTGCCTGAAACCCATGGGTGTGGAGTTTCAATATGCTTTTGAGAAAGTGTCTTTGTTTTGAGAGAGGAAACACGAAGACACAGCAGGATTCAGGGCACAGTTTACTAAGGAAAGAGGGTGGTATATGTGGTCTTAGAAACTCAACCCAGCTGAACAACCCCTAAAACATTCCCAAGAGTGTGGGGGGTGGGGGTGGGGGTGGGGGAAATGTGCACTACATTTAGAGTGAAATGGAGGATGTAAAAGTTATGATGATGGGAAGAAAAACCATTTTGCTTAGGAGAAAAAGCCAACAGTATATGGTTGAAGGCTATTTTATCTTAATTTAGGGGAAATAAAAGGGAATCTACTGGATCAGTAAACTTTTCTAAAAGGTCTCTGTAACTCTTCATGTAATTTACTTATGTGGTTTATTAATATAATGCTTAGAAGCCAAAGACTTTAAAGAGGAGAAGAGCAAGAGTTTGAAAAATGAAGAGGATAAAATTTGAGCAAAATACATTTGCAAAGCAGTGTCTAAAACATATCCAAACACCATCATTATCAGTAAAACTAAAACAGGTAGTTTGAGAAACAAGACATTTTACTGAAATGGAAATCGCCTTTGAGGGAGGCAATGTGAGACTCAAGTCTGATGGGACTCAATATTGTTAGTGTTTAAACCTAAACCCAGATCTCCTGATGACCAGACCAGCACGATTTCTACCTCATTCTATACCCATGAACATATCTGATTACATTTTATTTGTCATATATGTAAAATATATACTTTCACACATATGCAAAATCAAGTGGTCCATGAAGAATGGAATTAAGGAGCATTAGTATGTGAGCAATCTGTAATAGTAACAATACTAACAATACTACAAATGCTAACTGAATTTACATTGTGTTCATCATCATGTTGTAAAATACTATCTCATCTAACCTACAAAATGCTCTAGCAACAATGAATACTATTTGAGATATCAGGATGCTGAGATATGGAATCTAACTAATTTATTACAGATGAACAATATTTAGAAAGAAATATGAGACTCAAATATACCTCCATTTAAGCTTTTACCAAATGCCACATTGTCATTTAAAGCAATGATATCACAACACTTTAGTATTAAACTTCTTTTTATATTTGTTAAATGTATCCTTAAGGCAATTTGGCAATCACTGGTGCCTCAGTGGTTAAAAAAAAAATATTCACCTGCAGTTTAGGAGACCAGGAAGCATGAGTTTGATCCCTGGGTCAGGAAGACTGCCTGGAAAAGGAAATGGCAGCACACTCCAGTATTCTTGCCTGGGAAATCTCATGGACAGAGAAGCCTGGCAGGCAACAGTTCATAGGGTTACAAGAGTTGAACATGACTTAGGGACTAAACCACCACCACAAAAGCAATTTAAGTGATACTGAACATCTTCAGTCTATCAGGCACTGTGCTACACTAACTGATATACAGATATCAATTTTAAGAAAATTCTTGAAATTAAGAATTGGCCTTTTGCTTTTAAAAAAAATTAAAGATCTTATTTTAGTTGACAATATAAAGTCCTTAGTTTGAGATTGACAGAAGCAGCCCCTTTTGGCAATAGTATGTTCAAATGCCATCAATTCCATTGTTCTAGAACCATGTTAACAAAGCACATTCAGAAGGATCGTCAGAGAAAAATCCTTGAAGATGGGGGCGGAAATGAGAAGTAAAGCATAGTTTTTAATAAGTACTTGATAAGATTGAAGTTACTGGCAGTAAGGGAGTCACTTCATGTAGGAACAAATAAGTCAACTACAATTTTAACCTAAAGTACCACTACAGGAGTATTAAAATTCCTTCTACTTGGGTAAATATCTCTATTTAAATTGCAACTTGCAATGAGAATGTAATAGAGAGTAACCTAACTTGACAAGACTCTGACCACAAATAAGGGGCTCTTTGTCAGGCAGCTACAGAACTGGCCAACAGAATTGAAATAGAACTAGAATATAATCTGCAAATGATCCATCAAAAGCAAGGTAGAATTCTAGAGAAATGAGTTATGTGGGCAAATGCCCAACAAGACATTTACTACTGGGGGAAAGACAGTGGACTACAGGAGAGTCACTTGAAGACTGACTCTGAAACTAGCTCCTCAGCAGCTCAGAGAGGAGGGACACCATGCATGTTTACATCTTCTCCAATTACACACCTAGTAATTAATGATCCGTTAAATGAGTAAACAAACAAGCCAAATCTATAATGCAGCTCATAGGTGGGCAGTCAACCATTATGCTGGACAGCCACACTCCACGCTGCAGCTTCAGATTCTGGAAGAACATACAACAACCAGTACTATAATGAAACTCAGTAGCCTTGGGAGCTCCTGAAAATGCCAATGTAAGGGACATGGGATGTAGAAGACTGGCAAGCAGAAGGAAAGAGAGAAACCAAAACAGTCAAGAGGAAAACACATAAGATGAATTTGAAACAGGCTCAGAAATTCAAAATGAACTTTTTAAAAAGTCAACATTGTATGATATCTTTGTTAACATGTAAGCTTAGATCATTCTTGTCAGGACAGAATCTTGAAAAATAAAGCCTATGGCATTTGCCTCTGGGAGTGGAGAGATGATACACAAGCAGCACCTTCTCTGTAGTTGGTCCTTCATGGCCTCAGTGAGTTTGGACACTCCTGTCTTAAGCCTATGCTCTTATATTATCTTTAAACCCATCTTTTCAATTATCTTGGAAAAAAAAAAAAGTAAAGGAAAGCCGACATCTCAACAGAAATAATGGAAGCTAGATGACAACTCAATGTCATCTTTGAAGGAATACAAATGACAATGTAGAATTCTATAACCATCAAAACTAATCTTCAGATCAAGGATGAAATCAGCGTATTCCCTAATGAACAAAAATTGAGATAATTTTTTTCCAGTAAATCTTCACTTAAAGGAGAATTAAAGAAATCCTTTGGGAAATGAACTTGGGAAGTGGGGGTGGGTAAGAAACACAAAATAGAATGTAAAGAAACATAACATCATGTGTATGTGTAAATATAAATATTTACATACCTAGTGTATAAAACAGAAGTAATATTTTATTACATTTAAATTGAATAAAGTTAATTTAATGACAAAAATAAAACAAAAATTTGCCTGGAATAAATGAAGTTTCAAAGTTTATCACTGTCTAACTGAAAAATATTAATTTATATTTAACTGTGAAATCAAGGATTCATATTATCATTTGTTGTGTGACTACAAAAAGAATAGAAAAAAGCATAACTATCAGCTAGTAGAGAGAAAAATGGAATAATGAAAAAATTTAAAACAATTAACCCAAAGAGGGCAAGACAGAAAAAAAGGAACATAAAACAAATAGGGAAATATAAAACAAACTGCAAGAAGTATCTGTAAGTACATAAACATTTAACAGATTATATAATGATATGAAAAGACTATGATTATAAGCTTATATGCTGCTTACAGGATATTTTGGTAAGAGGATAAAAGGATGGACAAAGAAACACCAGCAAACACTGACTAAAAGAATTTATGGTAGTTATAATAAAATTTCAGAAAACGTACACTTTAAGAAGCATTTTTAGGAATAAAGACGTACATATATGATACTAAAAAGGTCAATTAACAAGAACACAATAAATCACAAATGTACACATTTGTAGTTCAATTTCCAACTCTGTGTGTGTGTGTGTATATATATATATATATATATGACAGAATTAAATGGCGGAAATAGGTAAGTGCATAATCATAAACAAAGGACTTTACCCCACCTGTCTTAGTAATTAATAAATAGATCAATAACAATTAAAAAGACATTTTTTAACAAAATGAATAAACTTGACCTCTTCAACATTTAGAGAACAGTGTGGTCAATCATGTTAAATATTTTCCAATACACATAGAATATTTACCAAAGTTTCTCATGTGTTTGGCCATGAAGCAATTCTCAAGTTTCTATAAATTCAAGTAAATTCATATTCAACAGACTACAGTAAAATTAAGATATAAATCAACAAAGATATTCAGAAAATCCCTAAGTGTTTTGAAATGAAATAACATGTTTCTATATAATTCATATATAAAAGATCAATCACAACATGGATATTACAAAATACCTTGAGCTTAACAATAATGGCAAGAAAACATAGAAATCTTCTTAAAGGGAAACGAAGAGCCTAAATGCATATATGTTAAGATTGAAAGTCAACTAATTAATCTCAAGCAAAAGAAGAAAATAAATTGAATCCTCACCCCTCAAAGGAAAAATAAATAATCAGTGGGTATAAATCTACACAAAGAATACTACAGAACAGAGAAGAACAGAGAAAAAAAAAACCAAACCATTTCTTGGAAAAGATCAATAAAATTGATAATTAATGGATCAAGAGGAAAATGAAAAAAGCAGAATTTGCCAATATCAAGTAGATAACCTGTCAAAACTGCAGATACCAAAAGGAAAGGAAAGTGACATTATTAATAAATTTATGCCAGTAAATTTGGAAAGTAACCTGAGAGAATTCTTAGAAAAAGAAATTTTATCAAAAAGCTGATATTTTTATTCTTTAGTATAGAATTCTGTAGTTGGAAATATTTCAACAAATAACTTTCCATACACAGATGATTTTACCAGGAAATTCTTCCAAATACTTAAGATATAGTTATTACATAAATTCTTCCAGAGGCTAAAGAAATAACATTTTCCAAATAGTTTTTATGAGGCTAAAAGCTGCAAGAATACAAAAAAAAAAAAAAAAAAAAAATGGAATTCTGCATACCAATATCTGCCCTGATGTGCAGAAAACTGAAAAACTGTTAGCATACATACTATAAAGTACATGCATACACATGCTGTAAAGTACATATGAAGTACAAACATCAAAATCAAGTTGAATTTATTTCTAAAGTGCAAATTTAATTTACAATTCTGATAAGTAATCAATATAATTTGCTACACTAACTTTGTAAAAGAGAAACCCTATGTGATCATAGACACACAAAAAAAATCACTTGATAAAATTTTAATATTCATTCTTAATTTTTTTAAAAGAAAAACTCAGCTAGAAGTAGAAGAGAATTTCTGCATGCATTAAGCATATCAACTCCTCCAGAAAGCACTATCTACTTAATAACATAAACTTTCATTGTTGCCATTTCTATTCATCATTAAACTCAAACTCCAGGCCAGTGCAATAAAGTAAATGAAAGAAAAAAATGGTATAAATATAAGAAACTTAGAAATATCAGTGCTCACAGATATTAATGAGTTGTGGAAAATTCAAAAGAATCTACAAACTATTAAATAAGTTAATTTAGCAAAGTGACTGGATATAAAACATAAAATCAATTATAGTTTATATAACATGAAATTAAAATTCAAAAATTATCATTAGAGTAGCTTAAACAACTTTAATGAAAGACAAGAAGTGCATGAAATTTTATTTTAATAAGTAAAATAAGTCAAATAAATCGAGAGCTATACCACATTCACAAACTGAAAAACTCAACATTACACAGATATCAATTCTCTACAAATTGAAGAACAAATCCAACGCAATCCCTATCAAAATCCTAGCACAGTTAATTATAAATTGATGTAAGTACAAAATTTACATGAAACTGAAAGGACAAAGAATAATCAAGACAATTATGAAAAAGAACAGTTAAAGAAGTAACAAGTTGGAGAAGGCAAAGAACAGAGAACACTACTAGATGCTGCTGCTGCTGCTACTGCTGCTAAGTCGCTTCAGTCATGTCTGACTCTGTGTGACCCCATAGACGACAGCCCACCAGGCTCCCCTGTCCCTGGGATTCTCCAGGCAAGAACTGGAGTGGGTTGCCATTTCCTTCTCCAATGCATGAAAGTGAAAAGTGAAAGTGAAGTTGCTCAGTCGTGTCCAACCCTCAGTGACCCCATGGACTGCAGCCTTCTAGGTTCCTCCACCCAAGGGATTTTCCAGGCAAGAACAGTGGAGTGAGGTGCCACTGTGATTAATTAATCTATGACAACGGAGGCAAGAATATACAATGGAGAAAAAAGTCTCTTCAATAAGTGGTGCTGGGAAAACTGGACAGCTCCATGTAAAAGAGTGAAATGAGAACACTTCGTAACACCATACACAAAAATAAACTAAAAATGGATTAAAGACCTAAATGCAAGACTGCATGCTATAACACTCTTCAAGAAAAATGTAGGCAAAAGACTGTTTGACATAAATTGCAGCAAGATATTTTTTGATCCACCTCCTAGAGTAATGAAAATAAAAACAAAAATAAACAAATGGAATCTACTTAAACTTAAAAGCTTTTGTATAGTAATGGAAAGCATAAACAAAAAGACAACCCTCAGAATGGGAGAAAATATTTGCTATCAAAGTGAAACCAACAAGAGATTAATCTCCAAAATATATGAACAGCTCATGAAACTCAGTATCAAAAAAAAAGAAAGCCAGCCCAATCAAAGTGGGCAGAAGATCTTATTAGACATTTCTCCAATGATAACATATAGATGGCTAAAAAGCATGTCAAAAGATGCTCAACATCACTAATTATTAGAGAAATACATATCAAAACCACATTGAAGTATCATATTACACCAGTCAAAATAGCCAGTAAAAAAAAAAAAAAAATTACAAACAATAAATGCTGAAGAAGGTGTAGAGAAAAGAGTATCCTCCTACATTGTCGGTGGGAATGTAAATTTGTCCAGCCACCATGGATAGCAGCATGTAGGTGCCTTAAAAAACTGAAAATAGAACTACTGTAAGACCCAGCAAACACACTACTAGGCACAAACCCAGAGAAAAATATAAATTCAAAAAGACACATGCACGCCAGTGTTCACTGTTGTGCTGTGTTCAATAGCCAGGACATGGAAGCAACCGAAATGCCCATCAATTGAGGAATGAATAAAGATGTGGTACCTTTACACAACGGAATATCACTCAGCCATAGCAAAACACAATGTCATTTGTAGCAACATGGATGGACTTAGAGACTGTCTGTGTCCTATCACACTGAGTGAATTAGGTCAGAGAAAAACAAATAGGATTATCACTTATATGTGAAATCTTTAAAAAAAATGGTATAAATGAACTTATTTACAAAACAAAAGCAGGAAAATAATAGAAAACAAACTTACAATTACTCATGGGTAAGTAGGGAGTGATAAACTGGGAGATTGTGATTGACATATACAGACAACTTTATATAAAAGAGATAACTAATAAAGACCTTCTGAGTAATTAGGAAGGCTAACAAAGTTTTGAACATTTTAAAAGAATTGTATCATCTGTTCTTAAGCAATTTGTGCTACTTATATTCTATCAGGCTATTTACTGATAAAAATGAGAAACATCTACTGTAAGGTAAACAAGGATAAAGAACTTTTACAATGAACAATGAGCATGCTTATTGAGACTAGTATCTACATCATCACATCAGATCAGATCAGTCGCTCAGTCGTGTCCGACTCTTTGCGACCCCATGAACCGCAGCACGCCAGGCCTCCCTATCCATCACCAGCTCTTGGAGGTCACTCAGACTCACATCACGAGTCAGTGATGCCATCCAGCCATCTCATCCTCTGTCGTCCCCTTCTCCTCCTGCCCTCAATCCCTACACTCTGCCATATTATACAACTTCTCCAAATGTGTATTCACCATTCAAGATGTAGAAGTCTTCTGTTCAGTGTGGAAACAATGCAAAATATACTGCTGCTACTGCTGCTGCTAAGTCACTTCAGTCGTGTCCGACTCTGTGTGACCCCATAGACGGCAGCCCACCAGGCTCCCCCGTCCCTCAGATTCTCCAGGCAAGAACACTAGAGTGGGTTGCCATTTCCCTCTCCAGTGCATGAAAGTGAAAGGAGTGAAAGTGAAGTCACTCAGTCATGTCCCACTCAGCGACCCCATGGACTGCAGCCTACCAGGCTCTTCCATCCATGGGATTTTCCAGGCAAGAGTACTGGAGTGGGGTGCCATTGCCTTCTCCAGATGGCAGCCCTTAGTTCTAGCTAAAAAGCCCAGAACTAAAAAGCCTCTTGGTGACAGTGAAAGAGGAAAGTGAAAGCTCAACATTCAGAAAATGAAAACCATGGCATCTGGTCCCATCACTTCATGGCAAATAGATGGGGAAACAGTGGAAACAGTGTCAGACTTTATTTTTTGGGCTCCAAAATCACGGCTGATGGTGACTGCAGCCATGAAATTAAAAGACGCTTACTCCTTGGAAGGAAAGTTATGACCAACCTAGATAGCATATTCAAAAGCAGAGACATTACTTTGCCAACAAAGGTCCGTGTAGTCAAGGCTATGGTTTTTCCTGTGGTCACGTATGGATGTGAGAGTTGGACTGTGAAGAAGGCTCAGCGCCAAAGAATTGATGCTTTTGAAGTGTGGTGTTGGAGAAGACTCTTGAGAGTCCCTTGGGCTGCAAGGAGATCCAGCCAGTCCATCCTGAAGGAGATGAGCCCTGGGATTTCTTTGGAAGGAATGATACTAAAACCGAAACTCCAGTATTTTGGCCACCTCATGCGAAGAGTTGACTCATTGGAAAAGACTCTGATGCTGGGAGGGATTGGGGGCAGGAGGAGAAGGGGACAGCAGAGGATGAGATAACTGGATGGCATCACTGCCTCAATGGATGTGAATTTGAGGGAACTCCAGGAGTTGGTGATGGACAGGGAGGCCTGGCGTGCTGCAATTCATGGGGTTGCAAAGAGTCGGACACGACTGAGCGACTGAACTGAACTGAAATCCCTTAAGAAGAAATGGCAACCACTCCAGTATTCTTGCCTGGTGAATCCCATGGACAGAGGAGACTGGCAGGCTACAGTCCATAGGGTTCCAAAGAGTTGGACATGACTAAAGCGACTTAGACCCTGATGCTGGGAAAGATTGAAGGCAGGAGGAGAAGGGGATGACAGAGGATGAGATGGTTGGATGGCATCACTGACTTGACGGACATGAGTTTGAGCAAGCTCCAGGAGTTGGTGATGGACAGACAGGCCTGGCGTGCTGCAGTCCATGGGGTCTGGACACATGGACTGAGTAGGACACAACTGAGTGACTGAACTAACAAACTAAAAGGGACTTAGCACACAGCACACAAAGCCCTTAAGGGCCTTCCTGATGGCTCAGCAGTAAAGACTCCACCTGCGACGCAGGAGACATAGGAAATGGCAACCCACTCCAGTATTCTTGCCTGGAGCATTCCATGGACAGAGAAGCCTGGCAGGATACAGTCCATGGAATCACCAAGTCAGACATGACTTAGCAACTGAACAATAACAAAAAGCCTGTAAG
Source organism: Tragelaphus eurycerus (assembly GCA_935064755.1). Taxonomy (NCBI): domain Eukaryota; kingdom Metazoa; phylum Chordata; class Mammalia; order Artiodactyla; family Bovidae; genus Tragelaphus; species Tragelaphus eurycerus. The sequence continues at coordinate 13,462,058 of CAKXYN010000003.1, forward strand.
AGAGTGAAGAATCAGAAGATGTTTACGGGCAGGGACAATGAGAATTGTAAATAGCAGGGTTCCCTGGCAGTCTTTCCAGAATACTTCCCAACCTATGCAACTTTGGACACAGGCTATGGAGGAGTGGAGGTACCTAGGAAAGGAAGGGAAAAAAGCCACAATAGTTTAAATGTCAGAAAACTGAACAGCGGGGTGGGTCCTTTGCTAAGTCAGAACTTTCTAAGATCATTTTACGGAATCTGAGAGCATAATTATATGCCTTGTTCCTGAGGAGAGGTATCACAAAGTGGTGGAGAGCTCCCCAAGAAGGAAAGGCAACAGTGAGTTTAGGCAGGGCAGGACCAGAAACAACCTCATAGATACCACCAGTGCCCTGCAATGGCTGTCTCCCATAAGCCCACAGTATTGCACTGACTGAGGGAAAAGATGATGTCTCCATGACAACACGCATGCATCAAGAGCCAAGGAAGACTCTGAGCACTAGCCTTCTCAGTGGGCCAAACACTTTAGGTCACTGTCTCCTTCCTAGGGACGCTCCACAAAAACTTAGTTGCAATTTTGAAGAAAACTATGAGCTGAATTGAAGTTACCAAAAATACATAAATACATTTGCTATACACCTCAACTACAGAGTTTGAAGGTACTAGAATGAATGTGCTTCCCACATTTCTGCTTGATGGGCTCTCAGACCCTGATTAGGACAAAAATAGGGGAGCTGGGTGGAAACTAGAGAATTAATGTCTCCTGGGCATTTTTAAGTACTAGAACCTTTACTCAGAGAAGGCAATGGCACCCCACTAGAGTACTCTTGCCTGGAAAATCCCATGGACAGAGGAGCCTGATAGGCTGCAGTCCATGGGGTCATGAAGAGTCGGACACGACTGAGTGACTTCACTTTCACTTTCCACTTTTATGCATTGGAGGAGGAAATGGCAACCCACTCCAGTGTTCTTGCCTGGAGAATCCCAAGGACGGGGGAGCCTGGTGGGCTGCCATCTATGGGGTCGCACAGAGTCAAACACGACTGAACAACGCAGCAGCAGCAGCAGCACCTTTACTAAGCACTTTATTTATCCTAGAAATAAAACCACTAGGAGAGAACTTATACTATATTTTTATAAATGAAAAAGTTGAGGCTCACAGAAATAACCTGCCCAAAGTACTCAGGTGGTAACTGAGTTAGAATTCCAATCCAAGTCAGCCTCTCTTTAGAGGCTACAAACCTTGGCTTCATCCCCAGACTTCATCAAATTCATCATGCCTGTCTCACAACCCCCAATCACTGTACAAGTTCACCAAGAATCCAGGCATGCGGTCTCTTATTTTTCATCCCACTTAGTTATGAATCTGCTCCAATCAGCAATAGAATACACCAGGGCACTGAGGTCAGATCCTCCCCCTTCTGCAATCTAAGAAATCCTACTTACTGTTTGTGAGCTTCATTCCTTTCTTTCTCATTCCTTCACTTCTATTAAACCAACAGCAGGAGTTCATGAAAACAATTAATCCCTGTATTGTCATCCTTAACTATCCCAGGCTGGCCTCTCCACCACATAATCCTGCCTACACCTCAGACTCATTTCCTCGAACACCTTAACGATGCTCTAACTTCATTACTCTTTTTCCGGCCTATCCTGCCTGTCCTCACTCAGACGTAGCCCTCTGTTTTCCATGTATAAACTGCTAACTGTTGCTGCAGAAAACACCTGGCTATACGGTTTGCTGGCATCATCACTAGTTCAGTGGCACTCTCGAACACTGTCCGCTAATTTGGGAATGACAGTTTCCACCCAGCTCCCCTTACTCTTGTGCTAATCAGGGTCTGAAAGCCCATCAAGCAGAAATACAGGAAGTGCATTCTAGTACCCTCAAACTCTGTAGTTGAGATGTGTAAGAAATGTATTTATTTTTCTTAACTTCAGTTCAGCTCATATTGTTTACATTCATCTTGCATTCCCCTCCCCATGATAACAATCCACACTCACTCAGATCAGTCACTCACTCGTGTCCCACTCTTTGCGACCCCATGAACCGCAGCACGCCAGGCCTCCCTGTCCATCACCAACTCCCGGAGGTCACCCAGACTCATATTCATCGAGTCAGTGATGCTATCCAGCCATCTCATCCTCTGGCGTCCCCTTCTCCTCCTGCCCCCAATCCCTCCCAGCATCAGGGTCTTCTCCAATGAGTCAACTCTTCGCATGAGGTGGCCAAAATACTGGAGTTTCAGCTTTAGCATCATTCCTTCCAAAGAAATCCCAGGGTTGATCTCCTTCAGAATGGACTGGTTGGATCTCCTTGCAGTCCAAGGGACTCTCAAGAGTCTTCTCCAACACCACAGTTCAAAAGCATCAATTCCTTGGCGCTCAGCCTTCTTCACAGTCCAGCTCTCACATCCATACATGACCACAGGAAAGACCATAGCCTTGACTAGACGAACCTTTGTCGGCAAAGTAATGTCTCTGCTTTTGAATATGCCATCTAGGTTAGTCATAACTTTCCTTCCAAGGAGTAAGCATCTTTTAATTTCATGGCTGCAGTCACCATCTGCAGTGATTTTGGAGCCCAGAAAAACAAAGTCTGACACTGTTTCCACTGTTTCCCCAACTATTTCCCATGTAGTGATGGGACCAGATGCCATGATCTTCATTTTCTGAATGTTGAGTTTTAAGCCAACCTTTTCACTCTCCACTTTCACTTTTATCAAGAGGCTTTTGAGTTCCTCTTCACTTTCTGCCATAAGGGTGGTGTCATCAGCATATCTGAGGTTATTGATATTTCTCCCAGCAATCTTGATTCCAGCTTGTGTTTCTTCCAGTCCAGCATTTCTCATGATGTACTCTGCATATAAGTTAAACAAACATGGTGACAATATACAGCCTTGACGTACTCCTTTTCCTGTTTGGAACCAGTCTGTTGTTCCATGACCAGTTCTAACTGTTGCTTCCTGACCTGCATACAGATTTCTCAAGAGGCAGATCAGGTGGTCTGGTATTCCCATCTCTTTCAGAATTTTCCATAGTTTATTGTGATCTACACAGTCAAAGGCTTTGGCATAGTCAATAAAGCAGAAATAGATGTTTTTCTGGAACTCTCTTGCTTTTTCCATGATCCAGCGGATGTTGGCAATTTGATCTCTGGTTCCTCTGCCTTTTCTAAATCCAGCTTGAACATCAGGAAGCTCACGGTTCACATATTGCTGAAGCCTGGCTTGGAGAATTTTGAGCATTACTTTACTAGCGTGTGAGATGAGTGCAATTGTGTGGTAGTTTGAGCACTCTTTGGTATTGCCTTTCTTTGGGATTGGGATGAAAACTGACCTTTTCCAATCTTGTGGCCACTGCTGAGTTTTCCAGATTTGCTGGCATATTGAGTGCAGCACTTTCACAGCATCATCTTTCAGGATTTGGAATAGCTCCACTGGAATTCCATCACCTCCACTAGCTTTGTTCGTAGTGATGCTTTCTAAGGCCCACTTGACTTCACATTCCAGGATGTCTGGCTCTAGGTCAGTGATCACATCATCATGATTATCTGGGTCGTGAAGCTCTTTTTTGTACAGTTCTGTGTATTCTTGCCACCTCTTCTTAATATCTTCTGCTTCTGTTAGGTCCATACCATTTCTGTCCTTTATCGAGCCCATTTTTGCATGAAATGTTCCTTTGGTATCTCTGATTTTCTTGAAGAGATCCCTAGTCTTTCCCATTCTGTTGTTTTCCTCTATTTCTTTGCATTGATCGTTGAAGAAGGCTTTCTTATCTCTTCTTGCTATTCTTTGGAACTCTGCATTCAGATGTTTATATCTTTCCTTTTCTCCTTTGCTTTTCGCTTCTCTTCTTTTCACAGCTATTTGCAAGGCCTCCCCAGACAGCCATTTTGCTTTTTTGCATTTCTTTTCCATGGGGATGGTCTTGATCCCTGTCTCCTGTACAATGTCACGAACCTCATTCCATAGTTCATCAGGCACTCTATCTATCAGATCTAGGCCCTTAAATCTATTTCTCACTTCCACTGTATAATCATAAGGGATTTGATTTAGGTCATACCTGAATGGTCTAGTGGTTTTCTCTACTTTCTTCAATTTCAGTCTGAATTTGGCAGTAAGGAGTTCATGGTCTGAGCCACAGTCAGCTCCTGGTTTTGTTTTTGCTGATTGTATAGAGCTTCTCCATCTTTGGCTGCAAAGAATATAATCGATCTGATTTCGGTGTTGACCATCTGGTGATGTCCATGTATAGAGTCTTCTCTTGTGTTGTTGGAAGAGGGTGTTTGCTATGACCAATGCATTTTCTTGGCAAAACTCTGTTAGTCTGTGCTCTGCTTCATTCCGTATTCCAAGGCCAAATTTGCCTGTTACTCCAGGTGTTTCTTGACTTCCTACTTATGCATTCCAGTCCCCTATAATGAAAAGGACATCTTTTTTGGGTGTTAGTTCTAAAAGGTCTTGTAGATCTTCATAGAACTGTTCAACTTCAGCTTCTTCAGCGTTACTGGTTGGGGCATAGACTTGGATTACTGTGACATTGAATGGTTTGCCTTGGAAACGAACAGAGATCATTCTATCGTTTTTGAGATTGCATCCAAGTACTGCATTTCGGACTCTTTTGTTGACCATGATGGCCACTCCATTTCTTCTGAGGGATTCCTGCCCTCAGTAGTAGATATAATGGTCCTCTGAGTTAAATTCACCCATTCCAGTCCATTTTAGTTTGCTAATTCCTAGAATGTCAACATTCACTCTGGCCATCTCTTGTTTGACCACTTCCAATTTGCCTTGATTCATGGACCTGACATTCCAGCTTCCTATGCAATATTGCTCTTTACAGCATCAGACTTTGCTTCTATCACCAGACACATCCACAGCTGGGTATTCTTTTTGTTTTGGCTCCATCCCTTCATTCTTTCTGGAGTTATTTCTCCACTGATCTCCAGTGGCTAATTGGGCCCCTACTGACCTGAGGAGTTTCTCTTTCAGTATCCTATCATTTTGCCTTTTCTTACTGTTCATGGGATTCTCAAGGCAAGAATACTGAACTGGTTTGCCATTCCCTTCTCCAGCGGACCACACCCTGTCAGATCTTTCCATCATGACCCGCCCATCCTGGGTTGCCCCACGGGCATGGTTTAATTTCATTGAGTTAGACAAGGCTGTGGTCCTGGTGTGATTAGATTGACTAGTTTTCTGTGAGTATGGTTTCAGTGTATTTGCCCTCTGATGCCCTCTTGCAAGACCTACCGTCTTACTTGGGTTTCTCTTACCTTGGGCGTGGGGTATCTCTTCCCGGCTGCTCCAGCAAAGCACAGCCATCGCTCCTTACCTTGGAGGAGGGGTATCTCCTCACCGCCGCCCTTCCTGACCTAGGTCGTGGGGTAGCTCCTCACCGCCGCGCAGCCGGAGGGGCGCTCCTTGTGTGCCGGTCGCGGGAAAGGCAAGGCGCTCCTAGTGCGCCGGTCGCGGAAAAGGCGAGGCGCTCCTAGTGCCTCTCTCTCAAGCCCTCCAAAATCCCCCAGTTCCTCTTTCACAGCACATGATAAACATGCTCCCATCCCTGCAGACGATCCCTTTCACCCTTACCTCTCAATCCCAAGAAGAGAACTGTCTCTTAACTCTACATCTAAAACTCTCAATTTCTTCTCCTTCCAGATGTTGCTCCTTGAAACATACTTTAAGATTAGGGCTTCAACATCTCCTCTAGTGGTTTTTTTTGAACAAAAGGATTCTAAATGTTTTTCCTTCATAGGTATTTGGGTTTTTTAATTCATTCATTTATATATAATACATATAAAGAGAATAGTAATTTTGCTCTTGCTCTAAGATGTTCTATCTCTTCAAACATGGTGAAAGCAGAACCTGTTCTCTGTCTCCATGGCCACAGCCTTTCTCTTGTTCTTGTGTCTACGCTGCTCCAGTGAAGACACCCTCCCTAAATCACTTCTCTCCCTTCGATCAAGTGCACTAGCTTATTTTCAGTCCTGTTTCTGTCACTATCTACCAAGCTTGTTAATGTTACCTATTCCTACTTTTAAAAATCATTCCTCACCTGACTTCCAGATAACTTCATTTCTGTCTCTTACAGAAATTCTTTTTGGATTTTCAGGTTCTTCCTACAGCCCTTTTTGTTTGCAGTTCAAATAAGAATCACCTGGGACACTTTTATTCATGCTAAGCTGCAAATTAGAATCACCTGAGGGGTCATTTTTAAAACAGGCTGAAGCTGTAGCCCTACCTGAGACCAATGAAGTTAAAATTTCTTAGGGGTGAAGCCTAGGCATCACCATTTTTTTAAGTTCCCAAGAAAATTCTAATGCACAGCCAGAATTGGAGACTTACAGGTTTTCCAGAAACCAAAGATTCTTATATGCGTAAGTATCACCTACGAAGAATTCTTAAAAGGCAATTTCTTAAGTCCTGCTAGCTAGGTATTTTTCAGTGGGATTTGAAAGGGACCTATGGATTCACACAGACAGGAGGAGAGGGGATGGTGAGATAAGATGGTGGATGGCAACACCAACTCGATGGACATGAGTTTGAACAAGCTCCAGGAGTTGGTGATGGACAGGGAAGCCTGGTGTGCTGCAGTCCATGGGGTCGCAAAGAGTCAGACATGGCTGAGCAACTGAACTGAACTGATGGATTCACATGTCTAACAAGAACACCAGATGATTCTCATCAAGAGTGCTTAAGAATCATTTTAAGACTTTTTCACCTATTCCCTTTCTTTTAGCATGCCTTCTAAACTGTTTTCTAAACTTCTTGCCTTTTGGAGTCACTTTAAACTTACCATGTCTAAAATAAAATGTATCCTCCATGCCCCCCATATAGCTCTCAACCCCCATATTCCTGCTCCCTGCTAAACAACCTAATTACCTACTGTGTAAAAGCAGAAATCTCTGAGCCAAGACCTTTTCATTTTTCTTCATTCTTCACATCACATTGATCAATACAGCCCTTCGATTCTACCTAAGAAATGTCTCCAAAAATCTCTTCTTCCTCCTCACTTCATTATTCAGACTTTTCTTGAATCATACCACTTTATGACTGTTTGTAACTCAGTATCTGAACATTGTTGCCAGAGTAAGCTTTTTATTCATAAAATGCCTACTAGAAAATGGGCTTCCCTGGTGACTGGAATGGTAAAGAATCTGCCTGTGGATGCAGGAGACCTGGATTCGAACCCTGGGTCAGGAAGATCCCCTGAAAAAGGAAATGGCAACCCACTCCAGTAATCTTGCCTGGAGTATTCCATGGAAAGCGGAACCTGGTGGACTACAGTTCATGCGGTCGCAGAGAGTCAGACATGATAGAGTAACTAACACTGAACTCTTGTACTAGAAAATGAAGTAACATTTGATGAAGGGCCAAGACTATGCCAGACACCATTCTAAGAATTATGCCTGCTTCATTCATTTACATCTCACATGAGCACTTTGCCTGTATTATCTGTTTTATAGCTAAAAGGCAAGTGAGAAGAAACTTGCCTACGTTTACATACCTAAGAAGCAGCAGAGCTGGGATTCAGGTCCAGGCACTGGAGCTCATCACCATTTCAGTGTAGTGTAGTCTGATTACATTATTCTCCATCTTGAAGGTCTTGGCTTCTCCTAGATTGCCTACAAAGACAAAGACGCTTGAGCATGGCATACAAGTCATTTCAGATTATTTCCACCTGCCAGCCTGTCCCTCTTATTTACTACCTGCTACGCTGCACCCTGCTGCTGCTGCTGCTGCTAAGTTGCTTCAGTCGTGTCCAACTTTGTGCGACCCCATCGACGGCAGCCCACCAGGCTCCCCCGTCCCTCAGATTCTCCAGGCAAGAGTACTGGAGTGGGTTGCCATTTCCTTCTCCAATGCATGAAAGTGAAAAGTGAAAGTGAAATCGCTCAGTTGTGTCCGACTCTTAGCGACCCCATGGACTGCAGCCCACCAGGCTCCTCTGCCCATGGGATTTTCCAGGCAAGAGTACTGGAATGGGGTGCCATTGCCTTCTCTGACGCTGCACCCTACAGGCCTGCTAATGTTGTAGTTGTCCAGCCAAGAGTCCAAAGAGCCAGAAAACAGGAAGAGACACTAGTGCTTTATCCGATGGGGAATCTTACAGGGCTGAAACCAAAGGGCCCAGCAACAACACTGATGGCTGACACTATTGAGGGGGAGGAGTCTACCATTGATAGGGGGAAATGACTTCCAATTGGCTCATAGTTACTGGGGTGGGGAAGAGGCGGGTGCTGGGCAAGCAACTAAATGGTTACTGCTGCTGCTGCTGCTATGGAGAGTCCGGTGAGTAAAGCAGGGCCTGGCTGAGCAGGGGATGCATAGAGAGCAAGAGAAGAGCCATCAAAATGGCCTGACCACACATCACCACCCCCTTCTTTGTTCTGTGAGATTTGCACTATTTTCATCCCCACCGAGTCCTCTCAGGCTCAACAACTCTGCTCCATCTGCTTTGCTTATCTTGCCTCTCTGCAACTTCTTCCTACCCTCCATCTGACCAGGCAATGCTGACTCATCCTTTCAAAAATAATTTCAAATATTACTGATTCTGTAAAAAATGTTGCAGATGCTTTCAGTAAATAGCTCTTGGCTTATTTTGCATCATCACTCTTTGAACTTTTTATAGACAATGCATATTATTTATTTTAGCTAAAAATTCCTGAAATAGGATCTGTATTCATCCAGAGCTACTACAACAAATCAACACCAACTTGGGGGTTTAAAACATTAGAAATGCATTCTCTTATAGTTTGGGGAACCAGGAGTGTGAAATTAAGATGTCATCAGGGATATGCCCCCTAGAAAGTTCTGGAGAGAATTTTTCTTTGCCTTCTCCAGATTTTGGTGTTATTGGTACGTGGTGCATAACTCCAACCTCTGCCTTCCTCTTTACATGGTCTATTCTGGTTCTGTGTCCTCTCCTCATAAGAACATTAGTCATTGGATTTAGAGCCCATCTTATCTGAAGGATGACTTCATCTTGAGATCCTTATGAATTACCTGCAAAGAACCTATTTCCAGATACTGTCACATTCTGAGGTTCTAGCTAGACTTAAATTTTTGAGGGAAACTATTTAACCTGATAGAGTTAAATAAGAAAAAAGCAATAAATGATTATTGTTTGGTAGGAAGTAGAATGAATGAATTGGAGAAGGTGATGGCACCCCACTCCAGTACTCTTGCCTGGAAAATCCCATGGATGTTGGAGCCTGGTAGGCTGTAGTCCATGGGGTCGCTAAGAGTCGGACACAACTGAAGCGGCTTAGCAGCAGCAGAATGAATGAATGACAAATAAATGACAGAGCTTATATCAAGACTATATAAAGAATTCTCAATAATAAGACACTTCAATTTTTTAACTCATTTTACTTTTTTAACATCTTATTTTTAAAAGCAGTTTTAGCTTTACAACAAAATTAAGAGGGACACCTAAGGATTTCTCATATACCCTGTGCATGAATAACATTGAGTTATTCATGCACAATTCATGAATAACACATGAATAACATTCCCTATTATAAATATCCATCCCTATCATCAATGTCACTCACCAGAATGTTTTTTTTTTTTTTTTTTTGGCCACACAGTGTGGCATGTGGGATCTTAATTCCCTGACCAGGGATCCAACCTATGCCCCCTTGATTGGAAGGTCAGGGAAGTCTCCAGAATGCTACATTTTTTTTTTTTTTTGATGTTGAGTTCTTTGTGTATTTTGTGTTTTTTTTAATTAAATTTTATTTTGCTTAACTTTACAATATTGTATTGCTTTTGCCATACATCAAGATGGATTATTGTAACCCAGCAAGGATCTCATTCAAATATGAAGGAGAAATCAAAACCTTTACAGACAAGCAAAAGCTGAGAGAATTCAGCACCACCAAACCAGCTCTCCAACAAATACTAAAGGACATTCTCTAGACAGGAAACACAAAAAGGGTATATAAATTCGAACCCAAAACAATAGAATGCTACATTTTTAACAGGGGAAAAAATCTACACTGACTCACCATAATCAGCCAAAGTACATATGTTGTTTACTAGAGTTCACTCTTGATATTGTGCATTCTAGGGATTTGGACAGATGTGTGATAATATATATACATCATTATAATATCATACAGAGCATTTTCATTGGCCTAAAAGTCTTCTGTGTTTGGGCTATTCATCCCTCCCTCACCCCCCAACCCCTGGCAACCATTGATCTTTTTATAGTCTCCATTGTTATGCCTTTTCCAGAATGTCCTACAGTTGGACTCATTCAGTATGTAGCATTTTCAGAACAGATGTTGCATCATTAGTCATTAGGAAAAATACAATGTAAAATCACAATAAGACATCGCTTCACCCCTATAAGAATGGTTAAAATTTAAAAGATAGACATTAGTAAATGATAATGATGTGAAACAATGGAAACTCTTACAGAAAATGGTGCAGCCCCTTTGGAAAACTGGCAGCTTCTAATAAAATTAAATATACACCACAGAATTTAGCAATCTCACTCTAAAGAAATGAAACATATGCCCATATGATGACCTTTACACAAATGTTAATAGTAGCTTTATTCATAGTAACCCAGAACTGGCAACAACCAAAGTATGCATCAAGTGGTAAATGAAGGAATAAATGGTAACACCTCCGTACAATGGAATAGCATCAGCAATGGAAAAATACAAGCTACTAATACCTACAACATGGATAAATCTTTAAAAAAAACACTGCACTAAGTGAAAGAATCCAGGAACCTAAGACCAAAACCAGACTATTGCATTATTACAATATTCTAGAAAAGACAAAGCTAAAGAGACAGAATTCAATCTGATGACCACTGACTATGCGGGAGGGAAAAGGATGTATTGTAAGGGGCATGCAGGCAGTTACTGAGGTTGTGGAAATATCCCCATCTACGTGGTGATTGGAGTAAAGGTTACATGATGGTAAAGATTTGTTAAAACTCAAAATAAACATTTCGAAAGAGCAAATTTTGGAACTTTCCTGGTGGTCCTGTGATTAAGACTCCATGCTTCTAATGCAGGATATGCATGTTTGGTCTCTGGTCTGGGAACAAAGATCCCACATGCCTTGAGATGTGGCCAAAAAACAAACAAAAATAAATAAATAAATAAAAACAGCAAAATAAAAATCAGTAAACAAAAAAGCAAATTTTACTATATGTAAGTGGAAACAATGAAGTAGACGGAAAACAATGAATATATAAATGACAAGATAACTCAATGGCTAATTGCTAGGTTCAAATTCTCCCACTTGTAGTCAATACTTGTATAACCTTGAGCAAAGTCAGCAAACCTTTGTTTCTTCATATGTGAAACTGTAATAGTAATATTAATAATACCTACTGCATAGAGTAGCTGGGAAGACAAAATGAGATCCTCGATGTAAATGTGTTAGTCCTGGGCCTGGCATATAGCAGGTGTTCTTTAGAATCAGCTCTTATTATTACTTAATCCCAAGTATTACAAATAGAGTATAAAATCATGGCAAAAAAGCATTTCAAAGAAAAATGAAAGCTCTGGCTATGTGCTACGGTGATTAGAAGGGTTCTAGCATAGTAGGGGTTCCCCCTGGCTTCACTTTCTCTCACTCCATAATAAAGCAAAACTCTTCTCAGCAACTCACTAACTGTTGGAAATTGATCTTCCACCAACTCAGTGACATAAACATTGCTTCCTCTGAGGCAGTGTCTTGACCTTGTGGCCATCTTGACTGGCCATCTCATCTCTGCTAGCTGAAGCCCCTGCTGTTATTCAATTAAGCCTCCATTCCAGACCAGAGGCTCCTGGACAGAGTCCCCAGCCCAGATCTCCTGTGGGCACAGCACACAGCCCACGCAGACAGAGGAGAGCGACTAACAGTTGGATTTAGAGATTTCTGGTTCACCCTGCACCGCAGGCAAAAAGCAATGTTCCTTTGGGTTTGTGGAGTGTCTGGATGGAGTGAGTCATGTAATCCCATAAGGTAAATAACATCGCATTTTAAATGGAATGCAGTAAATACATTCATAAAAGCAATTAAGATATTTCAGTAACACCACAAAGCATTTATACAATCAAAAAAAGATGATAATAATACCATTTTACTGATTCCCAGCCTTCAAACACAGGTCTGAAATAGCACATTTATCCTTGGCCTATTGATTAAAGAAATATGATATGTTGCGACCAAATTTTGGCATGTTTCTAAATATTTTGTGAGCACTATAGAGAGTTTTTTAAAATATGGGCTTTGTGAGACAATCTCCATAAGCAATGTTATAGTTTCTAGAATTGTTAAGTGATGTAGGAAGAAACAAAAAGTTGAAATGTAGGGCAGTGTGATTGCATGTCTAGGAGAAAACCACCAGGAATAAATCTGGGTGACTATAAAAACTGTTTTTCAAAACCATACAAATTAAATATTAAGAGTATGTATATGCCAGTGTTTCTATCAATTCACTGACTCCTCTCACGTATACAGGCAGAAATACTTCCTCTGTCACCACGGCATTTTGGAAAAGGTTCTTACATATCTCCTTAGAGGGACTCCAGGCATGGTTGCTCCCAGGGTCTTGTGAGACAATGGGTGTTAGAGGAGAGGACAGTATAGGTGAGGTGGGGGTCAGACTTGGAAGTCCAAGCACCACGACTTCCGATCTCAGCTGTGCTGTTTACTGTATGTGGATCCTTGAGCAAGTTACTTAACCTTTTCATTCTTCCATTTTTTTTCACAGTTGTTGGGAGAATCAATTGAGAAATGTAAGTGACCAGTAAACCATAGGTGACATCATTGAAAAGGTGTTATTACCTTCTGGACGTTGACTTTCTAAATAACTCTATTTTCCTCTTTGCCTTGGCCCCTGGGAAGCTTACAGAACAAATTTTCTAACCATCTATAGTAACCACACTGGATGGACCCAAATGATCTACGTTTTTAGGTGAAAGTTTATCTTGGTTTTGGGGGGTTTTTTGAACTTATATTTGAGTATAGATGAACAACAATGCTGTGTTAGTTTCAGTTGCACAGAAAAGTGATTCAGTTGCACATACACTTGTATCTATTCTTTTTCAAAATCTTTTCCCATTTAGGTTGTTATATAATATTGAGCAGAGTTCCCTGCGCTCTACACTATGTCCTTGTTGGTTATCCATTTTAAGTATAGTAGTGTGTACTTCGGAGAAGGCGATGGCAACCCGCTCCAGTACTCTTGCCTGGAGAATCCCATGGACGGAGGAGCCTGGTGAGCTGCAGTCCACGGGGTCGCTGGGAGTCGGACACAACTGAGCGACTTCACTTTCACTTTTCACTTTCATGCATTGGAGAAGGAAATGGCAACCCACTCCAGTGTTCTTGCCTGGAGAATCCCAGGGACGGTGCGGAGCCTGGTGGGCTGCTGTCTATGGGGTTGCACAGAGTCAGACACGACTGAAGGGACTTAGCAGCAGCAGCAGCAGCAGCAGTGTATACTTGTTGATCCCAAACTCCCTGACTATCCTCCCCCACACTCTTCCCCACTGGTAACTGTAAGTTTGTTCTCTTACTGCCCATATTTCTCTTTCTCTTCAACTATGTTTCAGATCAGATCAGATCAGATCAGTCGCTCAGTCGTGTCCGACTCTTTGCGACCCCATGAACCGCAGCACGCCAGGCCTCCCTGTCCATCACCAGCTCCCGGAGGTCACTCAGACTCGCATCCATCGAGTCAGTGATGCCATCCAGCCATCTCATACACTTGCAAAAGTGTGTGTATATATATTCTATCAAATCTTTTGTGGAACAAATGAGTATATGTATGCAAGTGAACAAATAAATCCATTTTAAAAATTCTATGTAAATGATTATCTAATGATATCATAGTTGATTTGCATTGTCTCCAGAGTAGACTGTGACAAGGAATCCAAACTCCTATAGGGACATATCTTACTCCATATTGCATTCATTATACTGATGACAGTTCCCGAAACACAGAAGAAATCCCATGACTGTTAAAATGAAAGTAATACAATATTGTAAAGTAATTAGCCTCCAATTAAAATAAATAAATTTAAATTAAAAATAATAATAAACAAATAAATTTTAATTCAAAAAAAAAAGAAAGTATAGTTCTCACTGAATTGAGTATTACTTTGCCTTGACCTCTGAGGAACCTGCTCACATTTGAGAACAGGATGAGAAAAATCTCATGAAATGTACCTAAAAATTATGAAAGCATGTAGTCTTCATATTAAGCTTAATTCAGGATTAAATAAACCAGAATTTCACAGGATCCACAGTAATCAAAGTCAGGATTATTACTCTGTACCCTGACCACATAATGATCTTTCCCTCCATATTTCAGTATCTTAACTCTAAGTTTATAGACAGAGTAATATACTTTGATTTTTTTTTAATATTTATTTTTTTGGCTCTCCCAGGTCTTAACTGCTGCATGTGGGATCTTTGGTATTTGTTGTGTGGCATATGAGCTCTTAGCTGGGTTATGTGGGATCAAGTTTCCTGACTAGGGATTGTTCCTGGGCCCTCTACTTTGGGAACACAGAGTCTTACACACTGGACCACGAGGGAAGTCCCTAGTATATATCCTGATTTTAAAGAAAATGGTAACATTGTCTTTTTAATCAGTTTCAGTAAGTAAATAATAAAAATAATCAGGGGGACATGATGTTGGAGAAAACTTGGACATCTAGTCCTCGTTTCATAAATAAGCTCAAAATTCAGCTAAGGCTTTTAATAGAATCTAAATAGCTATATAATGTGTCTCTGGAAGGGATAATAAATTAATGGTGTAAGCAGAAACCAGATTTATATATTCATTAATGTCTTAATTTATAAAAACCAATTTGTGAGGTAAAGCAAAAAACAAAAAGTCCAATTCATTTCTTAATTTGTTTTCATGATCTCATTTACTTTATTGCTCTTTGTTATTATTTATAAAATTAATTTATTTCCTTTCACGCCACACTTTCCCTTATTTTCTAGAAGGAACAGCAGGGGCTTTCTCGACCCTGAGAGAGTGGGCGGGTGATGACTGAAATGCAGACTAATGACTTAATGCCCACAAGTCCTGCGATTTCCCCACAAAGCTCTGACAAAATGACCCGGAGAACCGCAGACCCTGCTGTTCACAGCGCAGGCTGACAATTTGTGCTAAATAGAATCAAATTTGGGGATCTAGATAAATGCCCAGTGGGACTAGGTTTGATTCACCTGGTCTTTCTGAGTAGAAGATAAGCCCCAAGAGAGACATCAGTCTTCAAAAAACATAAAGGGAAAAGAAAACTTTCTGATCTCTTGGGATTTGTGTGGGTGCACCCCTATCTCTGCTACTCCTTCTTTTGGAAGATATCTTATGTTTGCACTTAAGTTTGTCCACTGGTTTTTCTAGTTTTGTGTTTGATCTTAACTGAAAACCAGTGTCATTAGTATTATTTGAAAGTTAGAATATGAGGGAAACTAGTCACCTAGGATCAATAAGTAAAGATAATATTAACATAAGGGGAAAATGAAGCCTCTTTCTGAAAAATATCACAAAGTACCATGGTATCAGAGATATCCATTTGTTGTTCAGTCCACAAAGTCGTGTCCTACTCTTTGCAGCCTCATGAACTGCAGCATACCAGGCTCCTCTGTCCTCCACTGTCTCCCAGAGTTTGCTCAAATCCATGTTCAATTAGCTGGTGATATGACTTAGCACCCACTCGTGAATGCTATCTGACCATCTCTTCCTCTTCCGCCCCCTTCTCCTTTTGCTTTCAATCATTCCCAGCATCAAGGTCTTTTCTAATGAGTTGGCTTTTGTATCAGGTGGTCAAAGTATTACAGCTTCAGCAACAGTCCTTCCAATGAATATTCAGGGTTGATTTCCTTTACGATTGACTGGATGGATCTCCTTGCTGTCCAAGGGACTCTCAAGTCTTCTTCAACACCACAGTTCAAAAGCATTACTCAGCCTTCTTTGCAGTTCTACTCTCACATCCATACATGCCTACTAGGAAAACCATAGCTTTGACTACACAGATCTTTGTTGGCAAAGTATCTCGTTCCTTTCTAATATGCTGTCTAGGTTTGTCATAACTTTCCTTCCAAGGAGAAGTGTTTTTTAATTTCATGCCTTCAGTCACCATCCACAGTTAATTGTGGAGCCTCAGAAAATAAAATCTGTCACTGCTTCCACTTTTCCCCTATTTGACAGGAAGTGATGGGACCAGATGCCATGCTCTTAGTTTTGTGAATGCTGAGTTTCAAGCTAGCTTTTTCACTCTCCCCTTTCACCCTCATCAAGATACTCTTTTAGTTCCTCTACACTTTCTGCCATTACAGTGGTATCATCTGCATATCTGAGGCTGTTAATATTTCTCCAGGCAATCTTGATTCTGGCTTGTGATTATCCAGCCCAAAATTTCACATCATGTTCTCTGCAAAGAAGTTAAATAAGCAGAGTGACAATATACAGCCTTGTCATACTCTTTTCCCAATTTTGAACTAGCTAGTTGTTTCATGTCCATTTCTAACTGCTATTTCTTGCTCCACATACAGGTTTCTCAGGAGATAGCTAAGGTGGTCTGGTACTCCCATCTCTTTAAGAATTTTCCACAGTTTGTTGTGTGTGATCTATATAGTCAAAGGCTTTAGTGTATTCAGTGAAGCAGAAGTAGATGTTCTTCTGGAACTCCCTTGCTCTCTCCATGATCCAACGAATGTTGGAAATTTGATCTTCAGTATCTCTGCCTCTTTGAAATTTGAAACCCAGCCTGTACATCTGGAAGTTTTCAGTTTACTTACTGCTAAAGCCTAGCTTGCAGGATTTTGAGCATTACCTTGCTAGCATATAAAATGAGCGCAATTGTTCAGTAGTCTGAACATTCTTTGGTATTTCCCTTCTTTGGTATTGGAACTAAATCTGAACTTTTCCAGTCCTGTGGCCACTTCTGAGTTTTCTAAATTTGCTGACATGCTGAATGCAGTGCATTGACAGCATCATCTTTTAGGATTTTAAATGGCTCAGCTGGAATTCCATCACCTGCACTAGCTTTGTTCATAGTAAAGCTTCCTAAGGCCCACTTGACTTCACACTCCAGGATGTCGCGCTCTAGGAGAGTGACCACACCATCATGGCTAACCAGGTCATTAAGCCAAGTGAAACATCACAATCAGATTAAATCAGCCATCAATTGTGTTTGAGTATTATGATCGGTGAAAATTCCAAAAAAATTACATTCAGTAACTCCAAAAAATGACATTACTCAAAAAGTCTCAATGAACAAGGAATAGGCAGTTGCACTTCTTCCTGGCCCTCTCCTAACTGGTTGCTGTTTTGAGTCTTCCTGTTGTAATTTTGTAATTAAATTTGTAAATGTAATTTTAGCTTTTTTTTGGACATGCCTATACACTTAATGCGGAGAAGGCAATGGCAACCCACTCCAGTACTCTTGCCTGGCAAAACCCATGGATGGAGGAGCCTGGTGGGCTGCAGTCCATGGAGTCGCTGGGAGTCAGACACGACTGAGCGACTTCACTTTCACTTTTCACTTTCATGCATTGGAGAAGGAAATAGCAACCCACTGCAGTGTTCTTGCCTGGAGAATCCCAGGGACGGGGGGAGCCTGGTGGGCTGCCATCTATGGGGTCGCACAGAGTCGGACAGGACTGAAGTGACTTAGCAGTAGCAGCAGCATACACTTAATGACCCTCAATATTCCATTCCCATGTTTCTTCCTTCTCAAATGTCACTTATGGCCTAATGATTCCCACTGCCATGTCCCATTCAACTTTTACATATGACTTTCAGACCTATGTCTCTTACAACTTACAGAATGTCTCTACCTAAATCTGACACAACTTCTTCAAGAGCTGGTCTGAATCATCCTTAACTCTCCACTCCCAAAAGCCAAAAGTCAGCAATATCTATTGCTTCTGCTTCACATCTAGCTCTTTCTCTCAGTACTCTTCCATCTTAGACAAAATTTTCCTTAGAACTTCTCAGCAGCCTAGTGTGTTCCAACTTCAGTGATCTTCCTGACCCTAGTTAATCCCTCAATCATCCAACCCCCAAAATTTTCCATCAGAGCCATACATCTGATATTCTTATCCTGTTTAAAGGTTTACAATGACCTCTCCTTGTCTATAAGAGAAATTAATATCCTCATAATATTTATTGCATGTAAGTTGTTGCACCCACTGTGAAAAAGAGTATGTAGGTTCCTCAGAAAAATAAAAATAAAAATTTTTGTCTGGCATATATCCAAAAATGACGGTTCAGAGATAACAGGCACCCCCCCCCCCCAATGTTCATAGCAGCACTATTCACAATTACCAAGACATGGAAACAACCTAAATGTCCACTGACAAATGATTTAAAGAAGATATGGTCAATCAGTTCAGTTCACTCAGTCATGTCTGACTCTTTGTGGCCCCATGGACTGCAGGAAGCCAGGCTTCCCTGTCCATCACCAACTCTCGAAGTATACTCAAACGCATATCCGTCGAGTTGACAATACTATCCAACTATCTCATCCTCTGTTATCCCCTTCTCCTCCCGCCTTTAATCTTTCCCAGCATCAGAGTCTTTTCCAATGAGTCTGTTCTTTGGATCACGTAGCCAAAGTATTGGAGTTTCAGCTTCAGCATCAGTTCTTCCAATGAATATTCAGGACTGATTTCCTTTAGGATAGACTGGTTGGATCTCCTTGCAGTCCAAGGGACTCTCAAGAGTCTTCTCTAACACCACAGTTCAAAAGCATCAATTCTTCAGCGCTCAGATTTCTTTATGGTCCAACTCTCGCATCCATACATGACTACTGGAAAAACCATAGCTTTGACTAGATGAACCTTTGTTTGCGAAGTAATGTCTCTGCCTTTTATTATGCTGTCTAGGTTGGTCATAGCTTTTCTTCCAAGGAGCAAGCGTCTTCTAATTTCATGGCTGCAGTCACCATCTGCAGTGATTTTCGAGCTCAAAAAAATAAAGTCTCTCACTGTTTCCATTGTTTTGCCATGAAGTGATGGGACCAGATGCTCTGATCTTAGTTTTCCAAATGTTGAGTTTTAAGCCAACTTTTTCACTCTCTTCTTTCACTTTCATCAAGAGGCTCTTTAGTTCTTCTTCATTTTCTTCCATAAGGGTGGTGTCATCTGCATATCTGAGGTTATTGATATTTCTCCCAGCAATCTTGATTCTAGCTTGTGCTTCATCCAGCCTGGCATTTCCTATGATGTGTTCTGCCTATAAGTTGCATAAGCAGGGTGACAATATACAGCCTCAACATACTCCTTTCCTGATTTGGAACCAATGTGTTGTTCCATGTCCAGTTCTAATTGTTGCATCTTGATCTGCATACAGATTTCTCAGGAGGCAGGTCAGGTGGTCTGGTATTCCCATCTCTTTAAGAATTGTCCACAGTTTGTTGTGATCCACACAGTCAAAGGCTTTGGCATAGTCAATAAAGCAGAAGTAGATGGTTTTCTGGAATTTTCTTGCTCTTTCTATGACCCAACGGATGTTGGCAATTTGATTTCTGGTTCCTCTGCCTTTACTAAATCCATTTTGAACATCTGGAAGTTCACAGTTCATGTACTGTTTAAGCCTGGCTTGGAGAATTTTGAGCATTACATTGTTATCATGTGAGATGAGTGCAATTGTGCAGTAGTTTGAACACTCTTTGACATTGCCATTCTTTGGGATTGGAATATTCACAATATTTGGCATTGCTTTTTCTTTTTAAAATTAATGTATTTAATTTAATTGGAGGTTAATGACTTTACAACCTTGGGGTCGTTTTTGTCAAACATTGACATGAATCAGCCACGGGTTTATATGTGTCCCCCATCCCAAACCCCCATCCCATCTCCCTCCCCATCCCATCTCTCTGGATTGTCCCAGTGCACCATGGCATTGCGTTTCTTTGGGACTGGAATATTCATAATAGTCAAGACATGGAAACAATCTAAATGCCTATTGACAGATGATTTAAGGAAGATATGGTAGGTACACACAATTGAATACTACTCAGTCATAAAAAAAGAACAAAATAGGAGGAGCTAAGGTGGTGGAGGAATAGGATGGGGAGACCACTCCCCCCCCCCCACAAATTCATCAAAAGAACATTTCAATGCCGAATAAATTCCACAAAACAACTTCTGAATGCCAGCAGAGGACACCAGGCACCCAGAAAAGCGACCCACTGTCTTCGAAAGGAGGTAGGAAAAAATATAAAGGACAAAAAAGAGATAAAAGAGGGAGGGATGGAGCGCCGTCCCAGGAAGGGAGTCTTAAAAAGAGAGAAGTTTCCAAACACCAGGAAACACTCTCATGGCCAAATCTGTGCCGAGCCTTGGAAGCACAGAGGGCAACATAACAGGGAGGAAAAATAAATAAACAATTAAAACCCACAGATTACTAGCCCAACAGTAACTCCCCCAGCGGAGAAGCAGCACAGACGCCAGCACCCGCCACTAGCAAGTGGGGGCTTGGGCAGGGAGGCACGGGATGCATCGCTTAGAGTAAGGATCTGGCCTGAATGCCCCGAACGCTACCTGAGCAAACTAATTTGGGCTACCAAACCAGACTGTGGGATAACTACCAAACAAAAAACCAGCCCTAACCTAAGACACCACCAGGCCCTGTGCACGGAACAAAGGACTTACAGACTGAATGCCCCAAACGCTACCTGAGCAAACTAATTTGGGCTACCAAACCAGACTGTGGGATAACTACCATGCAAAAAACCAGCCCTAACCTAAGACACCACCAGGCCCTGTGCACGGAACAAAGGACTTACAGAGATAGCCGGCTGCAGACCGTCCCCCTCTGGTGACGGGCAGCCAGAGCCAGAAGGGGGCAATCACAGCCCCAGAGAGACATTATCTACAAAACTGTAAGCCGGCTTCTTTGCTAACTAAGACTTCTTGGGGTCTGTCTTCTTGGGACAGACAACATCCACCTGAGAAGGTGCGCCAGTTGTACACCCAGAAAACCGAGCAGTGGGGAGATGATAAGTCACAGCAACCATGTTAGCCAAACACCTCATCACCTGAGCTGCTTGGACCTGGGAAGGGCACAAAACGCAGGCCCAACCGAGTCTGCGCCTCTGAAGACTACCCGAGTGCCCAAACCTGAGTGGCTTAGACCTGGGAGGTGCAAGCAGCCCAGGGCTGGCCGAGGATGGTTCCCGGCAGAGCAACCTAGAGCCTGAGCAGTGTAGGCAGGGGAGGCTACACGCGCCATGAGCACACTGCCACTGCGAGCACATGCCAGTGTTATTTGTTTGCAGCGTCCCTCCCTCCCCACAGCACAACTGAACAAGTGAGCCTAAAAAAAAAAAAAAAAAAAAGTGTCCACCACCGCCCCCTTTGTATCAGGGCAGAAATCATACACTGAAGAGACCAGCAAACAGAAGAAGCTATAACAGAGGGAACTGCCTTGGAAGCGACAGGCAATAGATTAAAACCCTGTCGTTAGTACCAACTACATAGGAAGGGGCCTATAGATCTTGAGAAATATAAGCAGGAACAAGGAACTAGCTGAAAATGAACTGACCCCACAATACCCACGACACCAGAGAAAGTCCTAGATATATTTTTACTATTTTTACGATCATTCTTTTTTAATTTTTAAAAAATTTTTAAGTCCTCTATTACTCCTTTAATTTTCACTTTTATAATCTATGATTACTTTGCAAAAAAAAAAGACCCTATTTTTTTTAAAAGCAAACTTCATATATATATATTATTTATAATTTTTGTAACCTTAGTTTTTTTTCTTTTTAGCTTTCTCTCTCTTTTTTTCTTCTTTTCTTTAACATTGTATTTTTGAAATTCCAAACTCTACTCTAGATTTTTAATTTTAGCTTTTTGGTATTTGTTATCAATTTTGTACCTATATTTTTTTTTAATAATTTTTGTGACTTTTTCCTTCTTTCTTTCTCTTCTTTTCTTTAACATTGTATTTCTGAAATTCCAAACTCTACTCTAGATTTTTAATTTCTGCTTTTTGATATTTGTTATCAATTTTGGACTGCAAGAAGATCCAACCAGTCCATTCTGAAGGAGATCAATCCTGGAATTTCTTTGGAAGGAATGATGCTAAAGCTGAAACTCCAGTATTTTGGCCACCTCATGCGAAGAGTTGACTCATTGGAGAAGACTCTGATGGTGGGAGGGATTGAGGGCAGGAGGAGAAGGGGACGACAGAGGATGAGATGGCTGGATGGCATCAATGACTCGATGGATGCGAGTCTGAGTGACCTCCGGGAGCTGGTGATGGACAGGGAGACCTGGCGTGCTGCGGTTCATGGGGTCGCAAAGAGTCGGACACGACTGAGCGACTGATCTGATCTGATCTGATCTGATCAATTTTGTACCTATATTTTCTTTATAATTGCTGTGATTTTGTTTGTTTGTTTTTTCTCTTTTTTTTCTTCTTCTTTTCTTTAACATTGTATTTTTGAAATTCCAAACTCTACTCTAGATCTTTAACTTTTGCTTTTTGGTATTTGTTATCAATTTTGTACCTATATTTTCTTTATAATTTTTGTGACTTTTTTTTTTCTTTCATTCTTTTCCTTCTTCCTTTAACATTGTATTTTTGAAATTCCAAACTCTACTCTAGATCTTTAACTTTTACTTTTTGGTATTTGTTATCAATTTTGTACCTATATTTTCTTTATAATTTTTATGGCTTTGTTTTTTTTCTTTTCTTTTTCTCTCATTCTTTTCCTTCTTCCTTTCTTTAACATTCTATTTTGAAATTCCAAACTCAATTCTAGATTTTTAATTTTTGCATTTAGGTATTTGTTATGAATTTTGTACCTTTAAGAACCCAATCTTCAGTACCCATTTTTTACTTGGGAGCAAGATTACTGGCTTGACTGCTCTCTCCCACTTTGGATTCTCCTTTTACTCCACCAGGTCGCCTGTGTCTCCTCCCTAACCCCTCTCTACTCTACCCAACTCTGTGAATTTCTGTGTGTTCCAGACGGTGGAGAACACTTAGGGAACTGATTACTGGCTGGATCTGTCTCTCTCCTTTTCATTCCCCCCTTTTATCCTCCTGGCCACCTCTGTCTCCTTCCTTCCTCTTCTCTTCTCTGTATAACTCCGTGAACATCTCTGAGCGGTCCAGTTGTGGAGTGCACATAAGGGAGTGATTACTGGCTAGCCCACTTTCTTCTCCAATGATTCCACCTAATCTCATTTGGGTCACTTCTAACTCCCTCCTCCCTCTTCTCGTCTCCATGTAAAACTGTGAACCTCTCTGGGTGACCCTCACAGTAGAGAAACTTTTCATCTTTAACCTAGATGTTTTATTGATGGTGCTGTATAGAAGAAGTTTGAGACTACTGTAAAAATAAGACCAATAACTGGAAGCAGGAGGCTTACATCCAAACTCCAACTCCAGGGAACTCCTGACTCCAGGGAACATTAATTGACAGGAGCTCATCAAACGCCTCCATATCTACACTGAAACCAAGCACCACACAAGGGCCAACAAGTTCCAGGGCAAGACATACCAAGCAAATTCTCCAGCAACACAGGAACACAGCCCTGATCTCCAATACACAGGCTGCCCAAAGTTACTACAAAACCATAGACATCTCATAACTCATTACTGGACACTTCATTGCACTCCAGAGAGAAGAAATCCAGCTCCACTCACCAGAACACCAACACAAGCTTCCCTAACCAAGAAACCTTGACAAGCCACCTGTACAGACCCACACACAGCAAGAAAACTCCACAATAAAGAGAACTCCACAAACTGCCAGAATACAGAAAGGACACCCCAAACTCAGCAATATAAACAAGATGAAGAGATAGAAGAATACCCAGCAGGTAAAGGAACAGGATAAATGCCCACGAAACCAAACAAAAGAGGAAGAGATAGGGAATCTACCTGATAAAGAATTCCAAATAATAATAGTGAAATTGATCCAAAATCTTGAAATCAAAATGGAATCACAGATAAATAGACTGGAGAAAAGGATTGAGAAGATGCAAGAAAGGTTTAACAAGGACCTAGAAAAAATAAAAAAGAGTCAATATGTAATGAATAATGCAATAAATGAGATCAAAAACACTCTGGAGGCAACAAATAGTAGAATAAGAGAGGCAAAAGATAGGATTAGTTAATTAGAAGACAGAATGGTAGAAATAAATGAATCAGAGAGGAAAAAAGAAAAATGAGTTAAAATAAATGCAGACAATCTCAGAGACCTCCAGGACAATATTAAATGCTACAACATTCGAATCATAGGAGTCCCAGAAGAAGAAGACAAAAAGAAAGACCATGAGAAAATACTAGAGGAGATAATAGTTGAAAACTTCCCTAAAATGGGGAAGGAAATAATCACTCAAGTCCAAGAAACCCAGAGAGTCCCAAACAGGATAAACCCAAGGCGAAACACCCCAAGACACATATTAATCAAATTAACAAAGATCAAACACAAATAACAAATATTAAAAGCAGCAAGAGAAAAACAACAAATAACACACAAGGGAATTCCCATAAGGATAACAGCTGATCTTTCAATAGAAACTCTCCAAGCCAGGAGGGAATGGCAAGACATACTTAAAGTGATGAAAGAAAAGAACCTACAGCCCAGATTATTGTACCCAGCAAGGATCTCATTCAAATATGAAGGAGAAATCAAAAGCTTTACAGACAAGGAAAAGCTGAGAGAATTCAGCACCACCAAACCAGCTCTCCAAAAAATACTAAAAGATATTCTCTAGACGGGAAACACAAAAAAGGTGTATAAATTTGAACCCAAAACAATAGAATAAATGGCAACGGGATCATACTTATCAATAATTACCTTAAACATAAATGGGTTGAATGCCCCAACCAAAAGACAAAGACTGGCTGAATGGATACAAAAACAAGACCCCTACATATGTTATCTACAAGAGACCCACCTCAAAACAGGGGACACATACAGACTGAAAGTGAAGGGCTGGAAAAGGACTTTCCATGCAAATAGGGACCAAAAGAAAGCAGGAGTAGCAATACTCATATCAGATAAAATAGACTTTAAAACAAAGGCTGCAAAAGAGACAAAGAAGGTCACTATATAATGAACAAAGCATCAATCCAAGAAGAAGATATAACAATTATAAATATATATATGCACCCAACATAGGAGCACTGCAATATGTAAGACAAATACTAACAAGTATGAAAGGAGAAATCAACAATAACACAATAATAGTGGGCGATTTTAATACCCCACTCACACCAATGGATAGATCAATTAAACAGAAAATTAACAAGGAAACATAAACTTTAAATGATACAATAGACCAGTTAGACCTAATTGATATCTATAGGTCATTTCATCCCAAAACAATGAATTTCACCTTTTTCTCAAGTGCACAAAGAATCTTCTATAGGATAGATCACATCCTGGGCCATAAGTCTAGCCTTGGTAAATTAAAAAAAAAAATTGAAATCATTCCAAGCATCTTTTCTGACTACAATGCAGTAAGATTAGATCTGAGCGACTGATCTGATCTGATCTGATCTGACAGGAGCAATATTATTAAAAATTCCAACATATGGAGGCTGAAAAACATGCTGCTGAATAACCAACAAATCATAGAAGAAATCAAAATTTGCATAGAAATGAATGAAAATGAAAACAGATCAGTCGCTCAGTCGTGTCCGACTCTTCGCGACCCCATGAACCGCAGCACGCCAGGCTTCCCTGTCCATCACCAGCTCCCGGAGGTCACCCAGACTCACACCCATCAAGTCAGTGATGCCATCCAGCCATCTCATCCTCTGTCGTCCCCTTCTCCTCCTGCCCTCAATCCCTCCCAGCATCAGAGTCTTCTCCAATGAGTCAACTCCTCGCATGAGGTGGCCAAAATACTGGAGTTTCAGCTTTAGCATCATTCCTTCCAAAGAAATTCCAGGATTGATCTCCTTCAGAATGGACTGGTTGGATCTTCTTGCAGTCCAAGGGACTCTCAAGAGTCTTCTCCAACACCATGAAAATGAAAATACAACAACCCAAAACCTGTGGGACACTGTAAAAGCAGTCCTAAGGGGAAAGTTCATAGCAATACAGGCATACCTCAAGAAACAAGAAAAAAAGTCAAATAAATAACCTAACTCTAAACCTAAAGCAACTAGAAAAGGAAGAAATGAAGAACCCCAGGGTTAATAGAAGGAAAGAAATCTTAAAACTTAGGGCAGAAATAAATGCAAAAGAAACAAAAGAGACCATAGCAAAAATCAACAAAGCCAAAAGCTGGTTCTTTGAAAGGATAAATAAAATTGACAAACCATTAGCCAGACTTATCAAGAAACAAAGGGAGAAAAATCAAATTAATAAAATTAGAAATGAAAATGGAGAAATCACAACAGACAACACAGAAATACAAAGGATCATAAGAGACTACTATCAGCAATTATATGGCAATAAAATGGACAACGTGGAACGTTGGAAGAAATGGACAAATTCTTAGAAAAGTATCCAGAAAACTGGATCAGGAAGAAATAGAAAATTTTAACAGACCCATCACAAGCATGGAAATTGAAACTGTAATCAGAAATCTCCCAGCAAACAAAAGCCCAGGTCCAAATGGCTTCACAGCTGAATTCTACCAAAAATTTAGAGAAGAGCTAACACCTATCCTACTCAAACTGTTCCAGAAAATTGCAGAGGAAGGTAAACTTCCAAACTCATTCTATGAGGCCACCATCACCCTAATATCAAAACCTGACAAGGATGCCACAAAAAAAGAAAACTACAGGCCAATATCACTGATAAACATAGATGCAAAAATCCTTAACAAAATTCTAGCAATCAGAATCCAACAACACATTAAAAAGATCATACACCATGACCAAGTGGGCTTTATCCCAGGGATGCAAGGATTCTTCAATATCCACAAATCAATCAATGTAATACACCACATTAACAAATTGAAAAATAAAAGCCATATGACTGTCTCAATAGATGCAGAGAAAGCCTTTGACAATATTCAACATCCATTTATGATAAAAACTCTCCAGAAAGCAGGAATAGAAGGAACATACTTCAACATAATAAAAGCTATATATGACAAACCCACGGCAAACTAATATTATCCTGAATGGTGAAAAATTGAAACCATTTCCTCTAAAGTCAGGAACAAGACAAGGATGCCCACTTTCACCATTACTATTCAACATAGTTTTGGAAGTTTTGGCCACAGCAATCAGAGCAGAGAAAGAAATAAAAGGAATCCAAATTGGAAAAGAAGAAGTAAAACTCTCACTGTTTGCAGATGACGCGATCCTCTACATAGAAAACCCTAAAGACTCCACCAGAAAATTACTAGAAGTAATCAATGAATATAGTAAAGTTGCAGGATATAAAATCAACACACAGAAATCCCTTGCATTCCTATACACTAATAATGAGAAAATAGAAAGAGAAATTAAGGAAACAATTCCATTCACCATTGCAATGAAACGAATAAAATACTTAGAAATATATCTACCTAAAGAAACTAAAGACCTATATATAGAAAACTATAAAACACTGGTGAAAGAAATCAAAGAGGACACTAATAGATGGACAAATATACTGTGTTCATGGATTGGAAGAATCAATATAGTGAAAATGAGTATACTACCCAAAACAATTTATAGATTCAGTGCAATCCCTATCAAGCTACCAACGGTATTCTTCACAGAGCTAGAACAAATAATTTCACAATTTGTATGGAAATACAAAAAACCTCGAATAGCCAAAGCTATCTTGAGAAAGAAAAATGGAACTGGAGGAATCAACCTGCCTGACTTCAGGCTCTACTACAAAGCCAGTCATCAAGACAGTATGGTACTGGCACAAAGACAGAAATATAGATCAATGGAACAAGATAGAAAGCCCAGAAATAAGTCCACGCACATATGGACACCTTATCTTTGACAAAGGAGGCAAGAATATACAATGGATTAAAGACAGTCTCTTTAACAAGTGGTGCTGGAAAAACTGGTCAAACACATGTAAAAGAATGAAACTAGAACACTTTCTAACACCATACACAAAAATAGACTCAAAATGGATTAAAGATCTAAATGTAAGACCAGAAATCATAAAACTCTTAGAGGAGAACATAGGCAAAACACTCTCCAACATACATCACAGCAGGATCCTCTATGACCCACCTCCCAGAATATTATAAATAAAAGCAAAAATAAACAAATGGGACCTAATTAAACTTAAAAGCTTCTGCACAACAGAGGAAACTATAAGCAAGGTGAAAAGACAGCCTTCAGAATGGGATAAAATAATAGCAAATGAAGCAACAGACAAACAACTAATCTCAAAAATATACAAGCAACTCCTACAGCTCAATTCCAGAAAACTAAATGACCCAATCAAAAAATGGGCCAAAGAACTAAATAGACATTTCTCCAAAGAAGACATACAGATGGCTAACAAACACATGAAAAGATGCTCAACATCACTTATTATCAGAGAAATGCAAATCAAAACCACTATGAGGTACCATTTCACACCAGTCAGAATGGCTGCGATACAAAAGTCTACAATAAATGCTGGAAAGGGTGTGGAGAAAAGGGAACCCTCTTACACTGTTGGTGGGAATGCAAACTAGTACAGCCACTATGGAGAACAGTGTGGAGATTCCTTAAAAAACTGGAAATAGAACTGCCTTATGATCCAGCAATCCTACTGCTGGGCATACACACTAAGGAAACCACAATTGAAAGAGACACGTGTACCCCAATGTTCATTGCAGCACTGTTTATAATAGCCAGGACATGGAAGCAACCTAGATGTCCATCAGCAGATGAGTGGATAAGAAAGCAGTGGTACATATACACAATGGAGTATTACTCAGCCATTAAAAATACATTTGAATCAGTTTAAATGAGGTGGATGAAACTGGAGCCTATTATACAGAGTGAAGCCAGAAAGAAAAACACCAATACAGTATGCTAACGCATATATATGGAATTTAGAAAAATGGTAACAATAACCCTGTATATGAGACAGCAAAAGAGACACTGATGTATAGAACAGTATTTTGGACTCTGTGGGAGAGGGAGAGGGTGGGATGATTTGGGAGAATGGCATTGAAACATGTATAATATCATATTTGAAACGAGTCGCCAGTCCAGGTTCGATGCACCATACTGGATGCTTGGGGCTGGTGCACTGGGAGGACCCAGAGGGATGGTATGTGGAGGAAGGAGGGAGGAAGGTTCAGGATGGGGAACACATGTGTACCTGTGGTGGATTCACTTTGATATATGGCAAAACCAATACAATATTGTAAAGTTAAAAAATAAAATTAAAAAAAGAACAAAATAATTCTAAGTGCAGAAACATGGATGAAACTAGAGATTATCATACTAAGTGAAGTAAGTCCAACAAAGAGACAAATGAAACTGCCTATCAAACACAAACAGATTCATGGACACAGAGAACAGGTGGGTGGTTGCCAAGAGGGAGGATGCACAGGAGAGGGATGGAGAGGAGGCTGGGGTTAGCAGATATAAGCCGTTATAAGCAGAATGGAAAATAAGGTCCCACCGTACAGCAATGTGCTATCATATATTCAGTGTGCTATCATAAACCATAATGGAAAAGAATATATTCAAAAGAGAATGTATACAGATGTATAACTGAGTCATTTCACAGTACAGTAATTAACACACCATAAATCAACTATACTTCAGTTAAAAATCTTTAAAATGTTTTTAAAATATAATAATATTCAGTCCATCTATCTATCCATTTATCTCTACATTCATTTACTCAAGAAATACTTACTGAGAATAGCATTGAAACATGTATATTACCATATGTGAAATAGATCACCAGTCCAAGTTTGGTGCATGAAACAGGGCACTCAAAGCCGCTGCACTGGGACAACCCTGAGGGATGGGATGAGGAGGGAGGTGGGAGGGGGTTCAGGATGTACACCTGTACACTTGTACACCCATGGCTGATTCATGTCAATGTATGGCAAAAACCACTACAATATTGTGAAGTCATTAGCCTCCAATTAAAATAAATTTTTAAAAAAGAAACCATGTAAGTGTAAAAAAAAAAAAAAAAAGGAAGAAATACTTATTGGACTTCTATTAAAAAACAGGCACTGTTGGTGTTATGCGATGTGGAGTAAAACACAAGACCATGCCTTCTCTGAACCCTGATGTCCAACTTCCAGCCTCATCCCTGTCTTTTCTCCCTACCCTACTCAAACCCTACATACTGAATTCACACCAAATATTTCAGTTTCCTAAATATGTTCTGCATTTTGACCACATATTTCACAAACTAGGCTCCCTATTTCAAATCATGACTTCCTAATAACATTTAAAAACCATAGTCAAGTGCCACCTTTCTTGAGAATGTTCCTGGCTGTCCCAGAGAGGGACATCTACAACCTAACCAACAGTTACAGGCTAGATGACTGACTGTCATTTCCTGGTTTCCTTTTTTTTTTTTTTTTTTTGGTCCCAGCATATTACACAATGCAAACATATGTGTGTTGGGCAAGAAAACCAATTTTCCAGTAACAAATGCAAAATAAACATAAAAAGTAAAGTAGTTTGGTCAAATGAATTATCTAATTCTATTGGTGGAAGAAAAACAAGTTAATTTCAGATAAATGTCCATCTGAGGAAGGAAGGAATGTTGCCTTTTGACCATTTCAACTAATATTTTGAACTCTGTTAAATGGTGAATACATGACCTAGATGAAAAACCTGATATAGATGAATGCATTCACTGGTTTCAGAACTAGAAGCCAGTGTTTTACTCACATGTGCAATTTTGAGATGTTCTGGGAAAACAATGTGCTTCCACAAAATTTACTCCCAGATATTAAGGATTTTGTGAACACATCCCTAAACACACTTTAAAATGTAAGTATGCCAAATGACCTCTTTGGACCACATCTGCAGTAACTGTCTTATTCTCAACCTGCCACTTCTTGAAAGAACATTCCTTTTTACCAATGGCTCCTATTCACATAGTTCAGAATAAATATCTCTATGGTTCCCCGTGTAACTCAGGAAACTGACAAGGTACAGTATCTTCTCCTACCCAGTTTCTCCTTTGCTCCCTACCCTCAACCCTCAATCCCTTTCCAAGGCACCAATGTAAAAGCTGACTGATAACATTCTCACCAGTAGCTGGTCTATTATGATCTGAAACTGGGCTTCTTCTCCCTGCTGCTTGGAAATCCCATGAGCTCCTATTGCTACATCGTTCAAATACCAGCAGCCAGGGATTCTGAAAGAGGAGTGGAGGAGCAGGAAGAAGCTCTCATGGGGCATTCATTTCATACAGATCCATGAAGCCAAAGTCTTCCTGGCTGCTTTTCACACATTCTTTGTTAAAAAGATGTGGCATAAGGCTTAGTGGATGTACAAGTCCTCAAGCTGTTGGACTGTATAGAAAAGGGGAAGATATTTTGTCAGCTTTTGAGATTTTCTTTTTAAATATGACCAGACATTCATATACATTTACACACTTTCCCTTTAATCAGCAACATGCAAATTGCATATTCATCTGGCTAGACATGGGGCAAGCACTGTTTATGGAGATAGCATTACACATTATAGGCACAATTCTGATGAAAGGAAATCTTTGTTTAAAAAAAAAAAAGTACTGGAGGTAAAAAGAAGCAAGTTCTGTAAAAAGAAAATACAGTTTGGGACCAGGACTTCCAAGGTATGGATCTCGTTTCTGGTTGCCTAGTACAAAGCCAACCAAATTTCTCATAATCATTTTAATAATATTAATACAAATGCCACCATAACATACCATACATTGACTTAATTCCTAAATGTTTCTGTTTGCTGCATTGGTGCAGTTCCCCTAACAAAAACCTTTCAGTTGATTATGAGTCATATTTCCATGCTAGCTTATTTTTAACAATGAATTCTGATGTAGTCAGGACTATTTTTGTGGATGACTATGCTGAGTGTCATTCCAGAATCATTTTGTCAGACTCATCAGTATACTGTGCATGCTTAATGTTAAAATAAAATAATAAAATGTATTTAGTTATATACATTTTCTATTTCTTATATAATTAAAGAAACTGTATTATCATCATATGTTTTTCTTTAATCAGTGTTTATCTCTTTAACATCCATTGAAACATTAAATTTATACCAAGTGGTAATACTTTATAAGTAATGGTGAATCTGTCTTAACATTTTCACCCCCGTACCTACTTGTGAGTGATGAGGAAAGGTCACAGGATGATTGAACTTCAGTTTGGTCTCAGCACCATAAGATAATTCTCTTTTCTTCTATTTTTATAACACATGAAAATTTTGCAAAACTATGGCCATAACAAAGTCAATCTCTTTTATTCCACTTTCATGGCATGCACCATCTTTAATTGAGTATGTTAATCTTCCAAGAGAGGCTAAAAACCCCAAAAAAGTAGTTTGTGTATGCTTGTTCATTGCTCTATCTCCAATGTTTAGAATAAGAATGGCACAAAGAATTACATGGGCACATCAATAAATATTTGAAAAATAACTTGAAAAGAAACAATCAGAACAGAAGAGCAGAATCACAGCCATTCCTTCTTCAGCAATGCAAGCTGCTCCCCTTCTCACACTCATCTTGAAAAGGGAGGGAAACAGCAGGAGAAAATGGACAAATGCTCCACTGCTGATGGCAGTGACTTAGATTCAGGAAGTTTGATTAAATATCTGTGATGAGAGGATGTTAACACGTCTCCTGCCTAGTCCTACCCTCTGTCTCACCTCACCCCCCCCCCCTCTCATTTCACTCAAAGCCAGGGAAACATAGATATTGGGATCCTTGAATAAAACCATCATCATCTTGATTTTCATTCCAAGAGCTTATTCCTGGTAAAAATCCCTTTTCTATAAGGAAAGATTTGCAAGGATATGCTATGATAGAGAACCAGTTTTGTACTGTTATTTGTCCCACCTCCAACCCCCCACTCTCACATCAAGATGGGAAAGAACATGATCCTCGTTGGAGGGCAGAGGGAGCAGAGTGGAAAAGAGACAAAGAAACTGCAGATAAGTCTGACTACAGAAGGGTAGGAAGGCCCTGAATTCATTAGGTGGAGCCCAAGAAAGTGAATGAGGTTCTAAGCAGCACGAGCAGAAATCAGGGTGTTAAATAGGGGCAGGTTGAGGCGATACCATACAAAATCCCCCCAACTTTCCCCCTCCACTCCCATAAATCTCCAGGAGCCCTGAATACACAAAATCATCTCCCCTAGTTCCCCATACCCCTCAAAGTCTTAAGTAAGTGTTGAGATTTGGTCAATGAATAGAAAGGGAGCCTTGGGTTCAGGACAGTGAAGCCACCAAGTACATGACTGAAGACCAGAGACCATGTGGAACTGTGCCAATCTCACCTGACGGCATCATGGACAGACCCTTCTCCCTGATGCCATATGAGCCCCAGGAAGTGGATGTTACTCTAGGGGGTAACATGAAGAAAGGACAAATTTAATGAACTGAATTAAAATCTAGAATGGCTAAGAAAACCCAGGACTGACTACAACACATTCCCACATTAGGGGGAATGAGGACTCAACAAAGAGATTGGCAGCGTTATGGACAAAATTTCACAGCACAGTTCGGAAGCATTCACATCCCTTAGCATATATTGTAACTCCATTTGGCAAGCTACATGCTGGGGATGACAAGCATAAGTGTAACTAAACAATCTCTTTAAAGTGTCATGAATACCTGAGAAGAAATAAATACAAGTTTAATGCATTTTATCTAAACTGAGAACAGCTAAAATAAAGGAGGTGGCAGAATACATTGTAGACACAGATGTGACCAATAATTTCCTTGAAAATACAGTTGAAAATCATGATTAATATTTTATAACAAATGAAAAGATTATATTACTATTTAAATTTAGCTGTTCCTAACAACACTGTCACCAAGAGTGGAAATGAGATGTTGACCCACTGTATTAGGACATGTATTTTAAATTTCTACGCACTGAGTCATTCCCTTACTTTACCAAAAATATTTATTCAGGAGCTGGGTCAATGATTAAGGACTATAGGACGATTAGAAAAAGTCAAACTTACTGATCCATAAAGAAGACTGGTACATTATAGTACTTGGATGTAATAATTAGTATCATTCTCTTCATTAGCATTATGGTCATTAAAAAAGCATGTAATAGAGTGGTTATGGACAGAGTCCAGAGTCAAATCTTAGCTCATTCATTTACTAGCTATGTGTCACTACAGTAAGTTGCTTAATTTCTTAATTTACCCATCTGTAAAATGGACATTTCACTGTCCCCACCTCTCAGGGCTGTTAAGCCAAAAAGAGTTTAATAGAAGAAAGAACTTGAAACAGAATCTGGCACATATTAGATGCTATTCAGATGTTGACATTTACAGAGGTTATGATTGGTAGTAAGCATGGTGACATCTAAACTTAAAATGGTATTTCACAATTTAAAAACAATACTGATGTACAATGATCTATTTTAATCTTTATAAGAGCCCTGAGAAGGAGGTAACATTGATATCCAGAATAAGGGACTCTACACCTGTAGAGTAGGCTAGAGTCTGCAGCCCCTGTCTAGAAGGAAGAAATTTCAGAAAATGAGACCTTCAGCCACTTAACCCTTAAGAATAAGAGTGTAGGGACAATGAGACAGGTTGGGACCTGGACCCTTTGCTGCAGTACTGCAATGCTTGCACCTGAATACACCTCTCCTTCAGCAACAAAATACAAAAAAACTATGTGGGACTAAAACTAACTGTAGGCCTGTGCAGGTGGGGCAAATTGTGAACCAAAGATATAAAAAGACCAAAGAACCCCTACTGCCATTTCTGGAGAGCCAGGAGCAAAAACAGGGTGTTGGGAGTAAAGCAAGGTACTGACCATGCTCCCTGCACACACCACCTAAGCTGTCCTTTGGACCCTACCCCTGGATACACCCTACTCTCAACCCATATAAGGAACAAGTTCACCCCCAATCCCATCAGGCAGAGAGCAAGCAAGAGAGCCTATTTCATCTCTCTCCTCCTCTGATGTAGCTACGTGCATGTAGCTGGGCCTCCAATAAAGACTTGCCTGAAAAAAAAAAAAAAAGAGAGAGAGAGAGAGAGAACACTAAAATTTGGAGAGAATAAGGGAGATGTGAACCCCAGTCTCCTGAATCCAAATCTAAACTTGCTGTCAAAACATTTGCATCCTCAGCTATACAACATGACTCATTCTCCTTTAAGGAAAACATAAAGGTAAAAGGAATGAGTACTACTTTATCCAGAGACATCTAATATATAGAGCCTGATCACTGATGACATTGGCATCAGACTAGGAGAGGGCAGTATGCACAGGACAAAGTTGTGGAAGCCCTGGTTCACTGATGCGAAAGGCCAGCTTAGGGGATTGAGATCATCTGAGGCAGCAGAGCCCGCTGTGGAGGCCACCTGTATGAGAAGGTATATTATGCACAAAGCATCCCCACTTCTAGGAATTGAAAGGCTGCAGAAAGTAACACCTGGGCATGGAAAGATATCTCCAATCACTGTGATACAGGATAAAATTTACAATGACCTTATGTTTCAGCTATTATAGGACCTTAAGAAATGCCTCACAAAAGAAATATCAGTTCAGTTGCTCAGTTGTGTCATACTCTTTGCAATCCCATGGACTGCAGCACACCAGGCTTCCCTGTCCATCAGCAACTCCTGGAGCTTGCCCAAACTCATGTCCGTTGAGTCAGTGATGCCATCCAAGCATCTCATCCTCTGTTGTCCCCTTCTCCTCCCACCTTCAATCTTTCCCAGCATCAGGGTCTTTTCCAGTGAGTCTGTTCTTTGCATCAAATGGCCAAAGTATTGGACTTTCAGCTTCAGCATCAGTCCTTCCAATGAATATTCAGGACTGATTTCTTTTAGTCCTGACTGGCTGGATCTCCTTGAAGTCTAAGGGACTCTCAAGAGTCTTCTCCAACACAGTTCAAAAGCATCAGTTCTTTGGCACTCAGCTTTGGACTATAAAGAAAGCTGAGTGCCAAAGAATTGATGCTTCTGGAAACACCATAGCTTTGACTAGATGGATCTTTGTCGACAAAGTAATGTCTCTGCTTTTTAATATGCTGTCTAGGTTGGTCATAAAGAAGATATACAGATGGCAAATAAGCATATAAAAAGCTGCTCTGCACCATACATCACCAGGGAAATACAAATTAAGACAATAAGATACCACTACCTACTTATTAGAAGGGCCAAAATCCAGAACACTGACAGCATCAAATGCTGGAGAAGAGATGTGGAGCAACCAGAACTCTTCTGACTTAAGGGGATGAAAATGGCACAGCCACTTTGGAAAACAGCTTTGTGGCTTCTTAAAAAACTAAACAAACACACTTCCATGCAAAACAGTTGAAAACTTATGTCTTCCCACAAACCTACACACAGATGTTTACTGTAGCTTTACTTACCATTACCAAACTTGAAAGTATCTTAGGATGCTGTTCATGGATATATGAACAGTGGTACCTCCAGAAATGGAATATTACTCATTGCTAAAAGAGAAATGAGCTATCAAGCCACAAAAAGACATGGATTGCTAAGAGACATACATATTGCTAAGTGAAGGAAGCCAATCTGAAAGTGCTGCATACTTTGTGATTCCAACTACATGATATTTTGGAAAAAGAAAAACTGCGGAGACAGTAAAAAGATCAGTGGTTGCCAAGGTTGGTGGGAGTAGGTGGGAGAGACATGAATAAGCTGAGCGCAGAGTGAAAATATTGTTTTTGCTATTATAACAATGGATGTCATTATGCATTGTTTATACCCATAGCATGCACAACACCAAGAGTGAACCATATGCAAACTTACAGACTTTGGTTGATTATGACATATCAATCTAGGCTTTTCCTTTGTTAAAAAAAAAAGTAGCATTCTGTTATATTCTGGTGCATTCTATGCACTTGGGGGGTCAGGAGGCATATGGGAAATCTTCACTTCCCTTTCAATTTTGCTGCAAACCTAAAACTGCTCCAAAAAAATCTTTTTAAAAAACTAAATAAGTAAGGATACATAACTGTATTTTAAATGATGCCCTGAGAAATGTCCAAGGTTAAAAATCTGTCTGTTCAAAGAAATATGGAGGCCAATATTTACAGAGATTACACTCAAAGGTGGAAGGTAATGGAAATAATCCTCACAATTAGATAACAGAGCCTTTCCATATTAACATAAATGATATTTTAAAATTGAAACATTAAGCCATGGTAAGCATAAGCTCCAATATTAATGGGGCACATAAACAGAAAAAAAAATGGTTTTGTGCTATTTAATCTCAAAAATGGTTTAATGACCCTTATCTGATTATGAAAACAGCACAAGGCACTGTATTAGATAAATAGGACATTAAAAATACTGCTAACTGGTAAGCAGCTTGAAAATATCCAAATGAAAGTATTTTTAAATCAAATTTAATAGTCACTGAAGGAATATTAAAGAGATGTCCTGGATATGGCTATGACATTGGCAAACACAAACATGTATAAAGAAAGTAAAAGAACAGCACAGAATAACAGCTAAGAAAACAAATCACAGATTGAAAGTTATGAATTTGGTTAATTTACTTATGGCTTGGTGTCTGCTACTCCAGATGCATTAATCCTCAGACTAATAAAAATGTTGAGTAATACACTATACTTTAATGCATAATTATACCAACCTAATACAACAAACATGGTCAAGTGCTTTTCTCTGGAATTTGGTTATTTGTTTGTTTGCTTACTATAATGAAATTTAGACTATAAATCAACAATAAAAATTGTATATATAAAGGACACAAACATAAACAACATATATATCTTGAGAAATGTGTAGTATTTAGAAATAAATAATAATAAAAATATTATTCATGAAAATCATGAGTTATAATAAAAGCAGTACTTAATGTTAATATTTGGTTAAGCTAGATGCTCATATATGGGGATTATTAATTTCTATTCATATTTTTGGAAGCAGAAGATATTAAGAAGAGGTGGCAAGAATACACAGAAGAACTGTACAAAAAAGAGCTTCACGACCCAGATAGTCATGATGGTGTGATCACTGACCTAGAGCCAGACATCCTGGAATGTGAAGTCAAGTGGGCCTTAGAAAACATCACTAGGAACAAAGCTAGTGGAGGTGATGGAATTCCAGTGGAGCTATTCCAAATCCTGAAAGATGATGCTGTGAAAGTGCTGCACTCAATATGCCAGCAAATGTGGAAGACTCAGCAGTGGCCACAAGATTGGAAAAGGTCAGTTTTCATCCCAATCCCAAAGAAAGGCAATGCCAAAGAGTGCTCAAACTACCGCATAATTGCACTCATCTCACACGCTAGTAAAGTAATGCTCAAAATTCTCCAAGCCAGGCTTCAGCAATATGTGAACCGTGAGCTTCCTGATGTTCAAGCTGGATTTAGAAAAGGCAGAGGAACCAGAGATCAAATTGCCAACATCCGCTGGATCATGGAAAAAGCAAGAGAGTTCCAGAAAAACATCTATTTCTGCTTTATTGACTATGCCAAAGCCTTTGACTGTGTAGATCACAATAAACTGTGGAAAATTCTGAGAGAGATGGGAATACCAGACCACCTGATCTGCCTCTTGAGAAATCTGTATGCAGGTCAGGAAGCAACAGTTAGAACTGATCATGGAACAACAGACTGGTTCCAAATACGAAAAGGAGTACGTCAAGGCTGTATATTGTCACCATGTTTATTTAACTTCTATGCAGAGTACATCATGAGAAATGCTGGACTGGAAGAAACACAAGTTGGAATCAAGATTGCCGGGAGAAATATCAATAACCTCAGATATGCTGATGACACCACCCTTATGGCAGAAAGTGAAGAGGAACTAAAAAGCCTCTTGATGAAAGCAAAAGTGGAGAGTGAAAAGGTTGGCTTAAAGCTCAACATTCAGAAAATGAAGATCATGGCATCTGGTCCCATCACTACATGGGAAATAGATGGAGAAACAGTGGAAACAGTGTCAGACTTTATTTGGGGGGGCTCCAAAATCACTGCAGATGGTGACTGCAGCCATGAAATTAAAAGACGCTTACTCCTTGGAAGGAAAGTTATGACCAACCTAGATAGCATATTCAAAAGCAGAGACATCACTTTGCCAACAAAGGTTCGTCTAGTCAAGGCTATGGTTTTTCCTGTGGTCATGTATGGATGTGAGAGCTGGACTGTGAAGAAGGCTGAGCGCCGAAGAATTGATGCTTTTGAACTGTGGTGTTGGAGAAGACTCTTGAGAGTCCCTTGGACTGCAAGGAGATCCAACCAGTCCATTCTGAAGGAGATCAGCCCTGGGATTTCTTTGGAAGGAATGATGCTAAAGCTCAAACTCCAGTATTTTGGCCACCTCATGCGAAGAGTTGACTCATTGGAGAAGACTCTGATGCTGGGAAGGATTGAGGGCAGGAGGAGAAGGGGACGACAGAGGATGAGATGGCTGGATGGCATCACTGACTCGATGAATGTGAGTCTGAGTGACCTCCGAGAGCTGATGATGGATAGGGAGGCCTGGCGTGCTGCGATTCATGGGGTCGCAAAGAGTCAGACACGACTGAGCGACTGATCTGATCTGATCTGATTCATATTTTACATTTTTAAAATTTTTCATCTGTGATTTTATTTTTTGATGTTTTTTGAATTAGTTAGTTTTATATTAGGAATCGAAAGCTGAGCACTGAAGAATTGATGCTTTTGAACTGTGGTGTTGGAGAAGACTCTTGTGAGTCCCTTGGACTGTAAGGAGATCCAATTAATCCATCCTAAAGGACACCAGTCCTGGGTGTTCATTGGAAGGACTGATGCTGAGGCTGAAACTCCAATACTTTGGCCACCCCATGTGAAGAGCTGACTCAATGGAAAAGACTCTGATGCTGGGAGGGATTGGGGGCAAGAGGAGAAGGGGACAACAGAGGATGAGATGGCTGGATGGCATCACTTACTCAGTGCACATGAGTTTGGGTGAACTCCGGGATCTGTTCAGCAGTGTCCGACTCTTTGCGACCCCATGAATCGCAGCACGCCAGGCCTCCCTGTCCATCACCAACTCCCGGAGCTCACTCAGACTCACATCCATCAAGTCAGTGATGCCATCCAGCCATCTCATCCTCTGTCATCCCCTTCTCCTCCTGCCCTCAATCCCTCCCAGCATCAGAGTCTTCTCCAATGAGTCAACTCTTCACATGAGGTGGCCAAAATACTGGAGTTTCAGCTTTAGCATCATTCCTTCCAAAGGAATTCCAGGGCTGATCTCCCTCAGAATGGACTGGTTGGATCTCCTTGCAGTCCAAGGGATTCTCAAGAGTCTTCTCCAACACCACAGTTCAAAAGCATCAATTCTTTGGTGCTCAGCCTTCTTCACAGTCCAGCTCTCACATCCATACATGACCACAGGAAAAACCATAACCTTGACTAGACAGACCTTTGTGGGCAAAAAAAATGTCTCTGCTTTTGAATATGCTATCTAGGTTGGTCATAACCTTCCTTCCAAGGAGCAAGCGTCTTTTAATTTCATGGCTGCAGTCACCGTCTGCAGTGATTTTGGAGCCCAGAAAAATAAAGTCTGACACTGTTTCCACTGTTTCCCCATCTATTTCCCATGAAGTGATGGGACCGAATGCCATGATCTTTGTTTTCTGAATGTTCAGCTTTAAGCCAACTTTTTCACTCTCCACTCTCACTTTCATCAAGAGGCTTTTTAGTTCTTCTTCACTTTCTGCCATAAGGGTGGTGTCATCTGCATATCTGAGGTTATTGAT
The DNA here is from genome assembly GCA_935064755.1 of Tragelaphus eurycerus. NCBI lineage: Eukaryota > Metazoa > Chordata > Mammalia > Artiodactyla > Bovidae > Tragelaphus > Tragelaphus eurycerus. The sequence continues at coordinate 13,502,841 of CAKXYN010000003.1, forward strand.
ATTTCTCCCAGCAACCTTGATTCCAACTTGTGTTTCTTCCAGTCCAGCATTTCTCATGATGTACTCTGCATATAAGTTAAATAAACAGGGTGACAGTATACAGCCTTGACTGAACTGAACTGATATTAGGAATCAGCCATTTCAGGACATTGGACAGAGCTTACGCAAAACATGTAAAACACCATACTTGAAGCTATCACCATTTCCCCACTAACTCACTTTGACGTAAGAGTCATAGTAACTAATAAGTGATTCTCTCTAGTGCTTCAGCATCTGAGTATGGGTGGGCTTGAGTTGGGCTTCCCAGGTGGCGCTAGAGGTAAAGAACCTGTCTGCCAATGCAGGAGACATAGAGATGTAGGTTCGATTCCCGGGTCAGGAAGATTCCGTGGAGGAGGAAATCACATCCCACTCCAGTATTCTTTCCTGGAGAATCCCATGGACAGAGGTGCCTGTCAGGCCCCAGCCCATAGAATCACAGAGTCAGACACAGCTGAAGAGATGATGCAGCAGCAGCAACAGCAGCAGCAGGGCTTGGCCTGGGATGGTTCTGGCTACCCCTTCTAAGTGTTCATTCTTCTCTCTTTCTCTCTTCTTAAGTGTTAGTATAATGAAAAGGACTTGACTTCATCCCCAAGTCATCTAAGTGTGGGGTCTTCCAGGCCTCAATTCCCTAACTTGAAAACTGAAGGTAACAGCAAAATCTCACAAGTGATTGCATAATAAGAGAGGCAAATAATGTGCCTGGTGGGGTGATAAGTTCAGTGAGCATTACTGATTGTTATGCTCCTTACACCACAGCCCTAGTCACTACTCACTGGCTAGTGCTCTACTCACTGGCTCCAACCACAAGATTTAACTTCCTACTGATGATCATCTAGGAACCTCCTCATTTGGGCCATGGTTCATCATATTGTTCTTCTAGTACTACAACAGCATATCTGAAGTATGTATGTTAAATTGTGGTTGGAAATAGAAAAGAGAATTTGTCACAGACAGTTCCAAAAAGTCAAGTAATTACCCAAAAATATTTGTCTCCATCCCAAGAGCAAAATTAGAATCACAAGATATTTTCATTGGGATAGTGATGACACCCTCAAGTCAGAAGGGAAATCTGGCTGAGGTTAGTTGGAGGCTGTCCCAGCAGTACCGGCTTCTATGTTAGGTTTTGCACATTTGATCAGCTTTGAAAGTCAAAATGGTTGTTGTGATTATAAAGGGATCTGGAGTCAGAAAGGATCAAGAATCTCCCTACCAAGATCATTTGGTAACATGAGACCTGGAGTTAGCTCACAGAAACACAGCAGTTTTTTTTTTCTCTCCCTGTTTATCATGGTCTAACCTTTTGAACTGTAATTTGGAGAAACAGACAAAAAATTATCTGTTAATAAAATTTTGTTGGTTTGTTTTGTTTCTACAGGGAGCTTGATGTTCCCAAATGAGAGAGCCATTTTTTAAGAATCCATTTTTCCAAATAGCAAATAGAAATGAACCCTAGAAGAAAAATAAAGGCCGGAGTGCCTAAAAAGTAATCCTAGTGCTCACTCCCAGGTCTGTTATCGCCTCCCTGAGTACTATAACTTCTCCAGTCTTTCCTGTAAGAATCCCAGTTGCACTGTAAGTCACATCCAGCAGAAGTGACCTGTTTGATGTAATTATTCTTTTTCTTTTTCCTTAAGAACCCGTTAACATCTAACCATCCACACAGGTATTTGTTAGCAGTTACAATGTTACTGCAGAGAAGGCAATGGCACCCCACTCCGGTACTTTTGCCTGGAGAATCTCACGGACGGAGGAGCCTGGTAGGCTGTAGTCCATGGGGTCGCTAGGAGTCGGACACGACTGAGTGACTTCACCTTCACTTTTCACTTTCATGCATTGGAGAAGGAAATGGCAACCCACTCCAGTGTTCTTGCCTGGAGAATCCCAGGGACGGGGGAGCCTGGTGGGCTGCTGTCTATGGGGTCGCACAGAGTCGGACAGGACTGAAGCGACTTAGCAGCAGTAGCAGCACAATGTTACTGAGCATTTACTTTTGTAGGTACAATCCTGAAATGAAGAGCATAGGATGAAAAAGAGAACACAATAAAGGCCAGTCCATAAATCCTATCATCTTTATATTACTAGAACTATGCTGTGAAATTATATACAATAAATGCAGCAACATATGATTTTCAACTGTAAATTTTGTAAACACTGTTTTGATTCCTCTAATATGTCTCTGGAACTACTCTATAATGTGAATTCATGTTTCCTTCATTTTTGTTCAAATTTTTTTGGAACACAGCCAGTTACAAAGAAATAATTTTATTTTTCAAATCACCACTATCCTCTATATCACTTTTGGCAAATGGAGAAAAGCATCAGATTGTTAAGCAAACAATAATTCGGTGCAAAGCTCAGAAAGATAGGAATGGCTGTTCTCATACAGGCGGGGCAGTTGGAAGCTTTCCTTCTTTTGACAATTACAGATACAGTGAGTGCATCAAGAGGGCATGTGAGAAATATCAGTGCTCACTTGACCTACCAAATATATTTGTTTGGGAAAATATAAATGACAAATTGATCTTCAGATTAATGGCTGCCATATTGGTAAAGTACAAATCACTTTTAACAGCCACATTACTTTAGTAAAGAGAAGCTAGCTAACTGCTCTTTAATTAAGTACAGTTAATGACCTTAAGGGGATTAGTAGTCTTGTCTGATAATCAATAAGCATGGCAAGATTGCTGCCTCATAAACTGGGATGGGAGAACTAAATTAATCTGAAAAGATTAGTTTCCCCTAGTTTTTTGGTGTTTTTTTTTTCTTTCTCTCTTATAGGTTGATTCCATGCAACCCTTTGGAAACTCATAATCCCAGGCAAGAAGTACATGCCAGTAATCCATTTGTTATAAAGATATACATTTATCTTAGCATACATGGCTTAAAAAATGGTGCCAAGAATCCAAGTGACCAAAAAAAGGCCTTTTCTTACAAATCATTGCTTGAATAATGCTCAAATAAAATTCTCTGTGCTGAATTTGGTAAGTGATTGATTAATGGATTTTAACTAGCTCTACCACTGTGAGGTTCCATTTCTTCATTCATAAAATGAAGGAGGAAGCCTTGAAGGCCCTTTCCAGTTCCTACATTTTATATTTTGAATAGATCATAATTACAGATTCACTTGGTGAATTGTCTGGTTTTTAGTAGCCAATCAGTTTTGAGCAATAAGACACTAACCTTCTGGGCTCTCATCTTCATTTGCCCTTACACATTCAGCAAAAACAAGCATGGTAGGCCAAGAACGTACATTTGAAATGTACCATCTAGGCAAAAAAAAACAATAAGTTAAAAATGGGTGGTAGTGGATGCCATATGGTACAATGGAGATAGGAGAGAGAGAAGGAGGTGGAACTTGGTAATAATAGCTTTGTAGTCACATATGTTTTATTCAATACTTGACTCTTCTGCTTCTAAGAAACATGGCTTAGACAAATTGCTCTTCCTTTCTCAACCTCAGTAGGGTTAGAGAGCGGATCATCAAAATCACGGTAAATAAATGTTCTATGTACATATCATAGCACTTCCCAAATGCTACTTGTCAATTCCCATGCCATTCTCTGATGTATTGGGGTGATCAATAGACAAATCCACACAAAATTTATATGATCCAGTGATCCCACTCCTGGGCATATATCTGGAAAACCATATTTCAAAGATACATGCACTCCAATATTCACAGCAGCAGTATTTATAATGGCTAAGACATGGAAACAACCTAAATGTGCATCAACAGATAGATGGATAAAGAGGATGTGGTTACATATATACAACAAAATATTACTCAATCGTTAAAAAGGATGAAATAATGTCATTTGCAGCAACATGGCTGAACCTAGAGAAGATCATACTAAGAAAGTCAGATGGAGAAAGACAATGTAAATATATATGATATCAGAAAAAGTGGTATCAGTCATATGTGGAATCTAAAAATGATTCAAATGAACTTATTTATAAAATAGAAACAGACTCAGATTTAGAAAACAAACATATGGTTACTAAAGGAGAAGGTGGAGGAGAGGATAAATCAGGATGTTGGGATTAACATGCACATTACTATATACAAAATAGTCAACAAGGACTTCCTGTATAGCACAGGGAACTCTACTAAATATTCTGTAATGACCAATATGGGGAAAAAAATCTGGAAAAGCAATGGATATAAGTAAACATATAACTGAATCACTTCGTTGTGACCAATGCAAAATTGAAAATCAACTATTCACCAATATAAAATAAAAATTTTAAATGCATGTATATGCAGTATAACTATATGTGATATATAAATTCTCTACTTGTATCTGAGTGCCCACAAACCTTTTGAAAATAAGATTGGGTCTTTTTTTAGCTATAGTTTTCAGCTCCACATGTAGTATCTGGCATAGACACATACTGATAAAACTAAATAAGTACACTTTAGAGTAGTTTATTGGTTTTATTCAATTTTAAACCTTCAATATATAAACCCTCAATGTTTTGTTGAGCAACCAGGGACATCAACCTACTTGCTAAAACTAATAAGTAGTATCTGATTTTTCTTTCAGTATGTCAGTGTTATCAACTTCATGTACAGCAGTTTACTTATAGAACAATTAAGCCCAACTATGTCCCAGGGATTATGTGAAGTGGTTTTAAACATTAAATGATGCTAATCACAAAAAATTATATAGCTATTTAATATGTGCTGTCATAATAGAAAGGGTTTGTCTTAAAGTCTTTTCACAGTCACATTTAACTTAGTATTATAAATATGTCGATTATTATCCAAGCAACATTGGTAAGACTTGGAAACTTGGAAGCTGAAATTGTCAGAAAAAGTCATTTTGCCAGCATGAGATAAAGTTCTATTTACTAACATAATTAAGATAATGTAATAGAGGCTATATTTGCAGAATAATCTCAAGAACTTCAAAAGCTAAAAAACAAAAACAGAAATGAAAACCCACTGAAGTTCTAGTAATGCTGCTGGTACTTCAGAGATCTTTTCCTTTCTTTTGGATAGGTTATTTAACTTCTTAAGGGTTCATCTTACAAGCCTTCTAGATGAAGAAAATGCAAAAGGTTCTATGAACAAGGGAGAAAAGCTTCCTTCACTAGACAAAAAATTATTAACATTTGCTATATTCCAAGAGTCAAAAATCTACATAGTGTATGGGAATGAAACCCATTCTGAAATTCCTACATGAGATGCCAGATTTCCAGCTTTTCCACTGAACATGGCTGTCCATGTTTTTATATTCTCTTGCAATCCCATTTTTTTTTCCCATTTGTGAGAAAGTACACAGAAAGGGCAATGTGTTTCCAGCAGTCTGTAAGAGCCTCTAATGCTTAAATGCTATTGGACTGGTCTTGGGCGAACTGGGGACTGGGCTTATGATTCTACAGCTGGACCTCAGGTTTCTCACTGGTGACAGAGGGCAGCTCACGTGGAGGTGGTTCGGCACCCCTGTGCTCTGCCACTGGGGGCATTTTCCGCAGTGCCTGTTTCAACCAGTGGACAGTTCCTACACCATCTACCTACTACTGATGCTGGTGGACTGACCAAGTTCCTGGATGCTGCCCTGGGGAACCTGCTCTGCACAACTATGTGCTTCAAGGGTCACTAAGGAGGTCCTGGTAGCTCAAATGATAAAAAAAAAAATTCTACCTGCAATGCAAGGGGGTGTGAAAGCCGCTCAGCCGTACCTGACTCTTTGCAACCACATGGACAGTGGCCCACCAGGCTCCTCAGTCCATGGGGATTTCCCAGGCAAGAATACTGGAGTGGGGTGCCATTCCCTTCTCCAGGGATCTTCTTGCCCCGGGGATCAAACCCAGGTCTCCTGCATTGCAGGCAGATTCTTACTGTCTGAGCCACCAGGGAAGCCCACAGTACAGAAGACCTGGGTTCAATTCCCTGAGTTGGGAAGATCCCTTGGAGAAGGGAATGGCAGCCCACTCCAGTACTCTTGCCTGGAGAATTCCAGGGACAGAGGAGCCTGGCGAGCTACAGTCCATGGGGTTGCAAAGAATTGGACATGACTGAGTGACTAACACTTTCACCTTCAAGGACCATGAGCCACAACTATCCTTTAAGTCATGAATTAATCCAGTGTCATTATAAATGGCAAAATGTGTTGTTCAACTGTGTCCCCATGGACACACTGACCTCAATGTCAATCAATTGCAGTAGGTTATGAGATTTCATTAATTCCTTTCTCTGAACAGCTATGGCCATGAAGACAAAGAAAGTGAAGTCACTCAGTTGTGTCCAACTCTTTGCGACCCTGTGGACTGTAGCCCATCAGGCTCTTCTATCCATGGGATTCTCCAGGCAAGAATACTGGAGTGGATTGCCATTTCCTTCTTCAGGGGATCTTCCTGACCCAGGGATCGAACCCAGATCTTCCACATTGCAGGCAGATGCTTTAACCTCTGAGCCACCAGGGAAGCCTGCATAAAGACAAATAAACATCAAACACTTAAACACTCAATAAGTTCCCTGAAAGTCCCTAGCTGTGTGATAAAAGTAATAACAAATACAAAATCATCCTAAATTTCCACTGTGCCTCTCAGTCAAGCTCTAAAAATTCAAAAATAGTACTGTTACTACTTTGCCAAATCTTCAAGGAGCAATTAAAAGAAAGAAACATTATTGGGGTTAAGATTTTATTCTTCATAGAGTTTAAGCAGTGTGACAAGGCATTATAAAACTGCCATTAAAAAGAATACATTTGAATCAGTTCTAAGGAGGTGGATGGAACTGGAGCCTATTATACAGAGTGAAGTAAGCCAGAAACAAAAAAACAAATACAGTATACTAACGCATATATATGGAATTTAGAAAGATGGTAAAAATAACCCTATTTACAAGACAGCAAAAGAGACACTGATGTATAGAACAGACTTTTGGACTCTGGGACCGGGAGAGTGTGGGTTGATTGGGGAGAATAGCATTGAAATATGTATAATATTATATCTGAAACGAGTCGTCAGTCCAGGTACGATGCCCGATAACAAATGCCTGGGGCTGGAGCACTGGGACGACCTGGAGGGATGGTATGGGGAGGGGAGAGGGAGGACGGTTCAGGATGGGGAACACGTGTATACTGGCGGCAGATCCATCTTGATGTATTGTAAAAGCAATACAATATTGTAAAGTTAAGCAAAATTTAAAAAAATAAATAAAAGAAAAAAATAAAGTAATTAAAAAAAAAAAACTGTAGGAGAAGACAGCAGTAAGTAGTACTAGTAGTAATGGTAGTAATTGAAGTGGTAGTGTTCTATTAGATGCTTGGAGACAGAAAAAGAATCAACGAGAAAGACAGAACATTGCAAAATAGATTTGGTTGAAGGAAGACCTGCTAAGTGTCCCTTCATCCTGTCTCAGTATATATGTGACTTCCCATGCCAGTCAGTCAGTCAGTTCAGTCACTCAGTTGTGTCTGACTCTTTACGACCCCATGGACTGCAGCACGTCAGCCCTCCCTGTCCATCACCAACTCCCGGAGCTTGCTCAAACTCATGTCCGTTGAGTCGGTGATGCCATCCCCTTCTCCTCAAACCTTCAATCTTTCCCAACATCAGGGTCTTTTCAAATGAGTCAGCTCTTCGCGTTAGGTGGCCAAAGTATTGGAGCTTCAGCTTCGGCATTGATGCTTCCAATGAATATAAAGGATTGATTTCCTTTAGGATGGACTGGTTGGATATCCTTGCAGTCCAAGGGACTCTCAAGAGTCTTCTCCAACACCACAGTTAAAAAGCATCAATTCTTCGGCGCTCAGCTTTCTTTATAGTCCACTTCTCACATCCATACATGACCACTGGAAAAACCATAGCCTTGACTAGACGGACCTTTGTTGGCAAAGTAATGTCTCTGCTTTTTAATATGCTGTCCAGGTTGGTCATAACTTTCCTTCCAAAGAGTAAGTGTCTTTTAATTTTATGGCTACAGTCACCATCTGCAGTGATTTTGGAGACCAGAAAAATAAAGTCTGCCACTGTTTCCACTGTTTCCCCATCCATTTCCAAGAAGTGATGGGACCAGATGCCATGATCTTAGTTTTCAGAATATTGAGCTTTAAGCCAACTTTTTCACTCTTCTCTTTCACTTTCATTAAGAGGCTCTTTAGTCGTTTTTCACTTTCTGCCATAAGGATGGTGCCATCTGCATATCTGAGGTTATTGATATTGCCAGAGAAGCCTACAATTTCAGCATCATCTTCAACAGCCTTGATTATAAGGTCACAGGGGGGGAATACAGAAGAGTGAAGAGAGCATAGGTATTCTACCACCATCTCTGGCTAGGCTTTATGAGGCCTTGAGCAAATCCCTTCACTTCACTGCCCCCCAATTTCTCTCCCATAAATATCCATCTTACAGGGCTCTTGGAGGACTTATAACTCATCAACACAAGGTACCTAGAAGGGTTATGGTTAGAGCAGTGATTTTTAAATAGATACTTTATTTTTCAAATATTAAATTTAAAAAAGCAAATAATTCAGTGCTACCCATGCCCATTCATCCAGATTTAATTTATTAGTAGCAAGGAAGGTCCAATCAGAGAAAGCATGGCACCCCACTCCAGTACTATTGCCTGGAAAATCCCATGGACTGAGGAGCCTCATAGGCTGCAGTCCATGGGGTCGCTAAGAGTCAGACATGACTGAGCGACTTCACTTTCACTTTTCACTTTCATGCATTGGAGAAGGCAATGGAAACCCACTCTAGTGTTCTCACCTGGAGAATCCCAGGGAAGGGGGAGCCTGGTGGGCTGCCGTCTATGGGGTTGCACAGAGTCGGACACGACTGAAGCGACTTAGCAGCAGCAGCAGCAGGAAGGTCCAATGAGACTCTAATGGAGAGCAGAGAAGGTTAGAGAACAAAATTTGTCCCCTGGGGGCCACTCAGGAAGAGAACCCTACAGAGATCAGTGGAGCAGGAAGATACAATGGGGAAAGCATTGAAGATGCTCAAAGGGAATTTTCCAATGGATCAAAGAGTTTCTTTTATAGTTCTCCTCTGCACTAGCCCTGAGTCTGGATAAGGATATTTAATCAGAGAGCAGTTAGTTGCTATTAATATCAAATCACGATTTTTACTTTGCAGATGTCACATTTTCATTTCTGTGTCTTTCTTAGAGAAATTTTCCTCAGTGTTTTCTCAGATTGGCATGGTTCTTTTTTTCCACAATGATGTTGGGGGTTCCAGTAGGAGAACTGACCCGGGGCTTGTCATAAGAGCAGCCCTGAGTAATACTCCATTGTGTATATGTACCACAGCTTGCTTATCCATTCATCTGTGGATGGACATCTAGGTTGCTTCCACGTTCTGGCTATTGCAAATTACTCAGCCATTAAAAAGAATACATTTGAATCAGTTCTAAGGAGGTGGATAGAACTGGAGCCTATTATACAGAGTGAAGTAAGCCAGAAACAAAAACACAAATACAGTATACTAACGCATATATATGGAATTTAGAAAGATGGTAAAAATAACCCTATTTACAAGACAGCAAAAGAGACACTGATGTATAGACCAGACTTTTGGACTCCGGGACCGGGAGAGGGTGGGATGATTGGGGAGAATAACATTGAAATATGTATAATATTGTATCTGAAATGTATTAATTGTTCAAACTAAACACTGTCATGTTACAATTTGTTCATATTAGATGTTTGTAATGTTTCTGATAATCAATAAAAGAGATTCTTGAAAAAAATAAAATAAAATGATGCAGAAAAAAAAAAAAAAAAAAAAAAGAGCAGCCCTGGTTCCTATGTTGCTGTTGGACAGATTGATAAACAGCTCTGGTATCAGATTGAAGATGTTTTGTGCCACAGATTATGAACTGGGGGCCAGGCTTGTGAAAGTCTCTGCAAAGAGTATTCTTTTTACATTTTTATTGCCTACAAAATGCCAGGAGAGTTTCCAAGTAAGAGCAATCACTGTTAAAGAAAATAGGACATAAAATAAACTGTTATTACCTGCAAAACAGCTGTATTTCCTTTTCTTTCCAGAGAAGCACATAAACCCTCTGTATACTCTGACATGAAGAAATGTAATAGAACTTTTATTTCTGTAAACACTAGATATTCATTCTTGATAGGTAACACTCGGGGGAGGGGGGAGTTGTACTTAAAATTATATCAGCTGTTTCAGAATCACAAAATTAAAGAAGGGATCTCACAAATGGATCTGGCCATTCTTGGTCCAAGATGGGAGGTTGTTAAGGTTATGAGCAAGTATTTGCAGCAGGACAGACTGGTGTTCAGTTCCAACTCTGCCTCTTGGTACCTAGGGAACCTGGAAAATTTTATTTTTGTTCTGCAAGTTTCTCTTTCCTCATCGTCAAAGTGGGGACAATAATAGCACCTACTTTATAGGCACTATTAAATGAAATAATATTAAATGAAGTAAAATATGTAAAGTGTTAAACATAGCACTTGACTCACTGGGAACACACCAAACAATTGGTAGCTATTATGCCAAAACTGTTCCTAGCAACTAGTTGTCTGTTATTTTATAATATATAAAGGGGACATAATGGGTAATTTGAAGAAATAAGAATATTTTCAATTGCTTACTTTTCCATTCATTTGAATCCATTGTTTTTCCTGATTGTTTTCTTTGAATAAAATGAATGATCAGCACCTGTCTTATAAACACACTCTTCACAGATCTCGAATCACGATTTTACAGCTGTGAAAGCCTTCATATATAATTTAATGCACCTCCCTTGTTTTCTAGATGATAAAACAAAGTGTTAAAAAGATGACAGGATTTGCACAAATTCACAGGTATCATCTTCAACAAGACTCCAGCTATTACAGGCCTCTTCCAAAGCTCCTTCAAGTAAAAATCTGAATTCAAAGCTAATTTTCACACTCTCCAATCCTTGATCCCTGACATGAGTTCTCCCAACCACCTCTTATCGTCATTCTACCCTTTTTATGGTACTTTTTCTAAGCATATTCCTGGTTCTCTGACCTTTTTTTTTTTTTTTTTTTAAAGCTATTTAAAGACTGCAAGCTGAATGCATCACCCTATTGGTGTCTAATTACAGACAAGGATTCCCAAAGGATTCTTCCCTGACCCCTGGTTTTTGGTCCTGCCCCTGGAAGAATCTTCTCTGAGCATACCTGATACAGGTCATGCTTCCTTTCGACTTCTCATAGGTCCAGATACATGTGCATATTCGCTCCTCTTTCCTGGACTCGAGTTCTTGGACAGAGGAATTCTAGTTCCCTGCATCGATCACCCAACAGATCTCTGTGTAAGAAGCACAGAACAGTTTCCTCTTTGCTTGTGCCAATGCAATTCACGGATCTAGATCAAGGCCCAACAGTGGCTGCCTCTGACTTTCGGAAAATAAAGCAAAAGGCAGAACTCGAGTTTAGTTTCTTCCTCATGTCTAACCGCTAACTCATTTTAAATGAATGTGTCAGACTGCCCGTTGTTTTTCTTATTTTTCACTGTCCACTTTTCTCAGTAGATGTGTCTTCATATCCCATGGAAACATATTCAACTACATAATTTGGTATAAAGATTTCACTGACATTCTTATTTAAATTCCAGAATCCTTTTCTTATAACTAAACTTTAATTCTACCTTCTTTTGATGGAGACAAAGAGGCGTGGATTTGGTATGAAATTTTTCATACATCAGTTACACATCCTTGAAAACAAGGATGCTAAATTTTGAGAACTGCTTTTTGCATAATGATTAAAACTAGTCTGAAGCAGTAATTTACTCCCCCCTCCAATACCACTGGGTGGGTTTGCAGGGTGTGTATAGAAGGTTAGATGATGACAGAATTATTTTTAAGAAAAGATATTTCTACTTTCTAACCTGGGTTCAATAAATATAAACCTTAAGCTGGAGAGGGGCGGTGGCGTGCAAAGGGATGAGCACAAATTCCCCATCCATAAAAAGCATCTGGCACAAGGAAAACAGTAGCAAGTCCAGATGGTACCCGGCTCTGACACAAGCCAGGGAATGCTCTATGGACAGAGACACCATATAGACTGTGTGTGTGAAGAAGCACAAAATACAGTCTTACAGAATTAGAACTGGAAACCTTCACGGCTGGGTAGGGGGAGAGAACGAGAGCTTAGTCAGTATTCTAACAATGACTACTTTGTAAAACCTTTTCTTAATACTTTATGTCTATACCTCTCCTTTACACTGTACTATAAGCTACATGGCAGTTTTACACTGGGCAATCACACTGGGAGGGGGCAAATGCTGCCCAGTATTGAAAAAACCAATTGGAAAGGCAAACAGGCATGGCACCCCGTTGGTGTGGATGCCGTCTAATATGGTCTCAGGTCAGCAACTGGCCTCTTGTTATCACTCAGCACGCATTTGGGGCACAGCTTTGTTAAGATCAGCTGAACTGGCTATAGAAAGCAAACTTATGGTTATCAAAGGGGAAGTGGTAGAGGGGATAAATTAGGAAGTTGGGATGAACAGATATACACTACTGTTTATAAAATAGATAACCAATGAGGACCTAGCAATTAACATAGCAGAGAGAACTATATGCACTATTTTGTAATAACCTATAAGGGAAAAGAATTCTAAAAAGAACACTGTACTGTCCAACTGAAACTAACAACACATTATAAATCAACTATACTTCAGCAAAATAAAACAAAATTTAAGAAAAGAGATCTCTGAAGCAATTGATTCCTACTTGCTTCACTCTTTCCTCAGAAAAGTTAAGGTTATTTTTTCAGTTCAAATATTTCTCTTTCTGGGAGGCATCTTCAAATGAGAGTCTGGTTTAGGGCTCTCATTCTACCCTCCTTAGCAGCCAGGACTTTCTGTAAGAACTCACCGCAGTAGTGGTCATTGGCTCAAAGCAGGTTCCTCCTCTAAGCCTGAATTACACAAATGCTGGGAATACAACCATTTTTCACATTTAGCCAGTTCATGACTGACTCCGCGTCTTCACATCTTGCGTCTTGTGTAACAGACACTGTTCTAAGCACCCATACAGTGATGAACAAAACAGACAAAACCCCTGTTTCATGGAGCTCATTTCTATGAGGGGAGACAGGCAACATGCATGAAATAAATTAGCAAGGCTCTCAAGAGAGAAATGTTTGATGGTGCTGACAGCTCTGGAGGAAAATCCAGGAGGCAAAGAGAGAAGGGGAAAGTGAGATAGGAGAGGGGTTTTTCAGTTTTAAAAAAGCGATTGGAAAAGCCTGAGAACTTGAGGAAGGTCTAAAGAAAGTGAGGGAGCAAAAGCAGGCATCAGAAAGGTGTTTATGTGTTGAGTGAACTAGTAAATGAAATGTCAAGGTAAAGAAGAGTGCAGTCACTGGTCTAGGGTTTCCTCATCTGTGTGGTTCCAGGCTCAGGAGCACTCTGCTCGGTTAAAAAAGATCCATGTAAAAATCCAAGGAAGCAGCTCTGGGGTGGAGCTGTTTTCTTTCTAGTTTGAATTACATAACAGAAAAGAAAAACTAGTTGATGGGTTGCAGAAATCAAGGAAAGTGAGGGTGAAGATTAGCCAACGGTTGACTTTATGGGGAAGAGTAGGTGAGGACCGGTGTGAGCAGAGGTGGAAAAGAAGAAAGGAACCCAGTGCCTTGGCGTCATGGGAGACCCAGGGGAGAAACTGATTTCCGGACCATTTGGAGAGGAGGCTGGATTGAAAGGCAGGCCAGAGAGAGAGTCCTTGGTGCTGAAGAAAGAAATTTTGTGTCTGATGTCACAGACAGTTGTAACCAGTGGACTTTATGAAGCCTAATCAAGACCCAAGATTGATGGCCAAGGAGAGGCGAAATGGAAGTTTATTAGTGCAAGAGTGGAATGGTACGGTGTCAATAAGGGAGAGATGGGATTAAGGGGAAAAAAGCACATCGCTAACTGCAGGACCTTGGGAAAGACTCACAGCCTCTCAGCCCGCTTTCATCTGGAACAGAAACAAACTGGGCCAAATAATTCCTGTAGCAGCTTCCAGCTCTAATCAGTTCTGACTTTGTTTATATTATAAAAGGATAGTATAAGAAAGACATCTCCTTTCTGGATTGAATATTACCTCTTCCCATGGTTCTACTGTTGTTTCTGAAATGCAAGTCTGTGTACCCAATGCACAGTGAGGCCAAATGATACCGAAACGTCAGAGTTTGCAGCAGAGAAAAGTTTATTGAGGGCCCTGCAATGATATGAGTGAGTCATGCTTTAAAAATCCCAAACTCCTGAAAACTCCCAGCAGAGCCCTTTTCTCAGAAAGGTGATGGAGGGGCATGTTGAGTTTGTGCCAACGTCTCAGTGTCAGATCCTTTGCTCTTGAGGTGGAGTTGTGGTCAGATAACCATGTTCCTGTAAATTTCCACCAAACCAACTTTATATTCTGTTCTGACCAGAAAGAGCAGGTCCTGCAGCACAACCTTCAACCTTTGAGATCCAGGACTGGCTGAGAGAAGGCAGAGCTCAGCAGGCGGCTCCCTCAGAGCCAGGTCCCCAGATCCTATCCAGACATCATCACTGAGGGAGTCAGGCACCCAGGACCCAAAGGTCAGTTGGGTCAGGAGCTCAGGCTCCTTAGGTCAGCCACATGGTGGGGACATGTCTCACAGACTATGTCCCAGGCAGACGGCCAATGCCATTAGGTCACAGAGGCAGGGATTGGGGAGAGGCTCACTGCCACCTCAAGGCCTGAGCCTGGTCAGTGGGCAGCCTTGGCCAGGCCTCTGCAGGACAGAGATCCTGCCTGTCCCCACCCTAGCTCACCTGCTCAACCTAGGACAGAGGGCCCCAGGGAGAAGGCCAGGGTCCACCTCTTACTTCACTCTCTGCCTGAGGACCACCGCCCAGCCAACTGTTGGCTCAACATGCCCACTAACTGCTGCTCAGTGACAATTGGTCACTTGAGGGAGGGGATTACCATGGCCTCAACCAATGGCTGAGCAAGGCCACTAACGGTCACTCATTGACAGTTGTATGCTTGTGGGGGAGGGGCCCACTGTAGTGCCACCGTTAGTGGTCTCCTGGTAACCGTTGCCTGGTAACGGAAGCCAGTAGTAGAGTACACCAAAGACCATGTGCTAAGGGGTATGCAGACTGCCCCCTATCACACTGATAACTGTTGTGGAGGTACCTAGAGCCCCATGCCAAAGCATTCAGTTGGAAATTTCACTTACGAAGTCTGGTTCCTTAAAAAACTAAAAAATAGAGTCACCATATGATCCAGCAACCCTACATCTGGGCAAATATCTGGAAAAGATGAAAATTATGACCCCAAAAGATACATGTACCACAATGTTCATAGTAGCATTATTTTTAATAGTCAAGACCTTGATTATTGACAGAGGAATGGATAAAGAAGACGTGGTACATATATACAAAGGAAAATTACTCAGCCAAAAAAAAAAAAAAAAAAAAGGCCATTTGTAGCAACATGGATGAACCTAGAGAATGTCATACTGAGTGAAGTTAAGTCAGAAAGATAAATATACTACTACTTATATGTGGAATCTAAAAAAATGATACAAACTTATTATAAAGCAGGAATTAACTCAGATGCAGAAAACAAACCAAAGGGGAAAGTAGGGGGATAAATGGGAAATTTGGGATTAATATATATACACTGCTACATATATATATAAAATAGATAAAAAAACAAGGACTTCCTGTATAGCACAGGGAACTGTATTCAGTATCTTTTAATAACCCATAGTGGAAAAGTATCTGAAAAAAGATATTTGTGTGTGTGTGTGTATGTGTGTGTATCAGATTCAGATATCTGAATCTGTTTGCTCTACACCTGAAACTTGCGAATCAATTATATGTCAATTAAAAAAAAAAATCTCTAGGATTCCTCTAGTGTTAGTTGCTCATGTGTCCGACTCTTGTGACCCCCATGAATTGTAGCCTGCCAGGCTCCTCTGTCCATGGGATTTCCTAGGCAAGTATACTGGAGTGGGTTGCCATTTCCTTTCCCAGGGGATCTTCCCAACCAAGGGAACGAACCTGGGTCTCCTGCATTGCAAGCAGATTCTTTTCCATCTGAGCCACCAGGGAAGCCCAATGTTTATAAAAGTCACATTCAAATCACTTTGAAAAACACAAATATCATGTGTGTGAAATACTACAGACTTTTGGAAATAATTTATTTTCTTCTCTGAGCATTAAGAAGAAGTAACCAAAAAAGATATACAGAAAGAGAGAGGACTACACCACAGGCATATATTTAAGTCCAACCCTTAACCACATATGAAACCACAAAATGAGGCAGATGCTAATTGGGAGATCCATAGATCATTTAAAAGACAGCAGCACACAAACAACCCCATCCCTTGGAGTCATGAATTCCCCATCTTCCTTGCCTCTAGCTACACTGATTTTAATCTAAGTCATGTTGGGTAACTTAAGAGAATTTGGTGAGAGGATTGACAACATTTTCTACAGTATAAAAAAATCTCAGGCAAAAATTTTACATATACAAGTAAAGTGATATTTATGAAGACTTTATTTTTTGTGACTACCTTTAATTCAACCTTTCATAGATTATTATGGATTCATATCCTAAATTGATAGTTTTGTTCTGTCTCAGTGTTCTCACCTTGTGGAATGAAAGAACGCTAAGAAATTTCAAAATTAATTTTGTGATTTTATTTTAGCAAAAATCCACTTTTGAGGCTAAACCCACTTTAGTACGGGCTTCCCAGGTGGTACTAGTGGTGAGGAGCCTTCCTCCCAATGCAGGAGGCATTAGAGACAGAGGTTCAATCCCTGGGCCAGGAAGATCCTCTGGAGGAGCATGTGACAATCCACTGCAGTTTTCTAGTCTGGAGAATCCCATGGACAGAGGGCTGCCTACAGTCCATGGAGTCACAAAGAGTCAGAAAGACTGAAAGGACTTAGCAGGCCCATCACTTTAGTACATCTGGATATCCACTGACTTCTGCCATAATTCCAGAGCCTAGCTATGTGTGTGTCCACAATTACTTTGGAATCAAATTGTTGCAGAAACATGAGAAAAGTCTAGAGGTATATTTAATATATAACAATGTCTGGGTACCAAATGCATGCTGAGTGATATAACATAATGTGCTTTAGAATAGAGGGTTTTAGTGCTTTATATGGAGAAAAAATGATAGAATCAATTTTACAGTGAGGGCTGAGTACATCCCCTGGAGGAGGAAATGGTAACCCACTCCAGTATTCTTGCCTGGAAAATCCCACAGACAAGAGGATCCTGGCAGGCTATAGTCTATGGGGTTGCAAAGAGTGGAACATGACTGAGTAAGTTAGTATGCACACACATAAATTGCAAGACTTAGTGGATCATGAAAATATGGAGCATTTTGTTCAAAAAGAAAAAACCATTTCTCACCCTCCCCCCAAACTCTCACTTGACCTGTTACTGTATTTTTATCAGTTACTTAATGTCTCAGTCCCTGGAGTGTAGGATACTGGCCAGAAAAGTGCAGACCCTCACACACACTAATGACTCAGATCACATGATGAACACATAACCACAACCCACACACCAGCCTTCATAACAGCACTTCAAAGTCAAGGCCATAGGATCTGTGTTTTAGTGATACCATATTGACATTATACTAAATATTCCAGTTTCAAGAAAAGGTATCATCTGTCACATACTTTGTTTAATTTATTTGTTTTGTATTTACTTTGTAGATTTTTTGTTACTTAATTGTATAAGGAATGTCCCTAATTTTGCACTTGGAATTATTTAAGTACTATTATTATAAAAACAGGGCTTGTAATGGCTCAGCAGGTAAAGAATCTGCCTGCAAAGCAGGAGGCACAGGTTCAATCCCGGGGTCAGCAATATCCTCTGGAGAAGGAAATGGCAACCCACGCCAGTATTCTTGCCTGGGAAATCCCAAGGACAGGGGAGTTTGGTGGGCTGCAGTCCATGGCATTGCAAAAGAGTCAGACATGACTGATTGACTAAGCACAGACATTATAAAAATAAAAATAATTAAGTAAGTCTTGGAGATCTATGAATTATATATATATATATATATATATATTTTTGCCTTGAAAAGCATCACAATTATTAACTAACATGAGCTGCTTTATTTCCCTACATTCAACACTGGAGATGCCACAAAAGTCAAATGAAGTGCTAAAAAACCTATGATAAATTCTTGGGGTACTGTGTGGAAGGAAAATGCACTGAGAGCATGATAAGCAGTAGATAGTACAAATGAGGAGAGAGGCTGAGGAAGTGGGGAAGGGCTTGGCCAGTGGATCTTCTTTGTCCCCTGCCTCTTCCCCTCCCTGTCCAATCTGTCATTATGGAGCAGGAGGAAAAAAGAAGGATGGAAAAGCATACATTATGAAATGACAAATAATAGTAGTGGATCTGTATTATGAGAAAAAAAGTAGACCTAAGGTAGAAGCAGATCATACAGCTAAATAAGGAAAGTTCATTATGATAAGGGTATCATTTGCCAGTGAAATCAATTTAATGGCAGAAAATGAAGAGGAACAAAAGAACCTCTTGATGGAGGTGAAAGGGCAGGGCGGAAAGGCTGGCTTAAAACTCAGCATTAAAAAAACAAGGATCTTGGCATCTGGTCTTATCATTTCAAATAAAGCTGCAAATGAAAAGGGAAAATCTGGTAACAGTGTTGGATTTCATTTTCTTGGGCTCCAAAATCACTCCAGACAGTGCCTGTAGCCATGAAATCAAAAGATGCTTGCTCCTTAGAAAAAAAGCTATGAGAACTCTAGGCTATGTATTAAAAAGCAAGAGACATCACTTTGCCAGCAAAGGTCTGTATAAAGAACATTTCATGCAAAAAGTGAAGTTGCTCAGTCATGTCTGACTCTTTGTGACCCCATGGACTGTAGCTTACCAGGTTCCTCCGTCCATAGGATGTTCCAGGCAAGAATACTGGAGTGGGTTGCCATTTCCTTCTCCAGGAGATCTTCCTGACCCGGGGATTGAACCCAGGTTTCCTACATTGTAGGCAGATGCTTTACCATCTGAGCCACCAGGGAAGTCATACAAAGATGGGCACAATAAAGGACAGAAATGGTATGGACCTAACAGAAGAAGAAGATATTAAGAACAGGTGGCAAGAATACACAGAAGAATGATACAAAAAAGATCTTTATGACCCAGATAACCATAATGCTGTGATCACTCACCTAGAGCCAGACATTCTGGAATGCAAGGTCAAGTGGGCCTTAGGAAGCATCACTACGAACAAAGCTAGTGGAGGTGATGGAATTCCAGCCGACCTATTTTAAATCCTAAAAGATGATGCTGTGAAAAAGCTATACCCAATATGCCAAGAAATTAAGAAGACTCAGCAGTGGCAACAGGACTGGAAAAGGTCAGTTTTCATTCCAATCCCAAAGAAAGTTCAAAGTACTGTTGCTGCAGCTAAGTCACTTCAGTTGTATCCGACTCTGTGTGACCCCATAGATGGCAGCTCACCAGGCTCCCCCGTCCCTGGGATTCTCCAGGCAAGAACACTGGAGTGGGTTGCCATTTCCTTCTCCAATGCATGAAAGTGAAAAGTGAAAGTGAAGTTGCTCAGTCATGTCCGACCCTCAGTGACCCCATGGCCTGCACCCTTCCAGGCTCCTCCATCCATGGGATTTTCCAGGCAAGAGTGGAAAGGCACCCCACTGGAGTGGGGTGCCATTGCCTTCTCTACAAACTACTGTTAGGTAGGTAGAACAGGGATCAGATCAGATCAGATCAGTCGCTCAGTCGTGTCCGACTTTTTGCGACCCCATGAACTGCAGCATGCCAGGCCTCCCTATCCATCACCAGCTCTCAGAGGCCACTCAGACTCACATTCAAGGAGTCCAAAACAGCGGTGGCTAAAAGACAAGGAAGGGAAAAGTCCGCAAAAATAGAACAAAGGAAGGTTCGAGGACCAGAGTAAGGACCTCAGGTAAAACAAACAACACTCCTGGCTGGCCCAATTTACATAGGACAGGCCCAGGGAGAAAAAAAAAAAAAACATAAAAAAGAGGAGTCAAAGCTAGCTAGCTCGCTCTCTCTCTCCTCCACATGCTGAGGCGCTCTTCTCTTCCCATCTTTGGATTAATGTGCCCTCACGCCTCGAAGATGGATTTTCCTGCTATCTTCTAAATAAAGTAGAGCTGTAACACTGACCTGTAGCACTGATTTGTCTAAGAGCTATGACACGATCCTTTCGCTACCTGAGAGCTATAACACGGTCTATCCAAGACTTGAGAACTGTGACATGCAGAGGGGGTTTAATGTCCGTCATTCCAAATATTTGTTGTGATGAGACAAAGAACCGAGAAACAGACACTCGCGTGACACTACCATACAATTGCACTCATCTCACATGCTAGCAAAGTAATGCTCAAAATATCTAAGCTATATTCAACAGTATGTGAACTGAGAACTTCCAGATATTCAAGCTGGATTTAGAAAAGTCAGAGGAACCAGAGACCAAATTGCCAACATCTGTTGGATCATAGAAAAAGCAAAAGGATTCCGGAAAAGCATCTACTTTTGCTTCATTGACTATACTAAAGCCTTTGACTGTGTGGACCACAACAAACTGTGGAAAATTCTTAAAGAGATGAGAACACCAGATCACCTTACTTGCCTCCTGAAAAATCCATATGCAGGTAAGAAGCAACAGTTAGAACTGGACATGGAACAACAAACTGTTTCCAAATTGGGAAAGGAGTTCGTCAATGCTATATATTGTCATGTTGTTTATTTAACTTATATGCTGAGTATATCATGAAAAATGCCAGGCTAGATGAAGCACAAACTGGAATCAAGATTGCCAGGAGAAATATCAATAATCTCACATATGCAGATGACACCACCATTATGGCAGAAAACAAAGAGGAACTGAAGAGCATCTTGATGAAAGTGAAAGAGGAGAGTGAAAGAGCTGGCTTAAAATTCAACATTCAAAAAAATGAAGGTCATGGCATCTAGTCCCATCACTTTGTGGTCAATAGATGGGGAAACAAAGGAAACAGTGAGAGATTTTATTTTCTTGGGGGCAAAATCACTGAAGATGGTGACTGCAGCCATGAAATTAAAAGCTGTTTGCTTCTTGGAAGAAAAGCTATGACAAACCTAGACAGCATATTAAAAAGCAGAGACATTACTTTGCCAACAAAGGTCTGTATAGTCAAAAAGCTATGGTTTTTTCCAGTATTCATGTATGGACATGAGAGTTGGAAAATAAAGAAAGCTCAGTGCTGAAGAACTGATGGTTTTGAGCTGTGGTGCTGGAGCAGACTCTTGAGAGTCCCTTGGACTGCAAGGAGATCAAACCAGTCAATCCTAAAGGAAATCAGTCTTGAACATTCATTGGAAGGACTGATGCTGAAGCTGAAAATCCAATACTTTGGCCATCTGATGCGAAGAACTGACTCATTAGAAAAGACCCTGATATTGGAAAGATTAAGGCAGGAGGAGAAGGGGATGACAGAAGATGAGACGGTTGGATGGCATCACTGACTCAATGAACATGAGTTTGAGCAAGCTCTGGGAGTTGATGATGGACAGGGAAGCCTGGCATGATGCAGTCCATAGGGTAACAAAGAGTCAGACACAACTGAGCGACTAAACTGAACTGATGGTTTTTCCAGTAGTCATGTACAGATGTGAGAGTTGGACCATAAAGAAAGCTGAGTGCCAAAGAATGGATGCTTTTGAGCTGTGGTGCTGGAGGAGACTCTTGAGAGACCCTTGGACTGCAAGGAGTTCAAACCAGTCAATCCTAAAGGAAATCAACTCTGAACACTCATTGGAAAGACTGATGTTGAAGCTCCTGTTTTTTGGCCACCTGATGGCAAGAGCTGACTCACTGGAAAAGACCCTGATGCTGGGAAAGATTGAGGGCAGGAGGAGAACAGGGAGACAGAGGATGAGATGGTTGGATGGCATTACTGACTCAATGAACATGAGTTCGAGCAAACTCAGGGAGCTAGTGAAGGACAGAAAAGCCTGATGTGCTGTAGTTCATGGGGTCTAAAGAGTCAGACACGATTTAGCAACTAAACAATCATTTGCCAATACCACATAATAGGTCTAAACATATGAAGTCAATCCCTGGGTTGGGAAGATCTCCTGGAGAAGGCAATGGCAACCCACTCCAGTGCTGTTGCCTGGAAAATCCCATGGATGGAGAAGCCTGGTAGGCTTCAGTCCATGGGGTCTCAAACAGTCAGACACTACTGAGTGATTTCACTCACAAAAAATTCAAAGCCTATATTGACAAATTTACAGTGAGACATAGACAAATTCATAATATTATTGGGATACTTAGATATACCTCTCTTAGTAACTGGTAAGGACAAGGAGCCAATATTAATAGAATTTTAGAATTTTTTAAAAATTATAGATTCGATCAATAAAGTTGACATAGTGAATATGTCGCACCTCATGCGAAGAGTTGACTCATTGGAGAAGACTCATGCTGGGAGGGATTGGGGGCAAGAGGAGAAGGGGACGACAGAGGATGAGATGGCTGGATGGCATCACTGACTCGATGGAGGTGAGTCTGAGTGAACTCCGGGAGTTGGTGATGGACAGGGAGGCCTGGCGTGCTGCAGTTCATGGGGTCACAAAGAGTCGGACATGACTGAGTGACTGATCTGATCTGATCTGATATATATAACTGGACTTAGCAATTGAAGAATATTCATTCTTTTCAAGCAAATATGAACATTTACAAAAACTGGCCATGAATGAACCACAAAGTCTTCAGAAATTTCAGAGGATTGAATTTATAAAGAGTATGTTGTCTGACCGTAGTACAATGAATATAGAAGCTAATAACCAAAAGAAATCAAGAAATATACTTTTAAATAATCTATGATCACAGAATAAATAGCTTGGGATAGTAAAAATTATTTTGAATTTAATGTTAACAAAACATTAAGTGCTAAAATATGTGGATGAGCAAAATCTGCCAAAAAGGAAATTTCATAAAACGTATTAGAAATGAAGGAAAGATGAAAACTAGTGAGTAAGCATCTCTCTCAAGAAGATAAAAACATAAAGTAAATGAATCTATGTGAGTGATAAATAAAGAGAATAAGAATAGGAATTAGTATATCAGCAATCATATAATAGAAAAGGAACAAAAATTTTCCCAGTTTGTTCTTTGAAAACACTTTCAAAATTCCTGAACTTTGGAAAGCCTAGTTAAGGAATGAATGAAGGGATGGGTAAGAATTGTTGTTGTGTATTTGCTT
This sequence comes from Tragelaphus eurycerus, assembly GCA_935064755.1. Lineage (NCBI taxonomy): Eukaryota > Metazoa > Chordata > Mammalia > Artiodactyla > Bovidae > Tragelaphus > Tragelaphus eurycerus. The sequence goes on from CAKXYN010000003.1 coordinate 13,526,076, forward strand.
AGTTGCGTCTGGCTCTTTGTGACTACTTGGACTGCAGCCTACCAGGCCTCTCTGTCCATGGGATTTACCAGTCAAGAATACTAGAGTGGGTTGCCATTTCCTTCTCCAGGGGATCTTCCTGACCCAGGGTTGGAGCCTGCATCTCCTGTACCAGTAGATGGATTCTTTACTGCTGAGCCATCAGGAAGCAACCGCTGTTATTAAAATGTCTACAAATAATAAATTCTGGAGAGGGTGTGGAGAAAAGGGAGCCCTCCTATGCTGATGGTGGGAATGTAATCTGGTACAGCCACCATGCAGAACAATATCGAGGTTCCTTAAAAAAAATGAAAATAGAACTACTATATGATTCAGCAATCACACTCCTGGGTACATATCTGAAAAAGGCAAAAACTGGAATTCATAAAGATACATGCACCTTAAGGCTCATAGCAGCATTATTTACAATAGCCAAGACATGGAAACGATCCAAGTGCCCATCAACAGATGACTAGCTTAAGAAGATGAGATATAAATGTATAATGGAATATTACTCAGACATAGAAAAGATTAAGATAATACCATTTGCAGCAATGTGGATTAACCTAGAGAATATTATGCTAATAAAGTAAGCCAGACAAAGAAAGACAAACACTATATGATATCATTTATAAGTGGAATCTAAAAAAAAACAAAAACAAATGAATCTATATACAAAACATAAAAGACGCACAGACATAGAAAACAAACTACTGGCTACCAAAAAGGAAAGGTGGCAGGAAGGATAAGTTCAGATCAGATCAGATCAGTCGCTCAGTCGTGTCTGACTCTTTGCGACCCCATGAACTGCAGCACGCCAGGCCTCCCTGTCCATCACCAGCCCTCAGAGGTCACTCAGACTCACATCCATCGAGTCAGTGATGCCATCCAGCCATCTCATCCTCTGTCGTCCCCTTCTCCTCCTGCCCTCAATCCCTCCCAGCATCAGAGTCTTCTCCAATGAGTCAACTCTTTGCATGAGGTGGCCAAAATACTGGAGTTTCAGCTTTAGCATCATTCCTTCCAAAGAAATCCCAGGGCTGATCTCCTTCAGAATGGATCGGTTGGATCTCCTTGCAGTCCAAGGGACTCTCAAGAGTCTTCTCCAACACCACAGTTCAAAAGCATCAATTCTTCGGCGCTCAGCCTTCTTCACAGTCCAGCTCTCACATCCATACATGACCACAGGAAAGACCAGAGCCTTGACTAGGCGAACCTTTGTTGGTAAGTTAGGAGTATACAATTAACAGATATAAACTACTATATAAGATAGATAAGCAACAAGGATTACTGTACGGAACAGGGAGCTATCTTCAATATCTTATAATAAACTGTAATGGAAAATAAGCTGAATAGAGACATATATACCTGAATCACTATACCACACATCTGAAACTAACACAATATTGTAAATCAATTATACTTAAATTTAAAAGAAAGGAAATGAAGAAAGAGTATACAAATACTCAATATCAAAGAAGTTTCAATGAAAAAGGAAATACCATTGCTACAGACTACACAATGTCCCACAAAGATCAGATCAGATTAGTCGCTCAGTCGTGTCCGACTCTTTGTGACCCCATGAATCGATGCATGCCAGGCCTCCCTGTACATCACCAACTCCTGGAGGTCACTCAGACTCACATCCATTGAGTCAGTGATGCCATCCAGCCATCTCATCCTCTGTTGTCCCCTTCTCCTCTAGCCCCCAATCCCTCCCAGCATGAGTCTTCTCCAATGAGTCAACTCTTCGCATGAGGTGGCCATAGAACTGGAGTTTCAGCTTCAGCATCATTCCTTCCAATCCCAGGGCTGATCTCCTTCAGAATGGACTGGTTGGATATCCTTGCAGTCTCAAGAGTCTTCTCCAATACCACAGTTCAAAAGCATCAATTCTTCATCAGGTCTTAATCCTCAGAATTTGTAAATATTACCTTATTAGGAAAAAAGAGTTTATACAGATTAAGTTAAGAATCTCAAGATTGGGAAATTATACTTACTAGATGATCTGGGACATCCTAAATGCCATTACAAATATCTTTATAAGAGACAAGACATGAACTGAAGAGAGGGTCATGTGCTGATGGAGCCAAGAGAGATCTGAAGATGGGACTAATCTAGTTATATGAAAGTTGCTCAGTCACGTCCAACTCTTTGTGACCCCATGGACTATACATACCATAAACTTCTCTGGGCCAGAATACTGGTGTGGGTAGCCTTTCCCTTCTCCAGGGGATCTTCCCAATCCAGGGATCAAACCCAGGTCTCCCACACTGCAGGCAGATTCTTTATCTGATGAGGAACAAGGGAAGCCCAAGAATACTGGAGTGGGTAGCCTATCCCTTCTCCAACAGATCTTCCTGACCCAGGAATTGAACCAGGGTCTCCTGCATTGCAGGTAGATTCTTTACCAACTGGGCTATCAGGGAAACCAATCTAGTTATATAGCAAGGAATGTGAGCAGCCCCCAGTAGTTGTAGAAGACAAGGAATGGATGCTCCTCTTGAGTCTTTGGAGGGAACGTCTTGATTTTGGACTGGTGAAATTTATTTCAGACTTCTGCCTGAGGATAAATGTCAGTTGTTAAGCCAGTAGGTTTGTGGTAGTTTGTTATAGCAGTCACAGGAAATTAACATAACTGCTCCACTACAGACTTTGAAGTCACTAAAATATTAATAACAGGAAACTATGAACAATGTTATGCAAATAAATTTGAAAACAGAAATAAAGGCACAAATTCCCACAAAAATACAAACATGATACAGGAAGAGATTTAAAAATCTGAATGATGCCATAAAAATCTGAATGATGTATATACTTGTTATAAAGTATAGTCCTAAGGAAATAACTTTATCTAGAGAAAATATCTAGAGTTGGACGATAAAGAAAGCTGAGTGCCGAAGAATTGATGTTTTAACACTGTGGTGTTAGAGAAGAATCTTGAGAGTCCCTTGGACTGCAAGGAGATCAAACCAGTCAATCTTAAAGGAAATCAGTCCTGAATATTCATTGGGAGGACTAATGTTGAAGCTGAAGCTGCAATACTTGCCACCTGATGGAAATAAATGACTCATTGGAAAAGACCTTGATGCTGGGAAAGATCGAAGGAAGGAGGAGACAAGGATGACAGAGGATGTGATGGTTGGATGGCATCACGGACTCGATGGACATGAGTTTGAGCAAGCTCTGAGAGTTGGTGATGGACCAGGAGGCCTGGCATGCTGCAGTCCATGAGGCTGCAAAGAGTCTGACATGACTGAACTGACTGCAACCTCCCTTCACACATTACATTTGGAGATATCTTTTCGACACCAAGAAGTCTAGTGTGCAGTTGGATTCTTAATTCTTAGAGAAAATATCAGGCGCTCCTGGTTTATGCATCAAATTCTATGATGCATTTACCAAAGAAATAGTGCAATAAATGAGATTAGCACAATAAATGCATTTGGTTCTAATTGAAGTTCTTCAAGAAAAGGAAATCTAAAGGAGGTACATTTCTTCCATATTGTTTTATGACAACCTTTATATCATAACATGAAAATTATATCATGGAAAAAAATTAAAGGATTTTCTTATTCATAAATAGAGATGGAAAAATTCTTAAATAAAACATAAGCAAATCAAATTCAGCATAATATAAAGAGATTACCATACTATGATCAAATTAAGTTTATTTCAGGAATGCTATATTAAAATAGCAATAAATAAGTTGCCACATTACCGAGCAAAGAATAAAAATCACATAATATCTCAGTAGATGCAAGAAAAGGTATAACATTCAAAGTCCATGAAGTATAAAAATTCTTGGCAATCAGTGGAAAAGAAGGAAATATCCTTTATCTATTAAAGAATGTCTGTATGGAACCTACATCAAAATTAATCCACCAAAATTAATGGAGAAAGCCAAAAGCACTTACTTTGAGACAAGGAATAAGGTAAGGGTTCTTGTCTCATTAGTTTTATTAACATGGGATGAAGGTCTTTGCCAGTTCAGTAAGACAAAAGGAAAGAATAAAAGACAAAGGGTTTAGAGGAAAGAAATAAAGCATATGTGAAAGAGAAGTTTGAGTATGTAAAAAATTCAAAAGAACTCACAGACAGCTAATTTGAATGAATATGTAAGTTTACGCAGGTTGGTAAATACAAACTAAATATACCAAGCAATTTTAATTTTAGATGTCAGCAAAAGACAGAACACAAAATTAAATAAAAATGAACTTTAGACATAAATTTTTATAATAGCAGCAAAATATTTCTAATACTTACACTATAAGAACTCAAGTTTTTTTTAAAAGATGCTGCTTTGTAAGAAAATAAAGTGCAAGAAAAATAAATTGAGGGTTATAACATACTCATGAATTGGAAGTCTCAATGTAACATAGATATGTGTTTTCTACAAACACATATTGATTGATCTAGAGAATTAATGCCACCCCAATTAAAATATTACCAGATATGTGCAATTAACAAAATGATTTTGTACTTTATAGAGAAATGCTAAATGCCAAGATACTTAGATAAAAGACAACATGAAGAGGAGTTGTTCAGTCAGCTATTTAGCCTTATAGTATTTTAGGAAGTAATTAAGAGTGCAGGATTGGCACAAAGATTGACAAATGAATGAATAGAAGAGTGGACCCAGAAACAGAGCCATGTATAACAAAGGTGACACTGGAGCTGCAGAGAAAGGTCAGTCTTTTCCGTTGAGTGTTTAAGCAACTGGATGTTCATACAGAAAAACAAAAAGATAAAAACCGTGACCTCCACCTTCATGTCATACAAAAAAATCAATTCCAACTAATTCAAACATATAAAAGAGAAAGGTAAAACAATAAAACATTTAAAATATTTGAAAGCCTCTTCATAACCTCAAAGAAGGGAAGAATTTTAAAACTGGGTACTATGTAAAGTAATTAGCCTCCAAATAAATATATTTATATTTTAAAAAAATAAATAAAACTGGGTACTAAAAGCACAAACTGTAGAAAATGATTGATAACTTGGATATTAAAATTAAGAACTACTTTCTCAAAATATAACATTGAGAGTGAAAATCTAAGGCACAGTGTTAGAGAAGTTATTTGCTACGCATTAAAGTGACAAATGATACATACTGAGAATATATGAAAAAAATGACAAATCAATAAGTACAAGCCACCAGAAATGTGAATGACGCAATTGCTTAAACAGAAACTTAATTAAAAATAACCAAAATGCTAATAAAAATATGAACAGGAGCTCAATATTATTAATCAGGGAAGTGAGAAACGTTACAAAATGTATATTAATACATAGTCATCAAAATGACTAAAATTTAAAGGTATGCAGTAACATTCAAACCTTTAGAACTTTCTCTCACACTGTGAGCAGAAAAAGATAATGACATAACCACATGGGAAGAGTTTAGAAGTAACTGCTGAAGTTGAACTTCATGAGAGTCATGCCATTTTTTAGAATATAGTAACAAATGCATGTAATATAAGTAGATGGTGGGGCAAACCAGTTAGCTTGTAGCAGCATTATGCATACTAGCAAAAGCTGTATATAACACATATGTCCCTCATTTGGAAAAATACACAGTATTACACAGCACTGAAGAGAAACCACTATTTGCTACAGCATGGACGAATGTCTCAAAAGTGATAATGACTGAAAGAAGCCAGTCACAAAATATTATGTATTGTATAACTCAGTTTTTATAAATGTCAAATGTAGACAAATTTGTACTATGTTGCTTAGAAATACATGAGTAGAAGGAAAAGTGAATCGTGATTCTCTATGTTTTGGGGAAGAAGCATAAGTGTAATATTTGTGAAACTCACAGTGTTCTTTCTTGACTTGGTGGATGCTTTCATAGATGTTACTTTTATGATCTTTCTTTAAGGAGTACTTATATTTTAGGTACATTTGCACCCCACTCCAGTACTCTTGCCTGGAAAATCCCACGGACGGAGGAGCCTGGTGGGCTGCAGTCCATGGGGTCGCTAAGAGTCAGACACGACTGAAGTGACTTCGCTTTCACTTTTCACTTTCACGCATTGGAGAAGGAAATGGCAACCCACTCCAGTGTTCTTGCCTGGAGAATCCCAGGGACGGGGGAGCTTGGTGGGCTGCCCTCTATGGGGTCACACAGAGTCGGACACAACTGAAGCGACTTAGCAGCAGCAACAGCAAAAGGAAATTACTTACTAGTAAAGAAAATGATCAATTAAGATGTCATGAAGATAATGAACATTATGTAATTGATGATAGAGATTCAAAATATATAAAGGAATAAATAACATACAAATAAATCAATACATAATTCTAAGTGGAGATTCTAACACATCCCCGTAAGAAATTCTAATATCAAGCAGACAAAAAAAGCGGCAATGATATATTTAAATAACATTGCTGCTGCTGCTAAGTCACTTCAGTCGTGTCCGACTCTGTGCGACCCCATAGACTGCAGCCCACCAGGCTCCCCCGTCCCTGGGATTCTCCAGGCAAGAACACTGGAGTGGGTTGCCATTTCCTTCTCCAATGCATGAAAGTGAAAAGTGAAAGTGAAGTCGCTCAGTCCTGTCCGACTCTTAGCGACCCCATGGACTGTAGCCCACCAGGATCCTCTGTCCGTGGGATTTTCCAGGCAAGAGTACTGGAGTGGGGTGCCATGAACATTTCACCCCTCATTCAGAGTATTAACTTTCTTTTTGAGCACAAGTGGAATATTCTCAAAAAGCTGATCCTAGCTTAACAACAAAGAAGATTTTTCTAAATTTTATGGTTCAAATTCATACAATGTTATCTGACGATAACAAAACATCATTAGATCAATAGTAGCAAATAATTAAAACAAATATTTGAAGACATATACCTATAAAAATATACACATATACAACACACGGGTAAAAAGCCCTTGATGAAAAAGTAAATCATAAGAAGAATTACAGAACACTGCAAAAATACTACATGTCAAGTTTTGTGGAAAAGTACTAAGAGGGAAATTTTTGGCTTTAAATACAGTCATTAAAAAACGAAAAAGTGAGAAGTTATTAAGGCATTTGTGATGTACTGAATTATTGTCTCTATTTCTTTTTGTTTCTACACTCTGTCATGTAAATTTGAAGTTTCTCCCACATAATTGTTTCTCCCCTGTTCTTTGACTTTGGATTTGGCTACATGAGTTCCTTTGGACAATAGGAGGAGTGCGTGCTTAGTCGCTCAGTCCTGGCTCTTTGTGACCCATGGACTGTAGTCCATCAGGCTCCTCTGTTCATGGAATTCTCCAAGCAAGAGTAGTGGAGCGGGTTGCCATTCCCTTCTCAGGGAATCTTCCCCACCCAGGGAATGAAACCAGGTCTCCTGCATTGCAGGTGGATTCTTTACCATCTGAGCCACCAGGAAAGCCCAATGGGAGGAGACAGGAGATAAATAAGAGCCTGAAATGCTCTTATGTCTTGGCACTTGCTTTCCTGTGCCCTCTTTTATCATCATGATAAGGGAATCTTCTGATTAGTTGCTGCCCCTGTAGCCTGGCCCCCCGAGGGAGACCTGAGATGCTGAACTGAACCTTCTCTCTAGATGCTCCAACCAACTTCAAATGAGTACCTATTTTATTCCACAGTGAGGTGTTATATTATTATGCACCAAAAACTGATAGAAAAATCGGTACCCAGAAATGGAGTTTCTGCTGTAATGTAAACCTAAAATATGTGGAAGTGGTTTTGGAACACCGGCAGTGGGAAACTTCTATAGAAAACTGGAAAAATGCTACTGAAGGCTAGAAAAATGGCCAATTCATGGTATATACTAGAAACCTATTCACAAAAGTTTTGCCTTCAGTAACTTGGAAGAAAGTAAATGAATCTAACAAATTTATGGACTTGGGGAAGATGGTTTATAGTTTGAATGCTAAAAACATGGGTTGATTCCTCTTAACTGCTTATAATAAGGTACAATGAGAAAGAGATGAACTCAGAAATAAGCTGATCAGTTTGCAATCTGAATTTAGAGGGAATCCAGGTCTGTATATAAACAATTAGAATTAATAAAGAAATTCAGGAGATATTCAAATATAAGACCAATATGTAAAATGAAAGAGTATTCTTTATTTAAAAAGTCGTTAATAAAATAGTAAGTTACAGTTTGCAATAGCCACAAGTCTGTAAGTTTCTTAGGATTTGACTCAAAGAATGAGACTTCATAGAGGTAATTTAAAAACATGTTTTCTTAGGTTAATCTCCTGAGGCAGTAAAAATTAAAAAAAAAATTAAACAAATGGGATCTAATCAAACCTACAAACTTTTTCACAGCAAAGGAAACCACTAGTAAAATGAAAAGACAACCTACAGAATAAGATTTGCAAATGATGCAACTGACAGGGATTAATTTCCTAAATATACAAACAGCTCATAGAACTCAACAACAAAATAACAATCTCATTGACAAACAGAAGACCTAAATAAATATTTCTCAAAAGAAGATATAGAGGTGACCAACAGGCCCATGAAAAAATGCTCGACATCTCTAACTACTGTATTAGAGAAATGCAAGTCAAAACTTCAGTGAGGTACCACTTCACACTAGTAAGAATGGTCATGTACATTTCCACCAACAGTGTAGGAGGGTTCCCTTTTCTCCACACTCTCTCCAAAATTTATTATTTGAGTCTACAAATGTGGAGAAAAGGGAACCCTCCTACATTGTTGGTGGATATGTACATTGGTGCAGCCACTATGGAGAACAGTTATGAAGATTCCTCAAAACACTAAAAATAGTACTACCATATGATCCAGCAAAGAAAGGCAATGCCAAAGAATGCTCAAACTATTGCACAATTGCACTCATCTCACAAGCTAGTAAAGTTATGCTCAAAATTCTCCAAGCCAGGCTTCAGCAATATGTGAACCGTGAACTTCCTGATGTGCAAGCTGGTTTTAGAAAAGGCAGAGGAACCAGAGATCAAATTGCCAACATCTGCTGGATCATGGAAAAAGCAAGAGAGTTCCAGAAAAACATCTATTTCTGCTTTATTGACTATGCCAAAGCCTTTGACTGTGGATCACAATGAACTGTGGAAAATTCTGAAAGAGATGGGAATACCAGACCACCTGATCTGCCTCTTAAGAAATCTGTATGCAGGTCAGGAAGCAACCGTTAGAACTGGTTATGGAACAACAGACTGGTTCCAAATAGGAAAAGGAGTACGTCAAGGCTGTATAGTCACCCTGTTTATTTAACTTCTATGCAGAGTACATCATGAGAAATGCTGGACTGGAAGAAACACAAGTTGGAATCAAGATTGCTGGGAGAAATATCAATAACCTCAGATATGCAGATGACACCACCCTTATGGCAGAAAGTAAAGAGGAACTAAAAGCCTCTTGATGAAAGTGAAAGAGGAGAGTGAAAAGGTCGGCTTAAAGCTCAACATGCAGAAAACGAAGATCATGGCATCTGGTCCCATCACTACATGGGAAATAGATGGGGAAACAGTGGAAACAGTGTTAGACTTTATTTTTCTGAGCTCCAAAATCACTGCAGATGGTGACAGCAGCCATGAAATTAAAAGACGCTTACTCCTTGGAAGGAAAGTTATGACCAACCTAGATAGCATATTCAAAAGCAGAGACATTACTTTGCCAATAAAGGTTCGCCTAGTCAAGGCTATGGTCTTTCCTGTGGTCATGTATGGATGTGAGAGCTGGACTGTGAAGAAGGCTGAGCGCCGAAGAATTGATGTTTTTGAACTGTGGTGTTGGAGAAGACTCTTGAGAGTCCCTTGGACTGCAAGGAGATCCAACCAGTCCATTCTGAAGGAGATCAGCCCTGGGATTTCTTCGGAAGGAATGATGCTGAAGCTGAAACTCCAGTATTTTGGCCACCTCATGCGAAGAGTTGACTCATTGGAGAAGACTCTGATGCTGGGAGGGATTGGGGGCAGGAGGAGAAGGGGACGACAGAGGATGAGATGGCTGGATGGCATCACTGACTCGATGGATGTGAGTCTGAGTGACTTCCGGGAGTTGGTGATGGACAGGGAGGCCCGGCGTGCTGTGATTCATGGGGTCGCAAAGAGTCGGACATGACTGAGCAACTGATCTGATCTGATCTGATGATCCAGCAATCCCCCTTCTAGCCATATATCCAAATAAAACTCAAATTCAAAAAGATACATGCACTTCTCTGTTCACATCAGAACTATTCACAATAGCCAAGACTTGGACACAACCTAATGTCCACTGACAGATGAATAAAAAAAGATACGGTATTTGTGTGAATATATATACACATACATATGCACAGACATATGTATGTATACATATATACAATACATATATTCATGCTAAGTCGCTTCAGTCATGTCCAGCTCTTTGTAACTCCATGAACTAGAGCCTGCCAGCCTCCTCTGTCCATGGGATTCTCCAGGCAACAGTACTAGAGTGGGTTGCTGTGCCCTCCCCCAAGGGATCTTCCTGACCCAGGGATTGATCCCGGGTCTCTTATATTTCCTGCCTTGGCAGGTGGTTTCTTACCACTCTCACCATCTGGGAATCCCCACAATATATGCATACACACACACACACATATACATATACACAATGGAATACTACTTAGTCATAGGAAAAGAACAAAATGATGCCATTTGCAGCAACACAGATGAAACCAGAGATAATATTAAGTGAAGTCACTCAGAAAGACAAATACCATATGCAATCACTAACTTGTGAAATCTAAAATATGACACAGATGAATTTATCTAAGAAACAAACTCACATAGAGGACTTGTGGCCACCAAGGGCAAGGGTGGGTGGGGGAGAGACGGATTGGGAGTTTGGGTGAGCAGATGCGAATTGCTATATATAAAGTGGATAAACAACAAGTACTACTGTATAGTGCAGGCAAATATGGTCAACATACTCTTGACAAACCACATTAAAAAGGATATATATGTGTATGTATTTATACATATATTTGTATACCTGAAACACTTCACTTTACAGCAGAAATGAATAAAACTGTACTTCAAAAAAGAATTCTTAAAGAAATAAAAGAAGATATGAATTAATGGAGAGATACGTGTTCACTGAATCTGACTGATGAAAATGTTAACACTCTCCAAATTAATTTGTAGACTATACATTTTAATAAAATTTATAGGACGTTCATTCTGAGAACTGAAAAAACACTTGGAAGTTTATGAGAAAAAAAAATTTTCCAAAAAAACAAGAATTTGACAAATAAGACAAAGTGTGTGGCATGTGAGTGGAGGATACACTCTAAGAGATATTAAGATAAGTTAAAAAATTATACTAATAAAATAATACTGTGGCAGTAACATATAGATTGTCAAAAAGTGTAAGGAAAAATCAAGTAGATCTTTATACATGGTTGTTTGGTATAATATAGATTTGACATGATACTTTGGTAGAGAACCTTATATCACAGCTTATCCAAAAGAGATTTTTAAAAGGCTTCAATACAAAATTCGAATCATAAAAAGTTTCAAAAATTTAGAAACATATTTTTAAGTTTGGAAACATGAGGATCAAATAGATGAAGCATTCTATCACAAATAATTTCTAGTGAACACAGACAAAGGTCAAAGTTACTAGATTAATGACAAACTAGGAGAAGACATTTGGGAAAAAGCTGAAACTGATAAGGGTCAATATCTAGAATATATAAAGAACTCCTGAAGATGAACAAGAAAATGGTGGGAAATCCAATAGAAAAAAGAGCAAAGGTTATGAATAGGCAATTCACAGAAAGAAGAGCCTAAGCTGGTAGAAAAAATAGGAAAAGATGTTCAAAGAAAGGTAAGTCAAAATAATTAATTGCTGTTTGAAAAATAATGTTAGTAAAATTTAAGAGCAAAATAAAATTATATGCTGAGGGAAAATGAAACAAAAATGCACTGCGGGTGGGAGTTCAAACCTACCTAATTCAAATTATATTGGTCCAGAGGAAAGTCATCCAAAGGTGTTCTTTGCATTATTGATCATATTAAGAATTTGAAAACCACCTTATCAGGAACAGCAAGGAAGTCACATGCCATAGAATCCTTGCATGTATTAATAAAAACATCATAAAAACATCCTAAACACATCTTTATATCTAAACATGTTTACTTACGACCCAGCCCAGAATTTACTCTGAACTACATTTTGTGTGTGTGTGTGTGGAGGAAAGGATTTTTTTTCAATGCATACCCTTGAAAACATAGACTACATATTTATTTTGATCTAGAAGCATAAAATTGATACCCTAGGGCTAGTCAATCATTTTGTTCACTAAAAGAAAACCAAGACGAAATAAAAGTCTAGGGGAGAAGAATCTCAAAGACAGTAATATAGAACTCTCTGTGGGATTTTCTTACATTAATTTTAGTATTTTTCATTTGTAATAATTGGAAATCTCATAATTTGGTGGGGGAAAGCCAACACTTGCATAGCTCTAGATCTCATTTTGGAAATGGCTCTCATGACTTCAGTTTTCTGTGCTGTTTTTTTTTTTAAATAGCAGCCAGTTCTTCACTTCCCAAGAAAACTGTGAAATTCGACTGAGCATGGCAGATTGAATTGGAGTGTGAATAGTGTGATTTAATGCTCCTGCTAGTCTGGAATGTTTTCCTGTTAGTCCTTTTTAGTGACCCCTCCCAACAGTGTGTTTATGTTTTCAAAACCAACTCTCCCAAGTTCAGTATATTTGAAACACACAGGTTACCATGATTTTCGTAAAGAAAATAGGCATTTTCTTGTAGAATAAGATCCAGTTGTACTTTGACCATCTGTAACAAAATTTGTATTGATTAAAAGCTTCAGTGTTTCAAAATCCTTTGTCAGGGCTGCATTCTAACACTTATAGCAAAATCATCCAAATAATTCCATATATTCTATGACATTCTTTTCAAATTTTTTTTTTTTAAAGAATATTGGAAAAGGTATATAACACTCTAAGAGCATTTTCATTCATGCTTGGGGCTTCTGTGCTACATCTGCTACCCTCTGTTTAAAAATATTTTTACACACACACGCACATTTGGTTTATGATCTTAAGTTTAAAAACACTTCTGACTTGAAGCAATTTTCTCACGGCCAAAATTCTGTGGCATGTTAAGGCAACACCATTAGTACATTGGGACATCTTTTTTTTTTTGAGGTTGTACAATTGATGGAATAGTTAATTATTAATCTGACTGGCATCTGTAATGAAAAAGTGAGTGCTCTTGCTTTTAGGCCATAGAGCAGTATGTAACTCTCTTGTGTGGCTGCAATCATAATATTCCTGCAGCTATGGTGTCACCTATTGTAATTTTTCTGCTAATAAACAAATTTGAACTAGCCAGGAATCCTAAATTTTGAGACTCGTTGTTTATCTCAAATATACTCCAGAGAAATCGTAATGCAGTCCTGCTTTGAATTTAATTTAAACAGGAACAGGCAAAACAAATCTCTATGGAGGACATTTGACAATAATAAAATATTTCTCCCAGCGGGTGAGCTGGTAGCAATTGTATTGTTGCAATACAAGCTCACGTTTCAGTCGGTCATTACCATCATAACAAGCCCTTGGACCAACTGGCATGGACATGCAACATTGAGCCCCTGATGGGCACATTATTTCAGACCTTTAACTTCATGGAGAACAAGACAAATACTCCTGGGAAAGGCGGATTATATTTTGAAATCCCTTTCTTTTCTATTTTGTTTCATAATAAGATGCAGTGTACAATCAATCTACTGCGACTTCTTTCATTCTGTTTTCTCCACACTACCAAAGGGCACCAGAAGCTAGACTTAGAGATTTGAAAGGGCCAGAAACAATGACTTAAACACTATGTCTATTGGACTCTGGAACTTTCCATTTCGTGTGTACATCATTGTGGACGAAAGGAAAACCTTAAGCATTGCTCTCTTTTGACAGTTTAATCACAAAGTAAATTTCACAGTAACAAAGTATACCTAAAGTTTTTGCACAGGCCCAAGAACGAAATATTCTATTTCAGTTCTATTTCATTTCTACCTCTTATCTACATCAGCAACTTGCAAAAACAGAGGTAACGGGAATCATTCCAATAAATCAATTTTGTTTTGTGTTGGTTTTTTTCGTTTTTCAGTAGGAAAAAAAATAGGTATTTTTGAACCAAACCTAAATTAATTTTAAAGCACAGGATAGGGCCAAATGAGCAGGATTAAAAAAAAAAAAAAAGATTGGGTGATATTCTGCACAAGTTTTTAGCAGGTATTTCCATTCTATCTCCATTATCTGGGGCATAACCAGAAGATGTGGCTTGGGAATTATCAAAAAAAAAAAAAAAAAAATATGTTCTCCACACTTGTGCTATGCTGCCGAAGCATGAAGGTATGAGGAGCGGATGTGAGGGGGTGGGAGAAAGTGGAGTTGAAAACCATGCAAATACATTTCATTGGCTTTCCTTTGGTCTTGTTATTTTAAAAGAAAATAGTCTAAAACCTCATAAAAACTCAGAGCCAGTGTCTGAAAAGGCTTTTTATTTTTTAGGACATTCCTGGTTTATTTGAGAAAAGTATAAAACTTTAAAGCAGTGGTTGCCTCATCTTATCTTTGCATTAGAATCACCTGGAGATGTTTTTTCAAAACTATTCCAAAGCCCAGGCCGATTAAACCCCAAATTTCAGTATGAGCACCAGGCATTTTTAACACTCTTCGTGATTCCAATATTCTGCCAAGTTCCATAACCACCATTTCCAAAAAAAAAAAAAGTAACAGTAATAAACTCCTTTATACGCAATAGGTAAAATAAAAGTGATACCTTAACATAAATACAGCCCATTTGTCAAAGCTCCTCATTTATATATTGAGAAACACGTGTCAAAATCCTATTGTTTTCTTTTACACCTGAGGCAACCATGATAAACACATCAGTACCAGCAAAGTCACTCTGTAATAATTCTAAATTATAAAAACCAACAAGAGAATTCTGATGTAAAAGTTTTCAAAAGCATGTGTGTGTGTGTGTGTATAAAACACATACTTTGAAATGAGGACCTATTGGAAAGAATTACAGGCATAATTTTCCTTCTTAGGTTTGTCTCTTGCAGGGTCTCAGTTTTACCCAAATATTTTGAAATTCTCCAGAGTAAAACATGTCACATGCAACGCTGGGCTATCGCCACCCAAAGGACATTCAATCAGGAAAAGACAAGTCTGAATCCTGTGGCCAGCCAGCGTACCTTAGTGATTTAGTAATTGTGTGCCCCTAAAGCGGATGCGGTGTTACCAGCTTGTTTCTCTAGAGAACCGGCCACCTCAGAAAGGTGAGAAACATGGTGGGCAAACACAGTGACAGGAGGCCATCCAGATAAGCCGAGAAGCCAAGGAAGCAGGGATTAGCACCTCGGAGATGGTGCCAGGAGGGGCTGGTGGATGAACGGCGGACGCTGAGCAGCAAAGGGCCTCACCTCTCTGGAAGAAAGAGCCAGGCAGGGCCCACATGCGGTCAGCAGTGCTGTGTAAACCTCATGAATTCCAAGACAGCTCCCCAACCTTAGCCTCACCGTTCTAGAAGCTCTGCAACTGATGCCCCCTCGGAAAATCCTGCCGGCCCCTCTGCCTGGCGCTGCTCCACGGACCCAGCAGCTCGCTGCCTGCCAAGCTCAGAGCCGGCACCTGATTTAATTGTGGGTGGAGGGAAATAATAGGTTATCTCTAGCAGGTTTTAATAGGATCTTAAAATAGGGGGAAAGTTTTCTGTTATGACATTGACATAGAGGCGATGATTTGGAGTAAAGTAGGATGATGTGAGACGCTTTAAGATTAAATAAGAGCTATATAAAGGCTTGTCAGAATGAATTCTAATGTGCTTGAGACACTTTGCATACTCTTAAATATGCAAAATGTCTCTTGGCACCCTAGAATTCATTCTGACAAGCCTTTATATAGCTCTTCTTTAACCTCGTACCTTATTTTTAGGGAACAGGTAACTCAGAGATACTCTCTGAAGGAAAGTCACAAAGGGCAGTGGTCTTATTGATTTGGTTCTTAAGTGGGGGGAGGGGAAAAAAAAAACACCATACGAAAGAGCAATCAAAAGTGGAAGCATGTTTAATATTGCTCTACCGTCATCCTGAAAGGCATAATAATTTGAGTTACACATCTGAACTGATTGGAGTTACAGAATCATATCTCCTTTTTGCATTTAACAATATATACAATATAAAATAAATACATTTACACAAATGGACATTTGCTGGAGCACACAGTATGGTACACATCACAAAAATATACAATTGATTGCTTTACAGATGTGAAGCCCATCTACAGCTATAGACAAGGTTTTATTATTATTATTATTCTTTTTACTACTGGCTATAATGCAACTCCTGGATTATTATAAGCAGTTTAAATTTTTTTGTCCTTTTACGATCTTTGCACATAAGACTGCCATAAAATGTTTTCCTAGGCAGGTAAACAGAGACGCTTAAATAATTAAAATACAATCACCAACACTCATTTTCTCTTCTATAAGAAAAATAGCAGTTTTAAATTTTTTATATCTTTTATGTTATCATTTAAATGCAAAATAGTGGAATAAATACAACAATCTGATCTGATTGAAACACAAGTGTAACTACAGGTAGTCACACAATCATATTGCTTAAATAAGAACCAACCTAAAAGAAGCGAAAGAAAAATTAAAATTATATGGCTAAAACATACACCTTGAGAACTTTCCAGTACTTCACATTAAGTAAATGGTCTTGCTTGAAACTTGAAAAAACTCACCTCCAGCGAGGTTTAAGATGAAGCGTTTACCCTAAAGCCCGTGCAATTCTTTTAGATCTAAATTTTAGTTGTGTTTCCTATTTGTGAGATGCTTGTTCTTTTGTAATGCGGAGAGTCAATTGAACGGAAAACTAAAAATTGTAGTTCATTCTTTTTACATTTCTCCCTCTCAGGCTTTCAGTTGGTTGGCTTTTACTTCTGAAGCCCAAGTACTTTAATGTGATACAGTGAAAACAATGTATATATTGTATATATTTTATTTATATAGATAGTGTGGTTGAATAGTAGTAACTTAAACCCTGCACAAACTTTCTGGAAAATAATCTTTTGAAACACTTACATATATAAATAATCTTATAGAATCAGCACCTTTTTTTCCCAGGAGTTGTATTTTCCATTGTTATTTTTTCAAGGGATGTGCCAATTTCTGAACTCCTATCACAGCTATAAATTTCAAGTTATTGACCATCTGAATGAATTGCTAATGATGATTTATCTAGAATCACACTACAGTCACTTCTCTACTGAGAAACCACAATCTACGATATAGTCCCATATAGCTAATGATAGATACACAGTATTCCTAGCACTAGGCTGATGAAACATCAACCCAAGGTATTTTGTTTAAAGCACACAAAGTAGCAATAGTTTTGGAAACGTGTCCGCACCAAAAAAGTTTTGCAACAACACAGAGCGAGTTAATAACAACATCTGAGAGATGATTGAGTGAAAGCCATATATACAGCATTTAAAAATTAGACTTATCTATATTCTTGAAATATTCAAAGTTTTATTTCTAAGCTATACATTGGTATTCTATAATAAACCATTAGAGAAATTATTCCTTGTTTTGAAAATATTATTATGATTCTGATGTGTGTCTGTTTGTAATGAATACTTGTTTGGAGTTTCAATCTCTTAATTATTATTAGGAAGAACCTTATTAATGGTAAGGAATAGAATATACTACTGTAGTCTCCTGAGGAATTGTACATCCAATATTGTCTCTAATTCTACCCTGTGTCTAAAAGCACACACCACAAGAATCCAAACACCACAAGAAGAACAAGACAACAGTCTTCGAATGCAACATAAAATTCAGAAAAGCACAGCAAACATGAAACATTGAAAAGCTGAACTACATTTCTTTTGTTTGTTAGGATTACAATTTTAATTACATCTGTGTACATAGAATAAGACTGTTCACATAATACAGGGAGCAGCTACTAACACTGGTCCATTGGTATAGCATTTGATGGAGGTTACTGTTTATTGGTTATTCAGCGATTGTAGATTTCAGGGGCATCTAATTGATTTCTTCATTAGATTACACCTCTTAACAGTCTGGAACCTGACTGACTTTCTTGCTGTGACAATACTGGTGGAAAAGCACATAGATTGGCTTAGCTCTTGGTAAAAACTGCAGATTAATTTTAACAAACAATCCTAAATGAATCAACTCATAGAGATTGGGTTTTAGAATTTGGCCAGGCGTCTGCTGTCTTTGATGATTTTTTTTTTCCCCCCAAATCCTGGCATTTGCCTTATTGCCTCTAAAGTGAATACTGGCTCACAGCTCCTTCAGGGATAAAGTCTGTAACTCTGCAAACAGGCAGTATTTCATTCCTAACCACCGTGGCAACTAGAAATCCTATGGCAACTGGACCTCCCAGGGAGAGAGGTGCGCTCCTGATCACTCTACGGATTTGTATTCCATGTGCAGTGACCACTCAGAGTCACTGCAGGTGTAATCTAATCCTTTGTGTCAAGTGAACATTTAGGTAAACTGGAGCTCATGTTAAGAAACTGATGTTTGGGACCAGACTGGCACACAACATAAATTGCATCCGTGAAAGTATGCACCTTCCTTTCAACTATTGCTTGAGTTAAGTTAAATTCCCATATTAACAAATGGCTGAAAAGTGGTAAAGCTGGTACAAAAAAATCTCCATTTGTAAGAAGAAAACGAAACATTTTTTTTTAAAAATCTTCCTTCAGGATTCATTTGTCCTTCATTATTGTTCATAATTGTTCAAAGCCAGCACAAAATTGCAGTATTCTTATTTCTCTTTAGTATTGCATGAATGAATAAAGCTTAAACTATTCCCTGAAAAAGTTACATAGTAGCTAAACTAACAAATACCTGGAAGACTTGAAAAAACAATTAAGGAATCAAATGGCTGTAACTGATTTAGATGGAAAAGCAATGATAAGAAGCAGCCGATGCAACGTTGCTTAAGTCATCTAATTAGAGGCTGCTCCCGTGGAATCTAATACTGCACTCAGTCAATTTGTGTGTGTTGCACTGTACTTTTAGGTACGTTGGTTCTGTCTCTTTGATTCCTTAGTCATTGGGGACGTTACGGTTCACAAGAAGTTCACTGGTATCCATATTATGGATCTCCATCCTTTGGCAGGGCTGGCTTCCATAGCTCTCCAATTAGAGACCTCTTTTAAAAGTTCAGCAGCAGAAGGAAGGAAGGAAAGAAGGAAAAAAGGGAGGAAAAAGGGAAGGAAGGGAGAAAAGAAAGAAGGAAGAAGGGAGGGAAGGAAAGAAAAAGAAAGGAAGGAAAATGTTCTTACAACTAGAGAGATTAAAGATTAAAAGAAAGTGGAAGAATAAGAACAGGAGGGACAAGGGGTACAGGAGAAGGAAGAAGGAAGGAATGAAGGAGAGGAAGACAAGGGAGGGAGGAAAAAAATAACGAGGAAAAGAAAGTGAGGAAAGATACGGAGAAAAGATGAGATCAAGGTAGGAAGAACTCATTAGGAAGATAGGGAGAAATCTGAAAGCTGCTTCGTAGTCTTGCTGCTAAATCATCAGTGCAGTCTTTGTTGATTTTTGACGTTGTTAACTAAACTCTTAAGTTTCTTTGACATCACTCTTGGGTTTATTTTCCCTTTTTCAGCGTGCAGGATAGGATGGCCCCGGGAAGCCTTTAGTCAGACCTTGGCCTCCAGCATTTCCAAAAAAAGTTTGTGCATGGGGACTTTGCCTTCCAGTTTGATGTTGTAGAAATGCTGCACAGCCTTGGTGGAGGTCTGCCTCAGAAGCGGCAGCGTCATCAGCATCTTGCCAGCCCTGCGAGGGTCTTCCATGTGCTGGCCGGCCTCATAATCCTGCAGGGCCTCATGTAAGACATCCTGAAGCTTCTGAACAGCTTCGACATCTTCTATGTGCATGGAGTCTACAAGCAAAGCCAAGAAGATAAACAACAATGTTAACAATAATAAAAAACATGGCAATTCGAATTGTGAAACTTAAGTCTTATTGTTGAACTTCTCTATGCTGTGAATTGCTCGGGGATTTCCAAAATCTCTATTTTATTTTTCTAAATTTCACTGCAATAGATAACTTCCAATGCTGATTTAGGGCGTGGGAATTACTACAAAAATCCATTATTTCAAACCTGTGGGTTTTTCCCTCTGGAGACTGTGCAAGAGAAGACTTTAACAGAATATACTCTTGGCTGTTTTATTCATTATTTCATTCATATATTTATTCATTCATTCAACAATTATAAAAGGCCATCTGTTAAAAAATTATCCTAAGTGCCATGGAGGTAATGTTGTCTAAAATTCAGATCTTGTGCTCAAAAAGCCCATATTTCCCAAAAGGGAGAAAAAGAAGTTGATAAACAAAACTGTAAGATATCCATGAAAATACACTGAACCTAACACTATGTTCCACTGTGAACTATACATTGCTCATCTTTAATCACAATAAACTGCTCATCTTTCCAGAATTTTTAGTGTTCTCTTAACAATTCATTAAAGCATCCTTACTTAGTCTGCTTCTCTAGAGAAAACCACATGAAGTCTTTAACAAATTCTGAAATACTTTTCACAGTTGTGAAGGTGAACTTTGCCCGTTAAGTGACTAATTTAAAAATCTAATTCAATCAAGCAAGGAAAGGGTTAACAGGGTTGCCACAATTACTCTTGCAAGAAATGTGAGATGTGAAGGAAAAAATAAAAGTTACAGCTCTAGCTCTAAAACAGACACTTAATTATATACAAGTTTGAATCATTTAGCACGTTTTATTGATTCTGATGACAGTTTATCTGTTAATTACACATAATGGAGTCTTTGGGGGGTTCTTCATGTTTAATAATTCTACTTCTCTGAGAATGCAGAGCTGTGAGATATATGTAGTTAGCCTAATCTTTCATATAATTCAAATATCAGATCATATGCCCAAAAAGAGAGAGGAAATGTAATTTAAAATCAAGTAGCTAAACATATGATGGAAAAGAATTACGGCAAGGTAATTAAAAGACTGATGGTTGTAACCAGTAAATGTTTTTAAAACTTCTAGGTATTTTCTTTACTATTTTGTTTTCATTTTTACATTGTCATTTTTAAATTGTTTCATCACATCATTGATGAATTGACTATTATTAACAACAGATTTCTTTAAAAGAGTTTTAGGGGACTTCCTGGTGGTCCAGTGATTAAAACTCCATTCTCCCAACGCAGGGGACAAGGGTTTGATCCTCAGTCAGGGAACCAAGATCCCACATGCAGCAAGACGCAGCCAAAAAAATTAAAAACTTGAAAAAATGAAAAAGAGCATAAAAATATAATAACTAAATCATTCCTTAAATACTTGTTTGTGGGTGTGGCCTCTGATAAGCACTTTATGAACTTTAACTCATTCACTTCCCAACAGCTCTGTGAGTCAGGTGGCAGTAAGTGTCAGAGTAGGATTAAACTCAGGTGTCTTTGGATCAATGTTGCCAGAATCTATAACACTGGACATGACATTTCCTTTACAAAATAAAAAATAAAAGAGTTGAAATTGTCCTCTGAGCTCATCTCACTAACTTTCCATCTTCATCAAAAATCTTGTAATATGACATTTCTAATGATGACATTGCCAGTTGCATGGACAGCTTTCTACTTAACAAGGAAAAGAACTAATTGTTAGAAATGTCTTATTCATATTTTCCCCAATCTGTCTCCAACTTCCATCCTTTGGTCCTGGTTCTAACTACCGAAACCATACAGGATACATTTTCTTCTTCGACATGGCAGATCTTTAAATGTTTGAAGTCAGCTGTAGAGTCACCTCAGCCCCCACCCCAAGTTTTGCCTTCCCCACTGCTCTTGCCCAGCAGGAGATATATTATAGAATGTCACAGGAAATGAGGCGAGGACAAATAGCAGAGAGATATGCTCACAAACAGCAATTAAGACTTCAAACTATTCTTTAAAGGCGGTGATTTAGCTTGAGAGATTTAAAAATGATTTAATCAAATTACTATGATAATTTAACTTCCCATTTACAGAAAAGATTCTAACTCATTTTAGCTTAACCCATTCTCGGATCTGCTAATATTTTAAATGCAAACTCACTAAATCTGAACTATTTAATTAGACCATGATTCAGCTGGCAGACTGCTGAAGAAAATATTAATCTCCATTAGGGATCCTAGTTCAAGTTCTGGCTCCGCGGTTTTAATCTCTGTTTTATTCTTGGGGCTAAATTTATACATTTATGCCAAGCTCAATAGAACTGGCATTATTTTATGTAATTATTTAATTTGGTTGTTGGTACTTTTTTTTTTAAACTTTATGTTTTAAAGGAAATTGTCCCAGTATATGCGCTGATGGGAACCAACTAAACTTAATAATGGAAACCATAGGTTTATGAACTAATCAGACAGAGCAAAGCTGAACATTAAAAACACAGAGTGAGCTGCTAAGAAAAAATAAACCTAGGATTTCTGGGTTCAAGCCCACACCCATTAAATAAGAAAACTGGAGCAGCATGCAGGACATTAGTATTTTTTAAAAATCTAGGTGATTCTATGGTCAAGTCAGAGTTGAGAATCAGTCAAATAGACAATAAGACAAATGGTATTCTAAAATAATCAAGATTCCAAAAGACAAGCAAAGTTCATGATATACATAGCCTCAACCATATTTTTAAGTTCCAACATCTAATAATAAAGCAGAAACTTTTTGTTAAATTCCAGTATTTTCCTCCATGAAGTGGGACCGTAAAGGGACATATCTAATTCAGATCACTTACTTTGGGAAGACAGCTAAATATTCTTATACTAATAGCTGCAAAATCCATTGAGACTTAAAGCTATAGCAAAAGAAGATTTTTATTTTTACATCTTATCTGGAACAGAACACTGTTCTTCTCAATGGTAAAGTTATCCATTACTGTGGCATTAGGTATAGCCAAATGCCCACGTTCTATTTGGAAACTGTCTTCAGGATTTGTAGCTCATTCTTGGCAATATTTTTTCAATGATGTCAAATCTTATTTTGGGGATGGAATTGAATATTAGACACAGACAAAGCATATTTAGAGTCAAGCCTGACACATTATAAACCGATACTCAGCCATCTTTTCCATGGAACACAGGTGTTGATTTTCCTTAGTCTGTAAGCTGCCCCTTACAGAGGGGCAGTAAGGGCTCAGCCAATGTGATTCTCGCTCTAATCACCGAAGCAATGAAATGTAGTATGATGAAAAAGAGAAGTGAGCAAAAGCCTACTTCCTAAAAGCAAATTTGTGACTCCAAATTGTTATATATGACTGAAAGGAGTCTTATGAAGTGATCTCAGTTAACCAGCTGAGATATTGAAGAAACTGTGTTGCCCACTATGGCAAAATGACTCCTGATTAACCCAGTTAAGACTTAAAAGTTTTCAAAAAGGTGCCAATTATAAAGTTTTGATTAAAAACCAGTAAACTATATTCCAGGAAGTTGGTAGTTGTGTCACCAAACACTTTTAATCTCTCCAAATCTGCACATAACAGAACAGAGCAACTAGACAGCAAAACTAAAAACCACAGACAACACTTAGCAAAAACACGAAGTGACAAGATATCCAAAACACGCACACACACACAATCAGAATTATAGTGTGTGTTTCTGTCTGTGTTCCTAGCTCTGTCCACTGAAAAGATTCAGGAAGGATGATCAACCTAGGGATGTAGTAAAGGGTACCACTGGCACCCAAGCTGTAATCAGATGCCAAGTCCCAGCCAGGAAATATTAAGGAAGAATATGGAACACCTTGGGCTTCCCAGGTGGTATGAGTGGTAAAGAACCTGCCTGCCAACGCAGAAGACATAAGAGATGTGAGTTCGGTCCCTGGGTCGGGAAGATCCCCTGGAGGAGGGCATGGCAACCCACTCCAGTATTCTTGCCTGGAGAATCCCATGGACAGAGGAACCTGGTGGGCTACAGTCCATAAGGTTGCAGAGTCGGACATGACTGAAGCAACTTAGCACACACACACATATAGAACACCTTGGCATAACTAGGAAGGAGAGTATCTACAACTACTGTCATTCAAAAAAGATTCCATACACTGACCTGCAGAGGTTCCCACTGACGCTAGTGGGGCAATTTAAAAGGAATTATAATTGCGACTGATTGAAATCCACTGAATCTGTTTAAATCCAAGTTTTTATAATGACATATAAAAAAGATAAGAGTGCTGTTTCATTATCTTGAAAACTTGTAAATTTTAAGTAGAAATAATCAAGCATTTATCCTTTTTTTCCACATTCACTCTTGTGACACTGGTAACCAAGCAAGAGAAAGAATCTCTTTGTAAAAGTATCCCCACTACAGAATGAAAAAAGAAAGATTACAATACAAATCATCATGGATTTAGGGAATGAGTTCCAACGGCTGCTGGGCTTCCCTGGTGGCTCAGACAGTAAACAATCCGCCTGCAGTGCAGGACACCCAGGTTTGATCCCTGTGTTGGGAAGATCCCCTGGAAAAGGGAGGGGCTACCCACTCCAGTATTCCTGCCTAGAGAATCCCATGAACAGAGGAGCCTGGCAGGCTACAGTCCATGGGGTCACAAACAGCTGGGCGTGACTGACGGACTAATACTTTCCTTTGCTTCACCAAAGGCTGCTAAGATCACACAAAAAAGTGAGACAGCAGATATCACGTGTCTGCCCAAGAATAACATGCCACCTATAGGTCTAGAGCGACCTCGCCTGCCCGCGACCGGCGCGCCATTTAAGAGCGCCCCGCCGGCTGCGTCGCGCACTAAGAGCGCCCCGCCGGCTGCGTCGCGCACTAAGAGCGCCCCGCCGGCGCGTCGCGCACTAAGAGCGCCCCGCCGGCTGCGTCGCGCACTAAGAGCGCCCCGCCGGCTGCGTCGCGCACTAAGAGCGCCCCGCCGGCTGCGTCGCGCACTAAGAGCGCCCCCGGCCGCGTCGCGCACTAAGAGCGCCCCGCCGGCTGCGTCGCGCACTAAGAGCGCCCCGCCGGCTGCGTCGCGCACTAAGAGCGCCCCGCCGGCTGCGTCGCGCACTAAGAGCGCCCCGCCGGCTGCGTCGCGCACTAAGAGCGCCCCGCCGGCTGCGTCGCGCACTAAGAGCGCCCCGCCGGCTGCGTCGCGCACTAAGAGCGCGGCCGAAAGGAGCTACCCACGACAGAGGAAGGACGGCGGTGAGGGCCAGCGCACTAAGCACCGCAGAGAAGAGCTAACCCACGACCGAGGTCAGGAAGGGCGGCGGTGAGGAGAGACCCCTCGTCCAAGGTAAGGTGCGATGGCTGTGCTTCGCTGGCCGGGAGCAGCCAGGAGCAGCCCGGATGAGATACCCCACGCCCAAGGTAAGAGAAACCCAAGTAAGACAGTAGGTCTTGAAAGAGGGCATCAGAGGGCAAATACACTAAAACCATTCTCACAGATAACTAGTCAATCTAATCACACAAGGACCACACCCTTGTCTAACTCAATGAGATTAAGCCATGCCCTGAGGGGCAACCTGGGATGGGCGGGTCATGGTGGAGAGATATGACAGGGTGTGGTCCGCTGGAGAAGGGAATGGCAAACCACTTCAGTATTCTTGCCTTGAGAACCCCATGAACAGTATGAAAAGACAAAATGGTAGGATACTGAAAGAGAAACTCCCCAGGTCAGTAGGGGCCCAATATGCTACTGGAGATCAGTGGAGAAATAACTCCAGAAAGAATGAAAGGATGGAGCCAAAACAAAAAGAATACCCAGCTGTGGATGTGTCTGGTGATAGAAGCAAAGTCCGATGCTGTAAAGAGCAATATTGCATAGGAACCTGGAATGTCAGGTCCATGAATCAAGGCAAATTGGAAGTGGTCAAACAAGAGATGGCAAGAGTGAATGTTGACATTCTAGGAATTAGCGAACTAAAATGGACTGGAATGGGTGAATTTAACTCGGATGACCATTATATCTACTACTGTGGGCAGGAATCCTTCAGAAGAAATGGAGTGGCCATCATGGTCAACAAAAGAGTCCGAAATGCAGTACTTGGATGCAATCTCAAAAATGACAGAATGATTTCTGTTCGTTTCCAAGGCAAACCATTCAATGTCACAGTAATCCAAATCTATGCCCCAACCAGTAACGCCGAAGAAGCTGAAGTTGAAAGGTTCTATGAAGACCTACAAGACCTTTTAGAACTAACACCCAAAAAAGATGTCCTATTCATTATAGGGGACTGGAATGCAAAAGTAGGAAGTCAAGAAACACCTGGAGTAACAGGCAAATTTGGCCTTGGAATATGGAATGAAGCAGGGCAAAGACTAACAGAGTTTTGCCAAGAAAATGCACTGGTCATAGCAAATACCCTCTTCCAACAACACAAGAGAAGACTCTATACATGGACATCACCAGATGGTCAACACCGAAATCAGATCGATTATATTCTTTGCAGCCAAAGATGGAGAAGCTCTATTCAATCAGCAAAAACAAGACAAGGAGCTGACTGTGGCTCGGACCATGAACTCCTTATTGCCAAATTCAGACTGAAATTGAAGAAAGTAGGGAAAACTACTAGACCATTCAGGTATGACCTAAATCAAATCCCTTATGATTATACAGTGGAAGTGAGAAATAGATTTAAGGGCCTAGATCTGATAGATAGAGTGCCTGATGAACTATGGAATGAGGTTCGTGACATTGTACAGGAGACAGGGATCAAGACCATCTCCATGGAAAAGAAATGCAAAAAAGCAAAATGGCTGTCTGGGGAGGCCTTACAAATAGCTGTGAAAAGAAGAGAAGCGAAAAGCAAAGGAGAAAAGGAAAGATATAAACATCTAAATGCAGAGTTCCAAAGAATAGCAAGAAGAGATAAGAAAGCCTTCTTCAGTGATCAAGGCAAAGAAATAGAGGAAAACAACAGAATGGGAAAGACTAGGGATCTCTTCAAGAAAATCAGAGATACCAAAGGAACATTTCATGCAAAGATGGGCACGATAAAGGACAGAGATGGTGTGGACCTAACAGAAGCAAAAGATATTAAGAAGAGGTGGCAAGAATACACAGAAGAACTGTACAAAAAAGAGCTTTAAGACCTAGATAATCATGATGATGTGATCACTGACCTAGAGCCAGACATCTTGGAATGTGAAGTCAAATGGGCCTTAGAAAGCATCACTACGAACAAAGCTAGTGGAGGTGATGGAATTCCAGTGGAGCTATTCCAAGTCCTGAAAGATGATGCTGTGAAAGTGCTACACTCAATATGCCAGCAAATGTGGAAGACTCAGCAGTGGCCACAAGATTGGAAAAGGTCAGTTTTCATCCCAATCCCAAAGAAAGGCAATGCCAAGGAGTGCTCAAACTACCGAACAACTGCACTCATCTCACACGCTAGTAAAGTAATGCTCAAAATTCTCCAAGCCAGGCTTCAGCAATATGTGAACCGTGAGCTTCCTGATGTTCAAGCTGGTTTTAGAAAAGGCAGAGGAACCAGAGATCAAATTGCCAACATCCGCTGGATCATGGAAAAAGCAAGAGAGTTCCAGAAAAACATCTATTTCTGCTTTATTGACTATGCCAAAGCCTTTGACTGTGTGGATCACAATAAACTATGGAAAATTCTGAAAGAGATGGGAATACCAGACCACCTGATCTGCCTCTTAAGAAATCTGTATGCAGGTCAGGAAGCAACAGTTAGAACTGGTCATGGAACAACAGACTGGTTCCAAATAGGAAAAGGAGTACGTCAAGCTGCATATTGTCACCATGTTTATTTAACTTATATGCAGAGTACATCATGAGAAATGCTGGACTGGAAGAAACACAAGTTGGAATCAAGATTGCCGGGAGAAATATCAATAACCTCAGATATGCAGATGACACCACTCTTATGGCAGAAAGTGAAGAGGGGCTAAAAAGCCTCTTGATGAAAGTGAAAGTGGAGAGTGAAAAGGTTGGCTTAAAGCTCAACATTCAGAAAACGAAGATCATGGCATCTGGTCCCATCACTGCATGGGAAATAGATGGGGAAACAGTGGAAACAGTGTCAGACTTTGTTTTTCTGGGCTCCAAAATCACTGCAGATGGTGACTGCATGAAATTAAAAGACTGCAGCCATGAAATTAAAAGACGCTTGCTCCTTGGAAGGAAAGTTATGACCAACCTAGATAGCATATTCAAAAGCAGAGACATTACTTTACCAACAAAGGTTCGCCTAGTCAAGGCTATGGTCTTTCCTGTGGTCATGTATGGATGTGAGAGCTGGACTGTGAAGAAGGCTGAGCGCCGAAGAATTGATGCTTTTGAACTGTGGTGTTGGAGAAGACTCTTGAGAGTCCCTTGGACTGCAAGAAGATCCAACCGGTCCATTCTGAAGGAGATGAGCCCTGGGATTTCTTTGGAAGGAATGATGCTAAAGCTGAAACTCCAGTATTTTGGCCACCTCATGCAAAGAGTTGACTCATTGGAGAAGACTCTGATGCTGGGAGGGATTGAGGGCAGGAGGAAAAGTGGATGACAGAGGATGAGATGGCTGGATGGCATCACTGACTCGATGGATGCGAGTCTGAGTGACCTCTGGGAGCTGGTGATGGACAGGGAGGCCTGGCGTGCTGCGGTTCATGGGGTCGCAAAGAGTCGGACACGACTGAGCGACTGATCTGATCTATAGGTCTAGAAACTGAATCTGATTATGCTGTTTGGATCCTGTCACAGGTTTGCACAAGATGCCAAGGCCAGAGAAACAAGATGAGCTGCCCCCACAGGGCGTAAACTGCAAAATTTGCACTGTGGGGAACTCTGCAGGGCAAATGTCTTGGCTTTTCCAAGAGACAACTCTAAGAATGTGAAAATGAAAGAATAAATTTTACATGGAAAGAGACTTCACAGATCCATAGGAGAAGACAATGTTTTTTAAAGGGCAAGACTAAACTATCAAGTCTGGGGATATATGTTCAGCAACAAAGCCATTGTAAAAAGCCAACTGTAAAAGTTGGGAGGAGAGTGGTTACTTTCATGGAAAGGGAGGGGATTGAGATTGGGACAGAACAATTGAGACTGGACACAACTTGACCTTGTTCATTGTGACAGGTAGCAAAATGGTCCCAAAGATACCCAGATTGTCTATCTCTGCAACCTGAATGTTATCCTGTATGGAAAAAGGGGCTTTGATATTGGACAGTATCCTAGATTATCCATGGGCATAAAATGAAATCAAGTGTCCTTTTAAGAGAGAGGGGGAAAAAAATGTCACCACTGAAGCAAAATGGTACAGGAATGGCTCTGAAGATGGTGGAAGGAACCATGAGCCAAGGATTGCAAGGAACACCACAGTGGAAGCTGTAGAAGGCCAGGAACCAGATTGTCCCATAGGGTTTGCAGAGGCAGTGTGGCCCTGTCCACACCTTGCTGTTAACCTGGTGAAGCTGATCAGGACTTCTGACCTCCAGAACTGTAGGACAATAAATTCGTGTGGTTTAAAGCCACTGGAGCTTCCTTGGTGGCTCAGTGGTAAAGAAACCTCCTGCAGTGCAGGAGATGATGGAGACATGGGTTCAGTCCCCGGGTCGGGAAGATCCCCTCGAGTAGGGTACAGCAACCCACTCCAGTATTCTTATTTAGAGAATCCCATGGACAGAGGAGCCTGGCAGGCTTCAATCTATACAGTCGAAAAGAGTTGGACACAACTGAGTGATTTACACTTTCAAGTCACATATTTGGTTTTGTACGTGTAGGTGTGTTAGTCTGTGTTTTACGTTAAAATGGTGAGAGACCTAGAGAGAGGTAGAGAGAAACTTGATGAAAATGTCCTTTCTAGAAAGTAGTGAGTTGAGCGGAATTCCTATCAAGACTACAGAAGCAGTTGGCAGAAACACCAAGGAAGCTGCACACACAGCAAGTAGGGGGGTTGGATCATAACACCTTGTAGGGCTTTTCTAACCCAGAGAAGTTGTAATTATAATACTGGAAATGAAAATAACTCTGAGGAGATTGGGCTTGACACGTACACACTACTGTATATAAAGTGCTGCTGCTGCTGCTGCTAAGTCGCTTCAGTCGTGTCTGACTCTGTGAGACCCTATAGACGGAAGCCCACCAGGCTCCCCCGTCCCTGGGATTCTCCAGGCAAGAACACTGGAGTGGGTTGCCATTTCCTTCTCCAGTGCATGAAAGTGAAAAGTGAAAGTGAAGTTGCTCAGTCGTATCCAATTCTTAGCGACCCCATGGATTGCAGCCTACCGGGCTCCGCCATCCATGGGATTTTCCAGGCAAGAGTACTGGAGTGGGATGCCATTGCCTTCTCCGGTATATAAAGTAGATAACTAATAATAACTGACTAATAATGAGGGTCAGTGGCCAAGAATCCAACTACCACTGCCAACTCTAATCCAACTGGATATGCAGGAGATCTAGGTTTGATCTCTGGGTGGAGAAGATCCCCTGGAGGAGGAAATGGCAACCCACTCCAGTATTCTTGCTGGGAAAATCCCAAGGACAGAGGAGCCTGGCGGGCTACAGTCCATAGGGTTGCAAAGATTTGGGCATAAATGAACACACAGCAGTGATAAGAAACATTGGAGAATCAGCTCTATTTTTACATAGGCTTTTGAAAGATCACAATATGCAAATAAGGGTTGCATTAAATCAAAAAACAATCTACTTTCCTAATATGTCTTCAAAAATAAAATAATCCAAAGAATGATGGTAGATTTGAGCAAAAACTAAAAAGAAGCAGAAGAGATGGAAAAGCACTAAGTTGGATTTTTTATTTGTGTGATAGTATTAATTATGGTTTTGTCTGGCTAAGAGTTGAGAATAAACTTCTACCTGCCACCAAAGACCTACCCATATTAATTTTTTATGAAATCTGGTAAACACTTTGGCTTCAACTATTTTTGTAACTTTCCCGAGTGGTTTTATACCATAACTCCACAAAACAGTAAGAAGATAAAGGAAGCATGTGTGCTCAGCAGTGTCCAACTCTTTGCGACCCCATGTACAACAGCCTGCCAAGCTCCTCTGTCCATGGGATTTCCCAGGCAAGAATACTACAGTAGGGTTGCTATTACCTCTTCCAGGGGATCTTTCCAACCCAGGGATTAAACCCGCAACTCTTGTATTGCAGGCGGATTTTTTTTACCACTGAGCCACCTGGGAAGCCCAAGATAAAGGAACTGGGGACAAAATTCAAAATGAAACTTAAAATATTAATTTAGGCTGGCAGATCTGAAACCGCACTTGGTAATGTCTTACTCACTGGCCACTTTAAAGTCGTGGGATATACTTATTTGTAAAACAAACAGCTTATTGATAGCAAGGGACACAGGGTCCAACCCTCTGTCCTCAAGTAGTCTCACATTTTTTATCAGCTCGCTTCTGTTACCCATAAAACGATACTGGAGATGTCTACCCAAACAGGCAGGTTGTGGAAATCTAAAAAGATTTCCTGGCAGAGGCTCAAAACTAAAATAGAAATGTCTATAGAAAGATACTAAAAATGGATAATCTCTTGTCCATTAGCTAAAACTGTCTCCTGTGTACCAAATCAGCAAACTCCATTAAAATTTCAATAAAACTGTTTGAGGAACCAGTAGATACTAAAGAGTTCAAGAGCTGTTTTTACTCCTTTACTAATTGTTCTGATCTGTGAAGATGTTAATATTTCTCTATTACAAATTCAACACAAATACACACACCACACACGAAATCTAAGACCAAAGTCATTCTCCTCTTTTAAAAGTATCTTGATGTATGGCAAAAGCAATACAATATTGTAAAGTTAAGCAAAATAAAATTTAATAAAAAATATAAATAAAAGTAACTTAGAGTTAAAATTTTAGGCCAGTTAGGAGAAATAAGGTGCTATTTAATTCATCTGCCTGATTTTACAGAGAAGAAGCTATGTATTCTTAAAAGAGGTAAAAATCTGAAATTGGAGAGTAGGGAAAAAAACTCTGCTTTAAGGTAAAATGCATACACACATAGTACATAAATAGATTATATAGAGTATTTGTAATATAACTTCACTGGGGACCTATTAGGAAAAACATATCTAGACAACCTATCCTAAGAAGTGTATGTGGTGCTGGAGAAGACTCTTGAGAGTCCCTTTAACAGCACGGACATCAAACCAGTCAACCCTAAAGGAAATCAATCTTGAATATTCATTCGAAGGACTGGCGCTAAAGCTGAAACTCCAATACTTTGGCCACCTGATGCAAAGAGCCAGCTCAGAAAAGACACAGAAGAGACCATGATGCTGGGAAAGACTGAGGGCAGGAGAAGGGGGCGACAAAGGATGAGATGGTTGGATGGCATCACTGACTCAATGGACATGAGGCTGAACAAACTCTGGGAGATAGTGAAGGGAAGGACAGGGAAGCCTGGCATGCTGTAGTCCATGGGTTTACAAAGAGTCAGATATGTCTGAGTGACTGAACAAGAAGCGTGATCATGAAAAATAAGATGGAGAAACACTAAACTTGTATGAGGTTCCAAATACACTGATTAAATATGGCCCCATTCCAGCCTCCAATAGAAATCATCAACTTTGTAATCCCTGAAATTACACCACATTCTGTACATATACCATTTGTATTTGAGAACAAAATATTGTCATGAGATGAGGATAATTACTTATGACTTAAAATTGATGACCAAAATATCATTTGCAGCTTGATATCAATATGACGTTATTACTCCAGAAGTGGGATTCCCAGATGGCACAGTGGTAAAGAATTCGCCTGCAATACAGGAGATGCAGGTTTGATCCCTGGGTCAGGAAGATCCCCTGGAGTAGGCAATGGTAACCCACTACAACAGTCTTGCTGGGAAAAATCGCATGGACACAAGAGCCTGGCAGGCTACAGGCATGGGTGTCACAAAGAGTCAGACACAACTGACCTTGCATACATGCGCACTCTTGCAGTCCTGTGTATAAGTAAAAAGAAAACTCAACTTGAACATGTAGATTCTATTTATTCTCAAACAGCCCAGGGTTAAAATTGCTCTAGGTTGGGGGTGGATCTGGAGTGGCAACAGTTGGCATGTGAGGGGTAGCTATGGAACTTGAAGCTCTTGTGACTTAAGCAAAGAGAATGATCAGACTAAAAGTAATTCTTAATCTCAAACTGCTTTTAATCTTGCACTGCATAAAAGTGAGTATATTACCTTGGGGCTAGTGATAATAGTTTTCAATAAATCTTAGACAAAAGAATCAAAAGAACCAATTGAGAGAATAGAATCATATGCTATAATCTTTCCTAAAATGCTTACAGTACTATCTTACTCTCTTTATATCTCATGAAGACAAAATGAATTCTAGAATCATAGAATTCCCCAAATGGAAAGAATTCTAGAGATTAGTCAAAACCTCTTGGTTAATGTGTCAGAAAGCTGGGGCCTTACAATGCCAATGTTCAAATTGTGACCTAGATTCTCCTTTTAAAATTCAATCTCACGAGATGTATCAGGGGTGCAATATTTCTCAAGAGATTGTTGTTCTCTATCCAAAATAGAGAATATATAGTTGAAAAGAGCCTATAAAGTTTCTTACCTTCAGATATAAGTGGAATAATTATTTAGAGTTTTCAAATATTAGAATATCATAATCACAGTATTGTTGCTGTTGTTAATCACTCAGTCATATCTGACTCTTTGTGACCCTGTGGACTGTAGCCTGCCAGACTCCTCTGTCCATGGGATTTCCCAGGCAAGAATACTGGAGTAGGCTGTCATTTCCTTCTCCAGGGGATCTTTCCGACCCAGGGACTGAATCAGTGCATGGGCAGGAGGATTCTTTACCACTGAACCACCAGAGAAGCCCTAATCACAGCATTAGCTCACGATACATTGGGATTTTTGGCTATGTACCTACAGACAGGGAATATACTTTCAGTGGCTTTCTGGTGTTATAAATATTCCTGAATTCATATGTGACAGAAACATAGCTACAAAAAATATGACAGCCATTATCAGGAAGCCAATTCCCTGTTTCCCAAGCATAAGCACAACATTTATAATTATTGAATAAAGACAGGTGTTTAAAATAAGCTGAAATTTAGATTAATGAGACAATGGTTGTTAACTCCAACAGCCCGAAGGAGAATGCTGAGATATTATAACAATAAAGTAGATTTTTTTCTCCACACAAAGTCTTTTACATTAATCTAAAATTTCTAAATATGAAAAGAAAAAATTACAAACTTTTTGGTATGTTTATGAGAAGTATTAAAATCTATTCACATTGATGTGTTTGGCAGCTTAAGAAACACTGGTTCCTAGCAAGATCGAATCTACAACTTTATTGATGTCCTTCAAATAATGGTTAAAAAATGGAATAAAACAGCATCATATTGGCGGTCTCAAACAAAATGACTTTCTGAGTGGTTTATCCCAAGCTAAAATAGTAGGGCTTACAGGTTGGATGGATGAGAGAAAGCTATATTTACACGACAGAGGAGAGGTGACACCATGTAGACATTAAAAGTCCTCATAGTGCTTAATCACTACTCCTGCATTACAGACTCTGATTCTATTCATTTTTCTTGGTATTGAGAAGCTGAAAAATGTTAGAATTACTTACAGGAGAATTTTGTGATGTGGAGAAGTAGCATACTACTGAATAATACTATGCTAGAAGAGAGGGTTTGCTGACAATTTCTGGCTTAACACATGAAAAATAAACTGACTAGTTCTTTAAAGAGTTTCTAATCCCCACTCATTGCTCAAAAGTAGGTCACTTCCTCCCCCTCACAGAAGAGAATGTGGGATTCGAACATTATATATCAAAATATTAATGATTATACTTCTAAACAAGTGACAAATGCTGCTACTAATTAATTCAGGTATTTTAAATTATAATCCATAGCCATAAAGTATACAACTAATATCTAAAATTACAAAATTTTAGCAATTTCGATGATAAAGTTTTAGCATTGCACAGCAATTATGATTAGTTAATAATTCACAAAAAGCAATTTGAGACACAAAAGATATACAACACACTCGGCTGTATTTTAAAAATAATTAACCAAGTAAATGTTTTAAATTAGAACCACTATACAGTTTCCAGATTAAAATTCTTCCCAAACCATCACTGGATCTTTCATCCAATTACGAGAGATGCTTTAATGGGAAGTCCATACCAGCTAATAAATTCTCAGAACATTTCTATCCCATCTCCCACTTTGGTCTTCCAGACAGCAGGGGTTTCTTCAGGGTTTGTGATGATGATGCCATGTGTCATAAAGAGTCATATTTTACAATTTCACAAGGGGAGGAGGAGAGAAGCGAGTGGTATTTTAAGGAAGTGGGGTCCATTTGCAATTAAAAGTGTGAAATGCTAAACTCCATTATGAAGACAAATAGCAAAGTACAACTTCATTGTTGAAAACAATTTCCCTCCTATCAGTCCAAGGATTCATGCATCAATATTGTAGATGAACTGTTAATTACAAAATCAATTAAAAATTATTCCTAAAAACAGTCACGCATCCCTGGCTCTCATGGGGGCAATTTGGGCAGAAGGTCTCATCTCACTAGGACCGCGCCAAATCACAAAGTCGTCATCCACAAGTAAGCAAAAGCAATCTGGTTTTTCATTTTTCAGCGCGGCTGAGCCCAGCCTGAGATTGATCGTCACATATGGCCCCAGAAAACAAACTGTCAATACCTTGAATGCTGCAGAATTTGAACAAATAGCCATCCGCCCATTCAAGCCACTCATTGCATCCCATTTAACAGATTTTATTGACAGTTTCCTTCTTGTAATTAAAGGGAAAACTACTGGCCGGCAACCAAGATAAAGTTCAAAGATAGGGTCAAAACAAAAGCAGATGGAGGGGCACGATGTGACTGTCAATGGTACATAGCATCAGAGCGTGTTATTGACGCAGGTATCTAAAGATCGGCACGTCATTAAGGAGGGATCTATCCTGGACTTTATGCAAATGCTAAGAGAGACTTAAGACCACAATCAAGCATCCAGAGAGGCACAAAGGCAAAAACAACAAAGCACCAACGATTTTTACTTATCAGAGTTTGCTCTCTATTCTAGCACATTTCAGTTCTCATGTAAAGACCGTTTATTCTCATAATTCTTAACTCTTACTACATAGGTAATACCTTTAAGGGAAATACTCCTTTGCAGAATTCAACTGCTAGAGAATTCCAGAAGGGAAGAAAACAGTATTCTCTGATAACCAGAATGAAAAGCAACACAACATATATTATTCCAATAACAAAATTTGCATTATAGGGTAAGGGGAATGATTTGTATTTGTAACTCATACTTATTTTCACTTGTGTAAATAAGACAAAGGACCTAATATTGTCCTGAGCATCCATTTACACCACTGCCACTTTTGCTTTGCCATGATTTGTATTAATGAACAATTTGGTGGTAAACAGGTCACAGCCCTTAATAACCAAATAAAATAAAGGTAACTCCCTTTAAGTTGGTTTTTCTTTTCTTCTAACTTTTCCCTAGAAAGCTACGAGGATTATAATTTTGCTGACTCAGAATTTACAGCTGGGTCTAGTAAATCCCTGAAGAAGAAGGTAAGTAAAGGGGCAGATCTGGCATATTAGGAAATATAACAATGAACCATGTCAATATGCCAACCTGAATTAGCGAGAGCTATCGCTTTGAGGGTGACAAATTCTTCTTTCTCCAGCTTCATGCTCTTGTATTTTTTTACCAGCTGCAGGATAGCATTATTTAGGTCAAGAAGGCCTGCTAATTTGGACTGGTCTTCATCCATTATATAATCATCTGCATAGACAAGTTCATCCTCAAAGGAAAGAGATCGGTACACGACTCCAAGGATCAAGATTTCCATCCAAGCACTTTGCAGAAGGCTCATCTGGTCCGCCAGGGACAGTGTGGAGAAGCCTGCATGGGAATATAGGCAGATCAAGTTACTTTAAAGCCATCATATCATAAGGCAATATTAGTTTCATATGGTAGTCAGCTTCTGCATAGGTGCTCAAAATTATGCTGAGCTCTGATTAGCGGCTCTTAAAATTTCCCCTGCCCATTTTGCCAATGGCAAAGTAAAAGGCACCAACCAGCTTCAACTTATTGGTGTTTTCTCCATATTTTAGACACAGCTGACAGGAATATAATAGATAAGAGGTAGTTTTCTTTCACTTGAAAATACCATGCAATCATGAAATACAATTGATTTCTATTGGAAGTCTTTATGAATGT
Source organism: Tragelaphus eurycerus (assembly GCA_935064755.1). Lineage (NCBI taxonomy): Eukaryota > Metazoa > Chordata > Mammalia > Artiodactyla > Bovidae > Tragelaphus > Tragelaphus eurycerus. The sequence goes on from CAKXYN010000003.1 coordinate 13,563,293, forward strand.
CTTAAATGGAAGGAAGTGTTAGTCGCTCAGGCATGTCTGGCTCTTTGTGACCCCATGGACTGTAGCCTGCCAGGGTCCTCTGTCCCTGGAATTTTCCAGGCAAGAATACTGGGGTGGGTAGCCATTCCCTTGGCTAGGGAAACTTCCCCACCCAGGGTCTTCCCCAACCTGGGTCTCCTGCACTGCAGAGAGATTTTTTTTTTACCATTTGAGTCACTCTTACTAGGCTTGATAGTTTGATAGGAAGTCAAACTATCAACTACCGCATTTCCAAACACTGCTCTTGATAAACAACATGAAAGTGAAAAACAAAACCCCAAAAAACAGAAGCCCCAAATAAAGGACGACAATTTAGGCCACACAGTAGAGTGCAATATGGAACCATTTCTCTGTAGTCGTCACAAGCACAGCGAGTGTTGGGTACGATTACACCCAAAAGAGCTTTCTTAAGTGGATATTCTGTCCCCACTGACATTTAGCATGAGTTCCTTTTTAAAATGGTGATTATGGTGTCAAAGAGGATGGAATACTTTGCAGCCTGGTCCCCTCACCAAACAGAGAAGCCACACTTTGTTCTTGATATTAGGATCCACTCTTTTAAAAAGTTAAACATGGAGACCATGAGGTGCAATGGACAAAGTGTGAGCAGAGACAGATCCTAAACTTCAGTATCCACTCCATTGAACTACTGGCTGTTTCACCTTGAGCAGGATAATTTCCTTGTACCTTAACTTCTGTTTTGCAGAAATATAAAATAAAACCCAGCAAAACACTACTTTATAATATGTATTCAATAAGTGTAGCTATATGATATACTATTTTTATCTGAAATACCTGGATGACTGCTTCAATCCTAAACCTGGTCTGCATTTATACATATATGTTTAAAGTCCCTTCTGAACTTGAGAAAACACAAGTAAAAAAAAATTTAAAAGAAAATGTGGATCAAGAGGGAAACATGAAGTAAGACAATTAAACCTACTTAGGAGTAAAGATATCTATTTAAATTTCAGAGGGATTAGATCCAGACTCTAACAGGAAGTCTTAATGGAGATAACCTGATGATCAGTTGCTTACTTTTGCCTTAAGAAAAACAGTTTCTTAAAACTTCACCTTCATTTCAAGGTTATGCCCAGGAATTCCACGGGTGACAAATCATATCTATGATTTTTGAGGACAATAGTACCATGATTTTAGATTCTGCCACCAATAATTCCACAGAAGGAAGAAAGTATTAATAATGCAACTTATAAAATCTGTTATTACTCCCTTTCTAGAACCTATTACCCAAATCATAAATATCCACTGCTGTTCAGCTTTCTTAGGCTCCTACCTTTGGCTATTGTTCTTAATCATTTTTATTCATCACAAATTATTCATGTTTCCTTTGAGAGTAGCAACTATAGCATGATAAAGAAAAGGAAATTATTTCCTGGCCCATTGGAGAAAACTAGTGGTTGGACATTTGGTACCATTCACTTCAAGTGTTTAATAAAATCACCAAGAGGGATTCGTCCAGCTTTTCTTAAGGCCCATGTAAAAAGCATTTCTTTCTTTTTTTTTTTTTTAATCAAGTTGCTTACATATAACTTAACTGATCTTCTTTTGGACTATGTCTCTTTTTTTCTTTTTCTCTATTCTTTCTTTGTCACCGAAATATGGGGTTACATGAATAAACGTCTGCTTAGAATTAGAGATGTCACAACTTTTAACAGGGATTACAAAGAGAAAAATAATGATCGAATCTGAGTAGATGTGGTTCTATTTCCTTTTCATGTTGAGAATGTTTTACAACAAATAAACCAAAAATCAAACAAACAAATATTGATCTTTTTTCCATTTCCCCACTGCAAGAAGAAGATGTCCTGCAAATTAAAATACCTAAGTTAAGAAGAGAGACTAAGCAGGAATTTCTTTTGTAAATAAAACAGACGCAAAAATAGTCATCTAGGAAGTTCTGAGCAAAAGGAGATGGGTAATTTCCATTCGCCTTCGTATCCTTGCTCCTTTTCACGCTCCCAAGCAGCAGTTTTTCTGCAGCAGCAGATGGACAGAGCGCATAGCCTGCAGCACCTTCCTGTGACAGCCCTATTCTCCAGCCCAGACACTGCTGTTAGTAAATAGATTTACACATTCTCCAATCTCCACACATCTTTCTGCCGAATAATTAAAAGCAGGATGATTAGTTTATTGAGTGGAAGGAGGAACTTTTTATTGAGGTCCATCCACGATTTTATCAGGGCCAGCACTTTTACGGTTGTCAGGAGGATGCAGGCATCCAATTTTTCTTATCTGCCTGATTAATACAAACGCTGTTTCAGGACGCATTAATTAACAGATACAAATCTACGTTCTCATGGAAGGATCAATACGGAGAAGAAAAGAGGCATCAATGTGAATTTAGTGCTGATGATGGAGCAGGCATGCTATCGACATTTACGTGCACGGAAACTTTAAAGTTGCACGGGGGCCCCTTTGTCCCTGTGATTTACAAATGAACAATTTTTTTTCAGCCATGACAATGTTTCACACATTTCTTGGGGGGTTTAATTAAGCCAAAAACAATAAAACTTCATTTTCTTAGGTTGATCCTGTGACTTGATCCTCCTAGGGGTGGGTGGGTGGGGGTGTGTGAACTGAACTTGGCCTTTTACTTCTTAATGAAATAAAAACAAGGAAAAGGGTAAAGAAAAGGGTCTCCTTTTGGGGGGGGGTGGTCAGGGAGCACATAAAGATAGATATAGTACAAAAGGTCTGCTTGAGAGCCTCAAGTCTATTTCAAGCTGATCAGAGGAGGTGTAATTTTGCCAAACCAAAGGGGAAAGGACAACCTATGGTCTACACAATATAAATAAAGTCTGGACTTTTATCTCTTCTTGGTCCAGAAATAGCTAGATCCCAACATTTTAACCCTTTCCTCCCAAACCCTTGCAATCTGGAAGCTGTCACAAAGAACTGTCCTGCCCAAATGCTTGGATAACAGTTAAACAGCCTTGTTAAGAGCTGGCTGTGCTCACCTGAGCACTAAGGCAGCTGAACCCAAAACAGAGATGATATTTCAATTCCTCAAAAATTTCCTTCCTGGCCTTTAGGAGTGCTAGTTCTATTTTACACTCATAAAGACACGGGAATGAAATGATCATTTTATCAGTAATCCTGAGCAAAGTTGAAAAACATAAGTGACCAAGAGCTAAATGAAAATGCCGATTTTTAATGAACTGAGTCTAAGGAATTTTCTCAAAACACAACTGCTCCATTGGTGCACACAGGCTTGCCACCAAATGATAATTATTTGTTTGTGCTTTTACTGGGCCTTCAGTGGTGTTTTATAGCTAGTGGACTACAAGTTAGAGGTCCTTCGTATCTATAACCTTTAGCTATCTTTGGCGAGAAACCTCTTTGCCAAGTGAAATAAAACATGCTTTGCCGTGGTGTCATGGGCACTTCATGTTTTGTACATCCCAGCATCTTAATCTTCAGTGTGTGACAAGTTATAGTTTTAAATGTTCAGCTGTATTACAGCTTTTTAAAATACACTGATACCATGGCACATTTTTTTCTTCCCCAGCTCCAGTCCATCCCAGGCATATTGCTGACACCTCCGATCTCTCTTCATCTCCACCCTAAAGTCAGTGCAACTTCATGTATCTCAGGCATTCTGCAGGCAGAATGAGTCTCTGCCTTAACCCACAGTTACACAGCGTGTTTATCTGCCGTACAGTGTGCGCCAAATAAACCAGATGACACTTGGGAATAACATCATTTCGAACGATTGAAAAGCTTCTCGAGAGGCAGGTACCCTTGAAGTAACAGGCCTGAAGAAAGCATGTTTTGTGCCAAGTCTCTTGCTTTCTTCTACTGGAAGCTTCAGAGCTTGACAGTGGCGCTGTGGGCCCTTGTCAAGCACTTTTATTTATTTATTTTTAGCCTGGCAAACTGATGCACTTTGCAGTCAACTTACCAAAAAGGCTAAGCATTTGAAAGTGTGAAGGGCAAAAAATATCTGACGGCTAGTCTTCAAAAATACACTTTCATTTCAGAAAGCATAAATGTTTATTTCCTGAACAGAGTGTTGACAGAAATAGGCTGCCGTGAAGGCGTTTGGGTTTAACCCCTGCTAGGCATTTTCTTCTTGGCTGCTTCCTCGAAACACAGCAAGCCTTTTACATCTTTGGGGTGTCTGTTAATATCACTTAATCATGGCATTGACTTCTCTGCTCACAGTTTTTGAACTGTAATGTCTCTATTCCACCAAAAATGGACACATTTCAATGAACAGCATGCTGCTGCTGCTAAGTTGCTTCAGTCGTGTCCGACTCTGTGCGACCCCATAGATGGCAGCCCACCAGGCTCCCCCATCCCTGGGATTCTCCAGGCAAGAACACTGGAGTGGCTTGCCATTTCCTTCTCCAATGCATGAAAGTGAAAAGTGAAAGTGAAGTCACTCAGTCGTGTCCGACTCTTAGCAACCGCATGGACTGCAGCCTACCAGGCTCCTCCGCCCACGGGATTTTCCAGGCAAGAGTACTGGAGTGGGGTGCCATTGCCTTCTCCGAATGAACAGCATAGCATGCTAAAATTACATGTATATCACAATGACATAACAACTCACTGAGATCACAAGTGGAGTCCACTGAAAGAAGCTGATAGCAACACAGCATCAGCTAGATTTTAAACTCTCATAGAAATGAACCTAGTGTTGATAGGAACGAGAGGAAAAAAGCATAACAATGGCACAAAGATTTGGCCTTAGTTATTAATAAATGCAGATCTGTAAGCCTTGTCAGTGATACTCTCTTTTTTAGTTACTTGTTCTTCTCAAACAGGAGCAGACGTATCATTTCTCCTGTGATTCGCAAAACATAGGGGTCGGCTTTATGTGTGTGTGTGTGTGTACATGTGTGCACGTGTGTGTGTGTATATTTATATATATGACCTTCTCTCTCTTTATTTCCCACAGAGATGAACTTCATGGACTAGAACTCAGTTGGGGCTCAAGGCAAACAGCTACCAATAGTCCAGGGCCAAACTGAGAACCTGGAATATCCGTTTGGTGCTACCAGCAGCATTTTATTTAAACATTTTCTTTATAAAAGATAATTATTATCACTCTATTATTATCTCTCTACCATGTTATATTATCTCTTTGTTATATGAGTACCAAAGCATTAGATACATACAGTGCTACCCTTTGAACCTTTATTCTTTTAGCCTGACTGAGACCCAGATTTCAAGCATTTAAATTCAATCACAGTTGGTTTGGGTAAAACGTAAGAATAACTGACAAAAATGGGATCACTCCCTTTCTTGCCAATATGATCACTCATTTCAACATATGTGGAACACAAGAAATCTGTTTCTTTAGTTCTGTTTCTATACTCCAAGTAAGGTTCATGGATATTTTGCAGAGCTGTTATCTTAAAATAGTGGTTTCATGGGACAAATGTGAAAGTTAGAAAGACAGAACTCAGATTCAAAAATTACTTTATATCTGCATGGCAGAACTGACCACTGTGTATACAATGATCTGGATAGCCGTGATAAACTAAAGGAGGAGAGAAGAGAGTTGAACAGCTGGTATCCACCAGTCCAAGGCACAATCACCACTATTCACCAAGCTTACAAGTTCGACTGGCCACTCACCAACCACTCATGCTGGTTACGTGAACAGCCAAATATGTTAGCAATCAGCCCACTCCTGGGCACTGCAATCAACAACACGCGCCTATGCCCACATGGCACTGGTGGAATGCTTTCTTCAGCAATTGTTTCATGGTTGTTTTTTTTTTTGGCCATACCACAAGGCATTCAGGATCTTAGTTCCCTGACCAGAGACTGACCTTGTGCCTCCTGCAATACAAGTGGAGATTTTTAACCACTGGACTGCCAGGGAAGTCCCAGCAATTGTTTCTTGTTTCCCAGTCCATCTTGCTAGAAAAAATTTTAAAAACTAATTAAAAATTAAAAGTATAACAGCAGCTAAGGAAAAATATTCCCAGGTGGAGCACAGGAACGCCTCAAAATGATGGCACAAACTTTTTTGTTGGTTTGTTTGTTTCTGGGTGGGCAGTGTTTAGGCACTTGCCAACCTACTTTGAAAAGGACCTGAGAGAGGGCAGATGAATGCAAAATAAGAACCCAGAGAACATCTACAGGGAGGGTACAGCTTCTCTTTGTAAATCCCACTTACCAACCATCTCTGAATGCTCTAGAGGAGCTGAAATAATTCCCTTAGTCTTTCCCCAACCTTCTCTGAGCTGGCCTCAACTGTACTTCTCTCCTTTCATCCAAGCCAAGAAGAAAGACAAATTGTTTGGGGTCATGGAGGCAAGGATAGAAAAGCTGCTTTCAAGGAGGAAACTCTAATAGCTTTCTTTTCTTACAACCTTTTTTTGTGTGTGGTACTAGCTGAAGACAAGAAAGTTCTGCCTGGGAAAACTCTCCTTTTTGATGTGACTGAAATTTGTTTGGCCATGAAGAAAAAAAAAAAAGGCTGCATCATATATAAAACAGGAGTCTTCAAAAAAAATCTGATAAAAGGGTATTGCCAGTTTTACTTTGGAATTAGATAGATATTGAGGAGGGAAAAACATTCTGAAGCTACATTTCTGAGCTGGGGGGCCGGGGGCGGGGGGGAAGAAACTACTGGTATCTTGCTCTCCCCAGTAGGACTGGTCAAGAAATATCTTGTGTGTTATAGGGGCCAGAACAGTTGTCCAAGAAGAATCAGCCCAGTCCCACCAGATATGCAGGCATTATCCTCTTTAGGAAATGCCCAAGAAGTGTGCATCAGTTTTGGTCTAATATTTGTTATAAAAGTCAAACCTTCAAAATAAACATAGGTCGACTGTGTCTTGAACTTTGGGGATCTTTAAGGCCACAGGACTGGAAAAGGTCAGTTTTCATTCCAATCCCAAAGAAAGGCAATGCCAAAGATTGCTCAAACTACTGCACAATTGCACTCATCTCACACACTAGTAAAGTAATGCTCAAAATTCTCCAAGCCAGGCTTCAGCAATACGTGGACCGTGAACTTCCTGATTTTTAGAAAAGGCAGAGGAACCAGAGATCAAATTGCCAACATCCGCTGGATCATGGAAAAAGCAAGAGAGTTCCAGAAAAACATCTATTTTTGCTTTATTGACTCTGCCAAAGCCTTTGACTGTGTGGATCACAATAAACTGTGGAAAATTCTGAAAGAGATGGGAATACCAGATCACCTGACCTAACTCTTGACAAATCTGTATGCAGGTCAGGAAGCAACAGTTAGAACTGGACATGGAACAACGGACTGGCTCCAAATAGGAAAAGGAGTCCGTCAAGGCTGTATATTGTCACCCTGTTTATTTAACTTATATGCAGAGTACATCATGAGAAATGCTGGACTGGAAGAAACACAAGCTGGAATCAAGATTGCCGGGAGAAATATCAATAACCTCAGATATGCAGATGACACCACCCTTATGGCAGAAAGTGATGAGGAACTAAAAAGCCTCTTGATGAAAGTGAAAGTGGAGAGTGAAAAAGTTGGCTTAAAACTCAACATGCAGAAAACGAAGATCATGGCATCCGGTCCCATCACTTCATGGGAAATAGATGGGGAAACAGTGGAAACAGTGTCAGACTTTGTTTTTTAGGGCTCCAAAATTACTACAGATGGTGACTGCAGCCATGAAATTAAAAGACGCTTACTCTGTGGAAGGAAAGTTATGACTGACCTAGATAGCATATTCAAAAGCAGAGACATTACTTTGCCAACCAAGGTCTGTCTAGTCAAGGCTATGGTTTTTCCCGTGGTCATGTATGGATGTGAGAGTTGGACTGTGAAGAAGGCTAAGCGCTGAAGAATTGATGCTTTTGAACTGTGGTGTTGGAGAAGACTCTTGAGAGTCCCTTGGACTGCAAGGAGATCCAACCAGTCCATTCTGAAGGAGATCAGCCCTGGGATTTCTTTGGAAGGAATGATGCTAAAGCTGAAACTCCAGTATTTTGGCCACCTCATGTGAAGAGTTGACTCATTGGAAAAGATTCTGATGCTGGGAGGGATTGGGGGCAGGCGGAGAAGGGGACGACAGAGGATGAGATGGCTGGATGGCATCACTGACTCGATGGAAGTGAGTCTGAGTGACCTCCGGGAGCTGGTGATGGACAGGGAGGCCTGGCGTGCTGCAATTCATGGGGTCGCAAAGAGCTGGACACAACTGAGCGACTGAACTGAACTGAAGGCTGGTTAGACATTTCCACAAACTTTTAAAGAGTATGTAGGAAACTTTTAATGTCAAATATTCAAAAGCTAAGGGTTTACTGCTGTGGGTGACAGAGGAGGGAAGAGGCTGTGGTGTGGGGAGCAGTGACCTTGAGGTCTGGGGATCTGGGTTCTGGTTCCATCTCTCCCTGTGACCAAGGGTGTTAACTTGGCCCCTGCTGTTAAGGTGAATCACTGCCCTCCAAAAGCTGTTGGAATTCAAAATCCCAGGACTGTGAATGTGACCTTATTTGGAAATAAGGTCTGTGTAGATGATCAAGTTAAAATGAAGTCATTAGGGTGCTGCTGCTAAGTTGCTTCAGTCGCGTCTGACTCTGTGCGACCCCACAGATGGCAGCCTACCAGGCTCCCCGGTCCCTGGGATTCTCCAGGCAAGAACACTGGAGTGGGTTGCCATTTCCCTCTCCAATACATGAAAGTGAAAAGTGAAAATGAAGTCTCCCAGTCGTGTCCGACCCTCAGCGACCCCATGGACTGCGCCTACCAGGCTCCACAGTCCATGGGATTTTCCAGGCAAGAGTACTGGAGTGGGGTGCCATTGCCTTCTCCGAGAAAAAAAGGCTTTCCTGACCGGGAAGGTCATTAGGGTGGGTCCTCATCTAATCTGATTACAACTTCATTGAAGGGGAAATTCAGACTCAGACACAAAAAGGAGGAAAACAAAGTGAAGATACACAGAGAGAATATTATCATCCACAAACCATGGGATGCTGGAGGCTACCTGAAGCTAGGAGAAAGGCGTGGGACAGATCCTCAGAAGGAACATACCCTCCAGACACCCTTGATCTCAGACTTCTAGGCTCCAGAACTGTAAGACAAATACTTAAGTCATCCAGTTTGAGGTACTTAATTATAGCAGCCCAAACAAACTGCCGGCTTCCCTCGTGGCTCAACGGTAAAGAATCCGCCTGCCAATGCAAGGTACTCAGGTTTGATCCCTGGGTCGGGCAGATCCCCTGGAAAAGGAAATGGCAAACCGCTCCGGTATTCTTGCCTGGGAAATTCCATGGACACAGGAATCTGGTGGGCTACAGTCCATGGGGTCTCAAAGAGTCAGACAATACCGAGCACATACACACACACACACATGCAGAGCAAAGCAATACAGACCCATAGCTGATGCTTCACCTGTCAGTGTGAAATGAGGACCAAACATCTCTGAAGCATCTTCCAGCCCCAATGCCGTCTGACTCCGAATAACAAACGGAGAGCTGCTTACATGAAACACAAGCCTGTGTGGGTAGTAGTGAGCACCTCTGATGAAGATCACCCGATTGGGAGTAAATCAACCTAGCTTGGGGTTCCAGCTCTGCCACCAACTAGCCATGGGACTCAGCTCCTGAGATTCCTGCTTTCTCACCCGTAAAATGGAAGGTGGGAACAATCTTCCCAAAGTTTGGGTCCAGTCCTGCATTATTCAGGATTTCAGTGGTTCCACCCTAACACAATTCAAATCAATTGATACTTGGTGCATCTGTAATGAAACACTGTGCTCATAACCATGATACTAATATTACACAAGATGATACAATTCCTGCCCTCTCAGACTTCACAGTTTAGTAAATGAAGAGGAGTACACCACGAGGTGAAGTAGGTAGGTACCACAAAGAAGGCTCACACTGAGTGCATTGGGCTGGCCAAAAAGTTCACTCGGTTTTTTCCATACCATCTCACAGAAAAACCCTAATGAACTTTTTGGCCAACCCAATAAATGCAGAGGAAGAAAGATGGGTGTTTGGTTGGATGCATCCTCCCAAATGGACCCATCACTTTTTCTCCTTTTCTTCCTCTGTGGTTTTGGCTTGGGTCTCCATCTTCTCTTTTGGGATAAAGGATACACAAATCCTTATGTCCAGTGTTTCCCACTTCTGTCCTACCTGTGGTTATTCAAACATTCTATTGAATATGAAATCTAACTCTGCTATTCACTAATACAAATGTTTTCTTGGCTTCCACATCTCCTGAAGGACAAAACTGAAACTCTGACACAAGATGAAATTTCTTTTTTTAAAAAAAAAAAAAAAAAAAAAAGATGAAATTTCTTTCACTCTGTGGCCTTTCTCATCCCTTCCTTCCATACCTCCTGAAAATTTCTCACCTGGGAAGTGCTCTGTGGATGGCTTAACACCTTGAAAACAGACCTTTTTCCCAACCCCCATGTCAAACCCCACACCTTCATGACTTCCCAGATTAACAGCAACACCACCTACCAGCTGCCTCACCCCTAGCCTCACAGGGATCTATCACCAAGTGTTCTCTTTAATTCCTAACGTCAAGTGCGTATGTTTCTTTCCATCCTTACTGTCGTCATCACGGTTCCTGTGTGGCATCCAATGGCAGAGACAGTGGTGAGATGCCAAACAGGCTAGTAGAGCTCACGGTAAAGACATAAACAACTGAGAGTGGGGGTGATGACATGTGCCCAACAGGTATATCCATATAGTAGAGCTCACGGTAAAGACATAAACAACTGAGAGAGTGGGGGTGATGACATGTGCCCAGCAGGTATATCCATATAGTAGAGCTCACGGTAAAGACATAAACAACTGAGAGAGTGGGGGTGATGACATGTGCCCAGCAGGTATATCCATATCCTCCTTGTGCATTTCCACGATCTCTGAGCTCTTACCAGTGGAGACCTTCTCTTCTTTGCTCCTTGCTGTATCCGCAGCACCTCCAACACTGCCTGCCAACATGTGCTCAATAAATACGTGCCAAATGAATGAATGATACAAAATTCCTTAATACCTCATGGACTGGCTTTCAACAAGAATGGGAGGCTAAAGAAATAAATAGTCCAGATACCAGCTTCAATCCCCCAAATATTTGAACACTTCACAAAAAAACTGCCTAATGTTTTTTTTTTTTTTATAATTCAACAACTGTTTATTAAGGCACTGATTATACAAAAATCTTTTTGCTTGTGCCTATCTAGTATATAGGATTTTCTCTGGAGCCACTTAAACTCTGATAAAGTTCTGCCTAAATTTCACAACCTCAGCCAGTTCTTTTGAATTTATAATTAAAGTTGACATTTTAATCATACTGCCTAACTACGTTCTCCTATATTTACAAATAACCATTCACAACAGATTCCATGATCATGTCAGGACTTTTTTATTATTTACAAGTATCTGTAATTAATTTCTCTACTTTACCCTAGTTGTGTAATTATTTTGACAATGTGTAAATTTATTATCTGGAGCTAGTATTTTAATTCTCTGAAAGCCTGACTTAGGTCACGAATGAAAGAAAAAGCTCACTGCCTCTTTCTACTTGTCGGAATAAAAATTTGTATCTCTACCGTTTTTACATAAATTCTTAGGAGACTCCAAATCTAGCTTTGATAAAGCCAAAGTCACTGATAAAGGCACTTTCTACACTTTAAAAAAATGGCAAGCAGATTGAGCAATCCTGTATTTTCTTTATCCATTATGAGTTTCCTTTCCTTGAGTCAAAAACAGCAAAGAAAAGGCAATGCAATAAAAACGCATTCAGGTATGGCAACTCCCTCTCGGTCCATTCTAGAACAATGGATTCTAATACTCTCTTGTCAGAAGTATTTGAAACATGACAGCCGTTGGGCAGCACGAGGGAGGGAGGTGGCTTCCCACTTGAAAGCAGCAAATTAGGCGTTTACAACAGTGAAGACGGTACTTGTTGGTTACAACCTTTCACTGTGACTGCACAAGTAGGTGTTAATGTAATTTAAATGCCACTTAGACATGTTTCAGGTTTATCAAACTGGTTTGTACATCCATTCTTATGCAATCATTTAGAAGGGGAACTATTTCCACCTGCTGTGGGAACAGGCATAGCTAGAAACAGCCCTAGGCAAATATTCTGGGCAAGTGAAGGAGGATCCCTTTAACTTAAGAAAAAGTCAGGTTGGACCTTGAGGAAATCAAGCAGGAGGTCAAAAAATACCTTTAATAAGTTGGGTAGTTGGTTCATATTACTTTTTATGAACTCTGTTTTTTTCCATTTTTTTTACGTATTCAGCTGAGAGTTTGCATTTATGGACACATCTATAGGTCTCTTGGAAACCATAATTTTTCATTTAAAATAGGGACATGGTGAGAAACACAAGAAGATGAATTTTGCTAACACAAATTTTCAGATCAAATTTTTTTTTTTACAATTCAAAATTTTAATAAACTAAACAATGTTATTAATAAAGCATATCATCTGTCAGAGTTTAGCAAGAGAGAGATGTGCCTCTAATCCTCTTTAGACTTGCTGGAGAAACAATCCCAACTATAATTTTGGGTTGTTTTTTTTTTAAAACAACAGCACATTATTGGCATTTTTTACCTTCCTTTATAATTCCTAACATTTGATTTTTAAACTGTTTCTGATCCCAAAATATACTTTAAATTAAAAATAAATTTTTGTGAGTTTGTTTTTTGCCCACACATGAAACGTGATAACTTTTTAAAAAGATGAACCACTTCTAATGGGAACATTCAATCATTAAAGGAAATCTATAAATAGCAAGTTAGCCATGGCTGCTTTGTCTTGTTATATGTGACACAACATAATATTCTGATATTGAAGAACCTAAAAGCACATTCCACACATTGGATAAAATAGAAATAAGCTGTTGTAGTATATACATGTATATTTATACATATTAAATAAATTGGTTATATATTATATATATACATAGGTGTGCATATATATATATAAAACTACAAATACATAGTTTACATATATCTAAATGAGTTAACATAATGAAAAATTAGAAGGAAAGAAGAAATGATCTATCCACCCTAATTTGATTTTGGATTAAATGCTGCCCATTCAAGGAAGGTAAGTGTTCAAACTTTCTCCCAATGCACCTGCTTGCATTAATAGAGGCACAGTTGCTGGCTTATGGCTTAGAGTATTAAGTCAAAAGAGTCTTTTTTTACACCATTTTTCCATTTGTGAAGGCCACATCCACACACCTGAAGCCACAGAATGATGTTGCCATCATGAAAGACTGAGTTAATTCTCTGAGCTCACCCAAAAATGTGCAAATTTTCTTTCCGCTACCAAATACCAAAGAACAGAACACTGCGATCATCTTGCTTGCTTCCACGTAAAGGATCAAGAATTGATTCTCTCTGGGATCTCTAAGAGAAAGTCACTTCTAATTTCTTTATTAATTTTATATAACATGCCTTCAAATCTTTTCTAACATACCAAATTAAGTCCCTCGATATAGAAACACAAATCTCAACAAGAGCACTAATTATGAGAGGCTTGTTGTTTATGGAATTAAAATTTATTTCTTCCCTTTTCTCACTTTTACTTCTTATACATAAAGCAGAAAAAAAGAAAATCTTCAGGTGTGCTTTTCTTGATTTTTCCCTAAGTAGAAAGATACTATAATTCAGTGTCTCCAACATATGCCCTAGAAAGATGAGAGGCAGGGGAAAAAAAGGCAAAAAACTAAGAGGTCTTTTGCATAAACCAAGTTAAAGGATTTACAGCATAGGCTATTAAAAACAAAGTGTCATATGTATTCGTGAAAGAACATAGAAGAAATATGTTATCCATGAGATGCATGTCATAGATGTGAAATTATAGCACCCTGACCCTGAAACTCCACATTCAAATAATATTAGAAATTATCACTATCTATGCTTAAAAAAACCAGGCATAATTTGTGCTCCAGACAGCAAGGAAAAACAGCAACTCTGAATTTCTAGTCCTGAGAGTTCGGTTTAAAGTCAGGCTCTCACATGATTTTTCTCTGGGGCTAATGAAGATCTGTTTACGAATATTTACTCCCAAGTTCACGGCTGGTGTTTGCTGGCTCAAGCAGAGCTAAGTCATTACGGCTTGGCACACGATCCACCGGGGAGGCTCCCAGTTATCTTCTCACTGACAACAGAGGCAACCCCTCCGATTCCTCTCTGCCTCCCCTCCTTCTACACTGCCCTGATTTGGATAACTGGCCAAGTTAAAAGGAAACAAAAAAACTGAGAAACAACACAGCTCTTGGAATTTCTCAACCACATGAATGCAGAATCGTTATCAGTCTTGAAATGCTGCCTGTCCTATTTACCACAGATACATAATATACAAACCAAACCTGCAAACCTGCGCCTCTTAGAATAACTCTTTCGAGACACTCTTCCATTCAAAAGTAGAATGGAGGAGGGAGATGGAGCTGTGGTGTAAAGCTCTCACATTGTCATGACTCTTCTGAAATGAACAAGAGTACCCACTGCACCGCCTTCCTGTCTCCCTGCTTGGATCTTTTGGGGAAGGAAATTTATCTTTGCATCTCACCTCTCCTCTATGCTGTGACCAATCCCTTTCATGTCACTGAGATCCTGCAAATAGATCCAGGAAACCCTAGACATTTCTAGATGGGGCTGATTCAAGAAAACAAACAAGAGGTTATTAAATAAGAGTTACCATTCAGGCATGAATCTAGAAGTTGCACTGCATCCTAACTCCATTCCAGTAGCACGAAGGCACCTCTGCAGGCAGAAACTCTTAAACGTCTGCAACAGTCCAAAATGAAAGAGGAGGGGGAAAAAAAGAAGAAGAAGAAAAAAAAGCTGCCTGATTCTAATACACCTAATTAGCCATCGGCAGACTCTTAATTGCATACATTAGGATGATTCCATAGTGGAGATTAATTCTAAATATACCCAAGCAGCTGGTTAAGATGCCATGGATTACAGTGTGGACTGTACTTTTCCACTTAATTAGATATCAAAATTAAGCAGCAACAAGCATTTTGACATAACGGGGATCAAGCCGCTGCTTGGTATCCCAGAGCTGCACTTAAAATGACCGCTAAACAGAGCCGCACAGATGGAGAGATATTAAATGCCGCACTGGAAAGTAATTTCAAATAATAAAATATCAATATTTACATTTTAATTACCCCTACTGAGAGCCGCTCTGTCATTTTCACTATTGCCGACGCAGCAAGGGGTAGTGAAATGACATTGCAGCTCTGGCTGCAATGACTATTTTGTTTCCATTAAAGAATGACAAGTGTTTTAGAGGCAGTGACACTCGGTGTGTGAACAAGAATGACAGCAGATCAGAAAATTCCTATTAAGGGACTAAATGCCTCAACAAGAGAATTGACTCTGAGCAGCAGCTCTTCCTTGAAG
Source organism: Tragelaphus eurycerus (assembly GCA_935064755.1). NCBI lineage: Eukaryota > Metazoa > Chordata > Mammalia > Artiodactyla > Bovidae > Tragelaphus > Tragelaphus eurycerus. Next base: position 13,578,683 of record CAKXYN010000003.1, read on the forward strand.
CACATAATCCTTTCCAAATTTTCTGCTGAAAGTTTATTATTGGGGATGCCCAAGGGAAGTTTTAGTCTCCCAGGAAATATTTAGATTGGTAAAATGTTATATGATGATCGCCAATCTAAAAACAATAATACTTAACATGAACAAATATCCAGGAGTTCTGTGTAAATCACAAAGAAGTTAGGGGTTTCTTTTTAAAAATTTCTGTCATTGAAACTGACAATACCATTGATCACGTTTCCTTGAAACATATCTATTTCCTATCAAATGCATGGATGAAAGCTCGGGATGCGACTTAGAATCATCATAGTAAAAATGCTGGGCTTGTTTGCCCCAGTTTTTCCTTAGTATTTTTATTGTATGCAACCATCTCAATCATAATTTCCTTGACATGGAAAATAAAGCTAAAAAATGGGTAACAATTTGTATGTGTAAAATGCGTATCTATGTGCAAATATACTATAGGTTTTTCTTTGGCTTCTGTTATTATTTAAAAGTAGCAAATTCCTTGCGGCTTTTAGAGGCCCTCCTCAAATTTAATTACTCTTTATGGGGTGCGAAGATGAGATCATGGAAAAAAATAAAAAAGGTATATATGAAACGTGACATGCCACATTCACGGGATAATAAATGAAAACAGTAAAGTCTTCCTTTGGGGATGACTGTCAAAACTGTAGAGATCTTGAAAGAATTTTAATGCCTCAAGATATGAGAGAGTGTATAAGAGAAACTCCTTGGTCACTATAGTAGGCAGTTAACTGACCCCCTATCTCAGAGCCTGTATTTATTTAATGTGTAGAGATGAACAACCATAAACATGATGAATGGCTATAGCGGGAGGCTGAATAGAATTTTTCAAAGAAGAGAAAAGGGAAGTTGGGGAGTGATACAGACCCTTAGCCCTCTTCTACTCCCATTCCTTTTAAAATACCAGTTTTGAAGTTGGAATAAAAACTTGGTAATAGGCATGGGAGACTAATGCTGATTCTCGAGGAGATGTTCCTCTGAACAACAGCAAAAAAAGGAAGTGCCTAGCAAAGTATGTCTTAAGCATCCTTAATGCTTTTAGGACAAGACAGATCCCCATTTCTCAGCTACCAGCACCTTTTAATTTCTGAAAGAGCCACGGTTGAAAATCTTAATTAATTGTTCCATACTGCTTCAGGATCATTATGCAATGTAATAAAGGCCGTGTAATTATGAAATTTTACAGCCATTACCAAGGCTGATGGCTCGTATTTCATCCTCAGCTGGACCCGATGGCTTTTAGGCACTCGGCTCCCCTTTGATGAACTACAGACAGATCTATCAGGCCCAAACAATATCCAGGCGAGGCAGCTATAATAGCTACCTACAGATGAAGCCATAGATAAAGATAAACTATAAATCTACACACACAAATGCAGGCACATTGCCTGGGGATGACAGAGAGAGGATGAGACATTTGGGAAAGGCAGACGCTCCCACGACGGCGACCTCCTGCGTCTTCCCTTCATTTCACTCCGGAATGGCTTGGGTTTTATAAAAGACAGCGAAACCCAAGTGAACGTCTCATTTATTCTCTGTATCTCAAAATCAAATGAGAAAAGGCAGAGGTGTGAGAGTACGTCCATGAGCATTGTACTTAGTGCATTATTTAAAGAGTAGAAACTACTCAGATATCCTAACATCTATTTCAAAGGTGAAAAAAAAAAAAAAAAAAAAGACTAGCTATTTATAATTTTTTTTTTGCCCAAACCTAGCACTAACGTGGCAATCCAAAATAAGCACATTGTGGTAAATTAGAGTACATCTCATGAGTATCTTTTGTAGAGATATGAACATTTAAAAAATAATTTAAGAACAACAAAAAGCCACGCTGAAATGCAGAGAGAGAAAAATACAATTATATTCATATATAACTATTATAACTAAGGGATTCCCTGGTAGCTCAGACAGTAAAGAATCCGTATGCAATGCGGGAGACCTGGGTTCGATCCCTGGGTTGGGAAGTTCCCCTGGAGAAGGGAATGGCAACCCAGTCCAGTATTTTGGCCTGGAGAATTCCATGGTCTGTATAGTCCATGGGGTCACAAAGAGTCAGACACGACTGAGCAACTTTCACATACTATAACTAAAACTTTTGTAGCTCGAAGTATTTTTCATTTTGGTATGTAAGAATTCATATAGCCTGAGAAGTGATAAAATTATGGTCTGAAAAAAAAAAAAAAAACCCCAGCAACTATGGTCTGTTTAATATGTTTCCAACATCTTTTTTTGTGTGTGAATTAAACATTTATGGAGCTCCTTTTAATCATCAAGATAAATGGAAAAGGGCCACCGAGGAGGTTCATTTGACAACTGTTAAGTGCTACACTCCAGAGAGCATTGAGTTCAACTCTGCCTCTGGGATGTGGCAGCAACTTCACAGAGCAAATGCCCTCAGTCCTTACAATGGCTGGCTCATTTCATGAATATGACCAGACAGCCAGTCTTAACTTGGTTTATCCAGGGAAAAAAAAAAGCCTATCAGAGGGTTGATCCAATTCAAGGTGCAAGCTCCAAGGGTGGACCATGCCTGGCAAGAAAGAAAAGTAGCACGGTGTACCTAGGGTGATTTTGAGATTGAAGACAGGCTGTGAGGTAGGATGTATGTGTATGTGAGGGGGCTGATGAACATAAAAAAGGATATAATATGGGTTTAAGTGGTGTATAGTCTCTAGAAAGCACAGCTTGAAACTGTTCACAAAAAGCATGGATCAAAAGTGAGAAAACTGGTTTCCATACAATGTCTACTGACCAGTTGTGTAACTTGAGCTAGCCACCGAATCGCCCAGCCTCCTTCTCCCAGACAAAGCTGACTGACAGGATGCTCTAGTCTACAATACACTCCAGACTGGACATTCCATTATCTTTAATGTCCTTTGTTTTGGGGGGGGGGGGTACAGAAAAAAGTGTAGATGCAAAACGTTCCTTCTCTACACAAATGGATGGTCTCCCTGCTTGAATCCCTTTCTAGGCTTGACTATATTTTACTTTGCTAACGTGATCCCACCCTCCCCGCCTTTTCTCTGAGAAACAGAGAACACTGTGTACAAATGCCCTTGACCTACTCCCCCTTGTCATCTGTATGAGGACCAAGTCCTAAGACCTTGCTTTTCTCTAAAGAAAAGGGATTGCTCCTTCCCCCCAAGGATGGATATTTAGCCCATTCTGCCCCTCCTCCTCCCTGAAACTCCCCCCGTGCCCTCTGGTGTTTGTCACACAGCCTTCTCTTGGTTGTCCTGGCTTCTTTTGTGCAGTCCTTTCCGTGTGCCATTTTCCATAATTCTGCTTGGCTTTTCTCTACCTGCTCTCAATTTCCATGGGTGTAACAAGCCTATGATACCAGCACATACAGCTCCCCAAACAGCTAGACTTTTCTATCTCCCACTCCCTGCAGTCATCCTCATGGAAATGTAACTTGGGCAATTCATCTCAAAATATCTGCAGATGAACTCATCCCCCACCCCTCTAACTTAGCCCAGTGAATCCCCTAGAGCATCCTCATCAAATACTTAACAAGATAGAACCAAACTTTTTGGAGTGATCTTTGACTCTTCTCCCAAGTCCAACTGTTCCCATGAAATGTCTATTAGTCCCACCTGTTACTTCCAATCCTACCGCCTAATCACATCCTCCATTATCTTCCACCTGAACCGAACTCATGGTTTCCCTGACTCAAATCTCACCCCTCTACACTGACATTAAGCAGAGATCATCTCTCCCCTGCTCCTATGGTTTCTCTCTGTGAGGTTCACGGAATTCCTCATAGTCTAGGCTCATCGTGCCATTCTTTATTTCTTGTTAAGAATGATGGTGACAATAAAAACCTGTAAAATTTATTCAGGGCTTATTACATGCCAGGAATTGTGTTAAAGACTTCCATTTATAAAGAGCCCATCATGAGACCAGTATTAGAGATTCAACAAAAGACAAAGTACTTGCCCTTTGGGGGTTTACATTTAGGATGATGGGACCAGGTGGTGCAGTGGTAAAGAATTTGCCTGCCAGTGCAGGAGACGCAAGAGATGCAGGTTCCGTCCCTGGGTTGGGAAGATTCCCTGGAGTAGGAAATGGCAACTCACTCCAGTATTCCAATCCCATGGAGAGAGGAGCCTGGTGGGCTACAGTCCAAAGAGTTGCAGAGAGTCAGACATGACTAAGCAACTGAGCACTCACACACACGTTCAGGAGGGCAATGTCTCCAGAGAAGAAATAAAACCACAGCAGGTGGTAAAATAATAGTGCAATGGAGGGACCTTCCACAAAACTAAGGGAATAAACAGGTACCAAAACGGGGCAAAGGGAAGCAGTCACGTTAAACAGGGCTCTCAAGGGGAGCGTTCCTGATACAGGATCTCTGAGCAGAGCCCTGAAGAGCTGGAAGAGCAGCCCTGTATCCCCCTATGGAGGAGCATCCCAGGAGGACAGAAAGGTACAGACGCACTCACTGGAGGAGAAGCCTTCTTTTCGTGGTTTAGGGAACTGCAGAGAGGCCAGTGTGGCTGGGGAGGAAGAGGAGGAGCTGATGGTTTTGGTGGGGTCATGAGAACAGGCATGTCACAGAGGCTTTACAATTACAAACTTTTGCTTTTTTTTTTTTGAGTGAGAGAAGAAAAAGACACTGGTCGCTTTGAACAAAGAGGAGACGCAACCTGACCTGCATTTTTAAAAGATGGCTAGGTGCAAGAGATGAATGAGGCAGCTCTAAGCATTTCATTCTAACCTTACGGAGCATCTACTATTCTCCTTCCCAGTTTCCACGGGAGGCAACTGAAGCGTGAAACCCACTCCAGGTCACACGGTGAAAAGTATTAGAGTTACAGCCATGAAAATGAATGAAATAATGCCATTTGCAGCAACATGAATGGACCTTGAGACGATCATACTAAGTAAGTCAGAAAGAAAAAAACAAACACCATACAATATCACTGGTATCACTTATACCTGGAATCTAAAACATGACACAAGTGAGCTTTGCTACAAAACAAACTCTCAGACACAGAGACAGATTTGCGGCTACCATGGGGGAGGATGGATTGGGAGACTACAACACTGTACACTGACCAAACTTCAATATTTTTTTTTTTAAAGTACTAGAGCTACGATTTGCACATGAACCACTTGAGTCCAGAACCTGTAACTGAACCACGACGCAGCAAGCTTCTCTTCCTCTGTTCCCACCATCACTTATTCTTTCCCAAACAAGCCATACTGACTTCTGCGCATCCTTTCTTCCTTAATTTTTTTCTTCCTTCCTTTCTTTTGGCCACACTGAGTTTGCAGGATCTCAGTTCCCTGATCAAGGACTGAACCCAAACCAGGGCAGAGAAAGCCTGGAATCCTAACCAACAGGCCACCCAGGAACTCCTGCTAGTTCCTGACCTCAGTGTAGACTGCCCTTTCCCTTCCTCTTTGAAGAGGCAACTTATAGGAAAAGACCCTGATGCTGGGGAAGACTGAGAGCAGGAGGAGAAAGGGGCAACAGAGGATGAGATGGTTGGATGGTATCACCGACTCACTGGACAAGAGTTTAAGTAAACTCTGGGAGATAGTGGAGGACAGGGAAGCCTGGCGTGCTCCAGTTCATGGGGTCACAAAGAGTCAGACACGACTGAGTGGCTGAACAACAGCTGTAGGGCAGATGCCTCTTCAACCATCCAAACCTCTGAAATATTTTCCTCGAGCTATTTCCCTCATGACCTTAGAGACAGTGAGGCGTCCTTCTCCTCCACTACCCAGCCCATCATATCACCTGTGTCGACTCTACTGAAGTTACTATCTTTTCTGTGATATCAAATCACTTATTCATCATGGTATCCCCAGAGCTGGGTACACAGCAGTTTTGTTTTAACTGAAATATTTGTGTGTGTATGTATGCCAGACCTTGCATAGTCTCAGGACCTAAATGGTTTTAATCCATGTTTGGGGAATAACCAAGGAAATGACTGATGGGAAGGGAGTCAGGGTCACAGCCTGGCTCAGGGTGTGAGGAGAGCTGAAAGCCAAAGAGCTTCCCGACACCTCTGCCCGTCCATTCCTGGTCCCACGCTCCCTCCCAAAGGCTGGAAATCAGAACACAGTGAAGGCTTGCCTCTGCTGCCGCCAGCTAGAGGTGACTCAGACAGCTGAGGAATTCCTCAAGGGGAACACAGGCTAAGCCTGAAAAGCTAGAAGAGTTTTGAGATCGAAAAAGCAGCAAATGCATCCCGTCGCCCCAAAAGAAGATGCTAAAAACCTCCTAAAAGGACCCTAAAGCATCATTCTATTCCCCAGCTTAACACCAAGTGGCTGTTCCACACACCTGGGTTTAAGTCTCCAGCCTGCCAGGCTCCCCATTAACAGCGAAACTGTTTCAAGATAACTTTGAAAAGCTAAACGCCACAGTAGTACAATGCAACCAGGAGTTTACTGAACAAAGCGCATGAGACCACAGGATACAAAGGCCTAGAAACAGTCTTAAAAACGATCTCATTGAAAATCTTCATTTAAAAGATGACGAAGCTGAGACCTCTTAGGAAAACAAATTCCATCATTATATTAGACATGTGGGCTGTGCTTAGTTGCTCAGTTGGACTCTTTGGGACCCCATGGAGTTGCTATTTGCAGCAACATGGATAGACCTAAAGAAAACTACACTTGGTGAAGTAAGTCAGACAGAGAAAGACAAATACTATATGATATCATTTATATGTGGAATCTAAAGAATAATACAAATGGATCTATATATAAAACAGAAACAGATTCAGACACAGAAAACAATGTCATGGTTACCAAAGGGGAAAGTACGCGGGAGGGATAAATTAGGAGTATGAGATTAACAGATACAAGCTACTCTGTATAAAACAGATAAGCAGTAAGGATCTTCTGCACAGCACAGGGAACTATATTTAATATCTTATAATAACCTATAAACAAAACAACCTGAAAAAATATATATGCAACTGAACCACTGTGCTGTACACCTGAAACTAACATAATATTGAAATTGACTATACTTCAATTAAAAAAAAAAACTTTTTGGAAGGAAGTTGGCATTTAAAAATTAGCAGTAAAGGTATCAATAGAACAGTGTGACATGCTCACTCTGCTTCAGTTTCTCCAGGATCAAGGCCTGGGAAGTATGTGAGCAAATGAACTAGAGAAGAAACAATAGCTAGAAATAAAGACTAATTCAAAGCCAATTACATCCCAATACGAACCTTACTGCTTTTACTAAGATACATTCTTTAGGCAGAATAATTCCTGTTGTGCTTGATTAGGATTTCTCACTACTTAAAATTTAATGGTTGAGTTATTTCTTAAAAAAAAAAAAAAGGCATCAAAGAACTTGCTTTTTTATTCCTATTGAAAACTGGCAGTTTTTCAAGAGGTTTCTTTATAACCTGGGAAGATGACATTTACTACTGTGGTAAGGAGACACGGACTCTCTTTGGAGGCTGCAGCGCTAATAAGAAAGATATGGTTCAATGTCCTAGGTATTCTTCCAAGTTTTATTAATTAGGTGGAAAGCCTTTCCCTCTGGAATAGTCAAGGTATTTATTAACACTTCAGCCCCACAAATAGAACAAATGTACAGCAAAGGAGGTAATTATTAAATACACCGATGCCTTTATCAACTTGGCAGGGACAACCCAAAAGACAGTTTCTGATTATGATCTTTTTCATGATATTTTAATTGTGCTTCTTAACCTGCTAAATTAAAAACTACAGGGCAATCTCACTTAGATCACAGACAAAGGAGATCATATCAATTTGCAACAAAATGTATGAATGCTCCTATCTGCTTTAATTACACCGAGAACTTAACAGGCATATTCAATAGGATCACAGAAGGATTGAGAGCTAAATGTTATCTCTTAGCCAACAGCATTATCATGCCCGTATGTTGTTACACATTATGGAGTGTGAACCTCTGTTTCATAATAAGTTTAGGAAATAAGGACATTGAAGTAAAGGAGCTTGCTCTGATATTTGTGTCTGTTGGTTTTTTAAGATTTTTTTTGATGTGGAACGTTTTTAAAGTTTTTCTTGAATGTGTTACAATGCTGCTCCTGTCATGTTTTGGTCTTTGGCCATGGGGTTTGTGGGATCTGAGCTCCCCGACCAGGGATTGAACGTCTCCTGTACTGGAAGGCAAAGTCTTAACCATTAGTCCGCCAGGGAAGACCCTGTCAGCTATTTTTATCATCAGCTCTTCTATGTATCTCGGCCATGAGTCTAAGATGAGTGACGATAAGAAAAGACCTAAGTTTTCCTGTATCTTAAACAAAGTCAGCATATGGATTCTAAGTATGTTTTTTAACTTCATTTTATTCTACGTATGTAATTGTTTTTCAACCAAAATCCTGCTAGAATTAATCTCAGCCAACCTTTTAGGTTTTCTCAATTAGCCCATTTACTTTTATCCTAAAAACCCTCACCCCAAACCTTCTTGTGATGCCTGACTGTGAATACGGAGCAGGTTCCTGTGAGCGTCAACCACCAAGGATTTGAGTTTTTAATCTTGTCCACAGCTTTGGGAGCATAAACCAAGGCCAATTTTGCCATAATAACTTGATATGAAATGTGCTCTTTGGTGACTTTTCAAAACTGGACACACTACATTCTGTGACTGTATTCTTTGCATTTTGGGAGATGGAGGAGGGGCAGAGAGTTTTCTGATTCTACTACTAATCCTGGTTGACCAGTTCTATGCTACCTGGGCTTTCCTGGTAGCTCAGCTGGTAAAGAATCCGCCTGCAATGCAGGAGATCCCAGTTTGATTCGTGGGTCGGGAAGATCTTCTGGAGAAGGGATAGGCTACCTACTCCAGTATTCTTGGGCTTCCCTGGTGGCTCAGCTGGTAAAGAATCCGCTTGAAATGTGGCAAGCCTGGGTTCGATCCCTGGGTTGGGAAAATCCCCTGGAGAAGGGAAAGGCTACCCGCTCCAGAATTTGGGCCTGGAGAATTCCATGGAGTCACAAAGAGTTGGACACAACTAAGCTACTCTCGCTTTTCCTTCTATGCTACTTTCAAAGGAAACCCCTTCCCAGTGCTCACATCCTGCTGATACTCATTTTTTAAATCTTTCTTGAACCATTTTCTATCTCCCTCCCAGAGGTGGGGAATTCTTCTTTAATTGCTTTAGCAAGCTTCACTCTTTTTGCTAGCCTTTAAGAACAGAAGGATGCACCTTTTAAAATTCCTTATAAAGTAGTCTTTAAAAATTACTGAGAGCTCTTACCTATCCATGTAAAGGAGATATTAACATGGACCTATGCAAAAAGAAGCACATCCAAGCAAGGATGGACAATGCAGCATGTAGATCCTTAGAATTTTCCACCAGCCACAAATGAAATGGGAGAGTGCAGAGATATACTGCCATTCAGAAGCTTACACTCAATACTACCTAGGAAGCCACTGTTTTCCCCTTAGTTAGGACACACTGTAGCATTTATTCCACCAGGTATCCTGATTGTCCTTGACATTTTTTTTTCAAATTTTTACCCTGTTTTCCCAAATAGATTTTGATGACTGGGATGGTTTTAAAAACAGTATATTTCATAGCCTTCCCCCCCACCCAAAATACCCTCAATAATGTTGTAGGATTAAATTTTTTCTGTTTACTTACTTTTTGCTGAGTTCTAGGTCCACACTTTCACACTCTTGCATGTGCCACTTAGTTTTAGCCCATTTGAATTGGTACTGACCTGAATTGAGTATTCACTTCCACTCAAATTATTCTCAGCTAAAGGTAATAGCCACTGTGACCCGTCCCCCTCACCAAATTGCATTTGGAAATGTGGTAGTGTTTTTTCCAATATTTATTTGTTTATTTGGCTGTCCCAGGTCTTAGTTGAGTCCTGTGGGATCTAGTTCCCTGACCAGGGATTGAACCCAGGGCCCTGCACTGGGAGCATGGTGTCTTAATTTTAAGATTAATTGGGAGTATGGTCTCTTAATCACTGGACCACCAGGGAGGTCCCCAGAAATATGGCATTTTTGAAACAAGACTTTTAAGAATCAAAGGATGCTAAAAGTTCTTCAAGATAAATAAGTTCCCATTCAAAATAACAATAGCATCCTCACTGAAAAATGCTATGAGTTCAGTCCACTAGACAAATAAACCTGAAATTGACTACACTGTTGCCATGTGCAAAAACGCACATGAGACCACCTTCAAATCACTGACAAGGAATTGGATGCGCTGAAATTTTTCATGGGACACTGGTATCTATCCCAAATCCACGTAAAAGTGTACAATATTTTAGGTTGTAGCATTGTTTCCAAATCTGCCTTCAAGAATCTCATTACACATCCTTTTATTTGGAATTTTTTGATGTTCCCTATCACCATTTTTAAAAAAGTTTTGGGATTAAAATATGTTTCTTTCTTTGGCACAGACATTCAGGAAATCTATTCTATGCTTCTATGAATCCCTGATAGATCTAAAAGAATAAAGAACTGACTTCCTTGAGCCCCAGGGCTGGAAGACCTTGAGGTAACATAGCTATATATCATATTTGGATTCCAGCAAGCTTTTAATTTTGCTTTATTATCTCAATATTAATGTCTAACTGCTGCCTTCTGGAGACTAACAAAATTTGAATTGGAAATACACTGCAACATGTATTAACATTATTTCATTTATTTCTATTGATTCACTATCAAAACTATGATTACATTTGCAGTGTATTTTCTCAGTCTATTGAATAAAAATACAGTGCTCATCATGATCTAAACAATACTTTAACACATTCTAAACGTCAGGATTCCATCTATACTTGAGATCATAGTGATAAGTAAAGTTACTTAAATACTTTTAAGAGATTAACTCATTTGAAAAATAGAAAGATTATAGAAGCTCATCATTATTATGTTTATGACCAATACACGTTAAAAATGAAAAAAAATTGGAAAATTGTTCTAAGTATCAAAATGGCAGAAACTTTTGATCACCTGAATTTACATATCTTGTAAAACTGCAGAGCAATTACCTGAGAGACAGTTGTCAGAAGACAGGTGTGCATACAGAATCAAGTGTGTTAGTTTAGAGAAAATCACTTAATCTCTATGTCTTGGTTTCCTCATCTGGACAAAATAAAACCGTGAAAACAACCACCTCACAGGAATGCTGTATGTAACAAATGCAGAGGAGCATCAGATTTATTTGGATTCACTTTGTAAGCTGAGCCTCACTATGCAAATGATGATCATTTTTATTATTACTGTTTCACTAATAGTCACAATAGTTCAGACCCATCTCACCTAGGTGAATTTCAGAAACTTCCAAGCACTTTTTTAAAAAGATTTTAGTCATCTTTGGTAGATTTCTTTAAAATAATTACATATTTCTCAGTCTTCTTAAAGTTAGTCTACTGAATACAGCTTTAATTTTCCTGATGACCAGGGTCAGCATGCGAGGACCCATCAGGAGATCCAAGCTGCCCTGAGTTACCCTCAGAGGTAGCTGAAGGATGCAAGGCTGCCCAAACCCATGTTACTTAGCCTCCAGCACTGGGCTTCTTAGGGCTTGATTTGCATTTTATATTTTTACCTGCAGACTCTTGCTTTCTATTGCCATTCACAGATTCCTTTTGGCATTATCCCTCCTAAAATTTGCTATGTTTGAGAAGAAAAGCTAAGGTATTTCGAATGGTTCATAGAAACAATTGACTAGTATATGAATGAGGTGCTGAGGGACTTTACAATGACAACAGTTTCGGATATTACCCAGAACATTTTTTTCTGTTTGTTTTCATTTATGCTATAGGGAATTGGGCTGTTCAAAATTTGATATAATATCCCTAGAAGAAGAGAAACTGAGTTGAAAGATAGTGATATAAAGTTTACTTACGTGGAAATTTCTGTGTAAAAAGATGGTTATTATGGTTCATTGTTTTTCCTCTTAAATGATGAGAAAAACAGTTTAAGAATTAAAAAATGTCAGTAAGAGTTGAATTATATAGCCTCATGAATTTTTAAGAGTAACTGCCAAAGTGTTTATGCAATAAAGCAATACATTTACATATAGCAGTTTTATGTAGACTTTATACAACTCATTGACAAGCTTATGAAATAGCCACCTCAACTCAGCAATTTTAAGAATGTCCAGGTTAATATTAACATATTTAGTGTTATTCTAAAGTTATCTGTATAAGTTCATATAAAAGATATCTGTCAAAAACTCAAATGTCTTCAAATACACATAGCATTTAACTGCGTGCTTAGAACATTTATCACTGAAGATTTATAAATTTTTATAAAAATTTATAAACATTATTTATATTCAAATAACTCTGAAAACATTTCTGTTCAATGAATAAATACATATTTATATATTTGTTAAGATGCATATTGCTTACTGGAATGTGCTATAATGGCCCCTTTCTCATCATTACATGTGAATATGTAATTAGCCACATAATAAATACCTCCAATGAAATTTCCAAGAAAGCTCTTAATTCAAATGTGTCATGATCACTTTTCAGAGATCATGAACCTTTCTGTTTTTATTTTTTTGAACACTAAAGATAAAATTATGGATTGGCCACAAAAATGCTGGTGTAAATGCACCTTGGCTGTCCAATAAATCTTTATTGATCTTGTGGATAAAGGTGGCTTCTTGGGAAGTGAAGCCTTCTCTTTGGTAATAAAGCTACCATATTTATTTATGTATCCATTTAAAAGATTTGCAAAACTGAACACTAAACTTGAAAATCATGAGAGTATGATGATTTACGATAGATTTTTCAACCCCAATACTACTGACACCTTTGGGTGGAAAATTCTTCATTGAGGAGAAAGGGGTGGGGGGCTGCTCTGTGAACTGTAGAAGGTGAAATAGCATTCCTGGCCTCTCTCCACTAGATGTTCCTCCTTCTCTGTTGTTACCCTGATTGTGACAAAGTGTCTGCTGCTGCTGTTAAGTTGCTTCAGTCCTGTCCGACTCTGTGCGACCGCATAGTCAGTGCCAAATATCCCTTGTAATGCAAAATTCTTCCTGGGTGGGGACCACTAGTTATGAAAAAACATCTTTTCCTCCCTAAATGAGCTACCAGAAGTTGAGAATCATGGTAACCAAAGTAAGGTTTCTTGGCCTATGTAGCATTTTCCCAGCCCTAACCAAACAGAGACTTGAATAAGAGAGGCTCCTTTATTCACCAAACTTGTCCCCAAGCAACATTTGCATCACTCAAAGGAACACTAGGCATGCTTCATGGCTAGCTGCCCTGTGCTGAATCCTCTGCTGTTGCCATTGTGAAATTCTTAATAATTTTAAACCATGGGTTCTGCATTTCCCTGTGCACTGAACTCCATCAATTCCAGTTTCATAAAAACTACCAAACCAACATTAGTGGGATGCACCAATGAAATCTGTTTTGCCAGCAGAAGTTTTTGAGATCCCACTGTGCTAAACAAAAAAATCAGTTTGGTATTTAAAAAAAATGAATTAGTTTATAAATTGTGTTAGCATAATAGGTAAAAATCAGGGATTTTGAATGCAATAGACCTGAATTGCAATCTCATTGTCTCTATTTTACTAGCTTCAGAATCTCAGGCCAAGTTGGCCTCTCTAAACTTCAATTTTCTCAATTATAAAGTGGTGTCCAATTGACAAGGGGATACACACACACACACACACACACACACACACACACACACATATATATATATATAATGGAATATTACTCAGCCATAAAAAGTAAAATACTGGTATTTGCAGCAACACAGATGGAACAAGAGAATATTATGCTTAGTGAAATAAATCAAAGACAAATATATGATATCACTTATATGTGGAATCTGCAAAATTATACAAGTGAATCTATATACAGAACAGAAACAGACTAGCAGGAAAACAAACTTGTGGTTACCAAAGGGGATGGGAGGCAGGAACAAATTGGGGGTATGGGATTAACATAAACAAAGATCTATCTTTTTACTATACGTAAAAGAGATAAACAACAAAGATCTACTGTATAGCACAGGGAACTATACCCACTACCTTATAATAACCTCTAATGGAATATAATCTATACAAGTGCTGAGTCACTATGCTGTACATCTGTAACTAACACAATGTTGTAAATTACCTATGTTTCAATAAATAGCATCAGAGGTAATACTTAGTTACAGGGTTTCTTTGAAGAGTAACTGAGGTAATTTATACAAAACAATTAGACTGACACCTAGTAATTGCTCAGTGAATGTAGCTCCAGGACGGTGATGCTGTTGAGATTCATCCAAGACTGGGATGAGAAAATAAAATCTCAGCCTGAAAAGGGTCATCACACTGTTTGTGAAGGCACATTTCCAAGGTGCAAAGCATCGTGGAGTCCTACTTGCCCAATCATTTCCAATCATTATTCACCCAAAAGTCTCAAATTTCAAAAACGCCTATCAAGGGTTTAAAACCTGGTCCTGAATTTGCACCTGCAGGTCCAAAGGTCCAGGGGAACACACCTGAGCCGGGCTGTGCATGCTTGGCTGCTGATATCAGCCGAAGTCAATGGTGCAAGCGTGCGTGTTAATACATTTCATACATTAGAGATGTAAATTTTATTCTTCAAGCTGAAAGCCAGGTGATTAATTCTCATAGCATAGTGATCAATTGGTGCAGATGCTCCACCTGTATTAATGTTTGTTTTTGTACGCATTAGGAGCGGGAGCACACCAATAACACAGGTGTCTGACGCACAGCTCTTCAATGTTGCCGTTAGCCGGCAAACATTGAGATCAGTACTTAGACTGCACGTAGCACTGCCAATTTTTTCAATTAGACCCATTATTGATTTGATGAAAAAGCAAATTAAACATACCATGGTGGTATGTAAATCGGTTAGAGAGAGCATAAGGTTCTGGTTCAAAGAAGGCATGAGCTGCACGGCTTTCCTTAGCTGTAACTCATAAGGGGTTCTTGGCAATTGCTGTCTTGGATGGGGTTCCTTGTGGCTTCCTTGGTGGCTCAGATAGTGAAGAATTCACCTCAAATTCAGGAGACCCAGGTTTGATCCCTGGGTCTGGAAGATGCCCTAGAGAAGGGAATGGTTACCCACTCCAGTATTCTTGCCTGGGGAATCCCATGGACAGGGAAGCCTGGTAGGCTACAGTCCATGACGTCAAAAAGAGTCAGACATGACTGAGCGATTAAGCACACACACACACACATATACAGAGGGTTCCTGGTGCTACATGGGCTTGGCTGGCCAAAAAACCACCTGGAAAGAGCAGAGCTGTGTTTTAAAAATTCACAAAGTTTTGCAGAAAGGAAAAGGGATGCTGGAAATCAACTAACTTTGACAGGATATGGAGACAGGAAGGGTTGCAGAAGCAGCATAAAATGGTTTTCATCAACTGATGGTACATTTTGCTCAGATGTATGGCCATCGAGAGTGCATCCGACAGGCATATATGTGAGACATTTAAGAAACTGATTTTGCTGATTCAAAATGTCTTGACCACTACCTCAAGCTATTGCATGTTTTCCTTGTCTAAAGTTGAAAGCTCCTGGCTTGTCTACGATCAGAGTTTAATCCAGCTCCTATAATTTCTTAAAATTTGAAAGAATGTTCTTCATTGGTCAGTAAATGATGTTCTCCAGTCCTGTTAACAAATGGGACAAAAGTACTAAAAATGAGCCTGTTTAACCTACTCTATTGTTTGCTTTTAATTCAAACCTTTCATTTTTATTCTGTTTATTCATTTATTTTTGGCAGCACTGCATGACATGTGAGATTAGTTCCTCAACTAGGGATGGAACCCGTGTCCCCTGCAGTGGACCGATAGAGTCTTAACCACTGGATGGCCAGGAAGTCCCTACTCTATTGGTTTTATTAACAGAAGGAAGCTAATGCTTATCTCAAACTTCTTGATATCTCCCCTAAACATGTATCTTCTCTAGATTTCTATACAAGAAGGCTTCAAGGCTTCTAGGAGCCTTCCCTGATTCCCAATGTTAAAGTTGCCACCATGGTGTATCCCTAGTATGCTGTGCTGCTTCATCAATGCACTGAGAACACCATGCTATAATTGCCCCTTTGCTTATTTGTGACCTTCAAAAGATCCAACTTTTGACAACTCTGTGATCATCTCTACTCTGTTTATTTGTATATTCCACCACCAAGCAGAGTGCTTAGCATAAAGGTACTCAACATTTTTACAATAAATATGTCACACAGACAAAATTCAATGTTGTTGACTTTAAATAAGAGATCTTATTAAATAATATTCCAGGGACTTCTGTGGTAGTTCAGTGAATAAGACTCCATGTTTCCACTGCAAGGGGGCATGGGTTTGATCCCTGGTCTGGGAACTAGGATCCCACATGCCACACAGCCTGGTCAAAATAAATTAATATCATTCCAAAGAGTTTGCTCTTCTGGCATATAATGAGGTCTAGTAGGCCAAAGGGTTGGCCTTGCCAAATCTTAAGCTCTAAGTTTCAATTATAAAGTCTATGACAAATCTGCCAAGATAAACTGCAATCAGTCAGTGATGATTGAAAATGCCACCAAAATAAGTAGCAGGTGAACCAAGGTCATGTAGATATGTTTTTCATGTCTTATTTAGCAACTTTCACTGAGAAGGCAAATGACTTCTGCAGAGAAGAGAAAGAATCAAAGCAACGTCAGTAACTGGATGAGGTTAATGACAAACACAAATCAAAGAGGAAATGTTGAAAGTTTTAAATTCCACGAGATCAATGATTTAAAGGAGCTTTTTATATGAGCACTCATAAAAAGAGATTTAGACAAGAGAAAAATATTGGGAAAGGATGGAAATGTATGACCACTGCTTGCACTGGGATAAATAGAGCCAAGAGGGCTTGAGAGGGATAGAGGGATCCTATATGTATGAGAAGACAATTTCTGTGAATGAATGAATGAACTGTCACAGCTCATCTGAAGTTACTAGGCTGCTATTCAAGTATAATTAGGGAAAAGGCATTCAGATCAGATACTCCATCCAAACGATTTCATTCGCTATACTGTGAATTATAACATGATGTGTATATATGTGTGTGTGTGTATACGTGTGTGTGTGAGTGTAAATATATGAAATCAGGCTTCCCAGGTGATGCTAGTGGTAAAGAATCCACCTGCCAATGCAGGAGACACAGGAGATATAGGTTCAAAATCTGGGTCAAGAAGATCCCTTGGAGGAGGGCATGGCAACCCACTCCAGTATTCTTGCCTGGAGAATCCCATGGACATAGGGTTGCAAAGAGTCAGACAAGACTGAAGTGACTTAGCACAGCACAGCACATATATATAACCAGCACTTCTCTACGATGCCCCAAATCAACACTCTTGTCAGGGCGCTGCAAAGACGCACATCTCCACAAAGGATGGCTTAGGAGAAAAGAACACCTTGCCCAAACAGAGAGGTTCTAAAAATTTGAAACTAAGAAAAATAAAGTTTTTGTTCACTTTTTCCCCCCAAGGGAAACTCTTCAAAGAGATGGTATAAGTCATCTCTAAGAGTTCCTGGTTGTTTTTTGTTTTCCTTTATTTTTACATTTGTGGGTTCATTTTTTTTAAATCGAAAATCGAGAAGATTGGAGCTGGCACGGCCATCAGTGTCTGACAGGAGAGAGCATATGTTTCCTGTCATGCTGGCATCTGAGTGCAACAGCCGTGCGGAAGTCAGTGCAAGTCCTTACATCAAAGTTTGCTTGCCATTGTACGGACGTTGTTAGAAGTTGAAAAAAAGCAATGTCCATTTGAAGCTCGTCTGTGAACTTTGCATGAACCGCTAGGAATAATGTAGTGTGATGACAAGCCAGTTATACCTTCCACTAAATTTGCTGTCTGGAATGAACTGAAATAGTGTTTGGTTTGTGTAATTACGTCCATCTATCTTTATATTCCAGCGGCATATCGCAAATTGAAAATACTAAAAATTGACTGTTGGTTCTGATATTTAATGATTGCCAAAGACAAGACGATGATTTATTGGTTACTTACCGATGTGACACATTTGCATCTTATTAGACGGAGATTACTATTCCTTAAAATGCGGACGAGGCCTGATCATGTCTGATGGATTGATTTGATTTGCAAATGTAATCAAACTAATAAGAGGGAAAAAATGAGCAATAATGCCTTGTTTTTCAACTGGCAATCACTCCCCTGCCAACAAGGCTGATATCCCTGACTAAGCAGCCTTTACACAGTCTTCCTGTCGCCTCAAATAAACAAAGGGATGTTAAGAGCTTGATAAGAGGATAACAAGCCAAGTATGGATGCAGCATGGAACCCACACCCCTGAACTGTGCTGCTGCAGGCGAGAACAAAAGTTAACAGCAGGAGATGCCACACGACCTTAACAATCTGGAGACAAGCTCTCATCAGCTCTCTATGCCCAAATTCTTCTACCTCTTCAAAGTAAATGAAGAAGCTTTTCTTAAAGTGAAAAATACTGTCATATTCCCTCATGCAGTAAAGCAGGCCTCTTTTCATAAAGAGACTGTTTCTGAGAGGGTTTAACCACGTAACATCCAAGTGGGTTTAGAACCACCACACGTACGTGGTTTGAAAACAGCATAAAAGCCCTGCTAGGCAGCCACTGACCCTCAGTTGAGACCCTACAATATCACTGATATCCAGAACACACGAAGGGGTGCTACAGAGTGGGAAACTGCAGTAAGGACCAGGAACGCGGTTGATACCTGACTTCGATCATTCTCAAAGCCTTTCTTCAAGCTTCCTGAGTACATATAGGACAGAAAAATAAAAACCATGATGCTCAGTGTGCTGCAAAGCAACCATTCTTAAGATGAAAATTCAAAAAGAGTTTTGGTAATAGATCACCTATGCCTCATAGCCATTTACTAATGCCAGAGACAGCCTCCCTAGAACAGAACTTTAGTATAAGGGCTACCATAGAGTAGGCTTTCAATATGCATTTTTGTTCAGTGCATGAGTGAATAGGCATTAGGTTGCCACAAAAATACATTAGAAACAGTATTTTTGCTGGGGTGTTGAATATTACAAAGTGTGCAAAAAAGTCAAATTGAATTTACAGAACTTATTACCATATTCAGATCTCCAAAACTATCATAGTTGATGTTTCAAAGATAACCACATCACCACCCATTCTCAGCCCACAGGAAATTTATTAAACCACAAGAACACAGCATGGTCCGATTCAAATTAAATAATAAATAATTCTATAGTAACTATATAAAGTTGTCTTGGAAATTTGAATTAAACATACATGGCACACACAGAGATGTTAAAATCTAAAATCCTCACTGGGAATAATGGGTTGGATCACTGACTAGGCTAATTAGAATCCATGGATTATCCACGAGCTTATTTTAATCAAACGTTATATACCCATCTGCAAGAGACATTGTTTTCAAAGATAGCATCAGTGTTTGGGCAGCAAGTATACTCAGAGATGTTCTATAAGTAAGGTGGACCTTGTGTATTCATGTTATTTTATCCTTATGTTATCCAGGCCCTTAGCTTTGCCTCAAGAACTTCCACTGAGAAATGCTTGGTCACCTTAAGCTGTTGGCCATGTTTACCAACCTCAAGCTTCAGCAATGATTTCTCTCTACTATATACCCCTGCATGAAACAGAAAGATTCTAAGCTAAACCTTTAGATTGATAATCCTTCAGATTATGATCTGATATATCCAGATATTATATCCAGGCTATATCAAAGAATAACAAAAGAAAGATGGGCTTACTGCTTATACCGTGGGGTCCACAGTTTAAAAAATACACAAAAATAACTTTTCTATAATATTTTCATTACTGGTCTATCTTCAAGTCTATGTTGTCCATGTAAATATATGTATGCTTATATGTGTGTGTGTGTGTGTGTTAGTCATTCAATCATGTCTGACTCTGCGACCCCATGGACTGCAGCTCACCAGGCTCCTCTGTCCATGTGGATTGTCCAGACAAGAATACTGGTGTGGGTGGCCATTCCCTTTTCCAGGGGATCTCCCTGACCCAGGAATCAAACTCATGACTCCTGCACTGCAGGCAGATTCTTTACCATTTGAGCCACCAGGGAAACTCCTGTTTATATATAATGTGCTATATATATAGATGAGAAAAAACATTGAGGATAACTTGCTGATTATTTAATACCATGCATAATGGCACCCCACTCCAGTACTCTTGCCTGGAAAATCCCATGGATGGAGGAGCCTGGTAGGCTGCAGTCCAGGGGTCGCTGAGAGTTGGACACAACTGAGCAACTTCACTTTCACTTTTCACTTTCATGCATTGGAGGAGGAAATGGCAACCCACTCCAGTGTTCTTGCCTGGAGAATCCCAGGGACAAGGGAGCCTGGTGGGCTGCCGTCTATGGGGACGCACAGAGTCAGACATGACTGAAGTGACTTAGCAGCAGCAGCAGCAAGAGTGTTTATATACTCTTTTCCAAAAAACTGGTGGTGACCATGATAAATACCAAGTGTTCAAATGGGAGTTAAAAGACTGAGTTTTAATCTCAACTATGTCTTGAGTAGCTTGTGACCTTGGGTAAGTCATTCAGTTTTCCTGGTCTTAAACATTTTTATCTGTAAGTGAATGTGCAAGTAAAGGCATTTAACATTTAATGAACACTTAACAATTAAAAACTGGATTGGGTACTTTACATTAATGCATTGATTTGCCCTATGCTAAGTCACTTCAGTCGTGTCCGACTCTGTGTGACCCCATAGACGGCAGCCCACCAGGCTTCCCCGTCCCTGGGATTCTCCAGGCAAGAACACTGGAGTGGGTTGCCATTTCCTTCTCCAATGCATGAAAGTGAAAAGAGAAAGTGAAGTCACTCAGTCATGTCCGACTGTCAGCGACCCCACGGACTGCAGCCTACCAGCCTCCTCCATCCATGGGATTCTCCAGGCAAGAGTACTGGAGTGGGGTGCCATTGATTTGCCCTAGCACCCTATAAAGTTGGTTGCTATATCACTGTCATCCCCATCTTATACATGAGCAGACTGAGTTCCTGCTGCCGCTGCTGCTAAGTCGCTTCAGTTGTCTCCAACTGTGTGACCCCATAGACGGCAGCCCACCAAGCTCCCCCATCCCTTGGATTCTCTAGGCAAGAACACTGGAGTGGACTGCCATTTCCTTCTCCAATGCATGAAAGTGAAAAGTCAAAGTGAAGTCTCTCAGTCATGTCCAATTCTTAGTGACCCCATGGACTGCAGCCTACCAGGCTCCTCCGTCCATGGCAGGTAGCGAATACAGATATTTTATATCTAACTCCAAACTGCAATACAGTATTTCCTCTTAAAATGGAGAGTTCTAGCAAATGATCTCTAAGGTTTATTCCAGTTATACCAACCGAGAACTAATTTTTTAAGAGATCTCTCTTTCATATCATTACATTTTTCTTTAAAAGAGTGTCACAAAACTTCCTCTAGGTATTTTTCTGAATAAGCAAGCACATTTTTTTAAACTTTGGAAAAGTCTATGATACAGCAGTTTGCTTCAGCATCATAGCTGTTCACAGACATAAATCTGAAATGTTCGAATACAGATTCCGTGTTTTTCCACAAAAAGTTAATTTGACTAACATGCACGGTTCAAAGGACCTTTGGGAGGGTATTTCTCTCTTACATTTATAAATCTGCATTGCAGACACCCTGCCACTGGGTTCTGCCATGACACAGAAAATGACAAGAAGACCCTGTTGTTGGGAGGGGAGTTTGGGTGAGAATGGGTACCTGTGTGTGTATGGCTGGGTCCCTTCACTGTCCACCTGAAACTATCACAACATTGTTAACTGGCTATGTGTGTGTGTCAGTCGCTCAGTCGTGTCCCACTCTTGGTGATTCCATGAACTGTAGCCCACCAGGTTTCTCTGTCCACGGAATTCTCCAGGCAAGAATACTGGAGTGAGTGGCCATTCCCTTCTACAGATTAACTGGCTATACCCCAGTGCAAAATAACAAAGTTTTTAAAATCACAAGAATAAGTACAGCTGGACTATTTTTTCCCCCTAAAGTGCTGACCGCATCAGGAGGAGTCAGTCCTTCCATGAGCCCCCAGCGGCTCCTTCTCCCTCACTCCCTCCTCAGCCCAGGCCACCATGTGTCCTGTCGCAAACATGCTGACTGGCGGCGGGGGCCCCACACGTCAGGTAATTAATCCTTCCCTAATGTAGGTTAAGCAGGTGTGAAGCCCCCTTCATACACAGAGGAGGGGGCTACTCTTCAGAGACACCCCTGAGGTACGGTGCTTAATTGGGCTCCGATGACTCTCTCAATTCATACAGGCTGTGCTGCTGACCTGGACGCCCAGTCATCCACTGCCTTAATCTGAACCCAGTGGAAGAAGCTGGTCCTTTCCCCTTCTTGGCTTTGTAATATTAACTATATGCAGTGAGGACTTAATTGCCCATTCAGGCAACAGAAATATAATTTTCTTATTGGAACCAAAGTTATGTGATTAACGGAGACACATAAAATTGCGGGACGAACTAAGTTGCCTTGACTCTAGCGCTTAGAATTAACAAGAGGTGGTATTTATCCATTATATTTTTCTCTTTAACTAAATTACAATGCATTAGTATCTGTAAGTCATATAATGATAGCACTGAACTGCACATTAAGAGATCCAAGTATAAAATGAACGCTGAATACCCCTTTGACTTGGAGCTTGTACACTTTGTTCATCATTCCTGATTCTTGCTGGAGGGCAAAAAATATATAACCTGACAAAAATAAAAGTGGTTGATTGTTTCAGAGAAAACCATAGTACTTTTTTTTCTGGCAAAACAGAACATTTTTCTTCTTAAGAGAAATTATTAAGGTGTTTACAAACAAATGGACATGTAACGTCTGTTTGTCATATACCATAAACTTATTAGAAAATTTGGTCAATTAAAGTGATTTGGGGACCTCCCTGGTGGCTCAGCTGGTAAAGAATCCGCTTGCAATGCGGGAGACCTGGGTTCAGTCCCTAGGCTGGGAAGATGCCCTGGAGATCTCACTCCAGTATATCCCCTGGAATACCCACTCCAGTATTCTGGCCTGGAGAATTTCAAGGACTGTATAGTGATGGGGTTGCAAAGAGCTGGACATTATTGAGCGAATTTCACTTTCACTTTCAAGGTGATCTTGGCTGGTTAAATACATTCTTCTAGTTGGATTCTTGTAATGAAGAGTCATTTATGATGGCTGAAAAGTGGCCTGAATTGGGGAGGGAGTCATGGGTTGGGAAGATCCCCGGAGAAAGGAATAGCTACCCATTCCAGTATTCTTGCCTTGAGAATTCCACAGAGGAGCTTGGTGGGCTACAGTCCATTGGATCACAAAGAGTCAGATACGACTGAGTGACTAACATTTTCACTTTTCAGCTTTTAGGGAAATCATAAGCTTACAGTCATGTTTGGTATTGTCTGACTGGTAAAATACCACTGATATGGATAGCGTGGGTGACTTCGTACATGTGTGTATGCACTCAGTTGCTCAGTCATGTCCAACTCTGTGACCCCATGGACTGTAGCCCACCAGGCTCCTCTGCCCATGGGATATCCTAGGCAAGAATACCAGAGTGGGTTGCCATTTCCTTCTCCAGGGAACTTTCCGACTCAGGAATCGAACCCGTGTCTCCTGCGGCTCCTGCAATGGGGGGCAGATTCTTTACCACTGAGGCTCCCAGGAAATCCCCACTTTGGACATACATGGGTTGAAAATTAGAGAAAAGAGAATAATGAAAAAGTATAGTTAAAGGGAGGACAGTGCCTTGACTGTGTGTACCCTGACTTTGGTTAATAAGGAAAATCCACATGGAAGAGGAAAAGGTAAACCAACAGTAAATGCTAGCAGCAGATTTCCCTTCCCCCTTCTTGTCCCGCCTCCCTGATAACCCCTCAGCAAAGGCTATCCAACAGTCTAGGCAATCACAATATCAAAAGTACTCCTGGGACGTCCCTGGTGGTCCAGAAGTTAAGACTCCACACTTCCACTGCAAGGGGCGTGGGTTCCACTCCAGTCAGGAAATGAGATCTGGCAAGTACCATGGAGGCCGAAGGAAAGAATACACCCTGATACTCCTCACGCCTTTCATTCTTCCTCAAATGTCCGCAGTGAGTTCAGTTCAACTCACTTTCCTCTTTGCTTCATCCACATCAACACCATTTCCTTTTACACATCAAAACCACACTTTGCATCTTGATCCTGAAGCTCACGTATTCACCAGAGTTCAGTCTAACAAGGAAGCAGGCTGACTTAGTCACTTAAAAAACACAGCCAAGGCGGGCACTCTTGGGAAAAAGATAAACAGAAGACCACAGTTACCTGGCTTTCCTGTGGCTTGTGAACCAAAATTACTTGGAATTCTCTTTCAGTTCAGTTCAGTTGCTCAGTTGTGCCTGACTCGTTGTGACCCCGTGGATTGCAGCACGCCAGGCCTCCCTGTCCATCACCAACTCCCGGAGCTTACTCAAACACATGTCCACTGAGTCAGTGATGCCATCTAACCATCTCATCATGTCATCCCCTTCTCCTCCCACCTTCAATCTTTACCAACATTAGGGTCTTTTCACTTGAGTCAGTTCTTCACAAGAGTTGGCCAAATTATTGGAATTTCAGGGTGATGCAAAAGCTCCATTCCTTACCCGCTCTGGTGCACATGCGCGAGCGTGTACGTACGTAACACACACACACACACACACACACACACACAACTGTACAGCATTCACACTTTCAAATTAACCATTCCACTTTATGTGGGTGATTTGACTATTCCTTCTTCCAAAGTATTTAGGCTGTGTCCTAGCTTTCATAAACTCATTAGGTATAGGCAATCTTGGATTACATAGCTATTTTTATCTAAAAAATACAACACACTGTACCACAAATTCTGAGTTTAGCTGTGTAATACATACACCCTCTTTCAAAAAGAAAACTCAGCAGTTAATTTTTTTTTTTTTAAGAAACCTCTTCTCTGTGAGTTTAAAAAAGTGCTTTCAAATTACTTGGCATTCTACAGAAAACTGTTTCTCTGATGCTTGAAGTCTCCAACTGCCTCACAATTTATATCTCTTTTCTCTGCTCTTTGTTTTTCAGCCATTTTCCCTGAATGTCAAAGTCAATTTAGTGCATTTCACTTTGCTGAATAAATCAGAGGCGAAATCCTTGCTAAAAGTGAAAATTTGATTTGCTAAAAGGAGCTTAGGGCAACTATTAATCAATATATCCAGAGTGCCAACGCCAAGGCCACTATAGACAGGCATTCATTTGGAGATTGGCTGAGGCAGACCAAGGGGGACACAGGGGAAAACGTGTGACCAGCCCCCAGAAGGGAGGTGGGATTAGGGGTGGGGAGAGGGGTCACAGAGGAGCATAGGGAGAAACAAACACACGCCGGCATCGTGTTCAGACTTCTCCTTTCAATTCTTCTTTTAGAAGTGGAGAAAGATTCTAATGATGCATTTAAGCATATATGGGTTATGCTAACTACACTAGCTTCCACGCAACAATCTTTTCACAAGACACAAAAGTCTTTCTCTCTAGAACTCATCAAGCAGCCTTGAGAAGAACCGAAAAGCGACAGCTTAATAAATAAATAGAATTCCAGAATAGAAATGAGTTGGGTCAGATCTATAGGATGTCAATATTTTGATAACCCTCAGGCTTCTGATACACAATAAAATGAAGGACAGGACTCATCCTGTCCCTTATCATTCAAAAGAGCTTCACAACTACAATTATTTGCCTGAAAAGGATACCATAGTTTAGGATATGATGCATAGAGGAATCTTCAGCCTAGTGAATCTGAACAGAGTCAAGAAGGGAGAGCCTTCCTTTTAGCAACCAATCACTTAAAAACTTTTCGAACTATTCAGCTGAGTAGCTACTCAGTGATCACTTTGTTTCATTAAAATTTGTGATCAGGGATATAAAGGACACACTATCAATTAAGCACCTTGGTTTTGACTGATTTTAAAGGTGTGTCATACATTTCCTCTTCAATTATTTTCATTCTCCTTTCATTTTATAAATTAATAGACAAAATTTAAAGATAAGGCAAACATGTTACATTTGCCTAAACTTGCCATGAAAGGCGGGTAGATAATCTGGAACAAAGGACAAAAAATAAAAAGTATGAGAAAGCAGATGAAGAGGGGTGAGAAGGGCCTAATGAAGCTATGGGTAAAAAGTGATTTAAGCTAAATAGTCTATGGGTTCTAGTAACACTACTAACAGTGTGAATGAAACCTCCTGACTTAAGAGTTCACTCATCTATAAAGTGAAAGTAATAAGAATCACATTGTGATATGTAAAATTAGATAGCCAGTGGTAATTTGCTGTATGACGCAGGGAGCTCAAATTCGCTGTTCTGTGACAACCTAGAGGGGTGGGATGGGATGGGATGGGACGTGGGAGGGGGGTTCAAAAGGGAGGGGACATATGTATATCTATGGCTGATTCATGTTGAAATATGGCAGAAACTAACCCAATATTATAAAGTAATTATCCTCCAATTAAAGATAAATAATTTAAAAAAAGAATTAAACTGCCAAACTGTTGTAGACATCAAATAAAAGTTCGTGCACATGCTTTGTAAATAATAATAAACTATATAGATATTAGTTATTTTTGTGTTGAAAGCTTATGCGCATGCGTTAGTCACATCCAAATCTTTGTGATCCCAGGGACTACAGTCCACCAGGCTCCTCTGTCCATGGAATTCTCCAGGCAAGAGTACTGGAGTGGGTTGCCATTCCCTTCTCCAGGGGATCTTCCTGATCCAGGGATTGAATCCGTGTCTCCTGCACTGCAGGCTGAGCCTTTAACATCTGAGCCATCAGGGAAGACCTCTGAAAGCTTAATCTCACAAGGAAAATGATGATCACATTTCAGTGCACACATGTATACACAGAAATTTCTGTAGACACAGACCTATGATTCAGGGTAGAGATCAGGTCACTTGTGTCTTTAATAACCTTCACAGTACCTAGCATAGTACTAAGTCCATAGCAGACACTCAAATGCTTAAACTGTATTCATGATTGCTATGAAATTATGATCCTTCTTTGATCAGAGGTACATGGTGGCATGACTATGAGAGGAAATGCAAATCTATTTGGGGGACACCTAGTAATGCAGCAGAAGTAATTCTGGAACAGAGGTCATGTGAGCACAGGTAATTAAGCATGGTGACTGCACTGTACGTTCAGTTATAAACAAAGGCACTGAATGTTGAGGAGAGTTCTCTGTGAGCATCTTTAACAACATTTGAGGTGTCTCAGGAATTGAGTCTCTGTCTGGGAAACCTCAAAAGTTGTTTTTGATCTTCCCCTTTATAGCAAGGAGAGCTGCAGAAAATGAACAAATCTCTAGGGGACATTGCAGATTATCTTATTCACAACAGTTTTCAACTTGTTCCTTTCTCCATATCACAATTGTGACTTCTGGAACTGATCCACATAATTATTTTAGGTTTGGCTGAGGAGGACAAACTAGATTATTTGAAGCTGATGGTCCTGCTCATCTAGGAGAGCATGATGACAATATCCATACAATGATCCTCTTGGTAAAATAACCTTTCCCTCCCTTTCTACTATAATGGACGTTTGCCCTGAATATTTTTTGAAATAGCTCTTATGAATACTACCTTTTTGGATTACTTGCCTCTAATTACAATAAAATGACAATCTATGTGCAGTCTCTTAGATAATAAAATAAACACTGAATATTTTACGTTTAGATCATGCTTTATAATGTGCAAATTAATTATGCATATGTATGTAATTTGCATGTGTATTCTTTTCCTCATTTGATTTTCACAAAATAACTAATGGTTGGACCAGTTATGCAACTTACAAAATAGTACTCAACTATCTACAGCTCAGGTTTTCTGATTTTACTTTCAGAATTATTCTACCTTTATTAAACCACAACTATAGGTACACAGGTACACAACTACCAGGTGCATTAAATATAACTTCTGATTATCTGTTAATTGAATTTAGCTATAATTTAAATAGTCTTATTAAGGTTCGCCTAGTCAAGGCTATGGTCTTTCCTGTGGTCATGTATGGATGTGCGAGCTGGACTGTGAAGAAGGCTGAGCACCGAAGAATTGATGCTTTTGAACTGTGGTGTTGGAGAAGACTCTTGAGAGTCCCTTGGACTGCAAGGAGATCCAACCAGTCCATTCTGAAGGAGATCAGCCCTGGGATTTCTTTGGAAGGAATGATGCTAAAGCTGAAACTCCAGTTCTTTGGCCACCTCATGCGAAGAGTTGACTCACTGGAGAAGACTC
The DNA here is from genome assembly GCA_935064755.1 of Tragelaphus eurycerus. Classification (NCBI taxonomy): domain Eukaryota; kingdom Metazoa; phylum Chordata; class Mammalia; order Artiodactyla; family Bovidae; genus Tragelaphus; species Tragelaphus eurycerus. Next base: position 13,606,935 of record CAKXYN010000003.1, read on the forward strand.
TGATGCTGGGAGGGATTTGGGGGCAGGAGGAGAAGGGGACAACAGAGGATGAGATGGCTGGATGGCATCACTGACTCGATGGATGTGAGTCTGAGTGACCTCCGGGAGCTGGTGATGGACAGGGAGGCCTGGCGTGCTGCAGTTCATGGGGTCGCAAAGAGTCGGACACGACTGAGCGACTGATCTGATCTGATCTGATTAAGTGCCAGAACAGTAGATTTTCAATTTAAAATTTTTCCATTTAACTAAAAGACTCAATGACTTTATAGTTTGGAAATCACTGTTAAATGCAAATAATAAATATTAACCCTAAGAAAAGAGCTGTAATCACTTTAATTCACTCATAGCAAAGTAGAAATCACAACTACATGTAAATTCAGTTATAGAATGGGGTGGAGGGTTGGAGCCTCAGAGCCAATTAACAGTTTCATGCTACGAATATTTTTAATCAACAATATATTTTTCAAGTGCCAATGCTATAGATCCAAAACAGCACATTAGGTCCTTTTTATATATAACATAGGGGCTTCCCTGGTGGCTCAGATGGTAAGGAGTCTGCCTGCAAGGCAGGAGACCAGGGTTTGATCCCTGGGTCAGGAAGATCCCCTGGAAAAGAAAATGGCAAGCCACTCCAGTATTCTTACCTGGAAAATCCCATGGACAGAGGAGCCTGGCAGGCTATTGTCCATGGGGTCACAAAGTGTAAGACATGACTGAACGACTAATACACAACACAACTCCCCAGGTGTCTCGGTGGTAAACCATCTGCCTACCAACGCAGGAGACTCGGGTTCAATCCCTGTGTCAGGAAGATGCCCTGGAGAAGAAAACAGCAACCCACTCCAGCTTTTGCCTGGGAAATGCCATGGACAGAGGAGCCCCGAGGGTGCATCTGGTCACAAACAAAGGCACTGAATGATGAGGAGAAGTCTCTGTGAACATCTTTATGGTCTGTGGGGTCACAAAAGAGTCAGACACGACTTAATGACTAAAACAACAATATGTAACCTAACTCTCTTAGTCAACTATGCCGTTTCTTGCACACGAAACCATGATCACATACACATATACATGAAACATACTGTTGTTACAGATGGAAACATAAGCTTACACCAATTATTTACATCACAATATATGTGCTTTTTCATATCAAAAGCAGGTACTGGTGCTAAGCAGTTTAAGATAAATAAAGGGCCTTTGAAAAACAAAACCTTCACCATTTTGTCTGGAGGATGATACAGTCTTAAAAATTTGTCTCTACATCAAATGCACCTAGGACAATAAACATTTCTTTAAAAAAGTATCATTTTCAAAATGCTCTTGTGTATTCTCTCACAAGATTTATATCCGAGGGTAGAAATAGTTTGCTCATTTTCTTTAGAAAACTCTAAATACTTTTACTGAGAAAACTATTAAAAAAACTCAATGAGCAATTTTAATACATTTTCCTAAGTAAATAAATGTCTTTATAAACAGTGTTTCAGAGTAAATGGAGAATACTGGTTTCTATACGTTAGATTTCTGTTTCTTGATGAATAAAGAACTATATGTAAAGAGTTTTCTATCTCGTATCTTCCTAGTGTGGCTTGCTTTTCGAGCTTAATATTTCCTACCTTCATTTGGTATGAAGAAAAATTACAGGTTTTTCCCTTTCCTGTTTAATGCCATTATATAGACACTATTTTAAAAATGTGACTAAGAGGCCCCAAACTTAAACAGAGTCCTCCTTCTTTAGCAAGTAACTGTTTAACCTGTCATGTTAAAATTAAACAAGCCCACCTGACAATTTGCCATACTTGATAAAGGGACCAAAAAAAAAAAAAAGCTTCTAACATACATTCATTCACTTAATTGTTCAAATACCTTTCTCTTCTTTTAAAGTAATCCATCTGGCAAGATCCATAAATATATTTAAGCCACTTATATAGGTCAGCTAATATGGGTGATGCTTTTTTAAGCACCATCTGACGAAGCACATTCTGCATTCCACTAACAAAGTTACAGTACAAAATAATATTTTAATCAAGCCCAAAGAACAATAACAGATCTGACTGCTGGACTGATAATCGTCTTATCACACCGTGTGAAACCTAGCTCTAATATTTGACGGAGCCTCCATTACTTGGCAGCCCATTCTAAAAAAGCCCAACAATGGAGAGAGAATGAAGTGGAGTGTGCAAGACCTCCATATCTACATAAAAGAGATTAGAGGCGACAGCGTTCCATTTTACAGCTCAATCATATTGTGTTAGCATGCGCTTATCCGAGCGCGGACGAAATTGAAAGAGAAATAAAAAAGAGTCAGGCAGATAGGAACCAGAAAAGCGAGGCCTGAGCAATTTCCAAGGATATAAAAGGATGCTAATGGCGGGGCCCTGTCATTCTTAAAAAGGGCTATTAGGGCACCATCATCTGTTCTGGTGCCCTTATGCTCCTTCAACTAAAGTCAAGCATTTTCTAAAGCCCTTGTGATCTTTTTGCTTCTAGAGATAAAGTATGGTCATGTTTCAGAACAACACACTTTCCATTTATGTGATTTATTAAAGTAAGTCAACTAATTCTATTTACTGATTTGAAGAAAAAAAAAACCCACTCCCTATGTATTTTTCTTCAATATTTGCTTTTGTTGAATTTGTTACTTTTTTACAGAGCAAAACAAGTCTACAAAAATACTTTCCCAGCAACGCAGAAAGGCTATGATGTTATCTGAGATGCTAAACTTAATTTTGAAAAAGCGTGTGGGTCTACATGTGTGTGTGATTCCACAAACTGAGAGTCGCATCCAGAGAGCAAAGGCTTGGATGTTAGTATATTCTAAAAAAAAAGTTTCACATAAGCATTAAAAACATAACAGTTTTGAAGTGAAATTTCAGTTCTGATTTGGCTTTAATTCCAGCTCTGACCCCAGTTATCAGGACTAGGTCATGGTATCAAAAACACATTTTTACTTTTATTGACGCAGAAATGGGACCTCAGTCTTTATAGTCTCTTAGGCGTTACCCTCCCATCCCACACTGCACGCTGCCGCCGTGCCCAGGCAGCCTGAACCCAGCTTGCACATAGAGCAGCAAGCTCGAATCACAGCATCTTTCTCTTCCACCTCAAAACACTGCCTGGCACACTTACTGTTAGCATTTCAGTGAATGCGTGGTTTGCTAATCCCTCTCTGAAAAGCCAAGAGACTCCTTGCAATCATTTAAAACACCCTCCGGGTATCACGAAAACCAGAGCTGTGAATCATCAGTGCACAGCAACCTCCTCTGGCATTTGCTGGGCAGAGAGACTCACGTCAGCCCCCACCAATTCTAAGCCTCCGCTTAAGACTGAACACATAATCGTACAGCAATTGTTTCCACCACTGGAAATGCTGTTACTCATAGTTATTTAAAGTTACTGTCTTCACAGAAGTCACCAGAGCCCCTTTACTGTGACAAGTTCCTCTGTAAGCTGACATTTCTACTTAGATACACAACTGGACCCACAAATTTATCACAGACTTTTCCTGACCGGAGAGCATCAGCAGGCATTGTTGACTTCTTGGTCGTCTTTATGGAATGTCTGCACAGTATCAAAATACGGGCTTAGTAAATTTCTTAATTTAAGGAGAACTGGGGCAGAATTCTCTGAAAGAATGGGTGGTATGGTGTCAGAATGACATATCCTTTGATTGCTATGAATAATGATAACATTATGCTATTATTTTGAACTAATTCTCTCAAAGGTGATCAACTGGGGAACTAAAATACACAGATTCTACTCCAGGAAACAATGATGAATATGGGCTTTGAAGGCTCTGGACACATTTGTGAACCTGTGGAAGTGCTTTTATTAATACCTCCTTCTGCCCCAGATCTCCCTATCTTTGAATTAAGGAAAATAATATCTAATTCCTGGGTTAGAACAATGATTCTCAACTGGGGAAGAAGGGGTTGATTTTGCCCCCTCAAGAGGATATCTGGCAATGTCTGAAGACATTTTTGTTTGTCATAACTCAAAGGTACCAGAGGATGGTAGAGGGTAGAGACCAAGGATGCTGCTAAATTCCCTACAAGGAACAGGACAGCCCCCACAACAAAGGGTTACCTGGTTCCAAACAACAATTGTGTCAAGACTGAGAAACCCTGGCTTAGAATAATGCTAGTTTGAATTTGTGACAATATATGTGTGTGCATATATAAATACTGGAGGAGGAAATGGCAACCCACTCCAGTATTCTTGCCTGGAGAATCCCATGGACAGAGGAGCCTAGCGGGCTACAGTGCATGGGGATGCAAAGAGTCAGACACAACTGAAGCGACTTACAGCAGTAACAGGATATATAAATATAAATGATATACTATATATTGGTTATTTTTAAAAGTATATGTGGACTCTTCAACAAATCTTAGTTGTGTTTCTTTCTAAATCCCTTCATTAACACTTTCTTTCAAAATAAGTTTTCATATAATTGTTTAGGCAAATTCCAGCTTTTTCCTCTGTTGCCATTCCCAATGTCTTACCATCTTTTGGCATATCCTATTTTCTCTTTTTTTGCTTTTCCTAAAAATCTGTCAGCTGTGATCATAATCCAAATGCAAACCAACCATCCACACGATCAAATTTCCATCTTTCTTTTAGATGTAGTGACCCTTGTGGAGGTATCTGCTACAGACCACACTCCAGGTTCACCTATTTAACTAGTTTTGACCTAATTTGGGGTGCTTTATTAGCAAACAGTGTAAGACAAAGTAGCTGGTATAATACAGAGTGATGTTTAAATTAGTTTACAATTTGCTTGGCCTCATCTAGAACTGCAGCGAACAAAGCCATTCAGAAATGTCAGCTGTGTTCCCAAGCACTGTAACAAATTGTCGCCTGAACGCTGCACACCTAATGACTTCAAATTAGCTTCACTGCGATATCGCCTGACAGTTCGTTACGACTGTTAGCAACATAGCTGGCGTATCATGACCAATAAATTGGTTTCAGTGTGGGCTGGGAAAGGGACTTCCATCAATTTGATTAAAGAAATTACTGTAGCATTCAAAGCATAAAGACAAACTAGTTTAAGGAGACAGAAATAAGTTCACTCTACCAAAGAAACATGGCTCATCATCCAAAAATTTGTGTGTATTTGAAGATCAGAGTTCAAACAGACAATAATTCAAGTAGACAACTAAAATTCTTAAAACTTGTGATCAGGTAATATGTTCACTGATCTAAGGATGGGTCTGGAAAGAAAAGTCATTGGCTATTTTAAAATACTACCCTTAAGTTATCATAATAGAAAGTTTATGATGTTTAACATGTATTTTTATAATTTATGTATAAATCCATGGTAAATATCTCATTGTAAACCAAAGCAATAAGCAAATATGAAAAGCAATTCAGTATAAATCACCACTACAAATGACAAAATGAGTGATTTTTAAAAGGAAAAATGGGATCTAGATTGCTCTTGATAAAAAACATTTTTTTAAGTGAAAAGAAAAAGCCGAAGTATTTTCTTAGGCTAAAACAGACTTTAAAAGGAGTAAAAAATATTTTAACAAGTTATATTCTATTTATCTGAGGTTGGCAATAATAGTACCTTCAAGTGTGAAAAAATAATGAACAAGCATTCATAATGGTATAGCTATAAAAAGATTTATGATTCTATTAGGATAGGAAAGCTCTAAATTAAGTATGACAAAGACAAATGTAAAGGTTTAAAAAAAGTCCTAATGAACAGGATTTCCCTGGAAGGACAATGGTTAGGACTGCGTGCTTTCACTGCTGAGGATGTGAGTTCAATTCCTAGTTAGAGAGCTAAGATTCCACATGCCTTACCAGGTGGGCCCACCCCCTCCCCCCCAGATTTTTTTTTTTCAATATATAAATTTTAAAAAAGTAAAATTTAAAACTCCTAATGAGAAAACTGTGAATTGGCCTAAATCAACACCTGAATTATACACCCTAGGCGATTAATTGCAAACGTTTCTTTTTCATTTCAGAAAAGGTACCTGGAATATGCTTCGCCCATCCAATGATAACCACCAACTCTCGATCAGCCAAGTCACACAGTGTAGTGAGGGCTTTGATGTCACTGTCGGGGACGGTAGGGTCAGGCATGGCATAGATCTTCTCCGGTTCAGCCACCAACAAATGTGAGACAATCTTGTTATCTGCAGGATCAGACCAGAGCACTCCAGGATCACTAGCAGCATCACTTCTCTTTCACACATTCTAAACTAGGTGGTGTTTTGAAAGGAAAAAAACCCAAAGCCTCGAATAGCCTATAATCAACCCCAAATATTCCATTTATGGTTCAATATATGTATATTAAAGTGTTTTGGAAAACCCACAGCAAGAAATAAGCCACTGCAGTCGTGACAGTCCTCTGCGTCTCCTTGGCTCTACCTGCCTTTGCTGGAATGAAGCATCTGTCCTGTAATGAAATTTTTTATAGCAAACAGATAAGAGGAGTTAGACGCTTTCTGGGTTTACTCTTTGATTCTTAAGTGGGATTTGGGGAAGCAGATTAAATAGTATAGAGCAGTTTTAAAATAAAACTCCACGTAAACCACTGAAATGTAGAACGCAATGTGGGAGGCAAAGATCTAGTGCCCGTAGACCTAATGGGCATGAAAGTCATTAATTGTCCTAATTCCTTTAAAAAAGAGCAAAGGTCAGAGCCCTTCTGCCTGGGTGAATTACTGACTGTATAACTCTATCTCTGTGGGATGCCTTCAACAGGAATGTCTTTCCTGTCTCCTTCTCTCCACACACCCAGCCCATCTTCCAAATAGAGCCAATGTCGGTTTCCAGAAAAACACTCCTACTTAAATGTGACAGTGCTTTCTCTTCTGAGCGTCTCCTTCTTCAGTCCTCTTTTATCATCTGTTGTCTTTAGTTCACTCTCTGGTTCAGATCTATCTGTCCGAAATTTGTGATATATGTTTTTAAAATCCTTCATAAAGTAAACACTAGAGACAAATGGAAAGCCTCACATCAAATGTGTTTTATCGCTCAGGGCCATGTGAGAGTTTATGGAAGGGGTTATAAAGCCTTGCTAATAGAATGAATTTTCTTGTTGGCCTTATTTCCAATTTTTACACGTAGTTTTAGATTTGATACTTTCTTCTAAGTGAGGAGATACAAATAGGTAAGAATAAACCCAGATATTTCAATATTCTACATCTTATTACTCTAGAAAACTAAGGTCTTAAATGGGATCTTATGAGTCAAACCAAAAATTCTTCTCTGTTCACTGTTTGCCTTTTCCTCTAAATTTTTAACTTTTTAAACTCAAAATGAAAAAACTTCATATATCTTAGAACTGAAAACAAAGCTTTTTGTCTCCTTTAAGAGCAAGAATCCTTATCCAAGCTATAATTAGTAATTTTTCTGATATAGTTTAAAATTCTTTATTACTATGACTGCCACATGAATTCTTTTAATTTCAAATTATCAACATCAATATTCCCTGGCAGTAATATTCAATTACTATCAAATTAAAAACACAGATTTGGGAGGAAATATTCCCAAATATCATACTTTCTAGAAAAAAATTAAGATCAAATAGAGAATTTTTTTTTTTTTTAATTTGAAGGATCTGCAGAGAATGACATTTGTTTCTCGTATATGCTATAGAAACAACACCCTGTTTTTTAGTTACGCTTGGAAAAGTTTCTGCTTTCATTGCTCTGACATTGTAACAAACCCTGTCAGCAACTACTAGATTCTCAGGACTAGAAGGAAATGCAATAATAAAGGGCGCAAAAATGTAACTGAAGGAAATAGTGATTCGAGTTTTTTTTAGTACAGGGAAAATGTTACCTGTTTTTAGCTAAGTCAATGGATACTTGACCAGAGGGGCCAGAAAAACTTGGTGGAGGCTTAGAAATTCCTATCATTCAGAAAATGGAATAGCTGGCAGCACTGTTTCGAGGTGAAGCTTATTTAATGTTTCCCTAATTAGAATCAATAGAACCCAATTTTCATTCTTGGGCTTTTGTAGAACACAGACAATCAGTCAGGCTCCAGAAATCTCCCCCAGCCACTTCCTCAGCAATGCCAGGGCCCAGTCTCTTGACACTTATCTGACAGGATCTGAAAATTAAGTTTTATAAATGTTTGTTACCAAAACACACTAATTGGATGGACTAAGGAAAATTAACACAGAGGCCTTAAGATAATGAGTAATGATTTATTAGGAGTCCTCTTTTATCTCAGACCAGTGGAGCTCACTGAAATTGCTGTAATCTCCTTCAAGGTACTTGACAAGCCTCCTCCCCATTCCCCAGGTTTAAGCTGAAAACCATAGATGTTTCTCTACCCTGCGGACTTACGAATGGGCTGGTGCTCATTCTTCTCTCAGTAGAGGAAATCATCAATGGTGTCAGTCAATATTCATAGAAAATGAATGAGAAATGGCCAGTCTGGACATTTACTGAATCCAGGAAAACGAAACCTCTAATGAAATTAAGCATTAGCGTTTATTGCATTTTATTGTATTATCAGAAAGTTTTTGATTCTAATGTGCAAAATCTGCTTAATGCAGTCCTAGATTGTATTTGCAGAATGCCAAACAGCTTATGCAGGCTGAGGAGAAGATGCCAGATTGGACAATTGAAGGTATAATCAACGTAATGTTTTTTGGAAAGGCAAAAGGAAACTATGCCATATGTTCACTTAAGCTTTAATTTTATGTAAAACTGGTTGTTTTTCCTTTGACATAGCTAAAATGTCCTTTCATTTACAGTTCAGGGTCTGTTTTATTTACTTAACAGATGCCCATATGCTCACATGGATGACACACAGCAGCGCCCCCTCCTGGAGAGTCCGAAAAAGGACTTTTTTTTTTCTCTTCCCCTGAAAGCTGATCAAAAATGACCTGTGTCTTTTCTAGACCTGCTCTAGCTGCAACTTCCTCTGGTGAGAGCTGGTTGAGTCTTCTGAGCCAGAGACAGCTAAAAAGCAGAACTGTTTCCACTGCAGCACTTTTCAGTGCCTTGTATAAACTCTGTGCGTAAACATCCTAAAATATTAGCTCCTTTGCATTGCAATAAGCCCCCCACATGTGAACCTTCATGTTGCAAACTTTCAGCGTCTGGTCTGACTGAAACTGCAGCTTGCCCTCCGTCTCCTATTGCTGACGATCCTTCAGCTCTACCATCTCCCACCGCCTCTCCCTCCTCCGGTGAGCAGCTCTTCTTGCTTCTTCCCTTGATGCCAGCCTCTGTATGCTAGCTGTTGTACTGTACTGGACTTTTCAACATAGTGCAAGATTAAAAATGTTTTATTTTTTGTGTCTGTTTTATGTGTTATTTGTGTGAAAAGTATTATAAACCTATTACAGTACAGCACTACATAGCTGTGTTAGTAGGGTGCCTAGGCGAATTTTGTTGGACTTATGAACAAATTGGATGTACAAATGGGCTCTTGGAATGGAACTGGTTGGTATGTAAGGGACTTACTGTACAGCCATGAACTGATTTTTCAGAAACTGGAACACAGTTAACCAGCTTGATCTATATTCTACCTCTTTAAAAAGATGTATCTATATTCTAGTTAATGACATAGAGAACACGGCTTGCATTTTAGCTATGTACCCGTCACAATTTTAAACTGCAACTGGACATTATCAAACTATGGGCTTTTAAAAAAAATTCATAAAGCCCATAAGGACATCTGAAATGGAACCACCAACCTATGCTTGTTATTAGTAGGACTCAATCTTGTTTTAATCTATTGCTGGCTGGTGTGTTAACCTTCCATAGCTCCAAATTAATGAGGCTCCTAATGTATTTTCATTGGGAGGTTGAACAGTCAAACTCATTTAGTTAGTGAAAACTACAAAAATCACTTTCTTGTGAAATCTGAAACTAACAGCTCCAACGAACTAATGATCGTGGTATGATCTGTTTTATGTACCTCTGAAAATAAAGATAACCTGTAAAAGTCGCACCATATAAGCTATGCCTTAGTATGCTTATGTTTCTACAAAATGAGTAGGTTTAAAAAAGGAGGGAGGGGCGGCAGGGGACAAGAAAGCCATAGGGGGAAAAAGATAATCAGCTGAGTTGCTACTGCTCTTCAAAGGCAGTCCCTGGGAATAAAGCCACAGACCCCCCTACCCACCTTAGGGAAGAGAAGCCTCATTGGAGTCGGTAGGAATGGGCATGCCAAAACTAATGTATCGAGAGCAGCCAGCTGGGAGGATGTCGTGTGCTGGAAAGCCAGACGTGTCTGCTGTACTTACATGGCTTTTTGGCTGGCTGAACCAGCTGAGGGTTCAGGTATGGGCTGTTCTCCGCATCTATTCTGCGCTTGTACTTCTGCCGACCTCCACGTACTCTATCAAGACGCACTCCTGTGGGCAAAGACAGGCACTAACTTACTGTTGAGGTAACTATCTTTGGGACCAATCAAATACATAGAGGTAAACAGAGAACAGAATGCTGAACGGTCCAGGCGGATTAGAGGAATGTTAAAAAAAAAAAAAAATGTGATGGTTAAGCCAAGACTGCCAGAGATTGGAAACCAAATCTGGAAGAGACGCCCAATCTGAAAGACATGTATCCAAGGCCATCAAAATCACCTACACACCAAAGAAAAGGTACCTTTCCTTGAGAATGAATACAAAGAAACTGGAATTTGGTGCTAATGTTGTTTCCTCCATTAGCAGTGTGTATTCTCCTCATCATGGTCTTCCCTGGAGGCTCAATGGTAAAGAATCCACCTGCCAATGCAAAGGATGGACCCAGGTTCCATCCTTGGGTCACAAGATCCCCTGGAGGAGGAAATGGCAACCCACTCCAGTATTGTTGCCTGGAGAATCCCATGGACAGAGGAGCCTGGTGGGCTACAGTCCACGGGGTTGCAACAGTCGGACACCACTTGGTAACTAAACAACAGTCCTCTTCATTAGTCACCCCTGAAAGCTCAGTGTGTGGGCTCAAGTGGACGGGCAGATCCAAAGCTGTCCAATCCCCGTCTATCAGAGGACTCCATATGGACCTGTGGAAGTGAACTGAGTTGAAAACTTCCACATGCTGGGGAGAGCAGGAATCCCATACATGGGATGAGATTCAAGGCCCATTCCATGTTCTAACATCAACATATCTCAGACGGAGTGTATAGTTATTTACATCTCGCCACACAACTGTATTTTGCTTTAATTGAGAGAAAACGGAGAATAGGTTTGGACTGAACACAGGATAGAAAGAGGAGATTGCTGAAAGAATTCAGGAGGCTAGGATGGTGAAGAAGGGATTTGTTAGGAGGGCAGAGATGAAGCGTGAAGCTAGAAAGTAGGCAAAGGAGACAGGCAGTAACACTTTTTCTCCAAGAGTGATGGATTGGGTCAAGATTCAGGGAGGTTTTGCTGGCAGTGGATCAGCAAGATTAAGGAAAGGAACAAAAGGAAAAGAAAGGAATTAAAAAGAAAGAAATGTCTCATTTACATGGAGGAGTGGTGAGGAAGAACTTGATAATAACCTGGTTTCCAGTCTATAATTACAAAGTTTAGGGTAGAACCATATAAATCTGTATGAAATAGAGACAATAACTTGGGAGTAAAGAGAGGGGTAAGAGATTTTTCTGTGGTCTTAGGTTGTACCTTAGCTGATTAAAAAAACTGTATTAACACTCTCCATTTACAATAAATTCAGCCAAACAGTTCATTGCATTTTGGTATTTCTCACACACACACAGACTGTTTAGGACATAGTTTAACAGCATCCTCAGTATTATTATTTTACCGAAGGACCTCTCAGAGCTTTTAACACACAAATAACCTCTGTAAAACTCTCCAAGGGAGATACAGACTATGCAATGTTTTGCAAGCCAATGTCATAAAGATCCTGATGTGGAAACATTTATCAATATCAGGTTGCACGTGTGGACTGTGGGGTAACTAAGTTATATGAAACAGTTCGGGAAAGGCTGATGTGTTTCTTTGTGAATCCTGAAGGTGAATATATGCACCCAAATGTTAAAGGTGATTTGATTATCAATCCATGAGCTAAAGAAAAATACACCTTTTCATATTATCTTGGCAATGGCACCCCACCCCAGTACTTTTGCCTGGAAAATCCCATGGACGGAGGAGCCTGGTGGGCTCCAGTCCGTGGGGTCGCTAAGAGTCGGATACGACTGAGCGACTTCACTTTCACTTAATACCACTTTAAGAGTTGATTTCCTTTTAGAGATAAATACAAACACACACTTGGTTCTAGATAAAGCCTGAAATGTCAAACTGAAACTTCTGAGCATAGTTTAAATGAAATCAAGAGAAAACTTGAAGAGCAAGGAGAGTAGATTCAGATAAATAAATACCAAAAATCGAAGAAGTTATGTATAATATCTAAGTTATTTAGGGGCTTCCCCAGTGGCTGAGACGGTAAAGAATATGCTTACAATGCAGGAGACGAGGGTTCGATCCCTGAGTCGGGAAGATTCCCTAGAGAAGGAAATGGCAGCCCAACCCACTCCAGTATTCTTGTCTGGAGAATTCCATGGACAGAGGAGTACTTAATGAAAACAGTAGTGCTACTGAGTCACAAAGAAACTGTATTTCTTGACTGTTGCTTTTAAAGTACTTTTGAGCCTATAGTAGAGTTTTACCCCTTTGATTATCTAATTTTTAATCTTCTATTTTTATTTTGTCTCTATTCACTAAAGTTTAACACTTGCTCCCTTTTCCCCCTTTTTAATTCATGTTCCATGATTCTTCATTTCTTTCTTTCCCCAAGATAGTTTTCCAATTTACACAATGTGTCCACATTTTATTTGTTCATCTGAGATCCATTTAAATGTTTCATTGTAAGAGTTTAGGAAATTCAAAGCATACATAATTAAGAGTGGTATCATAGCACATGTGGCAAGTCCAACACAATGTGGACATTAATGTGATATGATTAAAGGTGTAAAGAGAAGGCAGGATGAAAGACAATGGCAGACTAATGATAAGAAAAGGAGGAAACATTTTAAAATAACCTAAGTCGTTAGAAGCCATAAAGCTTGACATACTATATATAAGCTTGACACCACTATATATAAAATAGATAATCAACAAAGACCTATTTTTAGCATAGGGAAATCTACTCATGTCTATAATGATCTATACGGGAAAAGAATCTCAAAGAGTGGATATATGTGTATGTATAACTGATTCAATTTGCTGTACAGCACAAAATAACACAACACTACAAATCAACTATATTCCAATAAATTTTTTTTTAATTAAAAAAACAAAAAAAAGAACCAAGAAAGCTCATAGAATACATCTCAGTTAGGTTTTAGACTCCAGGATTTGCTTCTGGTGTTTGTCAAGACATGCATTCACCATGTGCAATATAGCCTGTTACTGTTCTGTTAAGTCCTACTCTGTGCGACCCCATAGACTGCAGCCCACCAGGCTTCTCCGTCCCTGGGATTCTCCAGGCAAGAACACTGGAGTGGGTTGCCATTTCCCTCTCCAATGCATGAAAGTGAAAAGTGAAAGTGAAGTTGCTCAGTTGTGTCCGACTCCTTGCAACCCCATGGACTGCAGCCTACCAGGCTCCTCCATCCATGGGATTTTCTAGGCTAAGGTACTGGAGTGGGGTGCCATTGCCTTCTCTGGCAATATAGCCTCACACTGCCAAATGCTGGAACAATATACTAAGTATTTCCTAATACAGGAGTCAGAGCTGGTACGTTTCTGACAATGGATTTTGTCTGTCGTGAAGACATGTGGAAGAAGACTATGGCTGAAAGACTGGATTCGAGGTCCCAGCTGGAAACAGCTCTGACATAGCCATACATACCATACGAGAGCCACCAGTCAGCTTAGACAACGGGCCCAAGTTTAGGGGAAAAGTGCAACACTGAAAACAAGTTATTAAACATCACGAAGAAAAAAATGAACACTCTTTACTGACACAACTTTTATTATGTATTGTGCATTATTTTTATATTTGTAGGAACAGATAGAGCTTCTAAGTATTAAGAAATAATTTTATTACTGTGCATTTCCATTCAACTTTGAACAATGAATTACAGAAATACTCCTATTACTCCCTGCATGCTCCCTCCAAATTTAAAAGCGTGCCCTCACTCTTACATTTATTCTTTTTCTCCTTTTCCCTCTTTTTCTTATTACCCCCACCCCGCCCCACCTCATTGCAGTGTGTGAGTAGATAAACTACTGTCTAGCCGTACGTCTATCTCATCCTTCCCATTCATCCACACACACATCTATCCATCCAACCAGCCAGCCATCCCACTGTATATAGCTGTCTAGTTTCTAAATACAAACACTCAAGCACTTTTTACATAAACCATGGTTTCTTTATTTCCTAAAATAAAGATCAGTAGGACAAAGGATTCTTTTATGATTTGCAACTTTAGGTAAATGATATTCAGTAGATTATTATAGAGGGGAAAATTAGATATTGATGCTACCTGATTAATAATTAATACAGTTATGTAGTGAAAATTGATGGACAGTCAACAGAAAAAGTGTTCCTGCCAAGTTCAGATAACAATTAATGGCAAAAATTTATAGAATCAATATATTTTAAAAGATCATAATAATTTAAGTGAAAATTTTATTCCCATTTTAGGGCATGAAAAGTAGGCAAATATCAATAGTTACAACTAAAAAATATTTATACCATTTTAACCTCTTTTCAAAATCTGGGAAATCTTTTTATGCTGCTTGCAGTGAAATGATGATGATGATGATGATGATGATGATTTAGTTTAGCTGACTTCATACTCAGTGAAATGTTTGAACTCAAAGCCTAGGAACACACCTGCAACTACTACATCATACAAAAATTACTCATATATTTACTCAGTTCTGCTTGAAGAAAAACATACTCAGTAAAACCAATTTCCTACCCCAGACAATCACAGAACACACAAATACACAAGTGGCATAGCTAGAAAAGCTAAATCCGCCTAAACGATGTCTTAAAACATGTGGACCCAGCCTCCTGAGTTGTGCATCTTTGAAAATAAACAAGTTTATTCAGCTGAGTCATAATAATGCATGCACTAAAACTGTAAAAGTTATTTTAAAGAGTCTGATAAAACAATACTACACACATATCATGAAGAAGTCTACTATCAGCATATTTATAGTTTTAAAATTTTTCCAGAAAAATGTTTCTAACTGTAATAATATAATAATTTATTCCTAAATACTATAGGAAGACTGTGTTAAAAAAAATAAAGCATCATTTACAAATCAGAATGCTTTCTTTCTGGCTCTTTCATTAACCAGCTCTTGAATTTTGTTGAACTCCTTAACTTTTTGCTTTCCAAATATATGAATATTAAGACAATATTCTCCCAGATGTTTAGCTGCAATGATTCAATATGATATAAATGTAATATAATAATATATTTGGATATTACACAAATGCATTATTAAAATATTTTATAAATACTAAAATGCCAAGGATATTGACATTATATCAAAATTTTGTTGAAATATTGCTGTGTTACTTTATTGAAGTATATTCTGCATCCTGATCATTTACTGAAAACCTACCCCGATGGAGTTTGATGTCTACCCTGTTTCAGTTCTATAGGTCAACAGATTTGATATATGATTGAATGGTAAGATAATACAAAAGATAAAAGCCCAATAATGATATTATTTAATGTATAAGTGAGTACAGAAATATGGTATCTCATTCTATTTATTGCTCATCCCTGTTACTAATAATATCTCTTAGAGATTATTTCGGGGAAGGCAATGGCACCCCACCCCAGTACTTTTGCCTGGAAAATCCCATGGACAGAGGAGCCTGGTAGGCTCCAGTCCGTGGGGTCGCTAAGAGTCGGACACGACTGAGCGACTTCACTTTCACTTTTAACTTTCATGCATTGGAGAAGGAAATGGCAACCCACTCCAGTGTTCTTGCCTGGAGAATCCCAGGGACAGGGGAGCCTGGTGGGCTTCCGTCTATGGGGTCGCACAGAGTCGGACACGACTGAAGCGACTTAGCAGCAGCAGCAGCAGCAGCAGAGATTATTTTAGAATAGGTATAGAAACTAAACCAAATTCTATCCAAAAGAAAAATGCTTTCTTTGAGTTAGCTATAAACACATAATACAAAGTTAAGTAGAGAACTGATAATTATTCAAGTAACCTAATGCATTTCATTCAAAAGTCTTAAACTATTTCAGCAGAAACAAAGAAAAACAACCATATTTACGATCTGGACCAGGAAAATCCTGATTTGCCATAAATAAACATCAATATAATCCAAATATTTCTATTGCCAATGGCAAAGCCTGCCCCTCTACATCTTTACAATCTTAAATACAAACAATTTCTGTTGGGACTTCACTTGGTAAACCATTTTCGAAGAAGTTTTAAAAAAAGATTGCTCTCAGGAAATAAGACACCCACAATGTTCAATGTTTGACAGGATGTGAAGTTAATTAAGGCAATTGGACTTCCTATTCATGTGGAGACTGCCATTACCCTTTTTTAAAAAATAAAAAATTTTAATAGTTGGCATTACTGACTAAACAAAACGCTTCACACTGCTTCTTCTTTCAAATACTGCATGTGCCTACACTGCCACAAGGGAATCACAAATCTCATACACTGTCAGAATTTACAAAATTGAGAAAGCGAGAATAGGGCAAGAAGGAAAAAAAAATATGCCGTGAGGCAAATAACCGCCAAAAGAAGTGAGACAGTTCAGCACAAGGCCTTCTTAGGTCAGCTCATTTTAAGTCTACATTTTATGCCCAAATGCAAATTTTTACAATATTATATAGTCCAAAGTCAAAAGTAGTTTCCACATTTTTAATAGCACAAAGTCAGAGGCATTTCACAAGACAATAAAAGTTCTTCTTCAGATAATTCTACATGGCAAACCTAGCCTATTTGGCTAAATCAAAGACAAGGTTTTCATAATACTGTTCTCTAACAAACGTTTGCTAAAAAAAAAACATTAATTACACAGACCCACGGAATACTTAAGATACAGAGTCATATTAAAGTAATGATAATCTTTAAAAAGAAAGTGAAAACATTTTTTAAAAGATTAGTGACTTTAATGACTCCTAAATAAATAGCTGCATTATTTAAATATTACTGAACAGGACTTGTAATTGAGGATGGGAAACAGATGGGAAAGTACTGATAAAACTTATGAAGCAATAAGGTGAAGAAACTGGGAGCTTTCTCTTCCACTATGTCTCCTGATACTGCGGCTTCCTTTGCTGTGGAAGGAAACGTGGTTCCTTCCAGTCAGAAAAATAAACACCTAGGTGTGCCCTTGAATTTGCCTGAGATTTCTGTGAGGGAACCATAGTAGACAGAGGGTAGGGAAAATCCCTTTGCGGGACTGCAGGAAAGAAGAAAAGGCAAGTCAGCAGCATCAAAACACAGTAGAGAGAATTTTAGTGGCAGCCTCTGACAGGGTTCTCCCTCAGAGCAGCATTCTTACAGAGAGCACCAGTTTTACCTAAAGTAGCTGGGTGTATCTATAGGTACCACAGTAAAAGGTGAGTGGAACTTATTTGTATATTGACACACATACTCTAGCAAGAATCTAATCATAGTAAAGCACTGAGGATCATGAGAGACAATAAAATATGCCAACCCTTAGTTATCTGCTTACTATTATTGCCCCTTCTCCAAATAGACAGCAATGCTGCTCAACATGACTTCATGATGTAGTTCCTTTTTTCTTCCTACTTCGGTAGTTTTTTGACTCCTGATATCCGCATCTCCCTACCAAGCAGTGTCTTCATTTCTAATGGAATGACTCAGTCTCTGTATGAAATGTCGTGGAATCAACTGGAACATCCATGGGTTATGAGAGGTTCTTCCAGGCGATGGGTTAACTGTCTTATGTATATGGACACACTAGATACTTCTAGCAACCCTATGAGGCAGGTGCTATTATTATTCCATTTTACAAATGAGAAAACTGGAATTGGGAAGAGGCTGCATAAGGAGTGGCAGCTGGGGACCATGGCTTCAGAAATCACGTCCTCAAGCACTCTGTTTATACTGCTTCTCTGTCATCAAATTCTATTTTTGGACAAGAGTGCGTGTGCTCAGTTGTATTAGACTCTTTGCAGCCCTATGGACTGTAGCCCAGAAGGTCCTTTACTCATGGGATTCTCTAGGCACGAATACTGGAGTGGGTTGCCATGCCCTCCTCCAGGGGATCTTCCCAACGCAGGAATCTGCATCTCTTCTACCTCTTGCACTGGCAGGCAGGTTCTTTACCACTAGTGCCACATGGGAAGCATTTGGAAAAGAGCATGTGGCATTAATATATACTCCAAGAGCAGAAGCACATGCAGATAAAGCCCAACTGTTGTGGTAAACAGTACTTGCCTCCTGATTGGAGTGTGTGTAAACAGTGGGGCAGAATGATGAGTGAGCAGGAGGAGAGATGAAGACAAATGAACACCTTTACTACAAGGAATGGCTGGGGCTTCTCAGGTGGTCCCCGTGGGAAAGAACCCACCTGCCAATGCAGGAGATGGAAGAGACGCAAGTTTGATTCCTAGGTTGGGAAGATTTCCTGGAGGAGGGCATGGCAACCCATTCCAGTGTTCTTGCCTGGAGAATCGCATGGACAGAGGAGCCTGCCGGGCCACAGTCCATGAGTCAGACACGACTGAAGCGACTTAGTGTGTATGCACACACAAAAGGGCTAGGCATTTTGCATCTTCTGCTGCTGCTGCTAAGTTGCTTCAGTCATGTCCAACTCTGTGCGACCCCATAGACGGAAGCTCACCAGGCTCCCCCGTCCCTGGGATTCTCCAGGCAAGAATACTGGAGTGGGTTGCCATTTCCTTCTCCAATGCATGAAAGTGAAAAGTGAAAGTGAAGTCGCTCAGTCGTGTCCGACTCTTAGCGACCCCATGGACTGGAGCCCACCAGGATCCTCCGTCCATGGGATTTTCCAGGCAAAAGCACTGGGGTGGGGTAGCATCTTCACACAGAAGTTTATAGCTATGTGACTGTAAACCAAAAATGATAAACAGATGCAGTCACTCTGCTTTTCTGCTGAGGTAGGGACCCAGAGATATTTATTTCCTTGCTCCCTGTTCCTCTTTAAGACATCAGTGAAGTAAGACAAGGACTATTTGGCCAGGGCCATGGAGAAAAAGCAACGCTCTGGCCGAGTTTTGCAGTTTAGAAGGAGACCCAGATGGTGGCTTTTCAGCTAGACCCCCGACCAATGGTTTACATTTATATTTACTTCTGCTGGAATACCATTGCATGTCCAGTACTTCGGCCACCTGATGAGAAGAGCCGACTCATTGGAAAAACTCTGATGCTGGGAAAGACTGAGGGCAGGAGGAGAAGGGGGCGACAGAGGATGAGATGGTTGACTGGCATCACCAACTCAACGGACATGAATTTGAGCCAACTCTGGGAGACAGTGAGAGGGAAGTCTGGTGTGCTGCAGTCCACGGGGTCGCAAAGAGTGGGACACGACTTAGCGCCTGAACAACAGCAATGTGAAAACACTGTAAGATCTGCTGAAATAAAAGGGGAATATCACACAAGGAGAGAAAATGCATATCCATTAAGCGGGCATTTTTTTCTTTTTAACTGAGTCCACAGTCACTAAAAGAGATAAAAGCCATGACTCACATTAAAGCTTCCTTGCTCTACAGATGAATTAACAATTAGCAAGGGGAAGTCTTTCGTTTTGGTCTCCTGATAGCTATCTGGACTATTAAACATGTGAGCCTTGCATAGGAAACTACAGAGGCTTCCCTCTGTTGCAGATTCAAGCTGCAACCAAAATACATTTGTAGATTTCTGCACCTAGAACACAGCCACAAAGAAGTCCCTCTTTCTTTTTTTTTTTTTCCAGGGTGCGATTCACTGCTCTTAGCTGGTTCTGAGGCATCTGTGCTAAATTTATAATCTGGGTGATAGTCGAAATAAAAATCAGAGAAAGCTGAAATAGTCAGAGTTTACAAAATACTTTGCAGGGAAAATATGATTCCACCAAGGGACCCAAGTTGCTTCTTCTGAAGCATGGAGCCCTAATCTATGACACATACAAGTACAAATTAGGTCATCTGCAACAGGTGACAAGTTTTAATTGAATGTCTTCTGTCTGCAATTCTGACAAAAGGTGAATGGAAATAAATGAGTCTGGCAAGAACGGCCCTGAGCCTTACAAAACCCAATATCTCATTATTTTTAAACAGCTATCTATAAACTGATGCTGACAAGCCTTGAACCTTTTATTTCTGCTCAAGATGAGGTGGTGTGCAGGGAAGAAAAAAAAAAAGAGAAAGAAAAAGGGGCATCTAGAACATTACATTAAACATGCAATACCTACCATTATTACTTCCCCAACGTAATTAAAGGAAATCTCCTATTCAAAAGGCACTATTTCTTACTTTGCTTGATGTCGGAGAGGAAGAGAGAGAGCATGCTTGCCTTGCATTTGCTTAAACATAGAGACTGCCTTTAAGGAAAAAAAAAGAAAACCTTCCCTTTCTTTCGTTTTGGCCTGTTAAAAATTTCATAAACTATTCAAAGAGATATTATGGTGGCTTAAACCTATATAAACTCTACGTTGTCTGGTTACTATTAAATACTGGTGACTCTTCTTTTACCCTTTTCAAAATTGCCTTCTCCTGTGAATAAAGTTGTGAATTAGCAGGTAAAGACATGAAATGTGGTTGCACATCACCATCAAGAAAAGTGATTCTACTAATTCACAATTAAATTTGACAGTGGCAGCAATAAGTTTAACACAATAATAACAGTAATAACAGTGCACAGTACCCCATGGGGATGCTCTGTAAACAGAAGCACAAATATTATTTATGCAAAATTCAATGCCCTGTAAAAATGAATTAAATATGAAATCAACCAAGCTGGTTTATAAGTTGCAGGTTGAGAGCCGTAGTCACTGTGTTTCATTCAATGGAGAGGAAGTCAGTGGAGACCAAAAAGCCAGACATGGATTTCAAAGAGAATACAGGCTGGGGGAGGAAAAAATAAATGAGTGACACAGAAAGATGGTGGTAAGTCGGGAGGTCATTTGGTTTTTGTATGTATGATTCTAGGTCACATGGGCAACCAAGGTAGGGTTTATGAAGCACAAAAGAGAAGCCGACTGTAATGAATCTGCCTACAATGCAGATCTCCGGGTTGGGAAGATTCTCTAGAGAAGGGAATGGCTACCCACTCCAGTATTCCTGCCTGGAGAATCCCATGGACAGAGGAGCTGGTGGGCTACAGTCCATGGGGTCTCAAAGAGTTGGACAGGACCGAGTGACCAACCTTTTCACTTTTCACTTGGTGACTTTAGTGGGGAGAACTTTAAGCCCTGGCCAATTTGTTAGGAACTCAGCAAAAATAATAAAAATGCTTTACCAGGGCAGGCTGCAAGTTAAATTGCTTCAGCCATGTCTGACTCTTTGAGACTCCATGGACTGTAGCCTGCCAGGCTCCTCTGTCCATAGGATTCTCCCGCAAGAACTCTGGAGTGGGTTGCCATTTCCTCCTCCAGAGGATTTTTCCTGACCCAGGCTCAAACAGAAATTACAAGAGCCAACTATAAGATACCAAAGTGACATATGATGCTTAATATTTTTCCACTGCTGCTGCTGCTGCTGCTGCTAAGTCGCTTCAGTTGTGTCCGACTCTGTGCGACCCCATGGACTGCAGCCTATCAGGCTTCTCTGTCCATGGGATTCTCCAGGCAAGAACACTGGAGTGGGTTGCCATTTCCTTTTTCCACTGCTACGATCTGGCAAAATTGAGATTGGATATAAAGTAAAGCTAGCAGAAGGAACCTATGTCTGGGTCGTGTGAAAAAGAATTATACCTAAAACATAAAATAAATAGGAAAAAACCAGTAGAGATCAAATGTTAATATAATTTAATGTATACACACAGAAATTTCGTATCAGTGAGACATTTTCTTGTGACCATGTGACATTTCTTAAGATATTGGCAGCAATGAGTTTAATAGAGTAATAATAGTAATAACAATACACAGGACTCCATGGGGATTGTGTGTGTAAACAGAAGCACAAAGAAAATTTATGCAAAATTCAGTGCCCTGTAAAAAAGAATTAAATATGAAATTAAGCTGGTATTCAAGTAGCTGGAATGAGAACCATAGTCACTGCATAATATTCAAATAGAGAGGTACACAGTGCAGTTCAATGGCCTCACCGTAGGTTTTTAGTGGAGTAAACAAGAAGTGCCATGGGCTGAATGCTTGTTTTCCAAATTTCCAAATATGAATTCCAAAATTCAGATGTTGAAACTGAGTCCCCTACGCGATAGTATCTGGAAGTGAGGCCTTTGCGGTGATTAGATCACAAAGGTGTAGCCCTCATGACTAGTGCCCTTATAAAAAAGGTTTCAGGGGACTTTCCTGGTGGTCTCGTGGTTAAGACTCCACCTTTCAATGGGCTAGGGTTAGATCCCTAGTCGGCAAACTAAGGTTCCGCATGCCCAGAGAGCTCTCAGGAAAACCTTACTGAATCTGCCAGGGCCTTGATCTTGGACTTCTCAGCCTCTGGAAATGCGAGAAATAAGTTTCTCTTCTTTCTAAGCCACCCAGTCTATGGTATCCTGGTATAGCATCCCAAACGGACTAAAACAAGAAGAAATGAAGAAAAAAGT
This sequence comes from Tragelaphus eurycerus, assembly GCA_935064755.1. Classification (NCBI taxonomy): domain Eukaryota; kingdom Metazoa; phylum Chordata; class Mammalia; order Artiodactyla; family Bovidae; genus Tragelaphus; species Tragelaphus eurycerus. The sequence goes on from CAKXYN010000003.1 coordinate 13,629,544, forward strand.
TTTAAAAAGACATGGCCATAAGAAAGAATGAAATAATGCCATGTGCAGCAACATGGATGGGTCTAGAGGCTGTCCTACTAAGTGAAATAAGTTAGAAAGAGAAAGGCAAACACCATATGATATCACTTTTATGTGGAATCTAAAATATGACACAAATGAATTTATATATGAAACAGAAAAGACTCACAGACATAAAGAACAGAATTGCGGCTTCCAAAGGACATGGGGGATATAGGAGAGAAAGAATGGGAGTAACTGTTACATACAGAATGGATAAACAACAAGGTCCCATTGTATAGCACAGGGAAATGCATATATATACACACACGCAATATATACACACATATACACACAAGTAACATACATATATGGTGGTTTAGTCAATAAGTCATGCTTGTCTCTTGCAACCCCATGACTATCAGACTAGCCTACGAGACTCCTCTGTCCATAGAATTTCCCAGGCAAGAATACTGGAGTGGGTTGCCACTTCTTTCTCCAGGGGATCTTCCCGACCCAGGGATTAAACCCAGATCGCCTGCATTGCAAGTGGCCTCCTGCATCTCAGGCAGATTCTTTACCAACTGAGCCACCAGGGTGCATATATATAATTGAACAACATACAGATATATATATATATACACACATATATATACACATACATATAATTGAACAACAGATAAAACATATATACAACTGCATAATTTTGCTGTACAATAGAAAGTAATATAACACTAGAAATCAACTCTACTTCAATAAAATTTTTCAAAAGGAGGGAGATACTCTACAATGGATTGATTCAATGTCTAATATGAAATTTAAAAATACAATAGTTTCCCATATGCTTCTCATCCAAATCTATGTACCATTACTAACCCCCATTCATCTGCCAACTATGCTGTTTATTTGTGAGGAAAATTAATGGAGAAAAAGAAAAGAAAACGAAGACAGAGTATGAGTGAATGGTCTAAGCCTTGCAGAAGTACAGACATGGAGAAGATGGCATGGTGGATTTAGAATCCACTTCCAGCTGCCTGGGTCCACAAGGGCACATGGATTCTGTAAGCACATTTTCAAGCTGATTAGAATTCAGTTTTCCTCCCCTAAAGTTGACAAATTAGACTATTGAGGAATTTAAGACCTCATGAGAAAACTAGGGTAGAATAATCATGAGTGGCAATGATAATAAAAAAGCACTTATACATAAGTGATATATTCACTAAAATAAAGACAAATATGAAAAGACTATTAATAACAGACACACTAAATAAGTCATGTTTCCTGTACAATGAATTTCCACTTATCATCCTTTGATCTCTGGAACATTTTTAGTATCTTTCTTCTACCTAGTTATAGCAAGATAACTATAAATTCAGTTTGAATTGCTGTAGATAATATGTGTATGAAAAGACATTTTTTTAAAAAATCTGTTTTTTAAACCAAATGTTCACTGACACACTTATGTTACCATTTTGGGAACTGAAATCTTAAGCAGGTGCTATTCCAGATTCATGCTTAATGAATGTTAAAGATTTGGGGGAGAGTGATGCATAAGCAAATATAAATATAAACATATCAAGACTTTCAGTCAAGGAAAAAAAAAAAAAACAATGAAGAAAGTGCTTACTCTGAGGCCAGGAAGAAAACTGTACATTTAAAGTGCAGTGGCGGGGTGAGGTCCATGGGCTGTACTTTTGTTCTTATATTAGGATGTGTATGGCAACCCACTCCAGTACTCTTGCCTGGAAAATCCCATGGACAGAGGAGCCTGGTAGGCGGCAGTCCATGGGGTCGCTAAGAGTTGGATATGACTGAGCGACTTCACTTTCACTTTTCACTTTCCTGCATCGGAGAAGGAAATGGCAACCCACTCCAGTGTTCTTGCCTGGAGAATCCCAGGGACGGGGGAGCTTGGTGGGCTGTCGTCTACGGGGTCGCACAGAGGCGGACACAACGGAAGCGACTTAGCAGCAGCAGCAGAGTGTGTAAAAAAAAAAAAAAAAAAGACAGAAAACACCAATGATATTTCCAGATGCCAAATACAGTGGGTCTTGGCCGAGGAAAGCCTGTATCCATACCAGATCATAAATTTCCTGAAAGACTTCCCTGCGTGTAGTTGTTCTAGGAGGGGCTAGCTGGAGGTCCTGCCAGAATACCCAGAATGGCCCACAAGGCCAGGAAGAATCTTGAAATCCTAAAGGCGCCAAGAAATGAAGAACAGGCTTTTCTAGGCACAGGCAGCTGAAGGCTAGATGTTGGGAGTTAAGTGTCTAACTGTCACTGTCTCACGTGGAACGCAGTAGAATTTCCCATGAAAATCTCCTCACAGTATTCCAAAACATATTTTCTCATTCTTTCCTGTTAACAGGTTCCCTCTATATTTTTATATTATTTTATTTCTTTAAATATATTTGGCTGGTGCTGGGTCTTAATTGCAGCATGCTGTATCTTTAGTTGTGGTGTGCGTGTTTAGTTGCTCAGTTGTGTCTGACTCTTTTGCAACCCCTCGGACTGTAAGCCTGCAAGGCTCCTCTCTGTCCATGGGGTTCTCCAGGCAAGAATACTGGAGCGGGTTGCCATTTCCTTCTGCAGGGAGGGAGTCTTCCTGACCCAGGGATAGAACCCGCATCTCTTGTGTCTCCTGCATTGTAGGCAAATTCTTTACCTGCTGACCCACTGGGGAAGCCCTTTAGTTGCGGCATGTGGGATCTAGTTCCCTGACCAGAGATTAAACCTGGGCCCCCTGTATTGGGAGTTTGGAATCGTAACCACTGGGCAACCAGGGAAATCCCATTTCTCTATATTTTTAAAAACACAATCTAGGTTAAACTCAAAAATATTTTATCTATTATGTATGTTCATAATTCCAGCAAAAAGTTGAGGCTGAGGTCATGGTGAGAAATGACACTCTAATTGAAACAGCTTCAAAGGATCAAAATACAGTCAGATGATTTTGATGTACATTTTAATAGCATGTTGCTCTGTCATTGCCCTTGTAGTACATGTCACACAGAAGACACTCAAAAACACTGAGTGAATAAAATTTACAACATGCTTTATAGCCATGTACTAATCAGGGTCTTTTTTTCTTTTGATATTTATAAACCTGGAATGTAAACACAGAAATATATGGACCGCTTGTCATTTCTCTCAGTAATTCTTATTTATCATGCCTTTCTTAACTAATATATTGTGACTTTAGAAAGGTACAGAAAGCTTGACAGTGGCAAAACAGCATGAAGCAATTTAAAAAAGAGTTGTTCAAAGGTGTGTGCATGCATTTTGAGTCACTTCAGTCGTGTCCAACTCTTTTTGACCCTATGGACTGTTGTCTGCCAGGCTCCCCTGTCTGTGGGATTCTCCAGGCAAGAACACTGGAGGGGGTTGTCATGCCCTCCTCCAGGGGATCTGCCTGACCCAGGGACTGAACCCATTCTTCTTGTGTCTCCTGCATCCGCAGGTGGGTTCTTTACCACTACCACCATCCGGGAAGCCTTCTGTTGAAAGGGAGGACATCTAAACTGATTTTTCAATATACATCCTTGTAATATAAGAGGAAACAGCATTTGCTTTACTGGGAAAACCTCAGATAAATATTAAGAAAAATTAACTCATAAGAATTATATTTAGCTTCCAAATACTGAGCAAGAAAGGCCATGGTCCCTATACTTGGGAAATTTGATAAATGAAGAAAAACCATTCTCTTTCCAAGACATTTTTATTGCTCTCTAGTCTGGAAGCAGATGAATGAGTGTGATCACGTGTTAAGCTCTCTTCCAGTTCTAAGACTCTATGAATGAAACGGTATACTTAAAAAGATGGAATTGACCCACAGATTCAGAGTACAAAAACTGCCTTGGCAGTGGGAAACATCAACATACTTCATATCTTAAATCAGGAAGACCAGAGCCAAATGGATAGCATTAATGAACCAGAAGAGCAGAAGGTTTTCTGGCACAGGCCTCAGCCTTCCCCTTTCACTGACCTTGGCCAAATGCATTTCCTTTTGTTCTTGACAATAATACAGCAAATAAAGTGCCCATGTTTGAAAAGTGCTTCTAGCTTATTACTGCATTAGGAAAAGATCAATGCCTGTTGTATATGCCTATGCAGACTGAAGGATGGAAAATGAGAAACAGCTTCAGATTTGTGAGCACTGTACTACACAGAGACTAGATTATGCTAAGGAGAGGACAATATGACCTAATAATGGAGATTAAGAAAACGACCAATGAGCAGCTAATACCTATTCTGGTACTTAAGTGAATTTCATCTGGAGTTTCAAAATAAAAAGGCTTTTGGCTAAATAGGATCAGGTTTCAGTAAATATGCTACAATGAGTAATGTTTCATCTAAACATCTATAGTCATCCTTTTAGGGCTTCCCTGGTGACTCAGTCAGTAAAAAGCTTGCCTGCAATGCAGGAGACCCAGGTTTGATTCCTGGGTTGAGAAGATCCCTTGGAGAAGGGAATGGTAATCCACTCTAGTATTCTTGCCTGGAAAATTCTGAGGACAGAGGAGCCTGGCCGGCTACAATCCGTGCCATTGCAAACAACTGGACACAAGTCAACGACTAACACATACACACATATATACAGAGAAATTATAGTTATATATCATGTATATCTTCATATATACATGAATACACATAGAAATAGATGTGTGCGTGCATGCTCAGTGGAATCTGATTCTTTGCAACTTCATGGAATGTAGCCCACCAGGCTCCTCTCTCCATGGGATTTCCCAGGCAAGAATATGGAATGAGTTGCCATTTCCTTCTCCAGGGGATCTTCCCGACCCAGAGATCAAATCTGCGTCTCTTGCATCTCCTGTACTGCAGGCAGATTCTTTACCACTGAGCCACCTGGGAACCCCTATCTAGAAATAGATAAATACACACAAATTCTAAATCAATAATATACAGTTCAATTTCTTTACCTTCTTGATAATGATCTGGCAGGTCTAATGACTCTGTGGCAATTATTTATTTGCAAGAGTTTTCCATTCAAAGAAAACCCATGTTACATGAGTTCATATTGATGTTTACTTTGGGAGTTGCAAATTCAAACAACTACAGGGACTCTCGGTGTAAAGTGAAGAAGTGAAATGGCCTGTGTGTTAAAAAAAAAAAATAAGGACATGCTGTGGTGACCCAGAGACCTCTGGTCCCGCCATGTACACAGTCCCTCCCAGCACCCCTATGATGTTGCCTTGTGGGGGTGCATCTGAATGGAAGGCCAGCATTATCAGTTTCCAATTCCAAAAGCAGCCAGCAATCTGGATCTTTACATAAAATTACCCAATGATTACATGTTCACACCAATTTTTAGCTAATCAATGGCCCTCAGGATGCCAAATTATAGTATTTGGTTTATCTTCTTTAACACCTATTAAAGAATAGGTGCTATTTGTTACAATAAAATAGCAGGGGCTATTTGTTAGAAGTTCCCTGATAGAAGTCAACTCTGACAGCTGGCTGATTAAACTGATCAGACTATAAGTTGGTAGCTATTTAGAAATTTTATTTAGGCCTTCCTTATATATGAGCATAACTTAATTGCTTACATTGTTTGATAGGCTATATTCTGAAATTCTAATTGAAAAATAGTATTATCCACAGGTACAGAAAACAAATTCATGGTTACCGAAGAGAAAAGGAAGTAGAGGGATAAATTAGGAGTTTGAGATTAACATACACACACTATTGTACATAAAATACAGAACTAACAATGACCTACTGTGTAACACAGGGAACTCTACTCAATATTTTATAATAATCTATAAGGGAAAATAATCTGAAAAATAATATATGCTGCTGCTGCTTCTAAGTCGCTTCAGTCGTGTCCGACTCTGTGCGACCCCACAGACGGCAGCCCATCAGGCTCCCCCGTCCCTGGGATTCTCCAGGCAAGAATACTGGAGTGGGTTGCCATTTTCTTCTCCAATGCATGAAAGTGAAAAGTGAAAGTGAAGTCGCTCAGTCGTGTCCGACTCTTAGCGACCCCATGGACTGGAGCCTATCAGGCTCCTCCGTCCATGGAATTTTCCAGGCAAAAGTACTGGGGTGGGGTGCCATGAAGATTTCACCTCTCATTCAGAGTATTCACATTCTTTTTGAGCACAAGTGGAATATTCTCAAAAAGCTGATCCTAGCTTAACAACAAAGAAGATTTTTCTAAATTTTATGGTTCAAATTCATACAGTGTTATCTGACGATAACAAAACATCATTAGATCAATAGTAGCAAGTAATTAAAACAAATATTTGAAGACATATACCTATAAAAATACACACATATACAACACACTGGTAAAAAGCCCTTGATGAAAAAGTAAATCATAAGAAGAATTACAGAACACTGAAAAAATACTACATGTCAAATTTTGTGGAAAATATATACTTATGTGCATAACTGAATCACTTTACTGTACACCTGAAACTAACACAACACTGTAAATCAATTATACTTCAATAAAAAAATAAAATTAAAAAAATGCTATCTAGTAGGGTTTTAGGTATAATAATGTATAAAATACAAGGATTCTGATTAGAAATCATTTCAAACAAGAGTAAAAAGTGAATCATCTATGCCCACACATAGCACCTGTCAGTTCAGAATGTTGACATGTTTTGATCCACATAAGCCCTCTTACAGAATCTTGCTTAAATAAGCACAAGTCTCCATGGCTGTTTATAGTAAATGGCAGTGAAGGCTTTCCTTAAATTCATCCATCATGTTTACAAAATATCTTGACTTTAGGAAGGAATATCTTTCTGCCTAGCAAAATCTGTTGGAACCTGCAAAGTCAACTCTTATAATATAATTGATGTGTCATGACCGTCACTAAGATGACACCAAATTAAACATTATTGGGAATTAGCTGACAAAGAACTGCTCTTCTGTTGGCCTAGACCCTTCCTCCCCCAACTTTTTGTGTAACATGGAAGAGAGGGTCTTCAATGTGAAAAGAGTAAAATATGCTGAAAACCTTTTGGAACTGTCCTAGTAGGAATTTGGTTTTAATAATGATTTCTTTGGTTTGGTAGATCACTAAACACAATGGATGAGAAGATACTACTGACAGCTGGAGGAGGTGGGTGTCAGTGGGAGATGGCCAAGACCATGTTACTATCAAAGATGTTGTAAGAGAAATGAAAGGAAAGAAACTAAGTTTCAAAAGACTCGAGAGTTTAAAAAATAAAACCTCTATGATTAAAAGAAGGTACTAAAAATCACTTAAATCATTAACTCTTAATTTAAAACTACATGGGGGGAAGAAGTGAGTCTTTAAACAGATCATGGCACACACTGGACAACCAGCAGTAATATATCACTGAAGCCAGGATCAACTAAAATATAAACGTGTTCACAACAGAGAGGAGTCAAATCTGCACACCTGCTGAACAAAATGGTTATTCCCTGATTCTCGTCAATATCAAACCACTCATGCAACATGAGCCTCTGACAAAGAGGTAAGGGCTTCTTCTAACTTCATATTTCAGAAACTCACTTTAACAAGCATCTCATCTTTGCTGCCATCAAGAGAACTGGATAGGAATCCCCTGGAAGTTGTCATCTAAGTGCCCTAATAATCAAGAAGGCTGTTACCGGGTAGCATGACCACCACCACCACCATCTCCTGCCCACTATCCACAAGGGCTTCTTGGCTTTCCTCTTCAGCAAGCAGGGTCCTTAATGGCCAAGGAAATGGAAGACCTTGAAACTGAACTCGACACGGCAGGTCAAGAAAGGGTAGTAACTGGGCCACCAAAGAAGCCCAAGAACACACTTAAATGTCATAATAACATTTCCATCACCATGTTGAGACTGGAAAAAGTACAACACTTAGATTCCAAAAAAATTTTTAGACAGCCATATATGTTGGTTTACTCATGCCTTAAACCAAATCCTAAGGAGACAGTCAATATAGACAGACTTTATGTGATTTGGGGTGGGGGTGGGGAACCACAGCAAGGTCATTCTTCTCAATCTTCCTACTTCTCTCATCTGGCTACCTGATTTAATTTTATATGTATTATATTCATATACACACACGAATGCTCAGTTGCTCAGTCATGTCCGACTCTTTTGCAACACCACAGACTGTAGCCTGCCAGGTTCCTCTGTCCATGGGATTCTCTAGGCAAGGATTCTGGAGTGGGTTGTCATTTCCATCTCCAGGGGATCTTCCTGACCCAGGGACTGAACCCGTGTCTTCTGCATGGGCAAGGAGATTCTTTATCACCGAGCCACCAGGGAAGCCCATATATACACAGACACACACGTATGTGTGTATATTTAGGACTGGTCAGATCTTTTTTAAAATAATTGATACGTTCTGTAAATCAACGTAAAAACATGTTGATAAGCGGGAAAAAACTTGTTAAAACATGCTATAAAAGGGAAAAATATAAGCTTTTCTGAGCATTCCTTGCTTGGCTATTACTGAAATGATTTCCCAAATTTCAAATAATTTTCCAGCTCTGATAATAATTTGTATATCTTAAAAATGTTTACATTGCTTCATGTGTTTTACTTGCTATTTACAAAAGTAATAACAAAAGTACTGCTTAGTATTAAAATGCAAAAAAATAGAGCTCAACTCAATAATTCTCTGCATATCTGTCCATAATATGATGTAGTTTTTATGGCTGGGGATATAATTCAAGAATATATGCATATCATGGAGTTGTTTTAAGACCAGCTATATGCTGAATACTTGAAAGATCTCATGGAATCAAACACACTCAATAAATGTTAATTGGTAACATTGTTAAGAATGAAAAGAAATATAAGGGGAATTATTTTAGTCACTGGTTCTAATAAAATGACAGTTCATTTATCTATCAACATGTTTTCAGTCCCAAATTGAGATAAATTTTAAAAGTTAAATAAGATACAGAAGAGACCTTGTAGGAAGGTAAAAAGAAATCATCTACAGAAAAGAAGGCTTGGTTTTCTGTTTCCCTGATATTTATTATAGATTTTCTTTTTCAAGACTGAGGTACACTTAAAGAAAATGGGAAAATTAAAAATGTGGCATGGACTCTTGTAAATCCATACTGCCTCATTTAGTAATCGTGATAATGTGTGCTGAATCTTTTGTGAAGTCGTTAACGCAGGATTACACCGAACACTGTACTATCTCCAGATTTGAATCATATTTATGTGTTGCGTATTTAACAAAACAAGGTGGACAGATCTGGATTTGGAATACAATGTTGTAAAAGTTTTCTTGAAATCAAGGGGTTAATTAAGCACAAAACAAAGGAGGAATAAATTCTAAAATAGTCCCTGAAAAAAAAATGAGGGAGGGAATTTGATTTTTGAGGAAAACAAAATATATTTTCAGAAATGGGATGTTCATTATGTCAAATAATATCAAAATAGATGTCTGAACAGTTGTGCATAATTTTAAACTGTAACATGTTGCTATTAGATAATGCAACATAAATAGAAATACAGGATCAGTTACATAAATTTTATCAATCCAATGTCTGAATTCAATGAACATACATAAAAATAAAGCTATTTTATATTTTTAAAGTTTTTACCTTTTTCAAGAAATTCCAGTAACAGTATTCCACTTTTCATATAGTGAAATATGAATATATACAAAGGATAATTCAGAACCACATTAACAATTCCTAAAACTGAAAATTCAAACCTGTCCAACTTTTCCATCTGGTGTAAGTATAATTTCTGAAGCTACCTTGGTTTCAGCTTCTTTACCAAAACAAACTTTAGCACAATCTTTCAAACTTCTGGAATAAAGATTGCTTTTAAAACATTTTGAAAAGATGAACTTCAAAAGATAGTTTTGCCACAGATGAAATAGCTGTGGTTTTGAAAACCAATAATCAGTGTTTTATTTTAAAGACAATTAGTGGTAAAGTTAAGAGGTACATTAACTTTGGCCATTAGAGGGATGTGTTATTTTTAAAATACATCACCTAATAATGATGCAACTGTTAAATGAAAATCATAAAAATCTCTATACCAACTTCTATTTGTCCAAGGAATCTAATAGCCAAAGTAACTTTGGGGTTTCCAAATCTTCTTTTATTAGCACTGTTGCAACACTTGAGACATTTTATCCTACTTCTAATTTCTATATATGCTGTCCAAACAATACACATATGATTTCCAAGTTTTAAAAAATACTATCAAATTATTTATTGATACTGTAATATAGACGAGATATTATAAATCTCATATAAATAGTATACTGGCAATGGAAATAAAGTAACTATATATCTACTATAAAAATTCAGACAGACATTCTATGGAATTCTAAGCAAGAAAACCATTTTTGAAAAATTATATGTAATTCCGCAATCTATAATTATGCTTCAAATCAATGCTTTGGACCAAAATGAAATTATATGCAGAAATTCTAATGACAATCTACACCTCAATTGCAATGTGCCCCCTCTAAAATTTTAAAAGAAAACAGTAGCAATTTTACTGTAATCTGATGAAGAAGCATTTCGACCTTTGGGGAAGGTGTTAAAGAATTATAGATCTGAAACCAAGTTCCATGGATTCACTATGGACTTTCATTCTAATAGTTAAAGTACATGTCTATCAAATTGCTCATGAGGACAAATTTATGGAAAATAACCAAGAGGAAAAGCTTTGTTCTTATTAAGAAACATGAATATGTATGTAATTTTAGCCAGACTAAATTAACCCAAAAATGAATAAATAAATAAAAAAATAAGGACAATAATTGTCACCAGAGAAGGCTTGCTTCCCTTCCTGCTCTTACAAAAGCATCTATGTTTAGAGTTTCAAAAAAGAACTCATCATTTTGAATAAAACTACTTGGAAAGAGACAAAAGAAAAGGAATATGAGAGGAAACCATTATGGAGTAAGAAACAAGCACAGTGTCTCCCCCTTAGTAATCAGCCTGTTTAAAGCAGGGATAGCCTGCAGGCTTGCTATGAACAAGTACATGATAATTAGTGTGCATGTGAGTAGTATGCTATTGCCCAGGTGTGTCCACTTCCTAAGCACGACTCTATTTAGAAAGGTTACACTGAGCCATTAATCCAAATTCTACATTAAACATCTTCTGAAACTGCATGAATTCTGAAAAGAGTAAAATCCCATTTTAACAGCAACAGTACAAACATGAAATGAATGTGCAATGTATCACAGAGAGTTGTGCAAATTCTTCCCCATCTTTGTGGGCATGGTATGTTTACATGTCTTCTTCCTGGCAAATGCTCAATCATCAATTCATCCGAACCAATATCAACACATAAGTGGATTCTATCTGTGATTTTTGTTTTTACTTTCAATCTAATGGGACCTTCCCAGATGGCGCTAGTGGGAAAGAATCCATTTGCCAATGCAAGAGATGTAAGAGACACGGGTTCGATCCCTGGGTCGGGAAGATCCCCTGGAGGAGGGCATGGCAATCCACTCCAGGATTCTTGCCTAGAGAATTCCATGGACAGAGCGGCCTGGCAGGCTTCGGTCCACAGGGCTGCAAAGAGTTGTAGACTACTGAAGCAACTTCACACACACTAACAGTTTTTTTTATTAATGTTTGCTCATGATTAGAGATTTTAGAATGTAAAATCAGTACCATTTGAGTTTAGCAGACATGCAAAACTATACTGCTGTTATCTCTCTCATCTTCTTAGGCTACTATTTCTTCTAGAACCTTTTAATATATGAAGACCTGAAAGTGAGGAATTCATACATCAAACAACAAACAAAACCAGGCAATGCAGTTCATTTCTGTTAATAAATTAATTATTATGATTTAACTTCTGGTTCCAGATAGGAAAAGGAGTACGTCAAGGCTGTCAATTGTAACCCTGCTTATTTAACTTTTATGCAGAGTACATCATGAGAAATGCTGGGCTGGATGAAGCACAAGCTGGAATCAAGATTGCCAGGAGAAATATCAATAACCTCAGATACGCAGATGACACCACCCTTATGGCAGAAAGTGAAGAGGAACTAAAAAGCCTCTTGATGAAACTGAAAGTGGAGAGTGAAAAGTTGGCTTAAAGCTCAACATTCAGAAAATGAAGATCATGGCACCTGGTCCCATCACTTCATGGGAAATAGATGGGGAAACAGTGGAAACAGTGTCAGACTTTATTTTGGGGGCTCCAAAATCACTGCAGATGGTGACTGCACCCATGACATTAACAGATGCTTGCTCTTTGCAAGAAAAGTTATGACCAACCTAGATAGCATATTCAAAAGCAGAGACATTACTTTGCCAACAAAGGTTCGTCTAGTCAAGGCTATGGTTTTTCCAGTGGTCATGTATGGATGTGAGAGTTGGACTGTGAAGAAAGCTGAGTGCCGAAGAACTGATGCTTTTGAACTATGGTGTTGGAGAAGACTCTTGAGAGTCCCTTGGACTGCAAGGAGATCCAACCAGTCCATTCTGAAGGAGATCAATCCTGGGATTTCTTTGGAAGGACTGATGCTGAAGCTGAAACTCCAGTACTTTGGCCACCTCATGTGAAGAGTTGACTTATTGGAAAAGACCCTGATGCTAGGAGGGATTGGGGGCAGGAGAAGAAGGGGGATGACAGAGGATGAGATGGCTGGATTGCGTCACCGATTCAATGGACATGAGTTTGGGTAAATCCAGGAGTTGGTGATGGACAGGGAGGCCTGGAGTGCTGCAATTCGTGGGGTCGCAAAGAGTCGGACACAACTGAGCAACTGAACTGAACTCAACTTCTGCACTGCCTTATATAAAATAGAAATAACTATACTTTTCATTTTTTAATTAAATAAACTTTATTTAATATAACACTCCTTTATATTCCAGACATTTCAAATGTATCAATCAACTCTACCTCAAAGCCTTTGGAATACAGTAAGCAAAAACACCCAAGTGAATTATTACTGTCTACAAAGCACTTTCACAGATATCATCTCATTAATTCCTAACAGTGCTATAAACATAGGCTTGATATTTCCAATTTGTAGAGTCAGAGGAGATAAGCAACTTGTGATCAAGATCTTGGACTTATTTTTCTAATTCCAAGTGCTCCTTAAACAACTGTGAGTGTGTGTGTGTATTATATATAATCTTCATTTTCCAAAACTCAATAAATGCATTAAAAAAAGTTTAAAAATAGAAAAAGTAAAAAATAAATAACAGTAGATAATATACCCATTGCTCTCTCCAGCCCCTTCCTCCCAAACAGACACTTTAAGAATCTCCTGGATCCTGTTCTGAGACCTTACAGCCAATGGGAACAAAGAGAAGGGCAAGTTCAAGACTACAGTGTGGCAAGGGAAGAGAAAACAGGGTCAAAGAAGAGCCAAAATCTGGATCCCAAAGGAAAAAACAGTGTTGTTGGCCAAAATGCGGGAACCAGAAGAGGGAATCGGTTTCAAAACAAGAAGTATGGTGTTATGCCTGTGAAGCTTGAGATGACTTGGGGAAATCCAAGGTATAGTGCACAGAACTCAAAACTGAAATTCAAGTCAGAACTCAGAACTGGTGGTGTAAACTTGAGTCCCAGTGCAGACACATAAAAATATAAATGCAGATTTGCTTTTCAGAAAGTAGAATGCAAGGGCTAGGACCAATCTTGGAAACTTCTCATAAATACAGTGAAGAAACAATAAGTGAAATGAGATGGAGGAAACTAGGAATGATGATTTCAAAAGTAGGAGGGGGAAAATTGCTGACTATTGTAGAACATTAATTGAAGGAGAACAAACCATTAGGAGGTGGGATTCCTACAAGCTTAGCAAAATGAATGGGGACAGTAAAATTGAAGAAATTATTTAATATCCACTTAAGGAACACATGTCAATATTACTGTAAGTTACGATAAAACTGAGCATCTTAAACTAAATGTGAATGTATAGTCTTCAAGATATTTTTAAATCAACCTTGATGAAAATATGGGCTTCCCAGATGGCTCAGTAAGGTAAAGAATCTGCCTGCAATGCAGGAGATGCCAGAGATATGGGTTTGATTCATGGGTTGGGAAGATTCCCTGGAGGAGGGTACGGCAATCCACTCCAGTATTCTTGTCCAAAGAATCTCATGGACAGAGGACCCTGGTGGGCTACAGTCCATAGGTTGCAAAGAATCAGACATGACCGAAGCAACTGAGCACAGCACACACAGTAGATGAAAATATATCACAGATTCTTATCTAAACCAAAACTCTCCTAAAGGCAATCATTATTAACAGCATGACTAATATAATGCATCATATCCAAAGGGGAGGGGCATTATTATATCCTATCGTACTGCTCTGTTTGTGTTTGTGTAGGTGTGTGTGGATGTGTTTAGTGCTTGAGTTGTAATATATCTTTGCATTTTCTTTAACACACTGTAAAAAAAAAAAAGAGCGGACCAGAGTCAAAGGAGTAAATATCAACACAAGTAAACTATACGAATTTTAACAATCTTACATCTTTTACAAAAACCACAAAGCTCTATGCTACCAACAGTTCTACGGTCCAAGGGACTGAATTAACTTTTCTATTTCTGTTATTTTTTAAGTTAAATCCTTCCAAACCCCAATCTCACATGAAATATCACTCGAGTACTCTGAAGGTTATTAACTTAAAGAACTGTACAATACGCACTGATTTGGATGTTGTTTATGTTAAAGATGGGCAAAAGAGTTTGGATAAACCCATAAAAAGGAGCTGAAACTAGCTACTCTCCTCTCTGGAGTAAGGAAGACTCCTGCAAGCTTACACCAGGTAAAACTGTGCTTCACTTACAAAGTTCATCGATATGTTTTCTGGGCTAAAGATCCTGTTATGGATTTTTGGAGAAAATGAAAGTAGAGGGCAGCAGAAGTGGTTCTAATGATGAAAATCTAAGACTGACTATTACCCTGTGACTTCAAGCCTTTAAATAGAAACAGTATTGTCCGATCCCTCGCTGGGGAGCATGGAAGAGTAACAGAAGAACTAAAAGCCCAACCTCATTTTACCTAAGAGAGCACAAGCCACAGACAGCGTCTCCATCAGACTCGCGTTCAGTAACTAGGCGTGGGATGATAGTACATGTCTGTCCCTTTTTTGTCCCTTAAGTCTATGATGCTTTACTGACAACTGACTTTCTAAAGCTTCAGCTTTATTGACACATGACCATGACCACGCGCTATGGTGATGCTCCTTTTATACAAACACTCAAAACACCACCTGTGGTATCATAGAAAGAAATTGCATCTTTGTCCCCAGTCCTGACACACAGCTCCTAAAATCATCAGAACTGTCTGAGTGATAAATAAACATGATCGGAGTCACTTTGGTGCTCATGAGACAACTCTCTGTGAGCCCCCTGACAGCTTCAGGATGGGGGCTCTTGGTCAGGAAGGCCAAACCTTGATTAGAGGTTTGGAACTTTCAACCTCACACCCCTACACAAAACTTCCAGGGAGCAGATAGTGGCTAGAGATTGAATTAGTTGCCAATGGCCAATAATTTAATCAGTCGTGATTATTTTGTAGAAACCTCCATGAAATACCCTAAAAACGGGACTCAGTTTGGAGAGCTTCCAAGCTGGTAAATACCATGGTGCTGGGAGGACAGAGCATTCAGAGAGGGCACAGAAGCTCTGAAACCCTGCCCATGCCACACTCTATGCCTATTTCCCATTTGCTGCTCTTTGAATATATTCTTTATCAGATCAGATCAGATCAGTCGCTCAGTCGTGTCCGACTCTTTGCGACCCCATGAACCGCAGCACGCCAGGCCTCCCTGTCCATCACCAGCTCCCGGAGGTCACCCAGACTCACACCCATCAAGTCAGTGATGCCATCCAGCCATCTCATCCTCTGTCGTCCCCTTCTCCTCCTGCCCTCAATCCCTCCCAGCATCAGACTCTTCTCCAATGAGTCAACTCTTCGCATGAGGTGGCCAAAATACTGGAGTTTCAGCTTTAGCATCATTCCCTCCAAAGAAATTCCAGGATTGATCTCCTTCAGAATGGACTGGTTGGATCTTCTTGCAGTCCAAGGGACTCTCAAGAGTCTTCTCCAACACCACAGTTCAAAAGCATCAATTCTTCGGCGCTCAGCCTTCTTCACAGTCCAGCTCTCACATCCATACATGACCACAGGAAAGACCATAGCCTTGACTAGGCGAACCTTTGTTGGTAAAGTAATGTCTCTGCTTTTGAATATGCTATCTAGGTTGGTCATAACTTTCCTTCCAAGGAGTAAGCGTCTTTTAATTTCATGGCTGCAGTCACCATCTGCAGTGATTTTGGAGCCCAGAAAAACAAAGTCTGACACTGTTTCCACTGTTTCCCCATCTATTTCCCATGTAATGATGGGACCAGATGCCATGATCTTCGTTTTCTGAATGTTGAGCTTTAAGCCAACCTTTTCACTCTCCACTTTCACTTTCATCAAGAGGCTTTTTAGCCCCTCTTCACTTTCTGCCCCCAAAATAGTAAGTGCAGTTCCTTCCTGAGTTCCACATGCCTTTCCAGGAAATTATCAAACCTGAGGATGGTCATTGAGACCATGGGAATCTGTGTGCTGCTTTCTGGTTCAGGAAGCACTTCATCGACCTTACCTCTCTGGATTCTCATATCCACTCTAAGAGTTAAGTACTGTGCTTTCCCGTTTTACAAATGAGGAAACTGAGGCAGATTCAATTCATCACAAGGTGGTAGATCACAGTTACCACACTTACATGAGTATCACATGGCTGCCTTCCTTACACACAAGGAGCTGTCTGCATCCAGCATTATTTTGTAAAAAAAAAGTCATTTAAACAAAGAACTGCCACTGAAATAAGCTGGTATTGTTCAGATTGCTCAATCCGAATGAATAACAGTCACTATGCCATCTCAATTAACGTAGGGAAGGCTATAGTCATTTATCTTCTTTTCCATTGTTGCTTAGCGTTTTAACTAAAAGGGACGGTCCTTTATCGTTAATTGTGATTTTTTTTTAAGAAGTGGAAAGAAAAAAAAAAAAGGAAATGAACAAAATCAATTATGGTTGTTGGTGAATTTCATATATCTGAGGCTGAACTTTACTGTTTTAATTAAATGGAAATATAGGCCCATTGTTCGAAAAACATTAAAAGACAATTCCAGCACTGACACTGACCCTCCCCCATGCCCCAACCTTGTCTTTTTAAAGGGGAACACCTAAGACAACCAGGCCGAGCACTGCCTGGAAGACTGAATGCTGATAATGACCAATAGTAAATAACTATCTGCATCTTAATTATTCCTCTAAAAAGCCAACTAATTATAAGTCAACCACCTGGTACCTTTCAATAAAATTAGTAAATTATTTAAAGTCATTGGCTAGAGTTCACAGATTTGAAATCAAAAGTATCTATGGATAAGTTTGAATAAATTCCCAGTGAGTAATTCTAAGATTTATTCTACTCACACTGACTAAATCTTACTAGGAGTTTGCATCCTGAAACACAAGGAAAATCTCTTAAAACTGGTGTGTGTGCGCGTGCACGCTTAGTTGCCAAGCCCTGTCCAAGTCTTTACAACCCCATGGACTGTAGCCTGCCAGGCTCCTCTGTCCATGCAATTTTCCAAGCAAGAATACCAGAGTGGCTTACTATTTCCTTTTCCGGGGATCTTCCTGACTGAGGGATTGAACCTGTGTCTCTTGCGTCTCCTGCATAGGCAGGCAGATTCTTCACCAGAGTCAGCAGGGAAGCCCTCAGGAAGCATTTCATGGTGGTGGCATTGTGACTTTAAAGTTATGAAGCTGGATCAAACCCCAGAGCATCACTTCCCAGATGTGTGATCTTCATCTCTTTGGGGCCTGAGCTTGCTTTGTATGGAATGGGTATGAAACCAGTATATACCTACAGACACACGGTGACAAAATGAAATGAGTCTGTGGTACAAGACATGCCAGCCACTGTTAGTATTCACATGTGCATTACAAATGCACTTTACCATCCTTTAAATGTTTAGGTTTCCAATCTTCTATCTAGAAATTAATGTCTTTTGGGGACTACTTACACCCTTTTGAGTACTCTCTTAAGTAGGAATATTTTGAGAATAGCAAAATGTCCTCAAAAATCTCTATGTGCTCAATGGTTCCATCAGTCCTATCATGTGGCCAAACATCTGATCGAGAGGGAAGACTTGGCAAGCTGTCTTCCATCACTCCCACCTGTCAAGACTGGTCCTCTCCCTCCATCCCACCATCTGACCAGAGTGTTCAGCATCCTGGAACCAACTAATGAAACCTAATCATTCATTTCACAAGAAAGGTCACAAAAAATGACTGCTTTTAGCTTGAATCACAGCTCCGCCACTTTTTCACTGTGTGATCTTTGCACAATTGATGAATACCTTTGAGTATCTTTTGTTCCCTCTCCTGCAGAGCTAGATTGAGAAATTAGGAAAACAGCATCTCTAAAAGGCCTTACACAGTACCAAGCACACAGCAGATACTCAGTAAACATTCATTCTCTATGGCCTTCATCTACATCGTTTCCAGGAAAGAAGAACATAGCATGTAAAGGAAACATTTGCAAGGCAGGCAAAAAAAAAAAAAAAAAAAAATTAGCCATTATTGGTGGAATTTCAGGACTCAGTAGTATCTTGGTAGAGCAGCTATTTTGAGACCTGGGGCATTTTTAGCATCTGTCACAGCATAATAGGCAACCACTTGATCGGAGCTGCAGAGAGCAGGCTATGGCTAGCAGTGATGTTTCCATAAACTCCTCAAGGTAAAATTGTGCAAGTGCTTGTAGGAGAGTGAGAAATCTATCTTCTCTCTTTCTAAGAAAGATGAGAGGGATTCTGTTCTCTAGGCAAATGTTTGAAATGAAAAAGCTAGTATGATTAGAACAAACCAGTATGAAGCACATTAAACAATGTCTAATGATAGAAAACATTTTTATTTTTCAAAGCTGATACTATTACATGGGGCTTACTTGATGTCTAAAATTCACATGGCATTCAGCTCTCATTACTTTAGGAACTCATGTTAGCTCAAAAATGACAGGGCCATGATGCACATAGAAACAGGAAACCTCGATTACAAACACTAAATTCCAACATAATCAATTATAATTGGACTTATTTTATCTTTTCACTTGATAAAAATATATTCTGGAAACTTGTGGAGAAGTATGTACAGTAAAAACCTGTTTAAATTATTTCAGAAAACTAAGTTTCAAATAATTTAAAAGATAAACTGCTACTATCAAATGTCAAATGCACAAGATGTCAATTTCTTGGGAAAGGTGCAGCACAGATTTCATTTCTATTATGCTTTTTGTACCTTTCCTCTATTTCTGGAGACAAATAAATTTTGAGAGAGCCTAATTAGCTGTCTATTCAGATGCAACTCAGTTAAAAAGCTGAGGGCATTCCTGACTGTTTTTCCACAACTTCTGATTTCTTAGAATGCTGAATTTCTGCTTACACTGCCTCAAAACCCTTGGGATCCAAGGGGCAATTTTATTTTCTGCAGTGCCAGATTATGAAAACAATTATGCAAAGCATCAATGGCATCTCTTCTCCGCAGAATTTTGGTAGGAACATGGGAGAACATTAAAAAAACAAAACTGTAACAAGTTACATATTTTAGTAGCACAGGGCAAAGACAAAGGTTTATTGCTATGTTTCATATGCATTATTTTGACTGCACGCTGCCCCAAAGCCAATTCAGAGAGCAATCAGGGATTACCCGCAGCTCCGTTTCCTCTGGAGAAGAACACACATTCTTACATTGCTTCCAACCCGTACAAGCCCCCTCCCTGGGGTCAACTGGCTCACTGAGAAAGTCAGATGAGGAACAACATAAAACACGATTACTGCTCTGGTTTTCCCTAAATGCTCTAGGTAGCCGTCACTTTACCCTGTATACACGGCATTCCATTACTGCCCAAAGTAATAAAGACTTCTGTCACCACAAGAGCTTTTCATCTTCAGAGCTCCTTTCTCTTCTCCTGATAAGACTGCCAACTCCATTCTCTGTAAATGAGCTCATGTGAACACTTTATTTTCAGCACGTGAAAACAAAAAGAGCCACTGCCCAGCTTCAGAGATGGAGGGGGTGGTGCTCTGTCTTCAAAGTCAGCCGGGATGTTTGAAAGGGATTGAAGCTGACCTAGGGAGCCTCCCTTGGAATAAGGAAGTAAGGGTGAGCCATTCCATTCCTCCACTAGTCTCACTTCTATTTTACAATGAAGTAAGACTTGGCTTGGTAGGGGAGTGGAGGAGATGGAGCCAAGAACAGAGCAGCTACCTTTAAACCAATTTTCTGTGTGTGAACATTAGATGTTTGCATTCACTTTGGACAACACCACTAGCCAATACCCATGCCATCACAAGTGTATGTGAGCTGAACATGTCACATGTGGGACAGATGGCTAAACCATCACAACGCTGTCAATTCTGAAATAAGTGAATAGCAGCTTAGGTGTCCTCGTCCAAACAGTAAGTAAATTTAATTTTTTTGCAATCAGTGGCATATGTTTGCATCTGTGTACAATATGACTTGGGCCAAATCTGATCTGGCCACGATGTCCTGAGTACTAAGGCCGTATAATTCCTAGGTTAAATGTATTGCAAATACCAGAGGGGGACAGGTTAACTAATTAAGACTATACATTGCTTTTCTGGTCCCCTGGATATCTACCATGTTTGTGCAAAATAAGAGTGACTGACCAGCCAGAGGATCTTCTCTGTTATATTGCTAAAATGCTTAAACTTGCCCCATCAATGGAACACACTTAATTTTCTATAGTAATTTTCTAACAGAGACTGGCTTTATCTGTTCACATCATTATATCCACAATCATTATATAATTAATCATCACTATATCTATATCCACCTCCACAAAGCTAGTGGAGGTGATGAAATACCAGTTGAGCTATTTCAAATGCTAAAAGACGATGCTGTGAAAGTGCTGCACTCAACATGCCAGCAAATTTGGAAAACTCGGCAGTGGACACAGGACTGGAAAGGTCAGTTTTCATTCCAATCCCAAAGAAAAGCAATGCCAAAGAATGTTCAAACTATTGCATGATTGCACTCATCTCACACACTAGCAAAGTACTGCTCGAAATTCTCCAAGCCAAACTTCAACAGTACATGAAACATGAACTTCCAGATGTTCAAGCTGGATTTAGAAAAGGCAGAGGAACCAGAGATCAAATTGCCAACATCTGCGGGATCACTGAAAAAGCAAGAGAGTTCCAGAAAAACATCTACTTCTGCTTTATTGACTATGCCAAAGCCTTTGACTGCGTGGATCACAACAAATTGTGGAAAATTTTTTAAAAGATGGGGATACCAAACCACCTGACCTGCAACCTAAGAGATCTGGATGCAGGTCAAGCAGCAACAGTTAGAACTGGACATGGAACAACAGACTGGTTCCAAATCGGGAATGAAGTACATCAAGGCTGTAAATTGTCACCCTGCTTATTTAACTTATATGCAGAGTACATCATGAGAAACGCTGGGCTGGAGGAAGCACAAGCTGGAATCAAGATTGCTGGGAGAAATATCAATAACCTCAGATACGCAGATGACACCACCCTTATGGCAGAAAGTGAAGAAGAACTAAAGAGCCTCTTGAAAAAAGTGAAAGAGGAGAGTGAAAAAGTTGGCTTAAAACTCAACATTCAGAAAATGAAGATCATGGCATCTGGTCCCATCACTTCATGGCAAATAGATGGGGAAACAATAGAAACAGTGTCAGACTTTATTTTGGGGGCTACAAAATCACTGCAGATGGTGACTGCAGCCATGATATTAAAAGATGCTTGCTCCTTGGAAGAAAAGTTATGACCAACCTAGACAGCATATTCAAAAGCAGAGACATTACTTTGCCAACAAAGGTCCATCTAGTCAAAGATACAGTTTTTCGAGTAGACATGTATGGATGTGAGAGTTGGACTATAAAGAAAGTTGAGTGCTGAAGAATTGATGCTTTTGAACTGTGGTGTTGGAGAAGACTCTTGAGAGTCCCTTGGACTGCAAGGAGATCCAGCCAGTCCATCCTAAAGGAAATCAGTCCTGAATATTCATTGGAAGGACTGATCTTGAAGCTGAAACTCCAATACTTTGGACACCTGATGTTAAGTACTGATTCCTTTGAAAAGATCCTGATGCTGGGAAAGACTGAAGGCAAGAGGAGAAGGGGAAGACAGAGGATGAGATGGTTGGATGGCATCACCAACTCAATGGACATGAGTTTGAGTAAACTCTGGAATTTGGTGACAGACAGGGAGGCCTGGTGTACTGCAGTCCGGGGGATCACGAAGAGTTGGACACAACTGAGTGACTGAACTGATCATTATATCCACCCAAATCAATTTATTCAAATATGTAAAAAGTGCTTATTATGTGCCAGGCTCTGTAGTAGGTATGGGGTTACTTTCGTTCCAGGGCTCCCAGTCTGGTGGAGGCAGGTAAATAATTACAGATAAATAATTACTGTGGAATGTCATTTTCTAATGAAAGCACAGGTCCCTAGAAGGGAAGAAAAGTTCTCTGGGGAAGTCAAGGAAGGTACTCAGGCATCAAGTTGAAGAGCCAATCTGTATATTTAAATGAGGAAGACAGAAGCACGTTTTAGTCACAGAGACTAACTGTGGCAATTGTTTCTTTATTTGTTGCTTACTTGCTAAGTCCTGTTTGACTCTTCTGTGACCCCATAGATTGTAGCTTGCCAGGATCCTCTGTCCATGGGATTTCCCAGGCAAGATTACTAGAGTAGGTTGCCATTCCCTTTTTCAGGGGATCTTCCTGACCCAGGGGTCAAAACTGTATCTTCTACATTGCAGGTAGATTCTTTAGCACTGACCCAGCAGGGAAGCCCAGTTGTGGCAGAGAAATAAGCAAAAACAGGATCTGAAACTGTGCTGTCCAATATTTGGCTATTTCCATTTCAATGTAAACTCATTAAAATAAAATCTAAACTTCAGTATCTTAGTTATACTTGCTGTATTTCAAATATTCTGTAGTTACATGCAGCTAGTGGCTACCATATTGGACACTGTACTTACAGAGTATTTCCATCATTGCAGAAATTACAGATTTGGGAAAGCAGACATTTGAGGAGTGACCAAGCTATGGATGTTTGAAATACAGGAAGGAACCTGGAGATCCTGAAAGATGACTCAAAGAAACAGACACTTTAGCTCACCATATGTGAAGACCCACAGCTGAATTTAAGTAATGGAGTAAACAGTGTGGGCAAATGAGGAGAAACGAAAATGGATGATCTGATCAGATTGGTGTTTTAGAAAAAAACTTCATTCAAGCTAAAGTGTGGAGTGTGGCACACAGACACACATGTGCACACACACACAATCATACACAAATATTCCACATACGTATATACTAACCATACATGCTTTTTACTTCGTTTTTGAATGAATAACAGCAATCATAATGGAGGCTAACATTGCAGGTTGCTTACTCTGGACCAGGCACCGCCTCAAATATTCTGCACATATTAACTCCTGGGGCTCAAGAGGTGAAAGGATTCCTTAGAGAAACATGTTGACATCTATGGGCCAATACTTCTGTTTAATCCTTCACTTACATTGTTTCATGGGACTAGACATACAGAACTCTGAATAGAAATAACTACAGAAAAACACATGGACAGTTGAATCGATGGTGTAATTCATCCTGCCAACTGAACTTAAGCCTTCATCAGGTTACCCTGGAACTTGGGGGCTGAGCTGATCGTGCCTGCTACACTCATCCACAAATATGTCATATGGCATTTATGGAGGTGCCAATAAAAATCTCCTGTGTTGCATGAATGGGAACTTCTCCACACAGAACATCCAACTAAAAGCCCCAGAAGAAACAGTTCATACTGAAAACCCACAATATAAAACTTGAAGACACAGAGGCAACAATTAGAAGCAACCATGAGCGGTGACTTCTCCAGTGACCAGCATCTCACTCACATGGTGAATTGAGGTGGCTGAATGTCTGGCCAAATCTCGCTTTTCTTCACTTTCTTGGGTAGGGTACTTTGCTCACCATCCTAACCATTTAAAGTCAGGCTGTGCCCCAACAGTAAGCTAGTGAAATAAGCTCTCTTCTTTAATGGCCAAAATCTGACCCAGGTTCATCGAGGGGAAAAGAAGAAGCCTCATATAGTCTGGATCTCCTTCCAAGCTAGACTCTTAAAGCCCCTCTCAGTATCCTATAATTCACTGAGTGGATCAGTCAAAAAGAACTAATTCAATGCCCACTGTGTGCAAAGAACTCATGGCATGTAAAGAAACATACTTCTGGAATAAAGATTTAAAAGAGATAAAGTATATAGAGAGGAAATAACATGACAACGATTAAAAAGCAACACATAAATACTGAAAACAATTTGTTATAAGCTAAATCCTTGAGTGCTATGAGATTTAGTATTTAGGAGACAGAAGAATCTAGTGATACAAGGTTAAGAAAGGAAGACAACTCGAAGAAGACTGATTCTAAATCAGGTCATGAAATAAGCTATATATATGGTTCACCAAAAAAGTTCATTCGAGTTTTTCCATAACATCTTGTGGGAAAACTCAAATGAATTTTTTGGCTGACCCAGTATGTTTATCAAAATGGTTCCCAGTGAATTCTTTCTGATTTATTTTACAATAAAACTACAATCAAAGGCTCTTAACGTCTGAAAAGAGAAATTAAGAAAGAAAGCATATGAAAGTTAGTATTGGCTCACCAGCCATTTTAAAATAAAGAGTAGAAAAAAAGCACATTAGAAATTACAGTCTTATCTCACAACAAGAAAGAGAACTTTACATGGCGTATTTTCCTTACAATTTCTTAAAACCTCACTATTTACAATTTCTAATATAATTAATGGAATGTTTATAATGCTTAATGCTGAAAATCCTCTGATCGAGCTAATTTTTAAAATGAATTATTCCACTTAACAAGGAAAGGAAAAAAAATCCTTTCGATTTTTACCCACATGCTACAGTTCTCCAACTATTCCATATTTTCAGCTATTATCCCTTTCTTACAAAGAGCCCACTTAATAATGTTCACTCTAACAACCTCATTTATTTTCCAGAAAATTAACTCAGTTTCAACCCTGATTAATGATTTCATCTAAATGAATCAAATTAAAAATTGAAAATTATATTTCAAAAGCCAAAGAAAAAAAAATTGACCATTTCCAGTTAACAAATGATCCTTTCAAATATTAAAAGATGACCATGAAGAGTGCGTGATAGTAATGAAATCTGGCTCAGGCCTGCTGCTTATCTGGAGTTCATGGAGGAGAAATAAAGGAAAAGAGAAAAAAGCAAAGAAAAAGGTACCCTATGCATTTTTTAACACTGAAATCCCTTGGGAGTCCAAACTGACTTCTACTTAAGCTTTGCCTGTAATCAGTGTACCAAAATAATATGAGCATTTCCCTCTTAATTAAAACTGGTTGGGCTGGAGATGCCCCTCAAGCCCATGGGGGATTAGGAAGCCACATACACCTAATAGCCCCTGTTAACAAAACCGAACCCATGAAAGAACGCCTCATGCTAGGAGGGAGAAGTTTGCCCATAAGGAACACAAGCAACTAATTAGGGAGAAACTTCTTCTCTGATAGGCTGTTTTAAAAAAAAATTTTATTCTGGGCCAGGGATTAAGGAGGAAGCACTGAATGGGAGAAGCACAGAGGGTTTTAGGGCAGTGAAACTATTCTGTGATTTTACAATGGTAGATACACCCAGAGAACACGAAGGGTGAACCCTGATGTCAACATGAACTTTGGGTCCGTGTAGGTTTCACTGTAGGAAAGTATCACGTCTCTGCTTAGTGTTGTCAGTGGGGGACAGTGTGCATGCAGGAGGAGAGGGGACAAGGGCACTCTGTGCTTCCCACTCAATCTGGCTATGAACGTAAAACTACTTTAAAGAACAATGTTTATTAAAAAAAAAATCCTCCTCACCAGAACTCTACTTTAGGAGTCTTTGGGATTACTGCCTTTAGAGACTTTAAGAATAAAGGATGTCACTTTCAGCTAGACTCCCTTCTTTAATTCAGTTGTTCAGATGTACACATCAAGAGTAACCAACGCGAACGACTGGCCTTTCAGCGGGTCTCAAGTCGACAAAACGGAGGAGGCGTTGTGGTTGTACACAGGCTGCATCCCGTTTCTCTGACAGATACATGCAGCCCAAGCTTTCCCTTCCGAGCGCAGATTGTTACAGATAAAATAGTATCTCAAATGATGAGGGAGCCAAAAAAAGCTGCTTCTGCATTCCTCCCCAATTCTCCGCTGGGATGTAGCTCACGGAGGTCGTTAGGGGCTTCGCAGAGGCCAACCAAGCCCGCCAGCGGAGGACGGAGGAGGGCGGCGGGAGGAGGGAGGCGGGATGCGGGAGGAGGGAGGCAGGATGCGGTCGCGGCGGCGAGGGATGCTGCGGGGAGGCTCTGGTGAGACTCGGCTCCAACTGCCAGCTCGGGTCCCCGGCCACACGCAAGCTGCCCGCCCGCCCGCCCCCATGGGCGCCTGGCCAGGGGCTCTGCAAGGTGGAGGGGACGCCCGGGGAGGGAGCGCTGGCCCGCAGCCCGCACACCCGGCGCCGCCCTGGGGCTCCCATTTGCACGCTCGCGTCTGGCCGGGGCTGCCTCCGAACCGCCGCACCGGGGGCCAACCTCAGAGGCAAAACAGAAACGCAGAACCTGAGACGCAAGGAAGAGGGGGCTGTCCTAGAAAACTCGAGACCGGATCATCGCGAATGTTATGAGAAAACAAGGGCGTCTGTGATCGAAAACATTTACCAAACAGTGTTCTGGGTTCTCACAGAGAAACACGACTTCAAAGGGAATAAGCAAGGATGGACCTTTATTTACGGCAAGAATGTGGTGGGTTTGGAAATTATTACGTTTACTGCAAGTTAGTGCAACAACCCAGCTGCTTCCTCTTCAGTGGCTCCTTCCTCCCGTCCCTTGTCAGAGCCAGTGTGCCCTCATGTCCCTTGCCCCCAGGTTGGAAAATTATTTCATTAATCACTACAACAGGCAGCACATAATATTACCTACAATTTACGAGGAAAATAAAGACACAAGAAGAAGCGACTTGCACCATGACCAAAAAAAAAAAAAAAAAGTATCATGTTATATGGCTCCTCAACTATTATTAACCTGCCAAACTTTCTATGGTAGACTTCATAAAATTTTAGAAAAAAATTTTAAGTACTCTGCATAACTTTAAAACCAGAAACCTATTCAAAGCCCTTACAACTGAAATGAGCCCTTCGGAGATTATTAAAATGCCTTCATATAACAAATAAATAAATAAATGAAGGCTCAAAATGGTTGAATGACTTGTCTAAGGTCACAGGGCTAGTAAATAAACATAGGATAAAAATGTATGAAAATGTCTGAATCAGTACAGTCTTTTTGTGTTCTGCTTAAATTCCTGGTGCTTTCAAATATAGTAATTCTTTTAACGCACAGTGGAAGCTATGATCTACATTAGCAGATAAGGTGCTAGCTTGAATGAGCTTTTGACATTTGCAGGGATTTTGTTAATGATCAGGGGAGAGGACCAAGAGGGCCTGGCTATGTCATATATGGGATTTCTCTTCCATTACATTTTCCCAAGGAATCTAAATGCTCATCGACTCTGCCTAGCTTGTCATGAGCCTGCCGAGGTTTGTGACTTGTCTAGGTACACACCTGCTTTTGTGAAGAAACATAATATAAAAAATAAAATTTGCTTATGAAAGCAAAAATTCTTCAACACCAAATATAATCTTTGCCATTTTCAGACAAGAAGGCTGGGATAAGAAAATCAGAACTAGGGCCAACTATAACAGGTGCTAATAAAATTTTTCCATGAACCACTCTGTCACTATAATCCCTACTCTGATCTGGAACACTTTGGCCATTTTAATACCAGGCTTGTCTGGACTATCTATTCCAGGTTAAATGTTCCCAAGTGGATTGTTGATTCAATGCAATGAAGAGAAGTTTTGCAGAGATTATTTTAAAACTGCACAATAACTTCTCTGACAGTCTAGATGAACCAAGTTTTCAAAATGATGATCTAATTAATTACCTAGGCCAGCAACATCTTCCCAGCATAGCTGGACACTGAAATGATTTTCTCGAGT
Organism: Tragelaphus eurycerus; assembly: GCA_935064755.1. Classification (NCBI taxonomy): domain Eukaryota; kingdom Metazoa; phylum Chordata; class Mammalia; order Artiodactyla; family Bovidae; genus Tragelaphus; species Tragelaphus eurycerus. The sequence continues at coordinate 13,657,614 of CAKXYN010000003.1, forward strand.
TCAAGGTTCAGGAAATACATGTAAACTTACTGTAAATTTAAAAAGCAGTCTTTAATAACTGATCAAAAAGCTACGACCAACCTAGATAGCATATTAAAAAGCAGAGACATTACTTTGCCAACTAAGGTCCGTCTAGTCAAAACTATGGTTTTTCCAGTAGTCATGTATGGATGTGAGAGTTGGCCTATAAACAAAGTTGAATACTGAAAAATTGATGCTTTTGAACTTTGGTGTTAGAGAAGACTCTTGAGAGTCCCTTGGACTGCAAGGAGATCCAGCCAGTCCATCCTAAAGGAAATCAGTCCTGAATATTCATTGGAAGGACTGACGCTGAAGCTGAAACTCCAATACTTTGGACACCTGATGTGAAGAACTGACTCACTAGAAAAGACCCTGATTTTGGGGAAGATTGAAGGCAGGAGGAGAAGGGGACGACAGAATAAGATGGTTGGATGGCATCACCAACTTGATGGACATGAGTTTGAGCAAGCTCCGGGTGTTGATAATGGACAGGGAAGCCTGGCATGCTGCAGTCCATGGGGTCGCAAAGAGTCAGACACAAATGAGCAACTGAACTGAATTTGACATTTGTTTTCATTGCTTACATGAAGAAAATGAAGACAAAATAATGTTTAAGCTGTATTATATAACCTGGTGTTAAACCACATATAGCAGAAAAGAAAACAATGGGAGCAGATAATGTTTAATTTGGTTTCTATAGATCTGATAATAAAGATATCAAAGTTCTATCTTTTTATTTGAATTACTGAATTTAGCTGCTATCTATACTAGTCAGAATTAACCATGCTAATGTCTTGCTTTTATATTTGATACTACTTAAAATATCATTTTAATCATATGTATACTGAATGTCATTTTAAAGGAAATTATGTAGTTCCTAAATATCATTTAATTTTCATTAATAGTTACTGTTGTTCATTTTTAACACTAAACTCTTCTGCTTACTTTAACATGTAATTCAAAACCCTCATTCTACACAAACTTTTTCAAAATGTATCTTATTCATTCATTCTCCAAAAGACTGACACAATCCATGAATCGACCCTAATTTTCATTGAAGTAGTTTGCAAATATTTGCTATAACTTTATTTACCTATCTGCTTTATCTGGTTTGACTACTAGTTGGATGAAGATAGATTTCTATTTAATCCTCACCATAAAAAGACACTATTGAATGCTAAGGAGCCTGTGAACACTCCAAAAAAGATCACTGGCTGCAAATCAGTTTAAGTTACAGACATCAAAAAATAAAATGCAAGTACAGTGATTCGGGGACTTCCCTGGTGGCTTAGAAGCCAATGGTCCACCTGCAATGCAGCAGATGCAGGGAATGGGGGTTCGATCCCTGAGTTGGGGAGATGCCCTGGAGGAGGAAATGGCAACCTGCTCCAGTATTCTAACCTGAGAAATCCCATGAACAGAAGAGCCTGAGGGGTTTACACCACAGAGTCGCAAATAGTCAGACAGCACTGAAGCGACCGAGCAAGCATGCATGTACCGTGATTCACTGTTCTCAGTCGTTTTCAAACTCGTCAACCAAACTTTGAGATTCCCAATAAGGAAAACAGAAAATTCTCTAATTTATGCCATCACATTCTAGTCATGTATTCTTGCACCCAGTGAGGAAATGAGGCTGTGAGAATAAGAGAAATAATGCATATAAAATTAGGAAATTGTTGTTCTACATTTATTGAAGTCCAGATGGGAAGACAGAAATCACACCAGGCATTTCAACAGGGAGAATTCAATATGAGAAACTGGTTCAAAGGGTGTTGGAGAGTTGCAAGAGCAAAAATGGAGTTAACCGCAGGAAGCTTCTGGAAATCGAGAGAGCAAAAGGAAGATTCAGTGCTATCAGAGTCTGGAAGCCCGGCAAAAAGGCCCTAGTTGGGCTGGGACTCAGACCTCTGAGCTGCGCTATGGGGCTTGAGCAGGAGTGCCAGGAAGAGCTAGAAACAGAGCCAACTGTCAATGCCAGGGCAAAGGGTCTTTGATAGAATGGCACTGGCAGGAATAAGTCAACAGGAAGCAAACATAAAGATCCAATTGCTTCTCTCTCCTCCTGTCTTGAATCCCAGCCCTTGCATAACAACAGAAAAGGGTGGGTGAGCGCTCTGAGAGCTGAGACACAATAGCTCCATAAAGGGCTCTAGGCTTTAAGAGGGTTTTCATAACTGGATCATCAACCTCATCTCTAAGAAACAGTAACTTTCTATAAAAAGTTACTCTCTAAGAAACAGAAACACTTTCTATAAAAGTGCATCCTAGGGCATTAAAAAGGCATCGGGTCACTTTCACGAGCCAATAATCTGTTGCTAATACTCAGTGTTCACCCACTAACACCCACATTTACATTCTTTTCTATGGCCTGTATAACCAAAATATTTAGCTGTTGCTCCTTAATCTAAACACTTACTCTTGACCTTTTCACTTTAAAAAGGCGGATTATATCACCACTGGTCACCAAAGGCACAGCAGTATTTCTGTGCAGGGTAAACATATCTTTGGAATATATTGAAACCCTAGCCCTGTGGTCTTAGGGCTGTGTTGGCTCATTACCAGGTGGACAGGTGGATGGAGGTGGGAGGGGGTGTGCCTGTATGTAAGGGGTGGATGGATATGTGTGTACAATGAGGCCGCTATTGTAAAGAGAAGCACAGCACCAAACTAGGCCAAAAACGTAATCAAGAAGCAGAGCTCAAACCAAACTTAATAAAGAAGTTACTTGTTATTTTTTCTTCTTCTTCTTTTTTTTTTTTTGCGTTAATGTTTTTGGTCAGATCCTTAATGTTATATGAAAACAGAACTATTGCCTGTGAACCAATTTACTAAACAAATAGCAGCTGTAGTAAAACATCTGTTTGGGAAAGAGAAAATATAAACTCATAAAATCAAATGAAGGCAATGCGACTTGTACTTTCACGAATATGTGATCATTGGACATATGGTGCAGTCTGCAAATGATTATTAATCATTCTATTAAAAAAACAAATTGCAAAACAGGTATTATTATGACTGTTACACAGTATAATAGCCAGTATCTGAATAAGATTTTAGAAAATAGTATATGAATATTTCTCAGGAACGAGAATTCCTGAAAATGAAAAGCAGCATTGTATCTAAAAATATTTCTCTGTCTCTATACTGTCATCCAAAGTGGAAAGATTGGTGTAATATAAGTAACATAATATAAACATTGAATAAAATAATAATAACAATTGGAACAAAAAATTGTGTAACTTGGGAAGGGCGTTAAGTAGATTATGCATAGACTTGGCCCTGTAGCTCATCAAAGTCAAAGCAGTTGGCTTTCTGAGATCAATCATCAGAAGACCTCTAATAAAAATTTCAATGAAACTATGGAAAAGAAAAGTCAGGGAAATGACTAGGTTCCAGCCTTATGTGCCCAGTGTGGAAGAAAAACAAAAATCAATAAAGAGAGCTTAAATTAAAAAAAAGGCAAAACACAAAAACATCTTCTGCAGAAGCTGTTGCTGTCTTCATAATAAGAGAAAAGCTGATTTTTGCTTGTTTTTGTTTGCACTACTTTGCTGCCCTCGCTTGCCTTCTTTCTCTTTGATTCACAGAGTTTAAGTTAAAACCAAAGAAAGACATAATACAACTGAAACCAAAATCACATCACTAGTATACAGCAAATCTGAGAGTGGTAATAAATGTCAGAGCTATACAAGCAAAGGCGAGCAGCTAGGTGCTTTTTAAAAAAAAAAAAATTTTTTTTTCTTTCTTTCCATACTTAAAAGTGAAATACCTAGCTGTTATCTTGGTGCCTGCAGAGCCTCCCCATTGTAGATTCAATAATACAAGAGGCTTCTTATCAGCAGCTGGGGTGACTGATTGGAGCTGTGATATGTTTAGACAATGCACTGTATTTAACTGAATTTACAGATGCCCCAACTCAGGCGTGGTAGTAAACGCCAGAGACTAATAGCAAATTAAACATGTACAATGGACTAACTCCATTTGCTCTCACAGTGTAATGTGTTTAGTTAACTTACTCATAGTCACACTTTATCTTTTTCTCTATGGATTCCCTGGGATATGTTTCAAATTGGCCAGAGATTAAATCTTCTTTTCAATTTTTTTGTTACCATTTTATTGCCGCTTTCCATTATTATGGGCCCCTTTTTCTCTTGCAGAGATAAGCTAAACAAGATGACCCTCAGTTCCCCCCCCAACCCAATTATCAGATAGTCAGCAAGGAATGCCAGGCTACAGGATTCCATAATATTAATATTAATATAACATGAGAGGAACAAAAATCAGTCACTTATTTGAAAGCAATGGTGTATTTAACTCATTTGAAATTTAAATGTGAATTTTAATGTACCTGGTATGTAACACATACATACAGAGTGGAGCAGCATGCACAGGCCATTCTGAGAATTATTTTAACTCTTCACTGTTTCATAGATTTGCTCACAAAAATAACTGCAAGGAGATGTATGTCTACGTCCATGCGCAGCCCAACTGCTGAGGAGGAAGGAAGAGTTGTCACAATGCTCTCGCACTTTCCATCTGGTTAACAGAGAAAGGTAATTTATTGTTAGATAGACCCACAGATGGATCTGCAGATCTTCTTTGAAAGAGGTTGTTCAGAGAACTCTCTCATTATACAATAGCCCCTGAATTCATAATGGGTCTGTTGTCCTCAGGAAACTACAAAGAATTTCTACATTCATGAAAGCATGTTGCCTACAGAGCATAAAGGAAACCTCTCGTTTATGCTGATCACATTCAGACTCCGGAGAGGGTTAAAGATAGCTCCACATCCCCACCCTCCCATGACCCTGGTCTTGAGAAAAGTGGATGGAGTTACATGCTGAAAAAACTTCTGACAGCTAAGGTTGACATTAGGCTAGATGATGGTGACCTCTGATTCACTTGTTGACATCTATTATATGGACAAGCAAAAACATTTTTGCATCAGCCTCACTTACAGAACGAGACATAAGGAAACCTAGAGTAAAGACAATGGTCTGGAAAAAATGAACAAAATGGATGATTTCATGGCCATTTCCATGGTTCAGAACCTTAAAAATGACACTGGACAGAAAGAAGATAGGTGCAAACCCTGTGTGTATGTATTCCCGTCTACTTCTGAGAGACCAGTCCCTGGATCCGACCACAGGACAGCTCATTCTGATGCACAGGAGACCCAAACTCGTGACCATGGCCTTGATCTGACAGGATCTTCTCTATTCTCCATGTCTTCATTAGCCCTTATGACTGACGACACAAACTATTTTATCAGGATCTTGCATCTAATGAGACATAAATACTTAAACAAAATGGAAAGAAAGAAACATGTGACTATGATGACAAAACGCTGCTAAGTCACTTCAGTCATGTCCGACCCTGTGCAACCCCATCGACGGCAGCCCACCAGGCTCGCCCGTCCCTGGGATTCTCCAGGCAAGAACACTGGAGTGGGTTGCCATTTCCTTCTCCAATGCATGAAAGTGAAAAGTGAAAGTGAAGTCGCTCAGTCGTGTCCGACTCTTGGCGACCCCATGGACTGCAGCCCACCAGGCTCCTCCATCCATGGGATTTTCCAGGCAAGAGTACTGGAGTAGGGTGCTTAAGTGCCTGAATATCAGAGTCCCTCCAATCGACTTTTGAACTGGATTTCTGAAAAGCAGGGATGGCACCAAATGGAAACACTAAAAGCACACATAACCACACAAAACCACTATAAACCAAGCTTATAGAATGAATCTTCCCAAAGCACTACTCCCCTAACGCCCAGACCCAAACTTTACTCTGAGGAAAGTACAAAGTGGCATGGAGGACTAATGTCATTTGAAAATCAACTTATAATCAAATAACCATTACTCAGTCAAACGGACTTTACAGTAATCGTTTCTTTCTATAACTGAGCAGTCCAACAAATGTTACTTCTCTTAATCAGTTCTGATTGGTATTTGCCATAGGAGACACAGACAAATCTTTGACCAATCTTTAATTAGTATCACTGATGAAATATTTATTCTTTTAATTTGAATTTAGAAACCCAATAAAACCATGTTTGCATCTTTTATCAACTTAAATATTATCCTCCTTTATTGCTTTTGTCATGACTGCAAATTCTGAAAATGTTCTCCTGAAACAATGCGTCTTCCACATATGCACAGTTGCCCTGGTCTCATTGCGTTTAGGGTAAATATTTAATATAGGCATTAAGGTCATAAATTCATTTTAGTCCTCCTCCTGAGGGGATCATGAGGTAGAATTCCTCTAAGTGTCAAAAGAGAAAAGGAATATATTTTTAGACATCCTAAGACCTTCTTAGGGAATCACAGATCAACCAAATCATACTTAATCCTCCAAACCACAGAAACAATGGGACTGGACAACACTATGGAGCCCTTGTGCGTGGAACGTACGGGATATTCTACTGTCCACACTGACCTGAGAAGTTGGTGTTCTATTTTTGGTTCTACAACTGATGAACTGCCACCATTAGCTTAAGCTGTCTCCCAGCCACAGACACAGTTACATAGTTCTCCTGTCTGATGTTTCAACAGGGAACAGAATTCATTTAAAATACCAGAAATCACCAAGAATATGATTAAAATCAAAGGAAGCAATCAGAATGCCTCTTGTAACAAGAATGCCTCTACCAATTCCCTGTAGCCCATAAAACACCTCTGAAATTAGTGTATCTGGAATAATCTAGGGGGAAAAATGCAAACTAGGGAAGAGTTGTATCTTCTGGCAGTTACACAAATAAATAACATAAATGTCCTCTGCATTGCTCAGAGGAGGTTCCAGTACTGGAATACCTTTCCTAGTTGCTGGTTTTGAATTTTCTTTCACCTTTTCTTTTGCACTCTAGAATCTCCAACGAAAGTCACCTCTTTATGACAAATCCATCACAAACAGGTGTTTGTAATATATAGAGTATCAGATGTTCAAACAAGCTGTGCTTGCTAATCTATTACACGTACTTAGTAGCATCACCTATTTCTGCTACCTAGATGTTACACAGATACCTGTACTCCTGAGATTATAGCACATAAGACTACAAACTTTTTTCAGAACCTGGGTCATACTGGCTTATGCTTGCTCTTGTATACTCCAAGTCCAACATAATGCCCAGCACATAAACATCAAATGAGAAGAATATAGACTTTTATCAAATAAACCAACACTTATTCTGTGCTTGTCTTGTGATAGAGTCACACCTTTATCTACCTGGGAGCCCTCCTCTCATCCTTGACATATCTCCTGCCAGAGTCCTGACATCCCGTTGGGTGCAAACTTGGATACTCCTATATTCTTACTTCTACCAAGAAATAACAAAAGCAACAATTGACATTTCATGTTTTGATAAGATGTTTTGTAAAAAAAATAAACACACCAAGTAGGATCCTTAACCCTCTTACTCAGATTCAATAAAACAGAATACTCTCTGGAATTCACAAAATAAACTTCACTAAAATCCCACTTTAGAAATAACAAACCCTTTTCTTAAAATAATCAACCATGAAAAAGGAAACACAGATACAAAAATAACCTTATTGTTGATACAGTAGTTAAAGTGTATGCTGGCATTTCCTGTCAAAAAATCTTCATTAGTGGTTAATTCTGTCAAACAAAATCTGGACCCACAGTTCTACTGGTGGTGGCTGTCAGCTTGTAGTTTGGACATTTCAGTATTATTTAAAAGTACTTTTCCATATTTAATATATGATGGCTTCCTGTACCTTTCCACTGGCATTTATCACCTCTCAAGAGTGATCAGTCTCCATGAAAATGAAGCTCACTGTCACAGAAGGGCCTAGCTCTCATTTATTTCCTCACACAGTATTTGGTACATAGCAGAATGTCCAACAGCAGATGTGTCTCCTATAGAAAGGTCACACACTTAATAGAAATACAAGTTATTCAAACAGACTTGTAATCTTTAAAGACATAAACTGCCCTTAGAGTAAAGTCTAGATAATTGTACAAAATTCAGTGTGTGTATTTTCTTTTGCTCCAGGTTCCAAAATGATCCTAAAGATGCTGCCATTTCCCACACCAGAGTTCTGACTGTTGGCAGGATTTAACATTGAGTTTAGAGAAAGACAGGCTGACAGTATCCCTATCAACCAACTTTATCCTTGCTGCATTTCTCTATCTCTGTAAGAAGTCAACACAGCGTATGGGGCTTGAAGGCATTTAAAAGACATTTAGAGGAGTATTTTTTTCTCCATTAGCTTCCACATGATAAGCCCATCTTAATTTGTTTTTCTTCTGAATCTCTTTACTAATGATTAGTACAGGCTCTCAGCATGAATGTGGGAAAGGGAGGTGGGCTGCAGTGGAGAAAAATGTAAGTGCTTAAAGCGGTGAACATGATTCACCCCACCCCCACCCCAGCTCTGCCACTGACTAACTATGTGACTTTGGGCAGGATACCCAAACACTCCATCTGTAAGGATATGAGGGTAGTAAGTGCTACTGAAATACACACACACACACACACACACACACACACACACACGAGATTGGCTAAAAAGTTCATTCGATGTTTTTCATAAGATCTTACAGAAAAACCCAAACAAACTTTTTGGCCAACCTTAGTATACACACACACACACATACATACACACACACACACACGCACACACACACACGCATACACACACACACACACACACACACACCTTCCCCAGTGGCTCAGCAGTAAAGAACGCACCTGCAATGCAGAAAACACAGGAGACCTAGGTTCGATCCCTGGATCAGGAAGATCCCCTGGAAAAGGGAATGTAACCCATTCCAGTACTCTTGCCTGGAGAATCCCATGGACAGAGGAGCCTGGCAAGCTACAGTCCATGGGGTCTCAAAGAGTAAGGCATGACTGAAGCAACTGAGCATGCACACACACACATTTATTTATTGTTGTTGTTAAGTTGCTAAGTCACGTCCAACTCTTTTACAACCCCACGGACTGTAGGGGTTGATTCTCTATGACTGTGCCACCAGGGAAGCCCTATATATACGTATGCATGTATGTGTACACACACACACACACACACACACACACACACATAATATACAGCAAAGGAAACAGAGTACCTAATCGCTAAGTAAATGCCCAAGTTTATACAACAAAAGTGGTAGAACCAGAATGTAGCTGTTTTAATGCCTTTGAGGGATATAACTAAGATCATGAAAAGCATGTTGGATAGAGTCTGACACACAGGAGTTCCTCAATATAAATGGTAGGTTCTTCCTTCTCTGTCTCTCTCTTACTTGCATTTCCTTTTCACAGAAATCGATAGCCAGATTCTCTTAGACTAGCCTAAAGGACCAATTCAATTGGTAAAAAGAACTTAGCAGGGAGTCACTATAGATACAGAGAAGGCAATGGCACCCCACTCCAGTACTCTTGCCTGGAAAATCCCACGGATGGAGGAGCCTGGGAGGCTGCAGTCCATGGGGTCGCTGAGGGTCAGACACGACTGAGCAACTTCACTTTCACTTTTCACTTTCATGCATTGGAGAAGGAAATGGCAACCCACTCCAGTGTTCTTGCCTGGAGAATTCCAGGGACAAGGGAGCCTGGTGGGCTGCCGTCTATGGGGTCACATAGAGTCAGACACGACTGAAGTGACTTTAGTAGTAGTAGTAGCACTATAGATAAAATTTTATGAGTATACATAGACTTAGTGAACAAACTTATAGTTGCCAGGGTGAATGGATGGGGGAAAGGAATATTAGGGAAGTCAGGATCAACATGGACACACTGCTGTATTAAAACAGATAAGCAACAAAGTCCTACTGTATAGCACAGGGAACGGTGCTCAATGTTATGTGGCAGCCTGGATAGGAACAGAGTTGGATACATGTATATTTATGGCTGAGACCCTTGGTTGTCCACCTGAAACTATCACAACACTGTTAATCAGCTATACTCCAGTATAAATAAAATGTTAAAAAAAATCTTATGAGCATATATAAATATTAATCTACTAACAAATTCAGTGCACCTACACACACACACACACACACACATATACACACACAATTCAAGTAATCCTCCAAAGAAGGTTCCTGGAATAGCCACAGCCGATGAGTTTATCATCAATACTGACGGAAAATGGACTCAGGTCACAAACACTATGTTGGGTTTAGGCGCAGGAGGTCAGGAGGTCAGACAAGAATAAAACTTACTGCCTGCCCTCAAGGGCCCAGAATCCACTGGGGTACTCTGTTTAATAACTCAGTGTAATATATTTTGCTCTATGTCAGAGGTATATATTTAAAAAAAGCAAACCCTATGGGACTGTAGAACAAGAAACAATTAATTCTGCAAAAGGATTCAGGAAGTCTTCACCAAATGGAAGTGATTTCTTTTAGACATGCTGAACTTCTCCAGGCAATGATGTGGGTAAGAAGGGTATCCTAGGTTGAGAGAATGAACAAGCAGTGACATGGAGGCATGGAGAGCCTGCTATGTGCCAGTGGTAGAGAGAAGAACGAAGTGGCTGAAACATACAGGACCTGACGAAGGCCCGGGAGATGGATGAGGTTCTAAGTGTGAATGGCTGCTTAGAAAACTGGGAGGGTGTTGGAATTCACCCTGCGCAGGGTGGAACACGCCCAGAAGAGAGGACAACGCAGACGTAGAGATGGGTGGAGATGACTTCATAGCCTGAGTGATGAAGAAAACAATCTTTGCCAAAGTAAGGGCCAGGGGAGACTTCCCTGGTGGCCCAGTGGCTAAAACTCTGCCCTCCCACTGCAGGGACCACAGGTTCGATCCCTGGTTGAGGAACTAAGATCCCACATGATGCCCACTCATTCAGCTAAAAACATAATATAAAGTAAACAAAGAAGTGGCAAGGGGGATGAATGGAAGGAGATGCAATCAAAGGATTAACAACAGAAGAGATGTAGGGATTTAGAAAAAGACAAATGCCAGGATGTGTCTGATGATAGTAAGGCCATATACTGGGGTTTTTCTGTAAGATCACATGGAAAAACCCAAATGAACTTTTTGGCCGACCCAATACCTGATGCTCTTTAAGATTTACTCCTGTATGAAAGAAAAGGAAGATAGGAGGCAGACTTGTCTTTGAGGGAAAAGCAGAATAATAATAATAATAAAAACAACAACTGTTTTAATTCTGCTGCTGCTGCTGCTAAGTCGCTTCAGTCGTGTCCGACTCTGTGCGACCCCATAGATGGCAGCCCACCAGGCTTCCCTGTCCCTGGGATTCTCCAGGCAAGAACACTGGAGTGGGTTGCCATTTCCTTCTCCAATGCATGAAAGTGAAAAGTGAAAGTGAAGTCGCTCGGTCGTGTCCAACTCCCAGCGACCCCATGGACTGCAGCCTAACAGGCTCCTCCGTCTGTGGGATTTTCCAGGCAAGAGTACTGCAGTGGGGTGCCATTGCCTTCTAAGGTGCTGTAAAACTGAAGTCGAAGAGTAGACATCTCAGGCTGCTGTAAAGAGCATCCAAGGGTACTTACTGAGGGCTCTACATCACATTACAAAATACATATACAACATACACTTTATATTCCTTCCTCCATTTCTCCTTCTCCTACCTTCTTCTTTCTCCTTTCTTCTTTCCCAGTCTGTCCTAGGCCCAAACACATCAGCAGAGCTTAGCTCTACAAGTCAGGAAGAATCCATAACACCCTGCCCTCTGACTTCCCTCACACTAACATTAGTGTCACAACCACAAATTACTCAACACGCCTCAGAATCCCATTATAGAAATTCAAGTTCTTTCAAAACTGCTTTGTGGGACTTATTTAACCTAAAAGCTCAGCCATGTTTGCCTCTGAGCCTGCAGCCCTGCAGTGGAATAACTTAATAAATGGACGTGGCGGAGACACCTTTATGTTTCCTATGCAAATACTGCTTAGAAAAGCCATTAATGGGAATTATGGAAGGAGAAAGCCAACTAAATACACAGGCCAGGATAAGCAGGGATGGATGACTCAACTGGCCTTCAGGGGCCTTCTCCTCTGCTCGTAATTTTATTAGAACCATTACCAGTGAAGAAATCTGGAGCTTTTTGAATTGAACCGTAAATTGTTTCTGCTTTCTATGGGATCCGAAAGGAATTTCAGGGGGAATTTTTCTTTGCTTTGTGGAGTGGCTCCCTATGGACTGGGGGAAGTCTTTTGGAAATTTCTGGGTTACTCTTGGGGACTTTTCCTGAAATAGATTCTTCATTACAAGTTATTAATTTTCAAAATACATCGGAATTTTTTGTATAAAAATGCATAGCATGCACCCCTAAATTCAAGTTTACAGGATTCATAAAAAACACTCATAATGGTAACATCTTATCATGGTGGAAATGTTTTTTGCTCATGGTTACAAAACCCTGTGTTATTGCTTTAATCTCTGCAGTAAGAAGTCATTGTTTTAAAAACAAGACACTGAATGTGTTTTTGACAATCCCTCATTACCCAATTTATTTTTGGCAGAAGTGGTATAAAGTGTTTCATTTTTATTTATAAAAAAATATATTATTTGTGATTCTGGGGAAAAAGACAATGAAATGACATGGAAAGCACCTTAAAATGTTTGTCTGCAAAAGCACTTAAGGCTCATAACAACTGTTTGATGTAATGCTTATTGTGTTCAATCATCACATCATTTATTTTATTTAAAAGTGCATGCCTCTCTCCACATCCCAGTTTTAACAAAATCATCTTTTACTGTTCATAACCTCCTTAGAAAACTTCAGGTGGCATTAATAATGCTACCCATTCACACCTGAATCTAACACAATACTGCAAATTAACTATGATTTAATAAGAATAATAACATGTAATAATGCTGCCCATTCACAGGGGCGATATAAAAAACTCTTCTAACTTTCTTCTCAGTTGTTTCTCTCATGGCCAAAGTTCCAACACTAACAAATTGTGGTTTAAAAGACAGATATCATGCGATATCACTTATATGTGGAATCTAAAATATGACACAAATGAATCCAGCTATGAAAGAGAAACAGAATAATGGACACGGAACAGACGGGAGGTTGCCAAGGCGGGGCTGGGAGAGGGGTGGGTGGAGTGGGAGGTTGGGGTTAGCAGATGTAAGCTTTTATTTATAGAGTGGATAAACAACAGGTTCTACTCTACCCTGTAGCACAGAAAACTACATCTTATGATAAACCCTAATGGAAAACCATATTAAAAAAGAATGTGTGTGTATACGTATGTATAACTGAAGCACACTTGACTGCGTAGCAGTAGTTAACACACTGTAAGTCAACTATACTTCAATTTTTTAAAAAATCAATGTAGGGAACTATACTTCATACTTTGTAATAACCTATATGAGAAAAGACTTAAACATAATGCATATATGTGTGTGTATATATATATATATGAATAACTGAATCACTTGGCTGTACACCTAAATCTAACCTGACACTGTAAATCAACTCTACCTCAGTAAAAACATACATTGTGATAAAAGGTGATAGATATGAATGGGAAAACTGCTTTTAGTTTTCAGAGAACAGTATCTTCTTATGCTCTTCAGCTTTTATTGCATTATTAGCCTCTTAAGCCAAACAGGTTTCCTTTTGCTATTTTCCCTGCTCTTCCACAAGTTTCCCAGGCAAGTCTTTTCTTGGTTTGCAACTCCCGTCGAGTAAAATAGCACTCTGGTGTCTCTATGGGGCCACACTGTCCAGGCTATACTAAATTTGAAGTCCTTTCTCCCTGATTCCACACCCTGCTTACAAAAACACACCATTTGCAGATCAAAGAGAGACGATTTATGCTTTCATCCAGCTGACGGACGATTAAATTAAAACAGATCAGCAGTGCGGTGCACGGGCAGGTGGCTCCCACCACCACGGTCGGCCTCAGAGCGATTAAATTGTGGCGGAGATGGAGGGCCTTCCGCTCCCATTCCCGCACTTACAGATCAAACGGTGACAAATGAGATGTTACTGCTCTTGTAAAGCAAGGCTACAATCTGTCAAAATCCAACATAATTTGTGACCCTCTGTGACATCCTCTTTCTCTCTCTCTCTTTTTTTTTTGACATTTGAATACAGTGATTGTACTAGAGTCAAGTCCATTTAAGTGAATATAGTCAATTCTATCTAAAGGAATACAGCCTGTTAGCTCCAACATGGTAGCTGAATATATATCTGTTGAGTACTCCAGCAACCCTTTGTGTTAAGTGCATACCATTAACAATGAATTCTGATTTTTTCCAAGTTATATAATTTGATATCTTGACAGCCCAGACACTTAAAGCACTACTATTTGTTTTAAATGGCTTTATTTTATTGTTTAAATGTCAGTATCAAAATAAAGTAATGCATACAGCCTTGTCAGTTCTATTGCAGAGGGAAGGATTCCCGTTGAGGAGAGTCTTGAAAGAGTTTGTTCTAAAAATGGACTCAAAAGTCAATTGCAATGTCTCTTGGCTGAATCCTTAAATGACTCATGAAACATATTTATACCGCATTTTCTGTTTGGCTGGTGCATTTAATAAGGCACTGAGGCATAAACAGCAAAGGGAGCATAGCATCTTAACTTACTGAAGTTGGCATCGTTGCCAGGTTTGAAAAAAAAAAAAAAAAAAAAACCAACAACTATGGGAAATAATTGAGGAATGCTTGATAAAAGCCACAGCCCAGATTGAACGGGCTTCTTCGTGGGCTTTCATTGTATAATCTGTGGGATTACTGGAGGTGGCTTAATCTTCAAGAAAAGAAAAGACAAGATTCAAGGGACTGATTGAGGATAGTTTCTATTACTTTTAACTACTTGAATGACAGGGAGAATTGATTCTCTCACGCTTCCACTCCATTCAGACCTGTTTGGGGTTTATGAGCCCGTCACATTTCAGAGAAGTCATTAACTTTCTACTTCAAAGTGGCTAAAGATCTTTCCCAAAAGATTTCTGTTGACCACAAACCTTTAGGCAAAGCAACGTCAATCTTCTGGGAAATCTCTCTGAAATAACTTTGTTTACAAAAAATAAAAGTATATCTCGGCTCTTTGAGCACTTTTTTTAGGGTTATACTTCAAGGTTCATGGGTATAAAATGTTTTCCTTCTGTGCAGCTCATTCGGTGAACCACCAAAATAGGTGTGCTCAAGTTAGTCTACTCCTCCTGGTTTACCTCTGGGCTTGTTTGCCCACCTTTTAAAGTAACTGTCCAGCTTGACTAAAATCCTTGTTAAAGACTCGGCTTCAGGAACCCAGTTGGCTAAAGAGCAGACCCCGGATTATAGCACTTCACAGCAATCAGCAGAGACATAAAATTCACCTCAATTTTTGGCACACAGCACTGTGATTACACACTAATCTACCCTTATTATGATGCACCTTTATATTACTGCTACCCAGACAAGGAGAGGAGAGTATGAGCCATAAGACTTCCAGACCTTGCCTATTAAAGGCAGAGTCCAAGTCAGTCTGAACACATCCGAGGAGCCATGCTTTTGCTTTCTACAGCCAGGAAAAGGAATTCACCCTCCAAAAAGGGAATCCAGGGTCTATGGCCAACAGCTCTACTGTGTCAGGAGTTACCAGAGGGGTGCTCCAGTGGATGATCACAGAAGAAAGTCTACATTAAATTCCTGACATACAAATGGGTTCCATTCTGAGAACACATTTGTAAGTCCAACTTGTTCGTATGTCCAACAACGGCTTGTTTGCCCATGTTTTAGGTACCCAGCTAACACCGTCAGCTATATATGAATAGTACTGTAGTGGCTTCACTTTCACTTTTCGCTTTCATGCATTGGAGAAGGAAATGGCAACCCACTCCAGTGTTCTTGCCTGGAGAATCCCAGGGACAGGGGAGCCTGGTGAGCTTCCGTCTATGGGGTCGCACAGAGTCGGACATGACTGAACCGACTTAGCAGCAGCAGCAGTACTGTAATAGGTTTATAATACATAAAAGACAAGCAAACACAAAAAATAAAGAAAACATTTTAATCCTATAGTACAGTACCTTGAAAAGTCTAAGTAGTATGGTACAACAGCTGGCATACAGGGGCTGGCATTCAGTGAACAGGCAGAAAGAGTTACTGACAAGAGGTGGGAGATGGTAGAGCTGAAGGATCATCAGCAACAGGAGACAGAGCGTAAGCTGCAATTTCACTCTTGTCTGAAATGACTGGACCTGAGAATGCACGTTCGCATCTTTGAGAGTTCCCGACTTGAAGTTTCCTGTGTAGGGGACTTAATGTATTGGGGTTTGGCTCCACTACTGTGAGTCTGTGGATTTCTAGAATGTAACTACCATAGTTACCTAACCTGTGGTATGAGCAGTTTGTTGTCACTGAAAACCTACCAGCATTGGGGAATAAACATGCTTAGTGAAATAAGTCAGACAGAGAAAGACAAACACTGCATGATAGCACTTATGTGTGGAATTTAAAAATACAAGTGAATGTATATGCAAAACAGAGACAGACACACGGCTATAGAGAACAATCTAGTGGTTATGAAAGAGGAGAGGGAAGGGGGAGGAGAAGTTTGGGGTACAGGATTAAGAGATACAAACTACTATAATTCAGTGACAAGGGTACACTGTAGCACAGGGAATTATAACTGTTAATAGAGTATAATCTGTAAAAAAAAAAGAAAATGAATCACTATGTTGTACACCTGAAACTTTATAGTACAACATTGTAAATCAACTATCAGTTGAGTTCAGTTCAGTCACTCAGTCATGTCCAACTCTGTGACCCCATGGACTGCAGCACGCCAGGCTTCCCTGTCCATCACCAACACCTAGAGTTACTCAAACTCATGTCCATCAAGTCAATGATGCCATCCATCTCATCCTCTGTTGTCCCCTTCTCCTCCTGCCTTCAATCTGTCCCATCATCAGGGTCTTTTCCCATGAGTCAGTTCTTCGCATTAGGTAGACAAAGTACTGGAGTTTCAGCTTCAGCATCAGTCCTTCCAATGAATGTTCAAGACTGATTTCCTTTAGGACTGACTGGTTGGATCTCCTTGAAGTCCAAGAGACTCTCAAGAGTCTTCTCCAACACCACAGTTCAAAAGCATCAATTCTTTGGCACTCAGCCTTCTTCACAGTCCAACTCTCACATCCATACATGACCACAGGAAAAACCATAGCCTTGACTAGACGGACCTTTGTTGGCAAAGTAATGTCTCTGCTTTTTAATATGCTGTCTAGGTTGGTCATAACTTTTCTTCCAAGGAGCGTCTTTTAATTTCATGGCTGCAGTCATCATCTGCAGTGATTTTGGAGCCCCTCCAAATAAAATCTGTCACTGTTTTCATTGTTTCCCCATATATTTGCCATGAAGTGATGGGACCAGAGGCCATGATCTTAGTTTCCTGAATGTTGAGTTTTAAGCCAACTTTTTCATTCTCCTCTTTCACTTTCATTAAGAGGCTTTTTAGTTCCTCTTCACTTTCTGCCATAAGAGTGGTGTCATCTGCACATTTGAGGTTATTGATATTTCTCCTGGCAATTCTGATCCCAGCTTGTGCTTCACCCAGCCCAGCATTTCTCATGATGTACTCTGCATATAAGTTAAATAAGCAGGGTGACAATATACAGCCTTGACGTACTCCTTTCCCAATTTGGAACCAGTCTGTTCAACCATGTCCAATTCTAATTGCTGCTTCTTGACCTGCAGACAGACTTCTCAGAAGGCAGGTCAGGTGGTCTGGTATACTATACTTCAATTTTAAAGAATGCATGTTCTACCCTGAACCAGTTAGAAATGGGTATATAAAACAGAAAATGTAGGTTTGGCAGATGTTCTCTTCACAGCAATCCTTCTCAAGTCAAAACATGACTTGAAAAATTTTAACAAGATTGATTTTTACTTTCCCCTTCATCCCATCTTGTTCTTTCTCCACATTGTTTATAAATGTAAATAGGTTAGAGTTGTGTGTCGGTCTGGACCTATTGTGACTGACAAACAGCAGTCACTGGGGTTGCCAACAGGCCTGCATTTGTTAACAGATTACTTCTACTTGTGTGAGTTCTGTCTGGCTCCTATGTCTGCAAAGGCTTTTGCTGATTTTATAACCTGCCACAAAGTGATGAGCTGATTTCTATTCCTCACTTTCCTATCTCTTCTTTCCCTTTCCTGCTTTTGATGTAGATTCTCTATTAGACTCAGGGGACATAAAGCAGGTTTTCACCTTTGCCTGGAAGGAAGCACAATAGGAGCAAAAAGGAAGGTGGCAGAAATATTCAGAACTTGAAAATCTTTCCTCTACCTCCAAGATGAGGATAAATGTCTCCCAAAGATTACCTGAGATCCATGTGTAGACAGCTCTTCCCTCAAAGGATTCTCCCAGCACCTCAGAGGTTGTTTGTTTGTTTTCCTTTCACCTTCTTTCAGTGGAGTATGACTCAGTGTATGCAGAAAGTGAAAGTCGCTCAGTTGTGTCTCTTTGCAACCCCATGGACTATAGAGTCCATGGAATTCTCCAGGCCAGAATACTAGAGTGGGTAGCCTTTCACTTCTCCAGGGGATCTTCCCAACCCAGGGATCGAACTCAGGTCTCCCGCACTGCAGACGGATCCTTTACCAGCTGAGCCTCAAGGGAAGCCCCAGTGAATGTAGAGATCTTCCCAAATAAGACGACTGCTTTGCATTTGTTAATGACATCTTTGTAAGATAAAACCCATCCAATTTGTGTTTCTTTTCAACATTTTCAATGTTTGCTATATGATGGTAATTGCACCTGAACTTTCCTACCACTAAAAATTTCCCCAACTTTCCTTAGATTGGTAGTTCACATCTTCCTGAATAACTTTTCCAGCAACAGAAGTGCATATGAGTGGCTGATGTCAACCAAACTGGAGGCCACTTGAGAATGCTACCAAAAGCATAGTAGCTGAAGGTTATAAATAGGTGACACTATTTATAAAGCATCAACGAAATGCTTCATGAAGTGAAACATAAAGCCCAAGCAGTCACATTGTTAAAGACCTGCCCCGTGTCTAATACCTACATAAATAGCAGCATGAACGTAGTCTCATGAGCTGCTTTGCTTGGTCTCAAGCTCATCACAGGCACAAGAGAGGAAACTTCCTACAAACTGCTGGTCTGCCTTAAAAACAACAACAACAAAAAAAACAACTTCTGGGGTGTTCAAGACTTACAAAGTAAGCAAATAAGAGTACCACAAAGCAGAGTTCAAAAGAATCCCAATTACTGAACAGTCGAATGATCATATATTGCAGTACTTCAGTTTAGACCAATAACATTTTGTTAACAAGAACATTCAATTCTCAGCCTCAACCTCACCCGGCACTTGTTGCTATTGAAAGATTAAGGTTATCTCTCTGTGTAAGTAACCTACGTTTATGTCCAAAATTAGACTGTAAAGTGGGAGCCTTCTTGGCTAGAATAAAATGGTTTTTAACGTCAATTTATAAGTACTCTGAAAATGCAAGTCCCTTTCCCTCAGCTGAATGACTAATGCATAACAAGATTTTGTGATATCCAAACCACTGACTGTCAGAAAGATTTAAGCTCAAATCAACATGCATTTATTCTATGGTACAGCAATATGGAAGGCTGATAGCATGAATATTTTACAGTAATGTTTCAATATTAAAATCCTTATATTGAGATTCTGGAGTAACATGCAAATTATATTTAACCATCAAAAAAATTCACTGAAGTACTTATTAGGGTATCAGTAATAATAGTCATTAAAAATTTTATGATCACTTAAAAGAACACTAAATAAAGACAGTTTAGCAAATGCCCTATTTACATATTTTAACAAGACTTACATAGTAATATCAAAATCACATTGAATTTGAGAGTAAAATTAAACTTGCCCTTAAAAGAACAGATACATTATGATCTACTCTGATAAATTTGCTTGTTTTCCCAGTAGTGGGGTGAGTTGCATGGATTTATTCATTTTGCCTTTGCAGATCAGCTGTGATATTATATAAGATATGACCAAAGGTCAGGGGTTCAATCTAGGGATTAAGAACAGAATTAACTGAATAGGCTGTACAGGAATGGAGTCTGCAGTCTTAGCCTCCAGCACCAAGTCTTCTTTTGCTCTACTAAACACTAACATGAACATCACTTGATTTTACAGAGATATAAGTAAAGACTATGTATATAACTACTTCCACATATATATGTATGTACAAAGGTGGATCACTTTCATTTAAAACATTTTAGGAGATTTATACAAGTTAGGCATTTTGACATATAAAATAAGAAGCTGACTTTTCACAGCATTTTAGAAGGCTGACGACAATCATTTTCAAAACTGAGGGCCCTCACACTGTGCAACTAAATCCAGCGTAGAGCATAAAACTAAAAAATGGGTGGGACTTGTCTTCTTTACCCTATATGTGTAAGGTTAAGAGTGATCACTGTAAATTCAATGCACTTGAGGAAATAGCAGACCAACAGAAATTCTCAAGGAGAGATATATGTAGGTACTCAGGGAAGATGGGTGGTCTGGGGTCAACAACCTAGTCTGTGGAGAGTGATCGTGCCATTGACCAGGTCACTTCGGTTTCCCTGGGATGACTGATTTACTGGAAAACACATCCGGTAGAACCCATTAGGCTCCATCAAAATTTGAGGCTCATGGGTGGCCAATTCATTTGGCAAGACGGGCAGCATCACAGAATCCAGTGAGGAATAAATAAGCTACACCATATATGAGTCCTTAGCTATCTTCCTTGTTTCCTTGTTTAGCACATTTACAAAATAACTAACACTAGGAAATCAGAAAAGAGAAACTTCCTAATATCATACTGTCCTGATTGTATGTGTGTGTATGGGTATATATACACACTCACATGTATGAGAGAGGGAGATAATTACAGAACTGACAGATTCTTGGAATCAGAAATTTATAGAAAAGATGAAATATGTCAAGTGATGCTTTCTGAAGTCTTATCTAAATAAACAAAGAAAAACTATCAGAAATATTTGGGAGCAACTTCATTCAAAGCCCATGACTGCCACTGTTTCCACTTTCCTTCTTCAAAGAAACAGGAGTTAAGACTTCTCAGTTTCACTGGCTGTCATATAAGTAACTTTCAGCAACACTTTATATGGCAGCGATATGAGCTTTCCACTAAGAACATTAACTTTTTTCTTTCAAAACTCTAGCTGACACTAAGCAGTTCTGTATTCTAAGGAGTTCTGTATTCTGAAAGGCATACACTAGTAACAAAAGACCACAAACACTAACTTGCAACGTATTTGTGCCCAGTTACTGAAGCATTTTCATCTTTCCAATCATCTTTTTTTCTTTTTTAGGTTAATATCAATACTTAGTGAAATAGGCCAGACAGAGAAAGACAAATATATGATTCTGTTTATATGTGGAAATCTGAAAAAAAAAAAAAAAAAGATGCAAACAAACTTATTTATAAAACAGAAACAGACCCACAGACTCAGAGAATGAACTTACGGTTATCAGGGGAGAGTTGAGGGGAGAACAGATTGGGAGTTTGGGACTGACACGAACACACTGCTACATTTAAAACAAATAGCCAATGGTATAGCACAGGGAACTCTGCTACTCTGTAATAACTTAAATGGGAAAACAATTTGAAAAAGAATAGATACATGTATATGTATAACTGGACCACTCTGCTATACACCTGAAACTAACACAACACTCTTAATTCTATTGCAATATAAAATAAATTATATTTTTCATGACATAAACAGGTTTGTTTAGTTGAAGAGTTAAAAGATACCCCAAATAACTTGATAACCAAATAATCCACAAACAGCATTCAATACAAGTGGTTAGCAGACAGTCGAATTTGATTAGAAATATCTAGTTAGTAAAATATCTTAAAAGGTTTTTAAACTTAAAAGTTCATTCAGTGTGAATTAGGAAAAAAAAAAAAAAAAACAAAACCCTGAATATACAATATGCGTCCAAGAACATCCAAAATGCACAAAATTCTCCATCTCATGGTCTTTCCCAATGTTTTAAAAATTAAAGAATAAGCTCTTTCGACATTAAAAAAGCTCTCAATACATGTAGAAAATTTTTTCATATAATTAGAAGCCCTCCATGCTATAGTAACAGATGGTACACTATGGTCTATAAAAGCCTGGGTTCAGAAGTCAATTTCTAGGTTTGAATCCCAGTCCTATTAAGTATTTGTGTGATTCTGAAACAAGTTACTCAATACCTTTGTTCTCCAATTTTCTCATCTACAAAATGGGTTAAAAATAGCACCTATACCAATCCTTAGTATAATTTTGAGGATGAAATGACTTAATACACATAAAGCTCTACTTGCAAACCATCATTATTTAATACATTTTAGATCATCGCATCACAGAGCCAATTTGCCAGTTTGAATGCTATGCTGCCCCCGGAGAATCCTACTCAGTCTTTTATATTCATTCATTCAATTGCTCCTGTTCTTAAAGAATTTGGAGAAGGACATGTTACCAAGCTAGTAGCTAACCAAGAAAAAGAATTAATGAGGCCTACTCTTGACAATAAGCATGCACTTTGGTGGTGTGATCAGATCACACCAACAGTCGCGTCTGACTCTTTGCAACCCCATGAATCGCAGCACGCCAGGCCTCCCTGTCCATCACCAACTCTTGGAGTTCACTCAGACTCCCGTCCATCCCGGCATCGAGTCAGTGATGCCATCCAGCCATCTCATCCTCTGTCGTCCCCTTCTCCTCCTGCCTGCAATCCCTCCCAGCATCAGAGTCTTTTCCAATGAGTCAACTCTTCACATGAGGTGGCCAAAGTACTGGTTTCAGCTTTAGCATCATTCCTTCCAAAGAAATCCCAGGGCTGATCTCCTTCAGAATGGACTGCTTGGATCTCCTTGCGGTCCAAGGGACTCGCAGGAGTCTTCTCCAACACCACAGTTCAAAAGCATCAATTCTTCAGCGTTCAGCCTTCTTCACAGTCCAACTCTCACAAACATACATGACCACAGGAAAAACCATAGCCTTGACTAGACGATTGCCATATAAGCCAATCCTTCCTTCACTAATTGTAGTTCATTCACATTATACTCTAGGCACAAAATGAATGAAAGACTTAATCACTTATATGTGACCAAGGAAAATGTTGATGACATATTTTATTTGACCTCAAGGACAAAAAAATGTAAATATTTACAAGAAGGTATGCTTTTATATGATGGTAATCTCCTTTCATCCATGGTCCTTTGATCTATAACTATAGTTACCATTTGGAGGATCTACTTAAATATCCTCCATTTTTAGAATACAGCTCAAGGCAGAATAGTATTTTGAATGATGCAGAAAAGGAGACTGATCTTTAAACATGTTTGGCTCACCAATCTGAAATCTGCTCCTCCGTGAGATAATATCAATAATGACATCAAGTTTGGACACCAGACGTCAAGATGCAGGGTGTTTTCTAAAGAAGACTCCCATCTTACTTTGCTTTTACATCAGCCAATGAATATTGATAAGACTCTGGAAGCAGCCCTGGATATGTATCCACAGCAGAAACTTCATGTAAGTGGCATGTAAGTGATATTTGCGTATAAAATTTTGCTTACTTATTCTAGGCTAAAGCACTCAAAGCACTTATTCTAGGCTAAAGCACTGACCTTGGCCTACCCTTTGCCCAGTTGGGCAAAAATCCAATTTATTACTCAGTTTCAAGAATTTTCTTTATGTTTTATTGGGAAAAGGATGCCTTTCTACCTCATATAGTAGTAAAAGGAACATCCTGGTGGTATGTGCTTAAAAGACCTGACAAAGAGGCACCTTATCGAGGGTCACACACAATAATTATTCCGTGCATCCAATCAAAAGATACCACTGGTGGCACCCTTGTGTTTTGTTGCCAAGAGAGGGGAAAGGAGATGTAGAAGGTCACCCCACATGTTCAGGTCATGCTTAGTCGCTCAGTTGTGTCCGACACTTTGTGACCCCATGGACTGTAGCCCACCATGCTCCTCTGTCTATGAGGATTCTCCAGGCAAGAATACTGGAGTGGGTTGCCAAGCCCTCCTCCAGGGGATCTTTCCAAACCATGTCTCCCGCGTTGCAGGTGAATTCTTTACCGTCTGATTCATCAGAGAAGCCCAAGAATACCGGAATGGGTAGCCTACCCCTTCTCCAGGGGATCTTCCCAAACCAGGAATCGAACCAGGGTCTCCGGCATTACAGGTGGATTCTTTATTGGCTGAGCTACCAGGGAAGTCCATGTTCAGGTTATATGATGATAAAGCCACCTTCCTTAGAAAAAAGGGCTTCGTTCAGATATCTCTAGCCAACACCTCAAGTCCTCAACAAGGCCATCTCCTTGTGGAATGCTCCATAATCAAGCTATTTGGGGACCAGTCAGCAGCCACAGGAGACAAAATTCCACTCTCCCAAGTCATCTTGGCTTTGATTTTTTGAACCAGAAACTCTCTTTTTTTAATTAGCACTTTCTGGTTATTTATTTACTTTTAATGGAAAGATAACTGCTTTACAAAGTTGTATTGGTTTCTGCCATACATCAGCAAGAATCAGCCTACGGGATACATATGTCCCCTCCCTCTTGAACATCCTTTCCCCTCCCCACCCCATCCCACCCCTCTAGGTTGTCATGGAACATCAGCTTGAGCTTCCTGTATCATACAGGAAATTCCCACTGGCTGTCTATTGACAGACAATAATATGTATGTTTCCAGTGCTACTCCCTCAATTCATCCCATCCTCTCCTTTCCCCGCCGTGTGTTCACAAGTCTGTTCTCTGTCTGTGTCTCTATTGCTGCCCTGCAATAGGTTCATCAGAATTAGAGACTGAAGGCACGCTGGGCGTAATCAATTGCAGCCATGGACTCCGCTGGTTTTACCACGAAGTGACTATTGCTCCTTCCAACAATATTACCAAATCTGGTCAGGCACTGAGTCAGGTGAATTCTCCCTTGAAATGCTTCTCAGGCCCATCTCTTTCTAGTCCTCAAGTGGACCCACGCTATTCGACACTTGAAATGTCCACAGTGATGTGCTCACAAGACTGCATGCCTCATCTTTCTCTACACTTCCATCTTCACACATGGGTACCCATCACTTCCCTTAAGACACAGAAGCCTTAGACCCTGGGTATCTACTGTCTATAGGATGCAGTGTACATATTTGGCCTGGAATTCTAGCAACATTCTCCATGACCTTGGTCTTATCAACTTCATCCTCATCTCCAGATTCTGCCTTTCACAAAACTTGATTTGAGCCAGAATGATACTTACTGGGCCTGAAAAATCACTGAAGACTTATGACTCAAGTGACACCCATGTATAACTGGCCACAGCTACTCTTCTGAGGAAGGTCTTCTTGTCAATCTCTGCAGTTCTAAGAACTAACATTCCTTTAAGAATAGAAATCCACTTCTTAAAACACCCTGGTGTCACCTTTAATCAGGTAGGAACTGATCTTTGATAACTAGTGTCTGATTTATTTATATGGGATCTCTTTTGTGCTCATGAGAATGCGTGATATCTTTTAGTTGTTCTTTGATTCTTCTCAACTAGATCAACAGTCTTTTAGGGGCATAGACCCTATACTTGAAATCCCCTGGACACATGAAAGTGATCGACACATAACAGAAAATTTGTTCAGTATGATAGTAAGAAAAATGCGTGTTTCTCCCTTCTGTTAAGTAGCTCCAATGGAACACAAAGAAAAGGCATATATATTTTATAATACAGAAGCATATATGGATATAATAAATTACAATATATTATACACAATTATTTGCTTAGTAAGCCATGTTCTTTATGGGTATTTTGCTTCTTGTAAGCTCAATTTATAAGGTCAGATTTTTCCTGAAGAAGAAATTTAGATGCATATCAATCACTCTGATTACAGGTTTCTTTCTTTCAATATACTCTACATTGATTTGAGCCATTTGAAGTCTCAAAATAAAGAAATTACTAGTGTATTTGAAAGGAATGTCCATACTTCTAGATGAGACTGGCTCTTTTAAAGATACAGGAATAAAGAAAGAAGGAGGATATAGTCATGTGAACAAATCTAAACCCTTCCTGTAGAAAAGAGCACTTTAATCATTTCATTCTTTTTTTCCTAGGAGTTCAAAACATTAACTTCTATAGTCACAGTTCAGTGCAACTTCCAACTAAACTTGGCATCCATCGAAGTCATTAAACTCTACCTTTAAAGAACAGGGAAAAAGACTCTGTTTGCAGCATTATATAGATTAGCATTACCCCCATAGGTGATATTATTATCAAGTAAATTCCTCCATCATATAAACGATGCATCCTGAGACCAGAATGTACTAACGTAAAATATTCCCTGCTCCTGTTCTTCTGACAGGATTTCCCTGGTGGCTCAGTGGTAAAGAATCCACCTGCCACTGCAAGAGAACATGGGTTCAGTCCCTGGGTTGGGAAGATCCCCTGGAGAAGGAAATGGCAACCCACTCCAGTAATCTTGCCTGGAGAAGCCCATGGACAAAGGAGCCTGGTGGGCTGGAGACTACAGGGTCATAAACAATCAGACATGGTTGAGTGACTGATCACACATGCACACTATTCTGACAAAGCAGGAACAGTGGGAGAGACAAGGCTCTGCTATTGCGTGACTAAGGAAACTGAAGATTTCCTTTATCAACTTTAGAAGGTACAAGGAAAGAAGGAAGACCTCTGGAAACTAGTCAGATGCTTACAAATCCTTACAAGGATATCCTTGCAAAGGCCACTAGACCATATAGCTCTGAAAATGTACCCATGTCACACTTACAGGCAGAAAGATGCTAAGATTAATAGTAACTCACTACGATAAATAATATATTGAGAATTTGCAAGTGCGCTCTACACACTGTGCTCAGTCGCAAAGTCATGTCCAACTCTTTGAGACACCATGGACTGTAGCCTACCAGGTCCTCTGTGCATGGAATTTTGAAGAATACCAGAGCTGGTTGCCATTTCCTGCTCCATGGGATCTTCCCAACCCAGGGATAGAGCCCGCATCTCTTGCATCTCCTGCATTGGCGGGCGGATTCTTCTATCCCACTTGGGAAGGCCCTCTCTACACACTGGGTTGGTCATAAATAGCTTATGTATGCATGCAGAGCAAAATATACAGAAATACAAACAAATATGTAATAAAGGCAGGTCTACATAGAGAGTATGTGCTTCAGGGTATATATCCATATGGATCAAATGTACTATTCCAGCAGGACCATCATTTATAAATCAAACTCTATCAGCCAAGTCCACATCCCCAGACCATTACTATTTGGAAAAGATCTGAAACACTCTCCTTTTCCCCCAAATATGCTCAGACGATATCACTTCCACTAAGACTTAGAAAAAAAGCCCAGAGAGACACAAAAACCCCATGAGCGACCATCAAATGCCAGCCTCGGTCTCCTTCTCCCATAAATCACAGACAGCAGGGCGCTGAGCACTAAAAATCTGAAGCAGAATAAATTTCTAGAACCGTGAATAGAAACTTGCCTTTGCTCATTTCTGGCAATACTGTGAGTTTCTGTTCCTGTGTTCACTTATCATTGCAAAGATGAAAAAAGCATTCAGATACTTAACAGTGTCTAATAATAGGAGACAGTTTAGAACAGAAATAATTCCAGACTTCTAAGAAACCTGTCAAAATTTCCCAGAGGTAAGAAACAATGACCTACAGTAGACCGTGGCCATGACCCTGGGGTCTAAGTGCTAACTCTAAAAAGGTGCCATGAGATATCTGATGACAGGTGATCAAGACATCATTTTACACCCTACCTGGACCAGATAATACACTCAAATGAATATTCAGCATACTTGCCTTCAATACCACATGGAAGTTCATAGAGAGACACAAGAAAAAAAATGACATTCTTTTTTCAAGGCTCTCCTTGAATCCATACAAGACTCAACCCTCATCTTTATGCTACTGTTCTCAAATTAACATCTCAACTCAGTCCCTGAAATTCTTACCCAGACTCCAGCCTCATGGTTTTAAGTGTGGTGAATCATTTTGATTCGGATACTCCGATATGACCTGAAACCCAGCACATCTGAACTAAACTCATGCTCAGTCCCTGTTCAGTACTTATCAGAAGGCTTGGCTCAAAGGTCCAAAGAAAGCACCCAAAAAATCCATGTTCAGTGAGTTATTTCTGCTCATACCAGTTACCATTCCACACCCTCCAATTCTGTTTCTTTTGGATCACTGGCTTCCTACTTCGCTTCTTTGAAATAATTGAGTCTTACTGAGTTGCTTCCACCCTCCCTCCAACAACCTTCATTCAAACACTCACCAAATTCCTCCATCCTTTCTTCATAAACTCTGACAGAATTGCCTCTTGGAATACTTCAACACTCAACCAGATGCTGATCACCTTTTACTGGACCAATGGAGCTGCAGCCTAGCTTAGCGAAATAACCATCTGCCTCTTTCCCCTTTCATCCGACCTGACTACTTCTACAGGATTAGAATTCATAAAAATAATAGCTTTGTTCCTTTTATAGGAACCTAAGCGCGCTGCGTCTGCTTCATCCCTCCCAAGCAGTATTCACAGTGCCTGCCTGAGTCCTGTCCACACCATTCTAATAAAACTGCTCTTGCCAAATTCAGTTTTGACTGCTTTGTTGGAAGTGAAAGAAATCTCACGAATAAGTAACCATAAAATCTTGCAGTTTATAATAGTGAAAGAGGCAATATGTAGCCTTAGACTCTAAGATATGCATATACAGATATAGATGCAAAAAAATTCAGAATGATTAACTATGTCATATCAAGAACCACAAAACTGCCCATACAAATTGACCCAGTTTTCCCTCCCTCATGGAATCATCTAACAAGAAATGATTTAAAAGAAGGAAAATGATATAAAGTTATGTAAGATGATCATATGCACAATGGGGGAAAAATAACAAATGATTCCCAAGAAGTAAATAATTAGGTGCATGATACCATTAATTTTTAATGACATGGCACTTAAGAACACTACAAAAGTATATGTAAGAAATAATGTATGCACTATGATTATAGCTATGAAATGGGAATGAACAAAGGGCTACAGATAAATAAAAATAAAAATTATATTAGCTCTAAATTTTCTTTCAAAATGGAAATACTATAAGATTAAAAAGAGACCCTGACTCCAATAAGAAAATCAGTTTTGAGATACCTAATTAATCTTTAAATTCTAATTATTAAATTGTTAACAATTTCATCCTGGAATGCGAAATCAAGTGGGCCTTAGGAAGCATCACTACAAATAAAGCTAGTGGAGGTGATGGAATTCCAGCTGAGCTATTTCAAATCCTAAAAGATGATGCTGTGAAAGTGTGGCACTCAATATGCCAGCAAATTTGGAAAACACAGCAGTGGCCACAGGACTGGAAAAGGTCAGTTTTCACTCCAATACTAAAAAAAGGCAATGTCAAAGAATATTTGAACGGCTGAACAATTACACTCATTTTACATGCTAGCAAAGTAATGCTCAAAATTCTCCAAGCCAGGCTTCAACAGTACATTAACTGTGAACTTTCAGATGTTCAAGTTGGATTTAGAAAAGCCAAAGGAACCAGAGATCAAACTGCCAACAGCCACTGGATAATACAAAAAACATGAGAGTTTCAGAAAAACATCTATTTCTGTTTTACTGACTATACCAAAGCCTTTGACTGTGTGGGTCACAACAAACTGTGGAAAGTTCTTAAAGAGACAGGAATACCAGACCACCTGACCTGCCTCCTGAGGAATCTGGATGCAGGTCAAGCAGCAACAGTCAGAACTGGACATGGAACAACGGCCTGGTTCCAAATCAGGAAAGGATATATTGTCAGGCTGTATATTGTCACCCTGCTTATTTAACTTATATGCAGAGTACATCACGAGAAATGCTGAGCTGGATGAAGCAAAAGCTGGAATCAAGATTGCCAGGAGAAACATCAATAACCTCAGATATGCAGATGACACCATCCTTATGGCAGAAAGCGAAGAAGAACTAAAGAGCCTCTTGATGAAAGTAAAAGAGGAGTGAAAAGTTGACTTAAAACTCAACATTCAGAAAACTATGATCATGGCATGTGGTCCCATCACTTCATGGCAAATAGATGGGGAAACAATGGAAACAGTGCCAGACTTTATTTTGAGGGGCTCCAAAATCACTGCAGATGGTGACTGTAGCCATGAAATTAAGACGCTTGCTCCTTGGAAGAAAAGTTATGACCAACCTAGACAGCACAGTAAAAAGCAGAGACATTACTTTGCCAACAAAGGCCCATCTAGTCAAAGCTATGGTTTCTCCAGTAATCATGTATGAATGAGAGTTGGACTATAGTGAAAACTGAGTGCCGAAGAATTGATGCTTTTGAACTGCGTGTTGGAGAAGACTCTTGAGAGTCCCCTGGACAGCAAGGAGATCCAACGTGTCTATCCTAAAGGAAATCAGTTCTGAACATTCATTGGAAGGACTGATGCTGAAGCATACTTTGGCCACCTGATGAGAAGAACTGACTCACTGGAAAAGACCCTGATGCTGAGAAAGAATGAAGGCAGGAGGAGAAGGGGATGACAGAGGATGAGATGGTTGGATGGCATCACTAACTTGATGGACATGAGTTTGAGCAAGCTGCAGGAGTTGGTGATGGACAGAGAGGCCTGGCATACTACAGTCCATGGGGTCGCAAAGAGTCGGACATGACTGAGCAACTGAACTGAACAGTTTCAAAAGGGAAGAGAAGAATATGATATCTTCAGAATCTAATGCAGCTAACAGTAATGTAAAGTTATCATTTACTGAACATCTACTATACACTGCTGCTGCTGCTGCTGCTAAGTCACTTCAGTCGTGCCTGACTTTGCGACCCCATAGACGGCAGCCCACCAGGCTCTGCCATCCCTGGGATTCTCTAGGCAAGAACACTGGAGTGGGTTGCCATTTCCTTCTCCAATGCATGAAAGTGAAAAGTGAAAGTGAAGTCACTCAGTCGTGTCCGACTCTTTGCAACGCCATGGACTGCAGCCTACCAGGCTCCTCCGTCCATGGGATTTTCCAGGTAAGAGTACTGGAGTGGGGTGCCATTGCCTTCTCTGACTATACACTAGGTCCTTTAAATATTTTCTCTATAGTTCTTAACAACTACCTTACAAAGTAAGTACTGTTATTCCCGTCTTATCTAGACGAGGAACTTGAGTCTCAGAAAGGCCAAGTGGCTTATTCAAGGCTCAAAGCTACTGAGTGGTACAATCAAAGTCAAACCCAAGTACACCTCAGTTCTGGCTCAGAACCTTTCTAACACACCATTCCCACTGCACGCCATTTCACAGATTTAAATTTTAACAAACAAAAGACAAGAAGAAAAAAAATGAAAACATTCAAAAAGAAGAAGACAAATTATAAATATACACTCCCAAACTGGTCAAGGCTGAGAGGAGATGTCCAAGACCCAATACCTCTCAGTTTAATTGTTTTGCTTTTCATTTGCTTATGAATTATAGGAAGTATGCAGTTACTTACTGATGGCTAGCACCAGCCTCCTAAATTTCAAGCATCCACTAGTGTGTGAATCTTGGGGAAGAGAAGATTGTCCCACCATGGGACAACTAAAATGCCAGACAATTTGCTAACCTGAACCCCAAGGGCAGGGGGGTGGGTACATGCTCATTCAATCAGAATGCCTGCCTGATCTCCCAATAGGGAATATGATCAAAGAAGTGACTGCTGAGAACTCGCTCCAGGGCCAATGCAGCAGCATCCAGAGGCCAGGAGGAGCAGCTCCTGTGCTGGCCACAGCAGTGTCCTATAGGGGATGATCCTGGGCCTGAACTTAGCTGTGGTCCAGTCACTCCACTTCCTATAGCTCCCATCCATTTCCTGAGCCTGTTTCTCCAGGATGCCCACTGATTGTCAAGCTGCCAATTCCCCGGCCTGTGTAAATTCCTTTTTTCTGTAAGTTCATTAAAGTCAATTTCTGTTGATTGCAATCAAACGTCTTGACTGGTAAAATAATGTAACAGGAACCGATGACCAAGTGATGATAAACTATACTACTGCTGCTTTTGTGTTTGTGTCTGCCGCTTTCCACCATCAAACAGAATGATCCTCTAACTAGAAAAAGGTAAAACTGAATATACCACAAAATAAAACAAAAAATAAGACAGCATTTACATACTTTAATAAAAGTCAAATTGCTTGACCCAAGGAGATCACATCCAGACTATCAGGATAAGGTCCTTATGAAAC
This sequence comes from Tragelaphus eurycerus, assembly GCA_935064755.1. Classification (NCBI taxonomy): domain Eukaryota; kingdom Metazoa; phylum Chordata; class Mammalia; order Artiodactyla; family Bovidae; genus Tragelaphus; species Tragelaphus eurycerus. Next base: position 13,689,804 of record CAKXYN010000003.1, read on the forward strand.
TAAGATGTAGTTTCTTTAATTTCTGAGAAACCATGGAACTAGATGCATCCCATCTATAGATGTGAACATTTCTAGACTCTCCAGAAAAGGGAAACAAAGGATTTTATAAACAACAGATCCTGATGTGTATCTCTTACCAACTTTTAGAGAGAACTAGGTTCAGGGCTCTATAAGAAACCACATCACACTCAAGCATACAGTATAAACAGTAGTTGCCTTTGGGTGGTAAATTTTTCTTCTTCCTCCTATTCTGCATTTCCACATTCAATTTCTATAATGAATAAAGCTTTTAAAATGAAAGAAGAAAAATTTAAAGGTCAAATCATGTCCTGCCATGAAAAACCTCATAATCTTCTTTGATGGAGTTATTCTGTGTGTGTGTGTGTGTGTGTGTGTGTGTGTGTGTGCGCGCGCGCGCGCGCACGCACGTGCACACTCAGTTGCTCAGCCATGTCTGATTCCGTGACCCCATGGACTGTCGCCCTTCAGGCTTCTCTGAGGGGATCTCCTGACCCAAGGATGAAACCCGTGTCTCTTGCATCTCCTGCACTGGCAGGCATATTCTTTACCACTAGCAACACTAGGGAAGCCCTATTCTCCTAGGAGATGGCAGGAAAACCACAGACACCTGGTTAATGCTTTCAACAAGGTATTTTACAAAATCTCCATGAAAATCCCCTGGACAAGACAGAAACATGTGGAGTAGGTGATGGAAAATTTGGAAAATTTAGAAGAATTTGAGCTGAATGACATTAGAGTTAGGTGAACCCACAGTTGGGTATACTACCATACTCAAATTATGTGTATTAATGAATTGAGGTCAATTTCCATGGAAGGGGAATGCCAGATATGGACTGGAAATTTTTTATGGTGATTTCTGCTCAATGTTAGTTACAATCACTTGACAAGATTGCAGACGTATTACAGTATTTACAGATAAGCCAAAGATGATGTGTATAACATATAGGATGGCAAAGTGATTCTGTCAGATCTGAGACAATTTAAAACATGCTAATAATGCTAAAAATAAAATTCAAGATTAGGCTTAAAAGTCCATTAGGTAAGAAAAGGCTAAAGGAGTGAAAACTAGATAATGATCCCTTTAAAAACACTGAGGATTAGAGCTGAGGAGAAGGTTAATAAGACCAACAATCTGGGAAGAGCATCTATAATATCAAGGGAATCAGCAGATCTGGTGGGCAGTATTTAATCACAAAATATCGGCACTATTGTGTGCAGGCCTAAGAACCATACTTTTAAGGACACTTATTAAGTAAAAAAAAGTAATGAAAAAAAGGCAACCAGAATGATAAGAGCCTAAAAATTACTTGAGGGAAGAATTAAAGATACTTAGCCTGGAAGAGTGTGAAGGAAGGAAAATTAAGCAGTTTTTTATTTTTTTGTTTGTTGGCCAGTGGCTTGTAGGATCTTCCCCAACCAGGGATTGAACCCATCCCCTCCTATATTGGGAGCACAGAGTCTTAACCACTGGACTACTCTGGAAGTCCAATTTCTGATTTTTAAAGCATCTTTAAATGCATTAAAGTATACACTTCAGTACGGTTCCACAAAACAAAAGCAGTGATAATCAGTTGATGCTCAACAGACACAGCAGCAGAACTATTAATACCGAGATAGAGTCAGGGTAAGGGAAGACAAATAGGTTGCAGTTAAAGCAGCAATGCTGCGCCATATGTTTATTCCATGGAGCTATTTCTTCTTTTGCATCTTTGTGCCCAGTGACTCTATGCTGCTGCTGCTGCTAAGTCACTTCAGTCGTGTCCAACTCTGTGCGATCCCATAGACGGCAGCCCACCAGGCTCCCCCGTCCCTGGGATTCTCCAGGCAAGAACACTGGAGTGGGCTGCCATTTCCTTCTCCAATGCATGAAAGTGAAAAGTGAAAGTGAAGTCGGTCAGTTGTGTCCAACCCTTAGCGACGCCATGGACTGCAGCCCACCAGGCTCCTCCATCCATGGGATTTTCCAGGCAAGAGTACTGGAGTGGGTTGCCATTGCCTTCTCCAGTGACTCTATACTAGAGCCTAAAACATTTAAAGCATGAGAAAAGCAGTAGCTCTGCAGTTTCCCCAGTGGTTCAGTGAGTAAAGAATCTACCTGCAATGCAGGAGATACAAGTTCAATCCCTGGGTCAGGAAGATACCCGGGAGAAGAAAATGGCAATCCATTCCAATATTTTCACCGAGAACATCCCACAGAGAGAGGAGACAGGTGGGTTACAGTCCATGGGGTCTCAAAGAGTTGGACACGACTGAGCATGTAAATTCATTAAGCTGGAGTGTGTGGCCATTAATCCATATTGAAGGTTAAGGAAATCCTCAAGAGTAGATTTGACTTTTTAACCCATTTGCAAGGCAATGGTTCTCAAAACCAGTGGGGAAGGCAATGGCACCCCACCCCAGTACTTTTGCCTGGAAAATCCCATGGACGGAGGAGCCTGGTAGGCTCCAGTCCATGGGGTCGCTAAGAGTCGGACACGACTGAGTGGCTTCACTTTCACTTTTCTCTTTCATGCATTGGAGAAGGAAATGGCAACCCACTCCAGTGTTCTTGCCTGGAGAATCCCAGGGACAGGGGAGCCTGGTGGGCTTCCGTCTATGGGGTCGCACAGAATCGGACACGACTGAAGCAACTTAGCAGCAGCAGGTTCTCAAAACCAGGATCAGTTCAGTTCAGTTCAGTCGCTCAGCCGACTCTGCGACCCCATGAATTGCAGCACGCCAGGCCTCCCTGTTCATCACCAACTCCCGGAGTTCACTCAGACTCACGTCCATCGAGTCACTGATGCCATCCAGCCATCTCATCCTCTGTCATCCCCTTCTCCTCCTGCCCCCAATCCCTCCCAGCATCACAAAACCTGGATACATATCTCATTTGGTTTTGATAACATGATTTCATATACAAGGACACTCCTTGTGGATGCCACTAATAACTGAAGTGTCTCTAATCCATACAAAAATAACTATGCTATGCCATGCTATGCTAAGTCACTTCAGTCGTGTCCGACTCTAGAGACTATGAATTTTAAAATACCATCTTCAAATCGCAAAGTCCCTTCGTTCCCAGGCGCCATTCTTTTTTATTCACAAACATCCTGACTGCTCATAATCCTTTCTCTTTTACTACTTCCTCTACCTCTAGCTCCCTATGCATTCTCACCCCCAATTCCCTTCTTTTCATGTTGGTTACATTGTAGCTGGTCCTTGCTTTCTCAGATGCCAACTCAGCTTGTCTACACATCTCACTCCTGCTTAGCTCTCCTACTCTGCTCCATCAAGTGGAAGGCTTTTCCTGACAGCATGAAGAAAAACTAACTCTAGTTTGCTGTCAAAGGTTAAGAAATAAATGTAGAAAAATAAATGTAGAAATAAATGCAGAAAATATAGAAAGGCATGAAAACTTTTATCTTGGTTAGATAATGTATATTTTCCCCAAATCCCTGGACAGAAACTTAGAATTCTGACAACCTGTTTGTTTCAAGAAAGTGGAAATATTCAGTAGAGTAACAGCATAACATTATGTTCAATAAGATTATTCAGTCAAGAAATAAAAGACGGGCAAATGATCATTTTCTCTATTACAGAAACTTCATTAGTACAGCCTTGTTCAATATAAATTATTATTTGATAATTGTGAAATATGCCTGAGGGATCAAGAAATTGTTTTCTTATACTGGGTGATAAAGTTTAAAATGTCAGGGAAATGAAAATAGTCCTATGTTTTGTCTTTTATATCTACAGAATAGAAGTTGTGCTTGTAACTATGTGAAAATTTCATCACAAAGGCATGAGTATGATTCTCTGGAAAACATATTATATATTCCTATAAAGAGAATTAATTATTTTACAATGTCCATAGAATATGAACTTTATTACAAACCCAGAGCCTGATGGTATACTTGCTTCAGATAAACTGATAAATCTGCATACAATATCCTTTTGATTAGAATAATGGCCTTTTAGTGTTGGATTGTAGAATCTAGAGCCACAAATGCTAACCCATGCCCTTTCAACATTCAGAGTGAGCACTGTGTTTGTAAATACAAATAATCCATTGAGTCTGATGGATCAAATCTTAAGGACTCAAGCTACAAGCTAATTTGGAATATGCTCAGACATGGTCTCATTTTTGGAGTTGAGAAACACATGAATGAGCACAGACCTCTGTAGTACCATCATATGAATAAAAGTTCCTTTTTTTTTATTAGATGGGGGAGAGCAAGATCACAGAAATAAACTAGACAGAAAATGAATAAAATCCATCCTTAAAAATGACAGCAAGTCTAGTCAGCACCACTGGCTCATTCATTCATTAAGCTGGAGCCGCCGTGTTCTTTCAGAAACACACGTGTAAATCCTATGCAAAACAAGAACGAAACCTTCAAAAACTCATTGCTGCTGCTGCTGCTAAGTCACTTCAGTCGTGTCCAACTCTGTGCGACCCCATAGATGGCAGCCCACCAGGCTCCCCCGTCCCTGGGATTCTCCAGGCAAGATCACTGGAGTGGGTTGCCATTTCCCTCTCCAATGCATGAAAGTGAAAAGTGAAAGTGAAGTCACTCAGTCGTGTCTGACCCTCAGCGACCCCATGGACTGCAGCCTACCAGGCTCCTCCAGTCCATGGGATTTTCCAGGCAGGAGTACTGGAGTGGGGTGCCATTGCCTTCTCCGACAAAAACTCATTAACCTCAGGCAAAATCTAAAATCGTTAATGAGGTTTTAAGATCCTTCAATATCTCACCCGGGGACTTTCCTTGAGATCCAGTGACGAAGACTCTGTGCTCCCAATACAGGGGGCCCAGGTTAGATCCCACATGCCCCAACTAAAAAAAGAAAAGAACCCACCTGCTGCAACTAAGACCCCAGCACAGTCAAATAAATAAATATTTTGGGCTTCCTTAGTAGTCCAGTGGTTAAGAATCTGCCTTGCAACGCAGGAGACAACAGTTCAATCCTTGGTCTGGGAAGACTCCACATGCTACCAGGCAACTAGGTCTGTGTTTAACAGCTATTGAGCCTGAATGCCCTAGAGTCTGTGCTTTGAAACAAGAGAGGCTACCACAATGAGAAGCCCGCATACCACAACTGGAGAGAAGCCCCTCTCTTGCTAACTAGAGAAAGCCTATGTGCAGGAATGAAGACCCAGCACAGGCAAAAACAAATAAATGAATAAATATTTAAAAAAAAAAAAAAAAAAAAAAACCTCGACCCCCATCTTCCAGTGTGCCTAGCCTACCTCTGCACAGGCTATGAACCATTAGCAACACTTGGCAACTTTCCTCAAAAGAAAAGGACTCTCTTAAGGTCTCTGAGCATTTACATCAACTGACTCTCTGCTTGGACACCTCTGTTCTCTGTCCCGTTTTTCACTAGCTGCACAGACTTCTGGTGTCACTTTATATACCACTTCTTTTTGGTGCCCTTGGACTGGAGAGACTGGATCAGATGCTCCACCCATGTGCCCCCACACCCGCTTGCTGCTGCCACCCCTCCTTCCCACCAGCTAGACAATAAACTCCTCAACTTCCCATTCACTGTTGATCCCCATCCCTTAGCATCCTGCTTGAAACAAAGGAGGAGTTAATGCATCATTGTTAAGTGGGTCAATGAATAAACTAAGGAATGAGACTGAGACACTAGAGAGGGCATTGACATAAACCAACAAGCTGAGAGTGGACATATCAGGGTTCAGTTTCATTAAACATAAACGTAGAAAATAAAAGATATCTTTTTCCCAAACATGTTTGGAGGTCAGATAATTTTGCTCATTAGATATATGTGGATATAAGACAGCACTGTCAGAAGTAAATTTAAGATACAGTGAGTTAAGTCAGAATGGAGTAACTGTGGAAGGTAAGTAAAATTCCCCCTATTGGACTTATTATCTCCAATAGCTAAGTCACTCCCTGGGGAGAATTTGGCTCTTCTACAAGAATGCTAACTTTTTTTCACCAGAGTAGAGTCTAATCAAGTGTGTAAATGCTGCAATACACCAAATGGCAGAAGAGAATTAATGTTCCTCTTGTGGGTTCCGGAAGTGTCTTACCACCAGGAAGTAATACAGGCACTGAATAGAAACAGTGATCATTAGAAACAGTCACGCAAAACTTATGAAGAGGAATAGTCTCGCTTTACGAGAACATAAGATTTTGATTATCTCTCTCTCTTTCTGTTTGATGCCCTTGGAGTAGAGGCTTAGGTAAAATATCAAGTCATATCCACATTCACAGGCCTCAAGGTAAGAAAAAAAAAGTCAGTTTAAAATTCCTTTGGTTGTCTATTGTTGCATTCAAATGCTTTGTGAATATTATCATCTTAGATACTCTAGTGAGTTCATTTTTCCCTTGCTTGAAAAAAAAGAAAACAGCTACACATAATCACCAAAATGAAGACTCTCACACTCACTGTGATAAGCAAAACCCTAGTGAAATGGTGAACGGTGAAGTCACTGGAAATATTGGAGAAATAACTTGACTTTTAAGCACATATTGTTTTTTGATCGTGGAGTCAGAAGCAGAACAAACAAACACGAGTGCTCTGAAAAACTACTTGCTCCATGACAGCCAAGGCTTCTGAATTTTGCTTTGTAAATCATCAGTGTGTTTCATTCTCTGTGATCAGAGAGCCTTAGATGATCCAAGTCACAATCATAGATTACCAGCCTGAATTATTCTTCCAACACAGAACAATTACTGAATTACAGGAAGACTTCAGAAGTCCTGTGTACCTGCTCATCAAACTTCATTTGGACAATTTTTTTAAACCATTAGTAAAACTAACACACACACATGCACACACACAAATCTTAGAGGAAAAGTCTTCGACCTCTGCCAAATTTCAGCTGGGAACAAATTTTTATGGCCAGCTAATAAACCTGCTGAAAAGAGGGGTGGATAATGAAAACCCTCCCGAGCCCTTAACTACAGTGTGCACGGCTATAATAAAAAGAATTAATGCAGTCAATTTGTACTACTGTTCTCAGAACAAAAACCCCTATTTCAACCACAGCCTTTTCAACAGCTGATTGGCAGCCCTGTCCATTCCCCCTCTGCAGTGTTGTCAGGAGTCTTCAACATGATAATGAGCCTGTCACCATATTCAAATAGCCCTGTGACAGCAAGTTTTGTGAGTGTGACGTCCACTGCAAAGGGTCTGTCAAAAAGCACCTTTCAGAAAATGAAAAGAGAATGCTTTCCTGATGATAAACCTAATTTCTCCATAGATAAAAGAGTGAGATTTTTCATCAGATTTTGTCAGTGTTATGTTGTGTTGCATTTATCTCTTCAAATGTTCCTGTTTTCTCTTTTTTTAATATACATAAATTTAGATTTGTCAGTGACGGGGGAAAAAACTGATGATGAAACACCACTTTGGTTCTAGGAAGCTAAGTCCATCAGGTTACCACAGAGGGAAAAGGGGGAAAGGAGGAAAAAAACTGATGCCTTTTCTAAAACATCAACAGTTGGCAAGAAGAGTAAGAGAATAACTTGTTACCAGTCACCTAATAAACTTTCAGATTCTGAGGCTTTACTCACTGAGGCCAATTGCTTCCGTTCAAAAAACCCACAGGAAATTGCTCTGTTCAAACTCTGTCTCCCTACAGTCACTTTCTCAGTGACAGACTCTGTGACTTCACAACAAAGAGAGAGCTCCTACCTCAAGATTTGAGGCTTCAGTTTCCTAAGTACCCAAGTACATTGTGCAGATTTGCGAAAATCTGGGAAAATGTGTTTTCATCACACTTGAACACATTAAAGAATCTGGTGTGCAACAAAGATGTCAAAAAGGTACTATTGTTGAAGAAAACATTCATTTTGCTTCAGTTATGAAGAATGATTTTATAAAGAGCCCGGATTCTCTAGAGCATTGCCTGCTGCTGCTGCTAAGTCGCTTCAGTCGTGTCCGACTCTGTGCGACCCTAGAGACGGCAGCCCACCAGGCTCCCCCGTCCCTGGGATTCTCCAGGCAAGAACACTGGAGTGGGCTGCCATTTCCTTCTCCAATGCATGAAAGTGAAAAGGGAAAGTGAAGTTGCTCAGTCTTGTCTGCCTAACTTACTGCTATTTTCCTCTTCAACCTAGACCAAATCTCAGTGTGTCTAGCATCAAGACAAAACTAGGCATTTTCTCAGAAGGGGTATGTACTTGTTTGTGTATATGTATGAAAGTCTAAGTGGTAGTCCTCAGTTGCGTCTGATTCTCTGTGACCCACATGGATTGTAGCCCCCCAGGCTCCTCTGTTCATGTTAATTCTCCAGGCAAGAATACTGGCTGCTGCTGCTGCTGCTGCTAGTCGCCAGCGTGTCCGCGACCAGGCAGCCAGGGGGCCGGAGAACACTGGAGTGGGTGCCATCCCTCTCCAATGCATGAAGAATACTGGAGGGGGCTGCTATTCCCTTCTCCGGGGGATCTTCCCGAACCAGGGATTGAACCCCGGTCTCCTGCATTGCAGACACATTCTTTACCATCTGAACCATCAGGGAAGTCATGTATATGTATATTAATGTGTATGTAAAATACATGCCTCTACATATATACTGTGTATATATATATAACATACACATATATGTATATGTACTCCAGTACTCTTGCTGGAAAATCCCATGGACGGAGGAGCCTGTTAGGCTGCAGTCCATGGGGTCGCTAAGAGTTGGACACGACTGAGCGACTTCACCTTCACTTTTCACTTTCATGCATTGGAGAAGGAAATGGCAACCCACTCCAGAGTTCTTGCCTGGAGAATCCCAGGGACGGGGGGAGTCTGGTGGGCTGCCGTCTATGGGGTCGCACAGAGTCGGACACGACTGAAGTGACTTAACATAGCATAGCATTGCATGTGCATAAATACACACACCATACATGCATACTATACATGCACATATACATTATATATATTACATGTATCACATACACATATATAATAGGTACACATACATATGCAGAGGAAGTAGAAAGAACGTCAAGCTCTTACTCTTTGTGAATGCTAGTGTTTCAGATTTTAATAAAATTTATCTTAATAAAATGCACACACATGTACCCAAGAGAAACAGAGCAGCACTCTGGCTTTGATAGTGGAAGAGGATCGGGAATGAAGAAGCAGGGGGACAAGAAGCCAGCAGAGAACTGTCATTTTCTCACTCTGCGGTGCCCTGAATACCACCTTTAGCAAATAAACACGAGCAGGAGGTCCTAAAGTCTTGGAAGAAAGAAAACCTATGTCGGAATTTAAATCCAACACCTACTGTATCTCAGGCTCTGTGACAGTAAAAAAAACTTACAGAAAATACATATACTCCACCCAGTAAACTACCATAAGATTTAATTCTCTGCTATTCCTATATTGAACTACATTCAAACATGTAGAAGAGATATTATGATACATGCATAACCACATGTTTCACGAGTCTGATTTTAGCTGATTCACTGATACGAGCCCCATTTTTAAAGGGACTTTTAAACATTTTTAAAGCAATGTTTCCTTTCCATCCTCTGATCTCATGGCAACTTACACATCTAGATGTGATGAGAGCATCCGTGAAGCCCTTTTGCTATTCAAAAACACTTAACTCACTGGAATTCTCATTCTCTCAATTTCAAGCAAATACAGTCCTAGCTATGTCTCAATTTGGTTCAGATCTGAATATGCCAAAAAGGCCTATTAATTAAGGAAACTGATAATTTCATGTTTTTGTATGTGTCCTATACACAAAGCTGATATGACCAGAGAGTTTTCCTAATCGAAAGTTATACATTTTGATGTATGATGGGGAGGGTGGGTAGAATCTTAATCTTTGCAATAGAGATTATTCTAAATACACCAGAATGATCAAAATTAAAAATACAAATAAGAAGTTAGAAAAAAAGACATGATTCACTTTTACTAGTCAACAGATAGTGATGCTGAAAGTATTGAATGAACAGTTTCTAGTTCTTAAAGCCCAGAGTAAGAAAAAGAAGCAAAGGGGAAATGTGGGTGGGGTGGGGGATGGTATCTCCCCAATATATGTAAATGCAACTCCTAAAAGAAGATAAAAGTAACTCATGAAGGATCAGCCATAAATTTGACTGATTTTAAGTTTGTCAGCTGGAAGGAACTATTATAACGCCAATAAATAGAGCTGTAGACAGCTGGCCATGTGTAATACCCTGCCCCTTTGCCTAAATGTTTAAACCATTGATTTACTTGGGATTAAAAAAAAAAAAAAAAATGAAATCTCAAACTCAGCTATCCCCAACATACAAAGCAAATTCCAGAATCTTGAAGACTTTCATTGTCTCTGAAAGTCATTGTCACCACCCTAATCCCCTCATTAAAGCTAAAGAAAGGCCGAGATGGCATTAAAATGAATGCAGACCATTTGCAGCAATCTCCTGCTCACACCACCTCCAAATGAAGGCAGGCACATTGCATAATCCAGGCAGCAAGAGCTCCTGACAGGTGGATGATTTATGCTCATAGTCAGAAGAATCGGAGGGCCTGCGGAGGAGACAGCATGAGCTAGGCGGTGGCGAGACAGATGCTCTCAGTGGGCTTGCGGGGGCTGGCAGGCTCCAGCTAGTTCAGGTGCAACCTGGACACTTTAAGTGCTGAACTCCTATTGCCTAGATTCCAACACTCTGATGTGCCATTTGCAATATGATACGCAGTGTACACTGTGAATAAACTGTCAACTGCAGGCAAGCACTGTATACACGCACGTACCCCTTCCGAGCATAGATGTTATGGACACGTGCCCTAGCACATAAAAGAAGGGAAACCCATTTTTTTTTTCTGTTGTTTTTGTCAAATGATTCTTCTAGTACAGATGTACACGTTATGAAGTGCAAGGATCTTCAGTCCTGAAGATTTTTCGCCCAGGTAGGGTAAGCAGAGTGACAGGATTTCCTAACAATTAGATCAATATTAAAGATTGCACAGAGGGATTAGGAGAAACACACCTCAGCAGAAAACCGACATTCCTGTCAATTATATTAATTATTTTTCAGATACATGACATGCCTTCATGACATTTCCTTCTGAGAAGGCATTTGAATATTTGAGAGGAAAATGAATCAGGGGTGAATAAAAGGAAGGATCCCTAAAGGGTTGAAGCTCTTTGAAATCAATCTTTAAAACAGTTTTTTTTTTTTTTTTTTCCAGAATTTCTCTCAATAGCCCCAAACAATAACAATCTGTTAAAGATTATGGTATTGGTTAAAAGGGTAGATAAACCTAATTACAGCTATCGACGACAAATTACGGCTACTTCAATCTCTAACAGAAGGTATTAGCCAGCATTTGACTGGTCAGCAATAACCCACCCACTGGATGGAGAAATTCACTCCACAGATCCAAATGGAACTATATAGATCATTATTCATCTGCTCAGACCAGTATTTCCAAGGTACAGAATTCCAGGCAACAGTGAAAAGGCTAAATATCCAAATGTACAGGCTTCAGGTTATCTTGGATGAATTCGACTTTGCTTTAAAATCCTAGATACTTACTGTAGGGTCAAAGGTAGAACTGCCAATGAAAATTAAAGACACAGCCATCCCTTTAATTAGATAAGAGTATTCAAAGACAGTAAATTCCCAAGAAGCCACTTTGCAGAGCAAGAGTTACAGTGTTCTTTCTCCTGGGGGGTGGGGGGCCCGTGGGCTTTTTTCAGCTCTGCACCAGCTAAAAGAGAAATTTTTAAAAGAACAAAATGGAATACATTGTAAGTCATTCAAAATGCCTCCAGACTTTACAGTTCTCCCGAGAGAAAAAACTCAAACAATTTGAAGTCTTCACAAACTGCATCCAAATCCTTTTTCTAACTTCATTAAGCTCCAGTGCTTAAAAATCGTTCATAGCAAGTACTTTAATTAGATACATTAGAGAGGAGCCAGTGCAGGTAACCAGACTACCCTACCCGGAGGAGGTGGGGGGTTGGGGAGGGGACGAAGAGTCTCTTACTCAATCCTGAGACCTGGTTAAGGGACTAATCAGGGGCTGGTGCCTTTCCTCCCCAGTTCCCCAAAGCCAACTAGGGATGTGGGTGGGTGGGCTAGAGATAAAGAGATTCCAATGTCCTCCGGGCCTCGTCAGTATTCTGCCAGGTTACCACTGTATACACAGAGAAAGAATGGAAATGTGTTCAAGAAAGCAAATGTTAAGAGAAGCACAGGACTGAGTCCTCTGTACTTTGTAAGCTATTTTTCTGTTTTTGCTTCCCTTCCTTTCTCTCTCCTCCCTTCCTTCCTCTCGGTTTTCCCTCTCTCTCCATGTCAGACCTTCCAACCCCCATACTCTGGGGCCAAAACCACCGCCACAAGATCTGCAGGATGGATAGAAACCAGCATTAAAGCGACGGGCGCTGTACAGAACTCTGAGTTGCTACCATTGATCTGATGTTCTGAAGTTAATCAAGGGTGGAAGGAGGAAGGGATGGGGAAGAGAGAAGAACATTCCTATGCAGAAGTAATGCAGGAGTACTTTTCCTTCTGGAATAAAAGCTCTGAGGCAGGATTTGGGAAGACAAGTAAAAACCTTGCAGGCTTCCAGTGACTTGCAACCTTAAACCCAGGATATTTAAAGAGACGGAAACCACAAAAATCAAGAAACCTCAAACAGCACAGGTTTTGTTGTTGTTGTTGTTTATTTTTCGCTTTCAGTGGATTTTTTTCCTTTTTAAAATTTAAATAGGGAGAATTCTTTCCTATGGAAAGAACTAGCACAATCGCATATATGAAGGCAGACACAAAGGTACTGAACTGGAGAGGAGGGTGAAGGGTGAGTGTGTCACTGGGGCCAGGTGAATCCACGGTTCCACTTCCCATCCGAGGTAAAAGCTCCCCGGACAACGTAGAAACAAGCTGTACATTTCACCTTTAGCCACTGTCTGCCCTTTCAAATATCCGTTCTACAAGAACTTTTAACAACCACACCATCCTTTAAAAACTTTGCTTTCCTCTCTTTGTCTTTTCATGTAGAAACAGCAGTTTTTAAGGGATGGCATGCTTGTTAAAGTCCAAGGTGGAGGTGAAAGCCTTTCTTCACCAACGACTCATCTATTGTTTAATCCTGAAAAGCTAGAAGTGAATGCATACATTAGCATGTCCAAGAATAACTGCAGACGCCATAAATTACGCTTTGGAAAAAGTTAGCCATGATCTGGATGCGAAGTGATTCCATGGCTGCAAGGTCATTTGTTTCTGGTCCATGACAGACTTGCCTGCTGTCCCCCCATGATCCACAGAGGGGTCTCTGTAATTCTGGCAGGTTCTGCCGACCCTGCCTGTCACCTTCAGATCTCAGGCCCACAGGAAAGGGTCTTGGGCTGGAGTCACACAGAGCGTTACTGGGGACCTCTGACCTCAGTAAATCTCAGAGAGCAGCAGTGTGAAGACAATCCAAACCTGCTGTGAACACAGGACTTGGTCATTCTGAAGGGAGGAAAAAAGTCCAGAAAGATGACATTGGAGACCAAGCAGAACATATCTGTTTAGGTTTAGCTAGGCAGGGCCCCAAACACTTAAGAAAATAATACTGATGCTAATGATACTTATAACAGTTAACATTTACCACAGGACTCATATTTGTCACAGTGTGCTAAATATTTTAAATTTATCTAATCCTCACAGCAAACTCTGTAGGGCATGCATTATTATGATGATCACTATTTTATAGATAAAAAAAACTGAGTTTGGAGACATTAAGAAACTTGTTTTCAGAGGGTCTTCCCTGGTGGTCCAATGGCTAAGACTCTGAGCTTGCAATGCAGGGAGCCAGAGTTCAATCCCTGGTCAGGGAACTAGATGCCACTTGCTGTAATTAAAGAGTTTGTTTGCTGCAACTAAGACCCAGCACAGCCCCCCCCCCCCAAAAAAAACAAAAACTTGTTAGTAACTGGCCACCTTAATAGTGACTCGGGGCTGTCTATCAGCAAACACTATGATCTCAATACACTATGTCAAATGATGTGTTTAAAAGACAATTCTGAACATATTCTCTTTATTTTGCCTATATATTCCACCCGTGCCTTTGTAAAATATCATACTACCTACTGGAATTTTGCAATGTGAAAAGAAACTAAGGATTCATCATTTTTCCCTCTACTTTCCTCAGCCCTGAATTTCTTTAAAATATCCAGCCATGAAGAAAAAAGAAAGTGCAGAGAAAGCAAAAGAATCAGGTATATGTGTGTGTCTGCACATCACAGGAGAAGACTTTTTATCAGTAATCTCTCTCACTGTGATGGAAGGGAGGCAGAGGAAAGACCCTGAAAGTAACCTCTGCTTCCCTGGCCCATTAGCTGTTTTCCAATGTGCAAATAACTCTGGTCTCCTAGGACCATTTAAGAGTTCAGCTGACTCTAGCATTCACTCCTTCTGGGTTTCCAGTTAAAATCAATGCATTAACTGAAGCTGCTAGTTAGATTCTGTAACTGCAAGTTAAGTAAGAAAGGTGAGGAAGGGAAGAATTCCCAGCTTTATAAGCTTAGGAACTTTCAAAGAGGCCAGTTCCCCAGTGGCATTAAAATAGAAGTAGAATTACTTGTAAAAGCTGGGGGATTTTGTTCTTTTCTACCTTAACAAAAGTTTTGATAGATTTTCTCTGCTGGAGCACATAACCAAATAGTTAAAAGATTTGTGAGATAACCAGGAGATTCTCTATCTAATATTTCCTAGGCATACAGCGACTGAATTGAATTGCTGTTTCTTTTGTTTTATGACTATTAGTGGAACTTTATTTTTCTACCCTGTCCCCTCCAGATTCTAATTAATGACTTCTAGGGAGACCCACAGACATATACGAAATCGTTGAGAAATACATTTGGACCTGTTGACTGCAGAATATGAGAGTAATTCTATAAACACAAAAATGAAATCATCAGACGATGCTGTGGACTGCCTCTTGGGCGCAGATGCTCTGCAGTGGCAGTCTCTTCTGCTAAAGAGCCCATAAGAGCCTACCTGGAAAGGGTGAAGTTCAGAAATACCAGCAACTCCAACATGATTCTAACCATTTCTAAGAAAAAGTAGAAATAGTCTACGTAGAAACTTTAAGAAATGATCTTGTGGTCCTACAGAGAGCAACATTTACAGAAGTCAGAAAACAGTCCTGTGATTGCACAGCCCTCTTGTTTAAGCATATCTATCACAAGGAACAATTCTGGAATTCAGAGAGTTCTGGCATCAAAGCTATTCCCTGAAATCAAGGTCTCCTTGCTCATAAAAGGAGGTAATAGCAGAGAGCAGTGGCTTCCATGTGCCGGAAATAATATTTCAAGTCTTGACACCGTGGAAAGATTAACTAATTAAGAGAAAAACCAAAAGACTTCATTATGAATATCAGTAGAACATATGGGCTTCAGAGTCCGAGAAATTAGGAATGAATTCTGACTTGCCATTTACTAGTTTTGTGATCTTAGGCAAATTACTTATATGAGTTATTCATATTTAAAATACATCTTATATAGAAAACAAATGTATGGTTACTAAAGGGGATGAGGCATAAATTAGGAGTTTGGGATTAATAGATACACATTACCACTTTAAACAACAAGGACCTACATACAGCACAGGGAATTATATTCAGTAATATAAGCTCTAATGTAATAAGCTCTAATTAAAAGAATCTGAAAAATAATATATATACACACACACACACACACACACACACGTATAACTTTACTTTGTTGTATACTTGAAATTAACACATTATAAATCAACTATATTTCAATTTTAAAAAATAGGTCTTCTCATTTAAATTCATTAACATATCAAATATCCATGGGCAAGACAAATGAAAAATATCTTTTTCTTGCAATTCAGGATATATCTATTGCTGTATCATCAGGGTACTCAATAAGAATTCAACACAACATGACTTCTGAAATATAATTCTGTCACGGTCACACACATATAAAGAAAAATATAGAAGTGACTTGTATGTGATGATAGTACAAGAATTATTTCCAAAAATCATTATGAAAAAATTATCCCTGCATTCAAGTTTTAATACTCAAAGCCTACTAAACTAGGCTAAAAAAAAAAATTAATCAGTTATATTTTACTGAGCACCTATTAAGTGATCACTATGAGGTGTCACCCCACTCCAGTTCTCTTGTCTGGAAAATCCCACAGATGGAGGAGCCTGGTAGGCTGCAGTCCATGGGGTCACTAAGAGTCAGACACGACTGAGTGACTTCCCTTTCACTTTTCACTTTCATGCATTGGAGAAGGAAATGGCAACCCACTCCAGTGTTCTTGCCTGGAGAATCCCAGGGACGGGGGAGCCTGGTGGGCTTCCATCTATGGAGTCGCATAGAGTCGGACACGACTGAAGTGACTTAGCAGCAGCATGAGGTGTCATGGTATATTAAAATATAAACAGATACAGTCTATGCTGAAGATCTTTGTGCTTTGCTGTATGGTAAATGCTAAAGTGACTAATAGAATATAAAATATTACTAACACAATATCTTTTTATAGATTATTTGCTTGCCAGACACTATGCCAAAGAACATTACATCAATTACCTCATTTAAACCTCCAAACAACCCTCTGATGCAGTTAGAATTACAATCCCCATTTTACAGATAAAGGGTCAAGCAACTTGTTTGAGATAACACAGCAAGTAAGTAAGAAAGTTTGGATTGAACTCAGATTCTATTTCAGCACTGTCTACTATGTTACTCACTGGCCCCGTGGGACTATTTAATATAAATAAAATTAAATAAGATTAAAATTTCAACAATTCATTTGCATTAGACACATTTCAAGGGCTCAATTCACAGTCACAGACTCCATGTGATCTGAGACATCAAGCTTTTTATCTTTACTTCCCTACACAGAAAACATGAAATCAAAATGCTAAATTGTACAGAACAGAATATAAAGGCTGGTAAAACTCAGAAAGGGAAAAAATCTATGTAATTATAAATAAGCAGGCATATGATTAATGATGATAGATTATAAACCCCACGAGGGCAGAAACTTGCCTGTCATGTTCACTTTTTATCCCTGGCATTAATAAAGTGAGTGGTATGAAGCATGCCTCAAAATATTCATTGAAGGTGTGGATAAAAAGTGGATGAGTAAACATTTGAAGATGGGGTTGATGAACACATATGATTGGGGTCCATAAGTTGTTACAAAGAAGCTCTTGGAGGAACAACCCCACCTCAATTCTATGTGTTACAATGAACAGGGTGTATTTTTTGGACAGCACATAGAAATATTTACATCAATTAGACCATACGGCCAGAATCCACATTCTATCCAAATATTTTCAAATGATACATGAATTGATAATAACCTAAGAGTGGCTAAGGTCAGAGTAATTGCCATTTAATTGGCTTCAAATACACTAATGATTATGATAATGTTGATGCTGGAGAGACTTATTAGGCCTAGAGATAAATGTCTAAGAGAGCAGAGGGGTGAATCCAGGTGGGGTGAGACAGGGGGCAGACAATGACAAAGTTCATAAGCTTCAGAACCACCAAATGACAACTCACTACACTGCTGAAGAAGCTTCACTTTTAGTTAGAAGAAATTTTGGAACAACAACAAAAAAAGTGCTCAAAAAACAAAGTGGCAGTAAGAAGGAGAGGAAGTTATGTGTTCCAAAAAAGTTAGGTCTTAGAGAAAAGTTTGACTGGGAGAAAATTAACTGGACAGAGAGAAGCCACTAAATAAGGGCTCAAGAGTCCGTCCACAGGGAAAACTCTTGTAGCTAAGATCTGAAAGGTAGGTTGGACAAAATGGAGTTGACTTCCGACTGAGAAATAGAACTGAAAATTACTACAAAGCAGAAACACATGCTAAGTGAAACAAGGTAATGCAAATGATTTCAATCTTGCAGAGAGTCTATTCCTTCAATTCCCCTCATCCTCAAAGGCCTGATGGGCCTAGAGTTTGTCACACAGTGAAGTAAGTCAGAAAAACAAATATTAATACATATAAGTGCAATCTAAAAAAAAAAAAAAGGTACAGATGAACCCATTTCCAAGGCAAGAATAGAAACATAGACATAGAGAACAGTGGAGAAGGCAATGGCACCCCACTCCAGTACTCTTGCCTGGAAAATCCCATGGATGGAGAAGCCTGGTGGGCTGCAGTCCATGGGGTCGCTAAGAGTCGGACACGACTGAGCGACTTCACTTTCACTTTTCACTGTCATGCACTGGAGAAGGAAATGGCAACCCACTCCAGTGTTCTTGCCTGGAGAATCCCAGGGACGAGGGAGCCTGGTGGGCTGCCGTCTGTGGAGTCACACAGAGTCGGACACGAATGAAGTGACTTAGCAGCAGCAGCAGCAGCAGCAGCATAGAGAACAGATATGCGGACACAGAGGGGAGAAGGAGAAGGTGGGATGAATTGGGAGATTAGGATTGCCATATATACACTACCCTGTGTGAAACAGCTTGCCAGCGGGAACCTGCTGTCTATATAACACAGGGAGCTCAGCGTGGTGCTCTGCAAAGACCTAGAGCAGTGGGATGGGGGCAGAGGATACATGTATACATAGAGCTGATTCACTTCATTGTACAGCGTAAACTAACACAACATTGTAAAGCAATTATACTCCAGTCAAAAAGAAAAAAAAAACTAGTAAAGTAGTCCAGGAGTGTAAAACTAGGAGTATGGAGCCTACATAGAAAAGACTTGACAGCTGAAAATGTATAATCAATGAGAAAAATAGGGAAGGGATTATGATTCCACTGGTGGCTCAGCGGTAAAGAATCCGCCGGCAATGCAGGAGACCCAGGCTCGATCCCTGGGTCAGGAAGATCCACTGGAGAAGAAAATGGCAACCCACGCCAGTTTTCTTGCCTGAGAAATCCGATGGACAGAGGAGCCTCTGGCGGGCTACAGTCCATGGGGTCACAAAAGAGTTAGACATGATTTAGCAACTAAACAACAAATTACGCTTTTAGACTACACATTATCCTTGGAGAAACAGGTTAACCCAAGGGCAACCGCTAAGAAACCCTCCCTTTGAATTCTGCCATCGCACCCCTGTTGCATCCCAGATCAGATCAGATCAGTCGCTCAGTCGTGTCCGACTCTTTGCGACCCCATGAACCGCAGCACGCCAGGCCTCCCTGTCCATCCCAACCACCATGTAAAAGAAGCGGCTCTTCCAACGGGGATTTGCAAAGAGCAGAAATCCTAATACTTCTGTCAAAGGTCTCTATCAAGCTTCCTGCTTCTAAAATCACTTCCAGGACATTCCCTTTGAATGGCAGGATTCATTCTTACGTCAATGTTAAAAAGCAATTAAAGCTGAAGTCAGGTGAAAACAAATTGAGGATGTGGATAATCAGCTGAACTTCATCGCACCTGGGGAGCAGTGGCTTCCAGGGCACCGGGGCTGTGCGGTCTGTGGGGGAAGGCTGGGTGGGAGTGGTGGGGTCTTGGTATCTGTTCTCCCGGCCACAAAACCACCCTGGCTCTCAAACAGCACAATCTGCCATTCACTGAAGTCTGGTTTGCCAGGAAGCCCAAGGATGGACTCCCCACCAGTACCATCAGGCTCAGGGAATTTGGCGAGCACCAGGCACCTCCGACTTCTGCCAGCTCATTGGCTTTGGGGAAGCCGCTGACCTACTCTCCGCTGAGTGGCTTTTGTGAACCTGGACTCCGGCCCGCCGCTCATCATTGATCAACCTTGGCCAAGCCAGCTGGCTCGTTCCTTTGCAGACAGCTTGCCTTAGGGAAGCTGGTTGGTGGCTCGACAACCTACTAAGCGAGAGAGACGCGAAACTCCAGAACGATCTCTCAAGAAATAGCCAGCTCTCGCTTTCAGTGGAGGGAGACTTGGAAGTGTACAAAAACACTGTCTGATGCCTTCTCGGATATCACTGAGGTGACCAGACAGGTAGCTGACAAGTTAGGAATGGCACCCAGGGGAAATGAAACCGTGAAGCTCTTCATTCAGCAGGCCTTATTCAAATGTGCATCAGAATTCCCGTACATTAAATTTAACACAATGCCATAAACAACAGGGCCACGGGGATATATGTGGGCACTGGTGAAAAGGAATAAAAATCTGTTGTCTGGAGGCTGGTGGGTAAAAAATTCCACATCCAACAGTCCTAAATGGCAGGGGCCTCCCCTCCCCGCTCCCTCACCACTTACCATGCTGCCTCTAGACTTCTAGTGCAAGAGCAAATGTTCAAGCAGGTTTTTCCCCCCTTGGGGCAAAATCCATTGGGGATTTTTAATAATCCAAGAGGAATAAAAATTGGTAGCATAGTAGATAAATGCTGGCTCCCTATTTCAAATTCACAAATGGAAATGACAAATGAGGACAATCAAATAAATGATTAACTTTTAATAGTATTCCCATTAAAACACGAGGAAGGGAGCTAAAAGAACCGTTCCTTATAATTTCAATCTTTCTGTCCTCTCTCACACAAATGCGGCGAGCAAAGGCAGATTTATTCAGTTCAAATAATTCTCGGTGCTGCTTTTGCTAAGTTCACGGGAGAGAATCTATCCACTTCATTTCTAATGTAATTGTCATTTTTGACAAATATATAAATATAAAACGGTTCCAGAGAACCAGAGATCCATGGGGAATTTGTGATAGTCCAAAACTCAAGTGGATTATATACAGAATCACAGACAAATCTTTAAAACATTAGTACTTTCATTTTTCTCATTTATAAGACAGATAAGATTGTAATATCCCAGAGGTCCACTCTGGCCACATCCTCCAAACCACTGAGGTGACTGACACTCCAAGTCAGCGAATCAGACTCACTCCTCTTTACAAAAGCAAAACTTCAAAGGAAATTTGTTCTGAACTTGGCTTCCTAAAAATTGGAGCCAGAGAGTAAAACTATGTCACAGAACAAAATGTTCCCCTCTGCTCTAATTGGGATTTAAATAAGATGTCATGCACTGACAGAAACAGAGACGTCTCAAATTGGGTTCCCAGGAACTGAACAGCTTGAGTGTAGCTGGTACTTTATTCACACAGTTTATAACTGACAAGTTATTCTAAAGTTTATGTTGCGATCTCAAGAATCTCAGAGTGGGAAGTCACATGAAAGTTCTTCTAGTCTAATCCCTACATGATCCTTGAAACTGTTCTCTGCATCAGCTCTCACACTGATGGGAAACTCACTGCCTTTTGACACAGTTCATTCTATTTCTGGAAAGTAAGTGAAGAACGCAAAGCAATAGAGTGAGCCCTAGTTTAAAAAAAAAAAAAAAAGGTTTATTTAAGTAATCTTTTAAGAGCTCAGTATCTCATAATACCCATAGCTTCTGAAGAATCCCAAGCTAAATATACACTTGAATATTCCTACTGTATTAAACAAATACAGCACATAGGCAGAAGAGCTAGAATGCCTGACTCCATCATGCCTTGTGAGAACTCTGGCAAGTAACATAATCTCTGTAAGTTTTTCTTTCCTCTGTGAAACGGGGAAATACCCAACTCTGGAAGTCACTGTAAGGATTAACAACAACAAAAAAAATCCAACTAGAGCACACAGTACATAGCCTAAGGCATATTAAGCGCTCACCAGATCAGATCAGATCAGATCAGTCGCTCAGTCGTGTCCGACTCTTTGCGACCCCATGAACCGCAGCACGCCAGGCCTCCCTGTCCATCACCAGCTCCCGGAGGTCACTCAGACTCGCATCCATCGAGTCAGTGATGCCATCCAGCCATCTCATCCTCTGTCATCC
This sequence comes from Tragelaphus eurycerus, assembly GCA_935064755.1. Lineage (NCBI taxonomy): Eukaryota > Metazoa > Chordata > Mammalia > Artiodactyla > Bovidae > Tragelaphus > Tragelaphus eurycerus. Next base: position 13,711,499 of record CAKXYN010000003.1, read on the forward strand.
CCTTCTCCTCCTGCCCTCAATCCCTCCCAGCATCAGAGTCTTCTCCAATGAGTCAACTCTTCGCATGAGGTGGCCAAAATACTGGAGTTTCAGCTTTAGCATCATTCCTTCTAAAGAAATTCCAGGATTGATCTCCTTCAGAATGGACTGGTTGGATCTTCTCGCAGTCCAAGGGACTCTCAAGAGTCTTCTCCAACACCACAGTTCAAAAGCATCAATTCTTCGGCGCTCAGCCTTCTTCACAGTCCAGCTCTCACATCCATACATGACCACAGCAAAGACCATAGCCTTGACTAGGCGAACCTTTGTTGGCAAAGTGATGTCTCTGCTTTTGAATATGCTATCTAGGTTGGTCATAACTTTCCTTCCAAGGAGCAAGCGTCTTTTAATTTCATGGCTGCAGTCACCATCTGCAGTGATTTTGGATCACCGCCGGCTGCGTCGTGCACTAAGAGCGCGGCCGAGAGGAGCTACCCCATGACCGAGGAAGGACGGCGGTGAGGGCCAATGCACTAAGCACGGCCGAGAAGAGCTACCCCACGACCGAGGTCAGGAAGGGCGGCGGTGAGGAGAGACCCCTCGTCCAAGGTAAGGTGCGATGGCTGTGCTTCGCTGGCCGGGAGCAGCCAGGAGCAGCCGGGATGAGATACCCCACGCCCAAGGTAAGAGAAACCCAAGTAAGACAGTAGGTCTTGAAAGAGGGCATCAGAGGGCAAATACACTAAAACCATTCTCACAGAAAACTAGTCAATCTAATCACACAAGGACCACACCCTTGTCTAACTCAATGAGATTAAGCCATACCCGAGGGGCAACCTGGGATGGGCGGGTCATGGTGGAGAGATATGACAGGGTGTGGTCCGCTGGAGAAGGGAATGGCAAACCACTTCAGTATTCTTGCCTTGAGAACCCCATGAACAGTATGAAAAGACAAAATGATAGGATACTGAAAGAGAAACTCCCCAGGTCAGTAGGGGCCCAATATGCTGTTGGAGATCAGTGGAGAAATAACTCCAGAAAGAATGAAAGGATGGAGCCAAAACAAAAAGAATACCCAGCTGTGGATGTGTCTGGTGATAGAAGCAAAGTACGATGCTGTAAAGAGCAATATTGCATAGGAACCTGGAATGTCAGGTCCATGAATCAAGGCAAATTGGAAGTGGTCAAACAAGAGATGGCAAGAGTGAATGTTGACATTCTAGGAATTAGCGAACTAAAATGGACTGGAATGGGTGAATTTAACTCAGAGGACCATTATATCTACTACTGTGGGCAGGAATCCCTCAGAAGAAATGGAGTGGCCATCATGGTCAACAAAAGAGTCCGAAATGCAGTACTTGGATGCAATCTGAAAAACGATAGAATGATCTCTGTTCGTTTCCAAGGCAAGCCATTCAATGTCACAGTAATCCAAGTCTATGCCCCAACCAGTAACGCCGAAGAAGCTGAAGTTGAAAGGTTCTATGAAGACCTACAAGACCTTTTAGAACTAACACCCAAAAAAGATGTCCTTTTCATTATAGGGGACTGGAATGCAAAAGTAGGAAGTCAAGAAACACCTGGAGTAACAGGCAAATTTGGCCTTGGAATACGGAATGAAGCAGGGCAAAGACTAATAGAGTTTTGCCAAGAAAATGCACTGGTCATAGCAAATACCCTCTTCCAACAACACAAGAGAAGACTCTATACATGGACATCACCAGATGGTCAACACCGAAATCAGATCGATTATATTCTTTGCAGCCAAAGATGGAGAAGCTCTATACAATCAGCAAAAACAAGACCAGGAGCTGACTGTGGCTCGGACCATGAACTCCTTATTGCCAAATTCAGACTGAAATTGAAGAAAGTAGGGAAAACTACTAGACCATTCAGGTATGACCTAAATCAAATCCCTTATGAAGCGCTCACCAGTAAGTGTTATTACTCTTACCCTTGAAATCTTGCTACTCATTTCAAGACTATCCAGGTTTCATACCAACAAAGCACGACAAGGAAAAAAAAAAAAGTCACCATCTGGCAGTGCAGTAACTGTACATGAAATAAGTTTTCATGGCACCTTAAGTATATTCCCAACGGCTTAATGTCAAGACAAAGCTCACGAAAAAGGTGCTCTTTGCTATTGCTTATATTATAACTTGGGAGTTTTGTTTAATACTCTGCATTAACGAGGGAGCTTCTTAGGATAATATTACAACAGAGAGTGCAAGAAATACCAGTGAGGTCAATGCAGTTCTATTAACTGTCATCTAACACAGAAATATTTTCCTTGAATACCATTAAAGCTTTCTTTTTCTTTGTTCTGCTTTTTGAAGGCAGTAGGAACCCAAATTTCCCTACCAATAATTTCTGTTTTCGACTTGGCAGCATAATGATGTTAGACTTGGGGGAAAAAAAAAAATTCACCTTGGCAATGTCTTCTTCAGAGGCTTTTACAAAAGATATTTCACTAGGATAAATTGCACTAAGCAGGTTCTTTAAGTAAGCAAAAACAAATCTGCTTGTTAATAAATGGCCTGAGTAGCTTTTGTATTTTTTAAGGAAAATCTACCTGGAAAGTGTTACAGTCTTTAAAGAACATTTTATTAAAATGGAAGATATGAAACAGAAGGGTAATTAGACAAGTTAGTTGCTCTTTGCTGCTCCTGCTGATAGGGTAAACCCAGAAGACTCTGAGTTCCCAGTGCCATATATAAATCAAGACACAAGCTGTGGTTGCAGGAAAACAGCTCTGGAATAATTTTTCTTTTCATCCTGGGGGTTCCAGACAACTGATCAGAGAGATATAATGGCAGCTAAATGAATAAACATATAATCTGTGCTCTGTCTCATATTTACGTATATATGGACACACACATGATGCCTCCTCTAAACTGCTGCTGCTGCTAAGTCGCTTCAGTCGTGTCCGACTCTGTGACCCCATAGACGGCAGCCCACCAGGCTCCCCTGTCCCTGGGATTCTCTAGGCAAGAACACTGGAGTGGGTGCCATTTCCTTCTCCAATGCATGAAAGTGAAAAGTGAAAGTGAAGTTACTCGGTCATGTCTGACTCTTTGCGACCCCATGGACTGCAGCCTACCAGGCTCCTCCATCCATGGAGGAGCTAAACTAAAAAGTAGAAATAGGAAGGACATCCTATGGATCATGATGAGATAGATCAGAATAAATAGGGTCTCTGGACAACGCATCCTCTACTGTGGAGGAATTCTCTATATTCTATCATTTTTCTTCTACCCAAACATTTCCTAAACACGAGGTCAGTCTTACTAATCTATGAGACAGAGCAAAAGATGAGAGCATTCCACCCTCCAGAGACTGGCAACTCTTGATGGGTTTTAAGTGATTTGGAAAGCCAAAGGATTTAAGCAGGGCATAGATGGCATGACCCTTTTAAGGTATGGGTTGGCCCAAAACTTAGTTTAGGTTTTTTTGTACCATCTTATGGAGAAACTCAAATGAACTTTTTGGCCCACCCAATACTAGAGAACCAAGAAATGAAAACAAAAGATTTCATTCTAGATTTTCAAACTTTTTCAGGGTATTTTCTTTCCCAGGGACCTATCTAGATACAGACACTAACTCATCTTGACAAAAGTGAAAGGACTTGAATGTGTTGTTCATACATTAATCTTGGCATTCTTCCCTCCACAACTCCTGATACACAACACCTTCTCCAACTCACTATACGCCCAATATTCCAGCTGCTGAGTTATCTTGTAAAGACATTTCCTAGTCGGATCCCCACAGTCATCTGCATTTTCAGTGACCTCATTAAACTCCAGGTGAAAAACCTGGTTTCCCCATTCAGAATCCTAAGGAAAAGTCCCTTCCTTATGAATGCCATTAATACCAGTATCTTGGGCACATATCCCTTGTTAAACCCATAAGTTCTGCTGTTGCCTGGGAGTGCCAGCACCATTTCCCATTTTCTCTACCCTTAAATGAACCTTTCAGGTCACAGATGGCCTGTTCTGCTGAGATGCTGGGCAATCGACCCACAGCTGGAGAATGAAAGACCCCTTGTTGGGCCAAGGCTGCAACATGCTTTGTACAGCTTACAGGAGGGGCCCGGGAACAGGATTTTCATCTCATACCCACTGATCTGCAACAGGACCTTGGGTAAGTTACTAAAACTCTCTGAACCTTGAGCTCCTCATCTGATTAATGAGAATCTGACGTGCAGGGACCCACTTTTCTCAATGAGGTTTTAAGCTGATAATGAAACTGTAATATCCCATGCCCTTTCCACGCTGAGTAACATTTCAAATGCTGATTCCCAGCCACTGCTTTGACTCGATCCTGAACAAGAAGACTCACAGTTCTACCATAACGTATAAATTGTCTACCTGGCATCTTCATGGTATTACAGACTTTTAAAAAGTAGGGGATTATATGGAGTGCCTCTATAACAGAAGCTTACTTTATAAAGGCAAATACAGTTATCAATTAAACACATAACTATATCATTTATGTTTTAATGACTCATTTTCTTTTCTCCAGAGGAAGTATTTAGAAGGCACTTAAAAATAAATATATTAGTATATGTTCCTACAGACATTCTATCATTTTTTATTGTCCATGCCATGCGGTAGGCAGGTTCTTAGTTATCCTTGAGCAGGGATCAAACCCATGACCCCTGCACTGGAAACATGGAGTCTTAAGCCCTGGGCTACTAGGAAAGTTCTGACATTATATGATTTTTAACAAAACGTATAGAAGTTTGGAATAGAAGATATGAGAAAGAAACTAGCTTAACTGCTCCCCAGCATCTATGGAAATGAAGACAGAATTGAATGGACTGAAAATAACAATGCAAGGTAGTGGAAAAATCAGAATCAAAAGCAGAAACACAGTGTTTTGCCAGATACATGGGAGGAACTTGGTTAATACGGAGCTGTGCTAAAGCTTATTTCTCTCCTCAGTTTTTTCCATGATGCTCTGATATCAAAATTACCTCAGTAAAATGTAATGTACCTAAGAGGTTAGTAGAATTCTTATATGTCTTCTTGCACACATTTAAAAATGTGTGTGTTCTGTCTATTTTCTTTGGTAGACAAAAGATTGAATTCTATATTTATAAATAAATAGGCTGAAAGTGAGCCCTAGAGGTCATATACCTTGCCCCAGGTCCAAGAGTATACAGAGCCAGGGCCTGAATCTAGGTTCACCTGACCATAAGGTTTGACCAGCAACAATAGCTAACACTGAACTGCTCCTGGTTCTGGGCCACTTGCTAGTCTGAACACCCAACCTGCAGTATCTTACTGGATATTCGCAACAACTTTTATTTGCAATAATAAAAGTTTATTTGCAAACTTTTTATTTGCAAATATAATTATTGGCACCACCATTTTTCAGATGACAAAAGTGATGATTAGAAATGTTAAGTAAACTCATTTTTTGTTTTAGGGAAAAGCAAAAAGCATACTCTCTTGTCATGAAATAACCAAACCAGTCTGCCATGTTGCCTGGCTTCACCTGTACTGTGGCATGCAAGCTTGCTTAGCTGAGGAATGTAACACTGTACACAAATGTGCATCTCCTATTTTCACCTACAAGAGTCAAGGAAAAACTTGAGTTACCAAGGTGAAACCCATCACGCCAATAATGAACAAAAAGCCCTTCTTCAATCTTTGATCAGTGAATTCTATACCTAAATAAAATAATTATTGCTTTCATAAAATGTCTCTGTTTGCCACTGACAGAGGGAAAACTGAACCTGTATGTCCTGCAATACCTTTTAAATAACTAAGGGGGAGAGATCAAAATAAAAATAAATCTTGACCAGATTTATAGGTGCACCTTGATTAGTTCTTGTTTTCTCCTTCAAATAAACAATACTAGGAAAAAATGAAAAGGGAATGTTGAGACCAGATATCTTGTAATAGATGGGTTTTCCCTGACATACAGTATGGTGTAATGTTGAAAAAAATAATCCTGGCCCATCATTCCTTAGCAGAACATAGAACCCAGAAAAGAGAAGGGGATTTTTCAGGATGCAGAAATGGTGCAACTACTTGGATTCAAACAAGCTACTTCTGGTTTTTCTTAACTGTACTTCTCACAGTTTGGCTTTATTGTTGAATTTTGTCGTTTTCAGCACGTAACTGTTTCTTTGCTTCCATTGGTAACAATGTTTTGATTCAGAAATTCTAGTATTAAAACCAAACATGTGGGACATCCCTGGCAGTCCAGTGGTTAAGATTTCACCTTCCAATGCATGGGGTACAGGTTCATCCCTGGCTAGGGAGGTAAGATCCCACTCCACATGCTTCATAGCCAAAAAAATCAAAACAAAACAATACTATAACATATTGAATGAAAAATTTTAAAATGGCCCACATCCAAAAACAAATTAAAAAAAAAAAAAAGAACTAAAAAACAAAAAGACAAACACAGTTCATTTGGATAGGATTCTGGTACTAATGAATGAGAAGCCACATCTTATAAGGAATTTAATCCCATACAGTGTGAAGTAACTGAACTTGTTTACTGACTGACTAAGCCACTCCTTAGTGTTCGTATCCCACATCATTAGTAGAAATGTCAGTCAATAAAACCAAGGCTTATTATTTTTAAAAGAATGGAACTTTCATTTTTCTATAAACTCCCTTTTTTAATGAAAATGTCTTCATTTCCCTCAGGCAGCATTTTATCTAAGATGCACTTGGCTAGTTGAATAAAAATATCTGTTAAAGGAAAGAAGGTTCCCATCAAAGCTGTTGAAATCTGATTTCATTTCAGATTCTAGAACTAATGTTGTTTTTTGTTTAAATAGATTTTGTCTGTCAATTTCCAGACCCGCTGTGCCATCAGCCTGTATGGACTGCTGTGGTCAACACGGGGGTTGTAGAGGCAAATTTTATTATGGACTGGTAATTGAATTGAACAGGTTTACATTTGAATAGATTTACTACATCATGATCTCTGACATACTGCATGGGACTGAAATCCCTCTCCATCCATAAAGATATATTTAAGACAGTATCATTCTCTCCAGGCTGAGAAGGGAAGTCTTGAGGCAAGGAGATGGCCCAATATAATTGTGCATTTATATGCAGGGTGTAATACAATATTTCACTGTATTTTTTAAGGACAAAAGAAAAAAAAGAGTATTCCATATTTACTCATAACCATCCCCTCTTTTCTCTTTGGGGGAGGGGAGCTTAGAGATATTTTTCCACCAAAGTGCGCACAAGGAAGTAAAGGAAAATAAATTATTTTTTGAGTATATCAGCAATAGCAGCAATTCCCTTGAAAACAGTCCCTCTAAAGGCTTGATAACGGCAACTGAAGAGGTGTGAATTATAGATAAGCACCCATCCCATTTACTTTCACCAACAATGTTTAATTAAACACAGTTCACACCTCTTCAGTCACTCTAACCACCCTTCAAGATTGCGCCTGCCTGAAAACACCATGGGGAAAATTACTTAAGGGAAAATATGTTTTCTACTTCCTCCTTAAACCTGGAAGGACAAATAGGTGAGTACACTGCAGCAGTAAAATCAAACTAATGAAAAAAAATTCTATCTACCTGGACATGGAGGCATATCACGATGTACTTTAGTTTTTGAAAAAAAAAACAATCCAAATCGAGGAGACACCCATTCAGTGAGAGGGGTGTGGGTTTAATCCCTGGTCAGGAAACTAAGGTCCCACATGCCATGTGGTATGGCCAAAAAGTTTTTTTTAAGTGCTAATTGATGCATTGCTTTTATAACAGTTTTAAAACACTGATTTGCTCTTGAAAAACAGAGGTTCCTCAACTCCAAACTCAAAAGTTAAGCCTTTTTGAATAAGCATACGTCTCTATAGCTCAACTAGGGGCTTCCCAGATCATAAAGAACCTGCTTCCCAAGGCAGGAGACATAAGAGACATGGGCTTGATCCCTGGATCAGGAAGGTCCCCTGGAGGGGGGCATGGCAACCCACTCCAATATTCCTGCCTGGAGAATCCCATGGACAGAAGAGCCTGGCTGGCTACAGTCTACAGGGATGCAAAGAGTCAGACACAACTGACATGAATGCGAGCACAGCTCAATTAAGTGGCAACATAAAGGTAACAAAGACCAAAAATGACTATCAATCAATCTTGTGACACTCTGAAATATGTTTTGTCTGGTATTCTGTTACTGGGTTTAAGGCAATCACTAAGATAAGGTTTTCCACCACAATAATGTCAGTTATCACCACCGTTCTAACTCAGAGGAAAACTCTTTGTCCTATGAGTTGGGTTGTTACTGTCAGATTATGTTTTCCTTTGTTAAAATTGCTGTCCTTCTGGCATTTTTCACATAAGCTTCCTTTAGCACTACCATCCATCGTTCTCACTGTTGCATCGCTGGAGCCTAGAATAGTGCCTGGCATACGAGAGCAACTTACTAAATATTTAGGAAACGGATTATAAATGTAAGACATGGTTCACTGTGGAAAACTCCTAACAGTGCCAAAGGCTATAGAGCAAAAACAAAAGCATTTCTCACCCTTATTTTTATTCACCAGTATAACAGTGTTATACTATTATATAACTGTTATATACTATTATAAAGATACTAAATCTTTGTGGTTTCTTCCATTCTTCCATACACATACCATCAGTGTGTGCGTATTAATATAATTAAAATATAAATTTGTATAAAATTGTCATACAAATTTAAATAGGCATATTTTATGTAAAATATATATAAATTTAATCATTCTAATAGGTAATTTGTTTTCTTCTTTTATTACTGAATAGCTGACTTACAATGTTGTGTTAATTTCAGGTGTACAGCACAGTGATCCCATTATATATATTTATATATACACATATCTTTTTCCGATTCTTTTCCATTATATGCTATTATAAGATATGAATATAGTTCCCGGTGCTTCAGTTACCTGTCCTTGTTGTTTATCTATTTTATATATAGTAGTATATATCCATTAATCCCAAACTTCTAATTTATCCCACCCCGCCATGATTTTCCCTTTGGTAATCACAGATTTCTATGCTTGTGACTCTGTTTCTGTTTTGTAAAAAGTGTATTTGTATCATTTTTTTTTCTAGATTCCACATATATGTGATATCCTATGGTATTTGTCTTTCTCTGATTTACTTCACTTAGTGTGATGATAATCTCTAGGTCCATCCATGTGGCTGCAGGCAATTTGCTTTCTATTTTATTCTTGGCAAAATATCTTGGTTCTTTTTCCATTAGGCTTTAAGGATAAAGTTACACATTTGTCTGTTTACGATTTTTCTTCAAGTTGTTCTTAGTTAAGGGAGAAGTTAGTTCTTAGTGAACAAGAGAAAAACAGAGTGAATTCCATGTACCCAAATACTGTCTGATCTACTCATCTTCCAATGATATTGTTCACAGAATAAGACTTGGAAGAAAAAGCCAGGAAAAATTATGAGATTTGTTGATGCCATAGCTAAGTGAAGCTCTAGTTCACTCATGGGAAATAAATACTTGGATCTACTTGGATTTAAAAGTGAAAATAATAGGTGATCTCCAGTAACAACAAATTATACAAACTCATAAGGCTGACCCCAGGAATAAAACATAGTCTATGACTCAATAAAAACAACACATTTAAATAGTTTACCTCATTTTCTTTCAATCATTGTATTTTCATTTTGTTACCATATAAAATTATCAGTTACTTTAAACATTGGCAAATTTTCTGAAGAGAAGGAAACAGTAAAATCTAAATGTAGTATGTAAAATTCACATCTACAAAAGCACAGACATATATGCAAATACATTCAAAATAAACTGAAAATTAAACTGACGTTTCCCACAGAAAAGAACAATTTTTCTCTGTCTCCAAGCTTCACTAGACACACTTGAAACATACAAAGATTTCAGGACCTTCAGTATGAGTGAGGGACTTGAATGAATGCTAGAATCTATTTGGGTTCAGCTCCTGTCTCTATGACTTGTTTGATGTGTATACTTAGGCAATTTGTTTAGCACAAAATACATCTTCACTGTTACTGTTTTGTGTTTGTTGCTATTATCCCCAACTGAAAGCAAAAATTTTAATAGCACTGTTATAAAGTCTTTATAGTAGAAAATAAGTCCCAAAGATAAGATTAGAAAAGAAAAACAAATGCTTTACATCTAAGATTAATTTTTAAGAAAGACAGACAAAGGTAAACATATGAAATGAAGTGATGGATATGTTAATTAGCTTGATTATGGTGATTAGTTCACTATATATATATATATAAGGAAATACAGATCATATGCTTTAAATATATACAACTTTTATGAATGACACCTCAGTAAAGATGAGGGGCTCTCGCTGTATATGTAGTACTGAGAAGAAAGCAAAAAGACAATGACAGTAGCCTCTTAGCTGCTCTTCACCCTCTGCTTTCTGCAAGTTGCAAAGACAAAAAGAACCCACACTGCCAACATACCTGTGGGTTTAGCTGCACATCAGACGTGTCCGACCTTGTCCCTCCCTGTTGATATCAGGCAGGCACGAGGGATCAAGAGCTCAGGCGCAAAGAAGAAGCATTCTGCCACCAGATTCAGGGTACTTACTGTGACCCCCGCATTTCCTGGTTTCTCTAACATTTTTGAAATTCCCTGTACATCCCCTTCTCCCATCCCCAACCTAAAGCACAAGGCCACTAACACCCAGCCTTACCTTCTTTCAGCATGCCCACTTTTAAACACTTCATGAAGCGGCAAGCCTGGCAGGATTTACGTCTGCGCTTCGTGATTTCACATTCATTCGTGGCAGGGCAGCTATATTCTATATTACCTAAAACACAGGGTGTGAAGAAAAGAAGCTGTTAGGTTTGCAAGACCCAGGCAATCCGAGCATCCCCCTGATAACGTCAACTCTGCTACTTCTGCCCTCTTCCCTCAAATAAATGTCAACAGGAATCACGAGGGTGTCGCAAATATCATGAAGCCAGCTGCTCAGCTACGACCACTGAAGATGCACTGAATGATGAGTAGCTACAGAGGAGATATACAGTGAAGTTCTTCAAAAAACTGAGCTTAAAATTAGCCTTTAAAACATTATGCCTCTTCCCTTCAGGCAAAGCAGCAGTCTCCCAGAATCTTGGGATTGAGAAGAAACTTCCCAGCAGATTATTTCCATAAAAAACAAAACATCAAAACCATATAACTACACCATCCATCCTAGATTTCTTTTGGTTACTAATCATCTGATGCATCAGGCTTTCTGTCCTTCTGACACTGAACAGTATAAATCTCATTGTGAAAAATGATCAGCAGGCTAATTTGGAACTGCGCAGTAAGCTCCTTGAGGGCAGGGACTAAAGTTACATGGTTCTCACTTCATTGCTTACCAGAGCTTTACAGTACAATTTTACTCTTTAGAAAATGTCTACTGATGATGGATGATCACCATCATCACCATCATCATTACCATTATCTCCATCACCATCATCATCATGTTTATTATATTACTTGCATAATTAATCCCAAACACTCAAACTGCATGGAAGTGATAGATATAAAAATAAACAGCTATGACATAATACTTTTAATATGACTGTCTACATCATTTACATTAGTAACAATACATGTGAAATGATAAGGATGTCATCAGAAGAAGATCTAAACTCTAACTTGAAATTTTTCAATTAGGGCCAATGACAGGATGTGGGAAGTGCTCTGGGGCTGCCTACAGCTTTGTAGAGAAGCTGCCTTTAAAATAAAGCCTCTCTCCCCTATCAACTCTGTCACATAGTGCTTGAAGGTCCTTCGTTACTTCCTAACCCTTTCCCCTTGTGATTAAGTGCATTAGTATCTCTAATGAAAATGCATTCTGTTTATTGCCCTCTTGGGAAGGGGGAGGTCATCACACCAAATGCATAAATTGTCATCAGAGACAGTCCAAGCATAATTGCAATTTTGCTGCTCCATGTTTGCAATACTCAGGGTCCATCCAAGTCCCCTGAAACATGCACAGATTCTAGTAATTAGCATAGAGTCTGCCTGGGACCACAGCATTGATGAAATATTTCAGAGTTAATCACACTTTGTAAACACTGATTTATATTGACTACCTTTCTCCAGACTGATGTCTCCTCATTAAATATCACATTAGTGGATTGCAGGATTGTAGAAAGACTCAACTACTCAGCAACTGCTAATTCAACAGGAAGTAATACCTAACCACTTATAAGTACGGAAACCTGGTTAAGGATGCATGACTTCAAAAAAAAAAAAAAGGAAAAAAGCCTGTACATTATAACTTGAGATGAGCCTATCAAAACTGACTAAATTAGCATTCTAATTCAGGGCATTTATAATAATAAAAGCAACTACTTTTTAACATAATAGGTTAATATTAAGAGCAATATTAATTGCATCAATAGAAGCACAACACCACTACCTTCCTCAGAGAAATTACGGTGTTATTGTATTACACTCACAGAAAACCAAGGATAAGTCGAAGGAACCAGATTGGCTGGGTCATGGCTGAGAATAAAAGGATTTAGAATCTGAACTTTAAATGAATTATTTTTCACTATGATGTTCGCTGAAAATTTATTTTGCATCAAGAGTGTTGCTGGTGATTTTCTAGGAGTTAATTAATATTCTACTACCAGATCTTTGCATTCTACATGGCTCTCCTTGTGTGTGTGTGTGTGTGTGTGTGTGTGCTCACGTGCGCTCAGTAGTGTCCAACTCTTTGGATCCCCATGGACTGTAGCCCACCAGGCCACTCTGTCCATGGCAAGAATACAGGAGTGGGTTGCCATTTCCTCCTCCTGGGGATCTTCCCCATTGGCAGGCAGCTTCTTTACCACTAGCGCCCCCTGGGAAGCACATTCTGCATGGCGCTCCTTATACTTATTTAAAAAGAAACCCAAGCCTCTGCTTTCTTAGGAAGAGCCAAATAATAACTAGTTAGAAAGGGGGAAAAACGTTTTCCAAACAGCATTTCTTCCCTTTTTTGTTCCTGAGAAGTCAGTATGAATTTTTGTTCACTTTCCAGTATCAAGACATGACCCCACACCACACCCCCACTTTTAACCCACTACTGTTAACTTCTACTGAAATGACTCATCACACACACACACACACACAATAATCATATTTCCTTTCAAACTAGTTCCTCTTCCTCTTTGAAAATTACATTCTCATCCCTTGCAACAAGGCCCTTCTGATAGGTCCCTAAGTCAGGCCTGTGTGAGCTCACACCTGGACGATTGCAGTTACCTTCTCACTGGGCACTTTGCCTCTGTCCTGTCCCCCTCCAATCCACACTGCATATCACGATCATATTCCTCTGCCTATGATGGCTTTGATCATGTCATTAAGCCAACTTAAAAAAAAAATTAATAAGTTCCTATGGCCTCCGGAATAAATATAAAATATTCATCTAGCCAACAAAATCTCTGCTCCCATCTCACTCTCATCTACTTTTCCAGCAACATTACAATGATTACCTTACATGAACTTCCTGATGCACCAATTTGATTTATTCCGTTTTTGCTGTGTCCTTCAGGCTTCCCTCTGAGGATGAGCCCCTCTTTCCTTCTTAAAATTACTTCCAAGGCTCGGCATTCAACTCACAGTCCATTCCAATCTTTCATGGAATCTTCTCAGACCACCCTAGCAGAAAATGATTTCCAGGTTCTCCTACCTTTGTGGGTACTCTCATCACAAAATATGCCAGATATTTTTTTTTAACTTTTTCATGTGCCTATTACCCATTAGATCATAAGATCCTGGAGAGTATTACTTATGGAGAATAGAAATACTCCACCAAAAAGTAGTATATAAGTAAAATAACACATTTTAAATTTTTTTTTGTACCTCAGGGTCATTTTGATGAACATTAAATATGATGCTGTCACATGGGTTCACAAGGTCAAGTGAGCTGGGGTCGCCCATTGAGAAACAATATGAAGAAACCAGGAAAACCATTCCACAAATTAAAAAGTAAAAATCTAGTTAATTTTTCAAAACCTTAAAGAAATACCTTTGACAAAAATGGAAATCCATGGCAAAACCACAGGAGCTGCTATCAAGGGGAAAATAAGAAAAATACAAAGGCTTCTGGAGAGTTAATTGTGAAAAAAAGAAGAAAAAAAAACCTGTAAGAAGTTTTAAAGGAAATAAAAGTGCGTCTTGATATAAATAACAATAAAGGTAGTATAAAAATACAGATCAGATCAGATCAGATCAGTCGCTCAGTCGTGTCCGACTCTTTGCGACCCCATGAACTGCAGCACGCCAGGCCTCCCTGTCCATCACCAACTCCCGGAGGTCACTCAGACTCGCATCCATCGAGTCAGTGATGCCATCCAGCCATCTCATCCTCTGTCGTCCCCTTCTCCTCCTGCCCCCAATCCCCCCCAGCATCAGAGTCTTCTCCAATGAGTCAACTCTTCACATGAGGTGGCCAAAATACTGGAGTTTCAGCTTTAGCATCATTCTTTCCAAAGAAATCCCAGGGCTGATCTCCTTCAGCATGGACTGGTTGGATCTCCTTGCAGTCCAGGGGACTCTCAAGAGTCTTCTCCAACACCACAGTTCTAAAGCATCAATTCTTCGGCGCTCAGCCTTCTTCACAGTCCAGCTCTCACATCCATACATGACCACAGGAAAGACCATAGCCTTGACTAGGCGAACCTTTGTTGGCAAAGTGATGTCTCTGCTTTTGAATATGCTATCTAGGTTGGTCATAACTTTCCTTCCAAGGAGTAAGCGTCTTTTAATTTCATGGCTGCAGTCACCATCTGCAGTGATTTTGGAGCCCAGAAAAATAAAGTCTGACACTGTTTCCACTGTTTCTCCATCTATTTCCCATGTAGTGATGGGACCAGATGCCATGATCTTCGTTTTCTGAATGTTGAGCTTTAAGCCAACCTTTTCACTCTCCACTTTCACTTTCATCAAGAGGCTTTTTAGCCCCTCTTCACTTTCTCCCATAAGGGTGGTATCATCTGCATATCTGAGGTTATTGATATTTCTCCCAGCAATCTTGATTCCAACTTGTGTTTCTTCCAGTCCAGCATTTCTCATGATGTAAAAATACAGATAGATGGCACTAAATGAGTTATTGGGGCATCCCAGCTGGCACAGTGGTAAAGAATCTGCCTGCCAAGGCGGGAGACCCAAGAGATGTGGGTTCAATCCCTGGGTCTGGAAGATCCCCTGGAGTAGGAGGCGCCAATCCACTCCAGTATTCTTGCCTAGAAATTTCCATGGACAGAGGAGCCTGGTGGGTTACAGTTTACAGGCCTGCAAAGAGTCGGGCAGGACTGAGCAATGGAGCACACACACAAATGAGTTATCTTATGCTTATCTCATTATAACACAATTATTTACAAAATGAGTGCCCTAAGAACTGGACTTACATTACAGGAAACATTCAAGGATGATTCAATAATAGGAACCAAATTTATGGATAACCCTTCTCTCTGAATGACAGTCTAAAGATTTTTAAGATTTCTTCAGAAACAGAAGGGGAATTTTCACATTCTCCACATGAGAGTTTAGATCACATACAAGGAAGAATTCCAGTTTCCTTTCCAACTACTACATTCTATAATTCTTCAGTGACAAAGAAAAACGTTTTAAAGGCAGATGAATTTTTCATAGGGCCTTAGGATGAGTTCTTCAGGGGAAGAGTCCTGTCTCATTTATGGCTGAATCTTCACTGCATATGAATGAGCCAACCTTCATGAACCTGTGCAGGGCTGGAAAAGAAAGAGGAAGTTCCTACCTCTTAAGGAATCTAGGACCTTACAAAGAAGACAAAGACTTGTGTGTCAACAAATCACAACACAACTGAGTGTGATGGTTCTAGCTTCAAGTCAGCCCCAGATGCCCGTGTACACAACAAACATCCCCACAAGCAGAGATCATGCTTCAGAGACTCAATGAATTCTTCACATGGGAGCAAATGATTGAAATGTGCTGTGACAAATGAATAAATGACAACATGGGGGTAAAGAAATCTTCCCAAAGCTATAGGAAAGGTGGCATTCTTATAAAAATTTCACTGTGAATGCAAAGAAAATACACGGGTCACAAGTGTTTTCATACATGATACATTTCCAGCTAAGCATATAGACATGGTTTACAATGAATCTGGTATCCTTCAGCCAAATGTTGTTTCGCTATATTTGTCTTGACATACATGAATGATAACCTTGATTTCACTAAGTGACACTGGTTTTATGTCTTGAAAAACAAATCAACATCGTTCTGAAGAACTTCTTTGCTGGAGGAAAACTTCTCTAATTTCCAAGCCCTCCCATTGAGTCCCTTAGTTCATTGTTGGCTGTGATCACCCACCCAACAGTCTTTGATCCACGTCAGAGTCTAACAAAGATTCTGCCCTTGAAAAACCTTCCCTGGGAGCTTTTGTAGTCAATGAAGAAAGCATTTTATGCTAAAAACGTGTTCCACCCCCTCCCCAAGCACCTGGGCAACATCTATTTTGGAAACGGCTCAAACACCACTCCCAAGAGACTCTATGATCTCGATGGGGTACTTGTTTTCCTTCAATTCACGAACAGCAGAAATGAGACAAAAGTATTTCCAGGAGTAACTGCAGGCCCCTGGAATGGTAACACCAGATAGTGATTCCGGGGGGTGCAGAAGTTACTGCTCACATTCTCAAATTCTCCTTTCAAACATGGAGGTTTCCTGGATTAGAGCTTGCCGTTTTCCGGGCCACGCTTGTTCCATGGTACCACCAGGGACCAACCACACTGGGCAGCCATGCATGACACGATTGGAATTTTCCCAGTTTTGTCAATGGCTTCAGAGCCAATCAGGACCATGTGGAAAACCTGGGTTTTGAAACCAGGCTGACAGGAATGATAGAGCAATTTATAATATCTCCTGGCGGCTTTTCAGAAGGTCCTGGGCTCTGACGACTTATTTCAGAGTCTTTCGTACAATTAGTTTGCAGGCAATATAATCTTCTCACTTACTGCTTAATAGAATCTTGCAGCAAGCTGGCGGATAGAATAACAGGGTGTATGTAAAACTCCAGCCTGGAGTGCCAGTGGATAATTTGTATATTCCTTTCAGTCATTTAATGGACTTTTACAGTTTGGCAGTGAAAGGGCTGAATGATGTGAATTAGCATGGCATCTCAAAATAAAAATATATGTCAAATCTTTACTTCTGACTCACATCTCTAGCACACAGTAATGAAGCATTGGGCTTCATGGAGTTCCTAAGAGCTGTCCTCTTTTTCATATGTACAGACATTATCATTGTAAAGCCAATTGAAAGCATCTGTATATTTCCTCCAATTGTTTTAATTTTATTAACAGAACCAAATGGCTTGAGATGACCCACAGGGCACTTCAAGTGGGGTTTATCCAATTGTTTTCCAACATTAAGTGATTTAAAAATAATGAGATTTGCCTCAGTACACAATTACAGAGCATTAAAAATATGCAGGCAATAATCTGTAGTATTTTTGTTTGAAGTGCCCAAAAGGAGAAAAAAAGAAAGAAAATCCTCTCTAGTGTGCGGTAGTAAAGGGTTTTCATACAGCTTCCCTTCATTTTCTTTCTTGTGTTTAAAGCGCCTTTGTGTCTAACTCCTTTCTCCTCATTCTACTTGAAATAAAAAATATTATTATTATAGCTATAGCTTGTATTGTATAATATGGAATAGTAACTCATTACATACTTGCGGCCAAAAAAAAAAGTCATAGTCCCATCAATGTATATTAAATAAAGGGTGTTATTTTATTTTCAAAGGATGCACCCAAAGTTGGACCTCAAAATAAGTTACTTAGGGACGCTCTATTTGTTCCCAGAAGACTGCTCTGAATACTTTTCGAAACTTCCTTTAAAACTGCCACAAGAGTCACTTCAAAGCTATAAGCTGGAGACATGGGAGCAATCAAATGGTACTTTGCTCATATTCACCCAAAACATTTGACTGGCCTCTTTATCACAAGCCATGACGCTAAATGATGGATGTCCATTACTAAATGTTAAATCTCCCCTCGAATGTCAAAGACCTGTCATCGCTGAAGATATTTCAAGAATCTGCCTCAAGTCTCAGTGAGGATGCCAGCCTCAGACAAAGACAAGGAATGTCAGTGCCAGCCTACCTAGGGGACACCACCTATCTGCAAGGTATAAGATGTGGCAGACAGAGGAGAGAGAGAGGGAGGATCACACCTGGTTAACAGTCACATCCAGCCCTTAGCAAAACAGTTCCATACACAGGATTATGTCAGAGTCTCATATCCTTTGCCTTCTTGCTGCCCTTCTAAGCCTCTACAAAGTGAGGTGGGAGATAGGCAGGTCTAGAAAAGATATTTGATGCTTTAAAGTTCTACAGGATTAAATTCTGATCATCACAAATGTAATTTACAAGAGCCATAATAGTATGTGGGCACAAATGACTGCCTTTTCACAGGGAAGCTCAGGCCCCAAATGGGAGTAGATGATGCTTTGCCTTTAAGGGAAAAGATCAAGAAAAACCCACAAGCAGACAGGTTTATCTTATTTTCTGGTCATGCCACTCAACTTGTGGGATCTTAGTGCCCTGACCAGGAATTGAACCTGGACCCCCACAGTGAAAGCTTGGAGTCCTAACCACTGGACTACCAGGGGATTCCCCAAGCAGGAAGGTTTACGAACCTCAGATACTGGAGACTAAACCACAACTCTGGTTTCATCCTCCAGCGATCTGTGTTGGGAAGACCACTGAGCCTGTTATTCAATGGCCAGAAATGTATGCCTCCCTGTACATGTATATAACCACAAGATTACAATTCCCATTGCATTCAATGAAAAATGGTTTAGTGGGAAAACAATGCTGTTAAATGGGGAGATTATTTAGCCTTGCTTTTTTTTCCAATTTAAACAAGAGATAACCAGCCTCAGTTTCCCCCAAACTTGTAAACATGCCCAATCCTTTATTGCTCTACCTGCACAACTGTTAAAACTGGGCAATGTGCACATTCATATCAAAGAGAAGATGGGTAAAGTTCTTACATGCCCGCTGAATATCCATCCTTTGCACACTGCCTTGCATATGGGGCAGGAAAGCATCTGAGGATAAATAAGTGAGGGAAGAAGGAGAAAGGAAAGGTGGGACTTAGTTCGAATTCCAGCTCTGTCCTTTTTGAGCTGTGTGAACTTGAACCGATCACTTTACCTTCTTTACACTCAGTTTGCTAAAGTACAAAAGCGGAATAATCATATCTGCTTTGTAACATCGTAAGCATGACATGAAATATACATACTAAAATCATCGAGTTCTGCTCTGCCTTCTGAGAAGAAAGGGAAGAGACACGGTAAGAGTCCATGAATTCTAAACTATTTTCGCTCAGAGACCTAACTCTGGAATTTGGGAACAGTATAAAAACAACCTTCCACAGATTTATGCAAGACTGGGAGAACATCATTCACCCAGAGAACTGGAAAGAGGATTTTGTCTTGTCAATGACTCCCTGTGTACATAGCTTTATTTTACAGATACCAGGAGGAAAGGAAGAGTGCAATAATTCAAGTCATTTATTAAAGCATCAAATTGTCTATGAAGTGAATTTCCAAGATGCCAACCACCACTCTTCCTAAACATTTCCTGTCACTTTCCTGGAGCTCGTAAAATGCCCATCACTGGATGTAATCTGATTATAATTGAGGGCAAAACATTTGCAAAGCTCTTCAAAATCTCACCCAGCCTTATCTCTGGCCACAGTCTCAGGTCAATCCCTACCCCTATCCCAAACCCACCCCCTTGTCTACCACCTAGGCTGAATTCCTCCCAGTTCCTAGAAAGCAGCATTGTCTTCCCTGCTGGTTCCAGATGTGCTTCTTGTATTATTTTTTCAACAAAGCTCTCCCAAGGGCCCACAAGACTGGCGTCCAGTAGTCCTTATAGGTGTGAATAGTTCATCTCCCACTTATATTCAAGTGAACGTTTCTCTTAGTATTCAATACACTTTATTACCAATGTCTAGTGAATTGTCCACCTCCTGTCCCAACCATACAACTGTCCACTCCTTGAGGGCAGAGACTTACTCCTCTGGGTCCCCAATGGAATGTTTTATTATCAACTAGATTTTTTCTGATGCTATCTCTCATTCCTTCATGCTAATACTTAGCTCCAAATTATTCATAAAAACAAACCAAGTACAGTTAATTAGAATACAACTGATAACAACCCACCAGTAATATATCATTTGGGATAAAGCAACACAGATTTCTAGGCTATTAGATTTTGTACAAATCCTAAAGTCCAGTGGGTTCAGGCTCTTGGTTTTATGTAGATCAGAGAAAGGTAAATGTGTACTGACTTGTTTATGATCACTCAACCCTCTTTACAAAGATAGTGAAAGTCGCTCAGTCATGTCCGACCCTTTGTGAGCCATGAACTACACAGTTCATAGAATTCTCCAGGCCAGAATACTGGAGTGGGTAGCCTTTCCCTTCTCCAGGGGATCTTCCCAATCCAGGGATTGAACCCAGGTCTCCCACACTGCAGAAGGATTCTTTACCAGCTGAGCCATCAGGGAAGTCCAAGAATACTGGAGTGAGTAGCCTATCCCTTCTCCAGAGGATCTTTTCAACCCAGGAATTGAACCAGGGTCTCCTGCATTGCAGGCAGATTCTTTACCAGCTGAGTTACCAGGGAAAGGGCTAGTTAATTGCAGGAAAGAGACCAAACCTCAAATTCCTGATACTCAGTCCAATGTTCTTTCAATGTACCTGTTAAAACTCACATACAAATAAATGGTAAGAGTGCTGAGAACTCTCCCATATTCTTTATGTTACATCTATGAACCTCCAGTTCGTAGAGAGAATTAAGACAGAGAGAAGAGCTAACATGGCCAGAAACACATAGCTACCGAGGGCCAGAGCCAAAATTAAAACTCAGGCACTCTGGATCCAACATCTCTCCTCTTCACTGTGATGCAATGTTGCCTGACTTTAATCCTTAAAAGACATGAATTGAGTGTCATGATTGAGTGCTGCTTAGAACAGAAATGAAAAACAAAATTCTTATCTTCGAAGAGACTGTTTTGTGTGGCTGTTGCTGTTGCTATTGTTGCTGGTGGGAAAGGAAATTTTGATGCCTACTGGGAGCAAGAGGATAGGGTGGATCTTGGCATCGTCTTGCTATTGTCAGACTTGTGGTACGTGGGCAGCTGTGGAGAGGATACAGTTGCTTTTGGAGAATGGAATCTCTCAACACCTCAGAAAGAAATCCCTCAACTCATCTCTGTACCACTACGGTTTGTGACCAGTTTAAGTCCACGGAAACCAAACAAACCATGTCACCAAAGCAACAGGTGTCAGATTGCAAACACGCATTTTCAAGATCCCCAAATCATGGGGACTGCTCATGATAGAAAAGAAACTGTCTTCCATAATCAGCAGGGTGTGCTCTGAAATGCATCTAAAGGGGAATAACAGTATACAGTCAAAAAGACTGACTGATGAAAAGGATGGTGAATACAAGTATCTCTCATCAAAGGTATGCAGAAATTTAATGTTTTTGGCTTTGATATGACATCTTCTTGGAAAGGGCAACTGTTCTTTTGCAGTGCAGGGAACATCCCCTAAGTGATGTGTGCCCATTGCATCTGTCTTTACGCTCCTATGGTATGGAGATCGTGTCACAGAGTCTTCATAAAAGAGCTCAAAAATGACACTGCCACCATAAAGGTGTTAGATCTGAGTTAAGCATAATTCCCCAAACTGGGGGCATTCAGGATCCAACCCCAATTTTTATGTGATCTTTCTCCACCCACCTACAAATTTTAAACAACCTTGATATGAGTCTGCCTGTGTCTCCTTTAAAACACACAACTAAAAACTAACAAACAAAAAGCAAAACAATAGTTTGCTAACAAAATACTCTTGGGGAATGGAAGAAATGCTAATTAAGTCTAATGCATCCACTCTATTTGGATAGAGTTTCCATGTGTACATTTTGCAGTGGTGGTTACATAATGGTACAGAAAGTCCATATGTCAAGTGTGGAGGCATTAGGACCATATCCTATGTGACAAAAACAGATGACTCAAACAGGAATTTGACTTCATACCAATATCGAGATCTTCCTTCTACCTTAAACAAATAAAAGCAAGCATTGAGAGTGTTAGTCACTCAATAGTATCCAACTCTGTACCACCCCATGGACTGTAGCCCGCCAGGCAAAACTACTGGAGTGGGTAGCCATTTCCTTCTCCAGGAGATCTTCCTCACCCAGGAATTGAACCTGGGTCTCCTGCATTGCAGGCAAATTCTTTACCATCTGAGCCCCCAGGGCACTTCCCAAAGCAAGCATATCACTTCCTAATACTGTCCCTAAGGGCGTTGTTCTGAAATGCTGATAGCACACTGATAGTGTGCCCAGAACTCAAAAGAGACACTGGAATTAGATTCTTCCTCCCAGATCAAGTTCACATATTCAGCAAGTATATACCTACGTTCTCCAGGGCGGATATGGATTTGGGGTCATCCTGCTTGACACAAGTGATGGTAACTGATCTAAATTTAAACTGTATAAGGTGGTATAACTGATTCCAAGCTAAGCCACTAGAGTCAAACAGGTTCAAATTCCAGTTCTATCATTTCCTGTCTGAGTTGGGGAAAACTTTTAAATCTGAAGTTACTGTCTTTGTAAACGAAGTGGTCATGGGACCTAGCAACAGATACCTTTAAGGGACTGCTGTGAAAATCAAATGAGATCATGTATTTTGAATGGACCAAGCAGAAAACCTGACATAGAGTAAACCTCGATTATCAACCATCATAACAACAGTGTAATGATGCTCAGGAGAGGGACTAAGATGCAGGAAAAGGGCTAAGGGGGACTTGAGAAGAACCCAGGTGCTGGTCCTTAGCACAGAAGTGAGGAGATCCCATCACTTCATGGCAAATAGATGGGGAAACAATGGGAACACTGACAGACTTTATTTTCTTGGGCTCCAAAATCACCGCAGATGGTGACCGCAGCCATGAAATTAAAAGACGCTTGCTCCCTGGAAGAAAAGTGATGACCAACCTAGACAGCATATTAAAAAGCAGAGACATTCCTTTGCCAACAAAGGTCTGTCTAGTCAAGGCTATGGTTTTTCCAGTAGTCATGTGTGGATGTGAGAGTCGGATTATAAAGAAAGCTGAGAACTGAAGAACGGATGCTTTTGAACTGTAGTGTTGGATAAAACTCTTGAGAGTCCCTTGGACTGCAAGGAAATCAAACCAATTCACCCTAAAGGAAATCAGTCCTGAATATTCATTGGAAGGACTGATGCTGAAGCTGAAGCTCCAATACTTTGGTCACCTGATGCAAAGAACTGGCTTATTAGAAAAGTCCCTGATGCTGGGAAAGATTGAAGGCAGGAGGAAAAGGGGATGACAGAGGATGAGATGGTTGGATGGCAACACCGACTCAATGGACGTGAGTTTGAGCAAGCTCTGGGAGTTGGTGATGGACAAGGAAGCCTGGTGTGCTGCAGTCCATGGGGTCGCAGAGTTGAACATGACTGAGCAACTGAACTGAACTGAGGAGATGCTGGGCAGAGAATTTCCCCTGGATGGTGCTAGGAAACCAAAAGATAGGAGCATAGTAGGTCTGTTAAACCAACTGACACATTAGGAGATGCATAAAACAATGTCCAAAAGGAAGTAGCGACTTATCATCCTAGGGGTCAGGGGGTGTAGACAAGGCTGCTAGATGGATTCACAGTAAAACAGAGAAGCCGAGAGGAGAACCAGGAGAGCTGGGACTGTGCAGTGTTTGCACCTGAAGACTTTCCTTTCGGAATGAAAACCTGGGCAGTTAGACTGTCTGCTCAGACAGGGTCTGCAGCAAAGGGCTTGTTGTTTCTTCCCTGGTAGCTCAGACGGTAAAGAATCTGCCTGTGATGAAGGAGATCCAGGTTGGATCCCTGGGTCAGGAAGATCTCCTGGAGAAGGAAATGGCAACTCACTCCAATATTCTTGTCTGCAGAATTCTAGGGACAGAGGAGCCTGGTGGGCTAAACAGTCAGACACGACTGACCGACTAACACACACACACAGAGGAAGAGTACAGAGGAAAACCGACAGGGGCGAGTGGGGGGCTTCCTGTTGGATGATGACGCAGGGGAGGGATGGTCCCATGTCTCTTTCAGGGAACACATAATTCCCAGTCCTTTAGAAAACAGCTGGGGTCTGCAAGCTTTTTCTTAAAGGGTCAGATAGTAAAGAGCTCAGCTTTGTAGGTCCTTCAGAGTCCGGTGTGGCTCCTGTAGCAGGAGGAGAGCAGACACAGACAACACAAGAATGGGCATGGCTCTGTTCCCATAGACTTTCTTTAACAAAGTGGATTTGGCCCCCAGGGCCTTGGTTTGCTGATCTGGGGTCCAAAACGTATGGACAGAAGGCTGCAAGGATAAGAAATACTTTACAATCTATTATCCATTATTTTATTTTTTTGGTGGGTGGGGGGCGGGGCTTAGGACCCTGTAAAGTAGCTTCTTACAAGTTAAGTTCAAAGTAGTCTCTGTAAATTGATAATATCTGAGATGAACAGGTGGCAGGATGAGTTGGAGGGCTTTTGCTTTAAAGATTTATAAAATTTGATATTGTTATCCAGCTAAAACATAGTCTGAGGACTCTGGAGACAGAGAGAGTATTCCAGATGCAAGGAAGCAGTGAAGATGCTCTGGAAGCAAGAGAAAAAATGAAAAGGTGTAATCAAGGACAAAATGTTGGTCTGTATTTGTTCCTTTGAAGATTCTTGTGCTTGCCTCTGATCTTCCCCAAAAGGAAACTATGATAATAGTATGCAATGAAAAAAAAAATGAATGTCAGAATATAGATTGGGGATATGCTTTCAGATTCACTCTAAAGCATTAAGAACTTAAGCTCTAAATTCTAAATTAATCCATATTTTCTTGTACTAAATTCTGTTCTTTATAGGATTAGTTAGGGATGCCTTTCTTAAAAAAAAAAAAAAAGCACATAAAAATATGACTGTTTATTAAAATTTTTTCAAACCAAAATAAAACAAAGAATACAACTGTTTCCTATAAACATACAGATGCATTCATATAATCACTTTTTAAAAAAATCTCTTCTAACTAGCACTCATCATAAGAAAAAAAATGGATTCTGACCTGCCTTCTCTTGTGGTCACGAAGTTTAGGAAGTGCACAGCTATCCTTACATCAAGACAGGAGGAGAAATAAGCCTCTTTTCTCCTGAACTCAAGAAAGAAAGAGTCTGGGAAGTGTTATCAGTGGTAAGTGTACATTTTTAGGAACCATCTAAGACCAGCAACTAAAAAATCTAGTGGCAAAACGACTGTCAGCAGATAAAGTCCAGGGAACGGACAGAGAAAACTGACTGGGTGGTGCTGAAGACTTGGACTCTCAAACTTCATCTTTAGGGGATTTGGGAAAATGAATGATAAAAAATTAGATATTTTTAAAACTTACTTCTGACTGCCTTCTTTTTATAAACCTTTAACATCTAATCATAACTGAGAATATTCTTAATTCCCCATTTTTATTGTATTTCTAACAACTTAATGGAAAATGTTACCCATGAACTAAAATCTCTTAAGAAAAATTCAGTCTAGAATTATTCCATGCTTGAAAAGATTTTTAAATATACAAGGCAGATTAATAAGGGGGTTAACAGCTCAGGCTCTGAGTTCAGATTGGGACCCAAGTGTGTTTGGATAATTCCTTCTCTGTGCCTGGTGGTGAACTTTATAGATGTTCCACATCTATAAATAATATAGTGATATTATAATCATAGTATCTACTCTAATGGAATGATGGAAGGATGAAACAAGATAATTAATGTAAAACACTTAGAATAATGTGTGGCAAATTTTAAGAATTGAATATATTATTATTATGAAAAATTAACAAAAATTTCATATATTACTGGTATAAAGTTATTGCATTCAATTTGAGAGGGTGAAACCAGCTGTTTACATTGTCCACATACGTAATTATTTATAGGTAGGCTTTAGTAGCTAAAAGAGGAACTTCAAAAAAGAACTTTAAATTTGGGAAGCATCTGAAACACCTTAAAATGTTTAAACATTCACCTTACACTCATGAGGATGGTACAAAGAAAAAAGAAAAGAACAAGTGTTGTAGAGGATACAGAAAAATGAGAACACTTGTGCACTGTTGGTGAGAGTGCAAAATGGTGCAGCATCTATGGAAAACAATATGGAGGCTCCCCAAAACATTATAAATAGAGCGACCATATGATAGAGCTATCCTGCCTCTGGGCATTTCACCTAAAAAACTGAAAGCAGGATCTCGAAGAGATATTTGTACAACCATGTTTACTGCATCATTATGGGCAATAACCAAGAGGCAGAAATAACCTCAGGTCCACTGATGAATGAATGGAAGAAGAAAATGTGGTATATGTAAATATAACAGAATATTATTCAGCTCCTAAACCGCAACAGGACTTCCCTGGCTGTCCAGTGGTTAAGAATCCGCCTTCCAACGTAGGGGATGTGGGTTCAGTCCCTGGTCAGGGAACTAAGATCCCACATGTGGGGGTGGGGGTGGGGAGGGGAGACTAAGCCTGCACCACAACTACGGAGCCCATGTGCTCAGAGTCACAAGCCCACATGGAAGTGCAAGGAAACATCCCCCAGGCCTCAGTGAATATCCTGCATGCTGCATAAGACCTGACTGAGCCAAATAAATAATCTAAAAAATAAATAAAGAAACAAAATTTAAAAGGAAATCCTGATATACACTACAGCATGAATAAACCAAGGGTAGTATGCTAAGTGAAACAGACCGGTCACAAAAAGATAAATATTACATGATTCTGCCTATAGGGGGTACTAAAGTAGTTAAACTCATAGAAACAGAAAGAAGTAGAATGGTGATCACCAAGGGTTGGGGGGAGGGAAAAATGGGGAGTTGCTATTTAATTGGTATAGAGCTTCATTTTTGCAAGATGAAATCATGTTGGCTATCTGTTGTACAACAATATGCATACAGTTCACACAAAAGTAATGAATCCTTAAAAATGGTTAAGATGGAAAACTTTAAGTTTGATACCATGTTATGTACATCTTATGTTATGCTTTTTACCACAAAAAGAAATAAATTAAAAATATATTGGAACATGATTTATTTTACATAGAAACGTATATTTACTTTTGGTATTTATATATTGGTATTTTTTTTGGTATACATCAGAACACTTTGCCAACATCCATTACCTAATTTTAATTTCATGTAAAATTCTGAAATGGTTTAAGAGGATACCAGTGACCAGGCTTTAATACTGTTGAATCCTAACAACTTCAAGCAACTTCAAAGAGAAAGCTAATTAATAATGCCCTGTGTATACTTTATCACTTCTAAGATGTTATCTAATTTTATCAAGTAATATATCAGAAAAATGAACAATTGCCTTGGGCTTTACTAGTAAAGAGAAAAAAATTCTGACCCATGTCACTGACCCTGTCATTCCTCACAACCTGCCTCACTGTTTCCAGAACCTGAATTCTCACAAGTAACAAATCAGATTCAAATCATAATGAGACACAAGACTGCTGCAAATAAATACCAAAAAAGTGACGCACATTCACATCAATAGGAATTTCAGACAACAGAACTCTCATCACATTTTTTTGTTGCTGTTTCCTTTCCTACCCTAAGGATGAACATTTTAATGTATCCAAACTGGATTTTCCGTGATAGCTCAGACAGTAAAGAATCTGCCTGCAACGTGGAAGATCCAGGTTTGATCCCTGGGTCAGGAAGATTCCCCTGAAGAAGGGAATGGCTACTCATTCCAGTATTCTTGCCTGGGAAACCCCATGAACAGAGAAGCTTGGGGTGGGAGGCCAGAGTCTGTAGGGTCGCAAAGATCAGCCACGGCTGAGAGGCTAACACTAACTAGATTTAGGGCTTCCCCAGGCGTTCAGGGAGAAGGCAAAGGCACCCCACTCCAGTACTCTTGCCTGGAAAATCCCATGCTATGCTATGCTAAGTCACTTCAGTCGTGTCCGACTCTGTGTGACCCCAAAGACGGCAGCCTACCAGGCTCCCCCGTCCCAGGGATTCTCCAGGCGAGAACACTGGAGTGGGTTGCCATTTCCTTCTCCAATGCATGAAAGTGAAAGTGAAGTCGCTTGGTCGTGTCCGACTCTTAGCGACCCCATGGACTGCAGCCTACCAGGCTCCACCGTCCATGGGATTTTCCAGGCAAGAGTACTGGAGTGGGGTGCCATTGCCTTCTCCATGGATGGGCTATAGTCCACGGGGTCGCTAAGAGTCGGACACGACTGAGCGACTTCTCTTTCACTTTTCACTTTCATGCATTGGAGAAGGAAATGGCAACCCACTCCAGTGTTCTTGCCTGGAGAATCCCAGGGACGGGGGAGCCTGGTGGGCTACTGTCTATGGGGTCGCACAGAGTCGGACAGGACAGAAACGACTTAGCAGCAGCAGCAGGGGTTCAATGGTAAAGAATCTGCCTGCATTGGGGTTGGGAAGATCCCCTGGGGGAGTAAATGGCAACCCACTCCAGCATTCCTTACCTGGGAAATCCCATGGACAGAGGAACCTGGCGGGCTATAGTCCATGGAGTCGCAAGAGACTTGGATGTGCCTTTGCGATTAAACAACAACTGGATTTAGTCAGAACCAATTCTGAATTTATGGGAAAAAGGGTCTTATCATGTAATTTACTTTAATATATGTTAAAATGTGCTTTTTGAAAAGTATAAAGTACAATGTACCATTCCTATTATTTGTCCTCAAGCATTTAATAGGATGCTCTGTAGATGAGGGCCAGTTGTTCTCTGAAGGAAACAGCCCTATCTGTCAGGGTTAAGTTCTGAGTAAGGGAAAACCTGGAGGAAAGAATGAAAGCTATGTTAGTTAAAACAAGTATTGATATCTTTGCTCGGGAGTTTATCTTGTCATCAATGAACAGCCTCTAGCCTCCTCATCAAAACAGTCATCGGATAATACTGGACTTGAGTGCAAATCCAGCGATCTGCAAAGTATCAGCCACCCCATTATCTAAGGAGGCCCACCACAGATGCAGATATCCACCTGGTACAAACAGGAAAGTAAGTGAGATTTTTAAAAGAATTAAGTGGAACTGATCCATGAAGTCCTTTGAACTTCATGTAAACAGCACAAACTTTCTTCCCACCACTGACTTGCCGGGAAAACTGGTGTGGAGTGCTGGCAGAGGTAGTACATTTGACTATGGCAGGCTGGGACAGGGCAGGATTGTTCGTTGTTTAGTTGCTGGTATCCAACTCTTTGCCACCCCATGAGTTGCAGCCTGCCAAGTTCCTCTGTCCATGGGATTTTTCAGCCTAGAGTACTGGAAAAGTGAAAGTGAAGTCACTCAGTTGTGTCCAACTCTTTGCGACCCCGTGGACTGTAGCCCACCAGGCTCCTCTGTCCATGGGATTCTCCAGGCAAGAATACTGGAGTGGACTGCCATTTTCTTCTCCAGGGGATCTTCCTGACCCAGGGATTGAACCCAGGTCTCCCGCGATGCTTTAACCTCTGAGCCACCAGGGAAGCCCATGGAAAGAGAACAACAAATTCCCTGGAAGAAATGGGAATGCATGTGCTTCCTCTCCCATAAGAAAGGAAGTCAGGGACAGGTAGAAATGGATGGCACAGGTGGATCATGACACTGGAACCACAGGGGTACCAGGGTCACGCCAGCTCCACCCACATTCAGCACCAAGGAGCTCCTCTCCTTCCTGGCTGCTATTATTACTTCTGAGGATGCAAACTCAGGTGAACCAGGGGAAATGGATTTTATTTTCTGAGTACAGAGGGTTTTATTCAAGAAAATAAAGTTTACAAAAATTTAAGAGAGAGAGAGAGCACAGCCTACAGCCTCTTAAATGCACATGTAAAGATAATCCAGAATAACATTCTTATTTTTCTGATTATATCATGAAGGCCACATCACAGTAGAATCAATGAAGAATATATTAATACTACAGATATATTAGGAAGTTTAAGTACAAAAATAGAAGTTTAAAAAGTTACTAACAAGCTTGTACTTTTATTTATCATAACTGTTATACTTTTAAGATTAGTGATATTACTACTACAAGTGCCTTTTTTAATAAATAAAAACAAACATAATGTAATTTACCAGAGGGTCATAAAATACGTACTGTAACTTCTTCTCTACCACTGTGAAATAACATAGACAGTAAAAGAGGGGTCATTCATTTTGCAGATTTACTGCTTAGGAAAGTAAATTTTGTCAGCCTAAATTGACTAATTATCCAATCTCACTAATTTGATGGTGAACTACAGTTGGACTTTTTACCATGGCATTAAAAAGTTTCATTGCAAACTCTTTTTCTCCTTGAATGCCACCGGCACAAACTCCTTACGTGAGATGGGTTCTTATCTACCGTCACCCAACTGGAAAATACACCCTTTCAGGAGGTTAAAATAATATGTTGATTTTAAATGACTTCCAAAATACAGTAACGTAATGCAATGTGCTTAATAAACATGTAAATGACACCAGAGGCGCTGGTGTTGCAAATGTGAGCTCCTAACATCTGAAGGACGAAAAAACAGTGCGGCTCATTACATTTTCTTCTGTTTTCCTTTCCTTGATCAAAGACCAACTATGCAATTTATTCTCTGAAAATAAACACTCTTATTTTATACAACCAAGATCCAACTTTTTGTCAGTTACTCTAAATGCTACTTTATTTTCATTTACATTGATTCTGTTTTCTGACTATCTGGCTGATATATACATGTATATGTCATTGGGAGCAGTGAAAAGAGGCTAGAAAATTCTGATTCCTGGGGGAAAAAAAGTTCTGAAAACTGAAATAAAAGACTAAAAAGATCATGGTACAGAACTTGATTTCAATTTAAATAAATAACATGCAAGCAAAAGTCCTCTGAAATGGAAATTTTGGTAATCAATATCGCCCACAAGGAAGATGAAATGAGGGTGTTTACCTAAACTATGGCCAGCTTTCAAATCTAGCCCTAGGTCTGTTTTTGTGTGACTCAGCGTCTGCCTGCAATGCGGGAGACCCAGGTTCAATCCCTGGGTCGGGAAGATCCTCTGGAGAAGGAAAATGTATTCTTCATGTATTCTTCATTCTCCAGTATTCTTGCCTGGAAAATCTCATGGAACCTGGTAGGCTACACAGTCCACGGGGTCGCAAGGAGTCAGACACGACTGAGCGACTTCACTTCACTTACTTTACTTCAAGCTCAGATTGGTTTTTATATTCTTAAACAGCGTAAAAAGTAAAACAAAGCAAAACCTGAATAAGTGACAGGGAATGTATACATGACCTAAGATACTTACTATCTGTTTTGTTATCTGGTCCTTTATAGAAGAATTTTGTTGCCCTTAGCTCTTCAACAACCTCAGAAGTGATGACAATTCCTAAAAGTCAGAACCACCCATGAAAAAAGAATCACCACTCACTCACCCTGAGAAGTGGGCCCACTAAGTCCAAACTGAGACAGAGTAAACTATAAATTGTGCTGTTTCCTAAAACATCTATTCATATAACATTCTCTACCCATGGAGAAAGTCTTTGATACTGAATTTTACTATTAAAAACACTGAACCTAACAATTAAAATAACAGGAGAAAGATTACTTCTCATTCTTCTCATTGATAACCTGGCCATATTCATGCAAGTGAAAAAATCAAACAACACTGGCATCAAAGGCAAAGAAAAGTGGAAAAAGGGCAATTAAACATAACAAGAACAAGCTCTGAGTTAAAGCAAATTGAGGTTTAGAAAATATTTCTTTTGAAAATATTACCTCCATATTTAACAGTGCAAACAAACTAATAATCACTGAGGTTCATCAGGAAGGTATAGATATTTCTATATTATTTTGGATTTTTAATTTTAAAACATACTAGTTTTAAAGCTGCCATTTACAAACAGAGGAAATTCTTTTCTCTAAATGCTGTGTGAGTTAAACAGATAGTACCTGATTATTTTCCACGGGAAGGTTCGTATGATATACAGACACTCAATTTGTAAGTTATTTCCTCCAGTGCTGCAAATATTCTATTCTAAGACTAAAATAGCACAGGAAGGCAAAGAAAATGCTACCTCCAGGAAAGAGCCTCTAGAACTAGGCAGCCAGCTTCAGGAAGGAGTCAGCAATTCAGGATGGAAAAGAATAGCATTTGCATAGGCTGTGCCCAGACACCTTTAGCAGATGCCTTGCAGGCAAATTCCTCCTCTTTAAAGCCCTGTGTTTAAGTTGGGATTTAAGGCTCTTATCAGTTCACCTTTAGACTCAGACTAGGAGGGCCCCCACCTGAAGGCCCCAGGCTTTAGAAAGCATCAAGGTGGGAGCCCTTCCTCAGCCAAAGAAGATAACCACTCCCAGATCCACCCCTTGTATACTTGTATACCAGCTGCTGCTGCTGCTAAGTCGCTTCAGTAGTGTCTGACTCTGTGTGACCCCATAGACGGTCGCCCACCAGGCTCCCCCGTCCCTGGGATTCTCCAGGCAAGAGCACTGGAGTGGGCTGCCATTTCCTTCTCCAATACATGAAAGTGAAAAGTGAAAGTGAAGTCGCTCAGTCAGGTCTAACTCTTTGTGACCCCATGGACCGCAGCCTACCAGGCTTCTCCGTCCATGGGACTGGGACTCTCTAATCCCTGGGATAAACCTCCACACAGTTCATTCCAGGACCTGCATGAATCTCTCCCCTGGGTCCCTCTTCTCAAAGGTGGCTTGGCCTGGACCTCACTCCTTGTGTGCACATTACACAGCCCATGCATGATCAAGGTGCGGCTGTTAGGAAGAGGTGGGTGGGCCTCGGACATGGGGGCAGGGGTATGCTGATATACCAGACAAGATTCGAGGCACGGGTGAAGGGAGAGAAATGGGCTCTCCTTCTACTGCTTCTTCCTGATACAAAACGCCTGAATCTAAGAATTAAAAATGCCAAGCTGGCCTCTCAGGCCATTATGAAGGCATATTTGCTCAGAGAACAGAACATATTTGACTTGGTGGGGTGGTTTAGTTGCTTCAGTCCCGTGTCTGACTCTTGTGATCCTGTGGACTGTAGCCCCCCAGGCTCCTCTGTCCATGCGATTTTCCAGGCAAGAATACTGGAGTGGGTTGCCATTTCCTTCTCCAGGGGATCTTCCTAACTCAGGGATGCACGTGGTCTCCTGCACTGCAGGCGGATTCTTTACTGACTGAGCCACAAAGGAACCCCCTTGCCAGTCTATTATCTTGACTTAAAAACATTTAAATATTTACACAGTATATGGGTATCCACTGTACTCCCATCTCAGAGCCCATGGATATCTGCAGTGGACTTGGTTCTCATGACGGTCACTCCTATATCTCATGCAGCAAAGATATTCTGTTCTTTTTATTTACTAAATTTCACATTTAAAGCTTAACTGGGATATTTTAAATTACAAGACTCAGGCTCCCTTTCTGATTTACCTTGTTTTGCATTCATTGGGGGGAAAAAATTGATCACAATAAAACTATATAAAACCAATCAAATTTCCAATCAGCCCACCAAAATGCCTTCCTAGTCTAAAACAGTGCTATTGTGAGGAATGGTTACAGGAAAAGAGGGTTTATTATCAGAACAAAAGGGTGGGGAGCTGTGAGCTGAGAAGGTTGCAGGTCCTTCTAGTTTACCATCAAAGACCCCTCTTGGCCTAGAGTATTGACCTGCCCAGTGCTTTGGTATCTTAGTCATACTGTCAATATCAACCAAAGTCAATCATTTATTGAGCACTTACTGTGGGTCAGGCACTTTGACAGTCTCTCATTTAACCCTTACCAACCTGTGAAAAGTGGCACAGAAAAGTTGAGGCCTCTCAGCAGGTAAGTGGCTAAGACTTGAACCTGGTTTTACATGAATTCAAAACCCATTTGAAAATGAATATCTTTTTAAAATTTATCCCCTACTTTTTAAATATAAAATTTCTTTTTAAAAGGGTAGATGTCATATTCCTAGCATAAGAATAAATGGTTGAAAATGGTTATATTAACCATATATCTAGTAAATATAATATATATGTAATATAATACATATTATTATATAGAAATAAAACGTCTGGGGGTTAGTGTTTTATAAATTAAATAATGAAATATATATTGAGTTTTGGGGATATAAAGATATTTTCCTTCTCTTATCTCCTTAACAAGAATCCAGGGAAAGCTCTTAATCATACCAAAAAAAAAAAAAAGGAAAAAAACCCACACATACACAAAAATTTTCACTCATTTATGCATGAGGCCAAAGGTAGAATTAGAAAATAATCAGAAAAATTATATCACACACAAAAATGAATAAGCTTAGAAAATGACAGTGAAATCACTGCTGCCGTTGTAATGCTGTGCGATAAAAGAACTGTCAAAAGCCTCTAAAAAGTTTTTTGTTCAGCAGAAAAGAAAAAAGATAAAACCAACTAAAATCTTCCAAAACTTTTGACTTTTACCTAAGTGCTGACCTAATTCAATAGTTGTCCAATGATAACTTGACCAGCCAATAAATAAAATATGCCTTTCTGGTGGAAAATATGTCTTTCTGTTTGACTTTCACTGAAATCTATGATTAATTGCCTCTCACAACCAGAATAACCACATTCAGCTTTGACAAGAACAAGTCTCATTACTTTTCTTAAGATGTGCTCCAGATATTTGTTCTTTTGGCTCTAAATTTAAGCATGTTGCTCAACTTTTAAAATGTGTTACATATTGGATAGCCAATCTTAAATTATTATAACAAGAAATAAAAATTCTAAATTGGCAATATTCCCTGTGACTATGGCTTTGAATACATATGTCCCTTAGTCAAATCAAGGACAGCGTGCTGAACCAGGAAGCCACACTTACATAATGCCTTGCCCATATGGGTTGTGAGTTGCAGAAAGACTTGTTCTTAAGGGAAGTTGCGTAATCATTTCGGATTCTCCAGGAGAGCTTCAAGGGAGGGAAAGGCAGAGACTACTATCTGTCAAGGATAGTTTGGCTCTGCCTGAAGACATGAGAATGGATGTTACGGTCCTTTCCACATCAGAATGAGCATCTGTGATGTTGCAACAGATTCGGGCTACTTTCAACATCTTCCCCGTTGCATCGCTATGACTCGTTGGCCTCACAAAGGAGGGGCTGTTCCAATCTCCCTTACAATTACCACCCTAATTATTACATTACACTTTCACAATCTAATCCCTTTATTTGCCTCACTGCCTTTTTGGGGCTAAGTAAGCACCACGGCATGACGCCCGCTGATGTAGCTAGCAGGGTAGCTGGGTAGCTGGAGTGCCTCCCAGCTGCCAGCTACAAGCACAGCCAGGTGGGCAAGTCCAGAGTCTAATCTGGACAGTGACATGTCTGTCTCCTGCTCAAAATCCTTGGAAGTTGCTCTTTCCAATATGGAGTAGAACTGAGTACTAACACATCAATGCCAAGAACCACCCTGTGCTTCGCCCTGGGAAGCTTTTGGTAGCATTTCAACGTAGCAGCAGCAACAGAATTCCAATTGCTCTTTTCCAGGGATGTCTGGTAAGTAACCACTGCATGGCTATTAACAGCTCAGCAATATAATTTCTTTCTTTTTTTTTAAAACAACTGTCAGGAAATGTTTGCACAAAGTGTTCCTATCTTTAGGACAACATACTGGAAATACATACTGAGGACCAAGTTGTTTAATCCTGCCCCCCAACCAAAATCTCTGGTATTCCCTCAAGGTTGGAGACATTTATAGGAGGAATTTACCTCAATCCACAAACCTCTGGGAACCAAGCGTTCAGAAAACATGGCTAAGCTGAAACTCAAACCAATACACTGCCAGGCCCACAGTAGATTCGGAGTCAATATTTGTTGACCCTGAGTCAATATAGACCCCAAGTTGTGTAAACGGAGTTAACAAAATCAAATTACTAACAGTTTAAATTTGAGATGCTCTGTAGCATCCGTATTCTAATATTGCGGGGCAATGCTGCTAAGAACCCCCAAATTTGAAGTGTTTTCCTTCTCAAGTTTTGCAATCTAGTAAGTAGGCTGACAGGACACTAGTGGCGAAGAATCCACCTGCCGATACAGGAGACATAAAAGAGGAGTGGGTCAGGAAGATCTCCGGCAGGAGGAAACGGCACCCAACGCCACTATTCTTGCCAGGAGAACCCCATGGACAGATGAGCCAGTCAGGCTGAAGTCCATAGTGTTGCCAAGAGTCAGGCATGACTGAGCGTCTGAGCACGGCACACAAGCAAGCCGAAGGGTCTCCCTGGTGGCTCAGAGGTAAAGAACTCACCTGCCAATGTAGGAGATGCAGGTTCACTCCCTGGGTCAGGAAAATCCCCTGGAGAAGGAAATAGCAAGCCACACTAATCTTCTTGCCTGGGAAATCCCACGGACAGAAGAGCCTGGCGAGCTAGAGTCCATGGGGTCGCAAAAGAGTCAGACAATACTTAACAACTAAGCAAGAAGGCTGAAGAAATATGTTCAAATGCCCCGTAGTGAGAGGAAGCTTTGCATACAGACCATCATTGTTTTTACTTACTCACTTTACACGCGATTTTGTATTTCATTTTATCCAGAAGCATTCCTTGAGGTAGGTCTTAATGCCTTCAGTTTACA
The DNA here is from genome assembly GCA_935064755.1 of Tragelaphus eurycerus. NCBI lineage: Eukaryota > Metazoa > Chordata > Mammalia > Artiodactyla > Bovidae > Tragelaphus > Tragelaphus eurycerus. The sequence continues at coordinate 13,748,083 of CAKXYN010000003.1, forward strand.
GATGAGAATAAAGGAAATAAAGATCCAGGGGATGAAGGATTTTTGTAAGAAAATGCTAATAAAATATGGCAATGATGATCCATTAAATATGAAGATACAGCTAGGAAAATATTTAGGTAATTCATACGTACTCACACTAACTTGGCTTGTGTTCTTCAGTTAAATCTATGAAAGGCTATGAAAATATGAGGCTGAAAGATCCATTCTATAAGTTACAATTTCTTGAACAACTGTGCACTTTAACTCTTTAACTGTGTATTCATCAGCCATACATCAAGGAAACAATCATGTAATGGAAAACACAAAAGCAAGTGGGAGTTGGAACTACCTGTTCAACTAAGGACACTCCCTATAGTCTTCATTGCATCTGGGTGAGATTTGCCCTCACATATGCTCTTAAAAGAAAGGGTAGAAGATAACTCTGTGCCCATAAAGGGTTTCAGAATCACCTTTTGTTGGAACATTTAGAAGGATTAGAGTTTAACAAACATCATCTCTTTTGTGCTTTAAAAACCAGAAAGCATGTCACACAGTTATTAAACTGATTCCAGTTATGTCCGACAAGGGACCAGTAGATGACAAAGGAGAGTTGCCAGGGTTAAATCAGCAGCAACATGGTAACAGAGGTGTGGTTCCCAAACTCTGAGCATCAGAATCACCTGGAGGGCTTGGCAAAGCACATATTGCTGGGTCCACCCCCAGGGATGCTGATGGAGGTAAACTGGGATGCAGGACGGGAATAATCCGCCTTTCTAACAAATTCCCCAATGATGCTGATACTCCTGAATCAGAGCTCACATTTTGAGAAGCACTGTTATAGAACACAGCACAGTACACTGCAGTGGTTCTTAACCTCAGTTTTACCTGGAGCATTAACTAGGAAGCTTTCAAAATCCCCACTTACACTGGCTGCACCCAAGGCCAATTAATTCCGAATTTGGGGGTATGAGCCCAGATATCAATATTTTTTTACATCTCCGGGTGACTCCAAGATTGAGAACCACTGATACCTGGGAAGACACACTTGTATCCATAACTAATTAAGAAGATAACATTCTGGGTTTTGTTTTGTTTTAGCCACATCACAAAGCTTGTGGGCTCTTGGTTTCCCCACCAGGGATTAACCTGGGCCCTCAGCAGTGAAAGCGTGGAGGCCTTAACCATTGGACCACCAGGGAATCCCCAGAAGATACATCTTGTACATCACTGAGCAGAACAGAATCACTGGTGCGCTAGAGGCACTCGATAAACAAAGATTCTTTCCTTCCTCTATTTTCTTGAAAGTGTATCACAAAGAATATAGAAAGGTGAAATGTAACTTTCTGTAAGGATATATATTTATAGCTTTGAAAAGGAGTTGAGTTTTGTCTTTGTGGATTCCTAATTTAAAGGTCACATACAAATTTCAACCATAGTTTCTACATTTTTGTGTGGGAAATAATACTGCTATTTGTAAATCTGGAGACCTATAAAGTTTTGGTATGTCATACATGTTGGAGGCACATTTTATAATTTGGTATAGTTTGCTAAGTTTTTTTATATAAACTCATCAAAAAGGTGGGGAAAGTGTGTCTAAGCACAGGAAAAGAAGGAAGGTCATAGAAAATTAAATTTGTCTCCAGAGGTGAGTCTCAAAGTGTAGTCCCTGGACCAACAATAGCAGCAGCATCTGAAAATCTGTTAGAAATATAAATTCTCACATTCCTACTCAAGACCGAGCTAATGAATCAGAAGCTCTGGGAGTGGGTGATCTGCATTTTCACAAGACCTCCAGGTGAGTGTGATGCATACTCTAGTTTGAAAATCACTGGTCTGAAATATTTATTATTTTAGCTCTAAGAAGAACAGAAGACGTAAAAACACAATTTATCCAGGGCATTGATAGGGCTTCCCTCTGGTGGCTCAGCAGTAAAGAATTCACCTCCAAGGCAGGAAACAGCCTGCAATGCCTATGACCTGGGTTCGATCTCTGGGTCAGAAAGAACCTCTGGAGATGAAAATGGCAATTCACTCCAGTATTCCTGCCTGGGAAATCCCATGGATAGATGGGGTTACCAGCACTGGACACAACTCTGCAACCAAACTACCACCACCACCATTCCGTACACACCAGTTCAGTGGCTATCTAGACCCCCACTGCTCTAATAATAGCGGTGTTTTTTCCAACTCCACCCAAAGCTTATTATCATTCCATCCCTGGAGCTTGACAGTAAAGGTGGACTTGATAGGGAGCAAATGGAGGGGTGGAGTCTATTCTACAAATCCTCCACTATCAATTTTAATCTATTTCTATTTTGTAAGCAAGATAGAATTGAGATGGCAAAACTAGATCAACTAGGACAAGAACCAGGAAAACCAACTAACCATCATATGAGTGGGGGGGGGGGTATCGCCAGGCAAGACCCTCACTCACCTTGAATCGTCCTCTTGAAGAATGCCTTGCAGGCTTCACAGGATGCTACCCCATAGTGGTACCCAGACGCGATGTCGCCACACACTAAACACAGTCTCTTGGGCATCGAGTTGAGCATGTATTCACACTTGGTCTGGGGATCTTCAACAATGGTGCTGGAGCAGTCGTCATACAGTTTCCGGACAGGCCCACTACCTCCTAGGATAGGAGCAGATGGGTAGAGAGGCGGCGAGTCAAGTCCGTTCTGATGGCCATTCATGGTTGAACTGTAGCTCCCGCTGGCGTCCGAAGAGCCACCTGGGCTATGGTGGTTGACGCTGTCCGTCAGGGAGGCCGGGCTGGAGGGTTCCGTCTTGATGAAGGACGAACAGCTGGAATCAATGTGTCGATCTTTGTTTGACATTCTGCAGAGAAGCCTGAGGTGGAGGGAGATACAAACAGAAGGAGAAAGAGAAGGAGAGAGTGTCAAACACAGAGGCCAAAAGAGGTAGAGACAAAGAGGAGGTGAAAAAAACAAGAGGAAACGGAAGGCAAGATTGAAGGAAGGAAGAAAAAAAAAGACAAGAATTCATATGTTAAAGACTTGGCTCCTTGAGAGTGCAGCCTAAGAGCTGGGGACTACACATCACTCGCTAGTCAATATCTCTTGTTCTACAACAAGGTAATCAGCATAAGGGCGTGACAGGGTTACATCAAAGTGCCCAGACAGACCATAAACAAAAGCTCTAAGGGATCCATTTCCTTTCATTTTAATACCTTTCTCTTGGAGAAGCACTGTCAATATCTAAATCAACTCTCTAGATTCTAAATTTATCCACGGAAGAAGAGTAATTTGTAAGGTCTGTATCATTTCTAAAATTACATTTATCCTCACTCTACTTTTCTCTTCCATTTTCTGATGTTGCAATCATTGTATTACGAGCAGAACCCAACTTTTATTGTCAAGACCAAACAGATGATTCCTCAGCTCTGTAATTACTGTTTGTCAGCATGCTTCCATAAGCATAATCGCGTCTTTTATTGATCTAAGACACATAGGGAATATATCCTCACTCACTTTGCCTCTTTATTTACATTGCTCTATTTCCTAGACATTTAGTGATATAGAAAGATTTCAAGGATAAAATTCTCACCAATATTTAAGGATTATTTCCTCGAGTCCACAAAACAGGGAAATGATTACCGGCATCAATTAATAAATATGTACATGTGTTTACGAGTGTGTATGTTTGCGTGTGTGATCTACCACCGTCAACAACAAGAATCACAAAAAGACATTTGAGCCTTCAGTCTACCTGTGAATCCATAAATCTGATACTCTATACTCAGGAAAGTAAGGATGTATCAGATTTTGTCCTGAAAAAATGAGACTTGTGGTGGTCTCTTTTTCTCCCCTGCCTTTGCTCTTTTAACATCATACCTCCTAAAAGGAAATATGATGAAGCATCTAATCTGACGAACTCTCTCTCTTATTTAGAAGAAATGGTCCATCCCTCTTACTTTGTTGGACCCATAAGTGATTAAATTTCTGAAGAGGTAATTAGAAGACGTAATTGGTCCTATTTTCTTTCCGGTTAGCCACAGTGCAAAACCCCTTTTAGCAAAGTCTCTAAGAACCTTCTGAGAGCCCACTAGAGGAAGAAGAGGTGACAGCTGAGAAAGAGACTAAGATAATTGCTTCCCAGTGGAAAGCTGATTTATGGGAATCCCACAGGGAAATGGTCATTCACTGGAATTTGGGGGAGTATGTCACAGGATAACCGAAAGGATGAAATTACCTCTTTCCCTATAAATCTAATGATATTTTATCACTGCACAAATTTCACGCTCTCCTCTGGGCACCCCCCCACCTCAAAATCCCCCGCTGTTCTGTTACTTTCAAACGAAGAAAAATACGGTTCTTTCCTATCAGGGAACGTTCACTGAATGGTTCCAAGAAGGGGGGTCTCAAGTGCCTCTAGAACCAGAATGTGCCTCCTACCTAGTAGATTTCCCATTGGAAGTTCTGTGCTGCTTTCTCAAGGAAAGCAAGCTCAGGATGTGAAGAAAACAAACAGGAAGGAGAACTCCACAAAAATACCTTCTTGCTGTCCCCCACCCACTCATGTTGTCCTTTGCTGGAGAAGGAACGAAAGGAAAAAATATCCCCCTTGCCAGCCTGAACCAGGCTTCTGCTCCCTCCCACCTCGGCTGCCTCGTCCCCGTCACTGTTAATGAGCGTTGTAATTAATAGATCGCTCTCCTTGTCTCCAGGCTTGCACCCTGGGCTAAGCACTTTTCCTCAAGTCAACGTTTGAAAGAAAGCGGGTCGGCACTGACTTACAGCAGCCCTGCGAATTCCTTTTAATTTAAAGCACTTACCCCACCACTTCACTTATTACCTTATAATTACTGGACTGCTTGCACATACATTATGATCTTAGACTAGAGTTAGAAGTTATTAGGGTACTAAAACACGGTTGCTCCCCTTTCCTCTCTCCGGCACTGAATTTCTCACAGTGATGACAATTAACTCTTTCCCCATCTGCCTGTGAGGCACCATTTTTTAATCTTTTTTTTTTTCTTCTTCTTTTTTCCTGAGGACAGTTGCTTTGAACTGCTTAATCATAAAACAGATTACGCCTTCTCCAGGTCCTCTTCTCTACTTTTTTTGATTGTTCAATTTTATACCAATTTTCTTTCCTTTGAGCTTTTTTCTCATGGACTTCTAAATGAAGAGCAGAACTCTTCATTGAGGAACAAGGGCAGGTATCAGCCTCCCATTCATGGAAGTGTTATTTGTAAAGTCACCAAATGTTTATGGGTCAAATGCACGTTGTTAATAAGGTCTTTGAAAAACTGGGTATCGCCAGCCAGCCGTTTCCTGGAAAATCTCAGTCCCTAACTTTGCAATTATCTGGATGGAAGCAAGAAAATTCACAAAGTTCATGCAGTCAGGGAAGCCTTGGGACAGGTGCAATCGCTCTTCCTACACAAATCTGGCCACCGCAGCTGTACATGATAGTGAACAAGCTGGATTTGTGCTGTAGGTTTTACAGGCTTCTTCTCAGACGTGAACCGCTTCCTTCATGAACACTTTCTGCCCAGTGGAAATAATAATAGAGCTGCCATTTATCAAGTGCTTACTAGGCACCAGGCACTAACCTGAGTACTTTACAAATATTTCCTCATTTAATCCCCAAGACGGTCTTGGGAGGGAGGTATGACTCTTTAGGACACAGACCCTCAGACATTATACAATTTCCTGAAAGTCATACAGTTTGGAAGTGGAAAAATCAAAAGATTTGAACTCAGGGCTTGTGAGGGAGGTATGACTCTTTAGGACACAGACCCTCAGACATTATACAATTTCCTGAAAGTCATACAGTTTGGAAGTGGAAAAATCAAAAGATCTGAACTCAGGGCTGACTCCAAAGTCCAGTGCAGAAATGTCTTCAAGCCAACAGAGAGTCTTTCAAGGTGTTTGCTGACTTTTTAAAAAATAGCCAAGAAAGCAAAGGTAGAGATGGCACACCCAGAGGGTCTACGACATTCACACTCACCCATGAGTGCAAACGTGGCAGAAGGAGCCACCACCACCCCGGCGACAGGGCTGCCCCGTTGAGTCACCCTCCCCAGAGTTTGCAGTGACACCAAAACTCAAGCTGAAAGAACACAGTTGCCTCCTAATTACTACTTAGCTCATTACACTGAACATTTCCTAGACACCATTACATTATACCCTAAAACTACAGTGGGTCTTAATTCTCTCCCTCTCTGTCTCTGAAATTCTACAGCTCTATTATTCAAGCCTGAAATATTCACAACTATCTATAAATTCAATTGTCAGCTGGTGGGTTTTATTCTAGACTTCACTTCAATCTAAAATTAGAGGCACTAAAATTCACATTAACTCTAAGAGGAATGTAGTGAATAAGACTTTATTTCAAAAGAACACCTTTTTGTCAGAAAGAACCATTTTCAAGATGATGGCTTTATCTGGAGCCAAAGAGAATAAGCCCGATTCCACATTGTGCTGTTAACGCAGAAATTTTAGGTCACATTGGATTAATAAAAATCTAAATTTAGTTAAGAATTATGAATAGAAATAACATGTGTTGGAAAATGTGGGAAATATTTATTTTAAAGCCTACATAGAGTTGCTTTTATTATTTCAAGGGAAGTGATGGGAGGCACAAGGGAAAAAGAGAAGTAACCTTCTGAAAATCTTTTCTGAGTGTACACCCTGAGAATAAACTGGAGAGAGAAATAACCATGTCAAGAATAACATTTAATTTCTGTATAAGAAACAAAATTTGAGGCTGTAACAGCCTTCTAGAAGCCAGGGACATTGGAGCACTTTAGAAAGCATTTGCAGCACAGTCTGAGATGCAGTCTTCAGTATTCTATGCAAATCCTAGATATGTTCTACCATATATTCGATATTGTTGTGGTTTAGCTGTTAAGTCGTGTCTGACTCTTCTGCGACCCCAGTGGACTGTAGCCCATCAGGCTCCTCTGTCCATGGGATTTCCCAGGCAAGAATACTGGAATAGGTTGCCATTTCCTTCTCCAGGGGATCTTCCCAGAACAGGGCTTGAAATCAAGTCTCCTGCATCGGCAGGCAGATTCTTTACCACTGAGCCACCAGGAAAGCCCTTATATTCTATATATGTTCTACTATACAATACATATATATTTATATATAAAGTCTGATGATCATGCTTCTACATAGGAACTTCTTTTTAACTTTTTATTTTATATTGGAGTATCGCCAATTAACAGTGTTGTGATAGTTTCAGCTGGACAGCAAAGGGTCTCGGCCATACATACATATATATGTATCCATTCTCTTCCAACTGCCCCTCCCTTCCAGGCTGCCCCACAACACTGAGCAGAGTTCCCTGTGTTATATAGCAGGTCCTTATTGGTTGTCCATTTTAAATGAGTGTACCTGTCTGTCCCAAACTCCCTATCTCTCCCCACCATCCCTCTCCCCTGGCAACTGTAAGTTCTCTAGGTCAGTGAATCTGTTTTCTGTTTAGGAACTTCGTGCCCATCCTTGCCTAAGGGGCAGCAAGAGTAAAATTTATCTTTGGTGTTAGATACTAGTCATCAAGCAAATAAAGCTTTCTGGTTGCTGGCCTATATAAACATGTAATTTTAGAAAGTTAATTAGTTGTGCGTATAGGTGTGTATGTAAAAGGAGAAAGTGAATAAAAAAAAATAAGGATCAGTTAAAGTTGCTGTTGTAGGGGAAAACCAGATAACCTGTAATTAATGTCCCATATATATTATAATTACTCTTCCCTGGTGGCTCAGATGGTAAAGCATCTGTCTACAATGCGGGAGACCTGGGTTCGATCCCTGGGTTGGGAAGATTCCCTGGAGAAGGAAATGGCAACCCACTCCAGTACTCTTGCCTTGAAAATCCCATGGACGGAGGAGCTTGGTGCAGGCCACTATCCATGGGGTCACAAAGAGTTGGGCATGACTGAGCAACTTCACTTTCACTTCACTTTTAATTATCAAGCTTGCTTTGAGAGATGCTACCGAGATCCAGGTAAATGTGTGATTGTGAGTGAACTGCCATGACTTTCTGGGCAATGTATAAGCGTCCAGCGCAGTCTGGATTTCCCAGAGGGGACTTAAGCCTATATTCCGTAGGCTTATATATAATTATATATTATTAACCCTTTCACCAAAATAGAGTTCTTAACAAGTAGCTGCCTTTCATCTTTTGAATTTTATACCAAACTCGAGTTCTTTGCTATTTTATTTCCCTCCTCAAATATGGTGCATCAATGCAACACACGTGTACAGGTCTTCTTTGACTTTCCTGATTGCAAAACGAAGGCAAGGTTTTTTTAAAACTTTTACCATACCTATTTCAGTGACAGACACCTTAATAGCTAAATAGATGACAGCTATTTTATTTGCTTCCTTGTCATCCTTAAGGGCCCCAAAATACCCATCATCATTATAGATTCCAAACATTTTATCAATATATCTCCCAAATTTTTATGTATTAACAATGAAGCCAGCAAACCTGCAAGTTTACAAATAAGGAGAGAGAGAAGAAGACAGAACCTGTGACTTTCCTGTGGGTTCAGTGGTTAAAGAATCCACTTCCAATGCAGGGGGCATGGGTTCGACCCTGATCAGGGACCAAATACCTATCTGCTGTGTGGGGTGGCCAAAAAAAATCCTAATTCTCTCACTGAGTCAGAGAATTTCAGGGTTGAAAACCTGGGTGCTCAAGGCCTATCACTCATCACCTACCTATTTAAAATGGGAACAAATCTCTAAGAACTGGTCAATTTTCTACCAGCTGAAATCACCCGATTGAATATTTCAGTATTTTTCTTTCAAAAAATAAGAAGCTTTTATTAGCTTACAGGTTTGGGGTTTTGCTTTTATGCTTTCAGAAGAAAACCTCCAAGACTAAGGCTGCAGACCCCAGAGGCCCAGGCTTCAAAGCCCGTAACCCCAGAAGCTCCGGTGGCAGAGTCTGAGTTACAACTTCAAGCACGGCACTTTACAATGAGCTTTTTTTTTTCTCCCTGCTTCAATTAATTGCACTCTCGTAAAGTGGCAAAATGTGAATCACTTAGTAACAAAATGGGCACCAGCTGCTATTGTCAGAGAATGATGATGCTGAAGAAAGAGAAAGCAACGGAATGAAGTGTCATGTCAGAAATCAACGGTGCAACGTGTGATTTGAGAAAACATGACTACTTTACAGAGACAGGGTGTCATTATGGCATCACAGTAATACGCTGCTTTGACAACTGCTGGGTCTAACATATCATCATTGCATTAAGGTACACTGGCTTAGTTGGGGAAAGAAGACAGAGGATTTTTTCTTTTAATAAGAAATATCTCCAGGTCTGCCTGGTTAACACAACAGAAGGAGATCATTAATTGTAAAGAAAGAACTGTACATCATGATTCACACGCTCAGAAAGATTAAAATGTGCGCATGTACGCACGCACACACACATAGATATCATTTTAGGTCTTCTTTAATAAACGCTGAGGTCCTTCTAACGCATGAAACGTCTGTCTAAGAGAATCACAAGGATGTAGTGGCCGGTTCTTGATTGTTTGAACAAGTAACTTGTGCATTTAGTCTAAAAGATTCTATGCAAGTAATACCAGTATGAAATGGCCAAGGTAAAAACCTTTTCAAGTTCCAGAACAATGTCAGAGCAATGTCACGTCACTCTCCAACTGTCTTATTTTGATTTCGCCCCAGTGCTATTTTATTTTTGTCCTATTCAGCTGGTCATTTACTGAAATTAAATTTTACAACGGTTAAATAAATAAAAGATTCTTTGCAATTTACTCTGTCAAGAACAACAGTAACCAAACAGTTCCTTACGAAGCTGGTGTTTGAGTCGCTGACAGATGTAGCTAAGCTGTATGAGAACCAGGGGCTAGCTCCTTCAAATGACAAATCAGAGCTTCTATCTAAGCTGAACCCTTTGCCAATTCTATCAAAGGCTTTACCAAGCCAAGAAATTTAGGACAAAAAAGGAGACCTGCAACTCATTTCTGGTGAGCTGTTGAAAGGAACACACCCAGGAATGTAACTTTGTGTGTGAGTGTGTGTGTGGGTGTTCAATCACTCAGTCATGTCCAACTCTTTGAGACCCCTTGGACTGCAGCCCGCCAGGCTCCTCTGCCCATGGAATTTCTCAGGCAAGAATACGGGAGTGGGTTGCCATTTCCTCCTCCAGGGGATCTTCCCGACCCAGGGATCGGACCCACATCTCCTGAATCTCCTGCATTGCAGGTGGATTCTTTACTGCTAAGCCATCAGGGAAGCGCTGATATAACTTCATACCTAGGGCTGAACCATGACCAGGAAGGACTTCATTAAAACTCTGCTTTTAGGACTGCAGAGTTCAGTGATCTTTTCTTATTCAATTTTCCTCTGAAACTAGGTCTGTCAACTATCCTGGTATAGTCACTGAAATGCCACTCCCTCCATCCCAGACAAACCAGGATGGTTGGCCATCCAACTGGAGGTAGAGAAACACCTATAAAACCCTGTGCCTCTCCTTCTGCGGTTGTACCTAAAACAAAAGAAGGGAAACGGATTATACTCCTTTTCGGTAAAGAGAAATGCAGTAATACCACTAGGGGTGTTCTAAAGTGTACAGGTCAGGAAGTGCCGGCATCCCTATCTTACTACGCCATATCAGCCAGACCCATCGCCATGTACTATTTGGACGTAGGAAATCCCAGCTGCTTCCATTTGTATTGCCAGGTGATTTCTGATGCTTCCTGGTTGATAAACTTTATTAATGGGAAAAGAAACGGTTCTGTGGTATTACAGTATGTTGCTCATTATGGTTGTTGACAGTTTCTGTATTTAAGGATTCGATCTGATGCAGAGGTGCTTAGTAGTGTAATTCATCCTTAGCTTGTTTTCCTGGACCTATTTCAATCTGGGGGTGAGCATCCCTCGTTTATAGCTCTAAATACAGTAAGTGAGCTACTGGCAAATCAATAAAAACTGTTAAATGCATAATAATGCAGGGTAATTGCATACATGATGTTTTGCATTATTAACTGTCTGAGCTTTTCTTTAATATAATGGGCACTCATGTAATATAGAGCAGCTATAAGTCTATAAAATATACACAGTTTATACGAACCGTGATTCTGCTTAAAACTCTGGCTAATCACCTACATCGGCTTTGAAGGAAGACTTCTCCTCCACTGCCAAGTCCAAATCAATTCTTATGACATTACTTTATAACTAACATGATATTTAACTGATGATGGCTATTAGCTATTATACAGATTGCCTTTAAGAACTGAACAGTAGGGGGAAAATACCACTTAGTTTAAACAAACTTCTGCCATGTAATCAATATTATTGAGGCAAATTAAGTGTCTTAACAAGTGTGTATATTTGCCCTAATGCAGCTTAATTAACTATATCCTCACCACTGCCCAAGTCCTGGTCACCTATGGACATCAAAAGACAAAAAATGTCTAGTCAGAAATTCAGATGCAAAACAACCATTTTTATCTCCAGTCTCTAAGACTTCTTTCTTTACACATGTTACTCTCCTGGGACCCAAAGTCAGAGGTCAGGAGGGCTTTAGAATTGTGTACCTTATGTCTTGATGTAGGAAATGCCCAAGTGCTGACCAGACTGCTATCCCCAGGCTAGAGTGAAACAGCCCTGGGCAAAAGGTGGGGACCACTACCAGGAAAAAAAAAAAAAACAAACCCTAAGATAAATCATCAAAATGAAGCTTAGGATATATGCTGAATGTAACATTTATTCGGTCTTAGAGATTTACTACGCCATGAGCAGACCTCCTCTGCAGTAAGCTTTTTAGAGAAAGGAAATCGTCTCCTCCTTCTACAAATCTCTGGTCTTTCAAACAGAAATATGGATCAATAAAGTTTGCTTGTGTTCAGACAATTCCGTTTTCAAGCAGTCAAGGAGTACACCAAAGAGAAAAAGCGGACACAGCAGTAGGGGGTCCTGACAGCTGAATGAAGACCTTCTCACAGCATCTCGCTAGAGGAGAAATAAACAGACATTGAACTCATAGAAAGTCTATGCACTGATCTTTACAAATTACAATCGAATATAGATGCTTTACACACACACACTGCAGTGATGGAGTTCACAAATCAAATCCAGGTCAATGAGAGCGCTCAGGCTGTCTGAATCTCCCTTTCTTATTCTCTTTGCTACAGTGGAACAGGAAATAAGAATGCTATCCGGAGTTGATGTAAGGATACTGAGATCATAGTATTGATGTCACCCTTTACTCATTAAGAAAATGTTTTGCAAAAGCGATTACAATGACCAATAAGCCAGCTGCCTCCACAGAGACAGGTCAGTTCCTTCGGAGTGGAACTCTGCAACATCCCTGGAAACCAGGTGAATCACAGAAGCAAGAAAGCCTAGATGCTGAGAAGGAATCCTTGTTGAAATAAACATTGCTTCGCATTTACAGGAACATTTCTGTCTTAGAGGGAGAGTCACTGCAGATAATAAACCACATCTCTTCCTGTTGGACAGCAGTTCAACTATACTTATACTTTTAACTTAACAGCTTAGTCTGCAATAGTTAACATCTGGATGCAAAAGCAGCTGGTCTGGGGTGATGTATGAGAGCAGAGGTTACCATGATATTCTGTTGGTATCAGGTGCTGTTCAGCTGAAGCAGGAGAGTGGAGGGAGGGGTGGGAGAGGGAGAAATCAGCTAATTATTAATCCTAAGACTCCTTCCTCTGTATTCTTTTTTTTTAATAAAAGCATGTCATTGAGCTAGCTGCCTGAAGAGAAGGTGAAACTTAAAGACCCAAGCCACTATTTGCAGGCAAGGAAAAATAACATAGATACACACATACATTTAATTCAAGCCATAGAAATGACGAAGGATTTGTTCTGTAGCAGAATGGATTTTGTAAAAGGGATTATGCAGCAGTGAGACACCATCGAGTGAAGCCAATGGAAGCCACCGAGGGGCCAGGATTTCAGATCGGAAGGAATCAGTGGTGGTTTGTCAGTCAAAGACCCAGAGACAAACATGCAGAGAAAAATTTCTAAAATCTTCTCAGTTCTGGAAAACTGATTCAAAAATGTGGGACACCAGAGTTCCCACACTTGGTCTGTTTCTCTCATTTCTCAGGAAACCCTGCCTTCTTATAGGGCTGGAGGGAGGAGGCGTGTGCTTCCAGGTGGGGACCTGGGGCTGAGTGACCTAAGGCAGCCCACGAAGGCACGCTGATCCTCTATCTTCGTTCTTACTTGTCAGATGGGAGGATGTGCTGAAGTGCTTTCTAAAACAACTCCTGCCCTTTAAAATGTATACATATATACATATACATTTTACTCACATAAAACCCACACTGGCTTGTGACTCAGATGAGACCTGAGAGCAAGGGCTATTGCATGAAAGCACACTTCCCAAACTTCTGTTTGTTTCCTTGACTGCTACTGCACTCAGCCACTGTTGAGGATCAGGGCAGTGTGTGCATGTGCTGAGTGTGTGTGTGTGCTGTAGGAGAAAGAAAAAGTACTCCAACAACTTGCTGTGTGTGTGTGTGTGTGTGTGTGTGTGTGTGCTGCAGGAGAAAGAAAAAGTACTTCAACAACTTGCAGTGGGTGTGGGGTGTGTGTGTGTGCTGTAGGAGAAAGAAAAAGTACTTCAATAACTTGCAGTGCGTGTGTGTGTGTGTGTGTGTGTGCTGCAGGAGAAAGAAAAGGTACTCTAACAACTTGCAGTGGGTGTGTGTGTGCGTGTGTGTGTGTGCTGCAGGAGAAAGAAAAAGTACTTCAACAACTTGCAGTGGGTGTGTGCGTGCATGTGTGTGTGTGCTGTAGGAGAAAGAAAAAGTACTCCAACAACTTGCCACATAACAATGCAACTGTGGCAATGACATTCAACTGAGTAATCCTTCCCAGTGGGTGACAAAGGGACAAATAGATCCATGATCATTAGAGGGAATCCGGGGAGCAGGAATCTTGGTTGTTTTTTTTTTCCTAGAAATGGTTCTCATTTTGCTCATTACGTTTTTGGTAGGAGGCGTTGGCGGAAAGGGCAATTCCCCGCAATCAGTGTTTAAGTGAATGTTTGTCCCAGTGTGTGACACCACGCTGTCAGCAAGCAGCGGGGAGTCCTTGAGTTGTTACTACATTTGATTTGACTGCCAGTAGGAAGCTTCATTTCTACCAACTGTTAGTTGCTCGCTCAAAGAATCTTCTCTTCATTTCAGGAGTGATTCCCCCCCCCCTTTCTTCTATTTTCTTTTCCTTGATAGGTCGTGAGTCCAAACTTGCATGTGGACAGAGGCAACTTAAGTTCTTGTCTCCAAAGCTGGTCAGACCTAAGGGTCTGGTTGTAAAGAGTCCAGCCAGTATGTTCAGAATTTCTTGTCTCTCATTTAGATTCTCTGCACTTTAATTCAGATTTCCTAGATCATCATAAGGTCAATACAGACACAATCTGGTTTGGCCACACTGTGTACACATGTTTTTACATGGTGGGGTTTACTTTAGTTGATGGAGCAGACATTTCTGCAGCTCTTATCAACCAAAAAAAAAAAAAAAAAAAAAGCCTTGTCACTCACCTTTTCCTGCAATTTTGTTCAACTATCTGCTATTTTGGTGACTGCTTCCAACACCTCTACAATTTTTCTGATCTGATAACTTTATTACTTCCCATGAAAGCATCTCTCTTCTCAAATAATGATTCTGATAATTAGGATTCTCAAACAGTGCCTCTGACAAGAACTTCTGACAGTGAAAAGCATCTTTAGAAACAACAAAAGCATATGATGAGTAAAAATGGTGGGGGGAAAAAAAGAGAAGGAAAAATTCCTCAGAGATACGATGAAAAATTCAGGCTGAATGGAAAAGTAATTAACACAGAAGAGCTAAAACTGTAATTAAGAAAAATTTCATTACAGGGAGGCAGGTGAGTCCGTTTTTCTGAATATGACAAGGGGGTGTGTTAAAATAAAATAGAGGCAGGTTTCGGGGAGTGGAGCAGGAAAGCCATGTCTTTAACCAGATCAAATTCTCGAAATTGGCTGTCAAGACAGGATTGTTGTGATTTATACCCGTCTATCAAGTGCCCGAACAGAGAGACAGAGAGAAGAGAAACAAGCTGCTGTCGCTTCCATTCGCAAAGAACCTTTAATTTCCACAGCACCATCTGTTACCAAATCTAATTCACATTCCCCCTTAATCTGGTTTAGTTCCATAATACTAATTCTTTTCCAACCCCTAGGAACACAAACCACAAAAAAAAAAAAAAAAAAATGGCTTTGGTTCTTGGTGAGTGAGAAATTGAATATTATAGAGTTAAGGTGTAAAGGCTCGGTGGCTTAAGTGAATCATGCTCTTCTCCATTAAAATGTCTTCCTGGTAAAGGGATTTGTTTTCAGCCAATGCAGAGATATGAAATTGTTCACATTTGGGGTAAAAAAAAAAAAAATGCTGATATAAAAGTAGGCCGGGGACATGAAAGGAGAGGTTGTCATAAAATACAATTGTTGTCAAGTTTAGTCACTTTCAGAATTGGCTATAAAATCACTTTGTCATGGTTTTCACATAGAGAAAGCCTGAAATTGTACTTTTGTTAAGGAAACTGAGAGTGATGTATATATTCAGAAAAGGTAGAGAAGGCTGGGCTAGGGGTGGGGGGGAACCTGAAGGGAAACCTAAGGAAATGAAAATGGAAAAATTTATATATAATTTAAAATAAAGAGATGTATATGGGTAAACACATGTCCATCTACCCCAGTCCAAGGTTCGGTTAGCACAGACTTTTGATCCAACATCACTTCTGCTCTTAGCCAATATAATAACTGGCATTCACAATAATGAAAGCTGTGGAGCTATAAAATTATAAAGTGCTTTCTGCATCAGAGAAAGATTAAACCATCCTCAGTAAAGACTCAGTGCTAAATGTATTTCACTGCTTTCTAACTCTGTGAAAATTTGTCATCTCTAAAGGCAATAGTACGTAAAGATCCACAGGCGAACTTTACAAAATGAGAAGAGACGATGTCTGAATCCTGGGGTGAGAAGTTTTGATTCCATAGTCAGTCAACTGGCTCACTACCTCATTCTCCTATGAACGTTAGAAGAATCATCCTTTTGTTCTCTAATCCAGTCACTCAGAAGACTAGCTGGTTGGCCTATGTCATATCAACCACTCAGTAAATCACTGGAGAGGTTATGATCAAAATATTTTCATGACAGACTTAACTGTAAACCAGTAAATACAAGCTTTATAAAAAAACACCTTAACATGTACAACTGATCACTGAACTGGTAGTATCTTCATACTTGATTTAAAAGATATCCTAAATCTGTTACATAAAGATGCATTTTCTAGGAAGGATTCTCTCACTTTACTGATGACATCTTCTGATTAGGTAGCTATTTTCAACTACTAGCAATAAGAGCCTGCTTTTTAAGAAATGTGGTAGATTATGAAAGAAGATAAATTGTTTATGACATTGTAACAAACAAGAAAAGTGGAGATGAGAATAAATATGCTTATATATGTGCACACGTGCACACACACACACACACACACACATATCTCCTATAGAAACATCAATGGATGTCATATATACATATAAGTGATTAGGGATTCTAAAAATGGTATAATAGAAAATTAAACTTAATATTTTCAATATTCATGAAGGAACATGCTAATTCTGATATCCCTAAATTATAGAGTAATTTGCATTGTATAATTTTTAGAGTTTCTATTACAGTTGAAAAAGAACTTTTGTTTTCTTCACATTCATAGGAATTCACAAGACCGACAATACTAAATGCTGGTGAGGATGTGAAGCAACTAGAACTCTCATACATCACTGGCAGGGTACAAAATGGTACAACAGTTCTGGAAAAATAGTTTGGAAGTTTCTAATGAAGTTAAACATACACTTACCACATCACAAGAATTCACTCTTAGATAATTACTATCTAGTATCAATAGAAGTTATCTATTTATCAATAGAAGTTTCTATTGATTCCTATGCCTGTTGTTATTTAGCCACTAAGTTGTATCCAATCCTTTTGCAACCGCAAGGACTGTAGCCTACCAGGTTCCTCTGTCCCTGGGATTTCCCAGGCAAGAATACTGTACTGGGTTGCCATTTCCTTTTCCAGAGGATCTTCCCAACTTAGGGCTCAAACCTGTGTCTCCTGCATGGGCAGGTGAATTCTTTACTACTGAGCTACCTGGGAAGCCCCAAGTCTTAAACAGGCAGACTTAAAAAATTCTTCATCAACACCTACCCGTACTTTTGACTTACACATAAGAACCGAGTGAGTCAGGAAAGTGAGACAGATGACTTATTTAAAGACATTAAGAATTATGAGGTAGAATTTAGTCCAAATTCTAGGTTTCCAACTCTGAGGTCAGATCTTTTTCTAACCTATGAAGAGGACAAAGGATGAAATCAAGATTAGGCCCATAACTTGTGGACACAGAGGAGGAAGAAAAAGGTGGGACAAACTGAGAGAGTAGTATTGATGTATATATACTACTAGGCTTCCTCAATGGCTCAATAGATAAAGAATCTGCCTGTGATACAAGAGACACAGGCTCCATCCCTGGGTCAGGAAGATCCCTGGAGGAGGAAATGGCAACCCACTCCAGTATTCTTACCTGGGAAATCTCATGGACAGAGAAGCTTGGTGGGCTACAGTCCACAGAGTTGCAAAGAGTCGGGCATGACTGAGCATGCACACACACACACACATAAATGTACACTATCGTGTGTAAAACACATAGCTAGTGGGAACCTGCTGTATACAGCACAGGGAGCTGAGCTTGGTGCTCTGTGATGACCTAGAGAGCTAGGGTGAGGTGGGCAGGCAGGAGGCTCAAGAGGGAGGGCATATATGAATGTGTATATGTGTGTGTGTATATATAGCATATAGCTGATTCCCTTCCCCCTTGTCTCATAGGTAAAGAATCTGCCTGTCAATGCAGGAGACGCAGGAGATGAGGGTTCGATCCCTGAGTCACGAAAATCCCCTGGAGGAGGAAATGGCAACCCACTCCTGGAGAACTCTTGCCTGGAGAATCTCATGGTCAGAGGGGCCTGGCGGGCTACAGTCCATGGGGTCGCAAAGAGTTGGACACGGCTGAGTGACCGAGCACATACATAGCTGATTTATGTTTTTGTACAGCAGAAACTAATACAACACTGTAAAGCAAATATCCTTACCCCAACTTAAAAAAAAAAAAAATTAGGCCTATAATAAATAATATTCTATTGATCTGGATGGTAAACACCTTTTCCTATTTTATTTTTTACATGCTTATGAAATATTTTTTACTATAAACACCAAATAATTCCGTGCATCCATGTGCACATTTAGGAAGTAAAGAAAGCTAACCTGAGTTCACTCCTCATCATCTTCCTCCAAAACAGGGCTCACGACAAAATGGCTTATGCAAATAGGCAAAATTGGAGCGGTGATGTGGTCACGTGTCATTGTGAGTAACTCATGGTGGGCTTTTGAACATTTTTGGTTTGACTCTTTGACATTTTACTTAATTTTCAAATATTTATTTATTTTTCAAATATTTATTTATTTGGCTGCACTGGGTCTTAGCTGCAGCACACGGGGTCTGCAATCTTCCCTGCAGCCTGTGGGATTTTCAGTTACAGCCTGTGGGACCTGGTTCTCTGACCAAGACCTCTGTATTGGGAGCGCAGAGTCTTAATCACTAGACCACTGGAGAAGTCCCCCTGATGTGTTTTTGCTACAAGGAAGATTATGGGACAAAGAATAAGGAAACATTAAGGATTTAAAACATGGACATCAGAAAAAGAGGGGGAGTCATCTCATTTTTAAAAATATCTTTTAGATTATCAGTATAAACACAGTTTTTTAAAAAAAGAGTCAGGGAAAAAGTGCCATATAGAAAACTGGAGTAGTTAAAATCATGTATTTCAAAAGAAATGCCTAATTCTATGGAGCTTTCAGGAAAGAAAACTTGCATAGTGACTTAAATCAATTTAAAAATTATTTCAACACCAATTTACCAGATGTTCCTCAAGTAGGAAGATTGGGGGATGATGTTCCTTAATGGGAAGGAAAATAAATCACAGAACACATTTCTTCTCTTCTTTAACTTACATATACATGAAGGTTACAGCATTCAGCACTTAGCCAGAGAGAGATGACATGACTGTACAGCTAATTCATGTTTTCCTGAAAAGAGGTTTCTGCAAAATAATCAAACTGTGTGAAATAAATAAATAAAACTGTACATTCCCGAAGAGGAATTCAACCAAGTTTATCTCTGTCAATGGCTCCATACACACCCTACAGGTCAACAATCCTCTCCCACCCTAAATCTCACTTCTCCCCACCCTGTACCTCCTACACGAAATGCTTTGTTGTTGTTTAGAAGCTAAGTCCTGTCTGACTCTTTGTGACCCCGTGGACTGCAGCCTGCCAGGCTCCTCTGTCTATGGAATTTCCCAGATAAGAATACTGGAATGGGTTGCCATTTCCTTCTCCAGGGGATCTTCCCAAACCAGAGATCGAACCAGTACCTCTTGTACTGCAGACAGATTCTTTACCGCTGAGCCACTACAGGTCCTCCAATGCTTATTGACTTGTAATTCTTCCTACCAACCAGCTTTCCCTTTTCCCTGGAATGCATTTCTCCTTTTCTTTGCTCCAACATCTGGTCAGCTCCCATTCATTAATAAAACTTCTACTGAGTTATCACATCTCCAGGAAGCCTTCCCAGCACCACTTTCTCTAGATATCCCCATAATTCCACCAGCCTATTTCTACAGCCGCACTCAACACATTGTCTTTCCTGTGGATACTTATGTTTCCATCCCTCCACTTGAGGAGGACTGTACACTGATTTCTCTTCCTAAATTTAACACTGTATCTGGGCTACTGAATGAATGTACAAAATGTGAAGTCACATCTGCAAAAAGTAGTGGACTTTAAATGTTGGGTTACAAATTTTTTTTTTAATTAGCATGTTGTTGTTCACACAATCTCAAGAATTTGTGAGATAAACATTAAACATAGAAAATCTATTTTTCTATCTCCTTAGGTCAAAGTAAACCCCTTAAGAGATTTAATTGAAACTGAACAACCTACAGGATGAACTAGTAAATGATTATAAGATTTTTAATTAGACACCTTGGCTTTGAGTTCACCAACATTGTCCTTGCTTAGTGCCAAACTAACTGTGGGCGCTGAGATGTTATCTACAAACCTCAGTTGCTGAAGCTGTTAAATGGGAGCTATATCTCACAGTACAGGAAGTGTAAACCATTGTTTGCAAAGGCGCTATTGAGTTCAGAACGATATGAATGAGTAAGACGAGAAAGGCCATCTTAGGATGAAGGAGGATGATCCAGAAGTGCAGGGGAGGCTCAGAGAATGAAGGAGGGAGTGGTTCTGCAGAACAAGACGGGGGATCTGGAATCTGCTACAGGTTCAAAAAGTAGGTTGCCGGACTGTGGAAGGTTTGAAATACTATGGTATGCAGATTAGACACCATTTTATAGGTGATGGGAAGCTACTAAAGACTTATAAGGAGAAAAGACATAACTGATATTGTGCTTTTATTAAACACAGTTTTGACTGCAGCAATGTCCATGTCATTCATCCCCATTGTGTTTCAGGCATATCACCTGATAAAACAAACAGACCAGATCTCTGAACTCACAGTGTTTGAAGGCCAACTTCGGAAGCTATTCTATCCGGCCAGATAAAGGATGAGAAGAACCTGAAGTGAAATGGTAGCAAAGACAATGAAAAAAAGAGGAGGCAGACATTATGAACATCATGAATAGAGTTTTCTCCACCTCCAGTGATCCATAAATAATACATGAGAATTGATCAAGCTAAAATGATTTTAACGAAGTATACATATACATGTGTGTGTATATATATATATATATATTTTTTTTAATAAAGTAAGTTCCAACAATTTGGCCACCTGATGTTTAGAGCTGACTCGCTGGAAAAGACCCTAATGCTGGGAAAGACTTGAGGGCAGGAAGAGAAGGAGGTGAGAGAGGATGAAATGGTTGGACGGTATCACTGACCAACAGACCTGACTTTGAGCAAACTCCCGGAGACAGGAAAGGACAGTAAAAGCCTGGCGTGCTGCAGTTCAGGGGTGGACATGACTTAGCAACTGAACAGCAATGTAAAAACAAATGCCCATCTTGTGATGGGCATTACCTTGACTGCGGTGGTGGTCAGAGGAACGTACATTTACAATAAAATTACACAGAACTAAACACATGCACTCACATACACAAGCACAAATGAGTGTACACGATAAGATCTAAAGTCGGTCAGCTCTTTCAGGATCAGCCTCTTGGCTGTGATCTTGTACTATAATTGAAGGAGGTTACCACGGAAAAAACTGGGTGAATGTACAGTATTTCTCTGTATTATTTCTTACAACTGCATGTGAGTCTACAAATATATCAAAGTAAAAAGGTTGCTTTTTTTTAATTAACATTTTTCTTAAAGACATGGATTATAGTGTATTTGACTTTGTATCCTTGGCACTTTGTATGATGCTGAACTCATATTAACTACTTAATGAATATGTCACTTACTATGTTTGTTGAATAAATAAATGAACTGCAAGGCACAATGTTAACTAAAGGCATCATTATTCTTTATAAATGCTGTTATAAACCTCATCACACAAGTTCTATGTCTAGCTTATATTTATCTGACATTACTTGAAATATCAAACTTCCAACACTAAATATCAGTTAGTCAAGGTCATGAAGCTGAGGCATAGATGGTCCTCCATTCTACCACTTCTCGGAGAGTATGGTGAGCTCTCAGGATAATGGTCTTAAGAAATATTAATATTATTTCATATATCCCAATAAGATATCCGGATTTTTTTCCTTTTTAACAGTGAGAAAAGAAGTTATAATTACACAATGATTCTTGAAACAAACTTGTATGACAAGCATGTTCTCTGTTTTACAGATGAGGAAACAGTATTGTGATAGAACTGGAACTTCAACTTGAAATTTCTGTCTAAATTTTGTCCTCTGAGCTACAAAATGCTGAACCACAAAGATTTAATAACAATACTTTATAGCAGCCAATTAAATATGTCAACTGTAGTCACACCTATAATTACTATCTTCTAAAGACTTTAGTTTTCAATACTGTTTCTTAAACAACTGCATACTCAGTTAAGTGCTATGATGTATCTATAATGACGATACAAATACAAAATAACAAAAATGGGACCAAAATAAAACAAAAAGAAAAAAAAGTACCTTATCCCCGTAAACATCTAACAACAAAGGATAATTCTGAAAAGTCAGAATCGCTTGGGGACTTAGAAAATACTAGATTATTTACACCATAGAAAGGAAAAGCTAAAAGATGACATTATTTAATTGGAACAGACTTAAGAGCCTTCTAATAAGGAGAAATTAAATTATTTCACAGCATGAAAAACCTGAGCTAGATACTAGGTAGAACATCCAGACCAATTAGCTTTTATCATTAATATCAAAACATATTAATTATGTTACTTAATTACATACACATATGTATATGTAATTAATGAATATACATTAATTGTGTCTCAGCTATCTATTAACTAAAATGTAGGTATTAATTAATGTTCACACTATCTAATGCAGAAATGTTGAGACACAAAAAGAAAATAGATATGAAAACCTTTGAAGAGTTTAAATGTTATGCAAATGCAAAGTGTTACTACAAATCTGTGAGACAAAATACTTTAATCTTTGCAATAATCAAATCAGAACATTAAGCTGCACCTACTCTTGAAATATAAATCCATACCTACCTGGGGTTGTCACAAGAAAACTAGTCAGCCTTTGGGATTTGTTGTAAATTACATTTGTTTAAACACTTTGATAACACACTCTAACTTGTACTGACTTTTCACCAACATTAGCTCACTCTATCACCCAAAATGATCTCCTTAACTTCTCAGTACTTGAGGTGAAGGGAGGGTGCTAGGTGTTCACAGGAAAGCTTTAAAGGAACTAGCTTACAAATCTTTTTGTGCCAAGAATGATGTGGACACTCAAGAATAATGAAGTCTTTTTCCAGAGGAAAATGTGTTTCAGAGGTCAATATATCCATGCTAAGAATGCAGGCTGCATGAAAGTTATGCAAGAAAATACTGAGGTTTAGAACACCAACCTTCTCCAGCCCCTCCACCTGCCATCAGATTCCATGTGGATGACACCTAGTCTAACACAGGTCAGGGGGAAAATTCAGATTAGAGATAAATTCTGAAACTGCTTAACTACACTAGGCCTTCTTAGCTATTAATCACAAGAATAAAACAAGAAAGTGTGGAGAAAGCTACAATGATCACTTTGGGGGAGGAAAAGTGACACCTATCACTAGAGGCACAGTCTTCATGCAAGAACCATGGGGAATGTCTCCCTGGAGTGACTTCAACAACACAAGGTATGAGTCACAATGGCTGTCAACCTCAGCAGCCTCTGAGTCACCCTTAAAGACCCAAGCCCCTGTCTCCTCTGTTTGCTGCTAAGGCGTGGTTCTCCTATGACAGTATATCTGACCACTCTCCAGAAGGCAAGCAGACAAGGCAGGAACATTCCTTGTTCTTATTCAAAGTCCAAGAAGGAAGATTGAGGGAAAACAGGAAGAGGGGAAAATTAGTGCTGTTCATCTCATAAAAGACTTGACCACTGTTACAAAGTAGCTGAATGTGGACTGCACAGGGGCTTTAGGACAGTGTTGCCCTTGATGTGCACGTGTGACAGCAGTCCTGGCCGTGGAAAGCAGGCCTGGCGGAGCCCAGCCATGAGGGGATGGGCCCTGGTGGTGATGTGGCTACACTCAATATGCCAGCAAATTTGGAAAACTCAGCAGTGGCCACAGGACTGGAAAAGGTCAGTTTTCATTCCAAGCCACAGAAAGGCAATGCTAAAGAATGTTCAAACTACCACACAATTGCACTCATCTCACACGCTGGCGAAGTAATGCTCAAAATTCTCCAAGTGAGGCTTCGACAGTATGTGTACTGAAAACTTCCTGATGTTCAAGCTGGATTTAGAAAAGGCAGAGAAACCACAGATCAAATTGCCAACATCCATTGGATCAAAGAAAAGCAAGAGAGTCCCAGAAAAACATCTACTTCTGCTTTATTGACTATGCCAAAGCCTTTGTGTAGATCACAATAAACTGTGGAAAATTCTGAAAGAGATGGGAATACCAGACAACCTGACCTGTCGCCAGAGAAATCTGTATGCAGGTCAAGAAGCAACAGTTAGAACTGGACATGGAACAATAGACTGGCTCCAAATAAGGAAAGGAGTACGTCAAGGCTCTATGTTGTCACCATGCTTATTTAACTAACATGCAAAGTACATCATGTGAGACACTGGGCTGGATGAAGCACAAGTTGGAATCAAGATTGCCAGAAGAGTGCTCGCTTCGGCAGCACATATACTAAAAAAAAAAAAAAAAAAAAACTGGAACAATACAGAGAAGATTAGCATGGCCCCTGTGCAAGGATGACATGCAAATTTGTGAAGCGTTCCATATTAAAAAAAAAAAAAAAAAAAAAGATTGCCGGGAGAAATATCAATAACCTCAGATATGCAGATGACACCACCCTTATGGCAGAAAGCGAAGAATAACTAAAGAGATTCTTGATGAAAGTGAAAGAGGAGATTAAAAAAGCTGGCTTAAAACTCAGCATTAAAAAAAATGAACATCATGGCATCTGGTCTCATCACTTCATGGCAAATAGATGGGGAAACAATGGAAACAGTGAGACACTTTATTTCCTTGGGGTCCAAAATCAGATGGTGACTGCAGCCATGAAATTAAAAAATGCTTACTCCTTGGAAGGAAAGCTATAACAAACCTAGACAGTGTATTAAAAAGCAGAGATATTACTTTGCCAACAAAGGTCCATCTAGTCAAGGCTATGGTTTTTCCAGTGGTCATGTATGGATGTGAGAGTTGGAGTATAAAGAAAGCTGAGCGCCAAAGAATTGAAGCTTTTGAACTGTGGTGTTGGACAAGACTCTTGAGAGTCTCTTGGATTGTAAGGAGATCCAACCAGTCCACCCTAAAGGAAATCGGTCCTGAATATTCATTGGAATGACCAATGCTGAAGCTGAAACTCCAATAATTTGGCCACCTAATGCAAAGAACGGTGGGGACTCATTGGGAAAAAGGGGAGGACCCTGGTGCTGCAGTATGGGGAAAGTTTGAAGTCTGCATGGAGAAGGGGACACTAGGAGGTGGGGGTGAGAGAGACTTGGTGGTGGAAAAGTTTGAAGGCTGGAGGAGAGGGGGATGACCGAGGATGAGATGGTTGGATGGCATCACTGACTCAATGGACATGAGTTTGAGTAAACTCTGGGAGCTGTTAACGGACAGGGAAGCCTGGCGTGCCGCAGGTCCATGTGGTCTCAAAGAGTCAGAAAGGACTGAGTGACTGAACTGATCTAGTAGCCGGGCTTCACTGGTGGTTCAGTGGTAAAAAAAAAAAAAAAAAAAAAATCACCTGCCCATGCAGGAGACAGAGGTTCAATCCTTGGGTTAGGAAGATCCCCTGGAGGAAGACATGGCAACCACTCCAGTATCCTTGCCTGAGAAATCCCATGAATGGAAGAAAGAGCCTGACAGGCTATGGCCCACAGGGTCGGAAAAAAGTGAGACATGACTTAGCCACTAAACACAACCACCTAGTAGCTAATTAGTTAGATATACACGATTTCAAGTCTCCTCCTGGAGCATCTACATCCATAGGTGAACTCCACAGCCGTATCTAATGGAAATGAGCAGGTTTACTTACTCACAGTAAGTGATGGCCAGGTACAGGCATGACTTTTACAGACAAGGACACTAGGATCCACAGCGAGAGGTAAAATTGGATGGCAGGGAAATCAAAGAAACAGGAGATGGGGTGAGCAGCTCGGTGTTATCACTTGGAACTTCTATGGGAGCAATGGCATTAATACCTCTCTCCCATTCCTAAGGGACCAAAGATTCTGTGACAGAGGGAATTGATGCTTAGATAAAATGGATCTCTTGAGAAATGGTCATTCCTGTCCTAGCCTGCCTCAACATGTCCATATTTCTCCCCAGTCTCCAAAATTCAGCTGACAGATTATCAAGCTCAGATAATAACACTGACTGATGTTGGGAACTTTATTCATTCATCCATCTTTCTATCCTCAGAACCTCACAAAGCTGAAGGCTGCGTGCTGAGGTCACAGCCAGCACATAAGTAAGGTTATCTGCTTATTTACCTGCACTGCTGTATCAAATATGCTGTCAAATTTAAGCTAGACTGTCTACTAAAATATCAGCTGCAAAAAACCCAAATAATGATGGCTGAAGGATGGCATGTGATTGGTTGACTATACTGAGCACAGGGTGGTTGTTACCCTAGTCCTTTTATTAAATATGAAAGTCAAAGATTTATGTTATGGGTGATGGGGGCAAGAATGCTGTAAAAGTGAGAAAATATGGCAACAGTATGCTGTACATCACCAACGGGATAATTATTTATCTAAAAAGTTGGCATTCTTAGACTTCCAACATGCAGTGTATGAAATTCATATATTCAAAGGAGACATCATAATAACCTGCCGGCTGGTGGTGATGGATATGTTTTTAATCCAAATGACCACAATCTTCAGCCTGCCTGTCATGGAGGGCCAGGGAAAAATGGAATTTTCCTTTCATAACTCTTGATGTTGAAAGAGGAAAAACCTGGAAGCATGATAAGTGGCTCATTCCAATGGACAAATGGACACGGTGCTGAGAGAATGAGCGTGAATAAAAGTCATTGTTCCTGAACTAATGCCATTTTCACTTGTTACACCAAGAAAACGGAGCAAAGGATGGTGTCTGCCTCCTTCCTTCCTGGAAAGCGCAAGTTCAAACTGCAACAAAAGCTGGAAAATCTTCAACATGGTGTGGATTCATTTACAAATTACCTCTTGTTGGAGAAAGTCGGGGGCAGGCTGGGATAATATTTGTCTATTAACTAAAACTTATTGTACAAACACAGCAAGAAGAGTTGATGCTGGAGTGCTTTATTGACTCGAAAGCCTCGCCTATGGATTTCCTCCTTTGAGGTTTAGAGGAATTCCTATTTCTCATTTACAGGCTATCAGAAAAGGTATATGACCTGTATTTTTTAATTTATATAAATCCACTCAGTCAATCAGCCTGGGCTGAAATTTAATGGATGTATCAGTCATTGTTGGTCCAGGGAGAGAGCAGGCATCAGCATCCCCCATTCCATCTCTTTTCTTACATTACCTCCACCCTCCTTTTTTTCTTGTTTAACCTCCCCAGCTCAGATGTCTCCCCTAACTTCAAGCAAGGACTCTTTCAAAGCCGTTGTTTTTAAAGGGAGAAATCCAAGTAAATATAAACTGATGGAAATACAGGAAGATCCTTTGGCTAATTCGGTTTTTAAAAAATCTTCATTTCTCCCATCCATGTGATGCCAATTTTATTACATATTCAGCAAATTTACAGGAACAAGATGTTCCCCTGACAAATTAATCACTTTCCAAGCATTTTATCATATAAATAAAATATCACCACAGGAGAGTAAAATCATCAGCTCAACCAGTTGGTTTAACCCTTCCTTAGGAAACTGGCCTGAAACAGATTAAGGGCCACCTCCGAGACACACACACACACACACACACACACACACTCCTTCACTTACTCTTAAAACCATGAGTTCGGCAATCAGACTGCTCATAACAAGGCTTTCAGGAACTTGGAACTTTAGAAGCCAGATTACAGTGTTTAAAAGAGAGATACCTATACCTCTGGTTTTTAAAATTTTTTTGCTGCACTGCATGGCATATGACATCTTTAGTTCCCCAGCCAAGATTGAACCCATGAACCCTGCATTGCAAACCCTGAGTCTTAACCACTAGACCCCTTTAACCACAGGGGAGGGGAAGTTCACTCCCCTCTCCTGCTTTTTAAAAGATGGGAGAAAATGAAGACAAAAGGATCTCTACTATGCTAGAATCTATCTTTTCTTTTTCATAGTTTTATTTCGACATTTCCCCTAAATAATCATCATTAAATACTATGTTTGTATAGACCTATTCTTACCCTACCATTCTAGGCAGGGAAGAAAAAATGCAAGGTGCTAGGTTTCTGTCTTTACTTAGCTTTCCCCTCTGCTAATTTCAGAAAGTGAATCCAGCAATTATAAGTAGTAGGGGATTGATAAGGAGTTCACACATGCAGGAGAAATAGCTTCAATTCAAGCTTCCCTGACTAATCCTTATTATGACTCATTTCGACTTCAGAATTTGTCGGTTGAGGTAAGAAGCTAATTTGGCTTTGAGAAGTGAAATCTCAGTTTTGTACTTTCCTTCCAGTGCTTCTAACAACCCATTATTAAGAGCAGAGTAGGAGGGGGCATGAAATATTTATTGAGTGCCCACTTTCACCAGGCATTTTTTTTTTTTTGCATGCTATTTTATTAGATCATTAAACTTAACATACTTTAAGTAAGAGCATAAATTTCTCTGGCTTCCAAACCCACAGTCTGTACCACTGTATATCTTACATTGGAAAATAAAATGCACTATTTTAAAACTTATACCCAATACAATTCTCAAACTCTCATCCTGAAACGAACAGCAGGACACTCAGCAGATCTCGTCAGGAAAGTTGCTGTGGCAGATTTCTCTTAACTGTTTTGTTGCTCTATGTGCACGCATGCTGCTCCTTCTGTTTACACTCATCAGAAGACCTGTCTCCTTTCTTGCCGTGGGTTCTCTTGCAACAAATACAACCAAGTTTAATCTAGAGAAATCTGGCATCATGCCTGGGCCAGGTGTGAGACACCAAAAGGGAAGGTGACCAGGCCATGCTGACTGTCTTCAGTGCTTATATAAATATTAATACCATTCTATTAATGAGCCCTGTTTGGTGAAACCCTAAATGGTCACCTTACCTCCCTATTTATGAGCCCATAAAAATACTGGTAATTTATGTTACATCCTTCTTCTTCCCTATGAATTGCATAATGAATTTCTTTATGTGAGGTTATTAAGAAGCAACTTGGATGCTACTATTTGCTGCTTATCCCATATAATTAATAATATCATAACTGCTATTGAGGGCACTGTTTAAAGCAGTTAGGCTTCTCAAGTGGCATCAGTGGTAAAGAACCCACCTGCCATTGCAGGAGAAACAAAAGATGCAGGTTTGATCCCTGGGTCTGGAAGAATCAGTGGAGTAGGAAATGATACCCCACTCCAGTATTCTTGCCTGGAAAACTCCACAGGCAGAGGAACCTGGTGGGATACAGTCCACGGGATCACAAAGAATCAGACATGACTGACAGAGTACAGAACACAGCCTTCCATAAATATAACTGATTTGACTAAATTTTCAATAGCAAATTTCAGGAATCATTAAAATAAGATTTGCTTTTGAAACAAAAGTGTTATACAAAAGCTTTTAGTAACATTTATTTATTTTGGTTCTAGTTAAATCATTATACTCATCAGTTGACTGCATAATTATAAAGTCAGCATTCTTAAAAAGAAAGTAATAACACTAATTAATTTCTTTCTGGGTTGTTCCTTGATAAATTATGAAATTTCTCTTTTACATTTCCTGACAAATACTTGGGCACATAGCTTTCTTTAATAGTTGATGTTCATGTCTTTGAATAACACCCTTCAATGAAAATGCCAATCAAATAAAAATAAAATTAACATTTAGATTATGGATTTTCTGGTCCTATGAGAGAAGATGAAAGAATGAATCCGTAAAATGCTAAAAAGAAATGTTTATAGCAAATACATGTTCATTTACTAAGCTTCCATTGCCATTTTGCGGAAATAAACATACTTTAAACTCTAAACTCTTCTGTCAAAACAAATGAGTTTGAGCAAGCTCTGGGAGATGGTGAAGGCCAAGGAAGCCTGATGTGCTGCAGTCCATGGGGTTGCAAAGAGTTGTACACGACTGAGTGACCAAACAACAACAAAACTCTAAACTCTTCCTGTCAAAACAAATGTAATTTTTATCATGATCCCTCAGACGGTAAAGAGTCTGCCAGCAATATGTGAGACCTGGGTTCGATCCCTGGGTCAGGAAGATCCCTTGGAGAAGGAAATGGCAACCCACTCCAGTATTCTTGCCTGGAGAATCCCATGGATGGAGGAGCCTGGTAGGCTATTCCGTCCATGGGGTCGCAAAGAGTCGGACACGACTGAGCAACTTCACTTTAAGATAAAGTAAGTTACAACATAACCCAGGCAAAGTTGACACAAGCACATGATCTGATGAAATTATATGCGTGTAAATTACGTGAAGATGATATAAAACTGGTCCTGTTCCGATTAGATCAGAGATGTTCTAACACCCTAACCTCAGAAAACAAAAGTGGATAATAAAAATAACGTTCAGGAAGACCCATGCCTGTAAGTCTTCAATAAGAACAAATTTAAAAACAAAAAGCCAGTCAAGGTGAATAAAAGTAATCAAGACAATGGGTAAAAAGCTTGTGTTCTTGTACAGATATATTTAAAAACTTTTTCTAAAATATTTCATGACTTTGTACATTGTGTGTGTGCTCAGCCACTCAGTCGTGTCCAACTCTTTGCGACCCCAGGGAACCCACTAGGCTCCTCTGTCCACCAGGTCTTCAGGCAAGAAGACTACAGTGGGTTGCCATTTCCTTCTCCAAGGGATCTTCCTGACCTAGAAATCAAACTTGGGTGTCCTGCACCTCCTGCATTGACAGGCAGATTCTCTACCACTGAACCACCTGGGAAGCCCCTGACTTTGTATATTGATGGAGCCTAAAATATCTATAAAGTCTTCCCTAAAGTTGTCAATTAGACACTGAGTCAACTCCTGCTCTTGTAGTTAAACCACCACTATTAACATGCATGTTGCTGCTAAGTCACTTCAGTCGTGTCTGACTCTGTGTGACCCCATAGACAGAAGCTCATCAGGCTCCCCTGTCCCTGGGATTCTCCAGGCAAGAACACTGGAGTGGGTTGCCATTGCCTTCTCCAATGCATGAAAGTGAAAGTGAAAGTGAAGTCGCTCAGTCGTGTCCGACTCTTAGCGACCCCATGGGCTGGAGCCTACCAGGCTCCTCCGTCCATGGGATTTTCCAGGCAAAAGTACTGGGGTGGGGTGCCATTGCCTTCCCCGACCATGCATGTTACTTCTAATTAATTCATGTCTCTAAACATTGTCCTTTGCCTGTCAAAAGAGTAAGCATTCAATCATCAGCCAACAGTATCCAAGTGCCTTCAGGAGGAATAGATTTGTTTTCCAAGGAAAGATAATATAGGAAAAGTCACTAATTCTGAGAAAATATAATCTTTTGTGGGGGTCTTTATTTTTGCAACGGTATGCAGCAAAGCTGGGGGTGGGGTTGTGTTGTTCAACATGAGGCCTGGGGGTGGTGGGCAAAGAGAGCTGGGATGTCAGAGGAAGGAGAAAGATCAGGAGTAAGGACAAACCAGGTGTGGTCTAGTGCTCCTGAATTTTAACTTAATGCCTTTACATTTTATGGAGTTACTTGGCTTATGACAAACAGCTCATTTTATTTGGCAGTGGAAAATGGTTTCAAAGGCAGAAAAAAAGGAATCATCTCAAATATTTTTTTAGAGAGTGACTGGTTAGAAAGATATTTCCTCGAAATAAAAAGTATTTTACTTGAGCAACTATGAAGCAGGTTGCTGCTTATATTTTAAATTAGCGGAATGGTTCCTTTTCATGCCTGTTTTGCTCCAGATAGATGGTGCTTATTTAAGTGAAGGCTAGAGCTTGACTGGCTCAAAAAAGCAAGTCCATTAAATTTACTTTGCAACTGAACTGAGTCAAGTGGGATGGAGTAAAGGAACACTAAAGAGTCTAGCCTATTCTAGAACGTAAGCACCAAATGCTTTTCTGGA
Source organism: Tragelaphus eurycerus (assembly GCA_935064755.1). Lineage (NCBI taxonomy): Eukaryota > Metazoa > Chordata > Mammalia > Artiodactyla > Bovidae > Tragelaphus > Tragelaphus eurycerus. Next base: position 13,779,959 of record CAKXYN010000003.1, read on the forward strand.
CAGACAGAACTGGGGGAACTATTCACAAACACATTCTCTTTTTAATGGCTCTATCATAAGTTTGTCCATTAAAACATAAAAAAGGTTAGATGTAATACATAACACTATCCATATATCTGTAAGAATCTATACAGTAAAAATAAGGGGGATGCATAAAAAACCATAAACTTGAATGAAGCACCTACCCTCACCCCAAAATTATATTTTATGATTTTCAGGAAAGAAGAAAGGAACGGTTTGTTTCGAGCCTAGATATTACCAATGCCATTCATAGTTCTGGACCTGCATTTAGAATCATTTTCATTCAGACTAGATCTTCCTAGATTTCAATGACAATTTCAGGCCTGTAGAGCCTATCTTGTGAGATACCAGGAAGTCTTTTAAAACCATTATGCTTTACCTTTCCTTATTTTAGTATAAATGATTTCGTTAACTCCAGTTTACCATTTCTTTAAGTATTTTGTTTTTGCACTTATCAGGCAATTCCTACAACACGCCTGTCTAGGTGGTTTATCGAGACCCCAAACACACAGTCCTATACAGATTTCTATGGTTAAAGCTTTCATTTCATATTTAGTATATATTAATGGGCATGCTGAATTCAGTTACAGGGTTTTGTATGTAGCAATTACCCAAAAGATTTTCGACTGGCCACCTATACAAATAAAATTAACATCAATCTTTTTCTAACTGTTTTTACCGGGTAGAAAAACAAAACAAAATATGTATAAATCACGATTCACTAAAAAGTCGAATGTTTTATTCCCCGCCTCCCCTCCCCCACCACGCACAAAAATCATCAGTTTCAGAAAGGACACAGAGCTGTTTTATTTCTGCTAAAGCTGTGCCTAAAAATATTACATTTCATCAGTTTCACTTATCTTGAAAAGTCCCCAAAGGTTCCCTACCTGAAGCTGGCCATATTTTCAGTGCAAAATAGGCTGAGCCCAGCTATCTAAATCTAGATAAAACTCCTGGGTTTGTAATCTGCACAAAGATCTATACATCTAAATCTCTATGCAAATCAAATGCTTTCCTGCATTCGTGTGAGCATTCCAAAGCACCCAGGGATCAGGGAGCAGGAGGAGGTTCTTACAGATTCTTCTCGGAGCCCTTCTTCTCCTTTCCCTCTATTTATTTATACTAGCTCCCTAAATAATTCACACTGCCTGCTTTTCAGCCCGAATGTGCCTCAGAAGAGGCCTACAATGAGCGATTGCAGTCACCAGATGGACTCGTGAATGCAGCAGGTGGGGCAGATGGCAAGGCGCCCTGTCTGATGCTGCTTGCTCCGGCATGGGCTGCCTTTCTTTCCAGGTACATTATCATCATCCGAACACTGAGTGGTGTGTAGTTTGGGGGTGGGGTGGAAGTGGGGCGCTGGCAAATCTCTGACATGCATTCCTAGAGGAATCATCAATTACCAGCTGCCCTCTTCCTCCCTGCCCCCCACCTCCAGCAACCCTGGATATTTTTACGCTGTTGCTTTGTGAGACGGTCTGTTACGACTATGGTGAAGGTTTCGCGATGGACTTTGGCACTAGGGATAAAGAAGGACGCCTGCGTTTTAAAATTCCACCTCGGCTTCACAGCAAGTGAAGAAGAGAGGACTCAAGGGGATGGACACCGGAAAAGTTAGGTAAACTATAGGGGAGAAATGTATTCTCATAGATATTTTGCCAAAAAAAAAAAAAAAAAAAACACACAAATGAAGGGAAAAGGTAGGTGAGATGACTCAGCTCCAGTCTGTCATGCCTTTGTATAAAGGTAAGCTGCCCTTTGCATCTATCGAGTGGAGATCAAACCTGTATCTTTACAGCTTTTCAGTGCTGCAGAAAATATTAGCTGTGCCCAAGTTGAGACGGTTCTGTGTCTCATATTTCTTTGAGTCATTTCCAAAAAGTGCAGTATTTCCCTTTCAAAGTTTGTAATTCTATAGTCCTATAGAAAACTGCAATGCCTATCCCTTGAAATTGGAAATTTGCAATCTCATGGTGCCAGGCTATCACGAGACAATCACTCACTAACATGGAGTATAAATTTTAATTGAGCATAAACACTTGACAAAAATTCTCCCGAGATATTTCTGGCATATTCAGATTGGCAATGGTACCATGACACCATGATTTTAATCCTTCTATAAACTTAACTGATGCCAATATAAATCTTATTACCTAACTTCACTAATCATCTAATTATTAACATCTAAAAATGTGAAAGAGAATCATTTTAATGACCTGAAGCAAACCAAGCTGTATCTTCCTAAAAATAAATAAATAAATGCATTCACTGAAGGGAGACTGCAAAGACAGAAAACTGCTTTGAATTCCATCTTTGAGTCCTGGGGCAAATTGAAATCCCAGGCTTTGGGGAACAGCGATGGGCAGTTTTGCAGGACTGCTGGACAAAGACAGTAGCTGTGAGATTATCTCAAGATTAAGGGCAAGGTTTCCTTATAAAAATTACCTTTCAATAGTCATTTACTTTGATTAGAATGAATTTACTAACTCAGACTTTGCCCTCACAGTCAAACTACACAAATCTGGCGTTCAAATGCATCCTCCTTGCTTTTCCTATGATCAGGTAAATGCTTTTTCTTACCTGATCTTTTAAAGACTTTATCCCCCTCTCATTTCCAGTCTAAGAAACAAACCATACACAATCATTTAGAGTATTTTAAGATGTAATGGCAGCTTTGGTGATCAAAGCTTCAAAGGCTTCACAAGGAAGCAGTCTGGACCAGACTTGACTGCTCCAAGACCCCAATCACACTTTCGCAATATTTAGGACTGAGATGTACCATTTCTGATTTGTGTTCTTGAGGGCTAACTTCTTATCGGCTCTAAAGGGCCCAAGTCAGAAAATGAGAATGGATGCTTCAATTTGCTTAGGTTTTATGTAAAATCCCTGCTACCTAAATTCCTGAAATCATTTTCTGAAGATTGACCCAAGTATAATTTGAAACTTTTTTTTTTTTTTAATGTACTCAAGATGACTTTATATTTTTATTATTTATTTCAGGAACTTTGTTCCCAAGATAGGGTCTATACACAGTCAAATATTTTGGAATGAATGATCAAGAAAATGCAGTTTAATGCACTAAATTGATTAGTGATTGTAAAAATTGCAAAGGAATGAATGTAATCATTTTTGATGCAATAAGAGAAGCTACTGTAAGCAATCAATTGGACACCAGAGAGTTGGCTATAAAAAATACACTTCAAAATCAATTTTAAACTGGTATTTTCTAAACTTGATTTCATTAACTCTCCTTAAGCTATTTGTCCATAACCTAATTAATGTACATAACCAAAGGTACTTAATAATACTAAACAGAAGGAAATGGACATTTCTTAGAAAGACATGAAAAGGCAGATGGTTATAAATTAAAATGTAAAGATAATAACTGTAAAATTAATTTTTAGAATTATACACTTAATAGTATTTTGAATGTCTGTTCAGACTTCCACAATTAAACTGGTAGGCCAGATTATTTCTAAAATAAAAGTAGTAGCAAAGTCTCAGCTAAAAAATAATTGCTTTAAAAAAAATTAAAAAGTAGTAAGTATAAGCAAAGAGTGATAAAATGAGTGGGTCATTACAATTTAAGCATTGGATGTAGGAGAAAATACAGGTAATGTACGGTATAAGGTGATGTTGAAAGTGAATGATAATTAAAATTTTGCTTTCTGACACTGCAAAATTAATCTTTCAGTAAAGTCTATATGATATTCTAAAACAGATGCACCTTATATAAACACCTATATTTGAACATACTTTTGGAGTATCAGAAATCAGTGTCAGGCTATTATATACACATGCAAAAATTTCTACATTTGCTTTGCCCATGTTTAAAAAGTTAGTACATATGTGTGTCTGTATTTGTGTGTATGTGTGTGTATGTAACACAATTTCTAATTTATTTCCTTATTTCAGATACCTTTCTAGATGTGAATAAGTCTTAGAGTTTCAAAGTACAAGTTAGTTGAAACCTAACAGAGAAAAATAGATATCCAAATTTTATCCTGATACACAGTATATACAATTAGCATTAACTTAAACAGAAACATATATTTATATGCCACCTTTCTCTTTCCTGAACAAAATATGGACAAAGTCCTTCAGGTGATATAAATTCAGTGCAATGCCCAATTTGTTAAACTCATGCAGTTCCCTATATTAACTATGACTTCTTTTTTTTTTTTAACTCTGATCTTTTTTGGCCAGTTTTATTGTTCCTAGGCAGGTAGCACTGATTGGGAAAAAAAAAAAAATGAAGGGAGAGTGGTTATGATCTCTAATGAAATTACTTATTTATTTGTGGTCTACCTGCCTAGGGGAAAACAGACACTGAGTCATGTAATTCAACACAAAAAGAATCTTAGAAGAAACCAACCAACCAACCATATTCTTAAGAGGCAGGTAATACAACGATCAAATAACTAGCAACTTTAAATTTGAGGTAAAGACAGTATCTTTTGCCATATTCACCTGTAATCCTGGTTCAAGATTTACCCAGACCACTTTTGCTCTGTTTGGTTTTTCCTCTTGCTGAATATCTGAGAAGAATTTTCAAGTTTTGAGTGTAGAGTTTAAAAAAGAGAGAATGAGCAAATGATCTCTAGCATGCCTTCTGGGAACCTCCACAGAATTATTTGCATAGCCCTTGAACACTGTTTAGTAAACAAGGAGTGGACAGGACCAGAGTGGCTTCTCTCTTCGAGTCCTGCTGTCCTTTTTCAAAGCAAGGCAGGGGTTCTGTTTTTAGTACACACTTTGGTTCAGCGTTAATCCTGTTTTATGTTGTTCACACCTGCTGCTGACTAGCAGCCTGCTGATGGGCTGAGGCTCACGCTGCTCAGAGAAATCCCACTCAACTGAGAGGCTGGACAAAAGCTACTGGACGGAGCTGGAAACAAAGCCTGACCAGAGTCCTGAATACAGGAGAAGCAGACCCCACAAAATCTCTCCTCTCATTTGCAAATAAAGTCTCCGATGTCCCAAATTTGCCACCCAACAGTAAATGCAACCAAATGCTTTTTTTTTTTTTTTGAAAGCCTAAACCCCATTGGCTTATCTATATTCCTCAGTTTTTTCATGTCTTTTGGTAAAATGAATGCCAATATATGCAAAAAAAAAAAAAAAAAAAGCTTGCAAGAATCAGGTGTACATGACAGCCACCCTCTCTGTCCTTACCAAAAGAATCTGTACCCGAAACAAACCTCATTATTCACTTAAAATATCCTATTGCTCACCTCTCTATTCATGGAATTTTACATCCCAAAATAAACAGATAGAAAATACATATTCTGCCATCCGTGGCCACCGGCTGACCAGGACAGTGACTTGGATGCTAAGACGGTTCTCCCCCACCCCCCAGCCTGCACTGCATGTGCCTAATAGCAAACATCAAAAGGAATGACTTCTTTTTTGATCTTAGTACCAGCGATAAATCAAATTCAGCGCCACAGACAGGGGGGAAATGCACTACTAAAGGAAAACTCCAAGGCTGACAGTGGGACCAGTCGGAGGCATTCGCTCAATCAAGTTTCAGTAAACGATGCCCACCCTCCCTCTCTCCGGAAACAAGATGTAAGCTGTCATGCGCTTACCCAGAGCAAGAAGAACTTACCCAGTCCTGACGTGACCCTAAGTCAAGATGCACTTTCTGCTGACATTTCCAGTGGTGGTCCCAGAGCCCCTCCTACCCACCGAAAGACAGAGTCAATTTCCTTCCTATCTGGGAGTCCGATTCTGCCCGCAGGTGGGCACAGAGAGCTCCTACCGGCCGGCACAGCGCAACCCGGAGATGAGCTGCACATCTGGGGGTGGGGAGGGGGGTGGTGTCAAATAAAGACTCTGGGATTATTTTATTACATCTCCCGAAGCACCTTTCCTGCCTGCCACAGCCAATAAAGCCCCATGGGCTCCACTGCCAGCACTCAGGGAGCCGCACGTCTGCCTAACCCACAGCAGTGCATAGATTTAATGGAGCACAGTTTTAATACTTCTCTGGGGGGGACGCATGCAAAGCGCTAACTAGCAAACTAAGGTTCTGTTAATGAACGGAGGTACAGGTGCCATACTGGAGGTGCTGGCATCTTCCTCCCAGTTTGCTTTCCAACTATCTGCCCCGAGCAACGTGCTCTTTGGGGGCAGTCAGTCCTCGAGCCTAGCCCCCGTGTTGGCGCCATACTCTTCCTCGGCTGGTGAGAAACGTACAGAGATGCTCGGAATCAGAGATGCTACCACAGGTGAGAAGCCAGGTAAAGGCACACTGTTTCAGTGTGTGTAAGACAGTGTTCTTACGAACTCCCTACTGGCATTAAAGAAAAAAAATTGTCGAAAAAACGATACTCTACTTGCCGTAACTGCAGACAGAATTCATGTGTTTTTCATCATTGGACACAGCCCATTCTAACATTGAAAAAATAGTTGTCACTTTCAATTTGTTTATGGGATATGAACAGCATAGGAGTAAATTCAATTATTATGTGGAATCACACAAAATTGCTGATATTTGACCATTTCTTGACCTAGAAAAATGGCCATTTCATGTGGCTCAACCTAAAATAATTAGAATTCTATTATCTTACTTTCATGCAAAAAAAGCCTTAAGTTTGATTGGGAAATTTCATAACTTTCCTTCTTGTCTTCCCTCAGAAAGCTACCTCTATGTTTGTTTGTTCTTTTAATCACTATCAAAATAAGAGATTTTATCGAAGTATATTTCAAGACTTGAGCCTATTAAGATTTGGGGTACACAAGCCTTAGCCATCAAAATTTCACTGGAAATCAAGTTTTGCTCATTAGTCCACCCACTCATTCCATAGAGTGTTTCCTGTAAGGCTTGGCCTTGTGAGAAGCAACTTGGCAACCCCATAAAACAAAAGAGCAAAAGCTCCATCCCAAGGGCCAAGAGGACAGAGCGATGGAAAAAGATGGACAAGTCTCAGCTTTGATGTTCTGAAGTAAAGGACTTGAATCATGGGTGATTTCCGCCCCACCCCCAGTGAATTTGTAAGTTTGCTCAAGACAGAAAGACTTTGGCGGGTATCTGCAGCAGTAGTGGCTCTCAGATCAGGTGATATTTAGCGTTTTGCATGTAGTATTGGCGATGTGATGAATACTCGCAGATAAGAAGGGGAAGAGGAGTTGCCACATGCAACTGATCACAGTGTACACCTGCCTCCGCCTCCAGCGCTGTTCCTAAGTTGGCCCACTTCTGAAGAAAGTGAGGCCACCTTCGTTGGAGGATAGCGCTTTCCTCGGGCACAAATTTTTATTTCAGTTTGAATCTTACATCATTACATTGCCAGTGATGCATTTTTATGTTTACTTAAAATTGACATCTTCGTCAAAGAATGAAACCTCTGAGCAACGGCTCAAAAGCATGAAGGTTGCCTGCAGTTAAGTACTTAAATTATTTTACACCTAAACGGAGCCCAGTTGTTTTGAGTTAAAATTTAATAAACCTTAAACAGATGACCTTTCTTGCACAGAAAGGCCCAGGGTTACAAAAAGAAACGAACTTTCCAATGAAATATATTTTAAGGAACTAGTGCTGAACAAAGGGCTAGTTAAAGCTGAATGCTTTGTCAATTTATCAGCTTGTGAACATTCTGTTCCTGAATTCCCCACTGCTCCTGGATGTATGGAACGGTGGTGCCTTGCTTAATCGAATACTATTGATTCGAGTGTGTCACAGTGATCTCATTGAGAGTAATCAATAGTAATCCAAAATCAATCAATCTGGCTCTTGCACTATCATTTATCAAATCTGAATACGCCAAATTATTTGTAGGCATCAAATTACAAAGACAAGAAAAGGGGAAAACCGGGGAAGTTAATGGTTTATATTGAAGAGCAAGACCAATGTCTTTTTTTTTTTCCTTTAAAATGGACAACTACTTGGCCAAATGCATTTATCTTCCCATTAACGTATCCTAAATTTATAATGAATCTCATTCCATTCTTGGGAAAGAATAAGACTTCTTGTACAGGAGTGAGCTGGTTCAGCATAATCTTTAGAAACTTAAAGATGCCCCAGCTTGCGGAGATCACACCACTGTTTTCCAAGTCTGAGTAGCTACCTTTCAAATGCCTGTCATCCATCGGCTGGTAAAAAGGAGACGGGACTGGCAGAGGACAAAACTGCATCTCTGAGGATCAGAAATGATGGCTAATGGAATCAGAGTGGAAAAAGGAAGAGTTAATTTCTCCAGAGAATGTACACCTAGATGCACCTGCTTATCAAAGAAGCTGCTGCTGGCGCTGAGGGTTCCTTTATCAACATATTCACCTGTAATTTAGTCCAGGTAATAAATCCTTCTATTCATTACAGCACACACTCAAAAGCACTCCTACTATTTAACGTGAATGAAAAAAAGGCCCAGAGTGTCTAAAACATTTACTTTCGCTAATGTAAAAGTGTTGGCATTTTACTTCATTCGTGATAAGCTGGTGCCAGTGGAAGTGATTATTCTTTTCTTATTCAAAGCCTATCAGCATTTCGAAAAGCTCTCCATCTTATCAGGTGTATGAACAGCACAGTTACTGAAAACAGTTTGTACGGCTCCTCTCTCTTTCTGCCCAGCTATCTGATAAACCCCCAACTAACTAACTGTATTTACACACAATCAAACAGAAGTTGTATCTTCCATGCGTGGTCGCCACATTCCAGTTGGCCGTAGGTTTTTCTGCTGTGACGTTAACTTAACGAAAATGTCAGTAGTGAGTACCCCAAACTGACAACAATCAAGAAAACACTATAAAAGCACTCAACTAGAATGCACGACAAACAGAGACGAAAGCAAAACAAATGCGAATAGTTGAAGCCAATCTCTTTGGAATTTGAGGGGGGCGGGGGATAAAGTGTATCGTGTGTGCAAATCGGGATGAAAATCATGCACTTACCTTTGACCAAAGTAAATGATCTTTTAGCAAAACAGATCAATAGACAGACAGCAATTTTAAAAGAAAATACTGCTGACATGGAGGGGGTTCAGGAAAGTTTCTAAGAACTGAGAATGTATTCCCCCCACATTTCAGTTTATTTCAATGTGGGGCAGAGAGATTCTATAATGTAAAGCAAAGTAAGACAATAGTATCACCGAACTTACCCCATAAACCGAAGATAAGAGAGAAAGCAAGGCTGTCACATATGGTGACCACATTCTCAGGACAGATTTTCCAATCATTAAAACCCTCATAAATGCTCTAGACATTAAAGTTTTGTTCACTATAAGGAAATAGAAAAATACAAAAAAATACAATTTGAGTGTTTAACCTCATCATTTTTCTCATTCTTCAGACTTAACCAATTGAACAGTCCCATATACAGGTACAAAAAAAGAACCATCCTAGAGACCAAGCTAAGGAGATGATCCATTCTCCATTTCTACCTGGTTAAAAAATGCTTTCAGGAGTTTATGGTTCATACAAATCGAGAGACATCCCTAATCATTTCTGGGTAGTTGTTCGGAGCATGAAAGACAACAGTGATATTTCTAGAACAGAAAAGAAATATAAAACTTATTTGAACAACTGAATAATAAATTCCTAACCCCATGAAAGAATCTCTGCCTGGGCTCCGGTGCATAAATGGTCCATTTGTTCCTCACCTCCTTTTGCTGAATGGCTAGGAGAGAACAGAAAAAGGCAGCCACATGCTCCCACCTGAGCCCAACTCCTGATTCTGTCTAGACTCCAAGAACAGAATGAGCCTTTCCTCAGATGGGGAGAGCAATAAGATGAATTAGCCAAGTGTGCAGTTCAGTACAATTCAGCTGATGGTTGCCTTTCCATCTGTGACACTATGATCCCAAGACTGGTGAGGCAGGTCTCATTTAAGTCTGTGGCTAAAAGGGGTGCTTCTGTCATTTCTTCGGGCCCAGGACCAACTGTATACAGACACTTTCTCATATGTATTTTTTTTCTTTCTTTGGCCATGAACTGTTGGTTACGGGTACAACAGTCCTCCTCAAAATATCTGATTTGTTTTAATAGATCAATGGCTGTAAAGAAAGCATTGATAGAGTATTTTTTCATTTAGGGAAAAATGAATACAATGTTAACAAAGCAACTTAGATTTTTTGGAGAAGTTAAAGTGCCACAATAATTTGGATTATGGAGGGCAAAGAGCTATTGATTGAACAACCTCACATTTGAATTTTTCTCTTAAGTACCTCTGTCTCTATAATTTTTCATATGACTCATGATTTTTGCTCACTCTGAACACAATTTTAGATATTTTTTCAAAGCAAAATAAATTTTTATAACTACAGACTATAGTAACCTACTAACTACCTTGAAAAGGACATCTTTTCATACATTTCAACTCCTATTGTATTAAGAAACTAAATGTATTTATTTAATGAGTCCTTTGTTTAAATTCTCAGAAGCCATTGCAAATGAATAAAATCTTCCTAGAGTACATGAAAAAGGAATTCTCACATACAAAAATACAATTCTGATCATGGAGGAGAAAAAAAGAATTCAGTGTTCTGCCTATTTTCTGTGCATAAGTTCTGATTTACTTTTTTAAATTTCATTTTTTTAACCTATTGAAGACGCAAGACAAACATGAAAGCACAAGATACCTTATTTTTTTTTCTTTCTCAGAAAATGTATGCAACATGCAACAAAAATAGAAATGTCCCTTTAAAGTGGACTGCCAAGGCTTTTGATTCTCCACTTGTTAAAGTCTTTATATACATCACACGTAAGAGCAAATAAGATTCACTACTTTGGACCTTTTTTTTTTTTTTTGAAAACAATGAACCCCATTATTATCCCTTTATTTCCAAGATAGTACAAAGATTTGAACAAGCTTCAGTTACTCTTTTTCTTTTTTTGAACAAAACTCATTATTATCTATGCTTTCTGTAGTCCCACAGAGTTTTAAAGAGAAGTAAGCAAACAAGCTGATTTTCATTGCACTGCTACTAGCCATCAATCTCTGATACAATATGAGAATTTATTGGTTGCTTCCCTTTTATTTAGTACCATCTTAAGCAACTGTTTGCAGAGGTGTATGAGGAAGCAAAGTTAAATTGACACGTCTGTGATATGCCTGACAGCCCTTCGTATGCCTAGTATTAATTTGCTTTCTTTGGCTAGGTAAGTGCTGCCAAAGCATATTATATATAATGTGTACTTCCAATCAAAATGATGAAAAGTATATATGCAGTTTTGTTTCACTCAAAGCAAGGTGAGAAAGCAGAGGAATGTATATGACAGAGACTGCCTTTAACAATCAAAATATAAATTTGCTTTCAAGTTCTCTTTGTACAATGCAATCTGATCTTCGATAGGCTCTCCCTGAGTTTAACACTTTAAATAACTCTTTAATAGATTTTAAATGCCAAAAACCAGTGTTTTCATTTATTAGACTGTGTGAAAGAATTCCATATAGCCAGAGGCAGCATTTCTAATGGCTAGTGTTACATGTTCTATATTTATATTCAAATGCACATACAGATCTATGTCAGTATATTGAAATAAGACTTTAATTGGCCAGTGAGAAGCCAATTTATTTAAAACTGTACTTTTTCTTTTATTGCTTTGCCTCAGTGAGTTATCTTCCAAATAAATATACATGCATTGCCATCAATTAAAATGACAAAACATTTGAAAAATCAAAACATAAAAAAGCAAGCTTCTTTCAGACATTTTAAAATGCTTTTTATAAATTAAAAAGGAGGTGCCTGAAGGTAGACATACACAACACATATACAATCTATATCTGCTCAATTTGATGGTTTTGCATAGTTGATTAGAAAATACATTTGGAAAATACTGAGAAATAGTGTCCAAATCAAAGGAAAAGAAACATCTGGCACTTCTGTAAAGAAAAAGTAAAGAGAAAGGATGTTTGTTATAACCAAATGGAAATTATTTTTATTAGCTAGGTTTCCCAGACTTTGACAGTAGAACTTGAAACAAAAAGAAGATGCCAGGTAAATCCTTCAAAAGGCAGAAGGCTGTCACTTAACACTCTCAGATAATAAAGGAGCTAACTTTCAGCAGATGGATTGGCATAAAGAAACAGCAGGATTTTTTTAAACAAGAAACATTAAATCTGTTTAAGTATTATACAAACATATAAAGGTAGGAAATGAATCTAGGAATTTAAACAAAAAATGCATGAGAACAAGAATTTGAATAGAAAGAGCATTTGGATAAATGTTTTCTCTCAACACTCAGATTTACTGAGCAAAACCACAGACCTTTAAACTTACCTCTGAGAAAAAAATTCAAAAATTCACAAATCTATGATGTCTTTCATATGCACATAATAATAATTAATTTTCTGTATTTGTTTTTGGCAAAAAAGAAAATGACATATTTATATAGTCAGATAAGTGAAATTTTTATTTTGCATTTATTTAAAAGCTATCATGTTTTCATTAAGATATATTTATCAGGCCCAAGTATATGAGAAAACAATGTAGCTAAGAGCTAATTCAAAACTGGTTCTTGGATGTGGGCCCAAACCATTAAATTATGTACTTAATACTAGTGGCTTATTTCCTATTTTACAAATTATTTATGATTTCTATATACCGAATTTCAAAATGATAATTAAAAATGTATAAAATCAGAAACAAATTAATATATTAGGTTACCTGTTACCTGTCATTTATACAGCAGCTAAACCAATTTAGTTTAAAATCAGACTTGGTAAATACCTGAAATACTAATTCAAGGTTAAAATGATGCCTAGGAAATTTAACTAGACACTAGCTGATTAGAAAAACACTTGAGATCCACTTTATTATATAAATACACAAGAACACTCTCAGCAGCACACCTATATTCTACATACATACTTCTTCCCGTGTCGATATATGTATTTCACCTGCATACTATACATGCACATAAATGCACACACGTGTGTAGTATATTCTACAGACTGCTTTGGATTTTAAAGTAGCGTATGCATAGCTATTCATTTACAATGGGATAGACCATGGACATCCCATACACATGGCTATGAAAATAATAATCAACAGCAAAATATACAAAATGCAATAAGAGAGAATGTCAAGAGACAGAGATGCTGAGTGTCATCCCCGGACTCTCAAACACACATATAAATATGATTGGAGAAAGAGAACCTAAATATTTCACTGTCAGAGAATGTAGAAAACAGCAATTCATTTCTATCTCATGTGCTTTAGGACAATGACAATTTAATACAAGGCCAGTGGATGTAAAAGAGATAAAAACTGAACAAACTGGGCCAGGGCAATCTAAGATTTTCTCCAGAGAGCTGGCTAGGGCCGGAGCTCATATGCACTTAGAACAGATCAACACTGTATTGTTTCTCTCTTCCATGAATTTGCTATGAAGCAAAATTCAGAGCAGAGCTTATCTGCTGCAATGACTTGAAACTTCTACTGAGATTCCTCAACCCTCTCCTCTTATTTCTAAATGCTTGGTAGGTGATTCTGAAAAGTTTATTTGATATTAATTGCTGTCACAGAAATCATGGCTATCAACTGCCACTTGTATGACAAAGTATCAACCATAAGCACAGACTTTGATTCATTTTTATGAAATAACATAAGCAAAGCATTCAGTGCCAAACAGCACTTAGGAAGTCAAACAAAGAAATATTTTGTTTAGTCACTAGACTAAGACAAATGTTGAGGAATTTTTCACAAGTGATACGGACTTGAGATTAGGCATTATGCCTACCTTCCAAAAAAACGGCTTCTTCTTTGTCTGTAGTTCTTGCAGGAGTGAGGTATTGTGAAAGTATTGTTAAATAGAGTCATAGAGAAGTTACCTGCCCCTTTGATGAATAGCACCATGGACCTAAAATTAATTGCAAAAGTATGGCCTGGCTAATGAGATGGTCCTTATCTTTTTTTAGCACAGGAAGCACAAGTATTTTTCTACTGGCTCAATATTTTACAAAAATGCCTAAACTATTCTGAACTCAGTAAAAATATTATTCAAAGACCTCAAAGACACAAAATAACACAAATTCTAAGATCTAGAAAATTCGGAATGAAAACTAATTTCCTGTATTATTTTCTTTCTAAATCTTCATTTTCTTTTTTGCTTTGAAAAGAAGGACAACAGCAAAAAAAAAAAAAAATCTTTGGTTTCTGTTAGCATTTTTTAAAGCTGAATTACAATACCATTCTTTATAAGATGACCAATATATATCACAGGTCAGATTAAATCAAAGAAATATATCAAAGGCCGTCAATTTAGAATTAAAAAAAAAAAAGAACAATGATGCCGTATTAGGGGGAAAACACTAGAAAAATGATCATCCATGCAAGAGAATTAATGGATATCCACAAGGGCTTTGCTAATAACATGGGTTAATTACCACTGCAACGGACTAGGCTCAGTAAATAAAGCAGCAGTGCCATAAACACATTAAGATGAGAAACCATCACTGTAAGAACCAGCCAACACCATCACCCTTGCCTCTGACCAGGAAATGGGAAGCTGATTCCCAGCCCTTTCTGCACAAGGAGGATTTCTAAACTTACCACCCAATGTGTACAGGGTAATACATAAATACACGGACACAAAGGACTAGTGAGACACGGGGTGTCCAAGCACTTACTCACCACTCCCATTCAACACTGATTCTCTTAACTCAGAATACTTTTTTTGCTTACTCCAAGGAGAAAAATCATAGGTTACATAATTCACACTGTCCGGATATTTCGACTCTATGTAGTTTGGGATATGTGGTTATTTAATTTTTAGAGAAACAGAATTAATCTGTTCACTTTAGGGATGTGATAGGCAAGGTTATGAGACTCTACAGCTCAAGAACATTCACCCCGAAGTGCAGCCAGTTGTCACTTCCAGCAATTTACAAAAAAATCATCTGAAATCCCCTACCTTTAAGGCTGCAGGTGTTTTCAACAGATTTATTGAGAATAAACAGGAAGAAAAGTAACATGAGCTCCATGTCTGCAGTTTAAGTATTCTTTCTTTGAAAAATAAACTTAAAACAGTCTGTTAATAGTTCCCAAATAATATCACATCTAAAGTGACTTCGACAAGCTCCTATCTTTTTTAGAAAATTGCCTCCACTCTGATTTAGGCTTTTTGTTGTTGTTGTTATTGTATACATTTTTCCTTCCAGCCTATGTTTATCCCATGTATTTCAACATTATAATATTACTTTAGGATAGTTGTATTTCAATTTAGCTTTTAACAAGGAGTGATGAGGCAGAGAAAAGAATCAAAACCCTGAAGCAGAAACAGTAAACCTTACAAATAAAACTTGCATAGCTCCAAACAGGAATTAAAAAAACAACAACAACACAAATCTGCTTAATTTTTGAGGTCTGGATTTTCATGATCAGGCTGAAATTCAAATACTAAACTGTTCCCTCCTAGCCTTGCCTGTTTTGGAGTGTTTCAATTGCCTTTCCTTCTTCCAACAGCTGTGACAACTGCTAAAACAGTCAGTAAAATTAAGTCCGCTCTATAATCCTGTAGTCAATGTTACATTTTAATCAGAGGTTGAAAGAGAACCGTGATGAGCACACTCATTTAGAATGATTAGACTGACACATATGTCAAAATGAGCAGATATATTATTTTCATCTATTTATGCTATCAGTTATTACTGCTATTAAATGTGAAACAAGCTTTCAAGTATTATGCTCTTTAATGCACTGGCACATTTCCCAAAATTTAAAAAAAAAAAAAAACATAGTTATAGGTTAACATTTTAGGCTCTCCTAATGGTGGTCAATAAATTGAAGGAATCTTTTCAACAGCCTCCACAGCAGAAATTGTCCAATATTCTCCTCTGAAACTGCATAACTCTGGTTTCATTTCTGTGTATACACACACGTGATGGGGTTTAACCCAGCACAATTACTATGAATATTAATAGCATGTATAAATTCTGTGGTTTATTAATTGAGACAGAGAGGCAGATGCGTTACTAAGCATTAGATCTTTCTGTCTGTCCAGTGAACCACGTAACCATCAGAGCTGCATCCAAACAATAAATCTGTATTTTTTAAAGATGACTTTTAATTGAGCCAAAAAAGAAAGCTAGTTTGAATCTTGCGCCAAAGCCAAAAGGACATGTGTCCTGATTTCATTTAAATGCATCTGCTTTAAGAGGCTTATCTAAACTAATTATTCAAATTAGCTATAAGAAGTTAAATTCAAGGAAACTATTTTACAAAGAAGGCTAGGAGCAGGAGGCAGATTTTTAAAGTTTGTTTTGTTTATTTATTTATGAGAGAAAGTTCTGAATTGGGTGAGCTTGGATAATGCATTCTTCCTGACATGAAGGTGTATTAAATTCTCCAGTGCTACAGCCTCAGGTGTACTAACCTTCAAACTCCACTTGAGTGGGCAGTCCTACCTTTGTTTATTTTTCATTTTTATTTTCACACAATTTAAGGTTTCTTCCTTGGAGCGTTTGCAACTGACGCAAGCACTGCCTTCCAATCTTTCGGTTCTTCCTAAGTCCATCCCTGGGCTAACATCCCTGGTGTGAGTGTGTATGCATGCAAGCACGTCTACAGACACGCATACACACACACTCACACTCAAACATACGAGGAGCCACCGAGACCACAAGTCACTTTTCATCTCTTGCTTAATTACAAAGCAAGGCAATATGCAGTCACTAAGGACCGCTAGTGGACATCTACCTATAATGCATGACCTCCTCCTCTCGAGGGTTTTCTGTTTTCCTCACAATCTAGAGAGAACTGTTTGCCAAGAGCACTCTTTTCAGAATTATAACAGTTGGTATTACTGTAATGGGAAAGCAAAGCCATATAACTGACTCAACAGAAAGAGGAAGCAGTGACAGTTACTGTGATAAACTAGTATTTTATCTTAACAGTGGGTTGAAATTAAGTTTATGACCTACTCATTTTTACCCAAGAATGCCTAATTTACTCCTTTTACCCCCTACTCACTTCTCCCCCACCCTGAGCAATACAAATATGTATATTTCCATGGGCATAAAGCTATTCATAAATCCAAATGAAACTGCATCTAAGGACAAAAGTACTTTTCTGCATTTTCTGGACATGATACATGAAACAAATCCACAATCTCAGCATCATCTGTTCAAGGAGAAATTTAAAAAGTCACTACTGTTTCTTCTTTAGTTTTTTTTTTTTCTCCCTTTAAATATTTATAGCGTGTGAAAAATCTCATGTTACTTAATGGACTGATTTGTCAGTTAAGTGCTGACTTAATGCTAACCATGCAAATAACATTATTCTAGCCCCGGCTTGCATAGGGCTAGTTTTTAAATTGTTCTCTGAAGGAGAATTAGTAAATGTGCAATTTTGCCTCTAACTCTGAGCAGTAAGAAATGACGGGGAGCTGAAAAATATCTGTCAAGCTGCAAATACATAAGAGGCACTCAATAGTATAAATCATTTTGAATATTGTATTTTAAAACATCTTTCCTTGGGAAAATGGGTCCTAGTAAAAGATGCATTTTAACAGTTCACTAAGCATTTGTGCCAAGTGCCTATTCTTAGCACCTGAATAAGAAGTGACTGTCACACAGCTGTTTTACTGACAGTCACTGAGCTTTGCCTCAAAGGTAACATTGTAGTCAGAGAACAATTCTCGACTTCCTGAATTAGGAGATCACCCTCAACACAAAAGGCACAAGACAGACACAAACAAGCACTCGTGCACACGAAATACCCAGGACATTACCTGAATCAGTGCGCCAAGATCCCTTCCGTCCCCCCCCCCCACACTCCCCCGCCATACACACACACACACACGCACCCCCACGACGAGTTTTAAAAAGGAAAGAAAAAGGTACCTACTCTTCCTCGTAGTGCAGGGAAAAAGATTCAGGAAGGCAAAGTTCTACCGAATCCATGTGCGACCGGCAACCATTATTTGTGTACCCCCGCTATAAATCAAAGTTTCCTTGACAGAGCACAGTGCAATTAACACAAATGTTCTCCTAGTGACAAGCCTATAGGCACAGCCAGTTGGGACCAGAGCTCTCACACTCTCCTAATCAAGGACTTAAAGCCCCGATTGGAGCTTATTAATATGAAGTAGAGCTTAACATATGCAGTCCCACCGGCCCAGGCGCGCAGCCGATTGGGGGGCGGCTGCCCAATCAGGAGGGAGGCGACGGGAGGCTGCGAGGAGCCGTGGAACCAGGCAGGTACGAAGGGTGCAGAGACGCGACCCGGCTAGAAACTGAGCGCGAGAGAACAGGGAACGGGGACCCGAGATCCGGACGTTCCCAGTAGATACTGCGCTAGGCCCGTGCTTGCTTGCTCTTTTCTTTTTCTCTTTTCTCTCCTCCCGTGGGAAGCTAGAAAAGAAACCTAACTAATTTAACCCTCCGAGCCCCGGAGGGATCTGTCTTGGGTTTCTCACCCAAGATCTCTTTTTGCCTTGCCCAGAAGAACTCACGCAGACTCTCAGTTAATTTGGGAAAGGATTCTGCGGAAGGTAGAGAATGAAGTTTGTCCTGGCGTTGTCTGTGTTTGATTCCACCGGGGAGGGGGCTCCTGCTTACTGAGTGCTGTACTTTCTCATTGATCCGTCATCGTGTTGTCGTCTGTTTCTCTGATCTAAACTGGGCATTTAAAAAAAGAAAAAAATCCAAGATATGACTTCTAAATTGTTCGGGCATGCGAAGTAGGAATCGTCCTCTGAGGTGGATTGCAGTTTTACATCACTACAGAAGAGGAGAGTGCCTCAATGCAATTTTCGAAAATGCCTATGTAAATTCTATATGTAAATATTTCTTTACCTGCTCCCCCTCTTTCTACCTATAGATACACAATGCATAGCTTTTCAAAACAAAGATAAACAACTGCGGGACAAATTGGCTCCTCCAGTTTCAGGAGTGGGAGACAGGGCAGCTGGGTAGCTAGTGCACTGAAAACGTCTCAGTGCATTTTGACAAAATAAAAGACTGCATTTTTTTTTTTTTTTTCTCCTGTAGGGAAAGCAGTGCTAACCAGCGCACTAAAAGTGTTCTTAG
This sequence comes from Tragelaphus eurycerus, assembly GCA_935064755.1. Lineage (NCBI taxonomy): Eukaryota > Metazoa > Chordata > Mammalia > Artiodactyla > Bovidae > Tragelaphus > Tragelaphus eurycerus. The sequence goes on from CAKXYN010000003.1 coordinate 13,798,953, forward strand.
TCATACATTTATTTCAATACAAGCTTCCAAACTGGGAAACAAATACAAATACATATGATTTTTACCCCAAACATCAGCTTTCAAATAAAATGTAGTTTATGTATTTGTCAATTATATATAACACACCCTGAATGCTTTAAAAAATCAACTCAGAAACATTTCGTAAATCATCACATAGTTTGGTCATTATAAGCACAAGTTTCAAACAGAAGTGCTTTTTAAAGATAGAATATAAGAAGAGAAGGGTGTTTTTTCTCTAATAGTGTATAAGCCTGATTTTAGTTTCCATATAACAAAGAGTTTGCTTAAGTCCTATTTTTAAATACGGGTTCTTTTTATACTAGCAAATGTACATGGGAATTGCTACCAGCTATTTATGGCAAAGAGATAACTGCTACCTTATGACCCGAAATTTTGATATAATTCAGCTCTACTGCTTACCAACCCTTTTCCTATTAAGTCTGACATGATATAAATAGTCTAATCTTTGAGATCAAAATAAATTAGTTCATATATCCAGTCTGTGTTCAATTCACTAGATCAGAATTCAACTCTTTCTTCCACCCTCTCAAATTTTCTAGGCCTTTAAAATAGAACAGCCACATTAACATTCAGAATATAAAAATGACAGACATGATTTGGTTTCCCCCACAGAAGAAAGCAATTTCCTTGCCACATATTTAGCCATATCTAAAGATATGGGCCTGATGCCTTTTGTTTGTGGTCTAAATGCATACAAGTTTCTAGTGGAGAACTCCCATAGCAAAAAGTATGCCTAAGAATACTGTAGAAAAGCAGGTAGTAAAAGCTTAATTACCAGTAGCATTATGCTGTCTATATTGTTAAATGTGAACTCTGCAATTAAGATGTAAATTTGGTGGTGAGCAGTGAATTAAAAGAGCTTTGAGATGTAGGAAATCTGCAGACACCCGAGGAAAAAGAAAAAAGAGATTTGTCTGTTCAATTGAAAATGAGACATGTAATCACTTTATAATTTTAAAAATAAATAAGGCATTTGAAAAAGAAACATGATTTAAAAAAAATACAATAAAAGAAATATGGAAGCTAATATTGCTTTAGAGAGACAGGAAAAAAATATCTCTGATTCAAGGATTCCTATCTTAATCTGGGAATAAACTAAAATTCTCAGAGTAATTAATCCAGTTGTATACATTTTTAAAAGAAGAGATACAGCAAATAAAATTTCCCTTCTTATTTTGTCCCGGGACATTTAAAAAATAAAAATCATTTAACGTATTCAGTGGATCTTAATGTACTCAGCACATTCAGCTCTTGCACCTGTGCAGAATACTGTATTCTATTCAGTTTCTTTGCATTATCATACTGTGACAGAACCTGTTTATTACTCTGTGAAATGGCTTTTTAAAGGCAAGATTTGTAGTCAGTAATTTACCGATGGACATTAAGTCACCATGTTTCCTGAGAGTTATCTTTTATTTCCTAGAATGTCTTATTTTTTCTAGGGTACTTATTTGACCCATTCTGAACCATTTGATTTTGCTGGTGTCTGTTTTTAAACATATTTAGACTCATATTCATATGTAAGTCTTTATTCTTTGCTCACAGAGGCCCTTGTACAAACATGCTCCGTGTGATCCCCACAGATCGCTCACTAGCTATATTTCATCTGTGCAAGGTGCAGTGTCCATTGAACTAGCTGTTTTCTGAACGACTAGGTTTGCAAAGCTGGTTTATTTTCCCTAGGGATCAGTGTGTCACCTCTACAAGTCAAGGACCTAAGATTACACCTACTGTCTTGAACCTAGCTTAACCAATTTAAAATTTAAAATAATATCCACTACACTAAACTTGCGAGACAGCTTCCAGAATGTTTTATAAACACACAGCTTAGTCATCTCTAGAATCTTTCCTAGTCACAGACTTTTTTTTTTTCACCTTGAAGGAGGAAAGAGGATAATTACAGGAAATAAACATACCATGTGCAATATTGAGCATAAGCTTTAAAGAATCTCAACTACAAAGGATTTGGGAGAAAAATGAAACAAATGGACAGATCACCAGCCCAGAATAAATAGATATATTTGCTCACCAGTCTATACACTTCACAATCTTACCACAAGGAGTCTACCCAAAGCAGGATAAATGGAACCAGACAAAAAGACCCCTATGAGTGTTTCGCAAAGAATATTAACAAATTAGTTAACATCAGTCCATTAGGCATCAGACCCTGGATCCACAGGCAGTTTCAGTCTCTTCTTTAAACAATGCAGTTTCATATCCAAACAACTTCATTCTTAGGCCCCAACGAAAAGCACAAATGCTAAGCAGAAAATATCCTTGATTTCCGCTTGAAAGAATGAAATAGCAACAAACAAAACTCAGTGGAAACAAAAGGTAGATTCCTGTTGTCTATAACAGACATTTTACTGTATTGAGTCGGAATCATTTTCTGAAACTGTGAATTCTTATGATGTTAGAAGGTGAGGAGAATGCTTGGTACTGCTATCACTGCATGCTAATAGCTATTTTTCATCCCCACCTTCCTTTTCTGAAAATTAACAGGACTCATCTGTATGAAAATGTTTATAGCTGCCACACTGTTTCTGCAGCAAATCTTGATTCTATATTGTGCGTCTGCCATTTGTTAAATATTTCAAACTAAACAAGGCATTGCAAATTTAGATTTTCAAATTGCCCTGCAATCTACTTTTGCAGATCTTTCTCAAGATCATAAAACCTTTGAAAATCTGTTTAACTTTTGGAACCATCTTCCCTGCTGTCTGTGATATATTGTGTGTAGTATACTACAAAAAGCAAACTGAGACTTTTACAAACTACCATCTTCTGAGACTTTTACAAGCGACAATCTTTAACTCCAAGAGAAAATCCACAAGGAACATCCCTGGAAAAAGAAGCCTGAAGGACAAGCAGAGGCCTGGGCCCCAGGGTCCCTTCTGCCACCTCATGAGCTGTGTGTCTCTTGCTTCTTCATTTGTGCTTTGAGATTTCTTTTATGCTATAACCCTGCTTAAGAAGACACCTTCCCAGTGAGAATGTGAAGACTCCTTTCGAAGTCAGTGTGACTACTTTATATCACCACCAAACCTCTATCCATTCATCAAACCTCATTTTCTGTTGCTTTTCATTTCTAGGCCACAGGCTTTGATATTTAAATTATTGTCTCGATTGGCAAGAAGCAATCATGTCTACTGAAAGTGATCGCTTCCACAGAGGCACTAATAAAAACCTTTCCTTTTGACAAACCTCTTGTCCTATATATCCATCCCATTCCCCGAATTACCAAGTCCATGTAAAACAAAGCCCATTCTCTGGGGAGTGATTACCTCACTTCCAGAATTCACAAAACTCTTTTCCCAGTGTGTTTGTGAAAGTGGGGAGAAAAAAAAAAAAGAAAGAATCAAAGGAAGACAGAGAAACTAACAGAGGCAATTCGGTTTCTGTTTAATTAATTCAGGATTACTTCACTTTCATTTTGTCAAGCTAATCATATACATGGTGAAATGTCAGCAAAAATTAAATTATAAACTACAGTAGTTCCAATGGGAAAACTGGCTCTAGTTGTGTTGTATTTCTGACATACTTAACCCCCGTAAAATACCAAGTGCATTTTCTCATATTCTACAAGCTTTCTATAATCTGCATGGCATGTATTTCCAGAGCAATAGTTAACATTTTGAGATTACATGTTAATAAATGAGTTGCAGTTATATTCTTTCCTGAATGTTAAGCACCATGAGCTAAATGCAGAAAACATTCAAGGTCAATGTCCCGTTTTAGACCTTTTCAGGCAGCTGTAATATTATGATAATCAAGCTTAAAATATTCCTATAGAAAGAGTAAATTAGCCTTTTCACTTGAAAGATGATTATGATAAACAATAAACCTAAGAGAGGACGAAATCCCTATTTTTAAAAGCCATAAATTGTTGACTCAATCATGTGTGTGATAGTGTTGTCCAAAATAAAGTGTAGCTTCACTCTGGGAGGAGGGCAGGGGGTGGGAATGGAGAGAGAACAGGAACAGACGTGGAACAAATATGACAGATTTCAGAGGAAGCAATACTTGCTTTGATACCAGTAAAACGATCAATTTATCCATCTTAATCATTCCATTCAATACACAGTATATTTGAAGTTAAAAAAATGGATTGATTCATAACACATGAATAGAAGTTTTTTTTTTTCCTGATGTATACGAACAACAACACAGTTTCAAAGTTCTCTTCTCCTACTGCTTCCGTGAACTTTTTTGTCCAAATTTTCCAAGGAACAGCAGTTTTTTTAAAAAGTGAGATATTCAGCATCTCGTGTCATATAAACAGGCCTAAAGAGGTGATCACGCTGTTTTTGGATCTTAGAACTCTCTGACACACTTAGGAAGTTCCTTCTCACAAATGAACATATTTCATAAAAATCTGTTTCCCCCTACCACAGCGAAAGAATCAGGGATGTGTGTGTTTGTCATGCCTGGCAGAAGTCAGGTGACTGTGGAAAGCCTCTAGCTAGGTGGTAATAACCTACTCTGGGGTCATGCCTTGGGTTCAGATTGCAGCTAGGAAGGCTGAGGCTTTGGACCTAGAGTCACATCACCCGCATAAGTCTCAGTTTCTTCAGTTACCAAATGGGAAGAACAATAATAGCAACCATGTAAAAATTATTATGGGGATTACACGAGTTAAACTGATTTAGCAGAGTATCTGGTCCTAGTTGGGGGAACCATATGGTCCCGTGGGCCAAGGACATTCTGGCTGTGCCAGTTTTCCTTCCCGGCTTAAACATTTATAGTACTCACTGCTTACACTCTCAAAAGCGCCTCAGTATAGATCAGACATTTTACAGTCATCCTTCACACAGTGAACCCTCCATAAATGTTAACCGTATTATTTTTAAATCTCACTAAACATGAGATAGAAGAGGATGATACTGACAATTCATGTGGCTTTCGTCTTTGACTGGTTCAAGGTATTTATAGAAAGGCAAATGAAGTGCAAATCATCCCACAGTGAAACTATCAATAACTTTTACCATAAGATGATATGAACTGCTTGCTCTAATACTGCCATATATATGTATGTATATATATATATATATATAGTTTTGATGTAATAAATGGGAAAAATTAAGGTTATGAGGAAGACAGACTTGCAAAGTTAGTGAGTCTGCTGAACCTCCAGAGCGTTCAATTGTACACTGTTTACCAGCAAGAAGGGGAGAGAGAAATTACTCCTACTCCTTTTTTCTTCCTTTAAGACACTTCTTCCACATCCCTTCACCCTGGCAGGTCCGTCAATAATGCTGTTGATTTTATTACTATCCCAAGCACATGCTCATTTACCCTGGAGTGCTTTTGATCAGATACCCCAAGAACTCAATTTCTTCACAAGGCGTTGCTCTTGTTATATTGAATGGCCGCTAATCTATGGCAGAACAGAAGGGCTAGGCCACGAGGAATTACAGGACGAGGGACACCATGGGGATTTTGAGTTCAACCTGGTTACCTGACAGGTGAGGAAAATAAGGCTCCAGAGAGGTAAGAGCCTTAACTCAGGTTGCTTACCCAGGCAGTAGAAAAGCACGATTTGCAGAGATGCGAATGGACCTAGAGTTGATCACAGAGTGAAGAGAAGCTGAACCTATTTCGAGGGCAGAATTGAGACGCAGATGTAGAGAATGGACCTGTGGGCGCAGGAAGGGAAGGGGAGAGCGGGACGAATGGAGAGAGTATCACTGGCAGCACACACACCGCCAAGTGTGAAATAGCCAGTGGGAAGCTGCTGCGTAGCACAGAGAACGCAGCTTGGTGCTCTGTTGACCTAGGGGAGTGGGATGCCAGTGGTGGGAGGGAGGTCCACGAGGGAGGGGATATAGGTATACATATAGCTGATTCACTTGTTGTACAGCAGAAACTAACGACACTGTAAAGCAATTATACTCCAATTAAAATTATATTTTCTCCCATTTCTAGTGCTTACATGCATGCATGCTGAATCGCTTCATTCATGTCCCTCTCTTTGAGAACCTATAGACTATAGCCCGCCAGGGTCCTCTGCCTTGGGGATTCTCCAAGCAAGAATACTGGAGTGGATTGCCATTTCCTCCTGCAGGGGATCTTCCTGACCCAGGGATCGAACCCATGTCTCTTAAGTCTCCTGAACTGGCAGACGGGTTCTTTACTTCTTGCCACCTGGGAAGCCATAGTAACAAACTATTAATGTCACTCTCACAATTATTGACTATATTAGTTGTGCAAAGAACTCTGGCTGAGAACCTAAGCCCTCTAAGGACAACGGTCCCAAGTAAGAGTCAAGGGACATCTAATCCCAAGAGGTAAATACCCAAGTGGATATCTAAACTGTCCTCTGCTTCCTTCAAAAGCTTAGAAAGTCAAAAAGAGCCACATATCAAAAAAAGAAGTGGGGATGAATTAGTAGAGAGAAATTCTCTTTCTTCTCCCCAAGTAATTAGGTGTCCAGTGATGGAATTCAGTAAATATTTCTGTTGATATTACAGGATGAATGAATGAATATGTTTTGGATGAGTGAATGAATGAACCAATGACAAGTGTTATTACTCTGTTTATTATTACTCAGTTTAAGGGAGATTGGCAAATGGAAAGACTGGTGGGCAAAAATGCTTTTCTGTACTTCTTGGGTATCTTAGTTCAGTTGGATTATTAGAGCAATGTAAGTAAATTTAAAAAGAGTAAAGTGATCTTTAAAAAGTAAATGGAGAAAAGGGAGGTAGAAAAAGACAAAAAGAAAGAAAGGATGAGAGGTCTAGGTCTTCTCGCTCAAGATATTCCAGCTTTCCTCACCACTTATCCTTTGGAAAGGTAAGCACGGGCAACATGGAATGATCACTTTCTTTCTCATCGTTCTCTGTTCCAAATATTCATATTGACTAAATATCAAGACTGGAGAAGGAAATGGAAACCCACTCAGTATCCTTGCCTGGGACATCCCAGGGACAGACAAGTCTGGCAGAATATAGTCCCCGGGGTCACAAAGAGTTGGAAACAGCTGAGTGACTAAAACAACAACAAATATCAGATATGGAAGACAATATTTATTATCAAAACAAAAGCAAGCAAACAAAGCCACCATATTAGTACCTAAAACTATGACCCCTATCAGGGTAACATGAAAATATTCTCTTATTTAACCCGACAGAAATACTTTTAGAACACCATGATATCCCAGGTATGTCCTGAAAATGACTACTTTTTAAATAAAAGCATTCAAAACTGTCTCTGGTACTCTCTCTATATGTATATATATTTATATATATAATGATATTAAGGATTTTAGGGTTTCCTTTTAGGAATCCTTTGAAGATTCTAGTGTTTCCGCAGTCAAATGTTGACAAGACCCTACGAACGGCACACATCTATTTCTACGCAGTCTTAACGCCAGAGCAGCACAGAGCACTGAATGTTTTCAGAAAGGTGGCAGATTTCTCTTCTTACAAGACAGGATCTTGCCTTTAGGTCTGTGTGTTGTTTGGTGGTTTCACTCCAAGAGGAAGACAGAGATGAGGACATACAACTTCGCATCCTATCAAGGAGAGCCGGAAAGAGTTTTCTAGAAAACCACACTCACCAGAGAGCGAGGCAAAGAATTCCCTCCCCATTTCCTAGCAGATTATAATAACAGGAATGGTGACAGAGATGAGGACATGAGGACAATACATTAAGACCCTGGGGGCTCATATCTCACCTGCAGTTTGTCCCCAAATGCACAGCTGTTTGTACCACAAGCTTTATCCAATCAAACTTTGTGTTGCAGAAAAGCAAGTAACATAATTAAAGACCCCATTTTTTCTTTTTTTTCCTGGAGTTCACTTACTACTTGAATTAGAAAACTAAACAAATCAAAGATAATTTTCATTAGTGAGAAAAGAAACAGATTAACTCACCCTTTGATAAATTGGAACTCCAAACAAAGGAGAAACATTTAACAAAGGAAGGTTTTTCAATCTTTATAGTTTTAAAATATAGCCAGGTAGAAAAATTGAGCTGTTTAGGAAAAATTTCTGATTATAATAAGTGGGATATCTAATATTTTTGCTATAGTTTAATATTAACAAAAGCTCTTTCATACACATTCCTCACAGCAACTCTGTGAAGCAGGGAGAAACTCTATTTTTATTATCCTCATTTTACAGATGACAAAACTGATGTCTGAAGAATTTATTTGATGGCCTAAAGACATTTGGTTGTTAGACTGCAGTTATGAGGACCTGAATTTCTTGGTTTTGGTTTTTTTTTTAATTTCTACGTCTCTTGTGCTCCTAATTTCATGCTATGTCTCATAAATCTTGTTTTATCCTCGTAAAGAAGACACACAAGAAATACAGAAAAGCATTCACTAGCATGCATTTTTACCCACCAACAAACAGTTTTGTTTCAGGAAAGTAGAATAAACTTGCTCCTACCAATGATACACCTTATTCTTCTTTTCTTACTGAGGAAACACACCTTTGGGATTCCTGATCTGTATCAGGCCCTGTGTAAGTTTCCTGGGATGAACCCATACAACGCTAATGAGAATTTAAAGTACAAAAGGGAAACCTGAAGTCTCTTTTCCCTTCTCTCTGATTTCACTCAGAAAGCTTTGGTCTAGCTCTCCATTGATTAGTTTCTCTTCCCCAAGTTTCACGATAATGCAGCTCCAGTCTTAACTCTAGAAGGTCTAAGCCAGGAAACAGAGACCTAAGAAGGAGCAAAACTGTCCCTCATTAAAAATGAAGCAACGGCAATTTGTAAAGATTTAAATGAAATTTAAAAATCATCTTATTTGCCTGGAATGTTTCCAAGATTTCCTCTTTAGTAAAAAAAGAACTGTGATCAACCTATATAATGTAATAGCCTTATCAGCATCAGCGTAGTTTTCTGAGTTACTTTATTTCATCTCTCAAATCTTTCCAGAAGGCCGCAGAAGGAGACTGCACTGCATACTGTTGGGTGCTCTTGGGTCTGAGATTATTATTGCTAAGAAGATCTTAGAAGGAAACACGGCCACATTTTGTTTTCTCTATTAGCAAAGATGATTAGATGAGACAATATTAGCTTTAATGGGCTCTTTCTGTGGTTAGAGCTTTCCAAATTGGCCCCACCATTGGCCTCATTCCATCGATTGAGCAGTTAGTCCTATTCAATTATTCAATCCCAATAGATATTTTGAGATGTACAGAATGTGAACGTAAACATTCTGTTTATTTTTTACCAGACTGAATTCATGTATTCTTACTGGGGAGAGAAAGTTACACATTCACAAATAAACTCTGCAAAGAAAGTGTTCCCTTGCTTATAATTTTGGCTCTCATTTGGTCAGCTACAGCATTGAACAAAGTTTAACCCACAGGATAGACAGAGCACCATTCCAGCCTTCTGAGGCTACCTGAGATGCCTCTTCCTCTCCAAGCATCCTTCAGGGGTCCCCAGGCAGAGTCAATGGCTCTCTCCTCTGTGTCCCACAATGCTTTGCACTCAGGGGTCTAACTGGCTTGTATCAAGCTAGGTTGTCCTATGTCTCTGTGCTTTCCATTTAGTAACTTTCTTCTTTTAATCATCTGGGCTTTGCCTTGTAATCTGGACATTTTAGGCTCTTCATAAATATTATCCCAAGGGACAGCTGATTTGGGCAAAACCTGTCACATTCATGCTGATTGATATTTTTGTAAATGAGTTTCAATGTTTCTCTGAAGAAACCCTGTCACTATTTTAATGGGGCTAATATATTTATTCTTCCACAATGAACTATTCACTAAATGAGACTGTATTTTGACTTATGAGGGAAGGAGGATTGTTATTACAGAATCCCATCCCCCTTACCCCACTCAATGAATTAGAAGGAAAAGTTGATCGTATTTTTCAGTATTCCTTTTTTCCTTAAGACAAGGTTGCACAGTGGTGCCTCCTCCTCACCCTTGTCATCCATGAGAGAGCCTCTAGAACAACTGTTTACAAGTTTTGCATCCTCAAAATCATAATGACAAATAAATCTCCATCCTTAGGTGACCGGAGTGGTCTCAGTTTAAGTGAATGATCTACCCAAGAGCTTGATTCTCTGCATCATGGTACTTATCTCGTCTTGAGAAAGACAACAGGAAGAAAATTCTGAAGAGGCAGCTCCTGGTGTGTTAATGAATAACCTTTCTAGGCAATATACTATACCCCAAATCAGATGCTTCTAAAGCATTAAATATTAATGTGAATATTTATCCCCTCAAGTTAAAATCAAGCTGGATTTTAGGGTAAGAGTAGAAAAAGAAAACCTCTGATGTTCCTGCATTTTGCCCAGAGAAGTGAGACAGGGTAGAAAGAACACTGAGGAGCAACTATGGAACAAGTGTTCTTGTCTGTAATCTGTGACCTTAGGTCTTTCATCTCCTTGGGTTTCCATGAATAATGGGATTGGACTAGTGCAGTGGTTCTCAAAGTGCAGATCCCAGACTAGCAGAATCCACATCAACTGCAAGCCAGCTAGAAATGCAGACTCTCAGGCCCTGGCCTGGACCTACCAAAGGAGACTGGACCTGAAAAATCCATGTTTTAACAAACCCTCAGTGTGACTCTGATGCCTAAACCTGAGGACCGCTGAGCTAGAGGATCACTGTCGGATGCACCATAGTGCATTTCCCTGGACAGCAAGGAGATCCAACCAATCCATCCTAAAGGAAATCAGTTCTGAATATTCAATGGAAGGATTGATGCTGAAGCTGAAACTCCAGTACTTTGGCCACCTGATGCGAAGAACCGGCTCACTGAAAAAAACCCTGATGTTGGGAAAGATTGAAGGCAGGAGGAGAAGGGGATGACAGAGGATGAGATGGTTGGATGGCATCACCGACTCGATGGACGTGAGTTTGAGCAAGCTCCGGGAGTTGGTGATGGACAGGGAAGCCTGGTGTGCTGCAGTCCATGGGTTCACAAAGAGCTGGACACAACTGAGCAACTGAACTGAACTAATGGGATACACTGAGCCTGATGAATAAAGTCACACAACAAATGCCAAAATAAATACATACACTGCTGCTGACTAAGGCTATCCCAGACACTTGAACCTTCAGAATACTCTAAATTTGGTTCTTTTGCTTCACTTCTATAGGTAAACTTTTTTAACTCAGCTGTTTATGCTGCAAGATCTGAAGTAAAAGACCTTAAATTCGTAAGAGGACAATATGGACACACTGAGAACTGCAAGCAGTGGTCGTTTCCTTGCTTTGGGCCTGGTGGATGGTGGGCTGGTAGGTTAAGTCCTTCTCTGCCTCAGTTTCCTCAATTTCAAAGTGGTGACTCTAACCTCATATTATTGTTCACAACATTCAATGAAAAGGTCTACATATATCAGTGGTTTGAAAAATCTTGATCCCCAGGCTATACCTCAGCCAATTAATTTATAATCTTTGGCATCAGGAGTTTTTAAATCTCCTGGTGAATTCAATATGCTGCCAAAGTTGAGACTTGAGAACCACTGGTAAATTGCTTAGCACAGGACCTGGAAGCATTATTTTACTATTATTGAACCATATAAAGGAAGTATAAGTAGAAGCATACACTTAGATATTGGATGGCTTACGTTCAATCCTGGCTCTTGAGCTATCTGACAAGTACCTGAATTGTTTCTTCTTAGGGTTATCACTGGCAAGAACAATTAACAGAAGGGGAGAGAGGATTAAAAAAATACCTGCCCTGCTTACTTCGTATGACTGTTGTAAAAACAAGTGAGATCATGTAAATCCAAGAGCACTGTGAACTATGCACATGTCAGGAAAGATTATTCATACATGTAGTCCACAAACACTGTTTCTAACATGCAAGAAATCTCAGTAGCTACATGTCAAGTCATTAAATGCAAGAGACTTCTAGATCATCACTAGTCCTGCTGAAGGGACATCACCTTTTTTGTTGTTTAGGCCTTGATAACATCCCAAAGTCCAAGGGTAATCATAGAATGAGATCATTTGGATCCACAGTAGAATTACCTGGGGCTTTGAAAGATACAGATGCTTGGATCTCACCAAAACTCCCTCACTCAGAATCTTTGAGATCCACACAGTAGTATTTTGGGGGAGAGTCTACTGGTGATCCCAAACTGCAACCAACATGGAGAAAGACAGGAAAAAAAGGTGACATGAAGCAATAGGAAAGTGACGACTTCAGGTAAGCTGAAGAGCATTTGTGGGCCTCGCTTTTATGTGACATCATGTTGCGGAACCAGAGTTTCATAGATCCATCCATTTATGAAATTTAAAGAGCAACACCACCAAGCCTCTGGGAGGAAGCAGGGAACCACGTGTTTTGTCACAGAGGTGCTGAGCAGAATTTAAAAGTCTGTCTCAACACAGTGCTTTAGACCAAAAACAGATGCGAAACAGTTAAAATATGAAGTGGGATCATAAACAATAAAATTTACTCTTCATTTCTTCTTTAAATTCTTTACGCATCATTCGAATGGTTTTACAGCCAATGTGGCTTATTTCTCTCACAGATAATAATGGTCAAATAGAATTTAATGTGGGAGGGAAAAAAAAAGTAGAATGAGTGGGGCAAAGTACTAAAGAGAGGTAACTAGACACCAGATCTGAGAGGTAAAAAAAAAAAAACAGCTCCCTTATAAAGAGAAAGTTCTAGAACTTTCAAACTCCTGGCAGATTCTATGTATACATCCTCATAGCTCCTTTCTCTCTGCTTTTCCTCAGTCCTTCTGTTTAGCAAAATCCTACTTATCCTTAATATTGAAAAGTTTATAACATGTCATGGAAAAAACTTTTTGGCCACCCCAATACTTAAGTTCTCTCTAGGGAGTTCAGAGGAGGCTTCTTACAAGACAGAGAGAGACCCCAGCATCCTTCTTCTGCTGCTGCTGCTGTTTAGTTGCTAAGTCATGTCCAACTCTTTTGTGACCCCATAGACCGCCAGGCTCCTCTGTCCATGGGATTTTCCAGGCAAGAATACTGGAGTGGGTGGCCATTTCCTCTTGCAGTGGATCTTCCTGACCCAGGGATGGAACCCACGTCTCCTGCACTGGCAGGCAGATTCTTTACCACCAAGCCACTGGGGAAGCCCATCATCTAAACCTCCACTAACCAAATGCTATTGACTTTTTCCTTCTGTTTGCCTGATTTTCCCCATGAATATAAGCTTTTTGAGAATAAAACTTGTATCCTGTTCATCTTTATAAATAATCTCAGCTGCTTAGGACAAGTGCACAAAAGGTGATCTCCAAGGACACATTAAATTGAATTAAAAAGCCCCTGGCTGTGGGGAACAAGAAGGAATTCCTAATGAGGAAAGAATAAGCTCCAGTATTCTTGCCTGGAGAATCCCGTGGACAGAGGAGCCTGGCAGACCATGGTCCATAGGGTTGCAGAGAGTCGAACACAACTGAAGCGATCACGCACGTGTGCAAGATGTCAGACAATTATAGCTTTAATTTTAAAATAATTTTCAATTATTAAATTAAATGTTCAATATTTTTTTCCTTAGCAAATAAGCTTCCTATACATAAACTGTCTTCAGTGATCTTTCAGACTTTCTTCTCGAGGTTAAGCAGCAGAGCTGCCAAGGATACTTGCTCAGTGGATTTAACCAGTAGGTGCTTTGAGATGCTAAGGCTTGATTCTCCAGGGACTGGCATATGGGGTTTATACCAGTGGTTCTCAAAGTGAACCATCAGTGTTACTTGGAAACTGACCATGTTCATTTCAGACCCTACCTGGAGAAACCCTGAGGGTGGGGCCCAGCAATCTGTATCTTATCAAATCTTCCAAGTGATTTTAATGCAAGTTCAAGTTTGAGCCCCGTGTCGGAGCTCAGTGGTAAAGAATCTGCCTGCCAATGCAGGAGAGGAGGGTTTGCAAAAGAGTCAGATATTACTTAAAGACTGAGCAGAAGTATGGACCAAACAAAAGGATTTAGAAGAAAAATGAAAAAAATGAACTTCTTTTCAAAGTCAGTTTCTAAATGGGCCATGGAGTCCCAAACTCAGATGAGCCAGTGCTTCAGAACAAAGACACAGCTAAACTTAAAATTCCCACGTCTAGCTCCTTAGGAGAATGAGGTTTAAGATACAGATAACAAACTTATCTCTTTTCTATAGTCTATCCAACCAGCCACCTTCATCCTTCATCATTTTCCCTGCAGATTGCCTTGTAAATGTGGCCACATCTTAAGTCCTAACTCTGACTCCTGATCTCGAGAATGTTAGCCCCTTCGGGCCTGAAGAACACCCCTTGGATCACTGACTTGTTGTATTATGGTAGGCTTAATAGGCCTGACCTGTGCAATATTTTTTATCTGGCTATAGTCCTATCTCTAAATTCTCTATTTTGAATGAATACCGATTTTGTGACATGAAGTCTGCTATATAATGAAATGCAAACAATGAAAAGGCTAAATCAGTTTACAAAAAATCTATTTGTCAAACAGTGTGGAGATGTTCCCAATTTAGTCTGGGCTGTTCATGCAGTTCTTGATAAGGGAGTTAAAAACGTTGCTGTTCGCCGAATGAAAATAAAGGCATTTGCACCACAGATATATTTTCCTTTCAAAAGTCTTTGTTGTAACTTGTAGCTAATTAAATGCCCTCACACAAGAGATGTACACACACAGCAAAATCAGAGAATTTTCTTACAAGGGAGCTTGAGTTAAAAAAGAGAGCAAGGCTAGCTTACCACATACATCCTTATATTACATTTACATTTCTATACAGCTTCATCAGCCTGACAAAAAAAAAAAAAAAAAAAGCACAAGGGGAGGCCTTTTCTGTTCAATTTTGGACTAGAGAGATTTCTAAGCCCTACAAAGGAACGTACTTAACATCAAAAAAAGAAGAAGAAAAAGAAAGAAACAGTAACCCTGTCTTAGATGCCTGTAGAAAAAGAATGCTTTCCACACACCTTTCTATATACTCAACAGAGGAACTAAAAAATGACTGAGAACTTTAAAAAGGGTTCAAATTTTTTATTTGTAACTATCTTCTTCACTCCTGGAGCTTCTTTGCAGGCAGAGGTGTTCTGTATTAAACTTGACATTTATTGGAGTGCTTTTGAACTTACCATGCCACACTTATCAATATGGGATTTAATGTAGATTGACATTCTCTAGTTTTTCCACCTTCTGAATGTAACTATTTCTGGGGCAGTTTCATGTGCTAATATGCAGTTGAAAATATTTGAATCATATAAAACATTCATTCTCCAATAGAACTGGCATGGAGTTATCACAGTTTCTAGCCTACTATCTTCTCTCACAACCCTGTCCCCCTACAGGAAGGCTGTCCCAACATAATAGAATCACATGGAATGTAAAAACAGAACATTGTCCACAGAGCAGCCATCACTAGAGAGCTGAACGCTCTTTGGGGGTCAGTGTGAAAGTGAAAGCAGTCATGTCTGTCATGTCTGACTCTTTGTGACCTCTTGGACTATAGCCCGCCAGGCTCTTCTGTCCATGGAATTCTCTGCATAAGAATACTGGAGTACTTAGCCATTCCCTTCTCCAGGGAATCTTCCCAACCCAGGGATCGAACCCAGGTCTCCTGCATTGCAGGCAGATTCTTTACTGTCCAAGCCACCAGGGATCAGTGTAATGTACAATTATTTTTTTATATCTGGTCATAATCCTCTGTCACTACACGCATGGATTTCCATAGCCCTGGCCCACACACCTACACATTTTTCTTCATCTGAAAACTCAGAAAGATCTCCTCTTCCCTGAAGGCATCTCTTATTGTGCCATCCTTTTCGGTTTTCATATCAGTTTGTACATAATTGTATTTCTCCTGTTAAACTGTGAGTTCGTTGAAGGTAGGAACCCAGTCTTAATCGTCTCCACAAGGCTTGGAACACAGCTCAGGACCTGACAGAGAATAAATATTCAACAGCTGTTTATGGAATTAAGGAATAAACATAACATATCAGGGCACTTGCACTTTGAATTGTGACTGTTACAAGAAAGAGTAATTTATACAACCCTTTTAGTCACCAAAAAAATGCCATGCTTTTTGTGTAAAAGTGCTTGGAGTAAATTTGTAAGTTTCTAAGACCTAGTGGTTCTAACCTCAAATTATCTCTGTGTTCTCAAAGCTTTCTGCCTGAATCTCCAAACTACTGGCTTAACTTTTCTCCCTCCATCTATCTGCACCTTTCTAAACCAATTCATGTGATCTTCTCAAGCACCACTGTTCCTTAGTACCCCATGTTATCCATTGCTACAGAACAAAATCTAGATTTCTGTAACCTGAAATTCAAGTCTGTTCACAATCTGACCTAAATCCTCTTTTCTTGCATATTTCTCACAATTCTGCTTCTAGAAACCTAGGGACAGTCATCTCAGCTTAACCTAGAAGCACTGAATAAGCTTTACTCTTTCCAGGAGTTTTGTCCACCCTGCCCCAGTATAATGATCTTCAAAGACGTTCTATGTCTTTATATCTTTATAAAGTAGGTTAGAGTCTTAGGAAAGGACATGAACTATTCTGCTTGGGAGAGGGGAGAGAAGGTAGCAGGTTTTCTGAGCTAAGTCTTAAAAGACAGTTGGAGAAGGAAGGATTCATGATAACTGAAACAATCTTCAAAGATAGAAGAGAAGCAGAGACTCATAGTTCTTCAGTAGACTGGCAGTCCCCTGAGGGCAGGAGTTGCCTGGTTCATCTTAATAATCCCAATAGTACCCACCAGAGTATCTTGCATGCAGAGGTTGAGCAGCATGCATTTCTTTAACGAGTCTTTACCCATTCCTGCACTAACTCCCTCCAAACCTTTAATAAGGTATCTTGCATATAGTAGGTACTCAATAAATATCAGGTAAATGAATGAATGATTTCATAGTCTTTCAGTTCTTTGAAAAATGCAAATGTGGGGAAATGGACGAAGTGAATAAAATTTCAGCAGCTAGAAAAATATTCTTAAGAAGAAACATTAATGGTTAGGAACACAAAGTATACTTATTATGTTTACACACCAAAAATATACTGTATTTAAAAACTAGTTAAAATCTTGTGTTCACATCGCCCTCTGGTGTCAGACTCTCCCAGACATCAAAAAAACTTCAAGATTTTAGTCTGGAGAGAATTTACCTCAAAAAAAAAAAAAAAAAAAAAGAAGAAGAAGGCTCTACTTTTCCTGATGAACACAACCTATAGTACGGACAAAGAGGAGCAGTGCCTGTCAACCTTGTTCCAGTTGCTAAGGATTAAATTCTTAACCCCAACAAGGTATGGAGCCTCCAATATTTTTGCTGAGTATTTGTCTAAGTCATCATCTTACCGTGAGAGTCAATAGAAACCAACAGAATAAGGCTGCTAGTGGTACCAGCTGAACGACAAGGCTTCGTATAAAAGATGTGCAAAACCCCACTAAGATAAGACTTTGCACCAGTAGCTTACAATGAAGGTTTATCTTTGCCAAATTTTGTCATATGTCAGAAAAGTTGTCAAGCAGAGAACGAAAGTTACAACACTGTACAATCTATGCATCTGCTGTTAGTTGTAGATGAGGTGGCCAAGGTGGCTGAAATGAAAACGCCATCTGCAAAGTGACTCTTGGTGTTAGGAAGAGAATCCTCAAATAAATTTCTCAGAAGTAATAAAACCATTTGGGGGGTGGGGAGCTATGGCGTAGAATTCTGTATATCTCTCATATTAAAAATATAAAGCTATTGGTCTTCAGAGTAATTTAGTCATTTAAGTTACAGAGCGGATTTAAGGTTTCTCACAACTAGGAGGTAATTTGGAGACGTCTTAGACCCAGAAACACAAACTAGAAACAGATCTTAGCATGATCGCTTTTAAGTTTGTAAGCTGATCGCCACAAAGTACTCTAACCATCCTCACCATCTTCCTTGTCATCACCATTGAAACAGTCACCACCGTGAGTACCAGCATCGTCACCATCATCAGTGTTGCTAAGCATCACACATTTATGATATGCTAGGACTGTGCTCAGCCGACATAATTCATAATTCAGCTCATCTGAACCTCATAACAATCTTTATAATATGTCAGTTTTACTGATCAGAAAACTGAGGCTTCATTACTTCTTGCAACTTCTGTATGAGCTGAGGCAGAAACAGTTCTAACCCTGCTCATAGGACTCAACCTGGGCTATTAACTGTTCTATTTACTACAGTTAGGTATCAGCCCTTCATTTAATGGCAGTGGCTCTGAAGATGGTGCCACATGGAATATGGCTCTATTCATTTATTTGCTGCATCCTTCCTTCTAGTTAACGTGCTGATAGGAAGGCTTGAAAGGGTTAAGTGCTTTAAAGGAACAAAGCCAAAGAGATCAATCTTGGGCGGACAAGGAGCCATGAGGGAGGAAGAAATACATTGTCTGCTAGAGTCTCCTTTACTTTGTCTCTGAACAAATGGCAACAAAATAAAGAACACCAAACTTCAGGGTGTCAAATCAATTTACTTATACTCTATTTGGCAAGCATTTGTCATTGTTGTTACCACTGCACCCAGCCTTAAACAAAATATTTACACACCAGAGAAATGCAAGCCCACATCCCTTCCTTGGAAAGTAAACATCCACCCTGCAATATTCATACAGTAACTCATGGATGTTTTAATCAAATCTTTGATCTCATCTGAGTCTAGTCCTGAACACTTGGGGATGCACACACTCACCTACCCTTCTCAACACAGTTCTGAAAACAAAGGTCCAAGAATGCCAGGAATCAACAAACTTTATTAGTCAAAAGACTTTTAAAAAAACGTGTAAAACAATTAAAAAAAATACAACAACCGACTTTAAGAAATGCACACATATAGGACTTATAGAGGTTATTCCCACATCTCACCATCTTCATTCCTGGCAATGCATGCTGTGTTACCTATGAATAGTCTCTTTTTGGCTACAAATGTGTCCCATCTTCCATCTGTTCTTCTAGCAATACTGCTGGCCTCCTGCCACTGGAGTGGCATCAGCCTTCATGATGTCACTTGACTAGGTTTTCTCTGGTCCCCATTTGTTTTACTCTCCAGGTGAGATCAGGCAAGTATACTTTTCTGTCGCTTTTTGACCAGGTTGTAATTGGGGTTCCATATTAGCAAACATTTATGTTTCTGCTCTATTTACCAAAGTTTGCAGCCTACTTAGCTCGGGTCAAACAGAGAATCTAAAGTTCCTCGAGAAATCACTGGCTCAACCATCAAAGGATTCAGCACAGGGCCTGAAGTTTCCTTTTATAACCAAATATCATTTAGAGGTATGTCTACTAAAGATACTTCTCCCTAAATTGTCTCATCACTTTTCTGAATTTTGCTTTCCCTTCTTTCATTTCTTTAAGAAATAACTGATCCAGTACCTGCTCTGTTTCAGACACTGTGCTAGACCCAAGGATCACTCGCCCCCTTGAGCTGAAAGCTGGGTTTTCCCCAACCTTCCCTCTTCAAGGATCTCACTGTTAAGTAGCCGTTCAGGCTGCCCAGCCCACTGGTTCAGAGGTTGCTAAGTTTCCAAGTCAGCTCTGTCCCTTGCTAAGGGTTTGTCTTTGGGAAAGTTACTTAATCTCTCACTAGTTTCCTTATCTGTGAAGGACATATCCAACAAAGGGTGCCTATTATTTCTTAATTGCATTATGGTGATTTCTATTTCCATCTTCCCAGTAGGACAGTTGTGTGTTATGGATGCGTGCTCAGTCCTGTCCAACTCTTTGCGACCCTCTGGACTGTAGCCCACCAGGCTCTTCTGCCCATGGGATTTCCCAGGCAAGAATTCTGGAGTGGGTTGCCATTTCCTTCTCCAGGGGATCTTCCCCACCCAGGGATGGAACCCTCCTCTCCTGTGTCTCTTGCACTGGCAGGCGGAGTCTTTACCACAGTGCCACCTAGGAAGTGTATTAAACTCATTCTGTAAAATTATAAAGAAGTCGCTCAGTTGTGTATGACTCTGCGACCTCATGGACTATAGGGTCCATGGAATTCTCCAGGCCAGAATACTGGAGTGGGTAGCCTTTCTATCTAATAGGGCTTCCTATGTGGTGCTAGCGGTAAAGAACCTGCCTGCCAATGCAAGAGACACAAGAACCTGGGGTTTGATCCCTGGATCAGGAAGATCCCCTGGAGGAGGGCATGGCAACCCCCTCCAGTATTCTGGCCTGGAGAGTCCCATGGACAGAGGACCCTGCTGCTGCTGCTGCTGCTAAGTCACTTCAGTCGTGTCCGACTCTGTGCGACCCCATAGATGGCAGCCCACCAGGCTCCTCTGTCCCTGGGATTCTCCAGGCAAGAACACTGGAGTGGGTTGCCATTTCCTTCTCCAATGCATGAAAGTGAAAAGTGAAAGTGAAGACACTCAGTCATGTCCGACTCTTAGCGACCCCATGGACTGCCGCCTACCAGGCTCCCCTGTCCCTGGGATTTTCCAGGCAAGAGTACTAGAGTGGGGTGCCATTGCCTTCTCCGCAGAGGGGCCTGGTGGGCTACAATCCAAAGAGTTGCAAAGAGTCAGACACGACTGAAGTGACTTAGCACAGCACGCACGTTACTATCTAATACAGGATTTGGGGCTTTCCTGGTGGCTCAGTGGTAAAGAATTCACCTGCCAATGCAGGAGACACGGGTTCCATCCTTGATCGGCAAAGATGCCGCCGTGCCTTGTAGCAACTAAGCCTGTGCAACACAACTATTCAGCCTGTGCTCTAGAGGCCTAGAGTCACAACAAGAGAAGCCATCACAATGAGAAGCAACTACAGAGTAGCCCCCGCTCACTGCCACCAGAGAAAAGCCTGCAAAGCAAAGAAGACCCAGCACAGCCAAAGGGGGAGGGTGGGGGAGAAATACACAGAGTTTGATATAGGTTTTAACATGGAGTTTGTATTAGAGAAAAATGGAAAACATGTGTCCAGCACCTACTGTGTGTCAAACACTGCTGCAATCTTTCCATATATATTTTGGTTAACCTCAAAAACGTTCAGTGAGATCAAAGTAACAACAGCTTTCTTTATTGTGTGATTATTTAATAACACTAAGTTGGCCAAAAAGTTTGTTCAGGTTTTTCCATAACATCTACATGCATGTAATATTTCACATATATGTAGATTTTTATGATGATTCCATTTTGTGGTGAAATGAAAAGGAGATGAAGCTCAGGCATTCACTTAGCCAAGAAAACCCACTCAGTGAGTGACAGAACCGGAGTATGACCCCAGGACCTCTGCTGCCAGAAACTGTAACTCTTCCTGCTACAAAACATACTTCTCCTGAATGGGAAAGGAAAATAAGGTAGGCCCAGATTAGGCTGAATAAAAGAAAATAATACCAACCTGATAAAACATTGATCCTGACAGGCAAAATGTTCTAACTGGCAAAAAGTCTAATGTCATGGACACAGTGTTTTCTGTCTCAAAAGTGAAAGTGTTAGTTGCACAGTTGGGTCAGACTCTTTGTGACCCCACGGACTGAGCTCTCCGAGCTCCTCTGTCCATGGGATTTCCCAGGCAAGAATACTGGACTGGGTTGCCATTTCCTCCTCCAGGGGATTTTCCCAACCCAAAGATCGAACCTAGGTCCCCTGCATTGGAGGTAGATTCTTTACTGTCTGAGCCACAAGGGAAGCTCATTCTTTCCCAAAGAGTTTGGTATCTGGGCAAATGCAAATTGCAGAATATCAAAGCCAATTTTTAAAATAATCCCTTGCTTAAAGTTCTTAACTTTCATTGTGTTCTCTTTTGTCTGATAGTAGAGCAAGAATTGGATCAAATTTGATAGATTTATTAACTGTAGAAGTATCACTTGGAACATTACACCACTTATTTACCTTCTGTAGCTGACAACCGGCCTGTGTGAAGAGGTGTACAGTACATTTTTGATGAAATAAAAACACCCAGTCTTTACCCACTACTTTGAAGATCTTTGAGAGCCATCAAATGCTAATCAGCAGACCAACACTGGCCTAATTCCAAAAATTGTATACTTATCAAAAAAAAAAACAAAATAGGCACACACACACACAAACACCATTCTGCCTTGCTTCATGTCATACCTATGTATATAAAATTCTCAATATTTTCCTTCAACAGTCTAATTTAACTTAAAATTCGTTTTTCACCCTAGTCAGAAGGCTTTAGATTATTAGTAATAATTATCAGTATGACTTTGCAAAGGAAACCTAATCTAAGAACCCATAAAACAAGTTTCATGGAATTGATATATTTTATAGTCCTGCAGCCTCATTTCATTCATTTCTAGCACAAACATATCACTTTCAAGCTTCCCAAATTCTAGTTCACACATAATCTCGTTTAGTCCTCTGACCTATCTCTGAGATCCACAATGTTAGTTTTCTAGATTCAGCAATAGACATTCTGAGAGGTTATTTACATTGTCTTGGAACATAGCAACCCGTAAGTGGCAGAGACGAACTCCAAGATAATGACCCCCATCCCATCAGAGTTCCCTCATCTGTCTCAGCAGCCCCTTCATGCTTCTACCCAACTCTCAAGACTATGTGATAAAATAAAATAAAGGCAATGAAGTATACCTCTTTGTCACAGTGCTGGTTCCTCACGAGATTATCATAGGGTCATTCCTCTGCAGGCTGCTTTATATCATCACACGGGTGTCCTGCAAGGCCCACTCCCTTTTCCCTCCCCACCGACCCTATCCCACCCCCAGCAGCGCAGTTTCTCTTTATTTCCCCAGATATGCCTGATACAGGAATGCAGAGGAACTGGACCTTTGGGTGCAACCACTGCAGTTTTTTCTAAACTAGATATTATGATTTTGTCACACATTTTATAGACACTTAATACTCAAATATGAGTAGCCTCTTTTTGATTCTGGTTCTACTATAAGCAATCCGGGTGACTTTGGGCAAATTAGTCAATCTTTTTAAGCCTCTGTTTACTGAAATGGATCACTTGAGGCAAAGAGTCTAATAAGCGCCCCCCACCCCAATATTATTAGTCTTTGAAAGTATATTTGTTAAAATTCAAGGAACACAAGTGTTCAAGGGGCCAAAAAACACAATTAAGGAGAAGAGTCCAGTAAATATTTACCCTTATTTTGTGTACAATGTTGCTTAATCCATCAACCCCATTTTGCTTCAATTTCCTGCAGCTGAACTAGAAAGGGAATTGGATAAAGATTGCATCTGTGATGTTGGTAACCCACACTTAAATAATAATACACTTAAATATTAATTGTAATATTAATAATACACTTAAATAATAACCCACATAAATAATACTGAGACAGTGATGACTTAAAAATAAGAAAAACTTAAATTTGTGAATTCGAAGAGGACTATATTGGGATTAATTATTGATTTATAACTATAGTTTAGAAATGAAGAGACTTTTTTGAGGCAGAAGGTAAAGTTGAAATTTATCATACATAATGGACCCTCAATTTCCCCGTAAATGTGTATCCTTGATCAAGGCCTGCTCCAAACAGGTTACTAGTATCATGCTTTTTAATCCACATTACCTGGACAGGAAAGAAATGGCTATTCTGTGATACTAAAATGCCAAAGTACTCTAAGTTGACTGGCCTTATTTTTTATTTTTACTTTTATTCAGAATTAGCAGAATATGGAAAATACAGAAAACAGTCAAACGTTTTTCCAGCTGCAGAAGCAAACACTTTCCTAGTAATTTCAAGTAATTTAAAATGTGGTCCTGCTTCTCTAGCTCTTTTATTTTTTTACTATCAGTACCAAGCCAAGAGTCTGAATATTAATAGAACAATTTATATAGGCTGTTTTCCACCTTAATGCAGATATTTCAAATTACTTCCACATTGTGCTCTATCAAAACACACAGGCCCCTCTAAGTTTTTCTGTCGTGCGTGCTTAGGGTACACAGGTAAGTTCATGAACTTTTGGCAAATTCACAACTTCCTCTTCCTTAGGGGGAACAGAGGTCGTCCCTGGATTGATAAAGAGATAGGATTTGGGAGGATTCTGTAGGATCAGCCAGGTTTTTCAAACTCACTTTAATCAAGTGTTGTTATTGTGGGGAGGGGTGATCCCGTTTGGCAAGAAGAGCAAGGCCAGGAGAGGACAAAGTGTGACTCGCAAACTAGAAATAATCAGGAGATGTAACTTACGAGCATCGCCTGCTAGGATGCACCCCACATTCTTGAACACAAGGACAGACCTGGACAGTGACACATCCAATTATGTCTATGCTTCTGTGGTGACAATCTCCAGTTGCCTGTTTTCAAAATAGGAAGACATTTAAATCAAATGTGCCATCCAGCCTTTTGTATTCTGAACAGGTCTACACTCTTGACTCCAGGCATTTCTGTTCCCAGCACTCTACAGAACAGGGGAGCAGGCAATAGCCCTTCAGCCAGTCTGTCTGCAGGGGCCTTGCACAGCTAAGGTGACTAAATATGCTTTGCACTGTGATGCCGTCACTTAAGGATCAATCAACTGCCCTCTGGAGTGAGCTACTGTTCGACGACTGATACCAACACTGAGCACTGGGGCAAAGAGATGGTGCCACCCGATGCCCCCCATTGTTTGTGGAGTTTCTCAGATTCCATAAGACCCATACCAACAGCACCTGTTAAAGCTGCTTCTGCTAAGCCGTTCTGCATTTGTCTGGCTGGATTTGGACTTCCTGGCTCTCTGGCTAAACACAAAGTGATTAGAAAGCCCAGTGTTTGGCAACAAGCATGATGGGGAGGACGCTTCAGGTAGGTCTAAAGGAGCAGGATGTGTTCTTCAGAACTTGGGGCAGGGAGCGCCCTGCTAGAGACCTTGCTGGGGGATCATGACGCTCTCCGTTGCTGTCAGCTGTTTAACAGCAGCTGCTTCATGTAATTCCAAATGATCCACTTGGATGAAGTTGTCATTCTTGCCGTAATCTTTAATTTACTACAACACATAGCTAAGCAACGTTAATTTGAATGTTATTTGAGTTCCAAAAAAGTTTCCAATGTCTGTATTTTCCATGTCGACACCAGGTAAAAATCATTACGGACAAATGGAAGGTGCACAAAGGAGAGCACGAGATAACATATTTTCTATCAAAGTCAGTTGGATGCTGATGTGTAGTTGGGGATGGACATGTACACACTGCTATATTTAAAACAGGTAACCAACAAGGACCTACTGTATAGCACAGGGGACTCTGCTCAATGTAATGTAACAACCTAAATGGGAAAAGGATTTGAGAAAGAAAAGATTGTGGTACACCTGAAACTAACCCAACATTGTTAATCAGCTACGCCCCAGTATCAAATCAAAAGTTAAAAAAAAAAAAAATGCGGATGTATAAATAGAAGTGCACCAAAACAAACAAGCAAACAAAAACTAGAATGAAGTTAACAAAAACTTTTTCTATTGTTAACCTGTCTTCCTCATTGCTTAATTTAAATTGCACCTTTCTGCTGAGGAGGACTTTCTATGTTAAAGAGCTAAGACAGAAACAACATTTAACACAGCTCGTGTTTTAAACATTGCGAAACAGCGGAGTGCTCACATAATACAAAGATGAACACAAATCAATCTCCTCCCCCCTCGCCTTTCTTTCCTTCCTTCCTCCCTCTTCCTCCTTCCCTTCTTACCTTCCTAACACGACCGATAATCATCAACCACGGGTTGCAGAGAAGCCAGTTTACAAGGCAAAAGCCTGGCCTGTTCTCCCGCGATTCTGCAATTCTCTCGCGGACAATAGAGGGCGCTGATGCTTCTGGTCTGGCAGAGGCAGCGCCTCCGCAAGAACAAAATTGCACCTCTGCCCGCGGCTTGCCTTCCAGCTTGCCTACCTCTCCTCTGGAACCACGCTCCTCTGCTTAGACGTTCTCTCTCTCCCAAGAAAGCCGCCTTTATTCTTCCTCTATTAGTCTATATTCTGCGTTCTCCTTTTCAAAGCACTGCTTTAAAAAGCTGTTATTCCATAATAGCTTGTGATCTTTTTTTTTTTTTTTACATATATATCTTGGCTTTTCTGATTATCAATAGCTGTTCTCAAAGCATTTCTTCTTACCTTACTGTTCTTCTCCTAACCCCACCTAAATGCAATTCATTCAGAAAAGATACTACTGCTGGCATCTCAACTTAAGGCGGGGTGGGGGGAGAAGGCTCTAGAAGCTATGACCATGGAGTCTATGTCCCAAAAGCCTACTGTTCGGTGACAGAATAGCTATTGAAGGTCACAGATTGATAAATTGATAGACACCAGGCTACCCCCATCCTCCTACAGAAGAACACATTGGAGATACAGTTCTTTACCAAAGAGAGCTATTTACTTTTTTTAAAAAAGCTCAGAGCCATAACAATTTAAACTGTTTCACTTGAATCAAATGAGATGCATCATCCATTTCCCTGATGTGCTTTCAGTAAAGAGGAAAAGCATTCGTATAAAATACCTTCGGAGAGTGCTCTGTGTTTAACCATTTTCTCCCCATAAAAGCTCAAATCACCTAATCAGAAAACACTCTATCATTTTACACTGAATGGTTCATAAGAACATAAAACTCCATTTAGCACCACTATTCGCTCTCATCATCTACCCTTTTAAAATGCTTACCCATCTTTCTCATTGCTATTCAAAGAAACAGATTTATTTCTCACCCTGGAGTTGGGAATTTTGGCATGCCAGATTGAAAATGTACCCAACGCAAGTAGTGGATGGGTTATTCTTAGTCTCCTTACACGCTTAAGAGAAAATGGGGCAGGGTATGTCTCTAAATCAAATAAAGTTCTTTGGAAACTCTGACTTCAACTAGATCTACATTAGTGAGGCCCTTGTCTTATTAGAAAAAGAGCTGGAATCGTGAACGATAGGCATTTTAGCTCTATGAAGAGAGGGGAAGGGGCAAAGTCACGGAGATTTTGAGCCTAGGTGGCAGAATTATCACCATATTCACTGTACATCTGATTTTTTTTTTTAAGCTTTGGTTATGGAAATGAGAAAAATTTCTCCAATGTATTTTTTAAAGTTTTATGGGAGTAGAATCCCATGGATAGAGGAGCCTGGTGGGTTACAGTCCATAGGCTCACGAGGAGTCCGACACAACTAAACAACTGAGCATGCACACACACACACACACACACACATAGTTGCTTTATAATGTTTTGTAGTTTCTGCTGTACAGCAAAGTGAATTGGCTATATATGGAGAAGGCAATGGCACCCCACTCCAGTACTCTTGCCTGGAAAATCCCATAAATGGAGGAGCCTGGTGGGCTACAGTCCATGGGGTCGCTAAGAGTCAGACACGACTGAGCGACTTCACTTTCACTTTTCACTTTCATGCATTGGAGAAGGAAATGGCAACCCACTCCAGTGTTCTTGCCTGGAGAACCCAAGGGACGGGAGAGCCTGGTGGGCTGCTGTCTATGGGGTCGCACAGAGTTAGACACGACTGAAGCGACTTAGCAGCAGTAGCAGCAGCATACGTATATCCTCCCTTTTGGGGGGATTTCCTTCCCATTTAGGTCACCATAGAGCATTTAGTAGAGTTCTCTGTCCTATACAGTGGGTTCTCATTAGTTATCTATTTTATACATAGTATCAATAGTGTGATATATATAATATATATTAATATATATTGAGATATATATATATCTCAATCCAATCTCCCAATTCATCCCAACCCCCACTTTCCTCCTGGTATCCATATGTTTGTTCTCTAAGTCTGTGTCTCTATTTCTTCTTGGTAAATAAGATTGTATATACCATCCCCCCCCCCCCAACTTCTTTTTGATGTTTATCATTTACAGTGGAAATGACAGCTACTAACATTTGATGGGGGTATTTTGCCTCCGTTCAGCTGTGCAAACCCTTCTTATTGTTTCTCTCCTGTTTCTTTCAACCAACTTTTATCCTTACCTCACTTTTCCTTCCCTAGTGAGGCGTCAAGACCTGGGAGGCACAAGTTACAAGTGTGGCTAAAATGGTTGCTGCCTCTCCTTTTAGAAAGTCAGGGTAAAAATTCTCCCAGATAGTCATACTTGTCCGTATCCTTCTTCCTCAAAGTTGATGAAATAAAATCAGAATGTTTTTGTCTATCTTGTGTTTTAGACTATTTATCATATGAAGACGAAGACAATTGGGTTAATGATTTTTTTTTTTTCTTTTTGGAAGAAGCAGTTTCCATGCTCTGTGGCAGCCAACAGCCCCTCTGATTAGAAAGCGACTTCATAAATTACAAACCACCAGAGTGAGAGTCATTATGTAGAATGGGCTCTGCCATCTGGTCGTCCACTCTCTACATGAGAAAGGCCATAATCTTTGCTCTGTGGCTTGGTTACTTCAAGGAGCCCTCAGTCACAATGAAAGAAAAGAGATGTATTTTCATTCCACACTCACTTGGCTTTCTAACCCTAGAAAATCCAGGCACTTGGAAAGGCTATGATTCCCACTGAACCGATGAGAAAACTGAGAAAAGCGAGTTCAGTGTTTTATCTGAAGTAGCCTTTAGAAATCAAGTCCAAAGGAAAAAAAAAAAAAAAGGCAGGATTTGCTCTTTGTTTCAACAGGAAGAGAGTAAGTTCTCTTTCCCACCCCTGCTTTCTCTCCATGTAAGAGATTTCACATCTATTTCATTTCCATTTTCTGAAAGGTTCTATCAATGCAAGTTACAGGTGCATGTGACAGGAGAGAATAGATTTCTTATTAAACAGGTAGACACTTTGCCACAATTCATCGCAGCTGCCTCTAGGGGAAAAAAATAAAAGTTTTTAGTGAAGTTGATAAAATGCCAGACAGGAACTAATTCTTTACTTTTATGTATGCTTCTTTCCTGAAGCAAACAGGAGAAACACACCTCTCTTTACCTCTGGCAAGCAGTTCAGAATACACTGCCCTAGGTCCTATTCTCTTTAGAAAGAACCACTGGGCATTCAAACTAAAACCAGCCAAGCCAAAGAACGATTTAGCCCTGCGTGGATTCGGTATGATGGGGATTACTAATTCAGGCTTTCACATGTCTCCATTTATCTATAGCATCCCTGTATTAGAGTACTTTAGAAGCAATGTAGCATCATGCTCAAGAGCATGGATTCTGAACCTGTTTCTGAGGCCACTGATGCCTCTTATTCACTGTCTGGCCTTGGGCCAGTGATTTAAGATTTTTGCAGTTCAGTTTCTCCCTCTATAAAATGAGTTTATAACAGTACTAACTTCACTGGATTGCTGGGAGAATTACAAGTGAAATTGTTATGATGCTTAGAACAAAACTGTCCAATGACAGTCTTTTGTGATCTTCTCACTCAACTGTGGATTGTTTGTTTTTTTAATTTTTATTGGAGTATAGTTGCTTTACAATGTTGTGTTCGTTTCTGCTTGTAGCAAAGTGAATCAGCTATATGTATACGTGTGTGTGTTAGTCACTCAGTCGTGTCTGACTCTTTGTACCCCATGGGCTACAGTCCGTCAGGCTCCTCTATCCATGGCATTCTCCAGGCAAGAATACTGGAGTGGGTTGCCATGCCCTTCTCCAGGAGACCTTTCTGACCCAGGTATGGAACCAGCATCTCCTGCATTGGCAGGTGGGCAGTTCTTTACCACTGAGCCACCAGGGAAGCATAGATATGCTTCCTTCTTTACAAACAGGTATCAATTCAATGAGTTTCCCTGATGGCTCAGGAAGTAAAGAATGTCACCTCCAGGGCTGGAGACACAGGAGATGTGGATTCGATCCCTGGGTCAGAAGGATCCCTTGCAGGAGGAAATGGCAACCCACTCCAGTTTCGTGCCTGAAAAATCCCATGGACAGAGTAGCAGAGTGGGCTACAGCCCACAAGGTCAAAAAGATTCAGATACGACTGAGCGATTAAACACATCAATTCAATTGGATGCTTTCAGTTAACACTCAGATGTTTG
This sequence comes from Tragelaphus eurycerus, assembly GCA_935064755.1. Lineage (NCBI taxonomy): Eukaryota > Metazoa > Chordata > Mammalia > Artiodactyla > Bovidae > Tragelaphus > Tragelaphus eurycerus. The sequence goes on from CAKXYN010000003.1 coordinate 13,828,747, forward strand.
CCTGGTGTATAGTATCAGACTTTTCTCATGATCAGAGGAGACTGGTATTTATGAGATATGACCAAAGAAATTCATCAAAGGATATTTTAAAATTCCATATTAACTATTCTCATTGCCTACCTTCGGAAAAAAAAAAAAGAGAGAATATCACAAAAGGAGTTCAACAAACTGATACTACTGTTTACAGGTTTCTTTTTATCTTAAGTCTAAGTTCTGTTAAAAAAAAATTAATCTCAGATGTACGCTGGGCTTTCTACATATTTTATAATAGTTGTGCAAATACATTAAATATATTCATATACTGGACAGGGGAGCCTGGTGAGCTTCCGTCTATGGGGTCGCACAGAGTCGGACACGACTGAAGCGACTTAGCAGCAGCAGCAGCAGCAGAGGTATAGCCTAAATAAACTTAAAGCATACAAAATTTCCTAGTTAAAAAGCAAAGACTATTTGGAGATATTAAAGATTATGCATTATGACTCAGGCCAGTACGTAAGAAACCCAGGTTTCAGATATGATTGGAGAGTTGGGATGAGGGCAAGGAGTGGCAGGAAAGACCGCTAGGTGTGCATGTACTGTCTCCACTTTCTTTTTTTTTTTTTTTTTATATCCACTTTCTTAAGAGCAGGAATAAAATCAGTCACCAGTGATCTCACACACAACATGAAGCTGGGTTTCGGGGCCTGCACCCACTCAGCCACGACTCTTCTCCATGTCCTCCACTCCACGTGGCATCTGGTTACCCTACCACTGTTTCTCGCAGGCCTTGAGTCAGAAGCCATGCTGACTTTACTGCCACTTTTTCCTTCCCAAACCATAAGAGCTTTCAAAAGTAACTTAATGGGAAACAGCCAGACATTTTAAAAGAGAAGGAAAAAAATATCCTTCCTCCCAAACTGTCTGAAACCCAAGACCAAGAATGAATGTGACCTTGACACAACAGAGTCATTTCTCCAAGGGGTCAAGAGGCCTCTAGGGAATCTCAAGCCTTCCCTCTGGGGCACACATCCACATTCATACACAGACTCCTATCTTGGGATGTACTTTTTTGAGAGATGCACAGAAATATCTCTCAGGTTACCCCAGAGGCCAGTATCCAGAAGTACTTCCTGGATCACTGAAATTGTGTTTTCCCTTCTCTATCCCCTTGCAAAGGGGACAGTCAACTTTTCTTGTTCAAGATCCGCTTGGGGGCATCCTTCCTTCTGGTCCCTGAGTTCAAGTTTACCAACAACTCTTAACAAATCCTCCCCTGAACTCTATGTTGGGACAATGGACAAGGCCTAATCTATTACTCTGATTATTCAGAGATAATCTTTCAGCCTCTGGGTTGTGTCTGAATACTTGTTTGAGTCCCTAACTTAGAATTTTATCTCTTAGTATCTAAGGCAGCAGAGTCAGGAAAAAAGAGAAAGAACTCACATGTAGCCATTTTTCCACATTTTAATCAAGTTGGGTAAAAGATTTGGTGGGAAACTTTGAAAGTAATGGCTCACAGGAACTTTCTCTATGATTTGTGGGTTTCACTCTCCAATGTTCCTTTCCTATTTCGACTCTATTATAATGGATAATTGAGAACTGACTATACAGATGGGGAATGCATCCATCCATTCATTCAACAAATATTTCAAGATGATGACAGGGACATCAAATTTGCCAACATGTAACAAGGCCTCCTTAAAAAGGCAGATTATGAGAGAATATGGAAGACAGACAGTATATCTTTTTTTGTTTGTATATTTCTGGTACTCCATGCACACATTTACAAAGAACAAAAAAGGAAAAGAGATGAATTGAGGATTTTTTATGTGTTCCAAAGCCATTCATGTCTTTATATTTCCTACTATTTTTTAATGAGGTAGCATATTTTAAAAGTAAACTTTACCTTTTTGAAAGCAGTGAACTGGTGAATTTTTGATGTTTTGTAACTTCTTAAATGATGGTTTTACATTAAGATCTCACTCAGAGTAGAAGGAAATTCCATGACCTGTCTTCAAAGGAGAAATTAATTTGGGAATTTCAAATCATGATTTTTCTTCATTCTCCTAGACCAGAACGCTAGATCTTACAGTCCCCCCAAAATGAGGTACTACATCTTGTGTTAGGAAAAGGGAGCATTTGGTTAAATAAATGACTAAATAAACCATCAAAGTCACTGCATCAGGCATCTTTTATACAGTATTTTTTCTCTTGAATTTTTGGTTCTATACATATAGTAACATTATACTGAAAAACCTGAACGAATTTTCTGACCAATCCAATTTATTTATTTATTTATTATATAGAACAGGCTTCCCGGGTGGCTCAATGTTGAAGAATCCGCCAGCAATGCAGGAGATGTGGGTTCAATCTCAGGGTTGGGAAGATCCACTGGAGGATGAAATGGCAACCCACTCCAGTATTCCTGCCTGGGAAATCCCATGGACAGAGAAGCCTGGTGGGCTACAGTTCGTGGGGTGACAAAGAGTCAGACAGGACTTAGTGACTAAACAACAATGATACATAATAGTATATTACACTACTGCTGTGAAAATCAAATTCATTTTTAATCAATTTACTTATATTTGCCTCACATGATACCCACATATCATGGAAGAATGACCTTGAACTCAGCCTCTGTGGTCAAGCCTCCCACACCCAGTCTCCAAGTCATAGGTCCTCTGTGACTCTATCAGAGCACACCCTCGATAGGTGTTTACAGAGCTAACTCTTCTCTCTTTAGTGTAAAGTGATCAATGGGCTAAGACAGCAAGAAGCAGTGTGTAATTTATTTTAAGGATTGACTTTGCAAAACATCATATATATAACAAATATATGATATTGCTTATATGTGGAATCTAAAAAAAATGGTGCAAATGAACTCATTTACAAAACCAAGTCACAGATATAGAAAACAAACTTATGGCTATCACATATAATACTACTATGTATAATAAATAACTAATAAGGACCTACTGTATAGCACAGGGAACACTATTCAATACTCTGTAATGACCTAAATGGAGAAATAATCTAAGAAAGAGAGGATTATATATACAGGGATAACTGATTATTTTGCTGTACACCTGAAACTAACACAACATTGTAAATCAACTATACTCCCCCCAAAATTTAGAGAAAAACAAAACTTTGACCTGAACAGCAATAAATACCGTGTTAAAATGTTTGGGGGAGAAGGCAATGGCACCCCACTCCAGTACTCTTGCCTGGAAAATCCCATGGACAGAGGAGCCTGGTGGGCTACAGTCCATGGGGTCACTAAGAGTCAGACACGACTGAGCGACTTCACTCTCACTTTTCACTTTCATGCATTGGAGAAGGAAATGGCAACCCACTCCAGTGTTCTTCCCTGGAGAATCCCAGGGACAGGGGAGCCTGGTGGGCTGCCGTCTATGGGGTCGCACAGTGTTGGACACGACTGAAGCGACTTGGCAGCAGCAAAACATTTGTGGGTACAGCTAAAAAAAAAATCATGTCATGTGTTAAAAAGCTTTTGGACTTCTGTGCCAAGGGTTATTTGCATACGCTAACTTCAAGGAGAGTTGGACCATAAAGAAGGCTGAGCACTGAAGAATTGATGCTTTCCAACTGTGGTGCTAGAGAAGACTCTTGAGAGTCCCTTGGACAGCAAGGAGATCCAACCAGTCCATCCCAAAGGAAATCAACCCTGAATATTCATTGAAAGGACTGATGTTGAAGCTGAAGTGACAATGCTTTGGCCACCTGATGTGAAGACCTGACTCACTTCAAAAGACCCTGATGCTGGGAGCTATTGATGGCAGGAGAAGGGGCAGCAGAGGATGAGATGGTTGGATAGCATCACCAACTCTATGGCCAGGAATCTGAGCAAACTCCAGGAGATGGGGAAGGACAGGGAAGCCTGGCTTGCTGCAGTCCCTGGGGTCACAAAGATTTGGACACAACTTAGCAACTGAACAACAACAACCTTTCAAGATTTCTAGTTAAATTTCCCCCTGGATGCTGAGCTCCTCTGAGTAGCAATCCAGAGATGCTTTCTCCTGAGCCTGGGCCACTGAGGGTTACAGGCAACTAAGTCGACTAACTTGCTCCAGAAACCCAAAGGGCTTGGGATCCTTGAGTAAGATCAGATCAGATCAGATCAGATCAGTCGCTCAGTCGTGTCCGACTCTTTGCGACCCCATGAACCGCAGCACGCCAGGCCTCCCTGTCCACCACCAGCTCCCGGAGGTCACTCAGACTCGCATCCATCGAGTCAGTGATGCCATCCAGCCATCTCATCCTCTGTCGTCCCCTTCTCCTCCTGCCCTCAATCCCTCCCAGCATCAGACTCTTCTCCAATGAGTCAACTCTTCGCATGAGGTGGCCAAAATACTGGAGTTTCAGCTTTAGCATCATTCCTTCCAAAGAAATTCCAGGATTGATCTCCTTCAGAATGGACTGGTTGGATCTTCTTGCAGTCCAAGGGACTCTCAAGAGTCCTCTCCAACACCACAGTTCAAAAGCATCAATTCTTCGGTGCTCAGCCTTCTTCACAGTCCAGCTCTCACATCCATACATGACCACAGGAAAGACCATAGCCTTGACTAGGCAAACCTTTGTTGGTAAAGTAATGTCTCTGCTTTTGAATATGCTATCTAGGTTGGTCATAACTTTCCTTCCAAGGAGCAAGCGTCTTTTAATTTCATGGCTGCAGTCACCATCTGCAGTGATTTTGGAGCCCAGAAAAATAAAGTCTGACACTGTTTCCACTGTTTCCCCATCTATTTCCCATGCAGTGATGGGACCAGATGCCATGATCTTCGTTTTCTGAATGTTGAGCTTTAAGCCAACCTTTTCACTCTCCACTTTCACTTTCATCAAGAGGCTTTTTAGCCCCTCTTCACTTTCTGCCATAAGAGTGGTGTCATCTGCATATCTGAGGTTATTGATATTTCTCCCGGCAATCTTGATTCCAACTTGTGTTTCTTCCAGTCCAGCATTTCTCATGATGTACTCTGCATATAAGTTAAATAAACATGGTGACAAAATGCAGCCTTGACGTACTCCTTTTCCTATTTGGAACCAGTCTGTTGTTCCATGACCAGTTCTAACTGTTGCTTCCTGACCTGCATACAGATTTCTTAAGAGGCAGATCAGGTGGTCTGGTATTCCCATCTCTTTCAGAATTTTCCATAGTTTATTGTGATCCACACAGTCAAAGGCTTTGGCATAGTCAATAAAGCAGAAATAGATGTTTTTCTGGAACTCTCTTGCTTTTTCCATGATCCAGCGGATGTTGGCAATTTGATCTCTGGTTCCTCTGCCTTTTCTAAAACCAGCTTGAACATCAGGAAGTTCACGGTTCACATATTGCTGAAGCCTGGCTTGGAGAATTTTGAGCATTACTTTACTAGCGTGTGAGATGAGTGCAATTGTTCGGTAGTTTGAGCACTCCTTGGCATTGCCTTTCTTTGGGATTGGGATGAAAACTGACCTTTTCCAATCTTGTGGCCACTGCTGAGTTTTCCAAATTTGTTGGCATATTGAGTGTAGCACTTTCACAGCATCATCATTCAGGACTTGGAATAGCTCCACTGGAATTCCATCACCTCCACTAGCTTTGTTCGTAGTGATGCTTTCTAAGGCCCATTTGACTTCACATTCCAAGATGTCTGGCTCTAGGTCAGTGATCACATCATCATGATTATCTAGGTCTTGAAGCTCTTTTTTGTACAGTTCTTCTGTGTATTCTTGCCACCTCTTCTTAATATCTTCTGCTTCTGTTAGGTCCACACCATCTCTGTCCTTTATCGTGCCCATCTTTGCATGAAATGTTCCTTTGGTATCTCTGATTTTCTTGAAGAGATCCCTAATCTTTCCCATTCTGTTGTTTTCCTCTATTTCTTTGCATTGATCACTGAAGAAGGCTTTCTTATCTCTTCTTGTTATTCTTTGGAACTCTGCATTTCGATGTTTATATCTTTCCTTTTCTCCTTTGCTTTTCGCTTCTCTTCTTTTCACAGCTATTTGTAAGGCCTCCCCAGACAGCCATTTTGCTTTTTTGCATTTCTTTTCCATGGGGATGGTCTTGATCCCTGTCTCCTGTACAATGTCACGAACCTCATTCCATAGTTCATCAGGCACTCTATCTATCAGATCTAGGCCCTTAAATCTATTTCTCACTTCCACTGTATAATCAGAAGGGATTTGATTTAGGTCATACCTGAATGGTCTAGTAGTTTTCCCTACTTTCTTCAATTTCAGTCTGAATTTGGCAATAAGGAGTTCATGGTCTGAGCCACAGTCAGCTCCTGGTCTTGTTTTTGCTGATTGTATAGAGCTTCTCCATCTTTGGCTGCAAAGAATATAATCGATCTGATTTCGGTGTTGACCATCTGGTGATGTCCATGTATAGAGTCTTCTCTTGTGTTGTTGGAAGAGGGTATTTGCTATGACCAGTGCATTTTCTTGGCAAAACTCTATTAGTCTTTGCCCTGCTTCATTCCGTATTCCAAGGCCAAATTTGCCTGTTACTCCAGGTGTTTCTTGACTTCCTACTTTTGCATTCCAGTCCCCTATAATGAAAAGGACATCTTTTTTGGGTGTTAGTTCTAAAAGGTCTTGTAGGTCTTCATAGAACCTTTCAACTTCAGCTTCTTCGGCGTTACTGGTTGGGGCATAGATTTGGATTACTGTGACATTGAATGGTTTGCCTTGGAAACGAACAGAAATCATTCTTTCATTTTTGAGATTGCATCCAAGTACTGCATTTCGGACTCTTTTGTTGACCATGATGGCCACTCCATTTCTTCTGAGGGATTCCTGCCCACAGTAGTAGATATAATGGTCCTCTGAGTTAAATTCACCCATTCCAGTCCATCTTAGTTCGCTAATTCCTAGAAGCCTCCCCGAATCTCATTTTCCCCAGATAACTCTAGCTTCTTGGGGCCAGACCTTAACGCAGCCAGTGTCCTTTAATTTTCTCACCTGAACAATGCAGAGAGCCTCTGCTCTAACTTATAGTCATGTATGGGAATAGATGCCATAAAACAGAAATCTCTGGCATTCAATACAATCCATTTTACAACCTCTCAATGCCATCAGAATTGAATGACTACCAAAAAGTGATGTGTCATTTAAGGTGCTTCTCTCTTTTTCTCTGTATTCTAGGCTATCAGAGTAGTATGTTACAGGAGACATAGCAAAGACCCTGGAAACAGCCCTTTCTTGATCTTGGAATCAGAGAATGACCTGCAGTCAGGGTCTAGAGAAGACGTGAACCATAACAACTCCCTCATCTCTCTGCATGTCACCACAGCTTGGATATAACAGGAGCTTCAACAAGAGGAATGTGTACTTACCAGAATCAAGAAAATCAGGTTCTCCCTCTTCGACAGAGAAAGCTCTCAGGTCTTGATAAAGCCTCTTTTCCTCCTTGGGAATTGAGAGATAGCTCCTCTGTGGTACTTCAAAAGAGGGCAAGTGAGGGCTTCCCTGGTGGCTCAGTGGTAAAGAATTCACCAGCCAAAACAGCAGACATGGGCTCAATCTCTGATCCAGAAAGATCCCATATGCTGCAGAGCAACTAAGCCTGTGAGCCATAACTACTGAGCCTGTGCTCTAGAGCCCGGGACCTGAAACGACCAAGCTTTCATGCCATAGCTACTGAAGTCTTCATGCCCTGAACCCGTGGTGTACCACAAGAGACGCTACCGCACCACAGCTGGAAAGTACTGGAAAGCAGCCCCCACTCGCTGCAACTAGAGAAAGCCCACAAGCAGCAATGAAAACTCAGCACACTCAAAATAAGTAAATAAATAAAATTATTTAAAAAACAGTAGGTAAGGCAAGAGAGGGGAGATGGGTCAGATTTCCAAAAGTAGGAAACCTATAAGCATCTACCAATATCTACCAATAAACATAGAAGCCAGTATTTATTTCTAGAAATTCAAGAGTGAAACAATGACAGTGGACATAACAAAAGTCACTAAAGAATATACATTGTTTACTCACTGTATTCTTTGAAATTTAAAAATTTATGGCCTTGCTGTGCAGCCTGTGGGATCTTAGGTCCCCAACCACAGATTGAACCTGGGGATCCCTGCATTGGAAGTGTGAGTTTAACCACTGGACAATCTGGGAGGTCCCTATCATCACTTTAAATGTATGCAATTTTCTACACCAAAAAATAGTCATTCTTTTTAATTCTGAAAACATACATAGGGAGCAAGAGGAAGAGAGGTCTGAGTGCAGAGGTTGAAAAATCCTATCATAAACCTATATCTCCAAACTGGTGAGTTCTGGGGTATCCACCTCCACCTCCCTAAGAGCAAACAGAGAGAGGCAGGCATTCAAGGGCCCTCCCTGCTCCTCATAAAGGCATTGCTCCAGCTTCCTGAACTCCCATCTAAAGGTTGTCATTGCAACTTTGTGCCATGCATGGCTCCAGACAATTCACTAATTCAAACTGTAAATCTTTATTATAAAGATTTCCTTCTCCTAAGCAGTAATTCTCTCTGCTCTGGTGGGGAGAGGAATGATTTGTTTTTCGTTACTGGTTATTTATAAGATATCTACTCTAGATTAGTCCTGCTTGAGTGGCATCCTAAATGGCTCCATTCCCCAGCAGTACTTTACTTCTGATGGGAGACTGACAACCGCTACTTAGAATGTCTTTCATGATACACAATGAAGTGAAAAACTGCTGTGAAAAAGCCCATGTTTCAAAACAAACCATCTCTATAATAAGCACTTAAAACCCTTTTTATTAATATATTTCTTTGTGGATAAAACAAAAGCTTAATGCTGCAATGTGGCCTTTGACAATTTTTTTTTAAAATAAACACTATTTCAATTTTTAGCTGGATCCAAATAATGGAAATGCAAGTGAGGCTTGAGATGTTATCCACATACATCCTCTTAACGCTGGGGCAAATTGTGTTGTTTTCCACAAAAATATTCAAAGTTCAACAGAAATCTGAAAGTGCAAGACTGAATTGGTAGGTGCAGAATCTAACCACCTCCGTATCTCAGGTATTAACAAATACCTTTGGTGGAAAGAGATACAGTCCTGTCTAATCCTTAGGTGAATCTGCAATTAAGACTACAGAGCAGCAGATATCTGTGCACAGTTCTGCTCGCTTCGTTTTAAATGGCTGGACCTCAATCCAATTGGGCTCCAAGTAGATCGAAAAGCAAATGTCTAACGTCTAATTGAACTCATGGACAGCACTCTTTTTAATACAGCTAATGCTTAGTGCCAGCTTCAGGCTGCCAGGAGGTGGGGGAGCAGGAGAAATCAACAAACAAACAGCATTAAAAAAAAAAGACAGAAAATCTCCTTGGAAAACTTGTCAGGAAATGATGATTACTTAATTCCTTAATATAAACATAAAAGCCAGCCATTCCACACTGATGCTCCGTGGTCTCCTACCCCCCACCCTCCTTCCCTCTCTCTGCTCAGAATGAGGGCTCCACTCACTTCGATTCGCTGTCACCTCCCATAGAATACCCTGAGAGCCTCGAAATGAAGCACTTCTGAGTCTTCTTTTTCAATCTGTTTGAGTTTATCGCAAATGAACAATCATGTTGGAAGGGGCCCCGTCTGTTTAATGTCATTAGCGATTGTTTCATAAAACAAACAGCCGCTCCACCGTTCGGCTGCAGTTAATCTTAAATCTAAACGTGGCGGCACTCGGGACTGGTTTGTTCTCACCAATGCAGGTCTCTTAATCTGCTGCAAGTCAAGGCGCTTATCTCTTTGCTCAGTTCAGGGATTTTTTTTCTCCAAATACTAAACCAAACCCAGAGAACACTGGGCGTCCAGAATATTTTTTTTTTTAATCCCCTGGGCAATTTTTTTTTTAAGCGACTCAAAGTCTACAGTGTATTTATTTATTGACGGTGCTATTTTACAAATATTTTCCCAATACTGACAAAGTCAAATGCTTTCGCAGGTTGGCACCTAAGTGCCAGCCTAATCAGTGACTTTGGGAATCCTGATAAAAGGCTAAACTGAGAACAAAAACACATTTATCGACTTTGGAATGATGGGTACTTGGAAAGTCAAAGACTTCAAGTGGTTATATACTCGTGGGAGGGTCTGAATAGCTCCGTACACTAGGCTAATTTATTATTATTATCTTTTAACAATATTTTTATTTAGTATATATTTTGTCACAGGTATTATCCCAAATTCACTGGATGATCTTTTATCTTTTCATTGACTCAGTCAAATAACCCTCAATAAGGTATTATTATGCCCATTTTCAGAAAACAGTATTATTATTTAATATATATTTTGTCACAGGCATGGTCCCAAGACTCAAGGGATATTCATTTTTTTCATTGACTCAGCCAAATAACTCTTAAGAAGGCGTTATTATCCCCATTTTCAGACAGAGTAACTAAGGCTTTGGTAAGAGATGAAAACATTTGCCAAAAATCACACTGCTGGTACCAGGCAAACTCATTATTTAAAACAAGGGCCCATTGGTTTAAAGTCTATATTCCTAGCCCTAAGGTCCCATTAAAACTGGTCATCACATCAATTTGAAAATTCATGCCTATAATGATCATATATTCTCGCGTTCCTAGGAGGGTTCTAAGTTAGAAATTTTTGTACCTCTGCCCAACAATGTGCCTGAGATTTATAGTGGCAATATTACTGTGGTTCTAGGCTAGAGATTCCAGTAGAAGGTTGTCTGTTGGTACTCCAGGCTCAGAGAATAAAGGTCACTTTCAAGTTGTATCAAATCACCACCCGATCTCCTCACCAGAGCTTACTTAACAGAGGAAGAGGGGCCCCTGACCAAGCTGACCAAATCTCCATAGGTGGAAACTTCTGGGTCCCAATTACAGCCCTGGTCATCACACCAGTCCCTGCCCCTGCCACCCCTGCATGTCTCCTGCAATCACCACTTGGCCATCCACCCACTCAGGCCTTTAAACCCATTAAAACCAAACTCTGTTGACTTCTTACATGATTTTTAAAACCTTTTTGTTAATTTTTTTTTCCTTCTAGACCCATAATTAGATGAAAAGATACTGAAAGGCAGAAATCAAAGTGTGAAGCTCTTTACATGGTACCGAATAGTCATTCTCATAGCCAATCAGCCAGAAAATGATTACTAAGTACCTTTCATGTCCCGAGCACTAGGCTGGGCACAAGCATCCCAGTATTGCTGCCTAATACACCTACTATGGGCTACCCAGGTGGCTGAATGGTAAAAGAACCCACCTGCCAATGCAGGAGACTCGGGTCAGATACTTGGGTTGGGAAGATCTCCTGGAGAAGGAAATGGCAACCCGCTCTAATGTTCTTGCCTGGAGAATCCCATGGACAGAGGAGCCTGGTGGGCTATACGCCATGGGGTCAAAAAAGAGTTGATGACACGACTTAGAGACTAAGCAATAACAACAACACCTACTATACTAATGGTAACAATTTTCTCCTGCTGTACTAATTTGTTAAAGAGAATTGGAAGGTCATCCTCATTCATATCCTTCTGTTCTGACCTTTGGGAATTACTTTCAGCCTCTCAGAGGGGACAAGTACTTTTACATCTAAACATTCACACCTACACTTTCCTCAGTCTAGTACTTTATCCTCCACTTCCTCACTTGGATAATTCCTGCTCCACCTTCAGATCTTAGGTCACATGTCATTTCTTCAGGGTTATGTCCCCATTCACTGCATTCCTGAATGGGGTGGCTGTCCATGGTTTCCATAGCATCCAGGTTTTTCCCACGTCCTAGCACTTAGAGCCTGTGCACATCCCCCAGGAAACTGTAAGCACCGAGAGGGAGAGAGAGGAAGCTGGTCTATCTTGTTCACTGGTGCCCCCACCCAACATGAATGATGCTTGGTATGGAGGTGGTGCTGAAAACGTTTTGCCTGCATGGATGAATAGATGAATGGATAGATGGATGGATGGAAGGGTATCTAAGAGTATATTATTTTATTTTTATAACCAATCAAAAATATCTCAAATTTAAAAATAATTAAAATATATATCATCTGAAGAATGGCAGTTAATTGATATCCACGGGATTTTGTTGTTTTAAAAGTAGAATTAAGAGCAAATAAAGGACATTGTAAATGGAGTTTCAAAATTCAGAGAGGGTAAGGGGAGATTTCAGCAGAGGAATACAGGAATCAGAAGACAAAAAACACGAACACTCTTTGGATTTTGTAGTCTTGATCAAGGAAATTGATGTTTTATAAAGATGAGTCAATTTATTTGACAAATCGTCATTGGGCCTCAGCTGACAGGACAAGCACTCTAGTGAGCATTATGAGGTGATCAGAGATGATTAAGATATTCTAATTCTAAGGAGGTATGAGCAAACAGTATCACTAGTTATTAAATAAATACAAATCAAAAGTATAATAAGATATCACCTCACACCAGTGAGAATGGCCATTAAAAAGTCTACAAATAATGAATGCTTGAGAGGGTATGGAGAAAAGGGAACCCTCCTACACTGTTAGTGGAAATGTTAATTGGTGCAGCCACTATGGAAACAGTAGGAAGTTTCCTTAATCAACTAAAGAAAGAACTATCATATGATCCTGCAACCCCATTCCTAGGAGAAAACTAATTAGAAAATATATATGTGCCCCAATGTTCACAGCAGTACTATTTACAATAGTCAAGACATAAAAGAAACCTAAATGTCCAGCAACAGAAGAATGGATAAAGAAGATGTGGTATATATACAATGGAATACTACTCAGCCATAAAAAAAGAATGAAATAATGCTGTTTGCAGCAACATGGATAGACCTAGAGATTATCATACTAAGTCAAGTAAATCAGACAAAGACAACCATCATATAATATCACTTATATGTGGAATCTAAAAAAAGGATACAAATGAACTTATTTATAAAAATGAAACAGGCTCACAAACATAGAAAACACACTTATGATTACCAAAGAGGATGCAGGAGGCAAGGGGAGAGATAAATGAGGAGTTTGGGATTAACATATACACAATACAATATATAAGACAGGCAAACAACAAGGACCTACAGCATAACACAGAGAACTATACACAGCATATTGTAATAACCTTTATTGGAAAATAACCTGGAAAAGAACACACACACATACATGGGCTTCCCCAGTGGCTCAAAAGTAAAGAATTCACCTGCAGTGCAGAAGCCCCAGGAGACATGGATTCAATCCCCTGGAGGAGGAAATGGCAATCCACTCCAGTATTCTCACGTGGAGAATCCCTCAGAAAGAGGAGCCTGGCGGGCTATAGCCCACAGGGTTGCAAAGAGTTGGACATGACCGAACTGACTTAGCACGCACGATGCACATACATATAACTGAATCAGTTTGCTGAACACATGAAACTAACGTAACATTGTAAGTTAACTATAGTTTTTAAAAATGTATGAGCAGAGAAAGAGAGAAAAAAATACATACAATTTCCTTTGAAGGAGTACAAAGATGTCATTGGTTCAATCTCTTTTCTCATAGTCTAGCAGCTGCAACCCACTGTTCCAGTTCCAAAGCTCATTTTAACTCCCTACTAGGCTTCCCTGGTAGCTCAGATGGTAGGAATCGACATGCAATAAGGAGATATGGGTTTGATCCCTGGTTCCAGAAGATCCCCTGGAGAAGGGAATGGCTACTCACCCACTCTAGTATCCTGGAGAATCTCATGGACAGAGGAGCCTGTCAGGCTACAGTCCATAGGGCTGCAGAAAGCTAGACATGACTGAAGTGACTTGCCACAGCACAGCACAACCTCCCACTAGGGAGAGACCATGACGTCTAACAGAGGGGAAAAAAATTAGATTTGGAAAGTAAGCTCCCCCACTTCACCATATGCTTTCTATTCTGTCAATACCTGGCATTCCCCTTTTGCAAAGTCTGGATCTTTTGGGATCATGTCTGAGTAAAATGATTATTAATTTATTTAGTTTGTGCAAAGAGTACATTTCAGAATCAAACAATATTTTGTAGTGGCAAACTTCACTAATGGAAAGTAAGGGAGATCTTATGAATAATCATAATTCCTGACTGAAATGTTCACTGAGTGAATGAATGACCTACAATTTCATATTCACTGCAAATGTCTACAGATCTTTAAATCAGGATAGCTGCAAATAGCCAATGCACTGACTTGGATTCATTGTATTCTCCCTACCCTGCCCAATATCTACGATCTAGAGAAAACAACAACACTTAGAAACAGGAACAGTAAAAATAAAATACTTTGGAAAGAAGCAACATTAATTTTTTACCTGTATTTTCAAGCCCTGAAAAGCCCAGGCTTTCTGTAGTAGGCTTAAGTATGACTACCATTTGAAACACTTTAATACGTGTGAAATAAAGGAAGAAAAACAATGGCACTCATTTACAAATCCTATCTTTGAACTAGTGTGCAAACTGGTTCATGACTTGAGGTTTACAACTTGCAGCTGTCCAGCTCTTAAATGCATTGCTCAGTTTTCATAAAATCAGTTTTGTGGCTTACAGTCAGTCCAAGGGTGTGTATATCCAGTTCTCCAGCAGTCTGACTGTGAAGTACTAGATAAGGCACCTTGGTGGTGGTTGCTAAAAAAATAACACCAACACTCTGCCAAGTGTCACAGATCCATTGTTTTATTAATTCCCATCATAACACTAGATCTAGAATGGGTTGTTATTCAATGCCTCCTTCTACAATAAGGAACATGAAGCTTGCAGGGCTGTGTAGTTGCCAGAGCCATGAGTAAGAACTAGTGCTCTACAGGAGCTAATCAGGTAAGAGAGGACTTTGTCTACAACAAATTCTTAGTCTACAAATCTGACATAATTCTTAGCTCAAGAGCTTTTCCAGAGGTAGGTCCTGAAGGACAGTATATAGTATATAAGTTGCAGTTCAGAAGTCCCTTATACAAGCAGAATCTTGGATTATTATTCTAGTCAAATTCCCCAAACTGTAAATCTTTGATAGCCTATGTAGTAGGTAAGCATTTAATACATGCTTTTTGTATTAATCTCACAAGTTACTTAAGAGCACCAACTCTTCCAGAAGTTTTTTTTTCTGCTCCATTCTCATTTACAGGTTACAAAAGCAATTAAAAATAGATTAGTAGAGCCAAGAAGGGGGAACAATTACAACAAGTCCCCCACATATGAACAAGTTCCTTTCTGAGAGCATGTTCGTAAGTCCAATTTGTTCATTAAGTTCAATAAATTTAACCTAGGTACCCAACTAACACAATTGGCTATATAGTACTGTACTGTTAATAGGTTTATAATACTTTTCACAAAAATAATACCTAGAGACAAACATACATAATATAAAGAAAACATTTTTAATCTTATAGTACAGTAATCTTACAGACACATGGACTAACTTATGTGATTGGACATGGGAATGGACGTTCACATCTTTGAAAGTTCACAGCTTGAAGGTTTGTATGTAGGGGGCTGACTGAATATCAGGGACCATTTACACAGGGGTATGGAATTCGTGTGAGAAAATCAGTTAGCTCATTTTCTACACATTCTTCATTTTGGTTTCTTTTCTAACTATACTGAATACACTCTCATATAATACTTCATTTAAAAAATGGCCATAGTATGAATACTTCAGGCCATAACATGCTCTCATTGGTCATGGGGCCTCTTCAGAAAGTACTACAATTTTCAATAAATCACTAAGAAAAACAGAATCTTTATTACCTGAAAAAAAGCTTTTCCTCAATTGCAATCCATATGCTTATTCTGAGTACTTTCTTTTTACACATCACATTTTAGTTCAGATTATTGATCAGTAAGATACAGTGGAGGATAAGACATAGAAAGGGAGAGTGTGGGGGAGGGAGGGGGGAGGAAAATGAGAGAGGGACCTGAATATAAATCACCAAAGAGAAAAGTGGTTACAAAATGAATGTACACCTAGCGTTTTTGGCTGCTTAAAATCAATAATTTCTTCCCAGAGTACTGTAAGGCTGAGTTCAATTTTATATATACAATTTTCTAGTACTTAAATTCACTCAAACCATTGAGTTGGCAAAGTTTTCATAGGCACGGGTAGTAGCACACCCATCAGAACAAAGCTTTTGGATCCCAACAGATGTAGAAGTGGATTCATCTCAGAAAACTACCAGCTCTGAGTACATGACTCAAGGTATCCTTAATTTTGTCATCTATAAAATAAAGAAGAATATATTTAGGTTTGTGATTCTCAACTATAATAAATCTAAAAACTAGAACATAGTAGGCATTCAATGAGTTACAGTCTTGCTAGAGAAGACAAATGCATTAAAAAAATTAAATAAAACTGAAAACAGGTTGAAATAAATGCAAGGATGGTTAAAAGTACTGTCTTATAAGCTATCTTCTTGGGCTTCCCTGGTGGCTCAGTTGTAAAGAATCTGCCTGCTGATACAAGAGATGTAGGTTTGATCCCTGGATTAGGAAGATTCCCCTGGATAATAAACGGCAACCCACTTCAGTATTCTTGTCTGGGAAATCCCATGGACAGAGGAGCCTGGCAGGCTACAATCCCTGGGGTCACAAAAGAGTCAGACACAATTTAGCAACTAAATAACAGCAACAACAATAAGCTGTCTTCTACAGCTATCAGAATCCCCTGAGGTTCTTATTAATTATGTAAATTTCTGGGTTCCACATCAGACCTGCAGAGGGGAGCCTCTAGGGTTTAGATTCTGGAATCCATAAATCTGCATCTTCAAAACCCACTCAACTCATTCTTTTGTTCACTCGAGTCTGAGAATTTCTTCTAGGTAGACAGGGTAAATATGTTGGTAAGAGGATGAAAGGACACAGATGGCACTCTCAACCTGGATGATTCCAGAAGGCTTTACTGGCAGAGGGACCAAATACAAGGGAACTAATGACGTAAGTAGGGGAACCACAAGAGATCACGCAGAAACCCAGGGTGAGCAGCAGTGAAACCATTACCACCCCAAGGATGGACGCAGACTCGGGAACAGAGAGTTGTGGGGAGGAAACTTCCTTTAAGAGAAGCAATGACCTTGGTTGAGAAAGGCAGCTGGAACAAGGCTGGCAGTGAGCGGTCCTTTGGAAAATACATTGTTCTTACTTTTCTTCCTCTCTCCAGGTTCCAGTGGAGTCTCCGCAATGGCCAGAACCTACTGGAACCCAGAGGGCAAGGAGCCTTGTGGATAGGGTCTCTGGAGGTCACCTCTTGGAGCAGAAGCCAGTGGAAAAGTTGGAGGTTAACCTGGAGTGGAAGATTGCTGACAGCAGGGATGGGAAGACTTCACAAATGAAACAGCCTTTGAGCTTGAGGATGACTAAAAGATCAACAGTAATAAATGAAGATCATAATAGCTATATCAAGCTAGATCATATAGCTAGATCAAAAGCTATATCCTTTTCGAAGGACTTCACGTGTATTCAGTTGTTTGATACTCACTACAGCCTTACAAGTCTGGCCCCATCACAGATCAGGATGCTGAGACAAGCAGAGGTTAACTTACCAGCCTAAGGTTTCGGCTAGTTAAGAGAAAGCAGAGGTAAAGGTTGGCCAGCTGCCCCCTGGGAATGACCTGAGAGCTCTACTGATCCACTGTCCCAAAAGAAGTTTCTCAGGCAAATGATTACATACAGGATGGATAAACAACAAGTTCCTACTGCACAGCATGTGAACTTTAGTCAGCATTCTGAGACAAACCATAATGGAAAAAGAGTATGAAAAACAATAAAGAATACTTGTCTCTCCGCCTGCCAAGGCAGGAGACTCAAGAGATGTGGGTTCGATCCCTGGGTTGGGAAGATACCCTGGAGAAGAGAATGGCAACCCATTCTAGTATTCTTGACTGGAGAATCCCACAGACAGAGGAGCCCTATGGGCTACAGTCCATGGGGTCACAAACAATCAGACATGAATAAAGCAACTTTGCACACTCGCCTATATGTAATAGTAGATACGTGTAATATAGTATATAACTGAGTCACTTGGCTGTATGGAAGAGATTAACACAACATTGTGAATCAGTACACTTCATAATTATTTTTTAGTTAAAAATAAGAAAAAAAAGAGGTGTCTTTGAGGGAAAGTAGGTTCTGAGCTATGGGAAGAACAAATAAATACGAGAGAGAAAGGTGCCCAGCCTGGCGTGTGAGAAAACCAAGAAGACTGCAGCGTGGCCAGACACTAAAGGCCCTGGAGAGGCGGCAGAAAGCCTTGAACTCCATCCCTTGACGCTGCTTAGCTTCACCCTGGCAGTGGGGAGTTCCACGCACCTACAAAGCTTTTCAACATGCTGTTCTTACAACCTGGGCACTGACTAAGCCCTGGGCTTTCACTGAACTGTGTGTGCTGAGGTGGAAGACAGCTTTATTGTTACTCACAAATGGAGGATTACGGATCCCTGGTTCTTTTTCACCTTTCATTGCTTGCTCCTGATATAACTTTTTATAACAGGAGCCATAGAAACACAAACTCAAAATATCTCAAGGCAGCAGAGGTAAAAATAGAATGTAATAGTAAAGCCCAGCAATCTTCGAAACAAATCTTGTAAAGAGAACCTGTCGGGGTTTGATCACTTCATTCAGCACACTTGTCCTCACAGAGGTGCACTCAGATGTAAAACTGTGAGAGAAGAACCCGATCCTTACTATTCTGTGAGTTCTGTGAGTATTATCTCTCTCTCTCTTTTGCTTCAATTCTCAGCCCACCACAAGGATGAAGATAACTCCTCCCCCAGGATATGTGAGTTTACAGCTGCTCCTTTTGGGGGGACCCAGGAGGTACAATTATGCAAAGAAGACATGTGTATGTGTGTGTGTACGTGTGCACGTTTGTGTGTGGAGAGAATTACATGCAGAGGATAAAGACACAGGAAAGAATTACAGGAGCAGAACAGAAAACAATCCAGACGTGTTCTTAGCCATTTGCTTTTCATCAGTGCTCCTACTCAGTCCAAATTTGGGGGTTACTGAGATGAACAAGGGCTTCCCAGGTGGCTCAGTGGGAAAGAATCTGCCTACCAATGAAGGAGACCCAGGAGACAAGATTTCAATCCCTGGGTCGGGAAGATTCCCCTGGAGGAGAAAATGGCAACCCACTTCGGTATTCTTGCCTGGAGAATCCCCATAGGGGAGCCTGGTAGGATACAGTCCGTGGGGTCACAGAGAGTCGACATGACTGAGCAGGAGCATGAAATGAAAAAAGAAATGAGAGAGCTATTGATTCATTCCCTGGAACTTCCCCAACACCCTGTGGGAACTGCCCTGGGATAGCGTCACGTCCCACGCGTTCAGTGTTAAAACATGTTGTCATTTTGAAAATCTTTATCTGACGCAGACAGAAAAGCAGTGCGATATTTGATGAGATGACAATGTGTACGTCATAAACCCCATGGTCTACACAGTCCATTGAATTCTCCAGGCCAGAATACTAGAGTGGATAGCCTTTCCCCTCTCCAGGATTAAACCTCCAGAAGTTTGTTTATTGATATCAGGAGTTACTCCACAGACACTGACTCTCTTTACAGAAAGAGAGTCATGCGGCAACACGGATGAACCTAGAGACGATCATACCAAGTGAAGTTAGAGAAAGACAAATATCATATGAATGACATTACTTATATGTGGACTCTAAAATGATGCAAATCAACTTACCTATGAAACAGAGACAGGTTCACAGACTCAGAGAACAGATTTGTGATTTCTAAGGGGGAAGGGAGTGAAGGAAGGATGGAGTAGGCGGTTGGGGTTAGCAGACATAAACTATTATATGCAGGATGGATAAGTAACAAGGTCCTACTGTATAGCACAGGGAGCTATACTCAATATCCTGTGATAAACCATCGTGGGAAAGAATATGAAAAAGAATACATTTATGTGCATCACTTTGGGACTCCCTGGTGGCTCAGACGGTAAAGTGTCTGTTTGCAATGCCGGAGACCCGGGTTCTATCCCTGGGTCAGGAAAATCCCCTGGAGAAGGGAATGGCAACCCACTCCAGTATTCTTGCCTGGGAAATCCCATGGACAGAGGAACCTGGTGGGCTACAGTCCATGCGGTTGCAAAGAGTCAGACATGACTGAGCGACTTCACTTCACTTTGCTGTACAGCAAAATTAATTTCACAGTAGAAATTAACACAATACTGCAAATCAACCGTACTTGGATAAAATTAAAAGAAAAAGAAAGGCAGACTCTCCTTAGAAGCCTCTACTTTCTCCTTTCTGATCTCCATGATTCTGCTCTCTTGGGTCAGCCATGACTCAGACCAACAGACCTCTGGCCGGAGATCCAGGGTTCTTTATCCATTATTCAGGTAATGTAGCTGTCACATATTTGATTGTGGTTATTGCATAACTTCTCTTCGAATCTAAACCAATTTATCTTCTACAAATAAAACTTGATGACGCTCAATCACTTATAATCACTGAACTTAAAAACTAGAAAGGATCTTCTGACCATATAATTCAACTCCTTGTTCTAACAGACAGCTGAGGCCACAGCAAAGGCAAAGACACTTGTCCAAGGTCATAAGAAGCAGTAAACCTGACTCAAATTGTTGTGTTTGATTCTGCTGAGCACACTGACTCAGCAAACTGCCCCCATTAACAAGATTTTCCTTTCTTTCCTTGTTCTTTATATTTTTAAAGTCACAATGGCTTCTTAAAAAAAAAGAAAAAGAAAAAGGAGTGGGGGAGGAAAAAACACACAAAGGAGTGTACTGGTCAAAATTTCAAAGATATAATTTCTGAAAAATAAGGGCATAAGGAAAGAAGGGGAGAATTTTTGAGCCTACTGCCTAAAATGCCATCCAGATAGGTTAACTGTAATCTAATCACTTGCAATGTTTATCCTGCATTATGGTAACAGTGAGTTTAAAGCTATATGAATAACAAGATACTGGGATTTTGTCAGCTCTAGCTCCATGATGTCTGCAATTTTCAATATATCTCATGGTGGAAAAATATAAGCAATCATTAAGCCTTTGATTTCAGCTAGTACAGTTTACTTAGATAGATATTAATACATAACTTATACCATGCCAAGCAAATAGCTGAGTCAGTGGACAGCGGTCACATGCCCATGGCTGTGTGAATGTCTAAATGGCATGGAGAGCCTTTTCATAGTTTTCCTCTTCAAATGATTTTCTCATGATGACATTTTATATTTATTCTGGGCTTCAACATTTAGGTATGCATTTTGACAAGATCTGGGGACAAGATAGGCAACAGAAGAACTGATTCGATTATCAGTTGGCTTTATTGGCAAAACAATATTTCCATGAGAGGACTGTAAACTATTGGGTTGTTACACATGAGCTTATTGCTTAAAATAAAATAAAATTTAGAAACCCAAGGTCAGAAGTCAACAGAGCCTTTGCACCTACCCAAATTGTTGGCTGGCTTCATTACTGAAAGTGACTCCTGATGTAATTGGCATTTAACACATATATTCACTGGTGGCTAAGATGGTAAAGAATAGGCCCACAATCCAGGAGACCCGGGTTCAATCCTTGGGTTAGGAACATCCCCTGGAGAAGGAAATGGCTACCCACTCTGGTATTCTCGCTTGGAGAATTCCATGGGCAGAGGAGCCTGGTGGGCTACCGTCCACAGGGTCGCAAAGAATCGAACATGACTAAAAGGTATGGGCACCATTATAGGTCACAATTATTCAAATTTTCTACCTTTTCTGAAAAAGCTGATAATAGATCAACTGTCAGGACCCTGTTAGAAACACCTGTGCATTCATTTATCCATCCATCCTCTCATTTACCTGTTCACTCATTCATTCATCAAATATGTCTATTCTATGCCACGTACTGGATAAAATAAGTAATCGGCCTTGTTCCCTCATCCCATTGTGCTACACATAACTTCAAAGATATAGTTCTTTGTCAAATAAATCAATACCAGATTTCAATTAATGGGAATTTTTAAAAGTCCAGATAAATAAGAGAAGAAAATGATACTTGCCTCTTATATTAATATTAACTCATCTAATAAAGATGCTCCACAGTTCTTTAATATAAATATACATATGCTTATAGCAGTATGAAAAAATTCAATTGAAAAATTTAAATTAGGCACATTTCTAATTTAATGCCTTATTATCTTTGCCATAGCATGTGCAGACCGTTATCTAATAAGTAAAATATGGAGAACAAGGAAGAGGGGCTCTGCCCTAAGGGAATTTATAATACATTCTAATGTATTCTAATGGTGTGTGAAATATACATCTAAAGTCAGAATTTGTCAAAATTTCGTAACTGGGAGACACTGATAACCATGTCCAAGTATGCGTCTAAAATATTCCTGCCATAAGGAGAAAATATGTCTTATTCTGTATTTAAAAGCTTCTGTACTGCTAGAAAAATAATTAATACACCTATACCTAGACATATTTCGAGAAAATAATGTGGGAGAGCATTGTTGAGTTTATTTACTGCACTATGTTTTTTTTTCCTCCTGTAATATCATTAGATATGCAGGTGGTTTATTTATAGTATATATTTTTAAAGTTACATGCTTTTTTTTTTTGAAAGACATAGCTAATGAAGCAAATTTAAATTTCAGAGCCCAAATTCTGTGGTGAAAGTGACACTGCTCTAACCTTCAGGGGCTCCAGTTCTGGTTTTAGCTCTACACACCAGAGGTGAACACAATCTCTCTTAGCCTCGGAGACCATCCCTTTATAAAAAGGAGATGACCAGCAACGGACCTAGAGACTGTCATACTGAGTGAAGTAAGTCAGACAAAGACATCATACGACATTACTTATATGTGGAATCTAAAAATTAGGCTACAGATGAACTTATGTACTAAACAGAAATAGAGTTACATATGTAGAAAAAACTTAACGGTTACCAGTGGGAAGAGAGGAGGAGGGATAAATTGGAAGATTCGTATTGACTTATACACACTACTATATATGAAATAGATAACTAATAAGGGCCTACTGTATAGCACAAGAAACCCTACTCATTACTCTGTAATCACCTACACAGGAAAAGAACCTAAAAGAGAGTGGATATATGTATATGTCGGAGAAGGCAATGGCACCCCACTCCAGTACTCTTGTCTGGAAAATCCCACAGACAGAGGAGCCTGGTAGGCTGCAGTCCATGGGGTCGCTAAGAGTCGGACACGACTGAGCGACTTCACTTTCTCTTTTCACTTTCATGCATTGGAGAAGGAAATGGCAACCCATTCCAGTGTTCTTGCCTGGAGAATCCCAGGGACGGGGGAGCCTGGTGGGCTGCCGTCTATGGGGTCACACAGAGTCGGACATGACTGAAGTGACTTAGCATAGCATAGCATACGTATATGTATAACAGATTCACTTTGCTGTACATGTGAAACTAACACAACATTATAAATCAACTATATCCCAATAAAAAAAAATTTAAAAAGGGAAATGATGAATTTGGGATTAACAGATACACATTATTGTATATTAAATTGATTTAAAAAAACACAGACTGACCGTATAACACAGGGAACTATATTCAATATCTTATAACCACCTATAATGGAAAAGAATCTAAAAAAGAATATATTACGTGTGTGTATATGTATAAAGAGAGAGACGGATAACCGAATCACTTTGTTGTGTATTTGAAATTAACATGGAATTGTAAATCAACTACATATACTTCAAAAGTTTTACTTATTTTATTTATTTAAAGGAGATGACATTAGGATAAACTAAAGGCCATTCCATAAAGGTGGGAGTTCCATGAACTCAAACTCTGATGAGGAGGGCTAGGTGTCTGCCAGGGAAGTTTAAGCAAATGGAGTAGTAGTGAGATTCAGAATGAACTGGGGGAAAGGGGCGCCATCTAAATTCATTCAAGTTCTAATAACAGACCGACAGACAAGGAAAGAAATAAAGTATATGTGCAGCCTACGTATAGTCCATCAGCAAACTCTGCACTGGATGATTGTAAGGGTAAGTTTCAATAAAAATTCTTCCCTCTTCAAGTCCTCACTGCTTTTTCTTAATATCCTGCAAGAATTCAGCAGCTCAGGCTGAAGCTGCATATGACAAGTTCTAGAAGTTCTTCAACTTCACAGCACTTCAAAAACGGATAGAGTTGAACCGTTCTACCTTTATCCAACAGCTAGAACACAACATGAGAAAGGCAATAATTCTGACGCTAATATATAACCCTCGAAGTTCAGTTGGTAAAGAATCCACCTGCAATTCTTGGGTCAGGAAGATCCACTGGAGAAGGGATAGGCTGCTATTCTTGGGCGTCTCTTGTGGCTCAGCTGGTAAAGAATCCACCTGCAATGCCAGAGACTTGGGTTCGATTCCTGGTTTGGGAAGATCTCCTGGAGAAGGGAAAGGCTACACACTCCAGTATTCTGGCCTGGAGAATTCCATGGCCTGTATACTCCATGGGGTAGCAAAGAGTCAGACACAACTGAGCGACTTTCACTTTCAAGCTATAACCTCTGAAATACCTTTCTCTTTCTCCAACATGATTTTTTAACTATTAAAACATATTATTTGTCATTACTCAACATCTAAAAGCAAAATCTTGAGTTTGAAAAGTCTGTGCCAATGACCTCAGAGAAAGTTAGTTTTATAAAATAAATAACATACTGAATTATTTTCGCTTACCAACATCTTCTAGCTTTGGCACTAGATTCCCAAATAGCTTAGTGGATCTGACCCAGTGTCAGATTACCCAAAAAGAGGCTAAGAAATAAGCTTGGGCAGCAGCAAAGCAGGGACTCTGAAACATTGTTTTCTTTTTTAAGGAAGCTGATATTTGATGTTTCAAAATGAACAAAAAAGGGACTTCCCTGGTGGTCCACTGGCTAAGACTCCATGCTCCCAGTACAGGGAACCCAGGTTCGATCCCTGGTCAGGGAACTAGATCCCGCATGCCACAACTAAAGAGTGTGCATGCCGCAAGTAAAGACCTGGTGCAAATAAGTAAATAAATATTAAACAAAAATGAACAAAAAAAATGAGGTACTCTTTGTTGGATAAAATCAGAACTTTGTTAATTTCTAACACTATCATGCAGCTTGGTACTATTTTTGCTTCTAATTACCTTTAGGTAGGAGATGAAGAGATGGGCATCCTCTTTAATGCCCAGCAGGGTTTTCTAAAGGTTTTAATCTATCCTTCATCTGACCATTTGGATGAAGAGAGAAGTCAAATAAGCAGACGAAGGTATGAAAAAAAAATCTCAATCAGGGACATTGTGATCTTGAGTAAAGAATATTTAGACTTGAACTACATATGCTTTCTTAAATAGTCATAGTGAAAGAGTGTAAACTGCTTTTGTTTTTAAGAGATTGGATTAGAAATTTGGATGGTTTACCAAGCAGATAAGATTCATTAATAAATTCATGGATTTTTTACACAGTTATAGCTTGCTTTCGATTTAAAACTTCCACCAGAAATGCAATGATATAATTTAAGCAACAAATAGTTTTCTTTACTCCATAGACTGCTCTTGATGTGGTATGGTATACCTTACTTAGGGGATTTATTTCTGCCTTTCTGGTCCCCCTGGTGGTGGTGGTTTGGTCATTTAAGTTCTGTCTGACCCTTTGTGACCCCATGGTTGGTAGCCAGGCTTCTCTCTGTCCAGGAGATTTCCCAGGCTAGAATACTGGAGAAGGTTATCATTTCCTTCTCTAGGGGGATCTTCCTGACCCAGGGATCCAATCCGCATCTCCTGCATTGCAGGCAGATTCTTTTACCACTGAGTCACCAGCGAAGACCCTGAAGCACACCAGAAACCTTAGGGATCTTCCCACTCTTGATGAAATTGTCAACTGCAATTAACTATGAAAATGCTTTTGTATAAGCAGTATTTGATAAACTTAATCAGGAAGAAAAAAAGAAAAAAAGAGGGTATTAGGATTTTACTAAATATTCAAAAAGCTTAAATAAAAAAAAATCGTAAGTCTCCAAAGTCAGCCTCTAAGTTCTTTCCTTAAAGAGAGAGACCCATTGACGGGAAAAGAGTCAGACTTAGATCTTTCTGAGTGAGCAGCTGCAGATGGAGGCTAAAAAGGATAAAATGAACAATGCAGGGTAAAGGCTATGACTAGGCTTATGAGAAGTCTTGTAACCCAGCCCCAGGAGACCCTGACAGCTTCCTCCACATGGATACTGTTTCAGTCATAATATGCCAAAGTACTAAAGGGATTTGCTACTTACAAAGTAAGTACTAAACGATGATAATAATAAAAGTATTGACCAGTAACTAATGTTGAAGCATGACATTGTTTATATGTTATTTCATTTAGGCTTCATAGCAATTCTATAACACGATTTCGCCACAAGTTAAAGATATGTGCATTCATCTTTAACTTCATGAAGACTGGACCATTTAGGAGTGGTAGAGCCAAACCTCAACCCAAAGTCCAGGCTTCCTGGTATAAGGATCTGTGCACTTGGACCCAGGTTTCTTGAAATACCTTGGTCAGATTCTGCTCCCAAAGGGAACAGACCTGGCATCTTGCTGCTCTCCCGGGGTCCCACTTCTTTGTACTTTGGAAGCAGACCATGCAGGGTAGTACTAGGGGACACTGGTTCCTCTGGAGGTGGCAATTTACCGCCTGTCACACATCTGTGGCAGAGGCCATGGTTTAGGCTGCAGGAGAACATGGTTCGTGTCACGGGGGTGACGGCACACAATGTTCCACTCCACAGTGTGGTTGGAGGTTATGAACTGCAAAAGCAACATGAAATCCTAAACGTGAGTCTCCTCTGTACATCAGTCATGCTGCGCCATCATCCTATTACTCTCTCGCTTTATGAATGAAATTGTAGTTGTTAAATCCCTCCCCCCCTTTTTTTTTTAATCCTCCACGTGGAGTAGTTGCACTCTCTTAAAGGCACTGTCATGGTTCAAAGCCACTGTTCATAAATGAAACCTCCAAATGACGTGAAAAATGCTGATAATAGATTAATGAAAAGGACTAGAATGAGGCACTAAATCCAGACTCTGATTAAAAGTGTGTAAAAACCGTGAATACATATGAATGAGATCTGCAAAGAAATGCAGAAACAATTAAGATCCTGGGACAGTGAGTGATTTTTCTATTTTTTTAATTGCTGTTGAAAATGTTATTTATACTGTAGTAAAGATGTGAACCTAAAAATATTGCCCTATTTTCAGTTTGCCCTCTGCCACCTGTTGCTCATCTATTTATCATGTAACAAGCATGATTTCTAGCTCCCAGGATCAGTTGCCTCTCTTGTTTTCCCACTCTTCCTGTGTGAATCCATCCACCTCATTTCTTTAATTACTTTGTAAAATAGTAATGGTTTTTGTTTCTAGATCTTGAGCCCTGCAACCCTGTAACCAGTGGCCTTAGAGGCTAACATGACTCGAAAGTCTCATGAGCACCTCACGTGCAAATGTTGTCATCCCCACTCCATACCTGTCCCTTTTCCTGCGTCCCCATGCTGTGAACCTCTCCACACTCCTCTGACTGCCCGAACCTGACACCAAGGAGCCTTTCCTATATACGTAAAATATCTCTTTTTAAAAATAATACCATCCCCAATTTATCACTCATCTCTCTTCCCATCATCAATGTCAGAAACAAGGTTACTCTCGGCTCTCACCAACTCCACTCAAAAGATCCAACCTAACCTTCATTTCTCTCTAAAGAAGGCAGAGTGATCATTTTAGACTAAGGATCCCCCTTGCCACTCTTCTCTTCTATGTAAATCCCTTTAACAGCTCTCTGTTACTCCCAGGATTAAGGGCAAACTGCTTAATATGTTTGATAAAGTTCTCTTTGACTTGGCCTAAGCCAACATTCAGACTGTGCTCTCCCTGCTATCACCTCTCCCTAATCTTTCAACAAACCCTAATAACCACCATCACTGGGTTAGGGGCTTCCCAGGTGGCGCTAGAGGTAAAGAACCCACCTGCCAATGTGGGAGACATAAAAGACTCAGGGTCGATTCCTGGGGATCCCTGGAGGAGGAAATGGCAACCCACTCCAGTATTCTTGCCTGGAGAATGGCATGGACAGAGAAGCCTAGTGGGCTATAGTCCATATAGTGGCAAAGAGTTGAGCACGACTGAAGTGACTTAGCACACACACACTGGGTGGCAACCCCTCCCTGCCCCACCCCAGCACAAATGTCCCCTGGCTAATCCCAGTGTCTTTCCATTATGGTGGTTCCAGCCTCCAAAGGCTGACTTAGATGCACCTCAGCTGGTCCCCAGGACCCTGGGCCTGTCTGCATCCTAGCATTTACCACACGCAGCTATAATTGCCTTAATCTGAGTCTGCAGTCCCTTACCGGACTTCAGACTCTTTGAGGGCTTTGGCTGTGTCTTATTCATAGTTGTATCCCCAGTACCGTTCCCCATACAGGTACTGTGGCATAAATAAATGCTTAAGGTCAAGTTCTGTTTAAGCATTTGATGGATTAGCAGAGACAGTATTTGTGTACTAAGGTGCTTCAGTCGTGTCTGACTCTGTGCATCCCTTTGGACTGTAGCCCGCCAGGCTCCTCTGTCCATGGTATTCTCCAGGCACAAATACTGGAGTGGATTGCCATGCCCCGCTCCAGGGAATCTTCCCAACCCAGCGATCCAACCTGCATCTCTTACATCTCCTGTACTGGCAGGTGGGTTCTTTTCCAGTAGTGCCACTTGGCACTAAGACAGTATTCAGACACATTTATATTATTTATACGTGGGCTTCCCTGGTGGCTCAGAAGGTAAAGAATCTGCCTGCAGTGCAGGAGACCCAGGTTCGATCCCTGGGTTGGGATGATCCCCTGCAGAAGGGAATGGCTGCCCACTAAAGTATTCTTGCCTGGAGAATTCCCTGGACAGAGGAGCCTGACAGGCTACAGTCCACGGGTTGCAAAGAGTCGGACACAACTGAGCAACTAACACTTTCACATATATATATAATATAGGGTCACTTTAACATATGTTAATAGTGAGAGATTCTACAGAGTTTAGGAGATAAAGGAACATTCTATGACTTCCAAAAAGATGTTATGGGAAAGGGGGGCAAAGTATTATACTGGCTTTTTTTTAAAGCAAAATCTGATTAAATACTGTTTATAAGAGAGATCAGTTTACTTTTTTTTTGGCCACACCATGTAGCTTGGGGGACCTTAGGTCCCTGATCAGGGACTGAACTTGGGCCCATGCAATAAAAGCACCAAGTCCTAACCACTGGACTGCCAAGGAAGTGCCAAGAGATTCACTTTAAATACAAATATACAGACAGATTGGAAGTAAAAATACAGAAAAAGATATCCATGAAACAGTAATCCTAAGAAAGCTAGGGTGTTTCTATTGACTCAGACAAAGAAGAGTTCAAGACAAAGAGAATTATAGAGATGAGTAGGGTCACGTCCACATGTCAGGTTCATACCAGCTGGACAAAACACGTTCTAAGGAGATGAAGATGGAGATAAAAAGTTAGAAGATAAAAGATAGCACCTGTAGGTATTTTTAATGTAGGTTTGTCTCCCTACTCAGTCATCTTTTAACCTCTTGAAGTGCATCCATCATTGTTTTGGATTTATCCCCCTCTCTTCGCAGCCAGGGACCACTGGCATGATGGATGGGAAGGGGCGTAATTCACCAGTGTGGCTTGCCCACATGGGCCGTAATCAACAGTGACGTGTTTTGTGACAGTTCTGTATAAAAGATGACTAGCATAAATAAAACGCATTGTATATTATGGGGTAATAGAATATAAAGCACCACAGATATACTTGCCTGGCAGCAAGGATCCAGGATTTAAGTCTGTGAGAGGCAGCATTCCAAGGGGAAGTTAAAATTCTACCTGGCAGCTCATCCCATCACCTAGTGCCTTCCAAAAAGTCCAGCTATCACTCAGTGCCTCACGAAGATCTTTTCAACAAGGGGCAACATGGAATTTTTGCACATTTTTATGACCTCAAATCAAGCATCCTGAGTGCAATTTTAGTTTTCATTTGATGCATTTTGTCATAGAGGCTTTTCTTTATGTTACAGAGAAACATGGGCTTCCCTGGTAGCTCAGATGGAAAAGAATCCACCTGCAATGCAGATTCAATCCCTGGGTTGGGAAGATCCCCTGGAGGAGGGCATGGCAACACACTCCAGTATTCCTGCCTGGAGAATCTCCATGGACAGAGGAACCTGGGGGGCTACAGTCCACGAGGTCACAAAGGGTCAAACATGACTGAGCAACTAAGCACAGCACACAGAGAAACACAATTGAGAGGAATCAGCAAGGTCTTCTACAAAGGCCAACAGTTCTGGAGTCAAGTTGAAGTCTGAATTCTGACCCCACAACTGAACATTTATGTTACTATTGAATAATGACAGAGATAGCTTCTTAATCTTTAAAATAATGATCTTGTCATATTCATTTCTAAAGTCTCAACATCTAACTCAATGTAATAGACATGTTGCAAATACATTCTTCCCCTTCTCTCCTTCTCTTGCTGTTTCAGACACACACACACACACACACACACACACACCTTTGCTCTCGTAAAACCTAGACAGAAATATTTCCCTGAGATCTGTAACTGTGAAATGCCCTGAGATCTGTAACTGTGAAATGATACATAGACTTTCAATATTATTAGTAATAATATTAGTGTATAGTATTTGCAAGGTTGTGTAAATTTCAAGTGTACAGAAAAGTGGTACAGTTGTACACACATATATATACATACATATATGTATTTTTTTCAGATTCTTTTCCCTTATGCTTCATGCTTGCTCAGTTGCTCTGTCAGTGTCCAACTCTTTGCAACCCCATGGACTGTAGCCCACCAGGCTCATCTGTCCATGGAATTTTCCAAGCAAGAATACTGGAGTGGGTTGCCATTTCCCACTCCAGGGAATCTTATGGACCCAGGCATCAAACCTGCATCTCCAGCACTGGCAGGTGGATTCTTAATCACTACACCACCTGAGAAGCCCCCTTTTCTCTTATAGGTTATTACAAAATGTTGAATATAGTTCCCATTGCTATACAGTAGGCCCTTACTGGTTACCTACTTTATATGTTGTAGTGTGTGTCCCCTAATCCCAAACCCCTAATTTATCCTTCCCCCTTCTTGATACACAGGATTTTTATTCCATGATCCCTTCCATGCTGACTTAGGAACCCAACAAGGGCTGCTTTCAACAGACTTGAAATGGTAAACCAGACAATTCTCCCTCCCTGACAGAAGCTATCAGGATGGACCTGAGAATGCCCATTTTTTTATGCTGAGTTATTCATTGGTTTGGTAAAGGAAATGGAAACCCATCCAGTATTTTTGCTCTGGAAACCCCATGGACAGAGGAGCCTGGCAGGCTACAGTCCATGGGGGTCATAAGAGTTGGACACAATTTATCAACTAAAATCACAAACCATTGATAGGCTGGTACAATTTCTCATGAATTGTATATATTTAGATATAGAATAAAAACTAGGAATTGCTGGAATTTGCTCAGTGCTTATTGAATGAGGCTCTGCACAAAGATTTTTCTCTTTACCTGTCACAGAAAAGTTATGGGTCTGTGTCAATATTATCTAGTTTGCCAAAGACAAAACTAGAGCAGAGAAAGATCTGGAGGCCCTTCAACCAGATTGCTCTCCTTTTGCCTATATTATCTTTATAATATGACAAGCCACGTTGTGGGAGTGTGGTTTACAGGAGAAACAGAGGTTCAGAGAGAAGGGATGTGCAAGGTCTCATAGCTGGTTAGTGACAAGGCAATGACTGGGACTCGGTTCTCAGATTCATGTTCTTCTTCATGAACCTTATTGTCACTTCTGGATTGTGGCTCCAGCACAAGAAATTAGAATGTGTCCAGCAAAACAAAGCTTTATGCTCATGACAGAGAACTAACTACCATGAGTACTGTGACTCATAGATTTACCAACAACATATGTAGGTCCCATATCTCTCTCAGTTCCGTTCAGTCGCTCAGTCATGTCTGACTCTTTGTGACACCATGGAGTGCAGCATGCCAGGCTTCTCTGTCTATCACCAACTCCCGGAGCTTGCTCAAACTCATGTCCATCGATTCAGTGATGCCATATCTTTCTACTTCAGTACTAGCTTCAAGTAGTAATTGCCAAAAGAAATAATTTTATGAGGTGGTCTCAAAGTAGCTATACACTTATTATTTTAACCAAATTCAAAATAATAAGCAATATTATTGTCTTATCAAGAGTCACCATATGATACTACAATCCCACTCCTGGGCATACATCTGGAGAAAACTCTAGTTCAAAAAGATATATGCACCCCAGTGTTCATAGTAAGCACTATTTTCAATAACCAAGACATAGAAACAACCTGAGTGTTCATCAACAGATGAATGGCTAAAGAAGTTGTGGTACATATACAATGGAATATTCTTAGCCATAAAAAGAACAAAATAATGCCATTTGCAGCAACATGGATGGACCTAGAGATTATCATACTAACTGAAATAAGTCAGAGAAAGACAGATATCATATGACATTGCTTATATGCAGAGTTTAAAAAAAAAAGATACAAATAAACTTATTTACAAAACAGAAGACTCAGGAACATAGAAAACAAACTTATGGTTACTAAAGTGGAAAGGGAAATATAAATTAGGATCTTGGGATTAACAGATACCCACTGCTACATAGAAAATAGATAACTGACAAAGACCCACTGAAAACTATACTCAATATTTTCTAATAACCTATAAGGGAAAAGAATCTTAAAAATAATATACTGAATCACTTTGCTGTACACCTGAAACTAACATGACATTGTAAATCAACTATATTCTGATTAAAAAAAAAAGAACTGAAAAAAGAGAGCAAATAAGAAATATACCTGGTTTGTAGGTAATACATCTATAGAAAAGGACAATACATTCTTACTATTTTAACTTCTCCACTACTTGCCTAACATATTCATTTTTTCATTAAGCAAATATTTATTGAGCACCTATTGTGTGACAGACACTGTGCTCAACACTAGAAAGACATCCCTGAACAGCTGAAAAAAAAAAAAAAAAAAAAGCAACTCTTGCTTCAATCTCTGCTGGAGAGTAAGACCATAGAAAAATCAAGGTAGATTTATTTAGCTGTTGCTACTTTTTTAAAAGAGTCGTAATGAAAACAGCAGATCATAGGGAAATCAAGGTAGATTTATTTAGCTGTTGCTACTTTTTTTTTAAAGAGCCGTAATGAAAACAGCAGATAATAAATATATTTGCAAGCTTCTTTATATAGCCTTCAAATGTTTTTTATTTCTCTTATGTCCAACGAGGGGTTTAACCACAGGAACATATGCAGAAGTCCATCAACAAATGAGTTAATGCTTATTTAATATCATCTGCATCCCACATGCTAAATGAAACATTGTCATAGTTCCAAAGAGCTTATATGTCAGTGGACTAATCAATGTAAGCATAATGAATCAGCCAACATACATACCACACCCAGTGCCCTAATGCAGGAGAGACTACCTTTGCAGGTGCAAATATCCTTCTCTTCTCTTCTGCCTCTGTGTGGCTGTCTCAGAAAACCAGGTATGTCACCAGGTAAGACAGGAATCACAGGGGAGTGCGAAACCACCTTTGTAGCTCAATTCCAGACAATTTCTGGGAATCATTAACGTGCAAAGTAAGAGCCAGACTGACCAGATTCATATTTATGTCCTGCACAGGGGTATACAGACATGCCGTGTGCAAATGCTGGCCATTTCAAGGTGACAAGCCTCTGATTGAAAAGTCTGGAGGTCGATAAGTCTCATTTGGGGTCACCTGGCCTAGCTGTCACCTCGGCTGACAAAGAGGAAATTTTTAGAAAATAAACCCCAATAAGCTTTGAACAGCTTGGCCTCCATTTCCAAAATAATTATGACACGCCAGGTCTTCAGGCTTAAAAAAAGAAACTGACTTCACATTTCTTTCTGTTCAGAGCAAGTCTCCTGTGAGTAAATAGTTACAGTCCGGATTACAAAGGCCTGGGTTTTCAAGCCAAACACAAGAGCACTTAAATATAATAGGGCTGGTAGATGCCTTTTAAATCCCTTTTCTTTTTGATCAGAGAGACAGATTTGCACTTGTTACAGGATGACTGAGTAAGTCACTCATGGCGTTGCCACTTGTGAGTAATGGCACGATTCCTTCCTTCTTGGGGTGTTAAGTATTTTCTCTCCGTCTCTGTCTTTCCCTGTATATATTAATATCTAATTTCCATGTTGGAGATCAAAATGCAGGCAAACATTTTCTGCTTTTGCATCAGGAAGGCAGAGGACATTATAGGAACTCTGGAGAAATTCAAGCCTCAATCATGTTCTAACTTATTGATTTATGTGAATCAATATGCATTTTTGCAAACTGTCTTTTTTTTTTTTTTAAGTTCCACACTTAGCAGCAGAATTAGGTAATTTTCATTAGAAAGAGCTTCTAATTAACTAGTTCTTTATTTAAAAGAATACAAATTCTGCTCTCAAGAATGCTATAACGTTTTGTCAATAGTTCAGAACAGGGGTAATGACCCTCATTAATGAAAGCCCAGTGTGAGTCTGAGATCTCCATTTGATTCCTTTTATCAAAGTATGGGATCCTAGGCAAAAAAAAAAAAAAAGCTTTACAGGAATCATTCTCTACCTCACAAATAAATAAAACCAACATTCCAGAGAAGGTGACAGGAAATGTATGGTGCAAAATAAAAAATATCCATTGTCAGTTTTAACAGGTATTCCATCTTTTGGACCAATGAGAAATTTGGGGAAAATATTTTCTCCTTCTTTGTTTCTTGTTCTCTTTTAAACAAAATCTACTCGCATGTCCCCTGTTCATGATGAATGATCTCATGTAGAGATATCAGAAAGTGGAATAAAGAAGGAATGAAATAACTCCAATCTTATATTTCTCTTAAGAATAGAGGACATCTTAGAATCTCCCAGGGAGCTGGGGTTTGAGGAAATTGGGGGATGGGCTTGTGTGGTTCAAAAATGCTTTTCAAGTGATTCTAATATAGCTTCTGGTTGAGAATTTAGAATTTATTACCTGGGTTTGCCTGATCATATGTCTCAATTATATTATGAATGGATCCAATCTCTATTCCCTTAGAACAATACATCCTCTAGGAGAGGGTCTCTGCACTGATTGAATCTGAGGAAATAGGGCTAATTAACTATTCTGTGTGTGTGTGTGTGTGTGTGTGTGTGTGTGTGTGAGATCAATATTATTAGTACTTTTGCAGCTATGCTTAAAGTACCTTAGCTTTTACAAATATCCTCGTGTGTATGTGTCTGTTTTTTGAGTGCTACTGATATATATTGACATTAATATAAAACAAGGGAAGACTAAAGTTGCTAGTTAACAGGAACAACTATTGGTGCAATTTCTTTCTTGGAGAGGATATGCACTCAGATCATGAGACCTTAAATAAAAGCAAAGACTGGAATTTTAAGAACCAAGTAGGGGTCAAATTTTACCTATTAATACAAAAATCGCTAAAGGTAAAAGGAGAAGTTTAAAAATATTCTTCATGCTAAATCATATAAGCAAAACAAAAGATTAAAACTCATCTTAATCCTGAAATTTCATCACTTAGGATCACACACACACACACACACACACGGGGATGTTTGTAAAAGCTATGCAACTTCATTAGCTGAATGATTTCTAAAATGAATGTACTTAACACGAGCACAACTGCCTTGTAACACTTCGCTCAATCAGAAATTATCTTTTAATTTCCAATTTTTTTCATCATTCATTTTTAATTAAAATCATTTAATTATTTTACCTCCTAGAAAATCTCCTTTCCTGATTTTAGCTTTAGTTTCTGTTGTACACTTATATCTCCTCATGCTACAAGATTAGTGGCTTATGTGTTCATAGTTTCCCAACCTCAACTAATGTACTCCCTTTTTGGTTTGTCACAAATTCCTAATGGGATTCAAATCCCCCTGTGTCCCTTCCCAGTCTGGACAATACTGTCATGATATCTAGGGTGACAAAACTTCATTTGAAGGGGCCATCCCAAGACCATGTTCCCATGGGACTCCTGCTTGTGCTTTGCCCTGACTCTTCACATATTTCGAGTCTGTATTCCATTTCCCACTGTTGACTTGTAAAATCTTTTGCAGTCTCTCAAAGAATTACAATAAAAAATCATATATTTGATTTTAAAATTCAGAATCATCTTATCTTGCCTTCTTTTCCAGTACAGGGTGATGCCATCATCATCTGGGAATTATTGGTTGTTTTGCACCCTGCCTTTTGCTTTCTTTTCTTGATCTCTTCGTTAATACAGTCCTTCCTGAGCTAATCACAATTTCATTAGATTAAGTGAGGTCCTTAAAAGCAGCATTTGTCCATTCATGACACTAGCTACAAGTTCCTGTCACCCCATCATATTCTTCAGAGAGCTTCTTTTCCATAATTTACATCTTATTCTTTTTCTCTTTCCAATGTTGAGTGTTTTCTCAATAATTTACCATTTTTGTCCATTTGCCATGCCTCTCCTAACCTGTTTAAACATCTGTGATGTTATAGCTAATTGTAGTCAAGGATTTTCCCTTTTTGGCTGAGGATAGCTTTTGCTAGAGTTTAAAAATAAGTTCCTTGCAGAGGCTTTCATCCTATTCCACAATAGCTCTAAATCTAAGTTACATCTCATGAGTCATAATAAAAGAAACCCTAACATACTTTATTTCTATGAACAGAGAAACACACACTTATCCTAGAATTTTTGGAAAATACATATATAAAATACTAGATTCAAATTCTGAGGGCCAATAGACAAGAGAGGTCCTAAAACACTACAATTATTTCAGATGATCTAAAAACAAAGGTATACCAGAAAAATCATAGATAATGCGTATGTATAACTGAATCACTTTGCTGTACACCTGAAACTAACAGAATGTTGTTAATCAACTACACTCCAATATAAAATAAAAAAAATTAAAGGTATAATGAATTTTTCTGTGATTTGATTTCCCTAGCTTCAATGTAGTTAAGGAATTATCAAACAGATGATCACATCAATGTCTTACTGAATACACTCCATCTCTCAAAGGTGACTATTTGGCCCCAGTTTCCTTTCTTCCTTCCTCCTCCCTGTAGCCCCAAACCCCCACCAAAAAGCTTACGTGTTGGTTAGTCTGTCTGTTATTAGTTCATGGAAATGCAAGTATTATTTAACTATAAAAATAAAAATCGCACTCAGGCGAGTCCTGAATTATTCATGCACTCTGATTTTACATAATTTGGCCATCCCTCTTTTTATTGCTATTTCAGTTTCTATCACTAAACAATTCTCCGCTAGGTCCACCTTGGATTCCTGTGAACAAGGAGATAACACTTGTAAAATGTTCCCTCGGAGACGATGTTCTGAGCTGATGTCCAAACATTTACAGCCAAAGCCTAAACTATGAAAAACAGCAAGGAATACCCTCAGTGCCCAGAATGAAAAGTAGAGTCTTAACAAGACTGTTTTTTAAAATCAAATTTCTTTAGAATTTCAAAATCTGGGGTGACACAAAAGCTAGCAAAATGGAACCATCACAGGAATAGACCTTTGAGACGGCCATTGTCACTCTATGTTTTCATCATGAGGGCACACAGACCCAAGACATCATGGAAACACAATTAAGGCACTTAATGTGATTTTGCCATTAAGAGTTTTAATGGGCAATGTCAGTCTCCTTGTTTGGTAAGCAGCAGGAGGAAGAGAAGGGGTGCATCTGAACAAGTAAGTGTTGGGAAGATAAAATATAAGATTGGGAAGCAGCTTGCACCCGCAGCAAAAGAGCAAGAGCTGGCAAGATGAATCTTTATGGTGGCCAGTATTTTTGAAAGTCTCTATTGAATTTGTTACAATGTTGCTTCCGTTTTTAATGTTTTGGTTTTTTGGCCATCTTAGGTCCCCAACCAGGGATCGAACTGGCACCCTCTGCACTGGATGGCGAAGTTGCAACCACTGGATCACCAGGGGAGTCCCCTGTGATGGCCAACATTTTATTTTCTTAATTATTTTTTAAAAACTTTTTATTTTGTATCGGGATATCAGACACGACTGAGAAACTAACACCTTTTTGACTTCCCAAGTGGTGCTAGTGGTAAAGAGTCTGCCTGCCAATGCAGGAGACTCAAGAGGCGTGGGTTTGATCCCTGGGTCGGGAAGATCCCCTGGAGGAGGAAATGGCAATCCATTCTAGTACTCCTGCCTGGAGAATCCCTAGGACAGAGGAGCCTG
This sequence comes from Tragelaphus eurycerus, assembly GCA_935064755.1. Lineage (NCBI taxonomy): Eukaryota > Metazoa > Chordata > Mammalia > Artiodactyla > Bovidae > Tragelaphus > Tragelaphus eurycerus. Next base: position 13,866,891 of record CAKXYN010000003.1, read on the forward strand.
AAAGGCCAGAGTAGAGGTGGGTGCAAAGAGTGGGATAGGATTGAGTGACTTAGCATACACCATAGCCGATCAACAATGTTGTGATCAATTCAGGTGAACACCAAAGGCACTCAGCCAGACATACACATGTAAAATGGCCAGTATTTTAGACATCACAATGTTAGGTGCCTGGCATGCTGCAGCCCACGGGAATGCAAAGAGTCGGACACCACTTAGCCAATAGCAACAATGACAACAACAATATATCAGGGCACAGTTGGTGCAGGCCTGTATCTTACAAAGCAGGCTCTCTGAACTTCACCAGAATCTTGCTCAGAGTTGGAGGGAAAGGCTAGTCTTAGGGGCAACATCAGACAGAGTTGAACGGAGCAAGAAGAGACAGCAAAGAACTATGCCAGGCAGGGCAAACCAGACAACTTAAAATAGTGATGAGCACAGCCTTGTCTAGCAAGAGCACAGTCTCCTTTTTCAAAATCACTGTTTACTGTTTTGCTCATTTCCAAAATATCATCTTTAGCAGGTCATTAAGGCAAGGAACTAGAAGTGTAAACTGAACCTTTGTGGCAACATTCTTGAAATGTTCGGTGTGAAGCATGGAAAAAGGGAAAAAAAAAAACCCACACCACACAGATGGAAAATACTGTCATGAACTGACATGTTCTATTTAAAAACTGTTTGTCAGCCGTAGTTAAGTTGATGCTGTCAGCATGGCAACAAATCATAACATTTTGCATGTTTTGCTGCATGCTTGAAGCAGGCAGTGCACATAGCATGCCGTGATCATAGTTGGGTGGGGGGAGGAATTTAGGAACCAAGCAATCAGTGGAACAGAACAGAACAAATCTGATCTTCTAGTCCCTAAAGGTCAGCCACCAGGGAAGAGGATGGTGCTATCTCTGATGCGTTATCTCTCTGTGTCTCTGAAAGAAAATTGCTGTTCAGAGAGAGATTTTAAAGAAGGAAGCCTGTAGCCCAGGAGTACTAAGGGGAATCCCTCCTCTATCTTGCTTTTTTGTTGTGTACCACTCAGTCATGTCTGATTCTTTGCAATCCCGTGGACTGTAGCCCACTAGGCTCCTCTATCCATGGAATTCTCCAGGCAAGAATAACTGGAGTGGGTTGCCATTTCCTTCTTCAGGAGATCTTCCTGATGCAGGGATCGAACCTGGGTCTCCCACAGTGCAGGCAGATTCTTTACCGTAATATCTGCAATTAACATAGAGATCCAAGCCCTGTCAGAATGACATCCTCCTTTTTGGCTTTATCACAAGGGGAAAAAAGGACAACGCTGAGTAATTATCAGCTAGCACCAGACTTGGGGGCCTCAGATCTGTATGCCTGCTCTGGGATGGACAAGGCTACAATCTGGACAATCTGCTCTCCTCTGTTTCCTGGACCCAGGAGGAGACTGCATTCCCCAGGCCAACAGCTGACAAGCCACATGACCACTCTTCAGACAAGGACTGATGAGCAACAGTGCAACTTCTACCTCATGTACTTGGGAGAAAAAGATCTGACCTGGACTTTGACCTTGTCGCCTTTCCTTGGCTGACATGACCAAGGTCAGGGCCACCTTAGAGGTTGCGGATAGCAAAACTACTGGCAACCGGGCTTGCTAAAGACGTGTGGGGCAGGGCCACCTACTCATCTCTAGCATTTGCTTTAGTCTTTCATAGGAGAGAGAAGCAAGCTTATAATTTTTTTTTATTTTAAAAAAATTATTTCTGTTTTTTTAAAATTTTATTTATTTTTTTATTTTGCTTAACTTTACAATATTGTATTGCTTTTACAATACATCAAGATGGATCCGCCGCCAGTATACATGTGTTCCCCATCCTGAACCCTCCTCCCTCTCCCCTCCCCACACCATCCCTCCAGGTCGTCCCAGTGCTCCAGCCCCAGGCATTTGTTATCAGGCATCATACCTGGACTGACGACTCGTTTCAGATATAATATTATACATATTTCAATGCTATTCTCCCCAATCATCCCACCCTCTCCCGGTCCCAGAGTCCAAAAGTCTGGTCTATACATCAGTGTCTCTTTTGCTGTCTCCTAAATAGGGTTATTTTTACCATCTTTCTAAATTCCATATATATGCGTTAGTATACTGTATTTGTGTTTTTGTTTCTGGCTTACTTCACTCTGTATAATAGGCTCCAGTTCCATCCACCTCCTTAGAACTGATTCAAATGTATTCTTTTTAATGGCTGAGTAATACTCCATTGTGTATATGTACCACAGCTTGCTTATCCATTCATCTGTGGATGGACATCTAGGTTGCTTCCACATTCTGGCTATTGTAAACAGTGCTGCTATGAACATTGGGGTACATGTGTCTCTTTCAATTCTGGTTTTCTCAGTGTGTATGCCCAGCAGTGGGATTGCTGGATCATAAGGCAGTTCTATTCCCAGTTTTTTGAGGAATCTCCATACTGTTCTCCATAGTGGCTGTACTAGTTTGCATGGATTAAAGAGCTAAATGTAAGACCAGAAACCATAAAACTCCTAGAGGAAAACATAGGCAAAACACTCTCTGACTTACATCACAGCAGGGTCCTCCATGACCCACCTCCCAGAATATCGGAAATAAAATAAAAAATGAACAAATGGGACCTAATCAAACTTAAAAGCTTCTGCACAACAAAGGAAACTATAAGCAAGGTGAAAAGACAGCCTTCAGAATGGGAGAAAATAATAGCAAATGAAGCAACTGACAAACAACTAATCTCAAAAATATACAAACAACTTCTACAGCTCAATTCCAGAAAAATAAATGACCCAATCAAGAAATGGGCCAAAGAACTAAATAGACATTTCTCCAAAGAAGACATACAGATGGCTAACAAACACATGAAAAGATGCTCAACATCACTCATTATCAGAGAAATGCAAATCAAAACCACTATGAGGTACCATTTCACGCCAGTCAGAATGGCTGCTATTCAAAAGTCCACAAGCAATAAATGCTGGAGAGGGTGCGGAGAGAAGGGAACCCTCTTACACTGTTGGTGGGAATGCAAACTATTTCTCTATTTTATTTAAGAAAATTTATTTCTATATTATAATTTATTTCTATATGCCTAATTTATAAGACTGCTGTTCAGTCCCTAAGTTGTGTCTGACTTTGACCCTATGGACTGCAAGCATGCCAGGCCTCCCTGTCCTTCACTATTTCCCAGAGTTTTATAAGACTACATAGTATTTATTATTCTGCTTCTGGATATAATGATTTGCATTGTTTATGGAGATAGATGCAAGGCATGACAATTCAGAAGGTCGGTTTTTAACAATCCTAAGGAGTATGTTGGGTACTATTGCCCTCTTTTTTTTTTGGTAACTTTTTATTTTATACTGGAGTATAGTTAATTAACAGTGTTGTATTAGTTTCAGGTGTACAACAAAGTAATTCAGTCATATATTCTTTTTCAAATTCTTTCCCCTGTTAGGTTGTTACAGAATATTGAGTAGTGTTCCCTGTGCCATACAGTAGATGCTTGTTGGTTATCCATTTTTAAAATAGCAGTGTGTACATGTTAACCCCAAACTCCCTAAATATCCCTCCCTCTACCCTTCCTCCTGGTAACCATAAGTTTGTTCTCTGTGTGTCTAGGAAGGAACATTTATATTCTTTACTCTGCACTATTTTGGAGTGTTTGTTATACAAGTTTATTATCCATGACTCATTCAGGTCCTGAATCTAACACTGGACAGTTTGATGCCTTGGAAAAGTCACTTAAACACTTTTGAGCCTCTTTTCCACCTGTACAATGGGCACAATTCATATTTGCCCTTATTGGTTTAATGTTTTTATTTTGACTGTGCTGGGTTTTTGTTGCCACGCACGGGCTTTCTCTAGTTGCAGTGAGTGGGTTTAGTTGCCCAGCGGCATGTGGGATATTACTTCCCCACCCAGGATCGAACCCATGTCCCCTGCATTGCAAGGCAGATTCTAAACCACTGGACCACCACCACTTGCCCTTTTTTAACCTAAAGGAATATGGACATAAGTAATTTGTAAAATGCTATTATACAAATATAAAGTAGAAGCTAACATAGGAATTTGAAGGAAAAAGCAATTCCTTCTCACTGGAGTGATCACAGGAGATTAAAGAGAAGAAGTTGAGGGGTAGGAGGTGGAAGGGAGATTCAAGAGGAAGGGGATTATGTGTATACCTATAGCTGATTCATACTGATGTATGGCAAAAGCCAACATAATATTGTAAAGCAATTACCCTCCAATTAAAAATAAATAAATTTAAAAAATATGTAGATTCTTCCCTCATGCACTTTATAAAGAAACAAACAAATTGAAAAAACAAACTTCCAAAAAGAGAAGTTGAGCGAAATCTTAGTAACACTGGATAGAATCTTAACTTGCAAGGAGGATGTACAAGGATGGAGAAAAAGCAGAGGACAAAATTTGAAATAAAGTCTGCGTTTTTCAGAGTAAGGGAGCAGGCAGTTTGACTATAGTTAAGGAGTCTAATAGAAGGGTAATAGGAAATAAGGCTGGAGAAGGCAATGGCATCCCACTCCAGTACTCTTGCTTGAAAAATCCCATGGATGGAGGAGGCTGGTAGGCTGCAGTCCATGGCGTCGCTAGGAGTCAGACAGGACTGAGCGACTTCACTTTCACTTTTCACTTTCATGCATTGGAGAAGGAAAAGGCAACCCACTCCAGTGTTCTTGCCTGGAGAATCCCAGGGACGGGAGAGACTGGTGGGCTGCTGTCTCTGGGGTCGCACAGAGTTGGACATGACTGAAGCGACTTAGCAGCAGCAGCAGCAGAAAATAAGGCTAGAAAGATAAGTTTGAGAGCTGGACTGTAGGAGGGTAAGAGAGCCATGAACACTAGAACAGTGAATTTGATTGGTCCTAGAAGTGGGGGTAACTCATCCTCTTTACCTATGCTTGGTTGAGGACAATCACTGGCTTGAGACAGTGTTCTGTAGAGATGCAGTGCTAGGATCTGGGAGAGTTAACTTGCGATCTGAATGGAAAGACCGAGAGAATCCGAGATGCCAATCTGGAGCCACTGCACAAACCTGGAAGCACTTATCTCTACCCTTCCTGTGATATGGGATAACTAAACGCTTATTTTTCATCCAACACTAATTGCCATTTCTGTTACTTGCAGCAGAAACATTTTTAGTTTTTTTAAGAGTCTTTACTGAATTTGTTACAATATTGCTTCTGTTTTATGTTTTTTTTGGTCTTTTGTCCGTGAAGCATGTGGGACCTTAGCTGCCAGACCAGGGATCAAACCCACACCCTTGCCCTGGAAGGTGAAGCCTTAACCACTAGTCTGCTAGGGAAGTCCCCAAAAGCATTTTTAAAGAGTAAGCCGTGTAAGTGGTTCACTTAGAACCATGGAGAACAATGAATTAACATCTGGAAAAAATATTTGAGCTCTGAAAAGATTATTTGCAAAACCATCACTTTAATTTCTCAGACATACACCCTTCATGATCAATACACTGAGCTATTTTGGTTGTTGTTCAGTCACCAAGTCGTGTCCGACTCTGAACCCTCATGGACCGCAGCACACCAGGCTTGCCTGTCCCTCACCACCGTCACAAAAACATTCTGAGATATATTTACAGAAGCAATCTAGAAAGGGATTTTATAATAAAGAAACTTTTTTCACTGATAAGTTTTAAGTGCATAAAAATTACAAATATTCAGAAAAAAGTCAGCCTGTAGAAAATTATTTTTAGAAAACTTTAGACCTAAGAAAACCCAGATAAATCAACTATATCTTTTTCATAACTTTACAGAGGAGAAAATTCAGGCCTCGGTATCATACTCCATGCTTTGCTAAAACCCATGACTAGAACACCCAGCCTTTACTATTTTTTCTCCCACAAAATATCATAATTTAGTTGCACTGCTGTCAACTAGATTTTCTTTTTGTTCCTAGTATAAGAAATACAGGAAAAATGCATTTTAAAGATCAAAGAGGGAAGGTCAGGTTACCCAGCATTACCTATAACTACTATGCATTTTACCAGGAGCATATGAATCTAAATTTGAAGTGGAATATTTGAGTAATATTTAGACCAACAGGACCTATCCAAGCACATATGCATGGAGCAGAAGCATGTTGTGAGTATTCTTCATTATCTCCATGACACCCATGCACAACTTACTAAATGCCTCATTTTGTATCGTGTCCTCTATCTGGCCATTTCCCTAGGTCTGGTCCCAAATTAAGCAATGATTGGAAGTCATTCTGAGCATAAGAAAGTAATACCAATGTCATTTATTCTTCCTCTCTATTTAGCTTCTCCTCTCCATGTACTCCCTAGATTCTTGCCAGGTTAAAGCAGGGGAAGACCAGGAGAGAAAAGCTGTTTTTGATATTTAAAACCCTCAACCACTGCTTCAGAAACAAATATTCAGAAGAAAGGAGGGGATACAAATCAGATCTTTTACATCCGTGAAGTAAACTTGGGGTGGAGGCCCACAGGAAAAACGCAGAGAGTACTCTTGGTGTATTTCCTCAGCTTGAATAAATGCTATTTAATAGGTGTCTTTATGTAAAATAATTCAGTCTTTGAGAGGAGAACTAAGCAGCAGAATTTGATGCTTTAGCCCAAATCAGTAGTTTTATAAATGTGGTGATGAAATTTTTTCTTAGATGATCGTACAACAAACCTTTCACTGGTTTGTTAAATAGAGGGCTTGATAAAGAAAAACTGGTCGGCTGTGATTGATTCTGAGGCTGTATCACAGGAACCACGGAAGGGACTCATTCAAGTACAGCCTCTCCTGCAGTTCCCATTTCAATTTTCATAAGGCACAGTGATCCCTTAGTGGAAAAGAATTGCTCGGAGTCTGCTGCTGATGGGAATATGATCAGTGACCTTATATCCTTTTCTTTGCAAAATCAGAGTCATGTCATACAGAATTCAGAATTTCTAACAAATTTTCCAGACAGATTTTCTCAGCTGCTGTCCCTTTTGGCTGGCCCATCTTTATCTTTCATGTTTACCACCTGATCCCCAAATACAACCCTTTTCTTCCCAGGGTGGTTGCTAACATCTGGATATTTTTGATCACACTTCTTTGACTGCTAATCTTGGAGACTCAGCAGGTCAGTATTTTTTTTTTTTTTTGCCCATGGCTTATGGCTTATGGAATCTCAGTTCCCTGACCAGGGACTGAACCCTGGCCATGGAAGTGAAAGCCTGGAATCCTGATCACTAGGCCACCAGGGAATTTTGGAGCAGGTCCGTGTTTGGACGGAAGACTGTGATGGTAGGTGGCCTAAATGCCCCTTCCCTTCTATGTTTGTATCTGTGCATAGTGTTCAGTTGCTCAGTCATGTCTGACTCTTTATGACTCACGAGACTGTAGCCCTCCAGGCTCCTCTGTCAACAGGATTCTCCAGGCAAGAATACTGGAGTGGGTTGCCATTTCCTATTCCAGGGAATCTTCCTGACCCAGGGATCTCTTGCGCCTCCTGCATTTACTACTGAGCCACCTGGGAAGCCCCATCTTTGCATGGGCCCCTCCCATACTGTACCAGGATCAGTCTGTGTGACCAATAGGACAACACAGAAATTATGGCATGTCACTTCTGAGGCTAGATTATAAAAGACACTGTGGCTTCTTTTTTGGCCTCCTTTTCTCTCTCTCTAATTGTGAGCTTTGGGGAAAGCCAGCTGCCTCACCCTGAGCAGCCATCTGGAGAACCCCACATGGTGAGGAGCTGAGGCCCTCCAGCTGGGAACCAGAAGAGGGAACTTGGAAGGAGACCCTCCTGCTCGGTCATGGCTTCAGAGGACCTCAGTCCTGGCCACCAGCTTGACTGAAACCTCATGGGAGACCTGGAGCCAGAAGTAGACACCTACGATGCTCCCAGACTTTGGACTCTCAGAAGCTTCATGAGGTAACAGACAGCTCCTGTCTTAAGCCATTGCATTTACTAGTAATTTGTTCTGCAGCTTTAATGCATGCTAACAGGCACTGTAGGCTTTTCGTTTTCTTTTCTTCTAATCTTTAAGTAACTTGAGGATAGCAGCCATATCTTATTCATCTTCAGGTTCAGCAGCGTGCCTTAGGACAGAGCAGATCCAATAACCATTTTCTGAATGAATGATCATCTCCTTCCTGTTTTTATCATTAAAGTAAATTCAATGACAATTACACTTCCAGACTTCTGGCTTAACTGAAGATTTTTTTTTTTTAATAATGTGGTTTCACCCAGAGAATATAGAAAAGGGGAAAAAAATCTGAAATGAGATCACCTTTCAAAGGCTCCAATTTTTTTTAATGCTCCCACCATTAAGAGTTCAATATAAATTTACAATAAGGCTCAGTGAACAATTTAGGAAGCCTTGGCCTGCTGCCTTATAAGCATTCATGATTACAAACTAAAACTTGGCCTTGCCAGCTAAGACATGACAGCAGGATGGGAAAGACTAAAGGCTGACGTAAGTGTGAAGAAAATAAGCTCCTGGAGCTCTTGGGTCTCAGGGGACAGTAGAATAACTCTCAAGATGACCTGGGGAAGCCACTCCTAAAGGTTAAGTGTCCCTTGGTAACTTGACAGCTTGGGGAGAAGCAGAGATCAACACCTTCCCAGCTTGGTCTGTAGGTGGGAACTGTAAATAATTCATGATATATCCATCCTTCCAGATCCACCAACCCCCAAATTCTAATGTATTTCTATTGGGAAAACACAGCTTAAAGAGTGGGTACAAGAACCCATTACCATGCTGAGAAATGAAGATGCACCCATTCAGTTCAGTTCAGTTCAGTTCAGTTGCTCAGTCATGTCTGAGTCTTTGTGACCCATGGAGTACAGCATGCCAGGCTTGGCTGTCCATCACCAACTCCTGGAGCTTGCTCAAACTCTTGTCCATCAAGTCGGTGATGCCATTCAATATCTCATCCTCTATCACCCCTTTCTTCTCCTGCCTTCATTCTTTCCCAGCATCAGGGTCTTTTCCAGTGAGTCAGTTCTTAGCATCAGGTGGCCAAAGTATTGGAGTTTCAGCATTAACATCAGTCCGCTGAATGAATATTCAGGACTGATTGCCTTTAGGATTGACTGGTTTAATCTCCTTGCACCCATTAGGAAGCCTCTTAGGAGACATGCATGACATTTACTAACAGGGCAACATTTTTTTTTTTCCCACTGACTAAACCCCTTTCCTAGGGCTTCCCAGGTGGCTCAGCGGGAAAGAATCTACCTGCCAATACAGGAAAATCGAGTTCGATCCCTGGGTTGAGAATATCCCGTGGAGAAGGAAATGGTAACCTACTCTAGTATACTTGCTTTGGCAATCCCATGGACAGAGGAGCCTGGTGGGCTATAGTCCATGGGATTGCAAAGAGTTGAACATGACTTAAGAGACTAAACAATAACAAACCCCTTTCCTAGACAGTGATCTCTTCTGGGAGAGAGTTACTGTAGTTATTACTTACGTATATTAGTAAGCATCATCATTACTTTGTCCTGAGTACAAGAAGAAAAGCAAAGGTTTTGCTCAGCACAGTTGAAGTTTGACCAAAGAAAAGTTCAAGGTGCATGAATGAAAAAACAAAACTTTCACTGGGAAATCATTTCCATGGATTGCATGAAATGTATCTTTAGGGACTTGGTAAGCGCTAGCCTTCTTTTGGGAAAGAAAAGACTTAGGAAAAGCTGTCTTCCTTTCCTTCACTCTCAACTAGCTGACAAACAAATACAGCTCAAGAAACCAGGAGTCAAAGAATGACAAAGAATCATTTCTTTGTCATTTTAAAAAATTCACTAAAATATTAAAAGAGGAAAGAACCGGCTAGGGTCGTACAAGAAAGGGCCTCAGGTTCAGTTAATTTCCATTCCAGATAACAAGCTAGAATTCCTGCATCACTTGACAGAAGACTGCTTACTCTCAAAAATGAGAGGACTGCCCCAAAGGCATAAAGTAATATGCTCCAAGGACTAAACTTAAAAACCAACAGACTCGGAAAAATAAAATGACAGCTCTGTTCCTTAATTACAACTGTTTTTTTCCACTAAAATAAACAGACAAATAACCAGACTGTGTAATACATTAAATTTAACATCTTTTTAAAGAACACAATCACATATATAAGAAAACAAAGGTGATTTTAAATGTAGGATCCTGGAATTTTGATTTCAAGAAGGTAAAGACTTTTCTGTTCCCTTCATCTTAGAAATTATCTGCAATACAACAATACAAACAGAAACACATCCTCCATCATTGATAAAAAAAGACATACTTGAGCCTGAACCATGGTACAGGAAGTTGCAAAGCAGAGTTCAGAGGAATAAATGTTCAAGAGAGACACATGAAGTGAACTGCAAACACAGACAAAATGGGATGCCAACAAGAAGCAGGACCCTACACTCTGAAAGCTCAGGAGTCAAGGGTATTGGGTATACCTAGCATTCCTTGCTGAAAATGAGGGCATTGCAGGAAAGCCTGCATTACCCTCATCACCCCCCGCCCCCTCAACCAGGCTCCCAGAATTTTCTCAGGCAATTGTATATCCCCAAGGCAAGAACAGAAGGATCTAGAGAAAAGACCAACAAACACCAGCACTTTGGGATTCTCTCAAGAATAACAACAAAACTAATCTACAAAATCACCCTAGAATAAAGGCAACCCATTCAGGATCTCTATTGACAAGCCATCAACTCACCCATCACTTTTTTAGGGCCTCACTTTTAAATACGAACAGAATAAGCATTTGAGCAATTTCTTCTCCTAAGTTATGGATTGTTGTTGTCTTTCAGTTGCTAAGTGGTATCTGACTCTTTATGACCCCATGGACTGCAGCACTTCAGGCTCCTCTGTCCTCCACTGTCTCCAGAAATTTGCTTGAATTCATGTCCATTGAGATGTTATGGACAAATATACATTTTTCCAAATTGTGAAACAAAATTTCCCTGGCATCTACAGTCTATCCTAGCTCCAATACAGTTCCATTCCTTCCTTTCCCTGCCTGACTTTCTGTGGCACCTCCTCTTCCTCAGAGCCTAGCATCACCTTAACCCTGAGGTCACCGCCAACCCCTTCCATGCTTTCTAATGCTCCAAGCCAGTTCTTTGGCCACCTGATGCAAAGAACTGACTCATTGGAAAAGACCCTGATGCTGAGAAATATTGAAAGCAGGAGAAGAGGACATCAGAGAATGGGATGGTTGGATGGCATCACCAACTCGATGGACATGAGTTTGAGCAAGCTCTGGGAGCTGGTGATGGACAGGGAGGCCTTGAGTGCTGTAGTCCATGGGGTCACAAAAAGTCGGACACGACTAAGCGACTGAACTGAGTGACTTCTTGGCTGTCTTTTGATACTACTAACTCTGCTCCAGTCATTCAACCTCAAAACTGAAGCAGCTTAGGGCTTTTTTTTTTTTAAAAAAATGAAGTTGCAATTTTAGGATAGTTTTAAATTTGTAGAGACTTCCTGGTGGTCCAGTGGTTAAGATCCCAGGCTCTCAATACAGGGGCCTGGGTTCAATCCCTGGTCAGGGAACGAGATCCCACACGCCACAGTGAAGATCGAAGATTACATGTGCCACAACTAAGATCTGGTGCAGCCAAATAAATAAGGAGATAAATCTTCAGGAAAGCTGTGAAGATAGTACCAGAGCACTTCCTTCCATACATCTGGTATCCAGTCTCTAACTTTCCACATGTTACATTAGTAAGGGTACATTTGTCACATCTAATGGACCAGTGTCGATGCATTATTATTGACTAAACTTATTTACTCAAATGTTCCTAATTTGTACCTATTGTTCTTCTGCTCCAGGACCCATCTACGATGTCACATCATATTTAGTTATCATGAGGCTTCAGGTTTCTCTAACATTCCTCAGACTTTGTTTTCAGTGATCTCGACAGTATTGAGGAGTTCTGGTTAAGGACTCAATAGAATCTCCACTGAGATTTGCTTGAGGTTTGTTGCATATTTAGATTGGGGTGATGGGTTTAGGGCCAGAAGACCACAGAGGTAAAGTGCCATCTCAACGGTACATACTATTGACATGATTTATCATAGTTGGGGCTGATCTTGATCACCTGGAAGAGGCCTTCTTTGTCAAGTTGCCCCTGCCTCCAGTGTGAAGTTTCTCTCCCCATCCCTCTTTCCACAGCATACTTCTGGGAAGGCAGTCACTATGCATGGCCCATACTTAAGAAGTGGGTAGCTATGTTCCTCCTGCTTCAGAGCAAAGTATCCATAGAGATTATTTTGAATTCTTCTCAGCATCACTTTTGACTAGTCTTTTGCCCTTGATCTCCATTCCAGGCATTTTCTCAATAAGTAAGCAGTATGGGGGATTCAGTGTAGATATGGCTACTCCAAACCCTGACTCTTTTGATGGAAATAAAACAGACTGAATTATTCCTGGGATCTTAGAGCTTTCTTCTTCAACAAATTTGTGGTTTCTGCTATACATTAGGCCTTGCATTAACTTTAGGAACAGGGCTAAGTCACAGGAATATGAGGGCTCAAAGCTTATTAACAGTAGCCTCTAATTTAGCTAAGGAGTCAGAGAAGGCTTCTTGGAGACCATGACTTCTGAGTTAAGATCTGGTGGGCAGAAATATGTCCATGAGAGGGAGACATAAGAGAAAAGTCTATTTAGGTCTTCCACCCATTTTTTTCATTTTTTGAGCACTCAAAGCCACTAATTAAGAGAAATGTAAATCAAATCTACAACAGGGTATCATCTAACACCAGTCAGATAGGTCATCATCAAAAAAATCTACAAACAATAAATCCTGGAGAGAATGTGGAGAAAAGGGAACCCTCCTACACTGTTGGTGGAAATATACAGATAAATTGATGCAGCCACTATGGAGAATAGAATGGAGATTCTTAAACAAAACTAAAAATAAAATTACCACATGACCCAGAATATATCTGGAGAAAGCCATAATTCAAAAAGATACACACACCACAGTGTTCATTGTAGCACTGTTTACAATAGCCGGCACATGGAAGCAACCTAGATGCCCATCAACAGAGGAATGGATAAAGAGGATGTGGTACATATATACAATGGAATATTACTCAGCCAAAAAAGAACAAAGTTGTGGCATTTTCAGAGATGTGGATGGATCTAGAGACTGTCATACAGAATGAAGTAAGTCAGGAAGAATAAAACAGGAAGAGTAAAACTGCTTATATGTGGGATCTAGAAAAATGGAACAGATGACTGTATTCACAAAGCAGAAATAGACACATAGATCTAGAGAATAAACTTCTGGGGGAAGAGGACATACAATGAATTGGGATATTGGAACTGACATATATACACCTCTAGTTTATAATAGATGACTAATGAAACCCTATGATATAGCACAGGGAACTCTATTCAATCCTCTGTGGTGACCTAAATGGGAAGGAAACCAAAAAAGAAGGGATATATGTATACATATAACTGATTCACTTTGCTGTACAGCAGAAACTAATACAACATTGTAAAGGAGCTATACTCAAATAAAAACAATTTAAACAAAAGAGAGAGAGAGAAAGGAGAGAACATTCTGGATGGAGGGACAGCATGAGCAAAAGCTCTGACAGGGGAAGGAGTGTGGGGGGATGTTCTGCAGAAGGATGAACAAGGGAGATAGGGGGAAGGGGGGTCTGGGGATCCAGGAAGGGCTGATTCCTGAGAATCCACAAGCAACACATGGTCACTAAGGGCAGGACTGTACCTTGGATGGAGAGACATTTTCAAACGATTATTAAGTCTGCCAAAGGCAGTATCTTCCTGGGCAGAAGGAATGGATGCAGGACAGCCAGTTAGGAGGCCTTTACTGAGTCTTAAGAGGAGGTGGACTTCCAGTTAAGATGGCGGAGGATTAGGACGGGGAATACGCTTTCTCCTCCACAAATTCATCAAAGGGACATCTGGGCGCCGAGTAAATACCACAAACAGCTTCGGAGTGCTGGCGGAGGACGTCGGACACCCAGAAAAGCAACTCACTGCCTTCTAAAGGAGGTAGGAAAGAATATAGAAGCCAGAGAGAGACAAAGAGGGAGGGGCGGACCTCTGTCCGGGGAAGGGAGTCTTAAAAAGAGAAGTTTCCAAACACCAGGAAACACTCTCCCTGCGGAATCTGCGCCGAACCTGGGAAACACGGAGACTATCTAACAGGGAGGAGAACAGTTGAGCAATTAGAACCCACAGACTGCGGGCCCTGCGGTAACTTCCGCAGCGGAGAAGCACTGCTGCAAATGCCCGCATCTGCCATTGGGGAGCCGGGGCTGGGCAGGGAGACGCCTTGGCTGTTCCCACGCGGGACGCTCCCCTGCCGGCGCTCCCCAGAGGGACGCTCCCCTGCAGGACTCTCCCCCACTGGACACTCCCCCACCGGCCACTCTCGCGCAGGCGTGCCCCCGCCCGCTGTGCCGGCGGCTCCCACGAGGGCCACCCCATCCCCTCCCCCACCTGCCCGCCCGCCATTCCCGTCGCCGGCCCCTCCCCCTCTGCGGGCCTCAGCGCAGACTTCGTTGGCCTGATTGTCTGGAGTGCTGCCTAACTGGAGTAGTTTGGGCCGGCAATCCAGATTGTGCAGCGCCGACCACACGAGTGGCGGGCCTTGGCCCAGAACACCGCCGAACCGTGCACAGAACAAAGGACTATACAGACCAACTACAGAGAAAGGGGCCTATAGATCTTGAGAAATTTAAGCCGGAACAAGGAACTAGCTGAAAATGAACTGAACCCACAACAATAATAGAGAAACTCTTATATATATTGTTACTATTTTTACCATCATTATTTCCTTTTTTTTTTCTTTTCTTTTTTTAATATATATATATTTTTAAAATTTTTATTATTTTTTAATTGGAAAAAGGAAAACAAATTTTTTTTCCTTTTAATTTTTTTTTGTTGTTGTTTGTTTTGTTTCTTTTATTTTTTTTTTTTTTTATCCTCTAGTACTTCTTTAATCTCCACGTTTAGATATAACTTTTGCGACCCTGTTTTTTTTTTTTTTTCTTTTTTCCTTTTTGTCCTTTGCTTTTTTCCTTTCCTTTTTTCTTTTCTTTACTGATTACTGACTAGATCTGTCTCTCTCCTTCACACTCCCTCCTTTTATCCTCCTGACCACCTCTGTCTCCTTCCTCCCTTTTTCCTTCACTGTATAATTCCGTGAACATCTCTGAGCGGTCCAGTTGTGGAATGCATTATAGAAGAAGAAGTTTTTGAGACTACTGTAAAAATAAGACCAATAACTGGAACCAGGAGGCTTAAGTCCATATCCTGATCCCACGAAACATTAATTGACAGGAGCTCATTAAAAGCCTCCATACCTACTCTGAAACCAAGCATCACACAAAGACCAGCAAGTTCCACAACAAGACATACCAAGCAAATTCTCCAGAAAAACAAGAACACAGCCTGAGCTCCAATACACAGGCTACACAAAGCGACCCCAAAAGCATAGACATCTCATAACTCACTACTAGACACTCCACTGCACCCCAGAGAAAAGAAATCCAGCTCCACCCACCAGAACACCGATACAAGCTTCCATAAACAAGAAACCTCGACAAGCCACCGGTACAAACCCACATATAGTGCAGAAACGCCACAATAAAGAGAACTCCACAGACTACCAGAATACAGTAAAGACGCCCCAAACTTAGCAATTTAAACAAGATGAAAAGACAGAAGAATTCCCAGCAGGTAAAGGAACAGGATAATTACCCACCAAACCAAACAAAAGAGGAAGAAATAGCGAACCTACCTGATAAAGAATTCCGAATAATGATAGTGAAATTAATCCAAAATCTGGAAAGCAAAATGGAATCATGGATAAATAGCCTGGAGAAAAGCATTGAGAAGATGCAAGAAAGATTTAACAAGGACCTAGAAGAAATAAAAAAGAGTCAATATATAATGAATAATGCAATAAATGAGATCCAAAACACTCTGGAGGCAACAAATAGTAGAATAACAGAGGCAGAAGATAGAATTAGCGAATTAGAAGATAGAATGGCAGAATTAAAGGAATCAGAGGAGAAAAAAGAAAAACGAATTAAAAGAAATGAGGACAATCTCAGAGACCTCCAGGACAATATTAAACGTTACAATATTCGAATCATAGGAGTCCCAGAAGAAGAAGACAAAAAGAAAGACCATGAGAAGATACTAGAGGAGATAATAGTTGAAAACTTCCCTAAAATGGGGAAGGAAATAATCACTCAAGTCCAAGAAACCCAGAGAGTCCCAAATAGGATAAACCCAAGACGAAACACCCCAAGACACATATTAATCAAATTAACAAAGATCAAACACAAAGAACAAATATTAAAAGCAGCAAGGGAAAAACAACAAATAACACACAAGGGAATTCCCATAAGGATAACAGCTGATCTTTCAATAGAAACTCTCCAAGCCAGGAGGGAATGGCAAGACATACTTAAAGTGATGAAAGAAAAGAACCTACAGCCCAGATTATTGTACCCAGCAAGGATCTCATTCAAATATGAAGGAGAAATCAAAACCTTTACAGACAAGCAAAAGCTGAGAGAATTCAGCACCACCAAACCAGCTCTCCAACAAATACTAAAGGACATTCTCTAGACAGGAAACACAAAAAGGATATATAAATTCAAACCCAAAACAACAAAGTAAATGGCAACGGGATCATATTTATCATTAATTATCTTAAATGTAAATGGGTTGAATGCCCCAACCAAAAGACAGAGACTGGCTGAATGGATACAAAAACAAGACCCCTCCATATGCTGTCTACAAGAAACCCACCTCAAAACAGGGGACACATACAGACTGAAAGTCAAGGGCTGGAAAAAGATTTTCCACGCAAATAGAGACCAAAAGAAAGCAGGAGTAGCAATACTCATATCAGATAAAATAGACTTTAAAACAAAGGATGTGAAAAGAGACAAAGAAGGTCACTACCTAATGATCAAAGGTTCAATCCAAGAAGAAGATATAACAATTATAAATATATATGCACCCAACTTAGGAGCACCACAATATATAAGACAAATACTAACAAGTATGAAAGGAGAAATCAACAATAACACAATAATAGTGGGAGACTTTAATACCCCACTCACACCAATGGATAGATCAACTAAACAGAAAATTAACAAGGAAACACAAACTTTAAACGATACAATAGACCAGTTAGAACTAATTGATATCTATAGGACATTTCATCCCAAAACAATGAATTTCACCTTTTTCTCAAGTGCACAGGGAACCTTCTCCAGGATAGACCACATCCTGGGCCATAAATCTAGCCTTGGTAAGTTCAGAAAAATTGAAATCATTCCAAGCATTTTTTCTGACCACAATGCAGTAAGAGTAAATCTCAATAACAGGAGAAAATCTATTAAAAAGACCAACATATGGAGGCTGAACAACACACTCCTGAATAACCAACAAATCACAGAAGAAATCAAAAAAGAAATCAAATTCTGCATAGAAACGAATGAAAATGAAAACACAACAACCCAAAACCTGTGGGACACTGTAAAAGCAGTCCTAAGGGGAAAGTTCATAGCAATACAGGCATACCTCAAGAAACAAGAAAAAAGCCAAATAAATAACCTAACTCTACACCTAAAGCAACTGGAAAAGGAAGAAATGAAGCACCCCAAGGTTAGTAGAAGGAAAAAAATCCTAAAAATTAGGGCAGAAATAAATGCAAAAGAAACAAAAGAAACCATAGCAAAAATCAACAAAGCCAAAAGCTGGTTCTTTGAAAGGCTAAATAAAATTGACAAACCACTAGCCAGACTCATCAAGAAACAAAGGGAGAAAAATCAAATCAAAACAATTAGAAATGAAAATGGAGAGATCACAACAGACAGCACAGAAATACAAAGGATCATAAGAGACTACTATCAGCAATTATATGGCAATAAAATGGACAATGTGGAAGAAATGGACAAATTCTTAGAAAAGTACAACTTCCCAAAACTGGATCAGGAAGAAATAGAAAATCTTAACAGACCCATCACAAGCACGGAAATTGAAACTGTAATCAGAAATCTCCCAGCAAACAAAAGCCCAGGTCCAGACGGCTTCACAGCTGAATTCTACCAAAAATTTAGAGAAGAGCTAACACCTATCCTACTCAAACTGTTCCAGAAAATTGCAGAAGAAGGCAAACTTCCAAACTCATTCTATGAGGCCACCATCACCCTAATACCAAAACCTGACAAAGATCCCACAAAAAAAGAAAACTACAGGCCAATATCACTGATGAACATAGATGCAAAAATCCTTAACAAAATTCTAGCAATCAGAATCCAACAACACATTAAAAAGATCATACATCATGACCAAGTGGGCTTTATCCCAGGAATGCAAGGATTCTTCAATATCCGCAAATCAATCAACGTAATACACCACATTAACAAACTGAAGAATAAAAACCATATGATTATCTCAATAGATGCAGAGAAAGCCTTTGACAAAGTTCAACATCCATTTATGATAAAAACTCTCCAGAAAGCAGGAATAGAAGGAACATACCTCAACATAATAAAAGCTATATATGACAAGCCCACAGCAAACATTATCCTCAATGGTGAAAAATTGAAAGCATTTCCTCTAAAGTCAGGAACAAGACAAGGATGCCCACTTTCACCATTACTATTCAACATAGTTTTGGAAGTTTTGGCCACAGCAATCAGAGCAGAAAAAGAAATAAAAGGAATCCAAATTGGAAAAGAAGAAGTAAAACTCTCACTATTTGCAGATGACATGATCCTCTACGTAGAAAACCCTAAAGATTCCACCAGAAAATTACTAGAACTGATCAATGAATATGGTAAAGTTGCAGGATATAAAATTAACACACAGAAATCCCTTGCATTCCTGTACACTAATAACGAGAAAATAGAAAGAGAAATTAAGGAAACAATTCCATTCACCATTGCAATGAAAAGAATAAAATACTTAGGAATATATCTTCCTAAAGAATCTAAAGACCTATATATGAAAACTATAAAACACTGGTGAAAGAAATCAAAGAGGACACTAATAGATGGAGAAATATACCATGTTCATGGATTGGTAGAATCAATATAGTGAAAATGAATATACTACCCAAAGCAATTTATAGATTCAATGCAATCCCCATCAAGCTACCAACGGTATTCTTCACAGAGCTAGAACAAATAATTTCTCAATTTGTATGGAAATACAAAAAACCTCGAATAGCCAAAGCTATCTTGAGAAAGAAGAACGGAACTGGAGGAATTAACCTGCCTGACTTCAGGCTCTACTACAAAGCCACAGTCATCAAGACAGTATGGTACTGGCACAAGGACAGAAATATAGATCAATGGAACAAAATAGAAAGCCCAGAGATAAATCCACGCACATATGGTCACCTTATCTTTGACAAAGGAGGCAAGAATATACAATGGATTAAAGACAATCTCTTTAACAAGTGGTGCTGGGAAAACTGGTCAAACACTTGTAAAAGAATGAAACTAGAACACTTTCTAACACCATACACAAAAATAAACTCAAAATGGATTAAAGAGCTAAATGTAAGACCAGAAACCATAAAACTCCTAGAGGAAAACATAGGCAAAACACTCTCTGACTTACATCACAGCAGGATCCTCTATGACCCACCTCCCAGAATATCGGAAATACAATCAAAAATGAACAAATGGGACCTAATCAAACTTAAAAAGCTTCTGCACAACAAAGGAAACTATAAGCAAGGTGAAAAGACAGCCTTCAGAATGGGAGAAAATAATAGCAAATGAAGCAACTGACAAACAACTAATCTCAAAAATATACAAGCAACTTCTACAGCTCAATTCCAGAAAAATAAATGACCCAATCAAAAAATGGGCCAAAGAACTCAATAGACATTTCTCCAAAGAAGACATACAGATGGCTAACAAACACATGAAAAGATGCTCAACATCACTCATTATCAGAGAAATGCAAATCAAAACCACTATGAGATACCATTTCACGCCAGTCAGAATGGCTGCTATCCAAAAGTCTACAAGCAATAAATGCTGGAGAGGGTGCGGAGAGAAGGGAACCCTCTTGCACTGTTGGTGGGAATGCAAACTAGTACAGCCACTATGGAGAACAGTATGGAGATTCCTCAAAAAACTGCGAATAGAACTGCCTTATGATCCAGCAATCCCACTGCTGGGCATATACACTGAGAAAACCAGAATTGAAAGAGACACGTGTACCCCAATGTTCATAGCAGCACTGTTTGCAATAGCCAGAACGTGGAAGCAACCTAGATGTCCATCCACAGATGAATGGATAAGCAAGCTGTGGTACATATACACAATGGAGTATTACTCAGCCATTAAAAAGAATACATTTGAATCAGTTCTAAGGAGGTGGATGGAACTGGAGCCTATTATACAGAGTGAAGTAAGCCAGAAACAAAAACACAAATACAGTATACTAACGCATATATATGGAATTTAGAAAGATGGTAAAAAATAACCCTATTTACGAGACAACAAAAGAGACACTGATGTATAGACCAGACTTTTGGACTCTGGGACCGGGAGAGGGTGAGATGATTGGGGAGAATAGCATTGAAATATGTATAATATTATATCTGAAATGTATTAATTGTTCAAACTAAACAGTATCATGTTACTATTTGTTCATACTAGATGTTTGTAATGTTTCTGATAATCAATAAAAGAGATTCTTGATCAAAAAAAAAAAAAAGAATAAATATAAAAAAAAAAAAAAAAAGAGGAGGTGATGGGAGCTTGGCCTAAGGCTGGGACAGTGTGGGGAGGGACAAAGAGGGATACACATATACCTGCCTCATGGACTTCTGTGAGGTCATGAGTTAATAAGCACAAAGCATTTAAGCAAGTGCCTGCCTTATCAGATCAGATCAGATCAGTCGCTCAGTCGTGTCCGACTCTTTGCGACCCCATGAACCGCAGCACGCCAGGCCTACCTGTCCATCACCAGCTCCCGGAGGTCACCCAGACTCATACCCATCGAGTCAGTGATGCCATCCAGCCATCTCATCCTCTGTCGTCCGCTTCTCCTCCTGCCCTCAATCCCTCCCAGCATCAGAGTCTTCTCCAATGAGTCAACTCTTCGCATGAGGTGGCCAAAATACTGGAGTTTCAGCTTTAGCATCATTCCTTCTAAAGAAATCCCAGGGCTGATCTCCTTCAGAATGGACTGCTTGGATCTTCTTGCAGTCCAAGGGACTCTCAAGAGCCTTCTCCAACACCACAGTTCAAAAGCATCAATTCTTCGGCGCTCAGCCTTCTTCACAGTCCAGCTCTCACATCCATACATGACCACAGGAAAGACCATAGCCTTGACTAGGCGAACCTTTGTTGGTAAAGTAATGTCTCTGCTTTTGAACATGCTATCTAGGTTGGTCATAACTTTCCTTCCAAGGAGTAAGCGTCTTTTAATTTCATGACTGCAGTCACCATCTGTAGTGATTTTGGAGCCCTTATACTAACTGCTAATAATAATAATACTGCTTATATGATCTTGAATAGACATCAAAATGGGAATCAACCCCCTCACCAACAAAATGAAGAGGCTTGGCTATATAATTTCCAAGATCTTCTCTAACCCTAAACGGTTAATATTCTTAGCCATTATTCTTTGCTAGTTTAAGAGGACTGTCAGCTCTTATGCATGGTGTTCCCCAAGAGCTGCCTCAGTAAATGTTACCTTCACTTGGTTACCCTATGCCATTGCAATACCATCAGAGCCTTTTCAAAGAAGTGACAATGGGCAAAAGGTAAATATGCGACTGATTTTTCATTCCTAAACATTTCACATTCTGTAGAATTGGTCATGCATTTCTACCCATTATACCATCACACTATCTTGTTATCTCTGCCAGGTCTAGAAAGTACTTCAGGAGTAAATCTACCCTAGTAAACTTTAAACATTCAGAGATGCCACCAACACCTGTGGAAGCACAACTTAAATGTTAAATCTGATTTCTCAGGGTAGCTGCTGCTGCTGCTAAGTCACTTCAGTCGTGTCAGACTCTGTGTGACCCCATAGACAGCAGCCCACCAGGCTCCCCTGTCCCTGGGATTCTCCAGGCAAGAACACTGGAGTGGGTTGCCATTTCCTTCTCCAATGCATGAAAGTGAAAAGTGAAAATGAAGTTGCTCAGTCGTGTCTGACTCCTAGTGACCCCATGGACTGCAGCCTACCAGGCTCCTCCGTCCATGGGATTTTCCAGGCAAGAGTACTGGAGTGGGGTGCCATTGCCTTCTCTGTCTCAGGGTAGAGGGGGTCATTATAATCAGTGAATCAGTGAGGAATGGAAAGCACTAAATGGGTCTGACATCTGGCTAGGATTTATTGTCAGTACAAAGAACACAAGTCCCTGTCTTCAAGGAGCTTACAGTTTATCTCAGGGGGAAAGATTATACAATTATATGTTGTATAATCCATATACAACATAAGATTATAGAAATTATGAATGGTTTCTCAATTCAGACTCTAGACAGTGGAAAGAATTCAGAGGAGAGGGAATGAAAGCCATATAGTGATCAAAAAGAGTCAAGAACAGTGAGATATATTATCACAGTGAAGCTTTTAGTTCAAAAACTTTGGAAAATCTCAACCAAAAGGATAAAATGTATTCTATGAACTCTTGTCAAAGCTTACATCCTTCATACAAACTAGAAAAAAGAATACATAAGCATTCCAGATTCTTCTACTAAAGTGGGTAAATTTATCTGTAATGATAACTGGAAATACCCCATTTGTCATTAATTTAGAATGATCACTTACATAGCCTGAGAAACATGTGATATTCTTGAGAAACATGTGACATCTTCATAAACCCACATTTATTTGTAAATAAAATTATCTTAATCTATTTACACACAGGGAGGAGGAATCTCACTTCCTTTCAAATAAAATTACACTAAAACAAAGACAGGAAATAGAAGTTTCTAAAGGTGAGAAAAATAAACTAAAAATTTGGTTGTAAATGAGCGAACATCACAAGTAAATTTAAGGTACTAAAACAGATGATTTTACTGAAAATTTAACACCTCTCAACACAGCTATCTGCCCAGTGGTGAGGAAACCAATAACATCTTCTCAGCAATGCTCCAAGTACATCAGTGACACAGATTCTAAAAACAACAAAAGCAAAACAACAAAAGCGGTGTACGACCCTAGCCATCAGCTCACACGTTTTTCTCAACTGCCCTTTCCTGGCTCACTTCTAACACTGAGGAATTCGCAAATAGCACGAAGAACGCAGGCTGGTGGGAAACGCAGGGGAACAATGTAGATAATTTTGAAAGGCAAGTAAGAAATATTTCAAACAATGTGGGGACATTTAAGAAACATCTTTTCAAACTTATAATTGATAAACTGGGGTATATGTGGGGGGAGTGGTTAAAACTCAGGAAAGTATCTCTTTAATAATGAATGATAAGTCATTATATACAGTGTTCTATTTTAATAAGAAACATCGTTTCCTCAAATTAAAACACCAAAGCAGAGGTCTTTAATTACTTTTGGGCCAGAGGCTCCTTTGAGGATTGAAAGTCAGACATTTTCCCCTGAAAACTACATGCTCTCACAAATTTAGCATTCAAATTTCAACATAATTATGGACTCGCATCTCTGCCCAACATCAAATCCATCCCTCTATGGGTTCCCCATTGTCTTGTAGACTCATGTATTAAAGGCTTATAAACCCCCGATTTTATAAACTAGTGTGCTATTGAAACATGCTTAAGACCTTGGAACAAGACTCTGTGTATGCATAACTGAATTACTTTACACCTGTACATCTGAAACTAACACAACATTGTAAATCAACTCTTGTTGTTGTTCAGTCACTAAGTCGTATCCGACTCTTTGCAACCCCATGGACGGCAGCATGCCAAGCTTCCCTGTCCTCCACTATCTTCTGGAGTTTGCTCAAACCCATGTGCACTGAGTTAGTGATGCCATCCAACCATCTCATTCTCTGTTGCCCCTTTCTCCTCCTGCCCTCAATCTTTCCCATCATCAGGGTCTTTTCCAATAAATCGTCTCTTCGAATCAGGAAGCTTAAGTATTGGAGCTTCAGCTTCAGCACCAGTCCTTCCAATGAATATTCAGGGTTGATTTCCTTTAGGATGGACCAATTTCATCTCCTTGCTGTCCAAGGGACTCTCAAGAGTCTTCTCGAGCACCACAATTTGAAAGCATCAACTCTTTAGCATTCAGCCTTCTGTCTAGTCCAACTCTCACATTCCTACATGACTACTTGAAAAACCATTGCTTTGACTTTATGGACTTCTGTCAGCAAAGTGATGTCTCTGCTTTTTAATATGCTGTCTAGGTTGGTCAAAGCTTTTCTTCCAAGGAGTAAACTTCTTTTAATTTCGTGGCTATAGTCACTGTCCACAGCAATTTTGGAGCCCAAGAAAAGAATATCTCTCACTATTTCCACATTTTCCCCATCTATTTCCCATGAGGTGATGGAACCAGATGTCATGATCTTTGTTTTTTGAATATTTAGTTTTAAGCCAGTTTTTTTCACTCTCCTCTTTCACCTTCATCCAGAGGCTCTTTAGCTCCCCGTCGCTTTCTGCCATTAGAGTAGTATCATCTGCATATCAGAAGTTGTTGATATTTCTCCCAGCAGTCTTGATCCCAGCTTGGGATTCATCCAGTCTGGCATTTTGCATTATGCACCCTACATAGAAGTTAAGTATGCAGGGTGACAATATAAAGCCTCAATATACTCTTATCCCAATTCTGAACCAGTCTATTGTTCCACGTTTGGTTCTAACTTGTTTATTGACCTGCACACAGATTTCTCAGGAGACAGGTAAGGTGGTCTGTACTCAAGTCTCTTTAAGAATTTTCCACAGTTTGTTGTGATCCACACAGTCAAAGGTTTTAGTGTAGTCAACAAAGTCAAAATAGATATTTTTCTGGAATTCCCATGCTTTCTCTATGATGTTAGCAATTTGATCTCGGGTTCCTCTGTCCTTTTCTAAATCCAACTTGTACATTTGGAAATTCTTGATAACATATTATTGAAGTCTAGCTTGAAGGATTTTGAGCATAATCTTCCTAGCATGTGAAATGAGCATAATTGTATGGTAGTTTGAACATTCTTTGGCATTGCCCCTTTTGGGGATTGAAATGAAAACTGACCTTTTCTAGTCCTGTGGCCACTGCTGAGTTTTCCATATTTGCTGACATACTGAGTGCAGCACTTCAACAGCATCATTTTTTAGGATTGGAAATAGCTCAGCTGGAATGCCATCATCTCCACCAGCTTTGTTTTGCAGCAGTGCTTCCTAAGACCCACTTGACTTCACACTCCAAGATATCTGGCTCTAGGTGAGTGATCATACCATTGTGGTTATGTAGGTCATTAGACTTTTTGGATAGCTCTTCTGTGTATTCTTGCCACCTCCTTTTAATCTCTTCTGCTTCTGTTAGGTCCTTGCTATTTCTGTCCTTTATTGTGCCCATCTTTGCATGAAACGTTTCCTTGATATCTCCAATTTTCTTGAAGAGATCTCTAGTCTTTCCCATCCTATTGTTTTTCACTATTTGCACTGTTCACTTAAGAAGGCCTTCTTATCTCTCCCCACTAAAATCAGCTACACTCCAATATAAAATTAAATTAAAAATTGAAAAAAAAACCCACATATTTTTGAATAGAATACACATTCCAAAAAGCATTTCATTTTACTGATTGTGTGGTATACAATGCTATGCATTTAATTTCTTACCAATTCTTGGTCATCACCAATTTTTGGAACTTATTTCTCCCTGTTTGTTTTTCCATTTTGGTTCTCCATGCATTTTCAGCATTCTGTTGCTCAAAACTACTTTGCAGGAAGAAAGCGGAGAAAAAAATGTTTCAAAAGTGAGAAGAAAATCAGTCATTTGTGCTTTTGGCAGCCCTGGTCATTGGTGTAGTTGTTTATTTATTCAGTCAACAACTTGAGCGTCAACTATGTATCAGGAGGGAGGAAGCAGCAGGCTTGAAAAAGAAAAAGCTGCCCCCTCCCCAGTGCACCCCAAAATAGCTTAGTGTCCAGAGCAGCGGTTAGAGTAAGTGGATAACCAGGTGCCCTGAGGATAAGAGGACACCCTTGAGGCAGGGTGTTTTCTTCTTGGAGACAGGAAAATATTGAGCTGAATGGAGGTTAAAGAAGGTGTATTCAGGAAGAACAGGAACGGCACGGAGACACAGAGGAAAACTAACGCACATCTTCTCTCAGGAATGGGGCGCCGAGGCAAGGAAGGGTGAGAATTGCAGTGTGGTTGGGACACATCGGGTATTAATGCAAGGAATGCAGCAGCAGCAAGAAAGTGAAAATAAAAAGGGTGGGAAATTAATTGAATTGTTACTTGGTGCTGATAATGCCAAAAGCTAGTTTAAAATATCTAATTGGAGTTGTAGTTGGATCTCTATTTCTATTATGCAAATAAGATTATCTATAATACTTTTCTAGATTCCACATATATGCGTTAACATGAATGAACGTATCAACACCAAAGGGGGAAAAGGGGTGGGTACGATGAGTTGGGAGCTTGGGACTGACATGCATACGCTATTGATACTATGGATAAAACAGATAATTAACGAGAACCTAGTATGTAGCTCCGGAGAAGGCAATGGCACCCCACTCCAGCACTCTTGCCTGGAAAATCCCATGGACGGAGGAGCCTGGTAGGCTGCAGTCTATGGGGTCGCTAAGAGTCAGACACGACTGAATGACTTCCCTTTCACTTTTCACTTTCATGCATTGGAGAAGGAAATGGCAACCCACTCCAGCGTTCTTGCCTGGAGAATCCCAGGGATGGGGGAGCCTGGTGGGCTGCCGTCTATGGGGTCACACAGAGTCAGACATGACTGATGCGACTTAGCAGTGTGTAGCTCAGGGAACCCTACTCGGTGCTCTGTGGTGACCTAAATGAGAAAGAAATCCAAAAGAGAGGGGATATATGTACACACATAACTGATTTACTCTGCTGCACTGTAGAAACTAACCAAACACTGTACAGCAGCTATACCCAAATAGAAACTAATTAAAAAAAAATAAAAACAGCACTTACAGAAAAAAACACAAAACTGTAGTTGGAAAAGAAATATAAATTTTGAGCAAAATTAAGTAACTATGTTAGAACCAGCAGCCTATTTTGGGGAGTCCAGTGCAAAATAAAAATGTGGGGCTGGTTCTTTGTCCAAAATTATGAATAATTTCAAGATGGTGATAGAAGAATATTAAGCCAAATATAGGGCCCGTCTGAGTATTGGACCCTATGTGACTACACAGGCTGTACATCCCTGAATCTGGCCCTGATTATATTAGAAGGAAATTTCAAATGTTCACCATGATTCATTATTAGCATGGATAAAAGACTCACAGTTCCCAAAATGGCAACTATAACACCAGGCTGGGAGCCTTAGAGTCGCTTCATTTTCCCAGCAATTCTATGAGGCACAGATACCCCTCTTAGATACTAGGAGACAAAAGAGCAAAAGAGAAAAGCGATCTTATATATATCTTAAAGATATTCCCTTAGTGCCTTGAGCCATGCTGTATTATAGTGAGCACTCAATACTGACTTGTAACTAAGTGATTTTATTTCTTTGCTCTGAGTTCATCTTTGGCTGAGCCATGAAAGTCCAGACTCTCTGAAGTCAGCCAGAGGGTCTGTGTTTATAGTTGTGAGTGAAAGATAGAAATAGAAAGGACCGCCTTTCACCATTCCAGTTACACCAGTCCATGGAATCTTAAAACATCTACCTCTAGCAGGAATGTGAGATGCGAATGTGGGGGGAGCAAAATGCCAGCACTCTCAGAACTGTCCTTTTTTTTTTTTTTTTAAACACAGACACAGCTCTGAGCACACATTCCATAAGTTCCAGGAGAAATTATGCATTGAGATAGCACATACGTATTACAAGAATACTGAATCTATTTTATTTATTTATGTATTTAAATGAAGGATAATTGCTACAATGTTGTGTTGGTTTCTGTGGCACAACTTGAAGCAGTCATAACTATGTAACTATATATATATATATTTATATATACCCCCTTCCTCTTGAGCCCCCCGACCCAGCACAACAGCACAATCCCACCTTTCTAGGTTGTCACAGAGTACAAGGTTGGGCTTCCTGTGACATATAGCAGCTTCCCACTAGCTATCTACTTCACCCATGGTGTGTATATATACCTAATGGAGGGCATGTGTACCCACTCCAGGATTCTTGCCTGGAGAATCCCATGGACAGAGGAGCCTGGTGGGCTATGGTTCATAGGGTTGCAAAGAGTCGGACATGACTGAAGTGATTGAGCAGGCAGGCAGGCAGTGTATATACGTCAATGCCACTTTCTCAATTCGTCCCACCCTGAATCTATTTTAAAAGAAGTTATTAAATCTTCAGAACCTACATTAATTTCTGATTTCTCCCAGCAAACCTCCAATTAAGAGACTCATGAAACAAAGCCTTGCTGGAGGGTTCATCAGTGTGCTCACCCCTCCCCCTCCCTCCTCCGCCTCCCTCCAAAGCTTCAGAAGGACCTGAATCATCTATTGCCATCAATGAAATTCACTTTTTCCACTTAGCATGAGAGTAAGAACTATCACGACTGTTAGGGGAAGCACACTGATTGAAACCGCCCACCCTGGCCAGGCACCATAGTAACCATTTGCATGAGTTGTTTTACGACAGGAGATCCTGATAAGGCATATGGAACTAATAAGCCACCAACAACAGGAAGAGTTCGGGAAAGGTCCAAAGAAGACACCATGTGGCCATCCACTTCCCAGAATCCCTTTCACTAGCATCCATCTTGGCTGAGCGATGCATGCGCCACCAGGAAAGACTCTGAATTAGAGTGATTGGCCAAAGACCACCCGGAAACTAATCCCATCACCATAAAACCCGAGACCGCGAGCCACGCGGCAGAGCAGTTCTCCTAGCTTCCCTTACCCTACTACTTTCCATCCGGGTGCCCTTTCCCAATAAAATCTCTTGCTTTGTCAGCACATGTATCTCCTCGGACAATTCATTTCCAAGTATTAGACAAGAGCCCAGTTTTGGGCCCTGGAAGGGGTCTGCCTTCCTGCAACAACAACCACAACAGACCATTAATTCAACAGTGAAAACTAAAGACTATTTGCTAAAACTCCTTAAGTTTTTATATCGACTTTTTAGCTTACTTGAACAGGTCATCTCTTGCACATTGGGGCAAGTGGGCGGCTTTTGATGGTGTATACAGGGCTTTCTGTGGAGCCTCTGTCCTTTGGTTCTGGGAGGCCTCCACAACCCCCGTAGCTCAGAGTTCTGTGTGATTAATAGCTCTGCCAGCCATTCTTATTTAAAAACTATTCTTACTTTACATCTTTTTTTTTTTTTTTCTCCTCTGTCCCTGATTTTCTCTGATCCTTATTTTTCTCCTCAGCAGAATTACCCACTGTCAGAGTTTTCTCCCTACTTTCCCAAGCCTTGTCACTTTATTCCACAGTGTCTTGGTTTGGGGGAGCTTTTGTTCAGTAGATAGCAGGCCTTATGCAAATCTCACAAGTATAACTGGCCAAAAGGTTCAACAAGGTAAATCATCAACTGGTCCCTTTCTCCCCCTTTTCACCGCATCCTCCTCCCCAATTCCAAATCCACATCCTGAGAAGGAAAGAAAGAAAAAAAGCAACCCACCAAAGGAGACACTACATCGCTGCAAGCAAAGCAGTAGTTTCTCTGTTTGGCTTGTACAGTGGATGTGTAAGTGGCATTTTCAAAATTATTCTGTCAGCCCCATGACAATTTAATTAATTTATTTTTTTATCCCGTGCCTCAACTCCGTTGTTTGGGTAGCAATGTCCTGTCAATATCTCACTCAGGTGTAGCAGGGACGGGTCTAACAGCCCTGGGCCGGCAGCCAAGCTCACTGGTGACTGACGCTCGCTTAACTGAGCAAAGATTTGCTCTGCGTGGAGTGGGGCTTGACTGTACAAGGGCCAGTGGTGACAGGCAGGGTGCCGGCTGGAATCCTAACAAAGCTGCTTCCAACGTGTGCTCAGGCGAGCGGAACCAGCGCTTAAACTGAATGTTAAGGGGCTTCAATCTTGGTGGTGGTTTTTTTTTTTTTTTTTTTGCTCCATCATTTAACGTCAGAATAAACCCTGGGATTTTACAAGGAAAACAGCACATTAGGGCACTTAAATCGCAAATCCTTGTACCTTTTTAAAAGGCTGTTGAAGATGTATTAACTTGTAGGAGCAGTCATTTAATTGCTTGCCTCTGCTACCCCACACACTATTTTTTTTTTAAATGACCAAATTAAACCTGCTGCACAAATTTGTGCTTTGAAGTTTCTGCCAAAGGATCATTCCTTTTAGGGCGTGAGAAAAAGAACTGAAATGCTCTCCTTGGGTACCAATGTCTGCAGCTTCCTTCCACCCCCCCCAACCCCCCACCTTCCCTGTCCCAGAAGCCTTCAGACAAAGAAGCAAATCATTGGCGTTTAAATGTTTCAAATTCATTTTTCAAGCCAGGTTCGAATGTCGCTGTCATAATTCCCTCTGTCATTTCAATGAAAGCCCGTAAGCATTTACAAATGGAGGAATGTTGTACTTACAATTTGGGGATGTGTGATGCAGCCGTGTATCTTAAGAAAAAAAAAAAACACAAACCAACCTGTTATGTTTATAGGCTGTCCTTCCTGTTCAAAGACAACACCACTCTTGGTAAAGCTGAAGAAATTAGTGAGAAACAGAAAAAGTCTTTTCCACACCGTGAACCTGTGAAAACTACTCTTTGCAAGGAGCTGTGGGAGCTGTTAGCAGAGTCTGCTGTTGTTTGAGACTTTGTCTCTTAGGTCAAATGCAGCCCAAAGCCAACAAGATGATTTACTGTCTCACCGCTTTGAATCTGATGATATGCAACTGCCGGATGAAATATTTATACGAATTTCCCACTTCACCTATAAAAACCGTAGAGACACGCATAGGTACACAAACAACAGGCAGTCATGGTGCACATTTGTTTAGTTAGCTAGCAATTTTTGGAAGTTGTGTGTGGGTAAGCAGATAGTGTCAGCGTGACAGAGGCAGTGCATCTGGGTTGTTCAAGTCCTGGATGCCTCTTCCCTTGGAAAGGAGTCCTGTTCCATTGCATCAGACGCCCAGTAACATGATCTCATCAACCTATGTGAGCATCAGAGGTCCAGGCAGGTCACAAGTCAAATTCTCTCTGTTGCCAATTGAGATTGACATGTGCTGTTGTCCTAAAGATCACATGGTCCGATTTGGCCAAATGGATGATCTCCACGAGAAATCAAGGTACAGTTTGTCAAACTGAAAGGCATTTGCAGGCTCAAGTGTTAGGTTTCCACAATAACAGTTGGCTGAATCTCTCTCTGTAGGTTAAAATACTGTTTTGTAATTGGGAAAAAAGAAAATCTTCTTTTTCTTTTGGTCTTTGGTTTTGTTTTGGCTTTGTTTTGTTTCAGTCTGATTTTTAAAGGCATGGATGCCAAGACTTCTACAAAGAGGGGCTGGTTGGACCTCCCTGGCAGGGACAGGACAAGACAGAAGAATGTCTGAGTCTTGTAGGAGAGAAGGCTGTTATACTGCATCTAACCCAAACCCGGTTAGCTGAGAAACAGTTCTTCATTCCTCTGTGGGACCTGGAACCTGGATGCTATAATTGAAAGCCAGTGTATTAAGCATAACACATCAAACCACTGTTAACACCCAGCCTCCCGCAAGGCAGCCTCCTAACAGCTCTGCTTTCTGCCTACAGTCTGTGCAAGCAAGTGGAACCGTCACACGCACTGCATGCTAAAGGCCGCAGCCTTTGTCTTCTCCAAGTTCTGTCTATTTCAGAGGCTAACATGCAGCAATTAGTCTAATTAATGTGAAACAATGAGCTGTGTTACCACTTATCAAATTGATTGTTCCCCTATCAAAACAAAACAGGCTGGCTTTTTGATGTAATTTCAAGAGATGATTTGAAATGTCATGTTGCTGGGAGCCAATTACCTTATGACTAGAGTCACGGTCAACAGAATACATAATTAGCATGAGTTTGGGAAGGCTGCTTACTGCTAGTATGTTAATTAACTGTCTTTTGTCATAAAACAAAAAGGTTGTACGGAAGGTTCTGAAATAGGTCTTTTTTATTTACATTTCTCTGTGCTTATCAACGCGAGGCATGACAATGCAAAATAATAGAAAATTTGAATTCCCCTACTTCAGATGAATACTCAGCTTGCAAGGTCGGGGCCACGTGCGAACTGCAATGCCATTCACCTCGCTCCAGTCCTGCCCCAGTGTTATTATATTACTCGTGGATTTTAATTAACTATCAGGTAAAACTCAAATGTAAGAAATACCAAGTCCCACGAAATAAATCCCCTAAAAGACTTCTTTGGAGCTTCGCTTGCGTTTGCACATCTTATGAGGACTGGACGGTGCTTGACTGACCTGGGAATTCCACTCAGGTGTCGTCTTTCTATTTCAATCTTAAAATTTGGAAAGAATAAACCCGTCATCAAATGATGTTATTGCTTTTACCACACTATGACAGAGAGGGGACGTATAACAGGCACCTGTGGGTTTGTAAAGGCATCCTATCCATGAGCTAGGACTCCGAAACTCATCTGCAGCTTCCTCTCATCTGGGGGAGCCTGGCAATTCCATCTTCTTGATTAAGGAACTGATTCTGTACTTCTTGAGCCCGAATGCATTCTGGAGGTAGCTATAATCAGTAACAGACAATGAACAATCAAGTTCACGGCAGCCCTGAGGCATCATGGTTTGACAGGCACATGGGTCAACTAGCTTCTGGTATGGAGATCAAGTTCAAGTTCCCAGAATTTGAATACAATTGTCCCACTGCCAAAAGATGGCATTATTTGACATGCAAAAGCAGGGGGTCGTCTCTTGAAGATCCCACAGTTTTTGATGAGAAATGTGCTGCCATCTTATAAGGGTCTGCCAACTCTTTCCTTTGCTTTTTCTTGGTATTTGGTTCTAACCTTACAGTCCTATTAGAAGGATCCTCAGAGGGCAAAACAAAACAATATACAAGACTTCCCTGGTGGCACAGTGGATAAGAAGCCACCTGCCAATGCAGGGGACTCAGGTAGTGTCCTTGGGCCAGGAGGATCCCACATGTTGCGGAGCAACTAAGCCCATGAGTCATAACCGTTGAACCCAAGTTCTAGAGTCCAGGAGCTGCAATTGCTGAAGGCCGAGAGCCTAGAGTCTGTGCTCCACAACAAAAGAAGCCACTGAAATGAGAAGCCCGCACACCACAATGAAGAGTATGAAAAGCAGCTCCTGTTCTCTGCAACTGAAGAAAGCATGTGTGCAGCAACAAAGTCCCAGAGCCCCCATCCCCCCAAAATCCCACAAAATACAACACCTTGCTATTAGAAATACTAAGTTTACTTTGCAAATTGGATTCTCCATACTAATTAGTTTCCATTTTTCAACAACTTTTTTTCCTGTTTCTAACGTCATTAAAATACTATTTAAATGTAATATTAAAAAAAAACATTAAATGGATGGGAGGTAGTGCTTTTTCTTCTGGGGTTTGGGTTTCTCATTTTTGCAATGTAGAGTCAGGAACCTTGGGGTGCACACAGTGGACAGAAAGGACCCGTGAATCAGCTAAACTGGAGAAGAAAGTGAGTTGCTGATCAATTCTTCACCCCTCTGTGACAGCTTCTCTTCTTTCTGCCAGTTTAAAAGTTTATTCTGAATTGAGATTCTAGTTTTCAAAATGTTAGATGGGGGAGACAGAACCAAATGAGGATGCTACCTGAGAAATCTGACTCATTAACAATAGCTAACCATCACTAATCTGGAGGAGGAAATGAAAACTCATTCTAGTATTCTTGCCTGGAAAACCCCATGGACAGAGGAGCCTGGTGGGCTACAGACCATGGGGTTGCAAAGAGTTGGACATGACTGAGCAACTGTACACATATACATCACTAAACGTTTTTGAGGTATGAGAGCAGTGGTACTAACCCCAATATGGACATGAAAAGAAATTAACTAATTTTGACTAATTTCATAGCTGTGCATAGAGTTTCTGGTATGCTTGCCAAATTCCTTCTCTGGACTCAAGAGGTTACAAAACCCTACTGAAGATACATGGTAGACTGACAGACTTATCAGAGTCTGTCATACAGAGCAAAGTAAGTCAAAGAGAAAAAAACAGATATCGTATGTTAAAAATGCATGTGGAATCTAGAAAAATGGTATAGATGATCTAATCTGCAAAGCAGAAATAGAGACGCAGATGCAAAGAACAAATGTATGGATGCCAAAGGGGAAGGAGAGGAGTGGATAAATTGGGAGGTTGGGATTGACATATATACACAATGCGTGTGTGTGTGTGCTCTGTCTCAGTTGTGTCTGACTCTTTGCAATCCCATGGACTGTAGCCCATCATGCTCCTCTGTTCCTGAGATTCTCCAAGCAAGAAGACTAGAGTGGGTTGCCATGCCCTCCTCCAGGTGTATGCTGCTGCTGCTGCTAAGTCACTTCAGTCGCGTCTGACTCTGTGCGACCCCATAAATGGCAGCCCACCAGGCTTCCCCGTCCCTGGGATTCTCCAGGCAAGAACACTGGAGTGGG
Organism: Tragelaphus eurycerus; assembly: GCA_935064755.1. Taxonomy (NCBI): domain Eukaryota; kingdom Metazoa; phylum Chordata; class Mammalia; order Artiodactyla; family Bovidae; genus Tragelaphus; species Tragelaphus eurycerus. The sequence goes on from CAKXYN010000003.1 coordinate 13,901,502, forward strand.
TTGCCATTTCCTTCTTCAGTGTGTGAAAGTGAAAAGTGAAAGTGAAGTCTCTCAGTCGTATCCGACTCTTAGCGACCCCATGGACTGCAGCCTACCAGGCTCCTCAGTCCATGGGATTCTCCAGGCAAGAGTACTGGAGTGAGTGCCATTGCCTTCTCCTCCAGGTGTATACACACTACTAACTAATGAGAATCTGCTGTATAGCATAGGGAACTCTACTCAATGCTCTGTGGTGACCTAAGTGGGAAGGAAACTCAAAAAAGAGGGGATAAATGTAAACATATAGCTGATTCACGACACCGTACAGCAGGAACTAATGCAGCATTGGAAAGCAATGAAAGTGTTAGTCGCTCAGTCGTGTCCGATTTCTTGTGACCCATGGAGTGTAGCCTGCCAGGCTCCTCCGTCCATGGGATTCTCCAGGCAAAAATACTGGAGTAGGTTGCCATTCCCTTCTCCAGAGGATCTTCCTGACTCAGGGATTGAACCGAGGTCTCCTGAATTACAGGCAGATTCTTTACCATTTGAGCAACCAGGGAAGCCCCCTTGTAAAGTAACTATACTCCAATTTTTTAAAAAAGGTTACAGAACCCTAGCATTGAATGAAATCTTATAGAAACGCCCTCTCTTAACATCCCTCCAAGTGGAATTTTCCCTACACTGACTCTGACCACTGAAATGTGATTCCTTTCAGAGATGAGCCTCTTTGGGGGAATTGAGAGAAATGTGCAAACATTCTCAAAAAGTTCTTGGATCCCTGTGGATAAGAAAACAGAATTTCTGATGTTTGGGTGCTATTATTGCTCTAAAGTGAATGCAAGGCTCACAGATAATGTGAGGGGTCACAATATCTGGGCTCCGGTCATTTAAGAGGATGACACAAAGTCCCTATAAAGTGAGGTCTGAAAACAGGTTCCTTCTGAACTAGAAACCTAGATGAGTCTTGATGATAGATCATCCGTGAAACCAAAATGGACAATTTGGAGACTAAGCATGGGTAACAAGTCCAACAGACAGTTTACTTGTAATATTTACCAGCTCTAGTTCCAACCTAACCATTCCCAAGTGCCTCACATTATTATAATACCAAGTTACATCTCATCTGATTCTGCCAAAGGATTTTTTTTTTCCTATTTTTTTCCCTCAAATGGGAAGGAAAGTAGTTAAAAATAAGGAGGAAGAGGGCCAAGAGAAGAAACTGTTAAGTGGCTGATAGTTGCTGTGCTGTGCTGGCTTACATGTATATATGTACAGGGTGCTATGCTAAATTCATGTATTACCTTATTAAATTCTCACAAGGACCCTACAGGGTGAGTACTACTTTTTTTAACTATACCATTTTCTAAATGTTAATGATAAGTTAAGAAGACTTAGAAAAGATCATTAACTAAGCCAAGGCTTTGGAACTGACATTGACTCTAAAATTCTAGTCCTCTGACTACACAGGCTGCTTGGTATTTCTGTGGTAGTTTTAAAATTTTAATGCAATATCTCAATAGAATAAGGGTCTGCTTTTTTTAATAAATGTAAAAAAAAAAAAAAAGACCTCCGGTTATCATCATTAAAAACAGAGCACCATGTATGTATATACAATGGAATACTACTCAGCCATAAAAAAGGATGAAATGTTGCCATTTGCAGCAACATGGGTTGATTTGGAGGGTATCATGCTAAGGTGAAACCAGTCAGAAAGAGGAAGACAAATACTGTATGATAACACTCACATGTGGAATCTGAAAAAATACAACAAGCTAGTGAATATCAGATCATCATCATCGTCCTCGTGTATCCGCTCTCCCCCCCCACCCCCCCCCCCCCCCCCCCCCCCCCCCCCCCCCCCCCCCCCCCCCTCCCCCTAACAACAACAAAAAACCAGATTCACTGATATAGAAAATAAACGACTGATTACCACTGGGGAGAGGGGAGGGGGAGCAATATAGGGATAGGGGAATAAAAGTTACAAACTATTAAGTAAAAAATAAGCTACAAGAATATATTGTACAACACGGGAAATATAGCCAATATTTCATAGTAACTAAATGGAATATAACCTTTAAACACTGTGAATCACCATACTGTACACCCATAACTTACATATGGGTTTTCTGGGTGGCTCAGTGATAAAGAATCTGCCTGCCAAGCAGGAGACTCAGATTTGATCCCTGGGTCAGGAAGAGCCCCTAGAGAAGGAAAGAGCAACCCACTGCAGTATTCTTCGGAGAAGGCAGTGGCACCCCACTCCAGTACTCTTGCCTGGAAAATCCCACGGATGGAGGAGCCTGGTAGGCTGCAGTCCATGGGGTCGCTAAGAGTCGTACACGACTGAGCGACTTCACTTTCTCTTTTCACTTTCATGCATTGGAGAAGGAAATGGCAACCCACTCCAGTGTTCTTGCCTGGAGAATCCCAGGGATGGAGGAGCCTGGTGGGCTACCGTCTATGGGGTCGCACAGAGTTGGACACGACTGAAGTGACTCAGCAGCAGTAGCAGCAGTATTCTTGCCTGGGAAAACCCATGGACAGGGGAGCATGGAGGACTGTAGTCTATGGGGTCATAAAGCACTGAATAGCACTGAGCAACAAAACAACAACAAACTTACATATATTGTACAACAGCTATACTTCAGTAAAAAATAAACACACAGAAGACAGAACAGCATGGATTAGGGTCAGTAACAACCATCTGCTGCAAAGTAGTATGAAGATTTACCTTTCTATCATTTGAATTCTTGAAAATGAGGGATTTAAGGAAAGCAGGGCAATAGCCACATTTTTGTTCTGCACCCAAAATGTTTTCTTGAAATTTAAGACACGTTTAAAACAAATCAATGTTTTCAGAAAAGTAGGGCATTTTTTTTTCTTTTATCATTAAACACTAAAACTCTTCAGAAATGTTTCCTTTGAGCTTTCAACAAACTTGATCACCTCCTGCAGAAAACGAGCGCTAAACCAAAAACAGTGTTTCAGGCAGCAGATTCAGCAAGGAATAGAGCATCAAAGTCCAAGGGATTGTGGGCCCGCTCCCTGGAAAGTAGACCAGAACTCTGGAGGCTGGAGGCAGCACCTTGACGGAGTGGGGTGTGGAGCAAGTAGCTCCCACTGAAGTGCCGTTGACATGTCAGCCAAACACTCAGCTTGCCTCCATCACCCTTCACAGAGCTAAACATCTCTTTATGTCCAGAAACATTGGGAAAGCCTCAAATCTGTCTTTTCTCTAACTTCAATCCAATGAGTGGTGGAAATGAAGGAGAGAGAGAGAGAGGGATGGAGGGAAAGAAAGGACCAGTTCTGTTCACATGAAAGGGTGGGACCAGTTACATGTCTGAATGCTGTTCCTACAGACTCTTAGACTCTTTTCTGAAACTGATGGCCGCGAAAATAGAGCAGCAGCAGAGCCAGCCACCCAACCGCCACATTCAGACCATCAGAGCTGGTGCCCCTTCTTCAAAATTGCAAGGATGCTTCAAGACCTGCCTTGATGCCGTGGCGCACATGCAGCGACACCTCATGTGCTTTCCCTCTGCCATTTTTACCCCTTCTTACTCCTGGCTACAGTCTGCTCACCTATGTTTAAAATGTCAGTATTATGGAACAATCCTCAATAGTGTAAACCTAACAACAGCTTAATAAATACAATGTTTTTTTAAAAAGTTTCAGCCGGAGCCTAAGATAGTGTGCTTGGCTTTTCTCTAGTCCTCTTGGAGCCTGAAAACAGCTGCTGCTGCTAAGTCGCTTCAGTCGTGTCCGACTCTGTACGACCCCACGGACGGCAGCCTACCAGGCTCCCCCATCCTTGGTATTCTCCAGGCAAGAACACTGGAGTGGGTTGCCATTTCCTTCTCCAATGCATGAAAGTGACAAGTGAAAGTGAAGTCGCTCAGTCATGTCGGACTCTCAGCGACCCCATGGACTGGAGCCTACCAGGCTCCTCCATCCATGGGATTTTCCAGGCAAAAGTACTGGGGTGGGGTGCCATTGAAAACAGCACCAGGCCTTAAAGAACAAGCAGATCTCGGAGATGCGGCAAGTTCAGTTCAAGATCACCACAATAAAGTGAGTATCACAGTAACAAAAATTAAATAAATAAAACAATCCTTACATGTCAGTGTTCCTATTATATGTTAAGCCTCAAAGGAAAAGTAAAGTTTGGGAAGAAGGCAAGATAGAACTTGAAGGAAGAGACAGAACCTTAGAGACACAGGTTTGGAAAAGCCTCAAAATGTGGTTGATAAGCGACAAGGTGTCATACACAATGTGGGTCAGTAGTTGATGTAATAGATCACATATATACCGTATATATGTAAGTATTTTTGCTTAAGAATTAGACCACTTTCCAAAAAGCAATGCTTGGCAACAAATAGGAGAGGCACCTTGAAACTAACATGTAACTTGCCTTTATGCACAGCCCTGATCAAAACATAGTCAATCACTGAGTTTTGTGTTGAGAAGCTAAGCAAATTTCCAAAACTAAAGGGAGGTAAAGTGAAAGTGAAGTCACTCAGTCATGCCCCACTCTTTGCAACCCCATGGACCGTAGCCTTGTAGCCTATAGGCTCCTCCATCCATGGGATTTTCTAGGCAAGAGTGCTGGAGTGGATTGCCATTGCCTTCTCCAGGACATCTTCCTGACCCAGGGATCGAACCCAGGTCTCCTGGATTGCAGGCAGGTGCTTTACCATCTGAGCCACCAGGAAAGCCCAAAGAGAGGTAAAATGCATCAAATAGGGCTTCTTCAATGATAAAGAATCTTCCCGTCAATGCAGGAGACACAGGTTCAATTCCTGGGTGGGGAAAATCCCACACGCCCCGGAGCAGCTAAGTTCGTGCACCCCAACTATTGAGCCTGTGCCCTAGAGCCCAGGAGCCGCAACTACTGAAGCCCGTGCACCCTAGAGCTCGTGCCTGGCAGCAAGAGAAGCCACTGCAATGGGAAACCTGCACGCTGCAACTAGATAGTAGCCGCTGATCGCTGCAACTAGAGAAAAGTCTTCAGAGCATTGAAGACCCAGCACAGTCAAAAACAATCATAAATAAAGTAAATAAAAAAATTTTTTTAAAAATGCATCAAATACTGGACAACTGACTGTGTTCACACATATATGGAGAATGTGAATTCTACAAAGGTTTTTTTTTTTTTTTGAACAAGAAGCTAGAGTGGCTCTTTGGAAAGGGTTTGGTATGGGAGAAGACGAAACCTATCAAACAAGATAATATAAATATTTCATTTAGTTGTTATCATCTCTTTTTATGATGATGAGAAGACATTATTATCATATTTTTTATTCTAACTCATAAAAAATGGTCAATCTTCCACATTTGTAATGGGCTAGAGCACACTAATCTTAGTTTGGCATAAAGCTCATACAAACCACTCAATATTTTCAATATAAATGTAATGACTTCTGATTTTAGGAAAAAATAACAATGCTCAAGAAAAACCCATCACTGGTTAACTCTAAATTCTCCTATTGGTCATTTCTGTAAGTATGTGCTCTTGCAAAAAATAAAATAAACTTTCTGCATATTCATTATGGAAGAAGATGGATGATAATCAGTAGGAGAGACAGCAAATTTCTTCTTGAGGATTAGGCTCCAATTGGTTGCATTTCAACATCAACCTGGCAATTTTACTATTAAGTCAGCAGAAGTGAGTCCTCGTACGGTATGCCACTTACTCCCGGAGAACATCAGGCAAAGGGAAGAGAACACGCTAGAATAAATTGTGCATTATTTCTGGCATTAGTTAAAGGAACAGAGCATTATAAGGAAAAAAAATACAGTACCATTGATTTTTACAGGTGTTTAATACAGATAAGCTGAAAAAAGGGTTTCCATTTTAAGCCCAGTGATGGCTAAAGATGCATTCAAATATGTTCAAAAGCAATCTAAAGTCTTCTAAAATGGTGTTTAAGCTATTCGAGCAAAACGTAAATAGTTTTCGTCGTAGTACTGAGGAAGGTAGAACAAAAAACAGATTCCAAGGAGCTGACTCTGGCACACTGCCGGCCACTGTAAAATCAGGGGGTCATTAAAACAGAGGTAATACTGTTTATCCATTACATGATCACAGGTTATTTAGTGAAAACAGTCGCAGACTGTCCTTAGAAAGGTAGGTGGCATAATTACCCTGGAAGTCTCCGAGGTCCACTCTCAGGAGAAGAGACTGAAAGAAACAATCAAACTGACGACTCATATGTGTGTTTAAGAGAGTCACAATAGAAAGAAACTAAGTCCAGATGCTTTATGACACCTACCTATGTTTTAACACGTTTCTTTAAAGTTCATTTATAAAGAATGGGAACATATTTGACATACTGAAGTGCTCTGCAGAAACCAAATTATGAAAAAAAGTTGATGTTGGCAGAATTACTGAACGGATAATGTTTTTTTCACTTATTTGAGGGCGGAGACATTGGCCTCCAATTTCTGCAGAGCTGTTTGTTCACACAGTAGACCACATAACAAATAAAGCAAAAGCGATAGCTGCCCATGTCTGACCACGTAACTAGAGCATTCAGAGATGCTATGAGACAGGGAGAGAGATGTTTGCTTTGGGCATTTTTCACTATGTATTATGATTTGTCTTCTCATTAGCAATCAGCTTTTCTTTCTTAGAAATACATATCAATAATTCTGGTTCAAATAGAAGTCCAATCCCAAAAGTTTGGATCCCTTGAACATTTTTAAAAATTTTGCTCCCTCTCTTCCATGACATTGGCTGGATATCCTCTTTTCTAACTCTTTTGATCATATCCTAACTGACGGCAGGGTCGGAGCTCTTGTGAACAAAGAAGAAGGACATGGTTAGCCAACACCTCTCTGGTCAACTGACAAACACAAATTTAGTGCCTCTTTCCCATGCATCTAGCACTGAGGACAGGGTTGATATAAATGAGGACAGAAGGGACTCAGTAGACAAAAATATCCCTCTCACAACAGGTATTAGAATAATTACAATACGTCATGTTAACTAGGATGAAAGAGCGCTGTACAGCTGAACAGTTAAGTCTAAGCATTGTGAAGTATGAGCTTCAGGGGAAGCCAAGTGAACTTGGAGAGGTTTATTGTAGTGATGCCCAGTCACTAACACATCCCGTGAGCTGCAACAGCTGACTCATGTTCTGGAGATGCTAAAGTGGAAATCCCAGGACTCAGAAGCTGCTATTTGTTAAACACATGATATGATCAGCTGCAAGTCAGAGCACCTAGACAAGTGATCTTGACAAGCCTGGTTAGTGATACTTGGGGACACACACTGGCTCAGCTGTGATCATGTCTCAGAGTTTCCACAGGAAAAATGTCATGAGACTCCTTTATGTCATCGGTGCTGAGGGACATGTAACGCAGCCTTAGTAATATCATGAACTCGATAATATTTCAGAATCTACTTATATTTGCAATATTATAAAACTTTTGTTAAATGGATGTGGGAACACGACAACTCAGAGGACACTGGAATTTATATTGTGAGATGTTATACCAGGGCTTCCTTGGTGGCTCAGAAAGTAAAGAGTCTGCCTGCAATGCAAGAGGCTTGGGTTCAATCCCTGGGTCAGGAAGACCCCCCTGGAGAAGGGAATGGCAACCCACTATAGTATTCTTGCCTGGAAAATTCCATGGACAGAGGAGCCTGGTGAGCTATAGTCAGTGGGACTGCAAAGAGCTGGACACAACTGTGCAACTAACACTAAAGTTATACTACCAATTTTAATTCTACATATATGGGGCAGGAGGAACATGAGTTTCTTTTTTTCTCCTTACAAAAAAAATTTTTATTCAAGTATAGTTGATTTACAATGTTGTGTTAGTTTCAGGCATATAGAAAAGTGATTGTAATACATATATATCTATCTCTACATGCTGCTGCTGCTGCTAAGTCACTTCAGTCGTGTCCGACTCCACGTGACCCCATAGACGTCAGCCCACCAGGCTCTCCTGGCCCTGGGATTCTCCAGGCAAGAAAACTGGAGTGGGTTGCCATTTCCTTCTCCAATGCATGAAAGTGAAAAAGTGAAAGTGAAGTCGCTCAGTTGTGTCCGACTCTTAGCCACCCCATGGACTGCAGCCCACCAGGCTCCTCCATCCATGGGATTTTCCAGGCAAGAGTACTGGAGTGGGGTGCCATTGCTACATAGCTTTCTATATATCTATTTTTTCAAACTCTTTCCCATTATAGATTATAACAACCTAAATGGGAAAAGAATTTGAAAAAGAATATATATATGTGTGTGTGTGTGTGTGTGTGCATGTGTGCTAAGTTGCTTCAGTCGTGTCCAACTCTGTGACTCCATGGACTATAGCCCACCAGGCTCCTCTGTCCATGGAATTCTCCACACAAGAATACTGGAGTAGATTGCCATGCCCTCCTCATATATATATGTGTGTCTATGTATCTATATAAAACGGAATCACTTTGCTGTACATATATGAAAGAAAGTGAAAGTCACTCAGTTGTGTCCAACTCTTTGTGACCCCATGGATGGTATAGTCCAGGGAATTCTCCAGGCCAGAATACTGAAGTGGGTGGCTTTTCCCTTCTCCAGCAGATTTTCCCAACTTGGGAATCAAACCAGGGTCTCCTGTATTGCAGGCGGATTCTTTACCAACTGAGCTATGAGGGAAGCATATATATATATATATATGCTTATATAGAGACAGCAATACATATATTGCTGTATATATACAATACATATATTGCATATACAACAAAGCATATATATATATATATGCTTATATATACAGCATACATATATTGCTGTGTACATATATATGCATGTCTGTGTGTATATATATATATATAAAACTGAATCATTTTGCTGTACTCTGAAACTAACATAACATTGTTAATCAACTATATAGCAATATAAAAGAGAGTTAAAACAAAGAAATCACTTAAGTGGTAAGAAAAATAAATAAATAAATGCCATCCAATTTTAACCCACAAAATAAATAATAATTAAAAGTCAAAAGAAGACATTGAATATTACTTTGAGACCAGAAAATCAAGATCAAAATCTTCACTTGATCAACATTAAGCAACACTTGATAGATCATTTAAGTTCCCAGGCACCTTGTCTGGGGAATCAGGAAGGGGAACGGGGAATCAGGAAGGCTTGTGCCTCTCAGGGATGTCATAGTGAAGCTCACACAGGTGGATATGCACAAAACTGCCCATCGATGTAGAAGCACTCTACATAAATCGTTGTTATTGCTATTCACCTGGGTTTATACCAGGACATCCTGCTTGCACGGGATGAAAATCACTCATTGAACATGCTCACTCCCTGGGGAGAGGATTCTTACCACTCCTGTGAATTTGAGGAATAATGTGTGAGTTGCATTAACTGGTGTTTATTAATGCATTATGAACCTCTGCCGTGGCATCTGATTCACAATAAAAAGATTAAGCAGACTAATTTGTCATTTATTTTCCAATGCCTGCTTTCCTGCCCGAAGCACCACTAATATCCCAGGAGCTCGTCAACCCAATTATTTCCCATTTTGCATTACTTGCTGAAAATAGTGCTAATGTGCCCAAAAGGCTTTGCTTCTTGGTGTTGGGGAAAAAAAAACAAAACAAAACAAGAAAAACCACTCCTAAAAGAAAAATACAACCGTTCCTGCTCTAGTTAGCTCAATACTATTGTCACTGGGTGAACAGAAATACCCCAGAACCACTGGGCTATAGCTAGTAATCAAACTAAGTTAGCAGCCTTATTGCACTGCGGACGTGAGCCACGGCCCTCTGCTTATTGAGTATTTATTTTTGGGTGGAAGGGAATTCCATCTGTAGAATGAAATTTACAAGCTAGAGGGAGCTGAATTATACTCTGCCTATACATTAATACACGAACCATTTTGCTTGCTTGCTGGGGGAACTGGATGTCAAAAGCACTCAAATAACTGGTGAAATCAACTTTTTTTTCCCTTCTCAAAATATTCATAATCAGTTATTTAGACAACTTCAAATATTAATTTGCAAAACTAATTTGTGAATGTAGACACAACTCGTTATTAATAGAAGCATAAAGATTTCTCGTCTATTTTTTTAATCCAGCCTTATAAATGGTTTTTAACCTTAACATGTAATAGTTCTGGCTACTTTCTTCAGTCTGTTTCACTTTGAAAATGTGCTTTTTGCTTTATCCCAGGAGTTTCTGTATTGCTTAAGGCAAAATACTCCAGCGTACATTCACAGCTATGAACTGTAAACATTTTTGTACCTTATTCTGCCCAAGGCTCAGAGCCAGTTTAAAATGTCTGTGGATAGTTTCAGAAGCCTACAAGACTCCACAGAGTCATGAAAAATGATTATTTTTTTAAAACTTGCCAATTTTCCCAGCAATGTAAAATTTATAGTTTTAAAACCTGATCATTTTAGCTGTGGGGAGACACTGACTGAAAACATAGTGTTTTTCCCTTTCAAATATTATCAGCTTCAAGGATGAGATGCTGTAGATTAAATTAATCTCTATGAGGTTATTTCTTACCAGTATTTTCTTAAATCCTTCCCTCACTTTAATCAAGAACAGGAATGCTATGGGCTATATGTAGGGAAGAAGCATAGATTAGTGGTTAGTATAATAGCCGGAAAGCCAGGAAACATGAATTCTATTCTTGGCCAAGTGGTCTTAGGTGAGCTCATGATTTACAGCCTCAGTTTCTCCATCTATAAACAGAAAGTGTTGCACTTTACCACAAAGGAGGGCTAAGCACTTTAAAAGGATTATTTTCTTTCATCCTTCGATGTAGATAATATCATTATCCTAACTTTATAGAATAGGTAACTGAGGTGTGCAGGCATATTAAGTCGCTTTAGTCATATCTGACTCTTTGCAACCCCGTGGATTGGAGCTCACCAGGCTCCTCTGTCCATGGGATCCTCCAGGCAAGAATACTGGAGTGAGCCGCCATGCCCTCCTCCAGGGGATCTTTCCGACCCAGGGATCGAATCCGTGCCTCTTACGTCTCCTGCATTGGTAGGTGGGTCTTTTACCACTAGTGCTACCTGGGAAGCAACTGAGGCACAGAGATGTTAAGGAACTGGCCCAAGGTCACACAGCTGGGAGCAACTGCAAAGGCTGAGCTATAACCCTTAGGCCACTGCGTTCCACATCCTTGGCCTCAAGGAATGGAATAGACCATGGATCCAGTCCAGAAAACTGTCAGAATAGGGGCCCAGATTGTCCCTGTCCTCTTGGGCCTCTGTGGATATTCTCCTAAACTCACATTCTCTGGGCCACTCCTGCCACCTGCCTTGCGGGAAGGACCACCCGGACTCAGGCCTCCCTGACAGTGCTGCTCCTGGCAGCCCCCGCTCACGGCAGTTGCCACACAGCAGAGCTTCATCTGCCAACTGAACCCGAGCGAGACCTCCGGGCACGGTCAAGTGCAGCTGGTGGAGGGAGGCTCAGATTTCTGATGAACTGAACACAAAGGAGCGGCACGGTCACGTGACCATTACGAAAGCACCTGCTGGCTGCTCGTTTTTCACGCAGAAGTGCATGAACTATTTAAAACTTCTGCTCTCCCTCCCCACTCCCCCAGCCCGAGCTCCCCACCTCTCCAGCTCTTCCATGCCTTCCTACGGGTAAAGTTCAGCCAGGGGACGATTGGCCAGATGTTATCTGGTGTCACTAGCTTCTTTGCAAAATGAGGACCAAACACAACGCAGAAACTGGCTTTCTCTGCACTGTTGCTGACAGCATGGATCCCAAATGGTGCACCTGCAGAGCAGACAGGGGCACCACTGAGTCTCCTCTCTTTGAACCTGGCATTGGCGGGGACAGCCAACTTAACCTTGACCTCCATAGACGCTAATGAAATGCCCCTTTCACTACGAGGAGTCATTGTCCATATCAGAGCAAACTTGTCAGAAATAGAGCAAAGGTTTAAAAGGTCTCACCACATCATATCTTCGGGGTGCTATACGAAACATGGTTTTAAAATATCCCGTGTTAGTGGGTGTCCCACGGACTAGTGCCTGGTGGGCTGCAGTCCATGGGGTCGCTAAGAATCGGACACGACTGAGCGATTTCATTTTCACTTTTCACTTTCATGCATTGGAGAAGGAAATGGCAACCCACTCCAGTGTTCTTGCCTATAGAATCCCAGGGACGGGGGATCCTGGTGGGCTGCCGTCTCTGGGGTCACATAGAGTCGGACACGACTGAAATGACTTAGCAGCAGCAGCAGCAGCAGTGGGTGTCCATTAGAACTGTGGCCATTTAACATGTATCATAATTGTGAATTCAAAAGAACTGTTGATCTTCAAATTTCATGACTCTGATGAAGCAGTGAATAGTAAAATGATGCTTTTTTGTATTTAAGCCAAAAATAAGGATTACAGTAAAAGAACCAAACTTATGGAAATGTGCTAGTTCTTTAATGTGTCTGGAATAAGGTTGCAAATGCTATATACCTAACTTCTCTGAAATTCAAGGGTGCTTACATGCAATTGCTAGATTAATATTTGTGCATTTAAAAGAACTAAACTGGCTAAAGAGAAGTCTGCTAAGTCACTTCAGTCGTGTCTGACTCTGTGTGACCCCATAGACAGCAGCCACCAGGCTCCCCCGTCCCTGGGATTCTCCAGGCAAGAACACTGGAGTGGGTTGCCATTTCCTTCTCCAATGCATGAAAGTGACAAGTGAAAGTGAAGTCACTCGGTCATGTCTGACTCTTAGAGACCCCATGGACTGCAGCTTACCAGGCTCCACCGCCCATGGGATTTTCCAGGCAAGAGTACTGGAGTGGGGTGCCATTGCCTTCTCTGAAAGAGAAGTCTGGTATTCACTAAAATCTAACTGGAGGGAACAGGATTAAAAAAAAAAAAAAAGGAATCATACATACAACTTTTAAGATATTTGAAAAGCTTCTCCTTACAAAGAGGTCTTTCAAAGACAGCAAACACTGCCAATGAAGAAAGAAAATCTTTCCAAATAAGTCATTTAAACAATGTGGAGCTTATATCAAGGCTTCCTTATCTTATTCGTGGTTCAGAGAAAACATTTTGTGATCTTTTTATATTCAGATCATCTCTTCACAAAACATTGCTTTCTTTGGTTCAAAAAAATCAAAACTAAGCTTAAACAATTTTGCAGTAAAGCATCACATAGTGCACGCTGTTAATATTAAGGAAAATAAACAAAAAAACAGGAGCTTAGTGAGTCAATACAGAATAGACTTTTTTACAAGAGGAAATACTTTGGGAAAACTTGAACACATCAAATATTGTCTGGAAGTTGCGAAATACTCTGGGAAACAAGCTTTTCTTCCTATAAATATTGAAAAAGAACAGCTACAAGATGCAAATGAACTACTGAACTCAATTCTTGGTCTTTAAAATGTATTTCAATAGAATAGCCAATGTACCATCTCAGTATGATAAAAAGATGTACAGTAATAGCATTCTGAAAAATGAATTAAGAATACATTGTCATCAACTGCAGCAAAAATAATAAAGGTAGAAAAGATTAAGAGGCAAGCATATCTTTCAGAATTGTAAAATGGGTTTATAGGTCTTCTAATAACAACTTTTACTCAAACCTTACATAAATAGGCTTAGATGATACAAATATTATGTGGGCTGTGTGGACACTCCCAGCTTCCTAATCATGTTTAGGGATTACTTGATAGAACAGAGACATTTCATTCCTATTGGGCTGAGGGATTACTGCAAAGAAACATCTAATATTCCATTTTTTAATTTCATGCATTTTTTATTTACCTTTAATGATGCTGTATATATTCATCATCCTGAAATATTAAAACAGTATGAAAAAAGTAATAAATTGGTGGAAAATTTAGGGAATAGGAATGCAACAGCACGCAAATCATACACTATCAAGTGCTTGATACACATTTAAAATTACTGCCGACTACGGCAAAGCCAAATTCCTAGCAGATTTCTGAAGCACAAAGTCACAATAAGAAGATCAGCAGAACAGACTGAAATAATAGAATATTCATCCCTCTAATCCATATGCAATTCTTTAGGGCTTTTTTTTTTTAACAATGCATATGAGGTCTGACTGTATTCAGGATTTAAATAAGTTGTTTCTCTCCTTCCTGCTCCTCTCTGTTTTTATATATAAAAAAAGTATATATAGCTATCATTTCTGCATTGCTGCACCATGGAAGACAAGGTTAGCACATTTCCTCACATCTCAAATGAAACAATAGCATCTTTAAACAACAAAAGTGTGAAAAGAAATACAATGTATTCATTCCACCAAAACCTCATGAACCAGATTTTTGGGAAGAAGGAAAGTTGATATCACTCATAGGGGAAATGAAGTAATGTTCTCTGGTCACTTCATTACCAATTAATAAACTGATACAATATTGCATTTAAATATCGACCAAAAGCAAAAAGCTGGCATTTCATCTCTGCTTTATTCGCCTTCCCCTGCAGACAGATGAGACTGTCTGTCTGTTGGGTATTAAGAAACGTTGCAATGAAGAATAGAAAATGACAGAGAAAGAAGCCAGCATCACCAAGTTTGGGATGAACTTTTCCGAGACAGCGCTTGGAAGTCTGGGAAAGTGGAAGGACACGCTGGCCACGAGATGACCAACTGTCAGTCAACTGTCAGGCGCCTGGTGGTTGCATCATCATCCTCGCAGCCCATGTTCTAATTGCCCTGTGTTAACAGAAACTGCCTTCCAGCAAGAAAGTGTTTTAAATTACCTTCTTTAGGTTTCTTTGTATATACTGTTTTCTTTAAGAAGTTATTGCCTGTGCCTGCATGCCTGCTTAGTCGCTCAGTCCTCTCCTATTCTTTGCAACCCCCTGGACTATAGCCCACCAGGCTCCTGTATCCATGTGATTTCTCAGGCAAGAATACTAGAGTGGGTTGCCATTTCCTTCTCCTAGGGATGTTCTTGATCCAACCCATGTATCCTGTGTCTCTTGCATTGCAGGTGGATTCTTTACCCACTGAGCCACTGTAGAAATACTGCCTTGTAACAAGGAGGAAAATCAATGTAACAGAAACTACCAAATATACTATCTGTTTTTTAAAATCTCATACATCTCTCGAACCAGTCGATCCTAAAGGAAATCAACCCTAAATATTCCTTGGAAGGACTGATGCTGAAACTGAAGCTCCAATACTTTGGTCACTTGATACAAAAAGTTGCTGCTAAGTCACTTCAGTCATGTCTGACTCTGTGCGCCCCACAGACAGCAGCCCACCAGGCTCCCCTGTCCCTGGGATTCTCCAGGCAAGAACACTGGAGTGGGTTACCATTTCCTTCTCCAAGTTGTGAAAGTGAAAAGTGAAAGTGAAGTCGCTCAGTCGTGTCCGACTCTTTGCAACCCCATGGACTGCAGCCTACCAGGCTCCTCTGTCCGTGGGATTTTCCAGGCAAGAGTACTGGAGTGGGGTGCCACTGTCTTCTCCACTGGGAAAGACCCTGATGCTGGGAAAGATTGAGAGCAAGAGGAGAAGAGGGTGATAGAGGATGAGATGGTTGGATGGCATCATCGATTGAATGCACATGAGTTTGAGCAAGCTCCAGGAGACATTGAAGGACGGGGAAGCCTGGTGTGCTACAGTCCATGGGGTGGAAAAGAGTCGGACACAACTTAGCAACTGAACAATGATGACATCTCTCATTCTAACATCTCTCCTTCTTTATGAGGCTTTCTTGCATTCACCCAACACTCTTGGTCTGTCCTTAGAGCTAATGTTGCTAGCGAATGTCTTATGGCCTAAATCACATTCTGTCACGTGGTATGGTCCTCTGCCTCCTAAGCATGCCTTTTAAAGGATTAAGTCCGTTCAGGGCAAAGGCTGGGTCTTCTTCCCCATTATCTTCTCTCTTACAATGCTAATCACAGCTCATTGTGCCTAGTGGGTATTTAGTAATTTCTCATTGTTACTGACTGAACTAAAATTAGTTTTATTAATTGTCTTCATTTGTGTGATACTCTGTTTTTCAGCTCACTACTCCAATTACACAATCCTACCAGTTGTCAATGAGGTTAGTTGCCATGAATGACACTAAACACAGAGTTAGAACACCTTGCAGAAAATGAATTGGAGAGAATCTGCATGTCCTGCCATCTCAGCAATGCCCCTAACAGAAAAGAGGGTGTGCAGCTCTGTAGAATGAGGAAAGCATTTACAGAAAGCAAAGCAGAGACAAACAATGCAGTGTTGGAAATAAAAGTTTTCCATTCACATCAAGCAATAGAAAAAAGTATAGGAAATGCTGAGGCTAAATGGCAGACAGAAGAAGAGTTCTTCGCCCTACTTAGAGAAAAACAGGGGCTTCTTCAGGGAAAGACAGACTACCATGCCCAAACTTAATACATATTAAAGCAAAGCTTGCTAAACATTTCAGTGGGCAGGGCAGCCTTAAGGAAGTTCCCACGTTCCAGACCACAGCTCACAGAATCCTTTGCTAAGACCTCTTCACATTTGCCTGGCTGTGATACGTCTCCATTCCTCTCCAGCCCTCACAATGCATTCCAGAGTCAAGGAAAGCTGAAAATCCATCCAATTTTAATCCAATTCCTTCTTGAAGGTTTTAAGCTTATTCCTTCATTCCCTTTTTTAAGACATAAAGACACCCGAGAGTGAAAGACCAGGAAGCCTGGCGTAATGCAGTCCATGGGGTCTCAAAGAGCTGGGCATGAATGAACAAAAAGAACGAGACACTCGAGGGGAGAAAAAACATTCAAAATATGGCATGATGAATGGCAAGAGGAAAAGAGGGGAGAACAACTTATTAGAACTGATATAAACTGTAGGAAAAATCAAACCTCATGTCTTTGTATACCCCTCTTTGTCTTATGTCAGAACGAACTGCCTTCAGTCCTAATTATGACAGGATGATCCTATCTACGGCATGATATCATCTTTTCAGCTCAAGTTCTCACACCACTAAGCCTCTCGACTCCAGGCAATCACTCAAGAATTCAGAAGTGTTCTCAAGTTCTTGTGTGAACCAAGATGTGTCAACTCCGAGCAGGTGGTTCAGCTGCTCTGAGATTCTTCGCTGAGTACACCCAGCACGTGGCTTAAGCCTCTTACAAACAATGCGTGCACTGCTTGCAATTAGCCACCCAGATCTGCTGGGGTCAATAAACTCCCTGATATTTATAACTGATGACAACAGGTCAAGGTGTCACATATGATGTGGCAGAGAGAGTGGTAAGATGGCTACTTTTAAGTTCTATACCAAGTGCCAACTCCATTCACAAAAGCTTCTCTTCCTATAGAAGGACACCTCCCCTTACCTACCCAGGTCTCTCTTTCTGGTTTCATGAACTTTGCTTTCCCTGCCTGCTAATATTTGATCAGTTTTTTTTTTTTTTTTTGGAAAATATTTCTAAAACACAAATAAACTACATTACAAAGTTTCTAGAGAGCCTGACTTGATTTTACATTGTTTTATATGTGTTAATTCTTATAGAAGTCTGAAATAACAGGGGTGTCTCAAGGTTAAGCCAACTGTCATAGATACTTGGAAAGCAGAGCCATTGATTACAACCTCTGTCATCACTCTGACCTGTCTGTTCCCTCCTTCTAGGACAGATGTGAGCTTACTTAAATGAGTAAATACAGATTTCCCTGTTTCCAGCCCATACTGTCTTTTCTGGAAGTTGCTATTTAGTAGCAACTATTTAGTCTCCTTGCTGGAAAATACTCTGGGTTTTACCCATTCAACTAAACCATTTAAAACTGTTAGGGTCTTGTGGGGTTAATGACGGTCATATCATCCATTTCATTTCCATATCATTCAATCTTATTTGTTGCCAAATTTCCATATCATTCAACCTTATATATTGCCTTATCTGAGTCCCACAACAATATTTTGTGGCAGATACTATGATTTCCATTTCACTATTATCGTGTATTGTCACGTGACTGCTGCTGCTGCTAAGTCACTTCAGTCGTGTCTGACTCTGTGTGACCTCAGAGATGGCAGCCCACCAGGCTCCCCCGTCCCTGGGATTCTCCAGGCAAGAACACTGGAGTGGGTTGCCATTTCCTTCTCCAGTGCATGAAAGTGAAAAGTGAAAATGAAATCACTCAGTAGTGTCTGACTCTTAGCGACCCCATGGACCGCTACTTGCTTACAAAAGCTGGGCTTTAAAACTGAGTTTGTATGGTCTCAGAGCTCAGGCGGCCAATCTTCTAGTGGGGTCACTATCTTCTCCACCTGGTTTCCCTGGTGGCTCAGACGGTAAAGAATCCAACTGCAATGCAAGAGACCCTGATTCAATCCCTAGGTCAGCAAGATCTTCTGGAGAAGGGAATGGCTGCCCACTCCAATATTCTTAACTGGAGAATTCGATGAACAGAGGAGCCTGGTGAGCTACAGTCCATGGGGTCATAAAGAGTCAGATATGACTGAGTGACTAACACTTTCATTTTCCACCTGGCTGAGCAGAATGGGAATTAGAACTCTGGTATAATCACACCCTTACCTTTTAGAAATTTTGGCATGATAAATCTCAGGATCTCAAAATCATACCATCTTATTCTTTCAATCAAGATGGATATGTGTATTTTAGGATTATTTGACAATGACATTAGTTGATACTGAATTTCAACTCAGATGTAGGTATATCCTGTGCCCAGGTTAAGGTATATACTGTAACCTTAAAAGTCACCAATCTACAGACTGGTGGTTGCCAGAGGTAGTGAGTGGGCAAAATTGATGGAAAGGATATGTTAGTCACTCAGTCGTGTCCAACTCTTTGTGACCCCATGGACTATAGCCCTCCAGGCTCCTCTGTCCCTGGAATTCTTCGGGTAAGAATACTGGAGTGGGTAGCTATTCCCTTCTTCAGGAGATCTTCTTGACCCAGGGATTGAACCCAGGTCTCCTGCATTGCAGTCAAGATTCTTTACCATCTGAGGCATCAGGGAAGTTGGCAAAAAATTGATGAAGGAGAACAAAAGGTACACACTTCGTTATACAATAACTACGTCATGGGGATGTAATGCATAGCATGATGACTAGACTTTACAATACTGAATGGCATATGTGAAAATTGCTAAGAGAGTAAAACTTAAAAGTTATCACAAGAAAAAAATTTTAATTATGTATGCGGAGAAGGCGATGGCACCCCACTCCAGTACTTTTGCCTGGAAAATCCCACAGACGGAGGAGCCTGGTGGGCTGCAGTCCATGGGGTCACTAGGAGTCGGACATGACTGGGCGACTTCACTTTTTCTTTTCACTTTCATGCATTGGAGAAGGAAATGGCAACCTGCTCCAGTGTTCTTGCCTGGAGAATCCCAGGGACGGGGAAGCCTGGTGGGCTGCCATCTGTGGG
Source organism: Tragelaphus eurycerus (assembly GCA_935064755.1). Lineage (NCBI taxonomy): Eukaryota > Metazoa > Chordata > Mammalia > Artiodactyla > Bovidae > Tragelaphus > Tragelaphus eurycerus. The sequence continues at coordinate 13,920,802 of CAKXYN010000003.1, forward strand.
GTCACACAGAGTCGGACACGACTGAAGTGACTTAGCATAGCATAGCATGGTGGTGATAGATGTTAACTAAGAAAATAAGTCACTTTGAAAATGGAGTTTTGATATTTTCTGAAAGTCTGAATGGATGAAAAATTATATAAAATAAAACACTTGGAGGAAACCAATTTTTTAACAAACCAAACTAAAATCATCTTGAGGGTAAAAAGGATGACCACCAACAAATGAAAATATATCTCTCAGAATTAAATAATTGTTTAAAGGTTGCAAGTACACTTAGAAAAGCACTTGCAAATTGATAAATTTTTAAAAAGGGTGTTCTTAAAGCAGAAGACCTTTCCCTCAGTACTCCCACCTTAAGCCATTTGAACCTGTTGGCAAACACCTATCATTGTCCAGCAGCATGAATTAAGCAGGTGTGTGGAAGGCTTATCTTCAAGTCATCGAGGATGTCGGCCACTCCTTAGGCTCGGGCTGCTCCTGGGTATCATGGATTATCAGTGTGTGTTCCTTCATTTGTTTATATAAACGAGCCAATGGCTGTTGAAACACTTCAGAGCACTTAACTAAAGCAAACACAGTTCTTGAACTTTAAATATCCAACAAGAGGAGCTATTGACAAGGAGGACTTGACTTAGCAAATCTCAGTATCATTTGGAACCTTACTACAATCTTCCAGATTTACAAAGAAGGCACACAACCCCGACACTTATCTTAACTTTGGCTCCACACAGAAGGCACCATCCTGAGTTGAGACAAGATTTTAAAATAATACTGCCACTGAGCCGTTTCACTTGGTTCATTTTTTTTTTTTTTTTAATTGCAGTATAACCCTCTTCCACTCTTGGTGGGAATATAAGTTAATATAGCTACTCTGGAGAATACTATGACGGTTCCTTAAAAAACTAAACAGAACCACCATGTGTGTGCTAAGTCACTTCAGCCGTGTCTGACTCTTTGTGACCTCATGAACTGTAGCCCGCCAGGCTCCTCTGTCCATGGGATTCTCCAGGCAAGAAACCTTGAGTGGGTTGCCATGCCCTCCTCCAGGGGATCTTCCTGACCCAGGGATTGAACCCATGTCTCTTTTGTCTCCTGCACTGGCAGGGAGGTTCTTTACCACTAGCACCACCTGGGAAGCCCAGAATGACCATGTGGCCCAGCTATTCCATACTTGGGCATATACCCTGAGGAAATTATAATTCAAAAAGATACCTGTACCCCAAAGTTCATCACTTGGTTCCTTAATTGTCCTTGGGATTAAAGATCAGGCTACCCACTTAGAGAAAGGAAAGAGGGTCTTTAGCTTCTATCTTAGCCTTCTAGTTTTTTGATTCCCTCCCATTCTGCACTCCCTAAACTCAAAGATATTTCTAAAAGAACTCCTGTGAGGAGAACCTCAGATTAACATCAGGGTATCTGAATTTCCATTCCAGCATCCCTATCATCTGAAAAATTGTGCCTAAGTCATAAATCCTCCCAGTTTAGAGAACCGTATCTCTGAGCTGGACATAAAGACCCCTTTCAGCTCTAAGAGCCAATTATTCTACCATTTAAGGAATTCACAATGATGAAATCAATTGATCTATTCATATCGGTGGCTAGAGAAAGAGCGCCATGGTACTACTGCATGCTGTTGCTGTTGTTTAGTCACTAAATTGTGTCTGACTCTTGGGATCTCATGGACTGTAGTCCACCAGGCTCCCTCTGTCCATGGGATTTCCCAGGCAAGAATACTGGAGTGGGTTGCCATTGCCTTTTCTGGGGGATCTTCACAATGCAGGGATTGAACCCACGTCTCCTGCATTGGCAGGGAGGTGCTTTACCACTGAACCACCAAGGAAGTCAGCATTACATGCTGCTGCTGCTGCTAAGTCGCTTCAGTCTTGTCCGACTCTGTGCAACCCCATAAACAGGAGCCCACCAGTCTCCTCTGCCCCTGGGATTCTCCAGGCAAGAATACTGGAGTGGGTTGCCATTTCCTTCCCCAATGCATGAAAGCAAAAACTGAAAGTGAAGTCACTCAGTCATGTCCAACTCTTTATGACCCCAGGGACTGTAGCCTACCAGGCTCCTCCACCCATGGGATTCTCCAGGCAAGAGTACTGGAGTGGGTTGCCATTGCCTTCTCCACAGCATTGCATATAAGGTTATAAAAATCTTCCCAAATAGTGGCAATAGATTTATTGTGTTGCTTCCTTTATGTCTGGAAAGAAACTGCACATTTCTCTGGTGATTTTTAGAAATGTTAATATTGAGATGGCATTTTAGATGCTAGAGAGTTGTTCTATGTATTCCCCGTTGGAATTTCCTAATCTTACTTTAGTTATTGCTTGAATTTAGCTTTGCTTTAGTGCCAGGAGGAAAAACACAAAAGAAAACACATTATTTTCAAGAAATTTAAATAACTTAACCTTATTTCCATTTGCCTTTCTAGACTAACCAACAACTTGAATTCCAGTTCTTCCCAACTGTTAAGGTTCCTAATTCAACAGACTTATCTTCTCTTATAGAGTGTTAGAGCCACCAGCTTTCTGGCGGGAATATAAGTTGTCTTTACAGGATTCAAGGTGTTAGACTGAAAGAAAAATTTCAAGGAAATCCAAAACTTCTACTGGCCTATGATTTTTATATATAGCGCAAAAAGCATTAGAATAATATTCATAACTTTTGCTTCTGATCAACTGCCCAACTGCCCTCTGTTACAATGAAAGACAAGTCCGTTCCATACATGCCCTTTATAACACAGACCTAGCCGGAGCCCTTATAGGGCTTGGAGATAGGTTTCTGACTATAAGATGTTTCTCTTATTTATCCTTTTTTATTTTTATTTTTTTGATAAAACTACATGCACATCTAGCAAGAAAACAGAGTCCAGAAAAGCTGGAAAACTATATATTCTTCCCAGCCCTCCAAGCCCATGCATTCCTCAAGAACTGCCATATCGGGGAGCAAGGCCCAATGTCTTGTCAAGTGTCTCTCTCTGTTTTAAGCTTCTTCTCCTTTTACATTTATGATTATTATTCTTACTTTTTCACAAAGCCTGAATTAGAGAGCATACGAACTACTGAATAAGAAAATCTTAGTCACAGATCCTATAGGGAATAGCTTTTGAAATTTTGCAACATACTAAGTCATAATTGGGTTTTAACACATAAAATGGCTGAGTAATTTAAATGTTTAGAAAAGAAAACAGTCTTTCCTGGAGTTTATGAAGTGCTAAGCCTATTTCTTACAATGACTAACTTCCTTTCAGACACGAGCATCGTCTAGCGTATGCTCCAGAGAAGGCTCGCTGAAGACACAAACCAATTTACCAGACTAGTGTCTCATTTTGCCAGCAGTGCCTTTTTGTAAAGATGTTGCTGTTGTTTAGTTGCTCAGTTGTACCCAACACTTTGCAACCCCATGGACTACAGCTCTCTAGGCTTCTCTGTCCTTCACCATCTTCCAGAGTTTGCTCACACTCATGTCCGTTGAGTCGATGATGCCATCTGACCATCTCATCCCCTGTCGTCCCCTTGTGAAGATGGGGAAGGAACAAACCATGACCTGCCCCACCTTACGAAATGAAGCATAATGTTTTAGAAACATATATTCAATATCTGTCTGCACGTGGTTCTGCACGAACCAGAAGTCAGCAGCCAGCAGGATTTGTCACAGTGAGCGACAGAAGTCTGTCTTTGATAACTGGATCCATCTGCCTCTCTTTGTCGTCAAGTGCTGACCTCACGCAATCATGATAGCAACGGTGGGCAGAAAATGTGGGCATCATTATCATGTCAGTTCTGAAAGCACTGGGTCCAGAGACCAGTCCTTCCCATACATTCTTCTTGCCCATTCTGGCAAGGTTCGGATGGAGAAATCTTTGGCTTGAGCCTCACAACAGTTTGTGGGAGAAAGCAGCATCACTACTGGTTCTATTGCTCAGCATGGCTTAGATGTTCTCCTTGCACAAAGAAAACGGTAAAAATGTGGACAATAATACCACATTGGTATTATTGGGTTGTTGTCAGCATCCAATAGGATACTGCAGGCGAAGATATAAAGAGCTTTACAAATTCCCTCTAATGCTTTGCAGAGGGAAATCAGACCTCTGAATTTGTTAGTGACGTCTCAGAGACTCAGAGAAGGAAAGGACAGCCTGAAAGTCTGAGATGGTGGATCCTAAGTTATATTTAAAAGTGTGAAAGTGTTGGTTGCTCAGTCGTGTCCCTGACTCTTTGCAACCCCACGCCCTATAGCCCACCAGGCTCCTCTGTCCATGGAATTCTTCAGACAAGTATACTGGAGTGGGTTTCTATGCTTTCTTTCAGAGGATCTTTACAATGCAGGTATCAAACCAGGGTCTTCTGCATTGCAGGCAGATTCTTTACTGTCTGAGCCACCAGAGAATCCTTAAGTTATATTTAATGCAAGACAAATAAGATAACAGGATCCCTTGGCATTAGCATCTTAAGAAGGACTCTTTGGAAACATATTGATATGGTATCGTATCAGTCCGGTATGGAAAGGGTATATAGTCCAGGCAGATGGGTCTCCCAGTTACTTCCTAAGTCCTCAGATTTGAGCTGGATCTATTAGCTCTTCGAGGACCAAACCTTTCCAACAAAGGAAGCCAACCCATTGTCTGAGTTGAAGTGTCCACCAGTGTTGATTCTGTAACATATAGTTGAGAGTATAAATTGCCACTCAAGTTTCTTACATTTCCTTTGCTAACAAAACTAGGAGACAAGTAAGATTTGCCTAAATAGTCTCACATACTAAGTTGTAAAGGGAGGACAGCTGGAGTTACTTTGCATTTAACCTCAGTTCTAATGACAAAGTGCTCAATCACCATGATCCAAGGAAAGGTGAAACACACACACACACCCACCCCCATCTAGAGACAGACAGACGACATGCAATCAGTAAGTCAACGCACACTGGCTACGGGTACAATTCTAATAAAATACATTTATCTGGACTTGTAAACGAATAGTACGGTGAAATGTACCAGAATCAAAAGTACAGTGTGGATTAATACATGCTGGCAAATCAACTGACCTTGAGTTTTAAGTATTAGCTGCATGATCTGGGTTCACCAACAACACTAGGTACAGTTTACTTCTTGGCCCAGAAGTCAAGAGAGATGATAAGCAGAGGTTAGTGATAATAATGCTATGAGAATATTATTGGATATCATGTGAAAACTGTTTTATAAACACTTCTCTCTTAGGACTTTCCTAGCAGTCCAGTGATAAGGAATCTGCCTGCTGATGCAGGGGACATGGGTTTGATCCCTGGGCCAGAAAGATCCCACACGCTTCGGAGAAACTCTACCATGTACCACAATTACTGCAGTCTGAAGTCGTGCTCCACAGCTAGAGAGTAGCACCTGCTTACCACAACTAGAAAAAACCTGCATATAGCAATGAAGAATCAGTGCAGCCAATAATAAATAAATAAAAATTTAAAAAATTTCTTGATTTAATTTCCTTCTTATATTACTGTCTTTGGTTTCAATATTACTGACCCCATTTTACAGATAAGGAAACTGAAGGTAAGGTGCCTAATGCTTCTAACTCCAAAGGCTTTGCTCTTAATTTTAGGCCACGCTTTTAAGTTCTAATTTCATCCTAGAGTCTTCAGTAGATTGTCATTGCTTCTGACCACCAAAAAGGACCTTGAAATTGTTCCTCCAAAGTTTTCCATACTTTGGTTCTACAAGGACTCGCAAAGTTCTACTATCAGCAGCTGACCAACTAGATACTTCAGGATCTACATAGGGCAGAATTTTCACGAGCATACTCTAAGCTCCTCTCTTGTTCCTAGCTATATCAAAAAAGGCGATCCTGGCCCGTCTCTCACAGACACTGACAGTGAAGTACTGACTGCTTCAAAACTGAAAGAAAAACAGATCTCAGATTTATAGATCATGACCACTGAAAAAAATCTGGAAGAATTATTTATCTTAAATGGTAATAGAGTATAGGTCTTATGAACATAATAGAATGGTGGTGATTTTCATTCTCTGCTTTAGATTTGTCTCTATTCTTACATTATTTTACAAATAGCCATGCATTATTTTGTTACTGAAAAATCTGTTGAAAATGATATGGGGATATACTGATCTAATGATTTTATTTAAAATGATGCCTCTGAAATGTTCTTTCTCATTGTACAGTCATCTTATTCTGTTCTGCATTTTAAAACTTATTCTAATATGATCAGTAGTTATATTGTACAGAAATTTGCAGTGGGTTTATGTCTAAATGACTGCAATGGGGTTATGTCCCAATAAACAAGCTAAACTATTGCTATATTGAAAACACATTTAATATACCTAACCTATGGAACGAATGAGAGAGTTGGGCCATAAAAAAGTCTGAATGCCAAAGAACTGATGCTTTCAAACTGTGGTGCTGGGGAAGACTCTTGAGAGTTGCCTTGGATTGCAAGGAGATCAAACCAGTCAATCCTAAAGGAAATTAAACTGGATATTTATGGGAAGGACTGATGCTGAAGCTCCAATACTTTGGCCACCTGAAGCAAAGAGTCAACTCATTGGAAAGACCCTGATGCTGGGAAGGATTGAGGACAGGAGGAGAAGGGGACCACAGAGGATGAGATGGTGGATGGCATCACTGACTTGATGGACATGAATTTAAGCAAGCTCTGGGAGTTGTGATGGACAGGGAAGCCTGGTGTGCTGCAGTCCAAGGGTTCACAAAGAGCTGGACATGACTTAGCAACTGAAAAACAACAACCTACAGAACATCACAGCTTAGTCTGCTGTTTAGTTGCTGAGTCATGTCTGACTCTTTTGTGACCCCATGGACTGTGGCCGGCCAGGTTTCTCTGTCCGTGGGATTTCCCAGGCAAGAATACTGGAATGGGCTGCCATTTCCTTCTCTGGGGGAATCTCCCCAACCCAGGAATCAGAACCATGTCTCCTGTATTGGCAGGTAGATTCTTTACCACTGAGCCACCTGGGAAGCCACAGCTTAGCCCAGCCTACCTTAAATGTACTTACATTAGCCTACAGCTGGGCAAAATCATCTAACACAGATTATTTCATAATACAATGGTGAATAGCTCATGCAATTTACTGAAAACTGTGCAGAAAGTGGAATGGGGTCTGGGTCCAGAATGGATAGCACTTGTTTACCTACGTGGTCGCGTGGCCAACTAGGAGCTATAAAGCACAGCTCGGGCAGAAAGTGCCACCCACACAGCAGTAGCACACATTTGACTTTTTTGAAAAAGTCAAAAGTTGAAGTACAGTTTCTACTGAATGCACCTCATTTAATCCCATGGTCAAGTTGAGAAACCACAAGTCAAACCACTGTAAGTTAGAGACTACGTGAATTCATTCCACACCCTCTGGATTCCCTTCTAGCATCCGAGAGGAACTGAGAAAAGCTCTGATCAAACCCCAGCTCTGCTCCTCACTACCTTCATGACCTGGAATAATATAACTTCTCAATTTCCTCACCCATGAAACAGGAATAATAATAATACCTATTTCCTTGCTTTGAGATGATGCTTCTTAAAATTCTCTAGGCTTTCATAATTTTTCTTCCTTCTTGATAAATATAGAACTTATTTCATATGTCATTTGACACTTAGACTTTCTTAAATTGACTTTGTGTGTATGATCCTACTTCTCCAATTGGCCAAATGAGTAAAAGAATGAGATTGTATAAATCTGTGTAACCCATCCAGGATTGGATGTATGAAGAATATAAAAGGTAAATAAGACCTGGAAACTCATTATCAAGTAGGTCCTAATAGTTCCATATAAATAACCACAGTACAAGTTCAAAGCTAAGGGCCACTGGTGGAGGGTATGTGCATGCACGCCAAGTCGCTTTAGTCATGTCCAGCTCTTTGCAACCCTATGGACTGCGGTGACCAGGCTCCTCTGTCCATGGGCTTCTCCAGGCATGAGTTCTGGAGTGGGTCGCAATGCCCTTCTCCAGGGGACCTTCCTGACCCAGGGATCAAACCTGTATCTCTCATGCCCCCTGCATTGGCAGGTGGGTTCTCTACCATTAGCGACACCAGGGAAGCCCAGTGGAAGGTAAAGTTAATTAAAAAAATAAATAAATAAACAGATGGAAGCAAGAATGACTTCAGGTTATAAAGTGATATTTGAGGAGAGTCTTGAAAGATGAGCAGACTCTCACAGGCTGAAAACTGGGGACATGATGAAGAAAAATTAAGAACTTTCAAACTCTCTTTACATCTCTGACTCTTGGTATTGTGCTTACACAGATCATTTTCCACTGTTTCATGGTTCATCATTCTCTATTTAAAACACAACACTTTCCAGGTTCAAACTAGCATTGACTGAATATCTCTCAGGCCCAAGAAGGAACCAGAGCTTAAACCGGGGAGCTGTTTCCCAGAGAGAAGAGAACTGGCCTAGCAAATGACATCTTTATAGTCCTTTTGCGTGCTTGGGCTCAGTCACTGGATTCTGTCCAATTCTTGGAGATCCCACAGACTGTAGCCCGCCAGGCTCCTCTGACCATGGGATTTTCCAGGCAAGACGACTGGACTGGGTTGCCATTTCCTTCTCCAGGGGATCTTCTCGGCCTAGAGACTGAATCTGCATCTCCTGTGTCTCTTGCATTGGCAGGCAGATTCTTTACCACTGAGCCAACTGGGAAGCCCTCTTAGTTGTGAACAGATTCCTGTGACATATGACAGCAATGCTCTTATAGAGCCAACTTTTTATATATAGTCTGCAAATTTAAGGATTGAAAGAAATTGTGTTTGTTTTTGTTGTTTTGAAGGAAGATACGCAGAAGCAATCAGAGAGCACGCTTATTATCTCACCTATGTTTCCATGTTGGCCAGGTGGGGAGGCTAATAGTACCTGCATCAGCGGGTGATCATTCAAAGTGCACAGCAATAGTAAAAGCTGCATAAATGTTTTAAACAAAGGAACATAAAAATCGCTTTATTGGAATACACACTCAATAAAATTATCTAATTATTCTTGGGGGGTACACACTTGAACATGTACATATGCATCAAGTTCTTTTCCTTAATATTTTAGAGCTGGCTTGTTGTCTCTACACGTTTTGGAATTTGTATTTTCTATGAGTAGAAAACCTAGGCACAATATATTAACCCCCAAAAGACAACCGGTCATAAAAACAAGTTACTGGATTTTTTTCATGTCTAATTAACAGATGAAACCAAAGGCTGTATTTCAATGATTAGTAACTTCATGACTGCATTTTCAATGATGCTGGAGCCTGTGTGTAAAGAATGATGCCCTCTCACCAGTGGCACATCTTTTATCCTTTTTATTTTATTAGCCTATCATCTTAGTCTACATTGTTTTTGATAACAGTCGATCATGGTTCATAGTTCAGTTAACATTTGTCAATTTGCTAATATCTCAGCGCTCACAGTTAGGCATACAAACGCAGTGTCAAGGGTTGTCTTGGGCAATATGACTGGAGAAAGAGCTCAGATTCTATTGGATATAGGAAAGACAAGGGGATATAGAGACACAATGAAACTTTTTGTTTGTTTTGGTTGTAATTTTTGGCTGCACCACATGGCATGTGTGATCTTAATTCCCTGACCAGGGACTGAACCCACATCCCCTGCTTTGGGAGCAAGGAGTCTTAACCACTGAACCATCAGGGAAGTTCCTTAAATGCTTCACTCTTTCATTTTAGAGGATAAAGCTGTCTCAGTAAAAGTGATCTGCACTGACAGAATGGCTGTGGAATTCCAGGAATAATCAACAGCCTCTTGGTATCATTAACCTGCAAAATTTATTCTTTCTCCAATACTACAACCATTTCTCAAAGAACTCCAGAGCTCCTGTCACACTGACGAGTCTCTGTGAACATATATGCAGCCATGAGGGACACAGCTGAGGATGGAAGGGTTAGGCTGCTGTTCATTATCACCATCATCATCCCTACCACCACCAGCATCATGTCATAACAAGATCATGCACTGGTCAGCATCAGTACCACAGGACCATTCATTGACCAGCAGCAGCATCCTTATCATCATCACAGGACCATTCACTGACCAGCAGCATCATCATCATTGTCATCTCATCATCACCACCACCAGCATCATATCATAACAAGACCATGCACTGATCAGCATCAGTATCACAGGACCATTTATTGACCAGCAGCAGGATCCTTACCATAATCACAGGACCATTCACTGGCCAGTAAGCAGACACTGTGCTCAATTCTTTCAGAGATGTTTTCACTTAGTTCCTTACAGCTACACTATCCCCATTTTGCTGATGAGGAAAGTGAGACAAAAGGAGGTCAAGTAATCAATTTAAGAAGCTGGGCGCTAATAAGCAAGGGAGTCAGTATTCTAACAGAGAGCAGCCTCAGGCCAAGAAGCCTGTCTCCTAACCATTCCACCTCACAGGCTTCTCACCTCGGAGAGGATTTATGGAAATGAAACAGTGGCTAAAATAGCAGCCAACTCCATAATGCACACCCTGTGGGGTCCATAACGGTGCACCCTGTGGGGTCAGGAAAGGCCTCGCAAAGGCCACGTTTTGAAATGAAAGCCTCCATGTGCCAAGAGCGAACACACCCACACACAGGCACAGGAATTTTCTTAGTGTTTTCTCCCTGCTGAGAAACTCTGAATGCAGCATGGGCAGGCGCCGAGAGCCCTGCTCCCTTCAAGTGTTACCAACTCCTGGGCACATTAATAACATAGTTAATATGAAGTGTTTAGAGCCTCCCCATCGGTGACAAATAGGACTCAGCCCAATTTCCTGACCACCGAGGCCACGGAGGGACAATTTGGTAGATTTCATCAACAGTTCTAATTATGTTCCTGTCAAGTCGAGAACGAAGTAATCCATAACTGGGGGGTGCGCGCAGACAGTGGCGCAGAAGAGTAATTTATGCCCCAGACACAGGGTCCTTTCTGTAGTTACTGCGCACAACGCTTGACTAACAAGTGGGTTCAAAAAGGAATTGATTAGGGAGAACACAGCCCTCTCACTTGGAGAGGCTTGTCAGGTGGAAGTTTATGAGGAGTTACGGGGTAATGGCTTCTGGGAAGTCTTGTTTATCTATGCATCCAGAGTTCAGGGCTCTCGACACCTCAGAGCTGCAGGTTGTAAGATACAGGATTCTGGCTTCAAGCCTCTCGCGGACTCTTTTCAAACTGCTTGATTTGAGTCGCATCTCTGGAGAGGCTCTGTGAGCAGACTTTTTCAAGTGTGACCAGGAGGGAAGCTGAAGAGGATGAGCCAATGAACGGTCGACTTGACGGAATAGATTTTTTAAAAATAACAGGTCAATCTCCAGATAGCATCATCATCAGAGATACAATGATATCATTAGAAGCGGGAAGAAAGGACCCTTCGACGATGCTATAAATAATGTGCTAATGGAATGTGCAAAGGAATTGTTAGGAACATACACTGAAATGTCACAATACCCCAGTGCATGCTCTTCTCTTGAAAAAAAATGAAACTACCAGACCAACAATTAGAAAAGAGTAGGGGGAGGAGAGAAAGGAAAGGGGATGGAGGGGAGTCTGGGGAGGGTACATACCATGCAATTTTGAGTGATTTTCCACTGCTGTCTATATTGGAATGCGACCTCTGTTCCCTCCAACAGGGTAATTTTATACATGGCATTCTTATTAAATATTTCAAAGGAGGGAGGGGGAGAAGGAGGAGAGTTATGTGTTTGCTACCTTTTTTTTTTTTCAAGAGTTAAGGCTGGTAATATTAGCAGCTGCTTGGTTATTATTACTGATCAGTTGTTAATTAAAATAAAATGAAGCTTCTTAAACTTCAACACCATATTGCAAATTATGCAAAAGACACAACTAATTGCATTATTAGCAAAAATTACATTTAAAAATAGCACCACACAAAGAACTAAAATTATCTAAACTCGCTTTTACCAAATGAAGCCTGAGGAGACAGAACTCCGGGGAAAACAAGGGTTTTTCTGCCTCTCGTTCAATAAGGAAAGAGACAGAGGAGAGAAAAAAGCCTTAAATTTTGCTACTAAATATTCACAGAAATAGTAAAGACATTTGAAATTACCTAAGATAAACTATTAGATAACAGATTTAGATCATTCTCACACAGTACACACATAATATACATTTGGATATAATTAATTCTGGGTCATGCACATACAATTTTTCAGGCAATGAATTCAGGAAAACTAGGACTCATTATTATTGCTAAGGCCTTCTTGGTCTTTAAATGTAGAGCCTGGACAGAATGGGATAAAAATAAGCCCAAGAACAATGAAAAAGATATTTACTGTTCACTGGGCACTTACCAACAATATACATATACACATTTTTTTAAAAGAAGACCATGATCCATCATTTTTTTTCCCCCAGATTTCTTCTACCTTCACCTGGGTGGATGACCAAAAGCTGCTCATGTCTGTAAATGGTTTTTCATACTTAACTTTGTTACACAGAGATGGCAAGGCTCCCACAGGCCCCTTCACGCAGGCTCTCTCATGCTGCACGAGAGGCAATTAACTAACACAAAACAAGACGGTGTATTTGTTTTTATAAGCAAGCACTGCAAAATCGCTCTTCTGATATCATCATGTATTTAATATCATTTTGATTAATTTTTTTCCTTTAATTCCGTTCCTTCCTTAGTTATAAAGCTACTACCTTCTCTACTTAAGAATAGGAGTGCTTTTAGCAAAAAGGAAAACACTATCTGGAAAAAGCACAATTGTGGGGAATTCCTTCTTGCTCAACACTGAAACTCCTAAGCTGAATAGAAGTTCCTTTTGACTATTAGTTTTGGCCAGGGTCCTGCCATAGGTGGAAAACATGAGCATTATTCTTTTAATCCAGGAGAGAGACAAGTTTCCTACTGAAATGTCATCCTGCTTCAGAGCCACAGATAGAACCCTTTTCATAAATAGCTGGGCCCAAGGAGCAACTGACAACTCTAGAAATGAGAGCTTGCAAGCTGATGTGGTAAAATGGTGAGATAAACAAATAAATTATTCCATCTGATGGTATACCCCAACATACCAAAATCTGGGGCAGATAAGTCCACTTCAGGTCATTATGCTTTTCTCTACTTCCTTTACCACCATCTTCACTTTCTAATTTATTTTACTTTTTCCTGTAGGTCATCCACCATGATTTACAAGAGGAAGGGCAGTACTGAATGATTGGAAGACCATCACTGCACTAACACAGTGACGATAGAGGGTTCATGTATTGGTGATTCCTCATCATTTTGCTCCGAATCCCTAGACCTCTTCACTAACCTCACGTGATGCTGTGCTAGAGTTAAGTGCTCAAAAACTCAGGAAGGAAAGGGTGGAATGAATTGAGAAAGTAGCATTGAAACATACATATTACCATATGTAAAACAGACAGCCGATGGGAAATTGCAGTATAACACAGGGAGCTCAACCCAGTGCTCTGTGACCACGTAGAGCCGTGGGATGGAGTGAGGGTTGGGAGGGAGTTTAAGAGGGAGGGTACATATATATACTTATGGCTGATATATGTTGTGGTATGGCAGAAGCTAACGCAATATTATAATTATCCTCCATTAAAAAGAAATATAGAAGTCACCTGTTAATTGGCCTTTTGTAGTTAAACTTGCATACTTTTCCTGTAAGTGTTATACTTGAATATACATATTACTTTCAAAACGTATAATTTAGAAAAAACACATCAGGTGGGAAATCCATTTAGTCATAAGGATTCAGTGATAAGATCCACAGCACTTGACATCTGCTCCAAAACTGCAGGGATCATTACCAGCCTTAGCTATCATTTCCTAAGCTATTTGTTCTAATAATAATTATAAGGTATCTCCTTGTAGATCTGTAGGGCTTCTTTTGTAGCTCAGCTGGTAAGGAATCTGTCTGCAATGCAGGAGACCCCGGTTTGATTCCTGGGTCAGGAAGATCCACTGGAGAATGGACGGGCTACCCACTCCAGTACTCTTGGACATCCCTGCTGGCTCAGCTGGTAAAGAATCCACCTGCAATGTGCGAGACCTGGGTTTGATCCCTGGGTTGGGAAGATCTCCCAGAGAAGGGAAAGGCTACACACTCAGATATTCTGGACTAGAGAATTCCATGGACTGTATAGTCCATGGGGTCACAGAGTTGGACACGACTGAGCAACTTTCATTTTCATTTGTAGATCCGTAGGCTTTATGGTATTTAGACACCTGACTGTTTTTAGGTACTTTGGTCATTTTTCAAAATCCAGATGCATTGTTTCTGTGAAAATTTTGATGCACATAAAATTGGCCAATTAGTATCCTTATTTGGACAGCAAGGAGATCAAACCAGTCAATCCTTAAGGAAATCAATCCTGAATATTCATTGGAAGGACAGATGCTGAAGCTCCAATACTATGTCCATCTCATGCCTGGAGCCAACTCATGGGAAAAGACTCCAATGCTGGGACAGATTAAAGGCAGGAGGAGAAGAGGGCGACAGAGGATGAGATGGTTGGATGGTATCACTAACTCAGTGGACATGAGTTTGAGAAGCCTCTAGGAAATAGTAAAGGTCAGGGAAGCCTGGCATGCTGCAGTCCATGGGGTCACAAAGAGTTGGACACGACTTAGTGGCTGAACAACAACAAAAGTTATATGGTGTTCTTTTTTTCAACCTCTCCTCTATAGAAATGGACAATAGATACAGACACTGCTGCTGCTAAGTCGCTTCAGTCTTGTCCGACTCTGTGCGACCCTATAGACAACAGCCCACCAGGCTCCACCGTCCCTGGGATTCTCCAGGCAAGAACACCAGAGTGGGTTGCCATTTAAATCAAGGTGGTTAATTCAATTACTAAATTCTCTCAGCACAGTTGCCACCTGGGTACTGTGCATCACTGTTCATCTAAAACCTGTTCTTCAGAGACTTTTCTGCGAAAACCTGCCAAGAGGTGCTTCTCATTCATAGCTCTGTGGAACAAGTGTCAACAACATAGTAGGAGTTGAAGCTTGAAAAGAGCCCCAGCTGTCAGTTATGGAGCTATTCTCCATGCTGTGGGAGTTACGGGACATTGAATGTCAAGGCTGAGATGAGATCAAGAGTCTCCAGCTAGCCAATTGTACAGTTGGGGTGGGGGGCAGCACTGTCCAACTAATAGCACTGCAATGAGCATGACATAACATACGGTACAGCTGATGCATTTTGCAAGCTGTAAAACTGAGTGAGAAAGTGTAGAGACAAAGATGACTTGGGGTGGGGTTTAGTATGGATGCTGGAGTAAAGGGTTGGTCATTGAGAAAATCAGAGAGTCAGAGGTGATTACTTGGAAAGGAAAAGAAGAACAATTGTTTGAGGAATGGGTATGCTGAACTTCAGGCAGCACAACCAAGTGGCTTTGACCAGCATTTTGACGTGTTACTAGGAATCAGAAGAGAGGTTGAGACCAGAATGTGCTATATGTGTGGACATAAGCTCTGAAGCCCTACTCATGGACGAAAGATGATGACAGATGCTAGTGGTTTGGTGCCAATGGATATAAAACATTAGCAAAGAAACATGGAGAAATTTAGGTGTCTACAAGGTCGCATGAACCGAGGAGCAAGAACATGTCAGCAAGGAAAGGGCCATTAGATACAGCAGAGAGTTTCCGAATATAAAGACTGATAGTGATATAAGCTCAAACACATTCTGAAAGAGCTACCTTTTCTTACTTCCCTCCCTGACATTTTGTGATTCTGATGTCCTGTTTTACATATTCTTGTTCATCCTTTTGCTGTTCATTGTAGGTATAATTGTTTTCACAGAATTTTTCAGATTGTTTTTTAATCTATATGCTGGCTTATTTAGGTGATCACCAATCCTTCTTTAAAGATTTTTTTTTTTTAATGTGGACTGTTTTTAAAGTCTTTATTGAATTTATTACACTACTGTTTAGGCAAAGTCTTAACCACTGGACCATCAAGGAAGACCTTTCAATCCTTTAATATTTACTTTTCCTATATGATTTTCCCCTTTTTATAGATTCTTGCTTCTTCTCACTTGTCCATATTTCTTTTAAGACAGATTTAGTATCACTATATTGTCTTGGCTTTTGCTTGTTTGAGAAATTATTTTTCTCTCTTTCTATTCTAAATGATAATCTTGTGGGGTACACCATCCTATCAATAGGTTGTAGATTTTTCCTTTCCAGGACTTTGAATATATCTTGTCACTCGTTTCTGGCCTGCAAAGTTTCTGGGGAAAAGTTAGCTGACTTACAAGAGTTCCCTTGTAACTGATTGCTTTTCTCTTGTATATGCAATGGAATACTATCCAGCCATAAAAAAGAATGAAACAATATCATTTGCAACAAATGGATGGATCTAGAGATTATCATACCATGTGAAATAAATCAGAGAAAGACAAATACTGATGATATCACTTATATGTGGAATCTAAAAAATAGTACAAATGAACTTATTTGTAAAACAGAAATAGACTCACCACAGACAGACTCACAGACATAGAAAGTAAACATACAGTTACCAAAGAGGGATAAATTAGGAATATGGGATTAACAGATGCATACTACCATATATATAGGAGATAAACAATAAGGATTTACTGTATAGCACAGGGAACTATATTCAATATTTTATAATAAACTGAAATGAAAAAGAATAATAATATAGTTATATGCATATATATATGCTGCTGCTGTGCTGTGCTCAGTCATGTCTGACTCTTTTCAACTCCATGGACTATAGCCTGCCAGCCTCTTTGGTCCATGGAATTCTCCAGGCAAGAATACTAGAGCGGGTTGTCATTTCCTCATCCAGGGCATCTTCCCAACTCAGGCCTCAAATCCAAGTCTCTTGCATCCCTTGGCAGGCAGATTCTTCACTAGTGTCATCTGGGAAGCCTATATATATATGGTGTGTGTGTGTGTGTGTGTGTGTATATATATATATATATACGGCTAAGTCACTTCAGTCGTGTCCGACTCCGTGCGACCTCATAGACGGAAGCCCACCAGGCTCCCCTGTCCCTGGGATTCTCCAGGCAAGAACACTGGAGTGGGTTGCCATTTCCTTCTCCAATGCATGACAGTGAAAAGTGAAAGTGAAGTCGCTCAGTCGTGTCCGACTCTTAGCGACCCCATGGACTGCAGCCTATCAGGCTCCTCCGTCCATGGGATTTTCCAGGCAAGAGGACTGGAGTGGGGTGCCATTGCCTTCTCTGATATATATATATACACACACATAGACATACACACACATACACGTACATGCATATCACCAAACCACTTTCCTATACACCTGAAACCAACACAATATTGTAAATCAATTGTACTTAAAAAAAAAAAAAAAAAAAGGGATGTGAGGACTGAGAAAAGATGAATGGATTCCATGGCTGGAAGTGGACCACAGGGGCAGCAACTGAAGGGCAAGGCAGCACCAGATCACAAGAAGTCAAGGAGCAGGTTGCAAAGATTCCATGGAGATCAGGTGCATGGAATGTTTTTATAAGAATGTTGATGATGAAGAAAATGAGAAAAGCCAGGCAGATGTCCAAGCAGTGATCAAGATGTGGGAAAGTTTTTGTTTCTTTGCCTTTTTTTTTTTTT
The DNA here is from genome assembly GCA_935064755.1 of Tragelaphus eurycerus. Classification (NCBI taxonomy): domain Eukaryota; kingdom Metazoa; phylum Chordata; class Mammalia; order Artiodactyla; family Bovidae; genus Tragelaphus; species Tragelaphus eurycerus. The sequence goes on from CAKXYN010000003.1 coordinate 13,938,370, forward strand.
TATTTTCCTATGTTGGAAAGGCATCCTTGGAGTTGGAAGAGTCTCTCCAGCACTTTGGAGAGACTAAGGGATGGAGCTGAATCTTAGAAAACATAGGAAGAACTGGGATCAGCTTAGGCAGAAAGATGCATCTCACCAGAGATGGGAGAGGAGATGCCTAGAGCTCTGTTTAACTTGACAAAGGAAAAGAGTGGCAAGATAAAGTGTGGCACAACTTCTAGGCTTTGTAAAGAGTCACAAGCTACCAGCAACAGGAATCATGCAAAAGAGCAAAGTTCAAACACTATAAGGCACAAATACTTATATTACAACATTTTATGAAAAAGTAGCTAAAGAGATTCTTTGATGTCTTGCAAACAAAATAACTGCTTAATTTATTCAAGTTGCTAGTGTTTATCCTTGGAGAAGGCAATGACACCCCACTCCGGCACTCTTGCCTGGGGGGTGGGTCCCATGGACAGGGGAGCCTGGTGGGCTGCGGTCCATGGAGTCGCTAGGAGTCAGACATGACTGAACAACTTCACTTTCACCTTTCACTTTCATGCATTGGAGAAGGAAATAGCAACCCACTCCAGTGTTCTTGCCTGGAGAGTCCCAGGGACGGGGGAGCCTGGTGGGATGCCGTCTATGGGGTTGCACAGAGTCGGACATGACTGAAGCAACTTAGCAGCAGCAGCAGTGTTTATCCTATTGTTCAAGAATCACGTGCATTTAGTTCAATAGAGTCACATTGTTTCAAACAAGAGTTTTGGGGAAAAAATACATGCTCAATTATATCTTTGCGTCCCACACAAGTAATATTCTGGGAGCTCTAGGTCCTGCTTATGCAGAGTGAAGGAAGCAGCCAATGCTGCTGTTTTAACAAAAACCTGGATTAGAAAAATTAGAAATAAATTTTTATCACCAGACTGATTTTCAAACCTAACAAAAATAAGAAGGTAACCAGTAAGTTTGTGATACCATGAAGACCCAACTTAGACATACTAACAGTAAGTTATTTAAAACACAAAACAAAACTTCCTTGTCCTTTAGTTTCCTTTATTTTGACTACACCTGTGAGCTTTGCATGGCAAAAACCAGTTTTTTTAGTCTTTTCAATACTTGAACTTGAGGACAGGGAGAATACAATGAAATGAGAAAATTAGGTAACTCTCTCCCCAAGAAGTTAAAATCCATCAGCAGTGAGTCACGGAATTTAACTGTACATCCCTTATTATTTTATGTTTTTTTTTTTAAGCTGTTTTTCTTTCTACAATCACAGGCCAAGCAAGACCATAATCTCCCAGCAGGAGCCTGGCATTAGCACAATGGCACGACCAGCCCGGCAGCAGGAAGGCAGGCGATCTCCCTGCTAGCCCTCTTTGTTGTATAAAAAGGGCTTGGCATGAGTGCGTCTGACAATGACCACCAACCATTTCTTACTTTTTCCTGAGCCATACTCAGTATCAAAAAAGCATCAAGAGGTGCCGTGGTCCCATAACACACTGTGGCAGAAGAGTTAGCCCAGCAGGCAGATGTTTTGGCTAATCTGAAATCCTTGTGCAGCAAATGTGACAAGACAATGGCAAAAGGAGAGACGGGTGGATGGCTGGAACTGATTTGGGTAGCAGAGAGAAAAGATGGGGAGAGAAGGTAAATAGCTAAGAATGATAATCGCAGATAGGCTACCAGATATACACATGCACACTCGCACAGAGAAAAAAAGGCAAAAGCTTCCAAACTTCAGTACTGAGCAGATCAAGCACATACATGAGTGCTCCGTCATGTCCAACTCTTTGCAACCCAGTGGGGCTGTAGCCCACTAGATTCCTCTGTCCATGGAATTGTCCAGGCGAGAACACTGGAGTGGGTTGCCATTTCCTCCTCCAAGGGATCCTCCCAACACATGAGACCACCTCATAAGAAATACCAAATAAACTGCTCAATGACAAAGCGTCGTTCCACTCCCAAGTACAGATACACTTAACTTTGAAAATGGTAACCCTTTCCATAGACATGTATGGTTTTTAGAATCCTAAAAGTGTCATCTCCTGCTCAAATTAATGTGCTGATATCTAATCATCATTGCTAGGGGAATCAGTGATAGAGGACTGGAAAATCCCAGGGTAAGCCAAAGATGGTGCGTGCCTTGGACCCAAAGGTTCCCTCAATTCATCAGGTGGTTGAGAGGATTCAGTATCATGGGCTGGAGAAGATGGGGAATTGTCTTGAAAGACAACAGGGAGCTGAAAAGTAGACTGATGGCATCTTGAGCCACAGATCTTGACCACAGCATCCAGCATGCTGGGTACCAGCCAGTGGAAAGATGGCCTTTCTGTGAGATGGGCCAGGAGCTATCCTTTGTAAGACTCACAATTTTAAAAGATTAATTCTGTCTAACAGTTATGGGTGCAGACTTCTTAGAAAGTCGGTTACAAGGCCAGCCAGCTTTCAGAAGCTTTACATTGTTGGGATATTTTTTATAGGGAGAGTAGACTTCGGGTCGGAGAAGGCAATGGCACCCCACTCCAGTACTGTTGCCTGGAAAATCCCATGGACAGAGGAGCCTGGTGGGCTGCTGTCTATGGGGTCGCACAGAGTTGGACACGACTGAGCGACTTCCCTTTCACTTTTCACTTTCATGCATTGGAGAAGGAAACGGCAACCCACTCCAGTGTTCTTGCCTGGAGAATCCCAGGGACGGGGGAGCCTGGTGGGCTGCTGTCCATGGGGTCGCACAGAGTCGGACACGACTGAAGCAACTTAGCAGCAGCAGCAGCAGACTTCGGGTGGTATATGGCTAAAAGCCCTACTATTGGGAGGATAAGTTTTTTTTTAATTCTGTTTCCCCCAAATTATCTCTTCAGTTATTGAGCTGGGCCTGAGAAAGCATGACATGGAGATCAAAACTATCTTTTTTGTTCTTTCCATACCGACAAAAAAGAAAGATCAAACGAGTTTCTCCTGCCTTAGACCTTGCCTCCTAGCAGAGCCTCTGAAACCAGGTGTGCAGAAGAAAGAATGGGATGGCTTCCCACCTACTCATACCATTACTTCTCACTGTCATCACATGAAACTTGGTTCTGATTCCTGCAACGGAGGAAAGAAGCAATGATGTGACATCAGCAACTTTTGTTGCTGCTTTTCAGTCTCCAGAAGCACTGTCTTCAGTACATGAAGATCACAGTGCTGTCGATGAGAACACACGTCCTTTGTTACTTTCTCTCATTTTGATGTAACGACTTTGAGACCTTGACACTTCCTTTTTCTGGCAATACAGTGACTACAGGCACACATCGTTGTTAAGACACTTGATGCGTTTTAGGAGAATATACTGTGACATTATTAAAAAGGAACGACTGGCCTAGACAGGAATCGAATACATGACTTTGGCCTCAATTCTGCACTTCTAACCAACTGTCAATATGTTTACTATAAATAATACTTCCTAAGGTTGAAATAATTGGGCAACAATGGATAGCTATTACTAATTGATCCAAAATTGCCTGGGTAACCTCTTCATTAAAGGGTACTAGACGCAGGACATGGAAGCAATCTAGATGTCCATTGGCAAACAAATGGATAAGAAAGCTGTAGTACATATACACAATGGAATATTACTCAGCTATTAAAAAGAATGCATTTGAATCAGTTCTAAGGAGGTGGCATCTGGTCCCATCACTACATGGGAAATAGATGGAGAAACAGTGGAAACAGTGTCAGACTTTATTTTTCTGGGCTCCAAAATCACTGCAGATGGTGACTGCAGCCATGAAATTAAAAGACACTTACTCCTTGGAAGGAAAGTTATGACCAACCTAGATAGCATATTCAAAAGCAGAGACATCACTTTGCCAACAAAGGTTCGCCTAGTCAAGGCTATGGTCTTTCCTGTGGTCATGTATGGATGTGAGAGCTGGACTGTGAAGAAGGCTGAGCACAGAAGAATTGATGCTTTTGAACTGTGGTGTTGGAGAAGACTCTTGAGAGTCCCTTGGACTGCAAGGAGATCCAAGCAGTCCATTCTGAAGGAGATCAGCCCTGGGATTTCTTTGGAAGGAATGATGCTAAAGCTGAAACTCCAGTATTTTGGCCACCTCATGCGAAGAGTTGACTCATTGGAGAAGACTCTGATGCTGGGAGGGATTGAGGGCAGTAGGAGAAGGGGACGACAGAGGATGAGATGGCTGGATGGCATCACTGACTCGATGAATGTGAGTCTGGGTGACCTCTGAGAGCTGGTGATGGATAGGGACGCCTGGCGTGCTGCAGTTCATGGGGTCACAAAGAGTCGGACACGACTGAGCGACTGATCTGATCTGATCTGATCTGATTAAAAAGAATGCATTTGAATCAGTTCTAAGGAGGTGGAGTCAACTGGAGCCTATTATACGGAGCGAAGTAAGTCAGAAAAAAACCCACCAATACAGTAATATTAACACATATATATGGAATTTAGAAAGATGGTAATAATGACCCTATATGCGAAAGAGACAGAGATGTAAAGAACAGACTTTTGGACTCTGTGGGAGAAGGCGAGGGTGGGAAGATTTGAGAGAGTAGCATTGAAACATGTATATTACCATATGGGAAATAGATCACCAGTCCAGGTTCGATGCATGAGACAGGGCGCTCAGGGCTGGTGCACTGGGATGACCCTGAGGGATGGGATGAGGAGGGAGGTGGGAGGAGGGTTCGGGATGGGGAACACATGTACACCTATGGCTGATTCATATCAATGTATGGCAAAAACCATCACAATATTGTAAAGTAATTAGCCTCCAATTAAAATAAATAAATTCAAACAAACAAACAAAAAGGGTACTTGATGATCTTAAAATTAAATAGGATTCCTCCTCTCCTCTAATTTCTGGAGAAGGAGCAATAGAAGGAGAATTAGGGAGTTGGGGAAGAGATGAGATGGAGACAGAGATAGAAGCAGAGGGAGAGGGAGAAAGCAAGAAACACTCAGGGCAGCCTCCCAGCAGTGCCTCCCAGCAGCCCTCTCCTTCTCAGGAGTCTTGGAGCACAGGAACAGCTCTATCTCCAGGGCACACATCTCAGTCTGTAACCAGGGGCCAGCAGTCTGGTCAGCCTTGGTTTGCACATTCTCCCTGCCCTGGGGGATTCTAGAGGAATTCAATCAGGAAGGAAACAGTAGAGGTTCATGAACACTGGGCAAGAACAGCTGCCAACTTCATTTAGGATGGACTGTTAACAGAAAGGAACAAGGTCTGGGAGCATTTCGTCGACCACTTTGGAGAGTGTTAGGAATAATGCCTCCTCAGGACAGTGGCAGGCCAGGTGGAAACCTAAACAACGCAACAGCTAGCTTATGGCAGGCTCACTTTATCATGCGAACACCTCTTAAACACACCCCTCCCCGCCACCCTGCAGGGGCTCACGTGCTAGTAGCTTGGGATAAAAAACAAAAAGGCAAGTGTCTGGTTCTAATATAAAACCTTTGGGAAATGTACATGCTAATGCTACTTCACCCGGATTCAGTGAATGACGCAAATCTAAGTTTTCAAAAAATAAATCTTTATCTTTTCAAATGGACAACAAGAAACTATCTGGGGTTAGGATGGCCTAGAGGAGTTTTTACAAAAGGAACATGTATCTCATAATGAGGTCCAGTTTTCATATGTAGTGTTCATTTCTCAAACTTAAATTAAGAAACCCTCTTAATATAAAATAGATTTTTGGCCATTAAAGATAATAAAATTAATTTGTCTAGAAGCTCGTTGCCAGACTGAACAAAGTAAAGCTGGAAGAGATGTCTCTCCACTATTCATACTGGCAAGAGAGACTAAAACAGAATACCCAGCAAGCAAAGATCATTCTTGATGCACGACAGTCTCCCTTAGGAATATCTACACCGAAAGTCAACTCATGGGGCTCAGTATTAGGTAAGGTTCTTAACTTTTCTTTGTTTTTCTTCCTCAAAGTTGAATTTATAACCTCATACTGGGCTTCCCTAGTGGCTCAGATGGTAAAGAATCCACCTGCAATGCAGCAGACCTAGGTTCAATCCCTGGATTGGGAAGATGCCCTGGAGAAGGGAACGGCTACCCACTCCAGTATTCTGGCCTGGAGAATTCCATGGATTGTATAATTCCATGGGGTTGCAAAGAGTCAGACATGACTGAGCGACTTTCACTTTCACCGAAGCTCAAGAGAACCCTGATTCATGGTTTGGTTAAGACGTGGCTTACAAGGGAATTTGGGCACAGGCCTGCAGGCACCCATCCATTCTGTGCTAGCAAGGTGCTCACTGTCCAGGGAACCCATTAGGAAAAAGGGCCACATGAACATCTGAACTGAAAGCCGTCACAAAGAGACACCAGGGCAGCTACGCTGAGATGCTATCAATTTCTGTTCTCAGAGGATCAGAGGCCAGCAAAGTCCTCTGTCACAAACTCCACTTCTCTCTCCAACCCACAGTATCTTTAAAGCAGGAGGCAGATGGACTTACTGCCTGGAGATAAGGCGTCAACCCAACTGTCACCCAGGACTCCAGTTGAATGGTATGTGATGTGCTTACAAAATAGCCCAGCTGGAGAGACCAACCTGGCCATTTTGCCAGTTGTAAATGGGTTATTCACGGGAAGACTTGCATCTTCATCTATCCATTGACAAGAAAGCACTATTGATCTGAGAAGCAAAAGTTCTATGGACTTGACAATGTATATATTCAGAAAACTTGGAAGCGTAAACCCTGGCTTTAGAGTGCTTTATCGTCTCATGTGCCAGATGTTAGCTAACATGTGTGTACATGGTGGGGGAGGGTTTTCTTCTTTGACCTGGTGGAATGTCATAAAAGGTCATGAACTAAACTGGAATCCAGGGTTTATAGCTGTGAAATATGCATTATCAAAAGCCATGCTCATGAACAAACACTAGGAATGATTCATCCTTCTTTCTTTTTGCCTGGAAGGATATAAAATTACCTGGTCCTCAATTCATGATGACCAGGCAGTCAAACAGACCATCTTAGTTACTTCACAGCTTAGACAAGGGTACAAAACAAACAGATGAGAAGAAAGAAAAAAATTCTTTTCTTTTTTAAAAAAAATTTTGTTTCCATGCATCTTTTCAACACTGTTCTAACAAAAGGACCTATTAAGACATATCGCTGTGTTTTGTTCTTTTGTCCTGTTTTTCCTGAGTTACAGGAAAAAAATTGTTTTAACAATAACATGAAAAGCAGGGAGTTTCAAAATTGTGGTTTTATTAACGAATGGAAGATCACCTTTCTCAACAGGGCTTTACAAAATATTCCATCAGCAGAAGTGTGAGGCAGGTCGGAGAGACCAACTTTTCCAAGGTATTAAATTAAAAGATGTTGAATTAAGTTAAATGCCCCACATTGAATTGACATTTCCCCCTTTTTAAATGCAAGCTAAGATTGATGAAAAATACCACTTATCTACATTAAGGGTCAAAATCTCTAGCAAAAGGAGCTTCTGGTTCAACATGTCAGAGCAGAGTCAGTCTTCCATAATCCAGGGACCAGGACGCGGATCACATTCTGATGATCCAATTAATGGTCGGATACTTTGCAATCATCTAGCAAGCAAGGCCCCTAACAGATTGTGGGGCTGTAACATCAATTTCTTAAGTGCATTTAAAGGATTACAAATGTTAGTCCTGGCTTGAGATTGAAACACCTATTGAGGTGCTCTGAACCACATTACTGTAATTGGGTACCTTGAATTAATGCCATTTCTTCTGATGGGTGAGTTGAATACATTGGAATTAAGAGTTCTTTTAGCGGTATGTCACTTTCTCATTCTTCCTTCCTTTTTTTGTTTCCTTGGAACATAAATCCGAATTGAAATAACTCTTTTTAAAATCCAGATAGCTTTAATTACAGCCCTCAGGAATCCAAGTATTGTCCTAATTTTACCTCATGCACTGTTTGGGTGCTTTCTTCCTTGGCTTGTTATCTTAATAGGCAGCGCTTAGGAGATGAAAATACAATTCTTTTCTTAACAAGGGAATGAGGGGAGGGGAAAAGGGAGTGAAAGAATCCTTCTCTTTCCTTCCAGCCAGATGAACCTCTTTAAGAACACAGAGGATCGTACTGAAGAGAAGTTTGTTTGTTTGTTTGTTTGTTTTTGCATTTTGTCATGTTTTCTTCCTAACTGTGCAAACACATTCTTCCCCCCTCCCGACCCCTCAACCCATGAGGAGATAATACAGCTGGAAAAATCTCACGAGTCATTTCAGTCCAGGTTGCTTTGACAGCAGAGCAGTTTTCGTTATTCTTCAGCATAGGATCTTTCTCTCTAAGCTGGGCGTGTCAAGGTCTACGACTCTAGTGTGTGATGAAGTTACATTGCAGCCCCAAGTGAACTGGTTCTTCATTTGTAGCCTTTTATCAAACTGTGGGGCTGAAGGGTCCACATACAGACACTGGGCATCTGGATGGCAGGAGACACGCTCTGCCCACTAAAGCTCCAGAAGATAGCAATATGTTTGGGGAGTGAAAGGATGACAACTCCCTTCTTGCCTCCTTCTTTAGCTCTTGCATGTGTGTGCGTGTGTCGCTTCAGTTGTGTCTGACTCTGTGTGACCCTATGGGCTGTAGCCTGCCAGGTTCCTCTGTCCATGGGATTCTCCAGGCATGAATTCTGGAGTGAGCTGCCATGCCCTTAAGGCTCCAGGGCATTTTCCCGACTCAGAGAGCGAACCTGCATCTCTTAGTCTCCTGTACTGGCAGGTGGGTTCTTTACCACAAGCGCCACCTGTAGCTCTTAGATATTTTTAAATATCATAAATAAATGCTGTTCCAAAGTGCTGAAATAGGAGACAGCATTCTCAACCTCAGCGCCACTGAGATTTGGGGCCAGGTCATTCTGTGCTGTAGGGGCTCCCCTGTGCATTGTGGAAGGGTTAGCAGCACCCTCAGCCTCTACCCAATAGATACCAGCAGTAGCTGCCCAGCTGAGACAACCAAAAATGTCTCCAGAAATTGCCAAATGTCCCCTGGGAGGCAAAATCACTCCGATTGAGAAACACTGGATGAGAGGGACCTAGCAACCAGAAGCATACTCTGCACTTGGTCATCTCCTCTGCCAAATACGGGCCTCCTTGGTGGCTCAGCCAGTAAAGAGTCTGCCTGCAATGCAGGAGACCTGGCTTCAGTCCCTGGGTCAGGAAGATCCCCTGTAGGAAGGCATGGTAAGCCACTCCAGTATTCTTGCCTGGAGAATCCCATTGACAGAGGAGCCTGGCAGGCTACAGTCCTTATGTTTGCAAAGAGTCAGACAGGACTGAGCGACTAACATGTCCACTTTTCTGCCAAATATGGTTCTGGCTGGGATTTAAAAAAAAAAAAAAAAAGCAGCAACACACAGAGCCCTGAAAAGGGCTACCTTGAGGACCCAGGCCTCCATGAACAGGTGAACTGTTTCTCTACCTGTGGGCTAGAGTAGTTGGCTTGTTGGGTTCAGTAGTTCTTTTAAAGCTAGGTAGGAGGAGTTTCTCTGAATTTTTTTTTTTTTTTTTTGACTCATTAGATCGCCCTGCTCAAAATGATTTACACACAGATAATTAAACTTAAGCCCCAAGGACTAGTTAACTGTTTAGCAGTGTATACATTTCATAAAACCATTTCCATACATCTAGTTTTAAATTCATTAACAAAAATTAATAGCTATGCAGAGCTCTCCATCGCGCAGCAGGTTGCTATGGGATGCTGGCTAAATTACCCCTTTCTATCACTCCGCCAGCGATCTCAGAGACAGTTAAACTTTGCTGCGCTGGAAATGTTGCCTACCAATTTACAGCAAAGCTCATATTTACTATATTTAGTGTGAATCATTGACTGAACTTCAGAAAATATTTGTCTCTGTTTGGTGTGTCTCTGGAACATTCCATCAGCTTTAAAGCACAGTGTGTGCACTTTCTGCAGCTTTGGAAAAATGACTGAGAAGCATTTAATAGACAATATTAGCTTTGAATATGTATTAGGAATGTATTTTATCCTCATACATCTTTCATCTTAAAGTCCCCTAAACATGCTTAAATATCTTGTGTTTGTTTGTTTGTTTTTTCCCCCTCTTGGTGTGTTTTTACAGGGAGAAAAATGACTTTCTGATATGGTACCTATGATCCACTTATTATCTCTTTATTTCTGAATACCAGTATAATAAGACAAAGTAGACAGTAAACCTCTTCTCTATAAACTTATTCTGACCTTTATATGCATTTTAGGCTTTTGGTAAATTAAAAAAAAAAAATTTGGCAGCCCCCATGGCATGTGGACCCTTAGTTTTCCAACCAGGAACAGAACCTGTGCCCCTGCATTGGAAGGTGGAGTCTTAACCACTGGATCATCATGACTTTTGGTAATTTAAAGCATACTTTCTATTAAAAATAATCTTCATACTCTGCTTCAATCATATTTCACCAGTATTTACAGTGTTCAAGTTTGAAAGAGAGTCAGGGTGAACTAATTCATTGTTTACACTCAGAATCCTAGGTGGCCCAGTCCCACAAAGGTAGTACAAAGCACTGTATCGTTCGTTCTTAGCACTTATCTTAATCTTAATAACTAGCCAGACAAGTGACTCCAGAGTCTGGGGCTTATCAACTGGAATTCGTCACATGATCCCAAGAGAAGACAAGAAATACATTATATAACCACGCCATACAAATTGTTATCTTTTGATATTTAAAGGTATGCGTTCAAAAGCCTATAGGAGACTTTCATTTATTTATTTATTTATCCTCTGCGGAACCCAAATTCCACTTGTTCATATTAAATTGGATAGCACGTGAACAGAAACGCTCTTGTTGGGTGTTATCTGCAAACAGTATTTACTCCCAGGAGATCAAAAGGATTCTTCCTGCTTCATTTCAGCACTGGCTATCAGGAACAATCTGCTTGAAAACCTAGCTTTGATACTGATTATTTGAGAAACTGATTAAAAGGGAAATAAAAAGGCCCATGTTCCCTAACCATTCAGAAATGCCAGTGGCTTTAGTTGAATTTTCAGTGTCTTCCCCATTAGAAGGCTGTCTGGATTCCTTCAGTAGAGGCTTACACAAACAGCAACGTTAAGCCAGCCACACTACAGTTTTCCCAGATCATGTCCTGAGTTAAAAATAGGATGTGACTCTTAACTGTACCACATTGAAGGTATCTTCTTCAAGAGTGGCAAGAAGCTTATTTAGTTTCTTTTGGGACAGATGATTTATTATGAATCTTTCTAATTATACCTTCAAAATTTTTACTCTAAGTGAATTGAGGCTCTAAGAGGTGTAATACACTTGTTTTTGCATCTTTCTACAAGATGTATTTAGGTTACAGAACATTTTATTATGTCTATAATGAACTAAATATATTTTACTGAGATTTCAAAAAATATATATGTTTAAAAATGTAGATGGCTAAATAATCAGTATCTTCAAAATAAGTATTTTCTTTAAAATCACGCTTTGGGCATTTTTTCCCAAATAAAATGAATTGTGAAACTATTTGACAGCTGCGTTTTAGCTTTTTACCTACATTGTAAACTTGAATATAGGTTTCAATAAATTCTAATTTATTACCTTTCCTCCTTTTCAGGAGAAAATATTAGCTCATTAGTTATTTTAAGAATTCTTAACATTAAGACTGTATTACTTTTGGTGAGAGTGGGGCAAGTTCATTAATATCTGCATTCTTAAAAGAGATATAGTTGTTACTCAATTATCATAAGTAGTTTCAAAACAAAGACCTCATATAAAATTGCATTAGGTCTGGAAACAGGCTGACAATAAGATTTGGTGATCAGACATATGTGTGTGTACCTTTGGTCTGATAATTATATAATTTACTGGGTTCATATCTCCTTTCTATCAATCACTGAAGGTACATTTTTGTGACATTTCAATACATGCAAAATGAAAGGTAGCAGAAATATGAAAAGAGTATAATATGTATAATTTTCCCTAGAGATTACACTCTTCCTATAGTCTGCAATAAATAGCCTGCTATTTTCCAAATTGGGAATGAGAAAAACTGATGGTATTGATTATAGGTTTTGTACTTCTCCCTGACTCTATTGATGTGGAGTTTACCAAGAAAGAGTCAGAATCTAAAAAAAGAGTGGGTTTATGTATATGTAAAACTGATTCACTTGATTGTACACCTGAAACGAACACAACATTGTAAATCAACTATACACCAATAAAAATTTAAAATAAATGAATAAATAAAAATAAAACAGATAAGCAAAAAGGACCTACTGTATAGCCACAGAATTTTGCCTAATATTCTGTAATAGCCCAAATGGGAGAAAAATAGAGAACAGGATAGACAGATATTTATGAAAGAGTGAATCATTTTGCTGTACACCTGAGACTAACACATTGTTAATCAACTATGTTCCAATATAAAATAAAACTTTAAAAACAACTGTGATTATAATGAGTGAGCACTATTCATATGTTAAAAAAATAAGATCATTTTAAAAAGGGTCAAAAAGATCTATGGAAATATCACTTTATCATTTTGTTAATATCTAAGTGGGCCTTCCCAGTGGCTCAGGAGTAAAGAATCAACTGGCAATGCAGGAGACCCAGGTTTGGGTCTTCTTTGGATCAAACCTTCTCAACCCAGGTTTGATCCCTGGGTTGGGAAGATTCCTTGGAGGAGGAAATCACAACCCACGCCAGTTTTCTTGCCTGGAGAATTCCATGGACAGAGGAGTCTGGTGGGCTGCAGTTCATATGGTTTCAAACAGTCAGACAGGATTGAGCAACTGAACACATAATATCTAAGTGCTTAGATATCACTGTATTTTATCAAGGCTAAAACAGGAAATGCTGATGGATGTTTTATCTTGTCTTGAAAAGTGACCTTCTAGAAATCTGTATATGAACATAAAAAAAAGTCACAGTGGTAATGTGCAAGTATTTAAAGGCATAGTTTACTTAAATAATATGTGCAGGGCTTCCCTGGTGGTTCAGTGGTAAAGAATCGGCCTGCCAATGCAGGAGACACAGGTTTGATCCCTGTTCTGGGAAGATCTACATGACACAGAGCAACTAAGCCTGGGAGCGCAACTACTGAGCCCTTGTGTTGCGACTACTGAAGACTGCGTGGCCTGGAGCCCAGGCTTCACAACAAGAGAAGCCGCTGCAACCAGAAGCCCGCCCACTACACCGAGACAGTAGCCCCTGCTCGGCGCAACTAGAGAAAAACCCATGCAGCAAGAAGACCCAGCACATCCAAAAACATATGTGTGTGTGTATAAAATTCTCTCCACCAATGTGATATTTTGCTTTTACTGAATGCAATTTATATTTGATCAAATATTGGGATGTAATCATATTTTTTCTAGACTCTTCTTCGGAGTCCTGGCAGGACAAAGCAAGAAAGGTTAAAGACCCATGCCGAATTAGAATGATAACTTCTTTGTAAAGAATGAATAAATGCACTTTCCAGAGAGCCCCGCTCATTACCAAAAGCTGCCTGCTCTGAGTCAGTATGACCCCTTAAGCCAACAAGATACATTTTCTAGTCTTCTGATTTGGCATCAAAATCGGTTCTGAAATATATCAGAGAACTACTATTGTCTGCCAATAGGCAGAAGTATACATCTCCCTCTGCTCATTCAAAGGTTATTTTAATTTTTTTTTCCTGAATATTATAGAAGCAAATAAGAAAAACAAATATTAAGAAACTGGCATCTAAAGAGAGCAAAAAGTTGGGCTACACTGGCTCAGACAGTAAAGAATCTGCCTGCAACGCTGGAGCCCTGGGTTTGATCCCTGGGTTGGGAAAATCTCCTGGAGGAGGGCATGGTAACTCATTCCAGTATTCTTGCTGGAGAATCACCTTGGACAGAGGTGCCTGCTGGGCTACAGTCCATGGGGTCACAAAGATTCGGACACAACTGAGTGACTTAAGTACAACACAGCACAGCACACTGATTTTAATTTTACTTAATAAAGAAATATTAAGAATCATTAAATGACTCAGCCAAAACCTTGACACATGGACTTTAGAATGGTCAATAAGAAAGAGAAGCAATCAAGGAAGAACTAGATGAATGCTTTGCTGCTGAGTTTACCAGATAAATCAATAAAGATTCAAAGCGAAGAGAAATGTTTCAAAAAAGGTGCTTTTTACTTGGTCTACTTGAGACTTAAGCAATGTTCCTTTCAAATATTTTTCAGTCTGAGTCCTTCACTTTTGAAATTTATTAGTCACCAGCTTTAAAGACTTCAGTGGTAAACACTGGCTTCTTCACAGACACTACGGCTACATGCTGGCTTCTTGACACTCTCTCTTATAAAGATGTTAATAAAGAACCAATATTAGCTAATCAAGATAATGAACACAACAGTGGTAAGCAGGACACTATAAGGGAAATTCTTTGGTATAGAAACTGTGGTACACCAATTAGCAATCAAAGACAAAAGATCAGAGAGTTACGATACAATTGTGAATATAGCTATTTATGGTCACAATTTTTTAATTTGAAAAAAAATCAGAAGTCAACTAAATTTTTTTTGCATTGGTTATTTAAAGCAAATAAATCTGCCTGTAATGCAGATTTATTTCCTCTCATTTTTACTGCTTATTATATATATTTTGGGCTTCCCTGGTGGTTCAGATGGTAAAGAATCCGTCTACAATGTGGGAGACCTGGGTTTGATCCCTGGGTTGGGAAGATCCCCTGGAGGAGGGCATGGCAACCCACTCCAGTATTCTTGCCTGGAGGGTCACAAAGAGTCAGACACAACAGAGTGACTAAGCATGCTGCTGCTGCTGCTAAGTCGCTTCAGTAGTGTCCGATTCTGTGCGACCCCATAGACAGCAGCCCACCAGGCTCCTATGTCCCTGGGATTCTCCAGGCAAGAACACTGGAGTGGCTTGCCATTTCCTTCTCCAACGCATGAAAGTGAAAAGTGAAAGTGAAATTGCTCAGTCATGCCCGACTCTTAGCGACCCCATGGACTGCAGCCCACCAGGCTCCTCTGTCCCTGGGATTTTCCAGGCAAGAGTACTGGAGTGGGTTGCCGTAGTACAGCATAAATATTTTGGCAATTTAACACATCTTGTGGTTTATTTCTACAAAGAGGTGTTTGAATCCTGGAAGTCAAGAAAATATTTTCTTGCTACCTTGTTTAATTGTTGTTGTTTAGTTGCTAAGTCATGTCTGCCTCTTTGTGACCCCATGGACAATAGCCCACGAGGCTCCTCTGTCCATGGGATTTCCCAGGCAAGAAAACTGGAATGGGTCGCCATTTCTTTCTCCAGGAGATCTTCCTGACCCAGGGATTGAATCAAGAGCTTCTGTATTACAGGCAGATTCTTTACCACTGAGCCACCAGGGAGGCTCTTGTTTATCAATTATAACATTCAAAATTGAGCACAGGAAAATGGGCACTTATATACTATAACTATACTGAATTTGAGGCTTATGAGGTTCTTAAAAATCATAGAATTGTTGAGAAAAAAAATGTAGTTGACTAATATGATTTTTTTTCAAATTAAGAAATTGAGACCATAAATAGCTAAGAATCAAATCCAAAGTCAGGAAGTCTAGCTCCAAAGATGGCACTCATTCACCTTCATCTGTTCTGATTTCCCGTAAGAGTCCTTTCCAGATTAAGATTTATTTTGTCCACTTGATGGTAACACAGTTAGGTCCTTCAAACAATGTCCCTACTCACAATTTCAGGACATGGTATTCACTAGACATCCATTCCACGTATTTTCTAAAGTGGGGCTTTATAGAAATATCTTTAACCTCGTATAGCTAAACTCATTAGGACTCCTGCCCTTTGAAGCCAGTTTCCAAAACTGGTAACTGTCCACACGTTCGCCAAGGACACAACCACATGTCAAAAATGTTTAACCCTGCCAGGTATACATTATGCTAAAGAAATGAATCAAGTTAAAGGTGGAAAATAGCTCGACTTCTTTTGTAGAGCAGTGTCTATAGGACAGCTGGCTGACTAGTATCAAAGTGAACTGAGAAATTCCCCAGATCCAAGCTTAACATCAGAGCTGACTCTACGCCTTTATCAGAGCCCCCAGCGTGTGCTGCCAGTGGGGTTCTGAATACTCAGTGTGGATGATGTCACACCCAACCTCAAAAATGTTCTTACCTACTAAATAATAAAGCCCACACTTTCGTATGATATTTGAGATCTTTCTGCTCTGTCCATCGTGTTCTACTTAGCAATCCCACTCAGTTTCGACAAACACCTCCACCAGAGTGTGCTCATTTTTCTCTTTCTCACACTTTGTTTTCTTTATCCACTGGGTTCCAGAAAGCTAAAAACCCGTGAACACACACCAGCCCCACCTGCACACGCAAGCATCTTCCCCTCACCTTCTTTGCTCACCCATCACATTTTACCTCTCTTCCAAAGACTGGGGAAGCTGGCTGGTCCCCCCAGACATTGCTCCCTAGACCCTGAGTTCCAATGAAACTTCTTTTCCCATAAAAGTCCACAGTGTGTTGTTTTGATATCTGTCTCTAGTTTTCATGCTTTTATTTCTTCTTTCCCCCTTTTCAAGCACTTCATGATATTTCCTTGATGAAATAATTCAAATGATTCAACTGCTCATTTTTATGTGTTTATACCTTCTAGGCGGAGAAGGCAATGGCACCCCACTCCAGCACTCTTGCCTGGAAAATCCCATGGACGGAGGAGCCTGGTAGGCTGCAGTCCATGGGGTCACTAAGAGTCGGACACGACTGAGCGACTTCACTTTCACTTTTCACTTTCATGCATTGGAGAAGGAAATGGCAACCCACTGCAGTGTTCTTGCCTGGAGAATCCCAGGGACGGGGGAGCCTGGTGGGCTGCCGTTTATGGGGTCGCACAGAGTCGGACACGACTGAAGTGACTTAGCAGCAGCAGCAGCAGCATACCTTCTAGGACATGTATGCTTGATTGTGATATGTATAGTATGTGATATGATATGTATGATATGTGATATATATGACATTCACACATCTAGGACATCTATGAAATATTGTGATAATCCTGCTATAGAGGATAAACCCGGACATCAGTCCATTAATTACTCTGTGAAGTAACTGGGGGTTTGACTCAGTTGGTCGCTTCTGCAGTTGCCCCCACCTTTCCTATGACACTGTAATCTCCTTTAAGATCAGATGGTTGGCTTTTCCATCTTTATCTATCTTAATCAGGTACGCAAATGTGTATAAAACCCAAACATAAGTGGGTACTCAATAGATGGTGCTGAAATGTATTCTGCTCATCCTTGCCACTTTCACGTCTCAAAGCAGGAGACAGAAAAAGGGGTGCACACAATGAAAACAGTGATCTTTGTATGGAGCTGGGGGTTGCTACTTATGATCGACAGTCTCAGCCAATGGATGCCAGTGACGGCAAGTCACATGGTGCAATGCACTAGAAAGACCTCGCTCTCTGGCAATACCTGTGGACTAACAGAAAGGTCCTGGCTGGAGAGTCTACCAAATTCACTCTCTCTCAGTCAATGTCAGGTTCCATTTGGGGAGAATTATCCTTCATGTATTTTCATCCTGAAGGAAAAAAGTAACTTTTTTTTTTTTAATCTCTAGGGCATCTGATATGACTGTGTGTGTCTATGTGCTCAGTCATGTCTGACTCTTTGAGCCCCCACTGACTGTAGCCTGCCAGGTTTCTCTGTCCATAGAATTTCCCAGGCAATAATACTGGAGTGAGCTACCATTTCCTCCTTCAGGGGATCTTCCCAGCCCAGGGATCAAACCCACGTCTCCTGTGCTGGCAAGTGGATTCTTTACGGCTGAGCCACCCCAGGAGCTGAACTGATATGATACTTGGATTCAATATTCTGGAATAAAAACAGCACTGTTGAAGCTGGCTTGAATCATCACAGGACTTAGGGACAAAGTGAGGTTCCTGGCAACAGTACCTAAGAAACAACAAACAGTAGTCCCACCTTCTGTCTGAAGTCCCCATGATGAGACTACAGTTGATTTGAATCTTATTTGGTGCCAGAGTCTCAGATATGTTCTTTTGGTGAATTTGCTCTTTGACTTCTTAGAAAAACCTCTGTGGGAATAATTATTTCTCCATGTGACAGATGAGAAAATTCAAACTCTGAACAATTTAAAAAGATGGATATAAAGATCCAAATGGGAAAAGAATTTGAAAAAAAAAAAGTGAAAGTGTTAGTTTCTCAGTCATGTCTGACTCTTTTGTGATCCCGTGAACTGTAGCCCACCAGGCTCCTCTGCCCATGGAATTTCCCAGGCAAGAATACTGAAGTGGGTAGCCACTTTCTTCTCCAGGGGATCTTCCTGACCCAGGGATCAAACCCACATCTCCTGTATTATAGGCAGAGTCTTTACCATCTGAGCTATATATAACTGAATCACTTTTCTGTACATCTGAAACTAACACAACACTGTTAATCAACTCTACTGCAATTTAAAAATAAAAAAAAAAATACGGTATGAAATCAAAAGGAGAGTTAGGCCCTGTGGGCGACTAAAGTGGAAAATTAAATGCTTTTTTTTTTTTTTTAACAATAACTCCGGGTGGAGACCATAATCCAAGGCGAGACAAATTGGAATACAGGATCAGTGGAGGGAAGCATTTGCTCTGCTACACATCTCTTCTTTATCCACCAATCGGCCGCTGTATCATCCACTCACCTGCTCACAAATAAAGGCAGCACCTATGAGCCAACTAGTTAAGCCCAGATGCAAAGGTTAGTCTACCTGGTGCACCTGCAGAACAATTCTTAGAACAGTTGTCAACTTGCAAATCCAGTTGAGCAGGAGTTCCCTCTCCCCACCCGTCCCTCCATGAGGGCTACGTTAGGCACCTGCCTCCCCTGCCTGGCTTCCCACACTGATTTCTTCCTCTCTTGTGTTTATGGACTTTCTCTCAATCCAAGTGAAGACAGTGGTGCCGAATAATGACAAGATGCTTCCCTCAACCCTTGCTGGAGGTAGCCAGAGAGTTTCAGTCAGCTTGAAATTCTTCAAATATCTTCTTCTTATCAAAAAGAGAGGCCCTGATATTCCTGGGGCATTGTGTGGACACCTAGAGATACCAAAGGAAGCCAAGGGTTGCGATTTCCTTTTCTTTTACTGTTTCCTATCTCTCCTGGGATTATCACTCGGTTACTTTGTTTCTTATAAAACACTTTTGATGCAAAAAAAATATCAACTCAAAATATTTGAGTTGATACACAGTAGCTGAACAAATGGAGAAATGGGTGAATGGATCTCAAACTGATGTAAAGAGAAAGTTTCTGGGAAGCTTGTGTTTTATTTTCCTATATAGATATGATCAGGTGCTTAATCAGTCTGTCTCTGTCTTTCTCTTCATCCATATCTGTCTCTGTCTGTCTCTTTCTCTCTCTCTCTCAGACACACATGCGCGTGCACACACACACACACACACACACACACACACACACACACACTTTGGAAACAATACAAGCCATTTGAGCATGAAGAAACATATCTTGAACTTGACCTGAAACTGCTTTTGGGTCATGTTCATCTCTGACATCAAAATGGTTTCTGCCACATAGGGTCTGAGGACAAGCAACTCACAAAATAGCAACTTATTTAAAAACCAAATTCAGCCCTTATTGAAAGTGGTGATATTTGAAGCACATACAAGTAAAACTAATTTAACCTTTGGAAAGTTATCTCAGGAGGGAAAAGTCAAAATCCCTTTATAAGATTTTTAAGCACTGCAATTATTGACAAGGGGTATATTGCTTCAGTTTTCTCCGATCAGGAAGAGGAAAAAAAAAAGAGAGAGAGAGAGAGAAGCCCACAAGAGACATCAGCAGCTGTCAGGCTGCTTTCCAATTGCAAAGAGGTAGTTTTCAGTGGGCTTGTGCCAGTCTCTTAAGACAGGGTTAAGAAGCCTTTTTAAAATGCCTCAAAAAGCCAGCTCATACATTAATCAAGTCGAACCCTCATCCATACTTACTGCAATACATCAATTACGATGTCTTTTTTTAAAAAAATAAATTCTGGTTGACAGCAGACACCTTATTAAGGCCCACTAAAATGATACAATAAGTAGAAGGCTATTAATATTGCTCTTTTTTCCCCCTCCTTGCTATTGTCTTGCTGCTCTGGTCCGCAAACAAATTCAAGCTGCATTACAATTAATGCTGGTGGAACTCCTTCTAACGACTTCCAGCTTGCTAATTTTTTACGCTAATAATAAAAAAAGGCATTGCTATGCAAGAACAACCCCTTTTATCATGCGAGCATAGCACACCAGAGAGTGTCTGCTATTGTTCACATGAAAGACAATTAAACCCTGGAACATCAAACCTAAAAATGACAATCTGCTAACCAGCACTGGGCATTGCTCAATGCTTTCCTTTATTTTCTGAACTCCTAGAAAAAACAATTCTCTGAAGACCTTCCTTTCCTGTTCTACCTTAACCACCTTTTGTGGGTGGGGGGAGGAGTAAAAAAAAAAAAATAACCTTTGCTGATTTATGCATCTCTGCGTAGAATTTATTAACGGTCTAAGGCCAATTTCACTACAGCCTTCTTATTGCCTGTAGGTTGAAATTCCGGACACATAAAAAGAAAGGCACCAATATCACCTACATAGTATCCCATTTAAAAATAAACAGTAAAGGTTCTTCAAAAATGCATGCAATATGAAAGTCTAGAAGGAGAAAGAAAAATCTAATTCTGCAACTCTGTGCTACTCGCCATCTCCGGGGATTCTGCTAGAGTCACGTGGGTATTTGGAAAACTCGTCTAATCCAGGCGCCAAGTTTCCACAAAGCCAGAGTCGAAAACCAACTCCCTTCCTTCTTAGCAACATAAGGATTTCTTCACCAAAACACATGCTCATTTACTGGAAAAATACCCACGATTTGGGTTTTAATTATAACATTCAGAACATAAATACAACCACTTAAAAGTTCACTGGCTTTCCCAAGTGTTTTCCACATACTGACTGAGGCTTTGTCACAGCATAGAGAACTGGATTCAAGTTCCAGCTGGAGTGAGTCTTGGCTTGGCCACCTGCTCATCTTGGGGTTTTGACCAAATCTGCTAACCTCCCTGAGTCTCAGTTTCTCCCTTTGTAAAACAAATAGGGAGGAAAAAAGGGCTCCTTCTTCATCTTCTAAAGATGAAATGAGAAGATGACTGTGAAAGCTCTCGGAAAACAAAACTGCTGTGTATTGTATTGAAAAGTAAATAATTAAACGGAGTTGCTGTAAGTCCTCACCAGAGTTGCACTGAAAGCTTTATTACCTGATTAGTAGTGAGTGATTCTCAAAAGCTGAGCATGACCACATCTTACATTTAATCCACAGGTTTTCAGTAAAGGGGCCAGGCACTACGCTAGGACCTGCACGTTTGGTATTATATTTCATTTTTACAGGAACTCTCCATGGTAGGTGTGATATTCCATACTTAAAAATGAAGAAACTGAGGCCCACAAAGGCTGAATGATTTGCCTAAGTGGCAGAGCTGAGATTTAAGTCTCAGCACAATTTGTGACCCAACCTAAGACACCCACCTTGGAAAGCTGCTTCTGTGGGAGAGCAGGTCTGTGAAGCAAGGGTCAGAGATAAAAACTTTGGTGTGATGTCAGCTCTGACATCATTGGCTCTGAAACTTTGGAGCAGCCCCTCAGCTCTCAGTTTTTGTATCTGTAAAATACAGATAACATTTCTGCCCAGGAGTGGTTGTGAGGATCAAATAAGCTAACACAATGTTCCTAGTAATAGCAAGTACTTAATTAATGTGAGGGCTTCCCTGGTGGCCCAGACAGTAAAGAATCCACCTGCAATGTGGGAGATCGGGTTCGATTCCTGGGTTAGGAAGATCTCCTGGAGAAGGGAATGGCTATCCACTCCAGTATTCTTGCCTGGAGAATTCTGTGGACAGAAGAGCCTGGTGGACTATAGTCTGTAGGGTCTTAAAGAGTTGGACACAACTGAGCAACTAACACACACTCACACAATGTGAACAAATGTTATTGCCCATATTCTCCTGGAGAAGGAAATGGCAACCCACTCCAGTATTCTTGCCTGGAAAATCTCATGGACGGAGGAGTCTGGTAGGCTACAGTCCATGAGGTTGCAAAGAGTCAGACATGACTGAAGTACTATGTAATAAACTGTAGCATATAAAATGAGAATTAAACAAGAATCAGTAACGTCTACATTGAGCCAAGGTGGGGAAGCAGAGACCACATTTCAGTTCAGTTCAGTCACTCAGTTGTGTCCAGCTCTTTGTGATCCCATGGACTGCAGCATGCCAGGCTTCCCTGTCCATCACAGACTCCTGGAGCTTGCTCAAACTCATGGTCATCGAGTCGATGATGCCATCCAATCATTTCATTCTCTGTCATCCCCTTCTCCTCCTATCTTCAATCTTTCCAAGCATCAGGGTATTTTCTAATGAGTCAGTTCTTTGCATCAGGTGGCCAAACAATTGGAGCTTCAATTTCAGCATCAGTCCTTCCAGTTAATATTCAGGACTGATTTCTTTTAGGATTGACTGGCTTGATCTCCTTGCAGTCCAAGGGACTCACAAGAGTCTTCTCTAGCACCACAGTTTGAAAGCATCAATTCTTCAGTACTCAGCTTTCCTTATGGTCCAACTCTCACATCCATACATGACTACTGGAAAAACCATAGCTTTGACTAGACAGCCTTTTGTCAGCAAAGTAGTGTTTCTGTTTTTTTATAACAATGTTGTCTAGGTTGGTCATAGCTTTTTTCCAAGGAGCAAGTGTCTTTTAATTTCATGGCTATAGGCACCATCTGCAGTGATTTTGGAGCCCAAGAAAATAGTCTCTCACTGTTTCCATTGTTTCCCTATCTATTTGCCATGAAGTGATGGGACTGGATGCCACAATCTTTGGTTTTAGAATGTTTAATTTTAAGCCAGCTTTTTTCACTCTTCTCTTTCACTTTCATCAAAAGGCTCTTTCGTTCCTCTTCATTTTTTGCCATAAGGGTGGCGTCATCTGCATATCTGAGGTTATTGATATTTCTCCCAGCAATGTTGATTCTAGCTTGTGTTTCTTCCAGCCCAGCATTTTGCATGATGTACTCTGTATATAAGTTAAATAAACAGGATGACAATATACAGCCTTGATGTACTCTTTCCCAATTTGGAACCAGTCCGTTGTTCCATGTCCCGTTCTAACTGTTGCTTCTTGAACTGCATACAGATTTCTCAGGAGGCAGGTAAGGGACCACATTTACCACTCATTTCAGCTTACTGTCCTGAGAGAGGGTCCAGGCCATATGCAAAAACATGAAGTCCAGCAGACTCCTTCAATTAAGAAGATACAGTTTAGGACTTTCCTGGTGGTACAGTGGTTAAGAATCTGACAACGCAGGAGACACAAGTTCAATCTCTGGTCCAGGAAGATTCCACGTGCCGCGGGGTACATGTACCTAAACCTGTGTACTTCAACTACCGAAGCCCGCGTCTCCTAGAGCCTGTGCTCCATAACAAGAAAAGTGCTGCAGTGAGAAGGCCACACCTCAGCTAGGGAGTAGACCCCAGTCACTGCAACTAGAGAAGGCCCACAAGCAGCAACAAAGACCCAGCATAGCCATACATAAAGAAAGAAAGAAAGAAATTTTTTTAAAAAAGAAGACTAAGTTGAAAATCTGGGGAGGTCAAGGCAGCTAGAGTTTGTAGGATGGAGCACTGCAGAAGACAGTGCTGCACCGACAACTCTGCAGACCTGCAAATGGTGCCCTTCAAATATTCAGCTGAATATCAATCAGTACAGGTGCTTAAAGAAACGACCAACGGCTAGGAAAGGCCCATTCAAAAAGATGAGCAGTAACAGTGCCCAGTGGTCACACAAGGTCAAGAATTATACCTGTGCCCATCGGTCAGACTGGAAAAGCCTCATGATTCATGGGGCATTATAAGATATACAGAAAGGCTTTGATTCAACAGCAGGAAATAATTAGCTCTAGATTGAGTTTTGTTTCACTTAAGTTAGAGATGAGATCCTAAAGTATCAAACTTTTTCCAAGTACCTGAACTGCATCTCAAAACAAGGTTCAAAAATATTAATTGAAATACAAAATATACAGTACACAGCAAGGTATATTCTCACTGTCTGGCATCTAATCAGAAGGTACCAGACATTTTTTAAAGTTTCAATTGAAAACTCCAATTTTTAAAAAGCTCCAACATAAAACTCCAATTGAGGAGAAAAAAAAATCAATTAATTGAGATAGATGCAAAACTAATCTGGAGTTAAAATTAGCAGACAAGGACATTAAAACAGTTATAGTAACTAATAGTTTATATGTTCAAAAGCAGAGGCAAGGGAGATTTATAAGCCTACAGATCAATGAATCTCCACAGACCCCAACATAAGAAGCATAAAAATTCTACACCAAGATGCGTCATAATCAAGTTGCTCAAAATTGTCTATAAAGAGAAAATCTTAAAAGCATCCAGAGATAAAACACATTAGGACAGAGACAAGAAGGTAAGTCTGACAGCAAATTTGTCATTGGAAACACTGCAAGTAAGAAAACAGTGGATCAGCATATTTAAATTGCTGAAATAAAAATAACTTTCAAAAACAAAGCCCCCCTCTGCAAAAAATACTTTTACAGACATACAAAGGCTGAAACAACTCATTACTAGCAGACTGGCACTACAAAAATATTAAAAGAAATTCTCCAGATATTATACCAGATGGAAATACAGATTTGCACAAAGGAATGAAAAGCAGCAAAAAAGGTAACTACATGGGTAAATATAGGGTTTTTTTAATTATTATTTTCATTTCTTTAAATGATAATTTACTGTTTAAACAAAGAGTAATAATAACAATGTAGTGTGGGGTTTATAATATTTATAAATGCAAAACATAAGACAATAGCACAAAGGTCAAGAGGAGAAACATGAAAGTACTATACTGTCTGTCTCAAACTATAAAGTGGCATAATATTACTTGTGCACGCTGCTGCTGCTAAGTCACTTCAGTCATGTCCGAGTCTGTGCGACCCCATGGACGGCAGCCCACCAGGCTCCCCCGTCCCTGGGATTCCCCAGGCAAGAACACTGGAGTGGGTTGCCATTTCCTTCTCCAATGCATGAAAGCGAAAAAGTGAAAGTGAAGTCGTTCAGTCAAGTCCGACTCTTAGCGACCCCATGGACTGCAGCCCACCAGGCTCCTCCGTCCATGGGATTTTCCAGGCAAGAGTCCTGGAGTGGGGTGCCATTGCCTTCTCCAGCTAGCCTATGATAAGTAAAAGATGTAAACTATAAATCCTAAAGCAATCATACAACAACAAAGAGTTATAGCTAATAACTAACAGAGGTAATAAAATAGAATCATAAAAGTATTCAATTAATCCATAAAGATGGCAAAAAGGGAGAAAGGAAACAAAGAGAAGATGGAATAAATAGGAAAGAAATAGCAAGACACTACATTTAAACGTAACCATGTGGTCGCCACATTAAATATGTGTTCTACATATCCCAATTAAAAGGTATTGTCAGATTCCATTAAAAAAAAGTAAAATCCAACAATATGATGCCCACAAGAAACATACATAGGAGAAACTTTCTGTGACTTGGTTAGAATGTTTTCTTTTAGTTACAAAGTGAAAACAATAATCCATAAATGATTAAACTGATAAGTCAACTTCATAAAAATTAAAAATGCACGCCCTTTGAAACACACTGTCCAGAAAATGAAAAGACAAGCCAACTCTGGCAGAATATATTGCAAATCATAAAATCCAGTTAAGGACTTGTATCTATAATGTATAAAGAACTAACAAAAATCAACAAAAAACCTACTATAAAAGTGGGCAGAGATTTGAGTGGACACTCCAACAACAAAGATACACAAATGACAAATGAGCACATGAAAAGATACTCACCATCATTAATCACTAGAGAAATGCAAATTAAAGCCACAATTATATACTATTGGTGATGGACAGGGAGGCCTGGTGTGCTGCGATTCATGGGGTCGCAACGAGTTGGACACGACTGAGCGACTGATCTGACACACCTATTAGAAGGAATGCGCTTAAAAAGCCTGAATATATCGAGGATTTCTTTAGAACAAATGGAACTCTCATGCACTGTCACTGAGAATGCAAAATGGTACAACTGCTTTGGAAAACAGTTTGGCACTTTCTTATAAAGCCAAATATACATGTGATGTACAATCCATTTCTAAATTCACCCAAAGAGAAATGAAAGCCTATGTCCATACAAAGACTTGTCCCCAAATGTTCACAGAAGTTTATTTGTTAACATTCCAAACTGGAAAGAACATGAAAGCTCATCAGTAGATTACTGGATGAACAGAATATATCATACCCATACGGTCATAGAGTATGGAGTAATAAAATAGAGCTGTCACTGCAATGACATGGATAAATGTTAAAGTGATGATGCAGAGTGAAAGAAACCAGACCATAAAGAAGACAGGTACTCTAAGATTCCACTTATTTAAAACTCTGGAAAATGTTAATTTATCTCTAGAGACAGCTGATAAATGGTTGCCCCAGGTTGGGGAGATTAGGCCTGTAAGAGGTCAGAGGGAAGAAGTGCAAAGAGGGAGGGACAAGACAACTTTTAGGGCGGTATATCTGGTCATTACCTTGATAACAGTGTTGGTTTCAAAAGTATATATGGATGTTAAAACTGCTATATCTCAATAGAGCTGTTGAAAACAGGATCATTGTCCACAAGGAATTAAAAATCTGCTTATTGAAATAAAGCATACACAAAAATAATGTAATGAATAAGAAAGATAGTGTGTCCCACAGAAAACACGAATAGTACCCAACAGTGTTCTCACGTGTTCATGTGTATCAGAACTAACCGGAGGGAGTGTTAAAACATGGGCTTGCCGGATCCAAGATCCAGAGTTTCTAATTCAGTAGGTCTGGGATGGGACTTAACAATTTGTATTTTAAACTAGCTCTCTGGTCTTTCATACAAGTTGCATTGGCTTAGAGACAATCACCACTCTTTCAGAAAACAATTAAATCTCAAAGTGAATGAAGTCACTCAGTCATGTCCCACTCTCTGTGACTTCATGGACTGTAGCCTACCACGCTCCATCCAATCCATAGGATTTTCCAGGCAAGAGTGTGGGAGTGGGTTGCCATCTCCTTCTCCAGAGGATCTTTCCCACCCAGGGATTGAACCTGGGTCTCCCGCGTTGTAGGCAGACGCTTTACCATCTGAGCCACCAGGGAAGTCTATTAAATCTGAAACTTATGAGTAAATTAAGAGTCAGGCAAGGATATGGTCCTACTAGTCAAACTCCAGTTTCTGCTCTATTTTAGCTTTTCTCTTACAGCTTTTTGAGAAATAGTTACTGTGGTAGATCAGAAGTGATAAAGATGCAATCATCTCTCAGTATCCATGGGGGGTTGCTTCCAGTACCCCCTGCAGATAGCAAAATCCACGGATGCTCACATCCCTCACGTATTTAGTATCTCTTTCTCGACCATGTGCTTTGGTGCTCACTATTTCCTTTGAGTGTAACACCTTTGATCCCTCGTGCTTACTTTTATCTGGCTAATTCATCCTTTAGGGCTGAGCTTAGACATCCATCAGTCTGTGAAGAACTTTCTCTGGCATACTCCTATACCCAGCCTTCTGCTCAGGCAAATTTTCTGCTCCTCTAGTCTCTATTTCATGCCTCTACCTAGCACTCCCCGAGGTTGACCCTTGAATTCATCTTCTAAATCAGTTTACCATGCTCATCCCATTTCTTTCTACTTCTCAAAAAACTAATTTATTTCTCTTTAGTTGACTGCAGTAACATTTGGGACATTCCAGCATTCTTGATTCTCTCTGAGTTACCAAGCCATTCAGGGAGAGAGAAGGAAGAAAAGAGGGGTAACAAAAATCTAGAATCATAAAGTGGGATAGGCAGGACAGGGGATGAAATTGTAAATCCAGAACATCACATGCACACACAAACTATGTGGGGGGATGCTGACGATTATTACTCAAAGGGTAGTAATTCTAAGTGGTACCAATCTTTAACCCAGATTGGATCACAGGACAAACCAAGCTTCCTAGTTCATACTCATGCATTTGACATATTTATGGTCTGCTTTTTTACTTTTTGATCACAATTTCTAGGAGGCAGCTGGTCCCTAAATCAACAAGTCAGTAAAAAGCAACTAAAGTTCCAGTCCTGTTAACAGAACTGCCTAAGAAGAGGTCAGCGCTGTTTTGGAACACATTTAAAATATTTATGAGAGCCACCGAAAAATGTCTGTTCATGAAACCAGGTTACATTAAGCATCTTGACTGTATTTTTTCACAACTCTAGACTTTGGTTACAGCATCCCAAAACAAGGGTTGAAGATTAAAAAAAAAAATCTTTCCTGAAAATTTTTGTTTCAACAAGAGGGATGAAAGTTCTGAGGACAAAAAGCAAAGTCAAGGACACCAGGGGCATCTTGTCTCAGGAAGGGCAGTTGTCACGTCACACTCAGGGGTTGAGAGTCAGGGTGGCTTCCCTGTGGCTCAAATGGTAAAGAGTCTGCCTGCAATGTAGAAGACCCAGATGTGATCCCTGGGCCAGGAAGATCCCCTGGAGAAGGAAATGGTCCTCCACTCAGTATTCTTGCCTGGAGAATCCCATGGACAGAGGAGCCTGGCGGGCTCCAGTGGGGTCACAAAGAGTTGGTTGCAACAGAGGAACTAAACACACATACACAGTCAAGGTGGACTATTCAGTCCGATTTCAGCAGGGAGCGTCTGTCCACTTCAGGAGATGCTGCCTAGAGGTTCAGGCTTAGAAGAACAACCCCAGGTCTCTGGAAAGGTACGCCAACATTTGGAAGGTAGGATTGTTAGGGGAAGCACACTGACTGAAACCGCCCACCCTGACCAGGCACCACAGTAACCATCTGCATGAGTATTTTATGACAGGAGATCCTGATAAGGAATACAGAACTAATAAGCCACCACCAACTGGAAGAGTTCGGGAAAGGTCGAAAGGAAACACCACGTGTCTGTCCACTTCCCAGAATCCCTCTCGCCAGCATCCATCTTGGCTGAGTGATACGTGTACCACCAGCAAAGACTCTGAATTAGAATGATTGGCCAAAGACCACCCAGAAACTAATCCCATCACCATAAAACCCGAGACTGCAAGCCGTGTGGCAGAGCAGTTCTCCTGGCTTCCCTTACCCTGCTGCTCTCCACCCGGGTGCCCTTTCCCAATAAAATCTCTTCTTTGTCAGCACATGTGTCTCCTCGGACAATTCATTTCCGAGTATTAGACAAAAGTCCAGTTTTGGGCCCTGGAAAGGGTCTGCCTTCCTGCAACAGGATGGCATTAAATAACCACAGCCCAGCAAAGACGCTAACCTGGGAAAGCTGACTTCCAGATTCTACCACTGCAACAGCCAGCAGTTGGGGGCCACACCCCAAAAAGTATGACAGTCCCAGCCTCTTGCACAACAGGAACTGACCTAGAAAAACCTTATTCCCTTGCCAAATAAAAAAAATCTGATTCTCAAAAGTAAAGAATACTTTGACTTCACACTCTTTTTGGTGGACCTATATTTTGATGACTATATGATGAATGAAGAAAAAAAAAAAAAAAGGTTGGACTCTCACTAGGAAAGTTTGTCATAAGGTTTCCCATAATCTTGACTTTTTTTTATGCTCTGCAGGAAAAAAAAAAAAAAAGATTACCAAAAAGGAATAAAGAGCACTAACCAAAGAAATTTCTCTCTCCCAAATTTGCAGCACCTCTGAACTTCCTTGAAAGGGAAGGACAAAGCAGCCGTTTGCTCAGCTTAGATCATTTTGATTGAGACTCATATGTTATTTTAAATGAACATTGCTCAGGTAGTTAAGCCTTAAAAACCAACCATCCTTGACAACTGTCCAATTCTCTTTTTTTAAAGTCTTACCTTAAGGGTTTCAGAAGCACATTTTCAAGTAGGCTGTAGTGGGAGGGGACTAAGCTTCCTCCCTGCTTCACAGCTCAATGGGGCTTCTGGCCTTTGTTCATTTTTGTCTTTGAAAACTTTGTTACAATTATAAAGGAAAAAAAAAAATAGCCAGAGTAAACTTAAAAAGCAAACACGCTGCAGTTGCTTTAAGCTGTTGGAACAATGCAAAATTCCAATGCATATTAAATATATAATCTAATAGAACACTTATTTTTTTAAGATTTTACTCTTACTACTTGACTAATAATGTTAAAAAGGAAAATAAAGGGCTACATTTCTCCAGTGACATGGGGAGTTTATTTACATCAATTTTTTTGTTGTTGAGTGGAGTGGATGACACAACAGCGAAGCAAGCATACCAAAGGGCAGCTAAAGTCTTCTTTGCATTTCCTATGCATGGAGTCCCTCTATAAGCCTTCCCAGGGGGCTCAGGCCGTAAAGAATCTGCCTGCAATGCAGCTGACCCAGGTTTATTCCCTGGGTTGGGAAGACCCCCTGGAGATGGGAATGGCAACCCACTCCAGTATTCTTCCCTGGAGAATTCCATGGACAGAGGAGCCTGGTGAGCCTTATAGAACATGGAGTCGCAAAGAGTCAGACACTACCGAGTGGTTAACACTTTCACTACACTTTTAGACACTAAGTCCTGATGTAAAACAATTTTGCAGTTTTTACTTCCATACTGCATATAACATACATATATATATATATATATATTTTTACTTTGTGGAAGCTCTAGTCTTACACCTTATAGTAATGCCAACAAAAATGTTTAAGGAAAGATCATCCAAAAGAAGACATGACATTTTGCAAAGCCTTCAGTTTATCTTTAGAAAGTGCAATTATAAACGATGCTTGAATCAAGCTGCCCAGACACTTGTGTTAACACAGAAATTCTGCTACTATTAGTTCTTGCTCAGTAAATGCAAATATTATGAATACTGTTCAACTGCAGGGAATGTCATATCTACCGCTTCTATGACAGTAATAATGTAAAACATGCTTGCAAGTAATAAACATATTTATTAAGTAGACCTCCATTCAAGTTAGGTATATATACATACAAACACATTTTATTGGACAGACTATTAAGTGTCCATATATTGTATTCATATACAATATGGTATGCATTCACATCCCCTTTAAATTGTGCAACTATAACAATACAATGACATTTAAAGGATATTCTTACTTAAATATATATTGTTAAATGTACAGTTCTTGGGGCTTTCTAGGGTGCTAGTTGTAAAAAACCTGCCTGCCAATTCATAAGACATGAGAGACTCAGGTACAATCCCTGGGTCTGGAAGATCCCTTGGACGAGGGCATAGAAACCCACTCCAGTATTCTTTCCTGGAGAATCCTGTGAACAGAGAGGAGCCTGGTGGCCTATGGTCCATAGGGTCATAAAGAGTCAGACATGACTGAAGAAACTTAACACACACGCATACATGTTCTTTACCAATATTGAAATGAGTGTTTTTTAGAGGAAAGGAACAAGCATGCATCTTAATTTCTACTGAAGGTCTGCTTTAAGCTTTCCTTGGAAAACCATATCAAAATCACATATACTAGCTTTCCAATGTAGTAAATATACATATTTCATGATATCTTTATCTTCTAAAGGGGCTGGAGGTATGTCTATATTTCTTTTTCCACATGGTTTTCACAGCTTTAAATTCTGACATCTATTATTAAATTTCATTCTTTGATGTGGGTCTTCAAACTTAAAAAAGAGAGTATAAAGCAATCTCTCTTCCTTTTCTTCCTGCCAAATAGACATTTTTCTAACTTAAATATTTTTTATATCCTTAACTACAAGTTTCTGTCATTTTCTTCATCCATGTTCAAACTGTGAAATGAGAAGATATATTTGGTTTTAAGAAATAAAATGATGAAACTTTGTAAATATCAATGGCCTTCAAGTCTCGTGCTGAAATATGGATGCCATATGTATTCTGATGGAATCTCAGGAAAAACATCAGATGCCAGAATAGCTATCTTCACATTACGCGTATGGGGAAATTAAGGCACAGAACTAAATTGCCTGTCCAACAGCTCAGAAAGGCTGTATCTGCAAGTACAAACTGATTGAGAGGGAGCCAAATAATTTAATACAAATCATTTTTCAAATTAACTCTCCTTTTACTTTAATAATATTTTTCTAACCTTTCATTTTTATACACAGCTAAATTCTCTGCCAAAAATGGAACATCAATTCAAGTATCATTATCTTAAATTTACAATAATTTTTATAGCTTGAGCAGAATCGTACCTTCATAAATCTATGAAGAAAAAAGTCAGTAAGTAAATTAACAGCAAAACAAATCTGCATGTTTTGAGGATGTTTAACTACACACGATAAAATAGCTTTATGGGCTGTTGCTGATTTAGAAACAACCATTTCATTACAAACAAATTAATAAGAAATCATTTAAAGTTTATTTTTTAAAAGTTGTCCTATCTACCTCTATCAGAATGCTTTGTAAATTTAACCCCAGTTCTGTATGTTTGAGTTAATTTTATTTCTTGCTATCTCCTGGCAACCACTGAGCAGTTTCCAACGTTACAGTTTTATCTTTTTGTGAATGTCATATGCTGATCCTTGAACACACAGCAGTTAGGGGCACCAATCCCCTACCCAACTGAAAATTCATTTATAACTTTACAGTTACCCTTTCATATTCATGGTCTGCTCCTCAAATTCAGCCAACTGTGGATCATGTAGCAAATATTTAGTGAAAAATAAATGTATATGTGGACAAGTGCAGTTCAAACGTGTGTTGTCCAAAGGTCAACTGTAAATGGTACCTTATAGAATGCAACCTTTGGAATCAGGCTTCCTTCATTCAGCAGAGAGACATCCAAATTGTTGTATGAATCAATGGTTTCTTCCTTTATAATACTGTGCAATGTTCCATTGTATGGGTATAACACAGATCCTTAAACCATTTACCCTTAAAGACATTATTTCCAGTTTTGAATAGACCTTCCATAAACAGTCAATGGCATCCCACTCCAGTATTCTTGCTTGGAAAATCCCATGGATGGACGTGCCTGGTAGGCTGCAGTCCATGGGGTTGCTAAGAGTCAGACACGACTGAGCGACTTCATTTTCACCTTTCACTTTCATGCATTGGAGAAGGAAATGGCAACCCACTCCGGTGTTCTTGCCTGGAGAATCCCAGGGATGGTGGAGCCTGGTGGGCTGCCGTCTGTGGGGTAGCACAGAGTCGGACACGACTGAAGCGACTTAGCAGCAAACAGTCATGTACAGGTTTTTATGTGAACATATGTCTACATTTCTCAAAGTTAAAAACCCAGAAATGGGATTTCTGCATATGACAGGTGTATGCTTAATCTTATAAAAAGAGGCCAAATTGCTTTTGAGAGTGACTCTGTCATTCTGCATTTCTACCAGCTATGAATGCAAGTTCCAACTGCTCCATATCCTCATCTGCACTTAGTATTGTCAGAATTTTAAAAATTATCCATTCTAATAGATGTGCAGTAGATCTTAAAAAGGTTTTAATATGCACATCTCTAACGATTAATGATGATAAACACCTTTTTATGTGCTTATACCCAGTCTGTATATTATCTTAAGTGAAATGTCTATTCAAGTCTTTGTCCCATTTTAAAAATTAGGTTGTTTTCACACAACTCAGTTATGAGAGTTTTGTTTTGTTTTGTTTTTACTTACTCTTGACACAAGAGCTTTGTCAGATATGGGCTTTGCAATTTCCCTCCTCAGAATGGAGTTTGTCTTTTCATGTTCTTAACATTGGGAGACCAAAAGTTTTAAATTTTGATAAAGGCTGATTTATCAACTCTTTATTTTGTGGATTATATACTTATACAAATGGTGTCATGCCTGAGAATTTTTTGCCTAACCTCATATCGTAAAGATGCTTTCATATGTCATCTTTTAAAAGGTTTATAGTTATGAATTTTCCTTGGTATTTGGCAAATTTTGAGTTTTTTATTAATTAGGCATGAAGTTTAGGTCAAGATTCTTTTATTTTTTTATTTTTTGCTTATTGATGTTCTTCACTTGCTCTAATATCATTTGCTGAGCAGATCACTTTATTTTTATACCACTGTCCAAATCCATCAGCTGTAGATGCTCTCCCTTGGTCCCCTGACAAATTGTCTGTTCTTTTGCCCATACTGCACTGTCTTGATTACTGTAGTGATATAAGAAGTCTTAAAATCATGAAGTGTAATTCATATGAGCTTTTTCTTTCTTTTTACACATTATTTTATGGTAATTCTTTTGCCTTTCCACAAAATTTTGAGAATCAGTTTGCTTACATCTACAAAAAAATCCTGCTGGAAATGTTACTGAAACTTCAGTAAATCTATTGATCAAATTGAGGAGATGATTGTCTTTCTATCAGTTTTATCTATTATAGAAAGTGTAGACATCTCCATCAACCACAAATTGTGGATTTGTCCATTTCTCTTCTCAGTTTGGTTTGTTTTTGCTTCGTATATTTTGAAGCTCAGTTTTTGAGTTCATACAAATTTAGAATTGTTACATCTTCTTGGTGAATTGATCTCCTTATTGTTATGTACTTCTTTTTTCCTGATATTTTACTTTTCAGTTTGGGGGGAGTGGTTCTAAAGTTTCCTGTATCTCATTAAGATAGCTGCTTCAACTTTATTTTAATGATTAGTGTTTGCATAGAGTATCTTTTTCTATCCGTTTACTTTTAATCATATCACTGTATTAGAAGGGAGTTTCTTATGGGAAATACAGAGTAGAGTTGTGTTTTCTTAGACTTTTTTTGGATTACGCATTTTATTTATTGCATTTAGATCACTTAGATCACTTATGTCTAATATATTTATTGATTCATTTGGATTTATATCTACCAATCTGCTACTTGGTTTTTATTTGCTCTTTTTTTATTCAGGTATCAGTCAGTTTCTAAGGAGAAACTTGGATTACTTGAGCATTTTTTAGCATTCTATTTTCATTTATCTATTGCATTTTTTATTATCTCTTGTATAATTTTGTAGTGGTTGCTCTTCACCTCTCATAGGCTATTCAGAGTCATATTTACCATTTCAAGTGGAACATGGAAACCTTACCATATTATAGTTCCCTTTATCATTCTCCATTATATTATAGTTACCTTATATGTAGGGGCTTTCCTGGTGGCTTAGAGGGTAAAGCATCCACCTGGAATGCAGGAGACCCGGGTTCAATCCCTGAGTTGGGAAGATCCTCTGGAGAAGGAAACGGCAACCCACTCCAGTACTCTTGCCTGGAAAATCCCACAGATGGAGGAGCCTGGGAGGCTGCAGTACATGGGGTCGCAAAGAGTCGGACACGACTGAGCGACTTCACTTTACCTTATATGTACATTGAAAATTCAATCATTCAGTGTTAAAGTTTTGCTTTCAACTGTCAAACGTATTTTAAATAACTCAAGGGGAGATGAGTAGTCTACAAGGCATATCCAATATCTACTATTTCTTTTGCTCTTCTTTCATCCTTTATGTTTAAGGTTTCCTTCTAGTATTATCTTCCTCCTATCTGAAGAACTTTCCATAGAAGTTATTTCAGAACTGGCTTGAAGGCAGCAAATTCTTAGTTATTCTTCATCTGAAGATGTCTTTATTTCTCCCTCATTTCTACAGTAGTTTTGCTGGATATAGAATTCTGGGTTGGAGGTGCTTTTCAGTAATTTTAACATGTTGTATCACTTCCTTCTGCCTTCTATAGTTTTTAATGAGAAATCCATAGTTGTTCAAATTGTTTTTTCCCAGTAAAATTGAATATTTTAACTCTGGCCAATTTCAAGATTTTTTGTGCACTTATTTTTGTAGCATTTTGATGAGGATGTGTCTGAACACAGATATGTTTAAGTTTATTCTGTTTGGTTTTCACAAAACTTCTGGAATCTATAGACTATTTTCCTTCCCCATTGAGGGAAGTTTGGGGCCATTATTTCTTCATAAAATTATTTGTACTACATTATTTTTTTCCTCCTTCTAGAACTTTAAGGACACGAATGTTAGACTTTTTTTTTTTTTTTCATCTCATAGTTTTGTAAAGCTCTCTGTATTCCCTGTCCCATGAATCTCTCTTTATTCCCTATCTCCAAACATTTTTCTTCGTTAACCAGTAAGATAATTTCTATTGGCCTACTTTCAAGTTTATTGACTCTCAGTCTTTCATTTCCATTTTGCTATTGAGTTGATCCGGTAAAATTTTTATTACGAGTTTTGTACTTTTTAGTTCTAAAATTTGCATTGAATTCTTTATATTTCCAATTTCTTTATTATGACTTCCCATTTTTGTATTTGTTTCAAGAGTGTTTGTGACTGCTTGAGTATATTTTAAGAAACAGCTTCTATAAGTCTCTGTCAGATAACACCAACATGTGCATATATTCCCACTGCTGGCATCTATTGATTGTCTTTTCAATGGAATTGGGGTTCTTTATATGTCAAGTAATTTGGGGTAATGTCTTGGACAGTTTTGATGTGATATTATGATACTACATATCTTGTTTATATCCTATGGATTATGTAATATTTTGGTTAACAGGCAATCAAACTAGGTGAGGTTCAGTTCACAAATTCTTAATTGTCTTTTGTGGGCTAGGGTTCCAGTGTTTTAGGTCAATTTTCAAAGCCTTATAGTGCTATTCAGATTTTTCCTATGCATGTGCCATGGAATGACATAATGGGCAGTGGTTTTCCATTTAATTCACCAAAGTTTTGATACAATAAATTAGATATGTGTACAGCAGATCAAGGATGAACCCAGGAGGACATAAACATCTTTATGGGGTCATTTCCCAAGGCCTCAGTTTACAGCATAATCTCGGATATTTTTATTTCCTTGGGCTCTCATTTTCAGACCTTTATCTGTAAATTTGGGGCTTTAGTTATGTTATTCAGTTGCTAGAACAGAGAGAGAAAAAACAATGTAAATGTGTTCCATCATCTTGGGACCACTTACGTGAGAAGGCTCCCCTCTTTCAGATGCTTGGCTCCTGCCACGATCACTGCTGATGATGGAACTGCTTTGGGCCTGAATACAAGGAAATGAAGGAAAGAAAAAAAATCCTCCCCTTTATTTTTGCCACTCTGCAACCAGAACTAGAGGCCTTCTCCTGGAGCTCTCTCTGTCTAAGCTCTGGTGCCCGTGTCTGGGTTTCAACTCCAGAAAGGTTAGGACAGGAGATACTAGAAGGGGAATAATGGTAAACTCACCATCAGTTTAGGAGTTCTTTCAGTTCTGATCTACTTCCCTAATCCACCTGCTACTCTTTGCTTTTCAGTATCCTCACATAATGACTCTATGAATTCCGTCCAGGTTTTATAACTGAATTCAGTGGGAGACACAAGGTGGAGTGTGCCTATTCCATTTTATCTGGAACCAAAACGCTGCTAATTTTTTTTTTTAATTGTGAAATGACTGCATCAAACACACTGAAAAATACAGAAAACATATGTAAAGTTTAAAGAATAATATTAATAAATACCAGTGTACCCTCACCTATGAGGAAAACTTGGGGATACTAACTAGTCCCTGAGAATCTCACTGTGTGTCTCCTATGTTTATATTTCTCTTTCTTAGAGGTAATCAGTCCCTCGGCCTTAGAGGAATCATTCTTTTACATCCTTTCATAATTTTGTCACTTCAATATATAATCCTGAACAATATACTATTTAGC
Organism: Tragelaphus eurycerus; assembly: GCA_935064755.1. Taxonomy (NCBI): domain Eukaryota; kingdom Metazoa; phylum Chordata; class Mammalia; order Artiodactyla; family Bovidae; genus Tragelaphus; species Tragelaphus eurycerus. Next base: position 13,975,987 of record CAKXYN010000003.1, read on the forward strand.
TTTTTTATATCTTAACAAAACTTTTAATGTATATTCAAAAATATGCACAGAAAAGTATATAAAGCATATACAGAAAATTACACAGATCATGTGCAACTTAATTATGCCTCGAGCTCCTTGTCACCAACATTCATACTGTAATAAACATTCTTGCACATCTGTCATTATGGACAATGTGGGAAATCATCAAGGAGTAGACCAGGAACAAATGTACTACACAGTGTTCTTCAGCACGTAGTATGTCTGCATTGGCTACACCCGTCTATAGTTCCACTAACCATATGTGAGGAGTCTCAAATCTCAGTTTTTGCTGATACCTGACATTATACAACTCTAATTTCTAGTTTCTACCTAATTCATGATGTTAGAATCTGCATTTCTATTATTGTTAATGAGTTTGAACACTTTTAACAATGCTTGCTAACTCTTTGGGTGTCCTCCTCTATAAATTGCCTTATCATAACCACCTATCTTTACAGTTGGGATTGCTATCTTTTTATTTGTAAGTCTCATGAGTTATTTTTACAGCCTAGATACTAATCTCTCATCTTATTCAGTTCGGTTCAGTCGCTCAGTCATGTCCGACTCTTTGCGACCCCATGAATTGCAGCATGCCAGGTCTCCCTGTCCATCACCAACTCCCGGAGTTCACTCAAACTCACTTCCATGGATTTGGTGATGCCATCCAACCATCTCATCCTCTGTCGTCCTCTTCTCCTCCTGCCCCCAATCCCTCCCAGCATCAGAGTCTTTTCCAATGAGTCAACTCTTCGCATGAGGTGGCCAAAGTACTGGAGATTCAGCTTTAGCATCATTCCCTCCAAAGAACACCCAGGGCTGATCTTCTTAGAATGGACTGGTTGGATCTTGCAGTCCAAGGGACTCTCAAGAGTCTTCTCCAACACCACAGTTCAAAAGCATCAATTCTTCAGCGCTCAGCTTTCTTCACAGTCCAACTCTCACGTCCATACACGACCACTGGAAAAACCATAGCCTTGACTAGACAGACCTTTGTTGGCAAAGTAATGTCTCTGCTTTTGAATAAGCTATCCAGGTTGGTCATAACTTTCCTTCCAAGGACTGAGCGTCTTTTAATTTCATGGCTACAGTCACCATCTGCAGTGATTTTGGAGCCCAGAAAAACAAAGTCTGACACTGTTTCCACTATTTCCCCATCTATTTCCTATGAAGTGATGGGACCAGATGCCATGATCTTCGTTTTCTGAAGCTTTAAGCCAACTTTTTCACTCTCCTCTTTCACCTTCATCAAGAGACTCTTTAGTTCTTCTTCACTTTCTGCCATAAAGGTGGTGTCATCTGCATATCTGAGGTTATTGATATTTCTCCCGGCAATCTTAATTGCAGCTTGTGCTTCTTCCAGTCCAGCATTTCTCATGATGTACTCTGCATATAAGTTAAATAAGCAGGGTGACAATATATAGCCTTGACGTATTCCTTTTCCTATTTGGAACCAGTCTGTTGTTCCATGTCCAGTTCTAACTGTTGCTTCCTGACCTCATCTTATTAGACACCATTAATTGTTTTATTGTATTAATTAAGCATTAATTTTATGTATTTATTTTTGTTGCTGAACATAGGTGTTTGAATGTTTAATGTCACATGCATGCATGCTCAGTTGTGTCTAACTCTTTGTGACCCTGTGGACTGTAGCCCATCAGGTTCTTCTGTTCATGGAATTCTCCAAGCAAGAATATTGGAGCAGGATGGCTTTTCCTATTCCAGGAGATCTTTCCCACCTAGAGATCAAACCCATGTCTCTTGCATGAATTTTTAATATGTAAAATAATCAATTTTTGTCTTAAATTATCCTTTTGAAGTTTTAAAAAATATTTTTCTATCTCTAGGTTACAAAGATATTCTCCTGTTTTCTTCTACTATTTTTATAGTTTTATCTTCCACAATTATCTCTGTAATACACCTAGAAATTATCTATGTAAAAGGTTTAGGAAGGGATCCAGTTTTATATTTTTCCATGTAGTAAGCATTTTCTAAAAGTCACATAAAATGCAATCTGTCCTTTCTCCATTAATTTTTTGAGGCTGCTTTAATAAGTTTTAAGTTTTTATAATTTAAGTTCTCTGTGCTTTTATTCTGTACTATTAGTCTCTCATCTGTTTGAAATACTCAAAAGAAGTTGTTGAATAAATACATTTTTATTTCACAAAATTATGAATAATTTTATGAAAGTATGGACTTTATAAAAGTATGAATTATAATTTTACCAAAGTATGGGTATTTTAATGGTAATTTTATAAAGGTATAAAGATTTCTAGGAGATCCTTATTCCTGCATATACATTTTGGATTTGCTTATCATATTTATCCTTGTATTTCCTATTATGGAACATCATGTCTGGGACAAAATCGGTGAAAGTATACATTTTAACACAAAGATATTATCAAATTACAACTATATACGCATATAAAAATGTGCTAAGGGAGCACAGAAGAGAAAGACCAAATGGGAGATGAGGGAAACTGGATTTGAACCAATTCTGGCTTAAGCACAAAGAGTTCAGTTCTAAAGGCAAATAGGTGAACATATAGCCACTGGAATATAGTCCATTTATATAATTCTCTAGCAAATCTGCTTTGCCATCTGTCTTAGTCTCTAAATACCTTAGAGTTCAAGAGTTTACAGGGGGTTGCACTCAAGCTCAACTTTTTGGCAAATGGTTACAGGGCACTGAACCCACACTCCAAAAAAAACAAACAAAACAGTGTTGATTTCCTGTCCACTGCAATTCATCTCTCTCTACAATTGCCATGACAGTCTCTGATTACTGATATTATTATCCCCAGAAGATGGTTCATGGAAATTCTCATCCCCTGCTAGGCTGTCCCAGTTTTATAAAGTGAAAATCTGGTCAGCTTACTCTGCAGGGAAAAAAAAAGGCCACCAGGAAAAAAAAAGGCTGTTTAAAAAAGATAGCAGCTGCTACGATGCAGCATTAATGCAGACACAGCAGAGAGAAGGCAGGCTGTCTGTTTTGCTGTTTTGCTTGTCTTTTTTCTCCTTACTCCTTTAGTGACAATATCACTAGAGAGTTAATGGAAGCACTGTCATGGAATTTTCTGAACAACAAAATGGTTACTCTCCCTAATTATTTCAAATGCAATGCATTCTCCTTCCAAAGAGGAATTTTGCAGCATTCTTTCTGTTCCTAAATTCATCTCCATCTTCCAGTATCCTTTCCAAATAAGGTACATTTATATCTTGTTTAAACAAGCAAAATGAAATCAAGTAACCCAATCTTAATTAGGAGTTTATGAATTCTGAATTTGCGACCAATATAGTTATTTATCTGAAATTAATCTGTACCAACAGTGTGTATGCTTGCTTATACATTATTGTAAATAATATTAAACTACTATCAAAAAACTTTTTTCATGCACCTTAATTACTTCGGGCACACCCATTAATGTTTGGAAGGCACATACATTAGAGCCAGAAGAAACCATTTTATCTAATATTCATCTTGCAGAGAAGGAACCTAAAACTCAGAAAAAGGGGCAGAGACTTCCTGTAATCATTTAAAAAGCCATCTAAAGATTTTTACTAAGCAAGTTCCCATTAGCTTCATCCAAATATACTTCCAAATGTGAACTGCATTCACATTTTTCTAACATATTTATTAATGTTTTACTTGACTTTAATCAGAAAAATCCTTCTAACTTCAGTATCCCATTTGTAACACTAATATAATTTACTACTTTTTATTTAGTTGAGGAAATATTTAACATACTAATTTATAATTATGTGACAGTAAAAAACTAAATAAAGTGGGAAAGTAGATTACCAAGGAATATGAGACGTGAATCAAGAGAAAATTAGAATTCTCCAATATATTCTCATTTATATTAAACGTATTCAATGGAAGGACTATTTTGCAAAGATAAAAAGCATTGCTGATCCATTAGTACTGAATATACACTAGGATAATTATTGCCTTTTAATATATTCTCTTTCTACCTTAAAACAATTGAATCTACAGATAAAAAAAAAATATTAATTGAAGCTGAGGTCGTTTTGTATTGAGCCACAGGGAAATTCCCTAAAACACAACATAAAAGAAAAAACAAGCATAAATTAAACTGGCAAAGTTCAAATGCTTCTACTTTTATGTCTATTAAATGCTTCTTAAGATGAGCATGAGAAAAGTAACTAAAGAAAATCTTACTAAAAATTATTTGGAGTGAACCAGTTCCTAAATAAATTCTCATTTTTTCCAAATATATATATATTTTTTTATTAAAGAATGATATTCTTCAGATATATGAAGACTGTAAAAAGCAGGTGCAGGTCATTCTCAAAACAATTTCAAAGCTTGGTAGCTTATCAAATGTGGAATTCTCCTCTGAAAAAATTAATTGTAATTAATGAGTATCATTAGCACTGGAAAGTCATTTTTCAAAGATAGTAATAGACGTAAATCACATTTCTTCTATCCATGAATTGCCACAAAACTTCTCTGGGTCCTTTTCCAATACTGTATAGAAGTGATGGGGGAAATGGAAGTGGATCTAGGGGTTTGAGGGAAGAAAGAGGAGTCGTAACCATATCAAAAGAGATGTTAAAAAAATCAAGAGCAAAAGAAATCTCCCTATTTATCTAGGTTTCCCATCATTATAGCAAAACCTGCCACCGTCTTTCCCACTACAAAAAAAAAAAGTCAGGGATTAAATCTGCTGCATAGGTTAAGCAAGAGAATACCTGACCCTAATTATAATCTAATGTTAAGGAAGCCAGATGTGTACTACACAAACATATGAAAGGAGAATAAAAAGTTATGGACACATTCAAGCAAACGTTTCAAGGGGAATGAAGATTTACTGCATAAATCTAATAGGAAAGATGTTTGTGAACCATCTGGTAACTGACTTATATAGCCCCATGCATTAGCAACTGTTGTCATGTTATTAAAGTACAGAATTTCAAAATTGTGCTGAAGCCTTTTGAATGCAGGGAGCTTGCAGGAAGGGATTTAAAAAAAAAAAAAGTTCTAAAGAAAAGGCTTGCACTTGAGTTTTAAATAAAATTCTGAATGGTGTTTTCGAGGTTAATATAAGCACTGTCTCTATCATACCCTTATTCAGCCCTTACAACCACCTTATGGGAGGGCAGGGGGGCATTATAATAATGGCCATTTTACAGGTGACATAACAGATTCAGAGAGTTTAAGTGATTTTCATAAGATTACCTGGGTGATGGCTGCAGAGTCCGGATTGCAAATTCCTAGAACTCTTCACTTCCTTCGAGTATTTTTAGGCTTTGAATCAGAATATGAGGCTTATTGGCTGTGAGAGGTGTCCACTTTCTTTTGGTTTACCAGACAGCTCATGAACTAGTGTCGGCTTGTTGAACAGAGGCACTGAGGAATCCCAGGGCCAGGCACGCACTGTGCCTCTCCTGGGAGGAGAACAGTGAATGCTTGTTGAATGAATAAATTAAGAAAGAATAAAGCAGATGTGGTATAGATGTACAGAATGGAACACTACTCAGTCACAAAAAAGCATGAAATAATGCCATTTGCAGCAATATGGATGAACCTAGAGACTATCATACGAAGTGAAGTCAGAAGAGAAAAACAAATATCTTAAAATATCACTTATATATGGAATCTAAAAAAATGATACAAATGAACTTATTTGCAAAACAGAGATAAGACTCACAGTCGTAGAGAGGAAACTTATGGTTACCAAAGAGGATGGGGGGGAATAAATTAGGACTTTGGGATTAACATATACATACTATTACATATAAAATAGGTAAACAACAAGGACCTACTGTATAGCACAGTGAACTATAGTCAATATCGTGTGTGTGTGTAATATATGCATACACAACTGAATCACCTTCTGTACACTTGAGACTAACACAACATTGTAAATTAGCTATAATTCAGTGAAAAAAAGAGAAAGGAATGTCAAGCAATTCCTAGTATCTAGAAAATACTCAGTAACATGATATATGCTGGAATAAGGAAATAAAATATAGATTTTTGCCTCAATAAGACAAAAAAAAATGGAAAGCACAAGGTCCAAGTTATTAGCACTAAACTGTTCCATGCCAAGCATAAGAACTAGGGCTCAGAAAAAGTTACGGTTTCAGTTTACTTGGAAATAATTAACTTGTTAATGATACGGAAAATAGGAAGGGGAATAAAAATGGCCTTTAAATAGACAAAAATATTAATAAAGCCAAAGCAAAATAAGAGTGCTTTAACAGGTAGCATTAAAAATGACACTGGTAAAACTGATACTGTGTGCATTGTGCTAAGTTGCTTCTATCATGTCCAGCTCTTTGCAACCCTATGGACTGCAGCCTGTTAGGCTCCTCTGTCTGGAGGAGTAATCTTGCCTGGGATTCTCCAGGCAAGAACACTGGAGTAGATAGCCATGCCCTCCTCCAAGGGATCTTCCCAACCCAGGGATCGAACCAGTGTTTCTTATGTATCCTGCGCTGGCAGGCGGGTTCTTCACCACCTTTAGCGTCACCTGGGAAGCCCAAAATTGAGAATATATTTCCTTTAACTTTAATTTCTAAGATGACATAATAAGAAATTTAATAACTTTCACAGTCTGTCAGATGCTGAAGAGTCCCAGAGGGAAAATACATATTACTTTTCACTATTTTTTTAAGAGAGTCACAATTTTGAAATCATTGTCTAGATAAAACTAATGATAGTTGAAAGCAGATGTCTATATTGACTAAGATCTACCTCTTCCCTAACTTAAACTCTACACAGATGACTATCAATATGCTAAGACCATGGCTGACCCAGAAGCATGCTCAATTTCCTTAAGCTCAATTTGTTTCTAGGATGCACTGTTCGATGTGATTTTCATGGCACTCTTATTTCTAACAAAAAGTTCAAAAAGACAGGTTACAGAAAGGCGTCGGCAGTGACTAGACAGAGAGATTCCACTGCTTCTAAATCATCACGAAGCTTAGACTTAGTCCAGCCAAGTGGATGGAAAGTTGAAGCTTGACAGCTCACCCATGTGGGTTCTTTAGACTTTGTCATGGCTTCCGGCTCCAATCTGAGGTCCCTACAGCATGAGGATTCATCAAAACAGGTAGAACAGTGAGCCACTTCTCTGACACAAATATATGCACCCCCGTCCCCCCCACCCCGTGGTAGCACCGTGAGGATTCTGGGGCTGGCTTGTCAGAGCACTCCATTGCAGATAGTTACCATGAAGAATATCACTGCAAAGGAGAATAGATGTCCCACACCTCTCTGGAATAGTAATTTCTTAATTCTCATTCAAATCCAGCAGGCAGGACAATATAACTCGATCTCAATTGGCCATGTGGTCCTGACGGCGTCCTGGTAATGGGCTGTTCACTTAATTTATGTAATTTTAAAAAATTAAATAGTCCTATTTTAAATCCCCACTGCAGTCCTTCAGCTCGAAAGCACACATTTAAAAGTTACAGTGTCTTTCTAAATCAGCATTACCAAACTTCTTACCTTGTTGACTATGCTCTCCTAAAGTTTTACCTTTTCTTGGCTCTCCTCTGGTTTGTGAGAAATAATTCCGAATCCCATTCACAAGTCACTTAAAGCTCTGCTTCAGGAAACTAAGTTTGCCAATTTGGTTTTAGACTGAAACATAAATCTGTTGCTTTATGAATATAAAGTAAGTACCCAGCTTGCTGATTTATGATATATTTGCAAAGAGGACTACCTTAGTAGGGCAAATGCAGTATTCAAAAGTGAACAAAATAAAATTCACTCTTTGATATACACACGATTCCAGAAAACAATTCACAAAACATTTCATTGACAGCCTACTATATCCAAAGTATTGCCCCCACTACTGGTAACTTTATCTTTGTTTTAAAATCAACTTTTTTTTTTTTTTACATTTTTGAAGGTTTTTCTTTAATTAATTAATTATTTAATGAATATAGTTGAGTATGAGTATAGTTTAATGAGTATAGTTGCTTTACAATGCTGTGTTATTATCTTCCGTATAGCAAAATGAATCAGCTATACATATCAGATCAGATCAGATCAGTCACTCAGTCATGTCTGACTCTCTGCGACCCCATGAACTGCAGCACGCCAGGCCTCCCTATCCATCACTAACTCCCGCAGTTCACTGAGACTCACGTCCATCGAGTCAGTAATGCCATCCAGCCATCTCATCCTCTGTTGTCCCCTTCGCCTCTTGCCCTCAATCCCTCCCAGCGTCAGAGTCTTCTCCAATGAGTCAACTCTTCACATGAGGTGGCCAAAATACTGGAGTTTCAGCTTTAGCATCATTCCTTCCAAAGAAATCCCAGGGCTGATCTCCTTCAGAATGGACTGGTTGGATCTCCTTGCAGTCCAAGGGACTCTCAAGAGTCTTCTCCAACACCACAGTTCAAAAGCATCAATTCTTCGGCTATACATATATCTCCTCCCTTTTGGACATCCCTCCCATTTAGGACACCATAGTGCATTAAGCAGAGTTCCCTGTGCTATACAATATGTTCCCATCAGTTGTCTATTTTATACATGGTATCTGTACTATATATGTGTCAATCCCAATCTCCCACTTCTTCCTACACTCCCTTTTCCCCCTTGGGGTCCATACATTTGTTCTCTACCTTTGTGTCTCTATATCTGCTTTGCAGATAAGGTCATCTATATCACTTTTCTAGATTCCACATATATATGTTAATACATAATATTTGTTTTTCCTTCTGACTTACTTCACTCTGCATGACATTCTCCAGGTCCAAAAAAAAAAAAGAAGTTAACATAAAATTAATTTCTTTATCCTAGTCTGTGTATATCCCAGGGACGGGGGAGCCTGGTGGGCTGCCATCTATGGGGTCACACAGAGTCGGACACGACTGAAGCAACTTAGCAGGAGCAGCAGCAGTAGCAGTCTGTGTATATAGTAGCTGCCTGAACCTTCCTGAGGCTTCCCTTGGATTCAAGGCTTAGAGCAATCATATGGACACTAAGAAAGCTTCTTGCTGCTGCTAAGTCGCTTCAGTTGTGTCTGACCCTGTGTGACCCTATAGATGGCAGCCCACCAGGCTCCCCCGTCCCTGGGATTCTCCAGGCAAGAACACTGGAGTGGGTTGCCATTCCCTTCTCCAATGCATGAAAGTGAAAAGTGAAAGTGAAGTCACTCAGTCATGTCCGACTCTTAGCGACCCCATGGAGCCCTACCAGGCTCCTCCGTCCATGGGATTTTCCAGGCAAGAGTACCGGAGTGGGTTGCCATTGCCTTCTCTAAGAAAGCTCCTTCAGATCAGATCAGTCGCTCAGTCGTGTCCGACTCTTTGCGACCCCATGAACCGCAGCACGCCAGGCCTCCCTGTCCATCACCAGCTCCCGGAGGTCACTCAGACTCGCATCCATCGAGTCAGTAATGCCATCCAGCCATCTCATCCTCTGTCGTCCCCTTCTCCTCCTGCCCTCAATCCCTCCCAGCATCAGAGTTTTCTCCAATGAGTCAACTCTTCGCATGAGGTGGCCAAAATATTGGAGTTTCAGCTTTACCATCATTCCTTCTAAAGAAATTCCAGGATTGATCTCCTTCAGAATGGACTGGTTGGATCTTCTTGCAGTCCAAGGGACTCTCAAGAGTCTTCTCCAACACCACAGTTCAAAAGCATCAATTCTTCGGCGCTCAGCCTTCTTCACAGTCCAGCTCTCACATCCATACATGACCACAGGAAAGACCATAGCCTTGACTAGGCGAACCTTTGTTGGTAAAGTAATGTCTCTGCTTTTGAATATGCTATCTAGGTTGGTCATAACTTTCCTTCCAAGGAGCAAGCTCCTTAGAAGCATGTAAAACCTCTCACTGGCTGTCAAAATCCTTGCCCTGAGGGCTCAGCAACATCTGGAACTCCTCTCGGTTTTCTCCAGTCTAGAACAGCATGTCTCTCTCTCTGGAATCTTCCATCAAGGATTTGGAGAGAAATGGACATTACGTCTCAGAACATATTTGAAGGCACATTCCCTACTTTCTAAATAAGAGACTCTGATCTCATGGTAATGAGGTTCACAGTTACTTTATTTTGGTTTATAAAGTATTTTCTAATAAATTAGCTACACTTTGGGTGACAATCACACAGTACAGTAGTTCACAAACAGGCTAGCTAATAATTCCAGTTATTTTTTATGGTTCCTTCTTTTTGTTTGTGTTTTTGCTTTTGAGGTGTGGGGCATAGGATGATGTTAAATGATGCTTGATTCACCTAATCCCCTTCCGTCCGTTGTTAATGAGTCCCTGGAACAAAGGGAAAATCAACCACTACATTCTGAAGTCTGAGTAGTCCAAGTGGAAGGAGAAAAGTGGCTAGATGAGTTGTGCTTGGAGCAGATTTCCAGAAGGCAGCAGGAGACATGAGAGAAGGAGAGAGTCCGACCCATTTAAATACAAAAGTGAATATATAATTTGTGTGTGTTCATTTAATATGTGTTCATTTAATCATGTAAATAAACTACATAAGGTATATACTATTAATAGCTATATACAAGACTATCTGAATATATATAATAAATACACAGAATACATTAAGTATTAGGTCTACAAAGTTGCATGTGAAGAGGACTATGAACCAGAGCTGCTCAGTCTGCGTCTGAGGCTGTCCAGGGAGAGGGCCAAGGCGGGGGATGCGGAAGGGAAGTGGGAGCCCATGCAACCGCTGACCCGAGGGGCTCTGCTTTATCTGTTCTGTAAATTGAGGTCCCAAGTTTCCCAGTTAGATTTTGTTGGCAAGTGGTCTGCCACTTCCTCTGTACCTTGCAGTCTGATCTGTCATTGCTCCCCACAGGTACACGCTATCTTTGCTTCATACATTGATCTTCACCTGGCCCTCCTCCCTCCTCTGATAAAACAAACTATGTTTATTCCCAATTTTATTTCTTTCCACCCATCCAACTACTACTACAGGCCCCACCTCCCATGTCAACCTCTTCCTAGAAACTCTAGTTTGTAACCACCTTCCTCCCTTTTCTTAATTCCTTTTCCTCTATTCAACCTGTGAATTAACACTGTTGATTTCTGAAGATATATTCCATTTCTTCTAACTCATTTTGAATTGATGGACTAAAGCCAGTATGGATGATGATCTCCGAATATGACTGTCCCCTTAGATATGAACAACTGGCAGAACGCACGTCGAATCCTTTTTCCTCCCCCCATTCCAGTTAACCTGAGCCTGACCCTTGACCCATTCCATTTCACATCTCACTCAAGATAGGGCACTGTCTCCTGCAGCCGGAACAAGGAACCATCCCTCTTTATACCTCACTGGTCAGGGCTAAGACAGTCTCAGGTCTCCCAATCCTCTCGGCTGGCTAACGTAAGAATACTTCAGTACCCAAAGTTGGAAGACATTCACATAAACTGATGGTTACAATCTCATATTTTAAATTCAGTGTAAAACATAGTCATACAGGAAGACTATCGAATGGCAAAACATGTAAAAAATAAAAGTTAGGCCATATTTGGATACAAAAAACTGTAATAAAGAATTGGTAACACCTACATCATCCATGAGTAAGTGCTGTGAATAAGTCTTTAAAAGCTTCCTCACCACCCCCTCTTTAATAAATCTGTATTATCAGAAGAATCCATTTAACAGCTAAAAATTATTATTCAATTTAAAAAGAGTGTTTTGTTTTTCTACTTAATTACTAAATCACCAGGATCTATGGGTGTAAAAACCAGGGGTTCTTTTTGTTACTGTCTACCCACAACCCTTTAAGACGGTACCGTTTTCTCCATTTTTCAGATTAGAAAACTAAGGGTCCACGTCTGTCATCACTGAGTGATCAGAAAGACTTGAACTTGGTTTTGGCTCACTTCAAAGCCCAGTATTCCCCCAGGGCCACTCTGACCAACTGAATACAATGCTTCATATATACAGTATTTCAGCTACCTTTTAGTTAAGTAAGCTTTCCTGAAACAGTCCAATTGCTACATATTACATTCTTACTATGGAAAAAAATACCTTCTAAGTTTGAAGGAGCTGAGTTCAAATTTTAAATTTGAGCTATCAGAACAGAATCACATTTAACTCTGAGATTTGCTATCCTAATTCAGGTCTAACTTAGGTCAGGAAAAAAGGGGAAGACTTACTCTTATTTCTCAAATAAGCTGTCGCTTTTATTAAAAGATACTGTATGCTTTAATACCTCCTGGCATGTACTTGAAATTGTTTTAAAAAAGAGAAAATGTTTATTTTTTAATAATTTTATATATATATATATAAAATACTATGGTTCTGCTTATGGAACCCTATATTTTTCTATCTGCTAACATAACTGACCTGTTCATAAGTGTCTTTCAATTTTCTGTTATATACAGAAACACCCACCCGCTTCCTTTGAATGGCTGATTTTTCCTCTCTGAATACATAATAATGTATTTATCCTCTTTGAACTGTATTAAAAAGATATACCCAAACACATTTCTATCACTCCATAGAACTTTTACATCTTTTACATGAAAAGTATAGGAAACACTCTTTCAATGCCACAAGAAGGAATATTTTCCCCATTTAGAAATATTAGTTTTCAGTCTCCTGTTGAAAAATGGAGTTAAATCTTGGATGCGGTGAAGTTCTATTCATGTTGAATAGTCATTATTATGGTGGCTTCTCTGCCTGATTGGCTAAAGAAGACAACACAATTTGTAATTGATTCTTCTTACCACTGAACAACTAATTTTGTCTTCCAAAAAAAGCTCTAGGGTTTATTAACTGTGCAATCACAATTTACTGAGGTCCTTTCATCAAATTAGCCCTGCAACAATGCAATTTTTCCCTTATTTTGCTTCTATTTCAAGAAGGGCTTTCTACTATGGCTCTTATTAAGACAGACAGTCACTCTCTTCTAATTTAGGTGTTTTTCTCATGGCAACAATTCATTATTACAGCTGAAGGATTTTTTTTTGTAACCCAATTCTGGGCTTCCTTTTTCTTATTTCCTATTTCCTACAATGTCATAAAATGAGTTATCTCCAAATTGGAGCAACCGGTCCCTCTCCCAAGGAATATGCTCTCTTGTTCTTCAGAAACAGGAATTTCAATTTAGGAATAATCCATTCAATTTCTTTGGCTAGCCCTTCTTTTCTTTGTTTTGCTTATTCACTTATTTCACACTTAGCTCTACAGACTCAAACTTCAATAAACTGATTACATCATTAAATTTTTAAGGGTTCTTTTCCTACAGCATCCCCAAGCAGGATCAATTTACTACATGTTATCTTTCTCTGATTTACTTACAGGAGTACGGGATTCATATGGATCCTCATCGATAGCTATATAGAAACCTGCTTCTACATCATCAAAGAAATATTCTTGATCTAGTTCCTAGCACCCAACTTAACACTGGCCCCTCAAAGGCACAGCCAGTATCTCAAATGCCACACGCTTGGGTGAATGGGAATCCAGAAATAGAGCCCTGGAGATCAATAGATGTGGCTGCGAAAGCGTTTGCATTCTCAGGGGTAGAGCTCACTGTGTTTCTAAGTGGATCAGAGATATGATCCGCAGCCACCGTGAATGGAACGGAAACTAGATGCCATCAGAGGGAGATGCGGGTCCTAATGAGGTGAGGTAATGCGACAAGAATAGAGTCAGGGAAGGAAGTGCGGTCCAGAGGAATCTCAAAATTAGCTCATACTTGCATCCCAACCCTCAGAAGAGTGAGAAAAGCCACAAGGCAGAATTGCAGGGTTTCAAACCTTTGCATAAGAGAGGAGTCAACTTTTACTCCCTCTGCTTATCCATGGGAGCTACACCCTGAGTACTCTGAGAGGTAACACAGCATGTTTTCCTAGGAATAGTGAGTGAAAGATTGCTGACATCTTTCTATTGTGGAAAGGGGGAGGCGGGGGTCAAAGTGCTGACTCTCCACACAGAGAGGTATCCACCGGAGGTGGCCTGACACATGCTCTAACCGGACACCCCCGAGAAGATTGCTGAAGCATAGATTTCAAGCCCAGATGCCTGGGAAACACTCAACGCAGAGGGATTTTGCACATGCTAGGCACACTGTGGCAGCCTGTTCATGTAGACCGCAATTCAGCAAGTCTGTCAATCAAAGGTCCAGAGGTGGACAGACCAGACACCCACTTCTGACCTTGCTGGGCCACGAGGACAAGAGGGAAAGAAACTGGCAGTAGCTTTTCTCAGTGAAGAAGAAGGACATAAAATTATCATTAAAAGGAACTCCTCTACTCTGGCCTCCTCTGTAAATCCATGGTAGCACCATCCCATGCATTCACCCCAATCTCCAGACGGCCAGTGAGATGCTGTCACAAAGAAAAAGACAGCTCTTGCGGTACTCCTTTTAGAGGCAGGCATTTGTAGTTTTGTTTATAGTTTTATGTTTGTTTCCAAACTATTTCTCATTGGGTAGGGTATCTTATATATCCATTGACTTTGCTTTCTTGGTAAACCAATTCTCAATACATTAAGAGTTAATTCTAGATGAATTTATGTGAGGTTATTTAAGTCTAATAATTATTTTATTGTGCATAGACAGTGGAAGAAAAAGATGACAAGGTCTCTTTTTGAGGTTAGACTTGACAATATTGTGCTTAGTTGCTCAGTTGTGTCTGACTCTTTGCAGCCCCATGGACTGTGGCCCACCAGGCTCCTCTGTCCATGGAATTCTCCATGCAAAAATACTGGAGAGGGTTGTCATTTCCTTTTCCAGGTGATCTTCCCATCCCAGGGATTGAACCCAAGTCTCCTGCATTGCAGGCAGATTCCTTACTGTCTGAGCCACCAGGGAAGTATATTAGATAGCCCAGCATGTAGATGGAATAAAATTAATTTTATCTCTGCATGAGATTCATGTGATAAAGTGAGTTTACTTACTTGAAGATTTATTGAGTTGGAGACTTTTTTTTTTTATAAAGGCCTATAACACTTTTCCCTTGAGCATAAACTTTTATAGATTAATGGGTCTAAAATCTTTCATTGATATCCAACTATAAGCAATGAGTTGGAAAGGTAAAACAGAGTAAAAGTATAATCCCAACTTTATTCTCCAGGAGTTCATGAGGGGCAGTCTTACACATATTGGGTATTTATGATATAATAAATGATGTACCCCCATCACTGTTCCTGTTAAGAACAAAATCAGAGCTCTACAGTGAATATTTACTGGGCAATTCCAATGGAGAGAAGAATGTACCTAGCCAAATGCAACTCTCTCTGCCTCCACGCTGAAAGTGTCCTTCATTTTTCAGCTGGACACATGGATGCATCAACTTGAGATAGTCTGTGATATCAAGACCCAACCTACAGGAGTCTTGCCTTGATGAAATACACATGAACTAGTTTTTTAAATGAATATATATTCATATGTGTGCACATGCACACACACACACACACACACACTGTGTGTCTGTGTCCCTCTTAGAGCATGCTTCTGTCGCATGTCTGCATTCTCAGTATATAAACAGATCATTTGCTTTTCTACCCATTTCCAAATCTTAGAGTAATAACTTCTAGGAAAGAAGAAATAATAAAGAATGATTACACAACCTTATTTGGGCAAAAAGCTAACATATGGGTATCAAGGCCAAAAATATGGATTTCAAGATAAAACATATGGATGCCCATATGGAAAAAAAGGTTTCCTGGCCGGAAACTCTGCTGTTGCATTTTTTATGCCTGTATGTGTGGGTTTTCTTTTTTTTTTTTTTTGCCTTCTGCCGAATAACACTGTCTGCCGACAGATTCGAATGTTATAAATTCACACACAAATTTCACAAAATGCTCCACTGTTATCAACTTTATTAGATTTTTTTTTTATTTTCTTAATCCTTTCATCACTTACTAGCTCAACAAGTAATGGATTTTTAGTAAAACGGTGAGGCTTATTACAATTGATCCTGGGACTGAATCTTTTCTTGATGCTTAACTAATGAAACTTATTTTTCTTCAAAACCTCAATAAAGAAAACCCTTCCCTTCACACACACATGTATGCTCGTGCGTGCACACACACACACAGTAGGTGGCGCCCTTATGATCCTGCCTCTGTTTTGGGTAGCCGTCAGACAGTCAGCATCAGATATTTATAGGTTCTATTCTGGAGAGTAATACCCCATAGAAATGGCAAAACATGGTCAATTAGGACAGGCGTCCCCAGCTTCCAGGCCACAGACAGGTATCTCTTGTCAGATCAGCGATGGCATTAGATTAGAAATAAAGTGCAAAATAAATGTAATGCGCTTGAATCATCCTGAAACCATCCTCTCCACCTCCATCCATGGAAAAATTGTCTTCCCCGAAATCAGTCCCTGGTGCTGAAAAAGTTGGGGACTGCTGCTGATAAGGGATGAACTCTTAAGAAAGTTTCCATCTTTATCTCTAAAATTGTATTCATGGAGAACTTTCTTCTTTTAAGGGATAGAGGAAACAGAGGTATCAAGAGAAAACTGCAGACTTTTGAGAAAACATGTCCTTTAATGTGGTACCTTTAAGTCACTGGATTCTCTGTGAGCAGATATTTAAATCTGAAGTATCACATACTTTACAAAAGAAAACATTCTTTTGTGAAGAACGTTCACTGTGCCCTTTTTGGCATATAGATAACTAGAACATACATTTAAATTCTCGTCTTAGGATACTTCTGGGTAAGTATGTTATCAGATAGGACGTGCCCACCAAGAGCCCTTCTGATTGCAGATCTGGCTATGTTGCAGCTTCACAGGGGAGAGGCATACTTTCTGATTTGGGATCCCTGGAGCTCTGGCTTCAAGAGCATCACCTTCTATCCTGAAGGTTCCTAAAGGGGTGTATACATCACCTCCAACAGGGGAATTAAAACTAGCTCTTACCCCACAGAAAGAATATCATGAGGGAGTTGATCTGCAGTATTTAAAGTTATAAGGTACTATTTAAGTTCTCTGCAGTCTCTTTAAGGAGGCAAAAGTGGATATTGGAGCTTTAAAAGGCTTCAGATTATCCCAACTTGAGTCTGTTGGATTCTCTCTGAATCCACTTTTACCACTGGTATCAAAGGCAAAGAAAATAAGGAGAAGCTAAAACTAAATTCAGTAAAGGGTGAAGCGGGGGCAAGATGATCTACTGCAATCAACACAGCCCTGTTCTCACAACACTTTTACAGTATTCAGCTATTAGAGCAATTACAGCCAGCACATCTGAATCATTAAATCGTCCTCTCTACTACTTGCCTGGCTTGGTGTATCTAGACCCAGAATAAAGCCAACTCTTTAAGTTCATATAACACGATGTTTTAAGGTAATTTTCTTTTAACAAAAGGTCACAACTGCCCATCATTACCACATTCAGTGTCTGTCTTCAACAATACTACCCAAATTCCTTAGCTGGGCATTGACGACTATTCACAAGTTGGTCTCAAGCTACTCTTCCTGGTGGCTCAGAGGAAAAGAATACACCTGAAATGCAGGAGACAGAGGAGATTCGGGTTCGATCCCTTGGTTGGGAATATCCCTGGAGGAGGAAATTGTAACTAACTCCTGTATTCTTGCCTGGGAAATCCCATGGACGGAGGAGGCTGGTGGGTTACAGTCCATGGGGTCACAAAGAGTTAGACATGATTGAGCATGCATCCACAAGGCTATCCTTCCCAATTATGATATTTTATATATATATATATATATATAAATATACACACACACACACCACATTTAACAAACTATTGGCTATTTCTTGTAAAAACAAATACACATCTAGCTTCCAAGTCTGTGTTCCTTTGACTCTTCCCTCCTAGCATATTCCTTCCCATTCATTTTCTTTCTTTCAACAGCACTGATTGAGTAATCAGTTTGCCAAGCAACGTCATAGATAACGGAAACATATTGGCAAACAAGCAGAAACAGCTCCTGAATTCAGGACGCTTACAATCTACTCCATATCTAAACCAACCCCGAGGCTCAGCAATAATTCCCCAATGTCTTCCTGATGCTTCAGCTAGGAAGTAGTAACCACCCCAATTCTCTCCATCAAATCAGACTAAAATTCCACAGTGACCAATAGAGTGCCAAGGCCTGACATACAATGAACTTTCAAGATAAACCTCGAAAGGATGATGTTACAGTTAAAGAAACATTCAACTTCATTTTTTTTTTCCAGCTGAGTGCATCATTTGTCCAAAGCACCAGGTCTGGCAAGTGGAAAAATAGTAACAATCCTTATTTAATTCTGAATGTGAATGAAATGAAAGTGAAAATCGCTCAGTCGTGTCTGACTCTGCGACCCCATGGACTATAGTCCATGGAATTCTCTAGGCCAGCATATTGAAGCTGGTAGCCTTTCCTTTCTCCAGGGGATCTTTCCAACCCAGGTCTCCTAGGTTTCCCACATTGCAGGCTGATTCTTGCATTGCAGGCAGATTCTTTACCAGCTGAGCCACAGGGAAGCCTAAGAATACTGGAGTGGGTAGCCTATCCCTTTTCCAGGGGATCTTCCTGACCCAGGGATCAAACCCAGGTCTCCAGCATTACAGGCAGATTCTTTACCAACTGAGCTATAAGTGAATGTCAATAGGATGGAGTTACTTTCCTCAAGGAGCTTACAATCACCATAGAGATGATCAAAAGAGGCAAGAAATATGGAATGAGGGAGGTGGGAGGGGGGTTCAGGACAGGGGGACACATGTACACCTGAGGATGATTCATGCAAATGTATGGCAAAAACCAACACAATATTGTAAAGTAATTAGCCTCTAATTAAAATAAATACGTTAGAAAGGAAAAAAAAATACGGAATGAACTATCGGGAAAATATTGATGGCAAGGAAAGCTGATCGCTGTAAAAGAGAATAAATGTAAACGTCTGTTTTAGTGACTGCTCCTCAAAGGATAGGAAGGAAGCCTGCTTTGTGATTACTTAGGGAATACAATGCATCTAATTCAAAGAATCAAAACTAATTTGAAATTATTTTCTAAATGCAAAGTAATGTTCAATTCAATTAAAAGAGATGCTGTGATTTGGATCTGAGTCCATACAACACATTATTCAATGATTCTGGAAAGGCTTTTCCAAAATGCATGTTGGCTTGAGTTTCTGGAAGTGCTGATCTCCAGACCTGAAACAGAAGCAAGCGATTTTCATGACGTTTACACCGTGGATTTTGCCCATCCCTAATCCTGAGTGCCAAATTGAGTATTCTGCTCTGATTTGATTATTACCTATGTTCTGCCTGACTGTGGATCATCTTGCAAAAGCTGTGACTAAGAGTCAGATAAGTAAACTCAGACCTGGCAGTGAATTTCATTTCACAGACTCAGGAACCACAGGGAACAGACATCTTAAAGCCAGTGGTCAATTTCTCTTTTAAAGGTCTTAACTCCCCGAGTCAGGTCATCTGTCCAGTAAATATTCTGAGAAAGCCTGAATCAATGAGACACATGTAAAAGGAACCAAGCCAGTCAGTCCATGTAGCAGCCTGAGTGAATCACCTATATTTACACAGAGCCTCAATCAGATGCTTCAGTAGAGTGGCTGTGTTTATTTCCCTTGCTTGCCTATGATCTCTTTATTAAGTTTGCTGTCTTTACAGAGGAACTGGCAGGCTATCACTTAAAGGCTATCTCCTTCCCCTCCTAGCTTAAAATCTTATTTTTAGAAGGAAGAAAAGATGAGGGAGCTGGAGACTGGGGAAAGAGGCGGGGGGAGGGGGAGAGAGCTATTACTTGCCAAACCTGCACATGTGCACCAGAGAACACGGTCAAGTGGTCAGAAGCAGCACTGATGTTAATTAGCAATGAAATGAGGAATGAACCAGCATTAGCCCTGAGACTAATCAATGGGAAAATCACTCCAAGCAGCAGCTTAATGAAGTAGTATACAGCTGTTTATTTTTAGCCAGTTTATCCAGACCAAAAAAAAAAAAAAGAGAGAGAGAGAGAGAGAAATCTCCAGTAATTATTAGGAAAAAATCTTGCTAAAGTATATTTTTTCAAAGCCAGGGTACAGCTCTGATTTATGTATTTATAGTATAAATCCTGTTCTCTGTTGTTTGTTGTTTAGTGGGTAAGTCATGTCCAACTCTTTGTGACCCCATGGACTGTAGCCCCGCCAGGCTTCTCTGTCCATGGGATTTGCCAGGCAAGAATGCTGGAGTGGGTTGCCATTTCCTTCTCCATGGGGATCTTCCTGAGCCAGGGATTGAACTCACATCTCTTACATCTTCTGCATTGGCAGGGGGATTCTTCACCACTGCTCCAAGTAATAGAAAAATAAAAACTTGCTAAAGTATATTTTTTCAAAGCCAGGGTACAGCTCTGATTTATGTATTTATAGGATAAATCCTATTCTTATTTCTTTCAATTAATAGGACAAACCAAAAAATTAGATGGGTATAAACACCTGTACCATATCAGAAATACACTTTTAAAAATCTTCTTAACATAGATATTCATACTCATTTTGATTTGTAAAACACATAAACAAACAAACAAAACACATACCATTTTCCTGGAGATGTAAAACTGCTGCAATTTTTGTGTAAATGGATTATGGGGAAAAAATGCTATTAAGAGGAAATAGGATTCTTCTCTCATTTCTTTGAAAGGTGAGGGAAATCACTTAGAAAATATTTTTGCTTGTTTTCCACTTTTAAAAAATATGACTGGCATCTACCTATGAGCAAGGCCACAAAGCCTAATAATTAAGATCTACTGGAGGTTTTCGATAGAAGTACATCGTAATATATATGGGCATCAAAACTAGAAGGACAATTGGGAGGGGGAATCTTTATCATTTTATCAGGATGGTGAGAAGACAGAGTGGTCAGTTTAAACAGAGTACGTCTCTCTTTGAGAATTTCTTCCCTGGCTCTAATGGAAAGATAAAATTTTCCTCTGAAGGATACAAATGTTCTTCTTACCTTAGCAAGTTCCAAATAAACAAAAGGGACTTTTCAAATGAGAAAGTCTTATTCACCATTCTGGGAACAAACTTAGAGTCCACTTTCCTCCTAATGATGTAGATATTACTAAAAGTCCAAACACTGACTCTAGCCAGACAGACTTGAATTAAAATATCATTTCGTGGGGGGATGGTTTGTGGAAGGAAAAGGGAAAAAAGGAACCAGAAGAGCTCCTCTGCCATGCCTCTTTTTCTCCTTCTTTTTCTCCCTCTTTTTCTTCTACCTAGTAATTTGATCGGAGAAGGCAATGGCACCCCACTCCAGTACTCCTGCCTGGAAAATCCCATGGATGGAGGAGCCTGGAAGGCTGCAGTCCATGGGGTTGCTGAGGGTGGGACACGGCTGAGAGACTTCACTTTCACTTTTCACTTTCCTGCATTGGAGAAGGAAATGGCAACCCACTCCAGTGTTCTTGCCTGGAGAATCCCAGGGACGGGGGAGCCTGGTGGGCTGCCGTCTATGGGGTCGCACAGAGTTCGACACGACTGAAGTAACTTAGCAGCAGTACTCCCCAAGATACAGGAAAATTACTGCTTGCAAAATATGTCCAAGTAGAAATCAGGACTTAACTCTAAAGGCCTATTAGGCCTCCTTTCCTTCTCTTTAACTAGAGTTTCAAAACCCTAAGTAAGAGATGGAACTTCTCATTTTACCCATTCTTCCAAGTCCAAGTGTTGGGTACGAGTATACAAATAAATTTTTCTTTTTTAACATCATGCCAAATCTAGTGAAATGAATACACATCCTCTCATTCTCTTCCAAAGAGAGTCTATGCAAACCTTCACAAACACCTGAAAAAAATCAAGCTCTATTTCAACAAATCCAGGCTTAGGTTTGAGGCTATTAATCGGGAAGAAATGGGAGTGCCCATTACTGGAAGCATCTTCTGACACTTGGCCTGAGCCTCACTGTTTGGGGCCACTGCAATTTTTTAAGCACACTTTCCATCCAATGAAGCATCTTAAGAAAACAAAAACAAACAAACAAAAAAAAACAAAACAACAAACCGGCCGCTAAATACAAACCTGGGAAACAACAGCCCTCAGGTAATCCCCTTTATAGGATGATTTGATAGCTCAAGAAAACGGAGACAAAGCGCCGGGCCCTAGAACACCAACAGCTGGTTGGGAAATTGCCGCAGATTGTTAGGGGGACCTGCAAACTAGAGATAGGCAATGAAAAGGTTAGAAATGATAGTTAAAAAAAGACAAATTACTCCAAAGACCATATTCTTTAAATCGCTGAAGCAAAACATGTTTATTCGATTTGTTTGTATGCCTATTACAAAAATGCTACTTTGGGATTCTAGGAACCCAGTCTGTCAATTTTTCAGTTTCTGCATTTTCATGGTTGCTTAGAGCTGTTTAATGCAAATACACTTCCAATAAGAGATTTCATGCCCCTAAATTACACCCAGTTAAAAGCGAATGAAAATGTAAGGTAAATAACTATAATCAGCCATATTAGCTTTCTCTTGGCACCTCTCACTTTACAGGCATATTTAAAGACATCTCTGGGGCCCTATCCTTTTTAACAAGCAGCAGCGTATTTCCTGGAATATTACTTAAGATGCTGTGCAGTGAACATTACACAGGTTAAAATGTTACCTAGAGACCTAGAAAGAATTGCGTCTGTTGCAAGAGCCATCTTTTTTGCCACATTTTGGAATGTCTGAGAAGATGAAAGGGCATTTGCCGTGGAGGGGATGAAAGGAGATGAGAAGAGTTTAAGTTTGTCTTTCATGTGTAAGTTCATTGATCAGTCGTTGTGAAGAGCACGGAAGTTTGAAAAAAAGTAACTCTGGGAAGAAATGAATGAGGGAGGGAAGGAAATGTACAAATGAGAAGGACCCTCTGGATTTGCCATACAAAGAAAGCTCTTCGGAGTTAAACCTCTAAATTAACTCTTGGAGGGGGAGCCTGTTTGACGCCCCTGACTATGTTTTGCTTTCACTATTTTTTTTGGGGGGGCGCATCGACAGTTCTTAAACCTCAGTGTCCCTGAGGATAACCTTGTGTACTGTTTAAAATGCAGAGTTCCAGGCCACCCTGAGAAATGTGGATTAAATAGCTCAATGAAGGAGCTCAGGAATCTGTGTTTTTTAAAAACTGAAGTATAGTTGATTTACAATGTTGTGCTTGTTTCAAGAGTATGACAAAGTGATTCTGTTACATATATTCTTTTTTGGACGGCTTTCCATTGTAGGTTATTACAGTATATTGAATATAGTTCTCTGTGCTATATGTAGGTCCTATTGCTTATCTATTTTATATGTATTAGTATCTGTTATACCCAAATTCCGAATTTTTCCCCCTGCCTTTCTCCTTTGGTAAGCATAGGTCTGTTTTCTATGTCTGTGAGTCTGCTTCTGTTTTGCAAATAAGTTCATCTGTATCATATTATAGATTCTACCTATAAGTGATATCATGATATTTGTCTTTCTCTGTCTGACTTACTTCACTTAGTATGATAATCTCTAGGTTCATCCATGTGGCTGCAAATGGCATTATTTCATTCTTTTTTATGGCTGAGTAACAGCGATCTGCATTTTTAACTAGCACTGCCAGGGTATTTGTGGATTACACTGAGAAAATGGCTCTATGATGTTAAGAGCACACATATTTTTTCAGATGGTATTGCCATTTCAAAAAAACTTCCCACCCATTCGCATAGGCTTTTCCTGCAAAGCACACACTTGTAAGCAAGCCTTCAGAAGTATGATTAGCCAGGGAACAAAGGGGAGCAAGAGATTAGAAGAACAATCAATAAATGGCTCAAATATAGGAAAAATACCTTGTTCATCCAAAATATAGGATGGTATTGTTCTGTGATCCTAGGGCTCAACTGCCTCAGTTCAGTTTTAGGAAAAGTGGTAATCATTGCCTTTTGTGGGAGGCACAATTTCTGAGGAACCCAGTCATTTAAAAAAGTGAGATCTCCCCTCTATTGACAGTGCGGTCATCATCTCCGTATTATGGTACCCATGCAGTAGCAGAGCAGACAGGGTCCGAGTTCAACCCATCCTGTCACTTACTGCTGGTACAACCTTGGGCAGGGCCATGCTCATTTCCTGGCTCATTCCACATCTGTATGATGAATATACATTGCAGGCAAAAGCAGACTTGTGAACCATAAATACAAAACAACCTCTTCACAAATGCTGAGGGTAAAATGAGATGAGAAAGTGGTGTTCTTTAGTACAGAGCCTGAAACATGAGACATGCAGAGCAAATAAAATGGAGAAATAAGTTGGTCACATCAAGCATTAGAACTTAAATCTTAGTGACTCAGTTTGGGGCACTAATTTCCTGACTCAACTGATGAGAGTTGCCATTCATTTCAAGCTACTTAGGGAATCCTGAAGATTCAGAAGCTGGAGATGAGGTTCATTTCATGGGAGATGAGGTTCGTTTCATGTATTATTACTAATTCAGCTGGGAGGACTACAGTAGGTCCCCTACACGCGAACCTTCAAGTTGCAAACTTGATGGAACGTGTGTTGGCATCAGTGTCAGGCCTGAGTGAAACTGCACTCTGTCTCCTATTGCTGACGATCCTTCAGCTGTACCATTTCACACCTCCTCTCCTTCTCAAGCAGTAGAAGGGCACATGCTCTTCTCTGGCAGGATCCTGGGTCACAGGCAGGGCTGGAAAGGATTTCTGAGGGTCTCAGGGAAAGTAGGAGGGCACTGCAGATTGCTGCTGCTGCTGCTGCTAAGTCGCTTCAGTCGCGTCCGACTCTGTGCGACACCATAGACGGCAGCCCACCAGGCTCCCCCGTCCCTGGGATTCTCTAGGCAAGAACACTGGAGTGGGTTGCCATTTCCTTCTCCAGTGCATGAAAGTGAAAAGTGAAAGTGAAGTCGCTCAGTCATGTCTGACTCTTAGCGACCCCATGGACTGCAGCCTACCAGGCTCCTCCATCCATGGGATTTTCCAGGCAAAAGTACTGGGGTGGGGTGCCATTGCCTTCCCTGGCACTGCAGATTAGTTACTGGTAAATATGTTACTAATCCCCTTATATACCCTGGGGACACTTTTAGGTGATGAATAGTTAGGAAATGTTACAGATAACGAGAAGAAAGCTCCAGGGCCAAGAACCAAAGACACAAGAACTATAACCTAGACTTTCTTTCTCTGTAAGTACTTAAGCACTTTCATTAATAGTATTCTCTGGGATATTTGGAATTTATTCTTTGAATAAATACTCTCGAAAGCATCACATTTTAAGACAGTGTTCAGGTTTGTCCATGTTACTGAGCTGTGCTTTAAAAGGTATGAATCCATGCTCTTATTTCCTTTTCTTCAGCCACTAATTTTATCCATGAAAACAAAGACTTTGGGACAGGCTCAAAGGCAATGCCTTGTCTGCTCAGGGGCACTGAAGGTGAGGAAAGGAGATGTTCCATTTATACTTCACAATTCTACCATTTTGGAATTTCCACGGGAATGGACTGTCTTTTGACATTCCTCTCTGACTTGAATGTACAAACACCTGAAGGGACTCATCAGCCACGACAAAAGTTCTAGGGGCTTTGTTTATGGTCTCCTCTGGGGTGCTCTGCTCCCTATCCTCATTGACCACATAGCATATAGAGACGCCTGGCAGAAAACACTCAGGTGATGCTAACACTGAGATGCTTACGAAGAAAGACAGGGAAAGTCTGGCTGAAGCCCAAACAAAAGATAGGTGGTAACGTAGCAGAAGCCAATCAGCCCGTCTAGGTGGTGAGTCTGGGAGGTACTGGTAGCCACAGCAGCCAAGAAGATGGCTAGAGAACCCACTAGGTCTCTGAATGTGCAGCCATAACTCAACCCAGTAATGCTTTATGCCTACGACTTGTACAGCAGAATTGCCCATTCCAATAGGCCCAATGGGGGTTTTCCCTTCACCTCTTTTCTAAGTTGAACAATTTTGTCCTCTCTCTATGGTATCATGAAGCTGCTGAAGAAATCCACATTAGTTTTTTTTTTCACCCTTTAGAATCAAGAGCTTTGATCACCTCGTTATACAAGATTTCAATAACAAGGCTTGGAATAGCCCATAAATAAGCATTTGTTGCCCTTAACACAGACCTCAATGGTCAGGAGCTTCACAGTACGGTCCACAGAGATGAACTAAGTTACCTCCAACAATGAACCCACTCTTCCAGGGTGGTGATCCTCAAACCTGGAGTATTTAGAGCTTTGCCAAAGATAAACAAAATAGTCTAACTATTCAGGTTTAGTACAGCATGTTTACAGCTTCCCTATAGCTCAGACAATAAAGAATGTGCCTGCCCGGGTTCGATCCCTGGGTAAGGAAGATCCTCTGGAGAAGCGAATGGCAACCCACTATTCTTTCCTGGAGAATCCCATGGACATAGGAGCCTGGTGGGCTATAATACATGGGATCGCAAAGAGTTGGACACAACTGAGCCACCAACACTACTATTACAGCGTGCTTACTGATTCCCAGAAGAGAAAAGACGGTATCACCCAGTTAGCTTGGTGTTCAGATTGTGGGTATTCTGGAAAGCTCCCAGAGAAAACCAATAATTAAGTCAAAGCTCCCAGAAGCAGTAAGAGAATGAGCAAAATTATATCTGGGTTGTGGGTGCATGAGTGGTGTGTGTGTTGTACTCTCTAGTCTGATATTTTCAGTCTGGTTTGAGGGGAAAGAACTGTGACCGAGTGGACAAGTTGTATCCTAATATACACACCGTATTATTTCAAACCTTTACATAAAAACTTAGCTTCATGCTTTATCTCTTAGTCCCAAATCATAAGGACCTTGACACTTTAAGGAGTGGACCAAGGGTAGTTTTATGTAATAAAATTTTAAATCACAGCAGCTTGATCCCCTTTAGTTACACTAAGGGCTCACAGGTAATCATAATACATTTACTATGTCTGTATCTTTAAATTGCAAAGTGTACACTAGAGAGAACTTGGGGATATGTAACCATATCCAGTTCCCGTGAATCTCAGATAATGACAATGAAGAGGAACAGCAGAAGTTAGAGGTGCACTCAGAGTGTCACATTGCCAAGTGAAATAAGCTTCCAGAATATTCATGCAGGGAGCCCAGATTTCTTACTTCCTTATTTCTTGCTGTCAAACAGGAAGCAACTAAGGTGAGGCTGAGAAGCCCTCTCAGACTCACTGCTGCTGTGTTTTGCTTCTTAATCCTGTGCCTTTGTTAGGAAAACATGATCAGAATTGAAAGAGCATATGGGATTGGGCTGGGAGAGGCAAGAAATGTAGCCACCTTGTTGTGTATCAGTAGAGGAGCAGAATCAGAAGGTCAGGAGCTAGGAGGACCCTTGGGAACTGATGCAGTGCTCCAAGCAAAGCTAGAGTCACCCAAGTGGAATTGTTAATCTCCCTTCCTCCACTTCCTGGCACAGAGGATTCTCTGCCTGGTTCCGAGAGGTTCTTTTCAATATAGAATTCGAGTCATCCCTCTTCTGGCTAAAATTTGAATGCATCCTCTTTAGTTAGCAGCACAATTCTCATGAACCAGTCAGTGGTAAGGTGCCTACTGATACAGTTTCTAAACCTGAAGTCCATGGGCATGATATTCACAAGGTTCTTATCCCAGCTGCTATTTCCTAAGCTTCTATTTTTGGAACCATCTCAATATCATCTTGTTTTATGGTCTAGGGTTGTTCTGATCTTGAAAATAAGGGTAATCATTTTTGTCTCCATGAAAAGGGATGGGGGAGAAACATGAGTCTGCTCTGTCTTCTCCAGTATAACCGTCTACAAACACCTCAAGATCGGACCCAATTCCAACTCCTAGAGCTCAGAGGTGAGTTGGTGACAGCTTCCATCTCTTCTAAACATCAGCAGCTGAGAAAACATGAGAGTTTTTGAAATGGTTTTGCAGCTCCATATTGCAAACGGATGGTGCTCAGTGATAAAGAACCCATCTGCCAATGCAGGAGATGTAGGAGACATGGGTCTGAATCCTGGGTCGGGAAGATCCCCTGGAGGAGGGCCGGGCAACTGACTCCAGTATTCTTGCCTGGAGAGTTCCATAGACAGAGAAGTCAGGTAGGCTCTAGTCCATAGGCTCACAAAGAGTCGGACACAACTGAAGCAACTTAGCAAGCATGCATGCATTGCAAACAATGCTACTGGCTGAAATAGCACTCAAGACAGAGAGCATTCCTCCTCCCAGGATGTGCTGAAATATTACATGGCTGCACAGGGAGCATGGGATCCTCCAGCTTTTTTGGTGACTATTTTCTATTATCATCTCATTTGGCCTGAGGTCGCCAGCGATCACTGGCCAATGGAACTTCATTTTGTTTTCATGTTCCCACTTGTCCACACAGGACAAGGCTGTCATTGTCTCATCAAGTGTTTATAAATAGCCTTTGTGTGAAGAGCATCATCATGTCCCAGTGGCTTTCATAGCCCAATCTGAAGGGAAACCCCTGGGCATAATTGTATGTATGTGTGTGTCTGCCTGTTTGTGTATATGTGTACTCATGTGTCTCTGAGCTCAGCAAAATATACCTAGAATTGTGTTACTCATTTTCTTACTGTGTATCCAAGGCCCATGTCAGCCAGCACGCCTTGCCAATACAAAGGATGCTGTATTTGACACATCTCAGCCTTGGGCAATGTCCACAGCATGGAATTCTTCGTGAAGCATCTTTTTTTTTTTAAACAAAACATTTATTTATTCATTTGGCTGCATCAGATCTTAGTTGTGACATGTGGGATCCTTCACTGCAGCATGTGCGACCTTTCACTGTGACACACAGGTGTGGTAGTTATGACAAACAGGCTCAGCGGTTGCAACACACATGGGCTTAGTCGCCCTGTGGCACGCAGGATCTTAGTTCCTCAACCAGAAGTGAATCCCTGTCCCCTGCACTGCAAAGTGGATTCTTATCTACAGGACCACCAGCAAAGTCCTACAAAGTGAATTTTTTGAAAGACTATGACTTAACTAGCACTAGGGTCTACCTCTTTTTTAAGCTAAAAGGCACTTAGGCAAAGAGATGTGTGTGCATGTGTGCACATGGGTGTGTGTTGTGACCAACTGCATATGCATGTATATGTGCAACTCTGTGTGTGTGTGCGTGTGGCAGGGCTGTAGAGGAAAGAACGGAAATATCAAGATTACAGGTTTGCAAGGATGGGCTTAGTCTTTGATTCCCCAGCTGTAAGGAATGGAGGGTGTGAAAGTGACTCAGAGTGGCAGGAGTCCCACACAGCTGGTCCCTGCTGGCCTGTATACTCAGAAGAGAGACCGAGCCTCTGGTGGAGAACTATTCAGAGATGCAGACAAGACAAATTCATCTGAGAAAGTGAGAAGTGGCTTGGGCATGAGCACAGTAGACGGCTGGGTTAAATTAAATGCCACTGATGTGCCGTCTTTTTCTCTTTTCATACTGTTCATGGGGTTCAGGATGGCATCACAGTCTCAACAGACATGAGTTTGAGCAAGCTCCGGGAGTTGGTGATGGACAGGGAAGCCTGGTGAGCTGCAGTCCATGGGGTTGCCAAGAGTCAGACACGACTGAGTGTGATGAAATGATATGTCATCGACCCCTTCCACCCTCCACATTCAGATGATGCTCCCAGGTACTGGTCATGTATTAACAAGACAAGGGGTAACTCTGCACAAGATGCAGTTAAGTCCTTGCTTGGACACTTGCACATTTCCTTCAAAGATGGCAGCATGAAGCCCAAAGCACAAGAAAAGAGTCCACGGTCTGGTGCAGAGCCTGGCTGCAGCCCTCTGCTTGGGAGGATTACAAACCCCTTGGTGGCCCAGTTTCTTATCTGCAAAACAAGGAAGGACAGTATTTGTGTCTACCTTGCAGGGTCACTGTGAATATTAAAGATGATTTCAATAAAGCACCTAGGAAAAACGTTGGCAGGTCTCAGGAAGTAGTAACTCTTTGGAAAACTCAAGAGAGGGCAAGGGTCCCAGAGTATTTATTGCAAATGCAATCACTCCTGGACCGACAATTACATTTATTTCTTAATTCTCTAAAAGAGATAAAACAACAACCACCATCCTCACAGATGACATTTTGCAATTTACATTCCTAAAACAACTCACAGGATGCTGTGCAGGCATGTGTGCTAAGTCGTTTCACTTGTATCCAACTCTTTGCGACCCTATGGACCGTAGCCCACCTGGCTCCTCTGTTCATACAATTCTCCAGGCAAGAATACTGGAGTGGGTTACCATGACCTCCTCCAGGGGATCTTGCCACCCAGGGATTGAACCTGCATTTCTTACATCTTCTGCATTGGCAGGTGCTTTCTTTACCACTAGCGCTACCTGGGAACCCCTCAGAGGATGCTGCTGCTGCTGCTGCTAAGTCGCTTCAGTCGTGTCTGACTCTGTGCAACCCCACAGACGGCAGCCACCAGGCTCCCCCGTCCCTGGGATTCTCCAGGCAAGAACACTGGAGTGGGTTGCCATTTCCTTCTCCAATGCATGAAAGTGAAAAGTGAAACTGAAGTCACTCAGTAGTATCCGACTCTTCGCAACCCCATGGACTGCAGCCTACCAGGCTCCTCTGCCCATAGGATTTTCCAGGCAGGAGTACTGGAGTGGGGTGCCATTGCCTTCTCTGTCAAAGGATGCTACCTATAGATAAAATGGTACTATCAGACACAAGAAGCTAAGTCAAACCTTCTGTTCAACTTTATTCTATGGGATATTCCAGATTCCCTGATAGATGCACTGTGAGACTGCAAAAATTAAACCAAGTCTTTAAAAAAAAAAAAGTGTATTTAGTGCCTGTTATAAACAGAAATGGCTTCTACTCTCCCAAAGATACTCATTTCCACCCCCACCCCTCCCTCTTTTTTTTATCTCCTTACTGCTGGGAACTGCTGAGCTTAACAAAGCAAATTTAGCTTTACTTATCAGAACGAGCTCAGGAACCCTTAAGAGAAGGAGTGACCCAACCACCAGAGATGCTAGAAGCCCAGAAGACAGTTTAAAGTCCAGAAGATCCTTCAAGGCCAGCGGCTCCACAACTACTAGGCAGGCTTAGATTTTAGAAACAGAAATGGGTCATCTGCATTTTCTGTGGCTGCAAACCCCAGCCACTGCCTGGAAGTTTATGACAAGGCAGACATTCTGGGACTCTAAGTGGTTTCTGGGATCTTAGCACTGAGCGGAGATATAAAGAGAATACGCATAACAGAAAGCCACCCTCTTCTGAACTGCTCAAGGAAAATTCCTCACCCCAAATGAGATTAAGAGCTCGGCGCAGATAACTGTCTGTGACATCCATTTCAATGCTGTCCTGCACAAAATGGGCATTTTATGTCATTCAAACTGGAATCATTTTAGAATTCTTGTGAAAATCCAATATACGCTGATTTTTTTTTACCCTTCATACTATGCATAAAGAAAGATTAGCCAAGCAAATTAAACATGCAAAGGCTATGGCAAGCAGTGTAGTTAAATGAACTTTATAGTTTTCAACATATCGTATGCAAACAGGCAATTCATCATGCACGGGATGAGCTGCAGCCTTTCCAAGGGGGGAATCATAGCTCAGTTGGTAAAGAATCTGCCTGCAATGCAGGGGACCTCGGTTCGATTCCTGGGTCGGGAAGATCTACTGGAGGAGGGATAGGCTACTCACTCCAGTATTTTTGGACTTCCTAACTGGTAAAGAATCTGCCTGCAAAATGGGAGGCCTGGGGAAGATCCCTTGGAGAAGGGAAAGGGTACCCACTCCAATATTCTGGCCTGGAGAATTTCATGGACTGTATAGTCCACAGGGTCGCAAAGAGTAGGACACGACTGAGTGACTTTCACTATCAGGGTTCAATGTCATGGTCTCGCTCACCCACAACAACAAGGCCAAATACTTCTTCATTCACCAGGCTCTGCCTATTTCAGTCTTTTTTCTGTTCTTTGAACCAGCCCAGCTCATGCCCACAGGACAGCCCTTGCTCTGTCTGCAGAGAACATCCTCTCCTTGAATCTTTACAGGATGGGTTCCTTCTTCATCACAATGCTCTCAGATCAAAGGTTACTCCTTAAAGCTCAACCCTTCTTTGACCTTCTAATCATTCTCCATCTCACCTTCATTTTATTTCCTTCCTAACACTTATCGCCATCTGAATTCTACATCATTCTCTTTGTATACTTATTTAATAATGCAACGATAGACTTGTAGGTCAGTGAATGCTTGGCTTTTGTCTTATCTCCACTATAGCCTCAGAATCTGGGGCTCCCAATAAACATGGATTTATTAGTGGAAAATAAGCTACAAAATACTATTTGTTATAAAAGATTCAGAAGATTTCTCCTTAAAAACAACTGAGAAGCAGCACAGTATGTATTGCTGCTGCTGCTGCTGCCAAGTCGCTTCAGTCGTGTCCAACTCTGTGCAACCCCATAGATGGCAGCCCACCAGGCTCCCCCATCCCTGGGATTCTCCAGGCAAGAACACTAGAGTGGGTTGCCATTTCCTACTCCAATGCAGGAAAGTGAAAAGTAAAAGTAAAGTCGCTCAGTCGTGTCCGATTCTTTGTGACCTCATGAACTGCAGCGTACCAGGCTCCTCTGTCCATGGGATTTTCCAGGCAAGAGTACTGGAGTGGGGTGCCATTGCCTTCTCTAACAGTATGTATTAGAGTGCAATAAAACGTTATACTAGGTTGGCCAGTAAGTTCATTTGGGTTTTCCTGCAACTTTTTCATAGGATGGTACAGAAAATCCAGGAAATGACTTTTTGGCCAACCCAATACTTTTATACATTTTACACTTCAAACTCTTTCTGGTTTCAGTGGGCTACCTCTCTCTACTTTACAGTATATGTATGCCCCACCTTCATTTCATTTATTCAACCTGAAAGGGAAAACTTGTCAAACTCTAGATAAACACAGTAAACATAGCAAACTAAAACCAACAGTGCTGCTAATAGTTTTATATCCTTAGCATCGCTGTGAAGCAGCAGGATATTCTCTTGTGAAGTCTCAGCACCCAGTCTAAGATAAAGGGAAGACAGAAAGGCTAAATTCCATGTGGGCTCACTCAGTCCATAGGAACCTCCAGCATCCATGGTCTACCTGAGCCTCTGGCACTGCACACAGGGTTGGGAAGTATGATCTTTACTGAACAGCAGAGCTCTCCTGCAACCAGCACGGAGGATGCTCCCTGCCTGCCACCACCTGGAATACGAGCCAACTTTCCTCAACAACTCCACAAATTCCAAGACACATTAACATCCTGGAAATAAAAGATCCAATTGCTGAAAAGATGCTTCTCAAAATGAAGACACGATATCACACATGAGTGATGGACCTGAACGAAGGTAACTTCTTAGGATAGGGGACTGACCCAGAAGAGAGAAAGGAAAGATCCAGAGAATTCTTGCCATATCTTTGTTGTATCACCGGCTACCAAAGAACTCGTGTGGAACTTCCACTCTGGAAAAAGTAGTTAGGGACACATAAAGTGTTTCCTTTTTTTTTTTTTTTTTTACACTTAGAGATAAGGAGTGTTTTCCCAAATAAAGAAATGAGATAAAGCAGAAGTTCATGCACTGCATCTGGAAATATCTCCAAATGTTCTTTGCTCACATTTGTAATTGTCTTCATATGTATATGTCTGTGTGTATGTGAAGTATGTATGTTGGTGGGAGATTGT
This sequence comes from Tragelaphus eurycerus, assembly GCA_935064755.1. Classification (NCBI taxonomy): domain Eukaryota; kingdom Metazoa; phylum Chordata; class Mammalia; order Artiodactyla; family Bovidae; genus Tragelaphus; species Tragelaphus eurycerus. The sequence goes on from CAKXYN010000003.1 coordinate 14,009,540, forward strand.
GCGTGTCCGTGTGTGCCACTGGGGAACGCTGAAAAAGCAGAGGTGGGACCTGTCACATCGGGAGAGACTCCCAGAGTCGGGACATTCTGAGTAGCTAATACTCCATGTTGTAAACTGCTCGTGCAGCAGGACCAAAGAAGAGGCATCGCCTGGCCACCGGCTGTTACTGACTCTGGGAAAATGAAAAGACAGCATCTCTGCACCTGTTCGCCTGATGGTGAAGGAAGGAAAAGCCATTACCGAGTGACAGGAGACGAAAAACCAAAATCCACTTCAGCAACTCATCCCACGGCTGGTGATTAATCTCACACTTCCTCAGCCTGATGCCCATTAACCAGATAATTAATAATTTCTTTAGGGATTCTGGCTCGGCAACTGTTTTATCAACCCACACAGCATCAGGGAAACGCTGCATTGGTGACCAAACGTCTGGAACCAGGCAACAGCTGGAAAGACACAGTTGGGCTTTGCAGCCATTTGTGAACTTCTTTCAAAATGAGCAAGTACAGGGCAAGTGGTCCAGTCTCATTTTTCATCGCTACTGTTGGCCACCCTGCAGTGCCGAGGACCAGCCATCCCCTCAGCCCCACGCCCAGGAGAAGACCCCTCTGCACTGGGACATCTCACAGACTTGGAATTGCAAGGACTTCCTTGCTATGTATACAAACCAGAAAAAAACCATAAACTCTGGGCATCCGTCTTTCAAAAGAGTGCATAATCTGAGAGCTCCTCAAATCAAAACTTTCAAATAAGTATTTAATCAGAACCATGCCAGTGGACATATTTCTTATTCTTGCTGGCTCTCATTCATATGCATCTCATGCAGGAAGGTACAAAGAATCAAGAGCACCCTTTCTGAGTCTCCTGTGTACATTTATCCTTCTTCTCTCATGTTAAAACTTGTTCCATGGGGACAAGCCAACTCCTCTTTTTTATATGTATTTTTATTAAGACTTTAAGACTGAATAAAATCCCAGGGAGAATAATAAATCATAAGGATTGCTATTAAAAAGGCTCACCATTAAAATTCCAATGGATTCATTTTCTCTCCTAATGAGAAGAACACTACCCTGGAAATATTATTATACATTTCTCTTAACTCCATCCAGAAAGCAATTTGGATGGAAAAGAAACAAGGGTTTAATCCATCCTCATCAGAAATCACAACGGACTTGCCGGCAGAAAACCTGGGTTAAAACCTGCCATAGTCACACTGGGTTTTGGTATTATCTCCTCGAGCTTTTCTCATGGGATGCTATAATTTGCAGCCAAACAACACATCGAGTGAAGTTTGCCATGAGAATGCCAAAATGCCCTGTTTGCATCTGGCAATCCAAAATGCAAGGGTGCTTTCACCTTATGTGGACCCAAAAGGGGTATTTCCCTCAGGCTTCAGGGCCAGGATAACCTGGATTCCTACATGTGGCTTATACAGCTGACGCAAAACTTCAGACTGAGAGTCTGGGCTGGAAGGAAGCTTAGAGCCAAATCAATGGTCTATTTCTAGCAAATTTGCAGGAACATAACACAGGCATCTACCCACAACACACATTCCAATTTAATCCTGCTACGACAGCCTGTTTTTTCTTTCACTCTGACTTTCATACATTAGATTTTATTGTATGTCCTTAGGAGAAGGCCCTTAAATCATTTTTGTAATAAAATAGTAGGTAACAAATTTTGTCAACAAAAAGAGAGCAAAAGAAACACAGACTGTAAAAACTTTGGCTAAAGGTGTAGCATCACTAAGTATAATGTTAGAATAAGCTGGAAGGACTGTGGATTTACATGACCTGATTGGGTACTCCCCAAGCCCAGGGCAAGGCAGTGTGCCATAGAATTATCTCCACAGAAATCCAAGAAATCCCTATGGCATAAAGTTTACTCTGATTTGAGTTTTGAGGGACAAATTTTCATATTGAAGCATAAATCATGGGGCAAAATGCAAATTTCACATGCACAGGAAAATAAGGCAAAGACTTAAAAAAAAAAAAAAACCCACAAATATTTTGGTTGTTACTGGCCATTTCAAACTAGATCTCTGCTGTTATGTGATGAATATGTGTGTTCCTGGCAAAGTCATATGTTGAAATCCTCACCCTAATGTAAGGGTATTCAGAGGTGGGGCCTTTGGGAGATAATTAGGTCATGGGGGTGGAGCCCTCAAGGGAATTAGTGTCCTTATAAAGGAGAATCCAGAGAGGTCACTCACTCCTTTCCACCAGGAGTGGACACAGAAAGAGGATGGTCATCTGTGAATCAGAAAGTACAAGCTTCACCAGACGCCAAATCGACCAGAGCCTTAGTCTTGGATTCCCTAAATAAATTGGATTCCCTCCATAAATAAATAAATTTAAATTGACTAAATTAAATGTATTTAAACAAGTGTGAGCACCAAATGTTTGTTTTTTAAGCCAGTCAGTCTATGGTCTTCTGTGACAGCAGCCCAAAGTGACTAAGATACTCAGAAACCACACAAACATGTTTCTGGACCTCTGCTTTCAAAGTCCATGGGTAGAAATTTTCAGAAACTTTCAACTGGATCACATTAGAGATAAGGAAAATGAGACCCAGTCCCTTGACTCTGCACAGCCTTAGGCTCATCATCTCTAAAATGAGGCTATTAATAAGTAGTTCATGGACTACCATGGAGACCCAGTGGTAGAACATATGTGAAGAATATCATAATCTATAAAGCACTGGAAGCCATGAAGTCTCAATCAAGAACACACACGATCCAGATTCACAAAAATCCAGTTTTGACCAATAAGTCTGCCCCGTGTGTGTTTTTGTGTTACTTACTCAGTTGTGTCTGACTCTTTGCGACCCTGTGGACTGTAGCCCGCCAGGCTCCTCTGTTCATGGGATTCTCCAGGCAAGAATACTGGAGTGGGTTGCTGTTCCCTTCTCCAGGGGATCTTCCCGACCCAGGGATTGAACCTGGGTTTCCTGCATGGCAAGCAGATTCTTTACTGTCTGAGCCACCAGTGAAGCCCAACTCTATACCTTACCCAGGTCTAAGACAGGAAGCACACAGAGTCACAGGGGCGGAGGTGGTGGGGGTGGTGGTGAGTTATCCAAGCATGGGTAACACTCAGTTCCCAGAGGGTGAATCTAGGCTGCAAAGATCCAACACTATACTCACCATTCTTGAAGGATACGGATCTTATCCAGTTATTTTCGACTTCCTAGAACCAAGCATAATGCCTCCCCAAGCATTCAGGACACGAGGGGGCTTCCCTGGGGCTCAGATGGTAAAGTATCTGCCTGTAATGCAGGACCCCGCTTCCCTGGGACTGCAGAGTCGGACACAACTGAATGACAAACGCTTTAAAGTGTTAATAGAACAACTATTGGGTCAGGTCTGGGAATAGACACATACCATTAGACTAAAAGCGCCTAAATGTTGCAAGTTTACTTCAAAACCGAAAGCAGACTAGCCCCATCGACAGCAATCAAAACGAATGAACAGAAACAAGAACAAACCAGAACATAAATGGGGTACAACACAAACACCACTGGATTTTGAGTCATAATAACTGGCTTCAACTCTGATTCTTTTTAGCTGTGTAGACTTTAAGGGGCAATCCCCACTGCACGCAGCCTATGTCCTCCCTGTTTCAGCCCCTTTAAAACAGAATAGCAACACTGTCATTACTAAATAGCAATATTGTTGGGGTTTCCCAGGAGGCACTAATGGTAAACAACCCTCCTGCCAATGCAGGAAACACCAGAGATGCAGGTTCGATTCATGTGTTGGGAAGATGCCCTGGAGAAGGGCATGGCAACCCACTCCAGTATTCTTGCCTGGAGAATCCCTACAGACAGAGGGGCCTGGAGGGCTACAGTCCATGGGGCTGCAGAGAGTCAGATACGACTGCACACACCACTTATATTAATAATTAATAATTTTATTTATATTAATAAAGTCAAACTGTTGTGAGGAATGAGTTAACATGAATTAGAGAAAATTTTGTGAAAGTATAAAGCACTAAAAAGTATTAGTTATTATCTATTATTACACGATCACATAGAAATAAAAAGCCTGTCTGAAACACACACCACCCATTGTGGGTTTTTCTCTCTCCCAAATGGCTTGATTCCAAAGCAAACTAAACCAAGATTTTACAAACTAGAAACAGTATTTTAAAATAACTACACACCATCTCAGCCACTAATTATTTTTAGGATTTTACTATATGCAGCTAATTGAAAATGCTCAGTCCTTTCCATTCATTAGTTTTATTACAAGCACTCCAATGAATAAAAAGAAAATCCATCATTACCACCTTCCTTGAAACTTTCATGGTCTTGTCACAAAGGCCTTGCCCTTATAAAAATAATCCACATTCATTCAGCACAAGTCACAGGACTGAACAGAAGATGGAATTTTGGCATTCCTAATACATAGAGTTACCAATGAGTGTGACAGAACACTATTCTACTCCTGATGTCAGGAAACCAGGCAGACAATGCATTGCTTGTTATGGTGAGGTGTATTATACATCACTACTGCACAGAGGCTCTATTTGACCTGGAGCAAACCAAATATGTGAACTGAGGCACTCCTCCACAGGACTGTAACTTTGTTAAAAACTCACATATGCATATTACAAAAAATGGAGCCCTGGGAAAAAAAGATAAGCTACAAAGATATTTACTAAGAAAATCATGAGACTGTAGGCACATCCACATTAAGAAGCATGTATCATGGACTACCCTGGCGATCCAGTGGTTAAGAACCCACTTGCCAATGCAGGGGATATGGGTTTGATCCCTGGGCCGGGAAGATTCCACATGCTTTGGGGCAAGTCAGGCCATGCACTGTTACTACTGAAGCCTGCACCCTGAGCTGCTGCGCTGCAACAAGAGAAGCCACAGCAACGAGAAGTTCAAACACTGCAACTGGAGAGCAGCCTCCACTCACTGCAACTAAATCAAGACCACGTGGAACACAGAAGACCCAGCACAGCCAAAAAGAAAGAAAGAAACAATTAATACAAAGAAGCACGTACCAGAGCACCCTTAACTATAACCTTTGATGTAAGTGGCAGCTCCATACATCTGTTGCTTTTATTTGTTAGTAATCACCATTTATTGAATGCTTTTTATGAACGATGCACTTATTATATACTCAGCACTCATTAACCAATAGAAACCACCTTATCCAGGAAGTTCTGTAATCATCATTTTACAGGTGGGAAAAAAAAAAAAACTAGAAAAAATATAGACCCAGAGTCTTACATGTGGCACAAGTGGGAGGCAAACCTAGGCCTGCCCAAGTTCAAGGCGTACGCCATTTCTGCACGTGTTTATATTTTAAAAATTCATGGAGAATACACACAAATCCAAGCCAACCTCTTTTATATCTGTCTCCCCGAAATATAACTGTAAATTATACTCATCCTGGTAAATAATACACAATAGTGGTTTAGTCAGTCAGTTGTGTCCTACTCTTTTGCGACCCCATGGACTGTAGCCCACCAGGCTCCTCTGTGCATGGAACTTTCCAGGCAAGAACACTAGAGTGGGTTGCCATTTCCTTCTCCAGGGAATCTTCCTGACTCAGGGATCAAACCTGTGTCTCCTACATTGCAGGCAGAATCTACCAACTGAGCCACTAAGAAAGCCCTTAATATAAAACAAAATCCTATTAAATAAGCACCTACTACATGTTCAGTTCTATATTACTGATGCTACAGCAATAATTTTTTTTAAATTATAGTATAATTATAGACATATAGAAATAAACTATAGAAGTAAAGCTGATTTATGATGTCATGTTAGTTTCAGGTGTATACCACAGTGATTCAAATACACACACACACACATATATAGATTCTTTTCCATTATATTACAAAATATTGAGTACAGTTCCAGTGCTATACAGTAGATCCTTGCTGTTTATCTATTTTATATATAGTAATGTGTATCTGTTAACCCAACCTCCTAATAACCATAAGTTAGTTTTTTTTATATCTGTGAGTCTCTTTCTGTTTTGGAAATAGGTTCATTTGTATCTTTTTTTCCCCACATATAAGTTACATCATATGATATCTGTCTTTCTCTGTCTGGCTTACATTACTCTGTATGACAGTCTCTCGGTCCATCTGTGTTCCTACAAGTGGAATTCTTTCACTATCTTTTATGGCTGGGTGGTAGTCCATTGTGTATATGTGCTGCTGCTGCTAAGTCACTTCAGTAGTGTCCGACTCTGTGCGACTCCATAGATGGCAGCACACCAGGCTCCGCCATCCCTGGGATTGTCCAGGCAAGAATAGTGGAGTGGGTTGCCATTTCCTTCTCCATATATGTGCTACATCTTCTTTAACAATTATTAAAAATCATAAGGTATGCCCATAGAAAATACTGGTATGGTATTTCTCTATATATGTAGTCTTCATATTTATATATATTTTTTACTCAGATCCAAGGAAAGTATATAGAATATTATATTCAGTATTTAGGTTTTCGTTTTTTTTTTAATGTACCATGACTGCTCCACTTGGTCAGGAGATTGTGCCTTTGGAATCAGGAGATCAAGGTTCAAGCACTGACTGTATTTCAAGCTTACTCACTCTGTAGCCACGAGAATCGCTCAAGCCTGCTGAGTCTGTTAACTGGTTCTTTTTTCTCTTTTTAAGATTTTACTGATTTATTTTTGGCTATGCTTGGTCTTCGCTGCCGTGCGGCTTTTCTCTAGTTATGGAGAGTGAGGGCTCCTCTCTAGTTGCAGTGTGCGGGCTCCTCATTGCAGTGGCTTCTCTTGTGGCGCAAGGCTCCAGGGCGCGTGGACTCCAGTAGCTGCGGCTTCTCAGCTTTAGAGCGCAGCTCAATGGCTGTGGTGCATGGGTTAGCTGCTCCACAGCGTGAGGGATCTTCCCAGACAAGGGATTGAACCTGGGTCTCCTGCGTTGACAGGCAGGTCCCTTACCACTGAGGCACCAGGGAAGCACTGTTAACTATTTTTAAGATGGAAATAAAAACATCTCTCTGTCAACTTTAAAGGGCAATTGTGACTATCAAATAATATAGTGCAGGTGATAAGCACTTTACAATGTATTCCAAAGTTATAAACCTTGAGGAGGCTTTAATATAAGCATTAGTTACATGGTTTTTGTCCTGTTGTGACTTCAAAAGGACTACATGTATATCTCGAGGAATGAGGAAAGTGAACGTGTTAGTGGCTCAGTCGTGTCCGTCTGACACTATGGACCATGCCCCACCAGGCTCCTCTCTCCATGGGGTTCTCCAGGCAAAAATACCGGAGTGGGTAGCCATTCCCCTTTCAGGGGATCTTCCTAACGCAGGGATCGGACCCAGGCCTCCTGCATTGCAGGCAGATTCTTTGCCATCTGAGCCATCAGGGATGAGGAGAAAGAAACAGCAGCCAATTACAAGGCTATATTTTCAAACAGAAAATGACAACATGGAAAGCAGGAAGAAAGTTCATTCTGGTAGGTCTTGATCAAGAAAAATCAGTTCCAAGTCCTTAAAAATCACAACTCTCCCTGCCATTTTAAAAAACTCCACTGTCTTTCCACACCGCTATTGCCATGAGCTCTACTATCATCAGAGGATAAAATGAGTCTGTTGGCAGGTGAAAGCTTGAGTTCTAATCTCAGCTCTGACACAGGGGATTAACAAACAAATATTTGTAATGTTATCTGAAGAGGAAAATTCTCGGGTTTTTTATTAGTATTAGCGGCATATCCCTATGTGTACTTGGCCCTAGCATTGCATCGCCTATTTAATATTATTATACGAGCTTTGTTGCACAAATGAAATAAAATGTTACTTGTAAAAATGCTCACTCGTCCCCCCAATAATAATTTAAACACAAGGCTGAGAGGTCATTTCTCTAACCATTAGCGGTCCTGCAATTTTCTAAAACTTTTAGCTTTTCTCAGAAGCGAACACTTCCATAGAATGTCTCAGTAATAAGAGGGGCTTTGACCATGTAAACACATCTAACTGTCCGCCGAAATCATGAGAAAGCTGAAGTGTACAATTTACAGAAGGGCTCACTTAGCTAGCAGTGAGAAAGCCTTGACTGGGGGCACATTAACCCTAAATACTTCCTCTGCAAAACCAGAAGGATGTTTAATGCCAGCGTTCTTGGTGATCAAGGTAACAGTCCGGCAGCGGTGACCCCATGGAGGAAGTCACACTGAGGCATCAGTCAGATCAGTGCTGCCTGCCAGGAGGACACAAATCCAACAGATAAATAAGTGACAGGGAACATACCATTCCCCCTTTCCCCTTTCCATTGTTCTAAAACAATGTCCAAAGGACAGGAGAGATTTATTTCCACCAAAAAAGAATTCATCTGCAATGCAGGAGACTCAGAAGACATGGGTTAGATCCCTGTGTCAGGAAGATCCCCTGGAGGAGGGTATGGCAACCCACTCCTGTATTCTTGCCTGGAGAATCCCATGGACAGAGGAGCCTGGTGGGCTACAGTCCATGGGGTCACACAGAGTCGGACACAACTGAAGTGATTGAGCATGCACACACACACTGTTCCCTAGACCTTTATTCAAGGATCCAAATAGAAGTTGAAGAAACTGGAGGCAGAAGAGGATAACCACTCGTGTGTGACAAACTACGAGGATTTCAGTTTCCATCAGTAAACACGGGAGGCTCCTCAGAACTTGCTCCCTTTGCTGGGTCTAGCTTGGTCTGGCTGCTGGAGGCAGCCACCACTCCTCACAGACCTACGATGGGAGCCTAGGGTCACTAGTGACCCAGGAAGCTTCTGGTTCACCATGTCATGGGGCGGCTTGAGAAGACAGGTCACACGAAGCAGCAGGGTCCCCTAGGCTCTGCTTCTGGAAGAATCCCAGGAACAAGGCTGCTGCCTGCTCTCTTATCTTGGCATGCAGAGGTCACCGTAGGATGTTACATGTAGGATGTTACACATTGGACTAAACTACATTCTACTGTCCTCAAGGAGGTGGATGAGATGGAGAAGAGAGGACGGACGTGATTTTCAACACGCAGATTGCGTTAGAACAGAAATCAACTTAACCACTATTCAGTCCCAAACAGCCAATATAGCTTTACCAAAAAAAAAAAAAAAAACCTGTAAGTGTGTACTTGATTACAAAGAGAATCTGAACTACTGTGGTGGTACTATAACATAGGATGCCTGGGTAGTCTACTTAAGATCATTTCCAAAGGAGGCTTGGGAAAGATCCACAGTAACAACACTAGCACATCTGGCAATGCTGAAAAAGGACCTACTAATGGCTATTTTGGCAAAGCAGGAACTTGCCGTGTAGACTGACGTGCTGACGGTGCCCATCTTGACTCCCTTTACCATCACAAGTTTCGCAAGGAAGCAGCCAGGGGTATGCACTGTGCCAGTTCATATCCAAACTCCAGGCGATCTTGTGAACTATTCATCGGGGCAGAAGATGGTTATTTTCCTTTATATCATACTTTTCAGAACTTTTAGTCATTTGTGGTTCTCTAACTGTGTGTGCGCGTGCACACACGCCCACCCACCTCCCTCTTCCTTTCAGGCTCAATTCAAACATTAACCTTTGATGTAACATTTTTGCTCCTCATCAGAATGGAAAGGATGAGCTTCAGAGAAGCAATTGAGTTGCGAGAATAAAAAAGATGACATCACTTCAAACGTGGACTTGCCAGAAAAGGATCCTTTTAAGCGCTCCCCTGTGTGACCAGCCAGGGACCCTCAACTCTCCCTGACCCGCTGCATGCTGCCCCTGTTTCATATCTTTTGATCACCATTTGTTTTATGTCACCGTTCATAACATCCCCCGTGTGTATATGTGTGTGTTGCACCTGTGTACTTTTTAAAGCTCCTGTCCGTGTTCACTTTATAAACTCCCAAGTGAAAGAGAGGAATTCATTAGCATCTGTTATTAGTTTGATAATTCTCAATAAAGTCAATACAAACATTTACATGGCATTTGCCCAGGAAGAGTATCAGGAGCAAGAATTTTGGGCCATCTGCTCATGTTCTTTCTGATACATTCACTAAAAGGCACACATAGCAAAAACGGCCCTGGGGATGAGTCTGAGGCCACTGATATGTTTTCTTTTTCTCTAAAACATAATGCAAACGTCTTCTAACTTTTTCCTTTTTCACAATACACGAGTGTCAGAAGCAGAACCACGTTGAGAGGTGCTCAAGTGTCACTGGATTCCTTCCGTTCCGCCTTCCCCAGCAACTCGTGAGCTCATGGTGAGAAACAAATCTCCATTAAAGCCAGAGTGGCAGGTTTGAATCCTACTCCGCCACTGCTTTGATCTGCCTTTGCTCTGTAACTAACGACTCAAAATAGCATGACTGCAAACAACCGCAGTGCATTCTCACAGCTCTACAGTCTGATGGGGCTCAGCTGGACCGTTCTTCTGTTGCTCCTGCTGGTGGTCATTCCTGTGGATGTGTTCAGCGGGCCTACGGGCTGGGGCTGGACTCAGCTGGGGTGATGCGCTAGCTGTATCTCAGTCTCTCTCACTGTCTCTTTTCCCCTGTAGTCTCAGGGTCTCTCTCTTTCCATGTGTCTCTTCTCATGGTCTCAGCACAAGGTCTCTCCAACAGGGTAGCTAGACTTTTTAAATTGGTGACCCAAGACTTTCAGGCCCACAAAAGTGGCAGCTGCCGGGCCTGCTTAAGGCTTAAGTCTGGAACTGGAACCATCTGGCCAGTCCAGATTGCAGGGGTACGGGGGGGTCCACAGGGGAAGAGACTACACAGTGTGAATACAGAAAGTGTGAGTCACTGGGAGATACCCACGTAGCCGGCTACAGTGGTCAACTACCATAGTCACCTAACAAGGCACTTCTTCTCTTCATTTTGCTGAGTCTTATTGTATCATCAGTTTCCCTGTCCATTAAAAGGGAATAATATCCCAATGGACTTCCCAGGTGGTGCAGTGGTAAAGCATCCACCTGCCAACGCGGGAGACCCAAGAGACACAGATTTGATCCCTGGGTCAGGAAGATCTCCTGGAGCAGGAAATAGCAACCCACTTGAGTATCTTGCAAGGATAATCCCATGGACTGAGCAGCCTGGTGGGCTACAGAACATGAGGTAACAAAGAGTTGGACACAACTGAGTGAGCAAACACACACACACACAATAATATCGCTGTATTTATGGAGATCTAACAGTTAAACATGACCATGAATGTAAAATGTTAAGCACGGCCACGACACATAGTAAATAAACTCTGTAAAAAGCCTCTTTGGTGAATCCCAAAGGACTTGGAATACCCAGAGATTTGAGATTTGAGAGCCCAGACCTACCACTGGGTACCCCTCCCTCGAGACAGAGTCCATAGTTCACATCAGCCTACTGAGAAGTAACGTTGGTTCCTAGAACAGAGCTGGGCATTCACCAAGTACTAGTACTAAGTGTTTGCTGATTAACTCTGCGATCAAATGAATTGGTATACACTGTCTCCCAAACTCACTTCCATAACACAAGGACAGATTGAGCTATTTCTCAAGAATTTCTTATATGCAAAGGGAAAGTTATCAAATTCAATGTCATGAGCAATCATAGCAGTCTGGAGTTCATCTTCACCTCTTTTTAAATATAGTATATATAGCAAATTCCCCAAAAATATTTTGCCAGATTTTTCACTGCCTCCATTTTAGAACTCAGGCACACTATAAGAACTATGTAATCCATATGTCTATGATTCATTTTTACCCAGTTCATCAAAATGCTGTTTTTGTTTTAAATGTCAAAATGCCTTTTATGACTTTATTTATGAGCCCTTGAAAGTTGTTATTTTTAAATGAGGGTAGAACATGGTTTGCCAAATTTAAAATCTACAAAGGCATTTGTAATTGTGTTTCAAATATCAGTTTCTGGGAGAGTTCATTTTGTTTACTCTTGGAAAAATTCATATTTTCAGATACAGAATTTTAAAGTTCGTGTACTTCATTTAAAATAGACTAATTTTAAATGTACTAATGAATACAATCAACTACGTGTACACAGAGAGTTTGGAAAAGTAGTATGTGACCCATTGTCCCTTCAAAGGAAAACCTTACTGTCTCTGTCATCTCATTCTACTTCAATTTCATATCTTGATGAATAAAAAAATGAGACTGCCATTGCCACCTATTTGTAAGGGCAAAACAGTGTCCAAATCTTCATCCCCACAGTTCTAAACTGTGCCCCCTCCCTACACAGACATATTATATTCTCATCTTACTTCTGACATTCAAACATCATCAAACCCTCTTCCTGTCTTATTTTCGTGTCTTTATTAGTGTTTAAATTTTTTACTAGGAGATTTTTTTTTTAATGACAGCAATTAAAGGGACCTCTCCATAACTCAAATTTCTGTGATAAGCCAACTGTAATCTGAATTAAAATAAAATAAATATATACCATAAAGCTGCTGCTGCTGCCACTAAGTCACTTCAGTCATGTCCGACTCTGTGCGACCCCATAGACGGCAGCCCACCAGGCTCCGGCATCCCTGGGATTCTCCAGGCAAGAACACTGGAGTGGGTTGCCATTTCCTTTTCCAATGCATGAAAGTGAAAAGTGAAAGTGAAGTCGCTCAGTCGTGTCTGACTTTTCGAGACCCCACAGACTGCAGCCCACTAGGCTCCTCCATCCATGGGGTTTTCCAGGCAAGGGTACTGGAGTGGGGTGCCATTGCTTTCTCTGACCATAAAGCTGAGTGTTGGCTAAAAGAAATCTGTAAAACCCAATGTTATATAATTTTTAAAGTCCTATATTTTAAAAAAGACAACCTGGGGTAAAAAGAAAAGGGAATCTGAAAACCAGTGGAAGATCAGTGACCTTAGACCAATCAAACTCTAATTTACGAATCTGTAACATGAAGATAATGAAGGCTGTATTCCTCCCATCAAAGACTTATTATGAATAGCAAGTAAATAACATTTCATAAGCCACAAAAATATTTAATGATAATAATAAATACCAAGTATGAGCTGTGGTGGGCTTACAGTTGGTAAAGAACTCACCTGCAATGTAGGAGAGCTGCATTTAATTCCTGGGTTGGAAAGATGCCCTGGAAAAGAGATAGGCTACCCACTCCAGCATTCTTGGGCTTCCCTGATGGCTCAGATGGTAAAGAATCTGCCTGCATTGCAGAAGACCTAGGTTAGACCCCTGGGTTGGGAAGATTCCCTGGAGGAGGGCAAGGCAACTCACCCCAGTATTGCCTGGAGAATCCTCATGGACAGAGGGGCCTGGCAGTTTGCAGTCCATGGGGTTGCAAAGAGTTGGACATAACTAAGCAACTAAGCACAGCACAGCAGCATGAGTGGCCGCATATTTTTTTTATCTCAGTTTCAAATAGAAGGGTGCAAATTTACTGTCTTCTCTCACATTTCCATGTCAGAGGGAAACATTTACACTGAACTACTAAAGAAACAATGGGGAATTAGCCTGACATAACTCTGAGAGTACAAGTGTGAGGTTTGTGTGCTTACTTGTCCCAGCCCTAAGGATGTGCTGATTCCAAGGCCCCTGCTAAGCACAGGATGGTATCCTGAGCCTCCCAAGCCTTCGCAGAGTAAACGTCATCCATGTGACACCCACACGTTTACCTTCAGTTTGTCACAATCTCAATCAATCCAGGAACCGCATTTCTGGCTTTGAACTGAAAAGCACCCTAGTTCCCAGACTTTGGCCAGGAGACCAACCACACAGCTAGACCTCTCTGCTCAGGTTGAAAAGCAGCTTGGAAATCTGAACACCAACCACAGTAAATCTGTTGCTAGGTTAACAATGTTTTCTAGTAAACAAAGTCTGCTTCCTCAATAACTTATACACCAGAATACATTCTTTTTATTCCTCTCTTTAAAATGCAAGGAGAGAAAATAACTAGGCGATCGCATAGCTTGGCCTCTTCTCTCGAAATCAGACAAGAGTAATTCCCATTGCACACCTGAACTTGTCCTGCATGGACGAGAAATATCATGTTTTTATACCACCCCAGAGCTGACCCGGGTGTTAATTTGAATCTTAAGCAGAATCGAGCTTTTCCGTGGGTCCGTCCCACCTGTCAGCGTATGGTTGTATAACCAGATAATTACTTTCTCTTATTTCAAAATGCCAGGTACCAAGGAAGACTTCCATGGCAAATGAAGACAGTGCTTGTATTAAATTTTATTCTAATAAGTCTAAGGCTGAGCCTCACTAGCATCTTGTTATGTTATTCACAGAAATGGTGGCAGATGCCACATACACCCTACAAAGAGGAAGAACCAGAGTGCGTGAGAACTTCAGAAATATATTCAGGAAAAACTTTGGCAGGAAGCAAGATGAAGTTGTGTATCATTCATTTACATAGCTGTGCATTCTGGGTAAGAAAAAGTACAAGGTCAAATTCAAGGTAATTTAGAGAAGGAAAAGAGCAATGATGTGCTTGTGCTATAAAATTATTGCTTATTTAGTCTGTCAAAATTCTAAAGATTTTAGATGTAAAAAGGCATGTCCAGGTTACCAAAGGGGAAAGGTGGGAGGGAGGGATAAATTAGGAGTTTGGGATTAACATATTGTTGGGCTTCCCTGATGGCTCAGACGGTAAAGAATCCACCAGCAATGTAGGAGATGCTGTTTTGATCCCTGGGTCAGGAAGATCCCCTGAAGAAAGGAATGGATACCCACTCTAGTATTTTTGCCTAGAGAATTGCATGGACAGAGGAGTCTGGTGGGCCATGGAGTCTCAGATAATCGGACATGACTGAGCAACTAACACTTTCTATACATACTACTATATATAAAATAGATCAACAACAAGGACCTACTTACTATACAAGGAATGTTACTTAACATTCTCTAATAACCCAAACGGGAAAAGAATATCCAAAAAAAATAGATATATGTATAGCTGAATCACTTTGCTGTACACTTGAAACTAACACAGCATTGTAAATCAACTATACTCCAATATTAAATAAAAATAAAACAACATAGGTAACTCACAAAAAAGGCAGGTCTAGAATTTGGCCTCACCCCCAGCAAGTCATGGCTCCTCACACGAAAGAGCATGATTAGTTAGTTATCTCTTACAAATAGATTTGATCCAGATAACTTAGACCAGAGTTGCACAGAAGACCCAGGAAACAGAGAACTCTGGTTGTGTCTGAGTGTGGATGTGTGTGTACATTCATCTGTAGGTACAGCTCTGTGCCTGCATCTGTCTGGCCACGACCTTTCACATTCGTCATAAGGATTAATTTAGGATATTTAATGATGCCTATTCACCTTTCAAATTCACCAAGAAAGAAGAGACCTTTACTGATATCCAATGAGATCAATATTACCTTCTGGTAATATAGAACTTGGAAAAGAAGTTCCTGAAGACAAATGAAATCTAAGGACAGTTCCCACCTGACGACTTTTATGCAACCTTGTTTCATTTATTGCACTGCTGTCTTCCGCAACTACAGGCTTTCCATACCCGCCCATCTGGTAATTGGAAATCTACCCCAAAAGATCTGTCTGGAAATCGGAGGAAGAGGTTCAAAGAGGGAGCCTCACAGAAAGGTCACGATCACAGGAATCTACTCAGGGCCAGCAGCATACAATGTCTCATTCCCTGCATATGTTGACTGAATGCAACTTTGTGTCTGAAGTTACAAATGCCCAAGAGGCAGCAGGATGCCGTGAGCAGGGCATAAGATTCAGAGTCAGGCCCACAGGACTAGATTCAAATGCCAGACCTGACCCTTCTTGCTTCTTCTGTGCTGTTGAGCAGTTTACAGATTTTGCTATGTTCTGCTGTCTTGTCTGGAAACTGAATATAGTGCTGCAAATAGGATCCGAAGTGGTCCTATTACTCATGATTTTGAATACAGATTTTATATACATAATAACATTGGCAAGATTTTTATCTCTGATGGTAAGAAAGGCATTTGGAGATTTCCCTGATGGTCCAGTGGTTAAGAATCTGCCTGCTAATGCAGGGGACATGGGTTTGATCCTTGGTCCCAGAAGATTCCACATGCCGCAGAGCACCACAACTATTGAAGCTCGTATACTTTAGGGCCCATGAGCCATGACTGCTGAGTCTGTGTGCTGCAACCACTGAAGCCCACATGCCCCAGAGCTCGTGCTCAGCAACAAGAGAAGCCACCACAAAGAGAAGCCCCAGCTCTCCACACCTAGGTAAAGCCCATGTGAAGCAACAAAGAGAAAGGCATTGCACAGACACCAGGAACATCTTTCATCTGGAGCTGGATTGGACACAACACATGCTCTCTGCATCTTAGTCACACTGTTAAGTTCTTGCAACTACTTAACTGAATTTTACTCTGCAGTCTGTGTTTTATCAGTGAAATGAGGAAATACTCCCATCTCTCAGGGTTGAAAGTGTAAGACAGATTCTCACTCCTCTGCCTAAACTCCCCCCACCCCGGGGCTTCACATTTTCTGCCAGGTAAGAGGCAAAGCCCTTAGGAGGGGCTGTTATATACCTCATGGCTCCCCTGCTCTCTCCTCAGAGCCCTGACCATCCCCTAAGACCATCACTTTTTTTAAAAAAGATGTATTGTGTTTACTGTCTTAACTCCTTTCACAGGAATAAAAATTTCACTTGGGCAGGAATTTGTATCGATTTTACTCCCTGCTGTATCTCTACTGCTGAGCGTGGTACTAGGGATGCTCCATAAATATTTATGGATAAATAGATTTGTTGTAAGGTATCGGATAGTGTGGGGGTTCCCAGAACTCCACCTGCCAATGCAGGAGACACCAGAGACACGGGTTCGATGCCTGGTTGGGAAGATCCCCTGAAGGAGGGCATGACAATCCACTCTAGTATTCTTGCCTGGAGAAACCCATGGACAGAGAAGCCTGGCGGACTATATATAGTCCACAGGGTAACAAAGAGTTAGACATGACTGAAGCGACTTAGCACATGAGATTGTGTATTATCTCTAAAGCTCCCAATACAGTGCCTGGCATGTGGTAAGAACTTGATAAATGACAACTATTGGTTATTGTAAAGTAATGCTCAAAATTCTCCAAGCCAGGCTTCAGCAATATGTGAACCGTGAACTTCCTGATGTTCAAGCTGGTTTTAGAAAAGGCAGAGGAACCAGAGATCAAATTGCCAACATCCGCTGGATCATGGAAAAAGCAAGAGAGTTCCAGAAAAACATCTATTTCTGCTTTATTGACTATGCCAAAGCCTTTGACTGTGTGGATCACAATAAACTATGGAAAATTCTGAAAGAGATGGGAATACCAGACCACCTGATCTGCCTCTTGAGAAATCTGTATGCAGGTCAGGAAGCAACAGTTAGAACTGGTCATGGAACAACAGACTGGTTCCAAATAGGAAAAGGAGTACGTCAAGGTGGCATATTGTCACCATGTTTATTTAACTTATATGCAGAGTACATCATGAGAAATGCTGGACTGGAAGAAACACAAGTTGGAATCAAGATTGCCGGGAGAAATATCAATAACCTCAGATATGCAGATGACACCACTCTTATGGCAGAAAGTGAAGAGGGGCTAAAAAGCCTCTTGATGAAAGTGAAAGTGGAGAGTGAAAAGGTTGGCTTAAAGCTCAACATTCAGAAAACGAAGATCATGGCATCTGGTCCCATCACTGCATGGGAAATAGATGGGGAAACAGTGGAAACAGTGTCAGACTTTGTTTTTCTGGGCTCCAAAATCACTGCAGATGGTGACTGCAGCCATGAAATTAAAAGACGCTTGCTCCTTGGAAGGAAAGTTATGACCAACCTAGATAGCATATTCAAAAGCAGAGACATTACTTTACCAACAAAGGTTCGCCTAGTCAAGGCTATGGTCTTTCCTGTGGTCATGTATGGATGTGAGAGCTGGACTGTGAAGAAGGCTGAGCGCCGAAGAATTGATGCTTTTGAACTGTGGTGTTGGAGAAGACTCTTGAGAGTCCCTTGGACTGCAAGAAGATCGAACCGGTCCATTCTGAAGGAGATCAATGCTGGAATTTCTTTAGAAGGAATGATGCTAAAGCTGAAACTCCAGTATTTTGGCCACCTCATGCGAAGAGTTGACTCATTGGAGAAGACTCTGATGCTGGGAGGGATTGAGGGCAGGAGGAGAAGGGGACGACAGAGGATGAGATGGATGGATGGCATCACTGACTCGATGGATGTGAGTCTGGGTGACCTCCGGGAGCTGGTGATGGACAGGGAGGCCTGGCGTGCTGCGGTTCATGGGGTCGCAAAGAGTCGGACACGACTGAGCGACTGATCTGATCTGATCTGATCTGATCTGATTGGTTATTGAGGGTATTTAACTGTGGGTAAGATTATAATCATTGGAACTGTGAGGGGGCATGTGCTTCTTGGCCAGTCAATAGTTTAACACCTGGGTTATCCCAGGGTACTGGAAGGCCACTGCTCTATTGTTGGGCTTTGTCATGACTCATCTGTGGGTCCTGGGCACACCAGTTTCTGCATCTGTAGAAGAAACACAATAATATCTACCATCTAGGGGAGAAAGAAGGTTAAACAAACAAACAAACAAAAACCCTGTTTGTCAATTGCTTTGCTGTCTGCGATGAAGTGTCCATAGCATGATTTAAAATATTCAATAAGAATAAAAAATAGAAAAAACCATAGCTTCTTACATCTGATGATTTTTCTGTCAAAAAAGGCATCTTTCAGCCAGCACTCACACATCACACCTAAGAGGGTTTCAGCCACAGTCTTTTTTTTTTTTTTTTCCCCTTCTGGTTAAAATTAAGCAGTGATGAGGGAAACGCAGTCAGATGTTCCTGGGGATATCTGAGGATTAGGTTTGTTAGTTGGGGCAAGTCACTCCTTTCACCAGGGTAGTGAAATACAGGCAAGGATACTAGTCTCCTGCTCATTAACTGGGTAGAATTACTGCAGCAAGAAGGTTAACAATTACCCAAGTAATTAACGCTTCCTTGACTTTAATACTCTAACCCTATAGATGCAGGATTTCAGCTCTGGTCCCAGAGTCCATAGAAGATGAAAGTGGAATGGGATGGAATGGGACTGCTTTGGAGAGAGGGCCTGGGAAACCAGGGTAGTTTCTCTGGGTTTCTCGCCACTTCCTGATGAGATGCAGCTGCAGCAGAGGAGCCCTGGCAGCCAGTGCTCTAGTTTCTGGAACCATCCAGCACCACACAGGTATATGACGCCCGATCTTCTCTAAGCCCCCACGCCCACCCCTTCCTGCCCGCACAGAGCATATTTGGTGTCACTGTTTATTAAAGATAACTAATGCCCTAAGTCTTTATTTACTTCTGTTTATTGCTATTTTAGCAAGAGTCACTGGAGAGCAGCTATGCTTCTGGTCCACTCGGGTTCTTTAATCACTGTTAGTAGGTAAAATCATCTGTGACAACTAATCCAAAAAGCAGATTATATTTATTTTGGCTACAGTGGCTTGCAATTCGTTAAAATCAACAAAGCCTTTTCATTAGCCCCCTGCTGATGTCCTAAAAACAGACATTTCAAGGGTCTCAAAGCACTGAGCTACACATATGCAGCCACGCTAATTCTGACAGATTCTCAGTGCCATTCTTAACACGAAATCTTATTAAACTCACAAACAAGAAACAGAACCCTTCTGCTTTCATACAAAGGCTTAATTAACATGCCTAAAACTCCAAAATCAAAATCATAGCCGCAAAGCTCCCTGAATGTGGGAGCAAAACAAACACAAAGAGACTGGATCATTAGTTAAGCAAGACTTACCAAAAATTGCTGGGACTTTTTTGTTTTTTTTTTTTTTTAATAATATGGGAAAGGATTAGAAATCAGAACCATGGTGCCTATTTCTAAACAGTTCTGCATGGGCATTCTGGCCTTCAAAAGCTGGGGTGGTGATTAACTGGACTGTTGATGTGGAGGCAGCAAATCCAGGGAGGAGAGGATCAAGGTCCTATTTCAGGGGTTTGCCAGAGGTTAGAAATAGTTGCATCTTGTTTAAGTCAGCATCGTTGCAACAATGTTCTATGCATCTTCCCTCTCCCACCTTCGCTCCTGCGAACACACTCACGGCTGCCTTTTCCAGGTGCGTTTCTTTTCCTTAGTACCATCCAGCTGTCCATGGCAGAGAAAGAGTCTCCTGAATGCTGAATTGGATTTTAAGGCTCAGTGTCAGAGATGGGGGCGTTCCAGGAAAGATGCTCACGGCGGTGACTCAGCCATCACTGTGCCACTAGGCAGCAGCCATAATTAATGAATATATCAAAAGGTCTACTCAAGGAGCAAAGAAGGTAGACAATGATTTATGTTTACCTAAGGGGTAGATTATTTAGCTTTGCAAGAGCTTTCAGAATCAGGAAGCCCAGAAATAGTTAGAGATGGTGTGGTAGCTCTCCAATCCTGGAGAGAAATTCAAGGAACAGGAAGTAGATCCAAAAAACAAAGGGCAAGGGGACTTTGCCCTTTGCCGAGGGTGAGCTGCTCTCTCCTGCGATTATCCCCTCCACGGCTCTGATTGGAAAGCTGCTGTGGTTCGTGTACTGCCATGACCGATACTGCAATGGAATGACTTGTTTGCCCTCCCAGCACAATCCTGAATGCTGTCAAGGACGATTACCAGATGATACTTCAAGCAAGTCTCTGTTCTAACATGGATTTCTGCCAGTGCGATGGGGAAGCCAAAAGCAGGCCTTGACAGCAATGGCTTGTTTGGGTCTTCAATTCACAAGGGATGAGCGCGTTGGAATCAGAAGGTCTAGTTCATCTCCACGAGGGCCTCTGTCCAGCAGCCCCCTCAGCCAGGACTTCGGCTTCCTCCAGTTCATTCCATGATCCAAAGAGCTATCTGTTAGAGCAGATTATAACATCCAGCCTAGAAGGAAAATCTACATACAAAGCTTCTCTCCAATCAGAGTTCTGTCCCTAGGGAAAAGGGAGCCACCTCTGATAGACAAGTTATCATCTGGGCTTTCATAATTAACACTATGGCTGCCATGGTAATCCAAACAGTGTTGCAAATACAAGAAAGGCTAGTATCATGGCTTTTTGGGGGTTACTGATATAATTTGCAGCCCCAGCTTGGGTATATTGACGTTGGGGCAGAAATGCAAGTTAGACAAACAGCAGAACAACATCCAGCAAGGTAAGAAAATCTAAAACTCAATTAAGTATCCAAGATACTGTTTTCAATTGTTCCTTGGTCCCTGGCCGGCCTTATTCACTAGGTAATAAAGACACGCCATCTTCCTTATGTATATTTACAACCAGCAGCTTTTCACAGCACACCCCAAAGCTTCCTGATTTTCTTCACTATCATCTACCACTATCTAGAGGATTATACTCAAGAAGATTTCCAGGTCATCACAATAGGTCACTTTTCTAAGCCACCTTATCAGGGAATAGGAACCACATGCAGTTCTTATGCAAAAAAAACCAAAGAATCCACTTGGTTTTGTGACTTAAACAGGTTGGCGAAACAGCCTTTATCTCTGTTGTCATACAAAACATGTTGAGACAAGCAATACAGTGGCAGTCGCCCTGGGGAGTATTTCAACTTTATACCTCCTAAGGTTATTCTCAAATAAAACAGCACACACCCTTCAGTTTTTGTTTTGTTTTGTTTTATTTTTTTAAACAGGCTCCCTTCTCTTCCTGGTTCCTTCAAAATGAGCCTGCTGTTCAGGGTTCACGATTTCCTCAGGACAAAACAACCTGAGTCAAGCCAGAGCCAAAAGCCACACAAATCACTGCCCACTCCCCTAGACAACCCCAAGATCCGGCACACCCCTGCCAACCAGACGCAGGAATGAATGGACCAGTGTTTTCCAGCCTGGCAAGACCCAAAGAAGCATCTAGAGCACTTGTTAAAACACAGAATGCCAGCCTCTTGGCCTGGAGACTCTGTTTTAGCAGGTCTGGGCACACTGGGGCAATGCCGGTACAGTTGGACTTGGCCAGATGCTCTGCAGGACACATTCCACATTCAGAACTGAATCCAAGGGCTTCCCAGGTGGCTCAGTGGTAAAGAATCTGCCTGCCAAGCAGGAGACGCAGGTTCGATCCCTGGGTCGGGAAGATCCCCTGGAGAAGGAAATGGCAAGCCACTCCAGTATTCTTGGGTGGAGAATCCCATGGACAGAAGCTTGAAGGGCCGCAGCACATCCATGGGTCGAAAAAGAGTCAGACATGACTGAGCGACTAAACAATAGAGAATCAAATCCAGAGGGAAAGAACCTGAGGAGGCAGAAGATTTGTTCTCTGGCCCATTCTGCTACACAACTAGCTACTTCAATGCAACCAGCTTCCCTCCCAGGAAGACTGAGTATGTGTGTGTGTGCACTCAGTCATGTCCGACTCTGTGACCCCCACGGACTGTAGTTTACTAAGCTCCTCAGTTCATGGGATTTTCCCAGCTAGAACACTGGAGTGTGTTGCCATGACCTCCTCCAGGGGACCTTCATGACCCAGGGACTGAATGTGTCTCCTGCATTGCAGGAAGATTTTTATTGCTGGAGCCACCAGGGAAGCCCCAAGGAGGGAAACAAAAAATCACTCCATGTATGTTCTTGTGGTTCTAACACATCTTGAATCCCAATATCGAACGGCATGGTCATGTTAATGTGGCAGAAAAAGTGGGGGGCAGAGTTCTGCGGGGCTTTGGATTTTTCAGTGAAATATAATAGGAGAGAAGCTAGCCATTTCAGACTCAGGAAAATGAACTGGTTACTTATCTACTGATGGATTTGTGGGGGTCGGAGGTGGGGACGGCTCTGATGGGACATTGCATTGGTAGCGATAGTTTAGAAATCCGGGTGGAAAAGACGTATAAGGTTTCACTTAAGGCTGGGGACAGTAGATCGAGATGTTGAAAGAAGCATATAATATGTTCCCTGGGGGATCTGAAGGTAGCAGTGTAGGTGACAAAAAAGCCTGGAGGACTGAGGTAGTGACGAGGGCTTTCATCTGGTCAAATGAGTTGTATATGCAGTCCACCGCCACTAAGCTAGGTCCCTCTGCAAAAAGAACGGCTCAACACAGCCCCCATTACTGTATTTCACAGACACTCTGTCTCACTAGAGTACGACTTGTTGGGGGGATTAGTGTCTAGAGAGATCTCAAATAAGCTTTTACTAAAAGACTGGACACTCAGCTAAGGCAACTGCTTCTTTTTAATTCCAAAAGCAGCCTGAGCCATAACCCAATAGTTCTGCCCTCTGATAACTGAGTAAAATCTAATACTGTTCCTGAAATTTTATAGACATTCCTCTCTTTCTAAGGACATGAATAGTGTATATATACTCTTCAAAGACTCGATTTTTCTCTTTTGTAGCAAAATGGCAA
Source organism: Tragelaphus eurycerus (assembly GCA_935064755.1). Classification (NCBI taxonomy): domain Eukaryota; kingdom Metazoa; phylum Chordata; class Mammalia; order Artiodactyla; family Bovidae; genus Tragelaphus; species Tragelaphus eurycerus. The sequence continues at coordinate 14,032,814 of CAKXYN010000003.1, forward strand.
GCGCCTATGGGAGCGCAGTGCCTGCGGCAATGTTTCTTTCCGCTTAGAAGCCACCTGCTAATCACCTGCGAGTAATAACAGACTACAAGGGAGGCGACCCCTCACCCCCCTGAAGGGCAAGGGTTAACTGGGAACAAAGTGCGGGAGGCTTTCTTGGCCTGAGGGGGCCTCCGCAAAGTGACCAGTGAGAACCTCCCCAAGGAGGGATCCAAGGCGCTGAGAAGTCACCGTTCAGATCAGAGGCAACTTGAAATGGACCAACCAAGTGGACTTCTGAAGCAGAAGGAAAAAAAAATAACACTTCCAAAAAGGTAACACAGTCTCAGAGCCAGCAACATCTTGGAGAGTTCCTAGCTCTGCCTCTAGGCTGAGAGGTTGAGCTTGATGGGCATGGCACATAATGGGCCCTTCTCATCAGACTGCTTTCAGAAACATGGCACCCTCTCACTCTACAGTAAGGCCAGTGCTGCGCTGGGTACCAGTAACGTCACAGGGACCCAAAAGATGATTAAGGAGAACACTAGTTTCAAACAGGATGCAAGAAAAATCCAGCTATTCCCCCTGGGGTACAGCGGCCCCTCAGTATTTGCAGAGGGTTGGCTCCAGGGCCAGGCGTGTGTGTGTGTGTGTGTGTGTGTGTGTGTATACACACACATATATATGTATGGTCTTCCCAGGTGGCTCAGTGGTAAAGAATCTGCCTACAATGCAGGAGACATGAGTTAGATCCCTGAGTCAGGAAGATCACCTTGCAGAAAGAAATGGCAACCCCACTGCAGTATTTTTGTCTGGGAAATCCCATAGACAGAGGAGCCTGGCAAGTTATTCCACAGGGTCACAAAAGAGTTGGACACAACATATATATGTGTGTGTGTGTGTGTATTTATAAAGAGAGAGTGAGGCATGCATAGTATTGATTAGCCAGAAAGTTTGGGTTTTTCCATAACACCTTATGGAAAAATCCAAACAGACTTTTTGAGCAACCCAATATTTGCAGAAGACCTACACAGATCCTCCCACATACTTTAAATCATCTCCAGAGTGCTTATAATACCTAATACAATGTAAATGCTCTGCAAACAATTGCAAATACACAGAAAGACAAAGTAAATGCTATTTAAATAGTTGCCTTTGTGCCGTAAGTTCAAGTTTTGCTTTTTGGAACTTCCTGGAATTTGGGGGAACATTTTTACCTGCAGTTGGCTGAATCTGCAGATGCAAAACTCGTGGATACAGAGGGTTGACTGTACTTTAACCCAAGAGAACTCAGAATAGACAATTCAAAGGGCATTAAAGGCTTAGAAAACTGTAACTAAGAAGTTGTTAAGGGAAAAGAGTTTAATCCTGTTCTGATCTTGAACTGAGAAAGAATTTAGGCATGTGAGGGATTTGATGGAATGAGTATGAATAGTTCTTCTCCAGCGACTGAGAAGTCAAGAAAAGATTTCTGAACTTGTTGGGTTGAATATGAGGGATTGGTGCCTGATGGTGGCTGTGGGGTCACTGTCTTCACATTGTCATTAATTACAGATCATATTCATTGATCTCCTTCCTTCATGAAGATAGTGGGATGGCTTTGAATTAATACATGCTTTGCTCTCCTCCATCATTATATCCTACCCCTGTGCCATGTGGAAAGGCATTGCACTGTACCCAAATTCCCCTTTTTCCTCCATCCTTCTTCTCACCTCTTTCCCCCAGGTTTTTCTTTCAAAGGAAACCTTCTTTTCTGCCCCTTTGCATTCATTCTGTTCTTTCATCTTGATAATGATGGAAAGGGAAAAATGAATCTCTCTCAAACCTACTTCTCAAACTTTACTATCATTTGAAACCTGTGGTATCCATCTCCATCACCCTCTTCCTATCAAGGATGCTATGGTCCAACTGAAACATTTCTTCTCCCTCCGGTCTAAATCTCCATGTTCTTGGATATTTTTGTAGTTTCTCCCATCCATATTATAATTTCCTTCATCTATCCTTCTTCCCCTGCTTGTAGCCACTACACTCTGTACCACTGACCATCCCACAGGTTACCAGGTTACATGATGGAGGGTGTATCACTGCGCTCTTGTGAAAACAATGCAAATGTCCATCAACAAATGAATGGAAAAACAAAATATGGTGTACACATACAATGAAATGTTATTCAGTTTTAAAAGGTATAGGATTCTGATATATGCTATAGCGTGAATAAACTCTGAAAACATTATGGTGAATGAAATATATCAGGCAATGTTATATAATTCCACTTACACAAAGTATTTAGAGTAACCGAATTCATAGGGTTGGAAAGGGGAGTGGTACATGCTAGGGGCTGGGGGGAGCTGGGTATAGAGAATTAATGTTTAATGAATACAGAGTTTGAAGTGATGAAAAGTTTTAGGGATGGGTAGTGATTATGACTACACAGCAACGTGAATGGACTTGATGTCACTGAAACGCACACTAGAAATAGTTAAGAGACTAGGAAAGCATTAAGCCTGGTTTCCCAGACCTGCATGGGAATGTTCAAGTCACACTGGAGTCAAGTTTGATTATACTTAGTTTCAGAAGAAGCAATGGAAGGCTCAGTCAACAAATGATGGTGAAAAGATATCACTTCAATGTACATTTCTTCCTTCCTTCACTCACATAGGAGATGTTTACTGGGCAACGTCTCTGCGGCTGGTACAGTCCTAGAAGATGCGACTGAACAGCACTCACAATCTAGAAAAGCAAAGGGACAGTCAAGAAGGAACAACTTGTCCCACAAATGTTAAAAATAGGACAGAAATGCTTGGAAGCGTGTCAGGAAGCCCTTTCAAACTAGTGTGTGGGGGTGGGGTGGACGGAGGATGCTTTAAGAATGTTTTTAAGCTGAGACCTACGGTTTTAAAGGAGTTAGGCAAAGGCTATTCCAGACTGAGAGAGCTGTAGGCATGAATGAGAAATGATATAAGACTTTGGAGATTGGCTTGGTTGGAATTTAGAGAGAGAACGGAGAGACAGACAGAGGGTGGACCATGGAGGTGGGGTGGCGGAAGTGGGGAGTCAGTCTGGGAGATGACATAAAGCATTTTAGGCGTTTTGGTTTTTTTTTCCTAAAGACTAAATGAGAAGATTACAACAGACCTCCCTTCCCAACTGAAGATGCTATTCAACTATGAAGGTGTTAAATCTGTGATGTCGTTCCAAGCCTCATCTGTGATGCCCTCATCCTCCCAATGTCCTCAGAGAAACCGTGTCTGACGCCCTGCACGTAGAGCCCTCCTCAGCACTTCCCCACCCACACATATCACCCTGACCTCACTCAAATTATTAGGCACCACATGGCTTCCTTGGACATCTTTCCTCGCAAAGACCAGGGTCGGCGTTCTCACCACTGTCCTCAGTCACAGACACGCTGCCAAGTTTATTATGTAACCTTCCTTTCTGACTCACATCCCTTCTGAAGAACCTCTCTGACTCACTTCTCCCATGGAGCAGGCATCCTTCTTTTTCGCCTGCATCTTGAAACTCTCTGCTCACCCTTTTTCTTTCTGCTTTAGATAATCTCAGGTCTCTTCTGTTATCCACATCACTCTTTGGTCACCAGAGGTGAAGGCAGATGTGAACGTGGCTTATTATCCATTCATTCCATCTAAATTCAACTTGGCCGTCCACCAAGAATACGAGGTGATTCATTTACTGATCCTCGGTGTGTTCCTGGCCTCACTTCCTTCTGAGGTTTCTTTAAAATAACTCTCTCCTCAAGCTCCTAACCCCTATCTTCAGGAAATGACTTTCCATTCTGACTGTTCCATGGGCACTCTTACCCTCATCTGTCCTTGCCTTTGTGGTCCACAGGTCTGTTTGTACAGATGGGCTTGATCTTCTTAGTCTTTTTTACAGGAGGATGAACTGAAACGTCACTGTGTTAAAGGCCTGAGAACTGCCAAGAAGGGTAAGACATGGTTCTTGCCCTTCTGAAAGTTTCATCTATATTTAAAACTATATTTACATGAGGCTAAAGCCTTTGACTGTGAGACACAAAAACTGTGGAAAATCGAAAGAGATGGGAATACCAGACCACCTGATCTGCCCGAGAAATCAAGAGGAAGAACAGTTAGAACTGGACAGGAACAACAGACTGGTTCCAAATAGGAAAAGGAGACGCAAGGCGCAATGTCACCAGAACAAGAAGACACAGAGAAACGTTGGATGGAAGAAACACAAGTTGGAACAAGAGGGAGAAAACAAACCCAAATGCAGATGACACCACCCATGGAGAAAGTGAAGAGGAACAAAGGGCCCGAGAAGTGAAAGTGGAGAGGAAAGGTAGAGCCAAAGAAAGAAAAGATGGTCCCATCACTAAGGAAAGAGGGAAGTGAAAAGTGTAGACTTTTTTTGTAATCATGAGATGTGACTGCAGATACTAAGACGGAGAGTTGACCAACCTAATAGAAGAGAGAATCATGCAACAAGCGCAGTCAAGGTGTTTTCTGTGGTATGTATGGATGTGAGAGTGAGGAGAAGGTGAGCGGAAGAATGAGTGAATGTGTGGAGAAGACGAGAGTCGGACTAGGAGATAAGAGATGAGGAGATAGCTGGGATTTGGAAGGAATGATGAAAGGAAACTAGTATTTGGCACCTGCGAAGAGTGATATTGGAGAAGACGATGTGGGAGGGATTGGGGGAGGAGGAGAAGGGGACGAAGAGGATGAGATGGTGGATGGATACTGACTGATGGACGTGAGTTGAGTGACCTCCGGGCGTTGGTGATGGACAGGGAGGGGGTGCAGAGGGTGAAAGAGTGGACACGACTGAGCGACTGATCTGATCTGATCCCAGGTAGCTCAGTGGTAAAGAACCTACCTGCCAATGCAGGAGATTCAGCTTGGATCCCTGGGTTGGGAAGATCCCCTGGAAGAGGGCATGGCAACCCACTCCAGGATTCTTGCCTGGAGAATCCTCATGGACAGAGGAGCCTGGCAGGTTATGGTCTATGGGGTCACAAGGAGTTGGACACAACTGAAACACTTTGTTGTTTTAGGATGAGTTTTAAATGGTATCAGTGTAGGTTTCCACATCCAGGGCTCTTCTAGCAGAAGAGATGAGGGAAGGCTGAAGGAAGGAAGTGAAGTTTAGGCTGAGACTAGTTGGAGAAGGAAATGGCAACCCACTCCAGTGTTCTTGCCAGGAGAATCCCAGGGACAGGGGAGCCTGATGGGCTGCTGTCTATGGGGTCACACAGAGTCGGACGTGACTGACATGACTTAGCAGTTAAGGGTAAGTGGGATCCTGGTAGGCCTGACAGAGTGACATGGGGCATCCTGAGCAGAAGGAATTGCAAGTGTGAAATGTGAGTGGAGGATATAAATAGTTTTACTTTTCTTTTTTTTTTTTTCTTGAGATATCCTTGATAATGGAACATTGCATTTGTTCCAGGTACACAACATAATTACTTGACTTTTGTATATATTGTGAAATGCAATTATGCTTTTTAATGTGAAGATCAGAAGAACACAATAGTGCAATGGAGCTAGAAGTGTGTGGTGTGATAATGCCGCGGAGGTTTCATCTGCTCAGTAAGGCAGGAAGGACCTTGTTACAGATAACAGGATGGTATTCTGAAGAAGGAAATAGCAACCCACTCCAGTATTCTTGCCTGGAAAATCCCAAGGACGGAGGAACCTGGTGGGCTACAGTCTGTGGGGTCGCTAAGAGTCAGACACGACTGAGCGACTTCACTTTCTATTCTAGATTGGCCCTCAGTGAGGCTTGAAAGTTGAGAGGTTGAAGGTCAAGTTCAGCTAGGAGGAACGTGTCACCAGCTGGTCCCAAAGTAAGGCACACCAATTCCAATCCCTAATACTTTTGTGGGGAGGGGCTTCTTATCTTTATTCATTTATTATTTACTTTGTTTAATCCCATTCTTAGAGCTTCCTTCAGCTTAAAATTCCTTATTTCTCATAAAAGTAATAATCGTTTGTGTGTATGTGTGTGGAAATTTTAAAGAATTTTTAAGAAAAATCATTCTCCCCTCATGTTAAAAATGCTTTCCCTTGACTCACGCTGAGAAACCATGGGGGCTTCTCTTTCCTTGCTCTGTAAAGCCTCGTGACTCTTCAAAGTTTTCAAGTCTCTTTGACATGCCATTTCCCTCAGCTGGAAACCCTCCCTACTTCCCTGGCCTCAGCCTTAAGGGTTCAGCTCAGATGTCAACCCCTTGAGAAACCCAGACACACCCCTCCTCCTCTGTCAGTGTTCTAAGAATTTACCTCTGGGGACCCACGGCGCTCGGTATCCCTCAGAACACCAAGCGGATAACGTGGAAATACCCATTTTTTTGCAGCTGTCTTCCTCACTAGTCTATGAACACAGGCTCAAGGGAAGGGTTGGGGGAAGAGAGTTGGGAATGGACACATATACACTGCTGTGTTTAAAATGGATCACCAACAAGGTCATACTGTACCACACGGGGAACTCTGCTCAATGATATGAGGCAGCCTGGATGGGAGGAGAGTCTGGGAGAGAATGGATACATGTACACGTATCGCTGAGTCCCTTCCCTGTTCACCCGAAATGATCACAACACTGTTAACTGGCTATACCTTAATACAAAATAAAAAGATTTTCTAAAAAGATTAAGAATAAAATAAATACTGTTTCTCTTTGTTTTGGGGAGGGATCCAATCTAAGTTAAATGAGAAAACATGAAGGCACACACACACAAATTCAAAATAAACATATTCGACTACTTCTCCTAGACAAAAGATAACGAAAGGTAAAATAAAACAGAGATTTCTGCAACACATTTAAGAGAAACGGGGGTTAATATTCTTCGTGTGAAAAGAGTGATAACAAATAAAGAAAATGATGATGATTTCAATACAAATAATTGCCAAGAAAATATGAAAATGCAAATTCACTAAAAAAGATATAAATGACCAATGAACATCACAACAGATGCTTAGCTTCATTCACAATTTTTAAAATATAGATTGAAATGACTCTAAAACACCACTTCTCAACAGCAAATTGGCAAAAACATTGAACCTCTGATAGAACCGTGGCTAATTGGGAAATTGACAGTTGAACAATGTTGGTAGATGTGTTAACTTACATTGGTTTATAACACATAAGTTTCATATGTATAATTTATGTAACTTCTTAAGGATCCGCTGACAGTTTCTTATAAAACTGAAAATGCAGATACACTGAGCCTCCGCAATCCTATTCTAGATATCTATCCTATAGGTATAAGAGCATCAGAATAAAAAACAAATTACATAGCAATACTGAAAACTAAACAAGGTAAAAGTGTTGACTGTGTATTACTAAGAGAATAGTTATATATGTTATGATGTGTCCATCTAAGGGGTACCTTCAATAAATACATACTCATTAAAGAGAAGATATGCTAAGTAAACGTCAGACCTATATGTCACATGGTTGAGCTGAAAATGAAACTTAGTTAGATCAGAATTTCAATAAACATTAGAATTTGTAGAAAAAGCTATTAAAAAACTGTGAAGAGTGACTGCTGGGTGTGCATGGCAAAAGATGATTGTGCTTCTGTCTTTTCTCCCTTCACAAAACACTTTTTAACTTTGCCATATGTCTCTTTATCCTCAGCCCTTAGCAGTCCTCATGGAAGATGCTCCGTAAATGCTGGTTAAAGAGATTCCATTCCCCATTATCATGGGCTCTTAGAAATCTGCCAGTTTTGTGCATCTGAAGGCATCACTTGACCACACATCTTATGGGAAACCCAAACAAACTTTGGGGGCAACCCCAAAATTAATAGCCCCCACACCCCTTCACATGTAAAGCAATTCAATTTTGACAACAAATTATTCCATTACCATTATAAAGTCTCACTGAAGCCCTTGGCATTGTGAATCAGCTGCTTCCTCCCCAAACTCCCCTTAATCTTCCTGACACTGGCTTTTATGCCTCCTGTCCTCCCCCTCTCTTTCTGCTTGCTCATTCTCTCATTCACTGCCTCCTTTTCTGTTTGCATGTTTTTCTTCTAACGTTTAGTTCTCCCTAAGACTCTTCTCTCTCTGCTTCACTCCTCTGATGATTCACCTTTCCTCGAGACCACATCCAAATGTTGTCTGTCTCTGAATTGGGCACCATTAATTTTCCAGGCTCATTAGCTATGGGAGCCTCATGTTTTTGATTCCCTACAACTCAAATCCTGTCTGCAACTGAAAGAGTCTCCATTTCCCTCCTAAATGATCCCACTCTTAGTCCAGTTTCTCAAAGATTCTCCAGGTGGCAGGCTTAAGCTGGTTATCGTTTTCTCCACCGAATGTCAGAATAGCATGGTGAACTCCAAAGCAGGATTTGTTGAGTTACCCAGTCCTGTCTGACTCTTTTGTGACCCAGTGGACTGTAGCCTGCCAAGCTCCTCTGTACACTGGATTTCCCAGGCAAGAATACTGGAGTGGGTTTCCATTTCCTTCTCCAGGGAATCTTCCCAACCCAGGGACCAAATCTGCATCTCCTGCATTGGCAGGTGGGTTCTTGACCACTGAGCCACCAGGGAAGCCCCAGAGTGGGACTGTCTGCTCTCAAGTCAGATCTCCTCTACTCAACCAAACTTTTCAATGTCTCTGTACTTCAATTTCCCTATGTTTAAAATGGGATAATACCAACTATTTTATGAGGCTGTAAACAAGATTTCATGATTTATTCTATTTAAAGCACTCAAAAGTGCTCTAGAAAGCATTATGGAAATACAAGTTATTATTCTATTTTCCAAATTTTCCATAGTGAACATCCACCAAACTCGTCTGTCCATGGAATTCTCCAGACAATAATACTGAAGTAGGTAGCCATTCCCTTCTCCAGGAGATCGTCCCGACTCAAGGATTGAACCTGGGCCTCCTGTACTGCAGGCAGATTCTTTACCATCTGAGCCACCAGAGAAGCCCATAATAATAATAAAAAGTATTAAAGATATTCAATAGTTCCCAAAGATTTCTAAATCAACTGTAAACCCTTTGCCTACCTTAATGCCCTCTCTCCAGGAAGAGGAACCTATTTTCCTTATGCAACTCAATCTTCTGACTTTTTTTTTATTCAGCACTTCCTAATTCTTTAGCTCCATCCCCAAATCCAGTGTCTGCCTGGGGAATTTTAAGAACTGGCTCTCAAATGAGTAAAAAAGTAATCATTCACCAATATAAATATTCCCATCCTGGCTGATTTCAAGCCACCAACCCAGCATCATGGAGTATGTAGTTAGGAAGAAATGAGCACCATTATATGGTATTTCCATAGTTCAAATACAACAGGCAGACCTCAAGAGCATAGAAAATAGCGATCTGTGGGGGAAAATTATTAGGAAGCAATAAGTTCTATTTATTACTTTTATTTTTAAGATCACTGACTTACTTTATTTAATTTAATTCTTCATAATATTTCACGAAAGCTGGCTTACAGAATTCCTAGAAATTTAATGCTTGGCTCTCTTGGGTCGAGACGGCTCCCGAACACCATGTAACACCCTGCTCCCCCACCCCACGCATCCTCCCATTGACTCCAGCTTTGTCTTCCTGAACTGGTTCTCCTTGCCTCCTTCCCTGACCCCTGGGCTACCTATCCTAGAGTACAGGATGACAGCATCCCACTGGTCCTCCTTTGCCCAATGCCATTAAGCATTTTTAAAGGATATTAATTATATTTAGCATCCCGGCATGCATATTTCATTACATTTTTTACTGTTTTGCATATTATCCTTTCTCCCACCTCCAAATTAGATCATATTTGTTTTACACTAGTGATTATCAACTACAGAAAAGGAGGGGTCTGCATCTTTGTGAATCATTTGAGAACCTCGGTACATTTACAAACCTTTCCTTCTCCCAGCCAAAGGATGCTGAAATTTCAGTTCCAATGTCTATCTCACTTAGGTTAGAGAACCACTATTTTATATTTGCAAATCTTAGCCCAACAAACACCTGGCACATAGTAAGCACATAGTAATTACTTGTAGATTGAAGAGATCAGATATTCCAGAAGAAAAAATAAATCCTATTGATGAATTTAAAAGTCAGCTATCTGTCAAGGTAGGGTTTTGGTTTCTTTATAGAAAGAAATAACAGTACAGTCCTGGTAGTTATATTTGGATATAATAGTCAAAAAACAGGTTACAACTCAGGATATTCTTTCTTATAAAGGCAGTGAAACTCTTCCAACAGAAACCTAAAGCATAAGCCTATTACTACTAACAAGGTAAAGTGGTGGATGCCTTTATTAATGTAAAAATGACTGGAAATTCCTGCTGTCACATTCTTGGAAACCTTGGAGACCTGAAAATGCACACACACACATACATGCCTGCACACAGACATGCACATAAACATATGGGGCATGATCATACACTTACTGCAAGAGCGTTTTTAAACACCAGGTGTGATGGCTATGAACTAACTCCATTAGAAATGATAGTACTGAAAGATCAAATTGTTTTATTCCTACTTATTTTGAAATATGGAGAAGGCAATGGCACCCCACTCCAGTACTCTTGCCTGAAAAATCCCATGGACGGAGGAGCCTGGTGGGCTGTAGTCCATGGGGTCGCTAAGAGTCGGACATGACTGAGCGACTGCACTTTCTCTTTTCACTTTCATGCATTGGAGGAGGAAATGGCAACCCACTCCAGTGTTCTTGCCTGGAGAATCCCAGGGACGGTGGAGCCTGGTGGGCTGCTGTCTATGGGGTCACACAGAGTCGGACACGACTGAAGTGACTTAGCATAGCATGTTTTGAAATAACATCATAATTAACTTGTCTCTCATGAACTTCAACAACAATAATAACAACAAAAGCAAGAGAAAGCTGTGGCCTTCATGTTCGCATGTAAATTTTCGCTAACACTAAAATAGTCCAAGATGAGCACCAGCGGTAAAGCAGAAAAGCTACCTTTGAGAATGAGAATTGCCCTATCACATTGTTAGGGGAAACACACTGATTGAAACCGCCCACCCTGGCCAGGTACTATAGTAATGATTTGCATGAGTTGTTTTATGACAGGAGATCCTGATAAGGAATACGGAACTACTAAGCCACCACTCGGAGAAGGCAATGGCACCCTACCCCAGTACTTTGCCTGGAAAATCCCATGGACGGAGGATCCTGGTGGGCTGCAGTCCATGGGGTCGCTAAGAGTCAGACACAACTGAGCAACTTCACTTTCACTTTTCACTTTCATGCATTAGAGAAGGAAATGGCAACCCACTCCAGTGTTCTTGCCTGGAGAATCCCAGGGACGGGGGAGGCTGGTGGGCTGCCGTCTATGGGGTTGCACAGAGTCGGACACGACTGAAGCGACTTAGCAGCAGCAGCAGCAGCAAGCCACCACTAAACGGAAGAGTTAGGGAAAGTCGAAAGGAGACACCACGTGTCCGTCCACTTCCCAGAATCCCTCTCCCTAGCATCCGTCTTGGCTGAGCCGTGCGTGCACCACCAGGAAAGACTCTGAATTAGAATGATTGGCCAAAGACCACCCGGAAACTAATCCCATCACCATAAAACCCAAGACCGCGAGCCACGCTGCAGACCAGTTCTCCTGGGTTCCCTTACCCTACTGCTCTCCACCCGGGCGCCCTTGCCCAATAAAATCTCTTCTTTGTCAGCACATGTGTCTCCTCGGACAATTCATTTCCGAGTGTTAGACAAGAGCCCAGTTTCGGGCCCTGGAAGGGGTCCGCCTTCCTGCAACTACATCATTTTCTGAAGGAGAGCTCTCAGATTATCCTGCGTCCAAGCCTACATGGATTCCTTGGGCAGACACCCAGGGAAACTTCAGGAAAGGCATTCTCAAGCCATCCTGAAACAGTCATCCTGTAAATAAGTAAATCTTTCTCTTTTATTGGCACTTATATTTGCCCCAAGACAGTCTGTTTAGTAAAGAAAAAAAAAAAACACCCTCAAAATTTGGACCCCACTTTGCCAGCAGTAAGCTTTCTGCTAATTCTGTCATAAATAAAGAGCATTGACAAAGGCATTAAAGATGGAAACAATCAAAATAGTCAGGAAGGGCAGCAAAAAAGATTACCACGATGGTCTGTCTCAGTTTGCAAAAAAAAAAAAAAAAGGTATTAAAATACCAACGATACAAAAATAGACTTGGACAATTATCTCCTTCACAGGGAGGGGGAAACTGCTCCCAGACCTCATAAGATGGGTGTCTTCAAGGTTTCATTGATTAGTTGATAAGTTTGCTGGTGAATGATGAGTCGATTAGTCAGAAGGGTTTGAATTAGTTACCAGAGCTGCGTCTTCCATGAATAAAATGCAGGAGTGTCCTCTCTCCCACCCTCTGTGACAGATGATATCTGTTTTCTCCTGTGAGTTTGAATTTAAGAGCCACTGAAGCTCAGCCACAGTATATTCTGGCTCAAATGAGCTGAAAATTGCATTCAATTTGAATTTCAAAAATGGAGGGGAAGAAGGGGGAAAAAAAAAACCCTCAGCACCCATCAAGTCTCCACACATTTCAACTATTTCCTGCTGCTTAGCTGCATTCCGCCAGGCTGGGGACCTGAAACCAGGATGTACTGCAGGGGGTAAGAGCATCGCTGGATTCCTGCCCAGTCTGAGTTTAAAAATAAACTTTTAATAGTCAGGATCAAAGCAAACCTCACTTTTACGCACATGCATAATGCAGAATGCGACCCGGCGAAGAAATAGATTTATCTTTTCCAAACTCAAATTGACCTGCTTTTTTTTTTTCCCCTTATGTACTTTGGAGGTGATAAAGGTGAAGGTGTTTTCCCTGGGAAACTCTAGAAAGGCAAATTCTTCTCTAAATTAAAATTAATTCCTCCTCAGCTCACTTAAGACCCTCATTCCCTGTTGCTTGATTTTTCCCCTTCTCCTGCCTCGCATTACAAAGCAGGTGCATTCTTAAAAAGTTGAGTGAGTGGACATTGATTTTTTTCAAATCAAATCATATTTTAAATGCTCTAAGAGAGTTAGTTAAAGGAATCTCGTGATAAATTATTTTATAAAGCCAAGCTATTTTGAGAGTGCAGATACTTGCGCCTTCATGCAAAGACACCGTCAGCATACATTTGAGGCCATATCCAGTTTTCTTAAAGCAGGGCAGACCTACAGTTTTGAAGAAACACAGACTGAAGTATCATCAATAATTAAAACTAAATTGCTGTTACCCACAACAACAGATAACATCCCAGAATCATGTAACTGAATGATCTGGGGCCAGAACTCCAATTCATGATTGTTGGAGCTAAAGGAAAACATAGAATATCAGATTCATTTCAACCCACTTCACACATGGAAGTGTATTCTCCCATTGCCTAAATCATGCTGCAAATGAAGCAGCTTGGGAACGATGAAAAAGGTAATTCAGTTCTGAAGTCCATTTTCCACATGGAAGCAGGAATCTGTTGAACGCTGTTTAGATAATCCAATGACTCTAGAGGGTTCAATACCCGGCAGGATGGAAAGCATGGTTTCCAGCATCCTTGCTCTGCCCGGGAGGTTGGGGAGCTGGGGTGAGGTTGGGGGTGGAGGATGGGTACCGGATGACTCACTGATCCTACCTTGGAGAACCATGCACAGCAATGGTTTGCCTCCTTACCTGAATTGTGAACCTGTTTGAGCATCTGATGGAAACACAGACCCTTTCCAATTTAAGAAACCTTCCATACTATGATCCTCATGAGTCATTACCACAGGGTTCATGGCTGCTACTGCTAAGTTGCTTCACTCGTGTCTGACTCTGTGCAACCCCATAGACGGCAGCCCACCAGGCTCCTCTGTCCCTGGGATTCTCCAGGCAAGAACACTGGAGTGGGTTTCCATTTCCTTCTCCAATGCATGAAAGTGAAAAGTGAAAGTGATTTCACTCAGTCATGTCTGACTCTTTGCGACCCCATGGACTGCAGCCCATCAGGCTCCTCCGTCCATGGGATTTTCCAGGCAAGAGTACTGGAGTGGGATGCCACTGCCTTCTCCGCAGGGCTCATGGATCCAGGACCAATTGAGTAACTGATGAAAGTATAGAAAAGTAGGCATTACATGCTTTTCCTTCAAAAACAGAGTGAAGAAGACTCAACATCTAGATATATTTGGAAAGAACTAGGCATCCAACTGGTGCCTGACAGCATGCAAGTACTTTTACTGAGTTCACAGAAGGCAGAATTGAGAAAGCTTCCTATCTTAAGTAAGTACAGAACAAGACCAAGAGAACAATAATACTGGAAGTTCTCGTGTACTGCCGAAACAGAGAAAAGTAAGAAATAATCTGACCCTGACAGCTGTAGCTTAATGGCCAATATAGGGAATCAGTAGAAACACAGCAAAACTTTTCAAAAAGAACCATGATATCATTGCAACACGTACTCCTTAAAGTCCCATTTGTTGCAATATCCCATAATATAAAACCTGTGAAAAGCCTGAAAACAATGTTCTTGCATTTTAAAAGACAGAATGAGGGGAACATGGGTGACTCTTCACATACTAATGAAACCCTTGCCAGGACCACAGGGACAAAGATGTGAAGAGGCCACTTAACTCTTTAGTGTGTAACACGTGGCATTATATAAAGGATCATTCGCGTCTGCTAATTTTTTAGGGAAGAGCTTACCTTTCAAACTGCAACAATGTTAGCGTAGAATTTTTTCCTTACATCTTCATAATGTAATATTGTTTCATTGATGAACCAGTAAATTGTCAGCTCTATTCATTTATGTGGCACGAGCAAGGATCCAACCCAAAAAAGGAAAAAAAAAAAAAAAAAGTGAGGTCAATTTCCTTGGCTGCTGCATTTAATAAAATCTCCCAGGCAAGAGAGTTAAGCACACATTAATAGCTATGACTTAGCCACCTTCTGCAAGTCTTTGATTTTCCTATATATACTCAGGGCTGTATTAACACTAGCGCTAAGGGACAGTCCTCATGGCTTGTTTTAAGTTTTCTTCCTTCTCAGCTTTATCAGATTTATTAATCTTCCACTTCCCTCTTATTTATAGTGCATGCTCTGGTTAAGGTTTGAAAGCATTTTCCATTATAACACCCATTTATAACTTTCAGAAAAAAAAAATTCTTCTATCACAGGGCTCAAGAGACTTTCTACTTATTTCACATTGGTCTCAAAATAAACAAGTTTCTCCAAATGGTGTGGGTGGGGGGTGGTTCTTATTTCTCCCATTCTCAAAATGAGACAAAAGGAAGCAGGTTGAGAAGGACAAGTTTCCTGATGGAAAAACTCGAAGGTCTGGGTATTTTTTTTTTTGTTTCTGTTTGTTTTAAATTTGGTGGCCCATTATAGCACGTGGGATCTTAGAATCCCGACCAGGGATCAAACCCACACTCCGTGCTTTAGAAGCGTGGAGTCCCAACCACAGGCCCACCAGAGATCCCGAAGCATCGGTTTTAAATAAGCCCACTGCATTTACCAAGCGCGCTCATTTTCAAAATCCTGTTTTTTCATAGAGTGTCTATCAGAGGAAATGATTAGGTTGAAACTAATCTAAAGATTGAAACTAATCTTGTGAAACTGCCAATGTGTTACTGATCTTGACCTACAAAAATGGCAATTCCATACGATCTAACTTAACAGATCTCACATCTATACCCTCATATAAAAGAAAACTGTTCGGAGCAACACATTGATCACAGGGATATCCAGGGGGATTCTGTGCTGGACTTGGGGCCCAGGGGAGGGAGGAGGGAGAAGAAAAAAAGGTTGTGACCAACAGATAACTGAACAGTCCTAACAATTTATTTGGTGCAGGTTCTTGTGCAGTTTGTTCAGTAAAAGATGTGGGAAAACTCATTAATTCTATGGCACCAGGCCATTCCCATCACACCCCTTGAGGCATGAATGTGGTAACTGTAGACTTCGGGGAGTGAACACTTCAAAGAGATGCCTGTGCTGTGATTAGAAGATTCTCAGAGGGGCTCTAAATGGTATTCACTCAAGACACCCTTCAAACCCACAGCTTTTTGCCTTTTCTTTAAAGAATGAAGTTAAAAGTAAAATGCTTGACAATTAAACAAGATTGAGGTTTCAATTTCAACTTTGCCTTAATACCCCAAGACTACAAGAAGCAATTGGAACCAAACTTTGATCATTTGCGTTCACGCTGAAGAGGAACTATTAGAGCACTTGAGAGACAAAGGGATCATTTTAAAAGTTTTTGCATGAGGGAGGGCTGATGATCAATGAAGCCTGGAGACCAAGGAGGCTTCTGGCATAGAATGGAATTTAACAGGGTGTAGAATCAAGAAAGGGGAGATACTAACTAACAGAGAAAGACAAATATCATATGATATCACCTATATGTGGAATCTGAACAATATGATACAAATGAACTCAGTTCCAAAACAGAAATAGACACACAGACATAGAAAACAAATGCCATGCTTACCAAAGCAGATAGTGGGGGGGCAGGGGGTTCTGTTAACTTAGGAGTTTGGGATTAACAGAGAAACACTACTATACATAAAATAGGTAAACAGCAAGGTCCTACTGTATAGAACAGGGAACTGTACTCAACATCTTCTAATAATGGAAAAGAATCTTTAAAAATTCAGTTTTGTATGTCTATATAACTGAATCACTTTTTGTATGCTTAAAAGTAACATGACATTAGGAACTAGCTACAGTTCAACAAAAAAAGAACCCCCCTCCAAATAAAGAAAATAAAAGATGCTCTGCAAATAAAAATAGGAGGGTATATTTGATATACTTACTAATGAGAAAGGCTAAATGAGTTGCATGTTAGAATCTAACCCTATTTATATTCTAGGACTGTGAACATAGGAAGCCTGTTAAAAATCTGCAATTTGTACAAATATAATGAAGCATTAAGAGAGAGTCCACTCAAGTGACACTACAGGGTAAGAAGCCCTTGGGAATCTAATTTAGGTTGTTTATTATTATTATAAAGAAAGCCTAGGATTCCAGAGTACGAATGAAGGATTTGAAGGGACAAAAAATCCTTCCGGGGCTGAGTTCATCAGATAATATATTACTGTCCAGGTAATCATGCCAATCGTCATGACCAATGTGGTTGTGATTTCAAGTTCACATTTAAAATACATAACAGGTCAAAGCCTATCTCTGAAATCAATGAAAATTCAAACTAACATTTACACTGTAGTTACAGTCTTGAGAACAGCTTCTCCTTTTGACCTCACATGTAGCACTTATTTCTGAGCAGAGGCATTCAACTCAGGATCTTCTTACTGTGACCACCCCCACTTGCAGGGGCAGCCCAGGTCAGTGGGCAGTGGGACGCTGGTCTCAGAGTCTCGGGGAGGAAGAGTTACTAGCTTAGTCAAACACTCCTTTTCAGACATGCACAAGACCTTAGGAGTTGTTGCAAGAAGAGGAAAGATGGATGCCCAGTGCTTCTAGAATTTCTGATAGAAGAATTTGTAGTCTTCTGAACCCAATGGGACATGAGCTAATTGTCCATGGCCATTAGGGGTCTTGTTATTTGGGAGTTCTTGAAAGGTAGGGGTGAAGGAGGAATTAGAACCTAGCTCTTTGATCACTTTTCCCCCTACCCCAGTTTTTGCATAATTTTGCCATAAATCTTTCATGCCCCACTCTGTCCCATTCAGGGATTGGTAATGAGGGAAGATGGATGGGCATTGGAAGGGTATGTGGAATTTATTCATATAATCTCAATGGTCTCCTCTTACTACAAAACATAATATACATATCCCCAGATCAATTTCATTCTAAATGGTGACAAACAACCCAGGTGGAAGATTTCTTCTTCAGTATTGGAGATAATGTACTAAAGAATAGAAAACAAAACTGTTGTAGACCTGAAGAAGTTGTGTCACAGTTCGACTGAGATTTTTGTGGGTAATCTAGAAACTCACTACCACATATCTCATCTTTTTCCTGGTCTGCAGATATTCTGAATTACAAACAACCAGTTTTACAATGTGCAGTGGGACACTGCTATTTTATAAACTAGGAATTACCTATCCTCAACTCATTATTGAGACTGGACATATGAAGTCACAAAAAATAAATTCATTCCAGGATGAAAAACTACCAGATACACGCACACAGATTTCTGCTTTGCACAACTTCGCTGGACATTCTTTCACAAAGATTACAAGGTGATGGTGCCACACCACCATGACTGTACAAAGTGGGGTTGGAGGAGAAAGCATCTGAATTTTTTCCCCCTAACCCAGAGTTTATTTTTAAAGCAAAGCCAGATAATCAAGTTACCAGTTTCCCATCACTCACAGTCACTGACCCCAAGGCAAGAGAATTTGCACACCTCAATCCCCACCATCAGCAGCCTCTGATTAGTAACCTCCTTAGGAAGATGGAGACTTCCCTGGTGGCTCAGACGGTAAAGCATCTGTCTACGATGCGGAAGACCTGGGTTCGATCCCTGGGTTGGGAAGATCCCTTGGAGAAGGAAATGGCAAGCCACTCCAGTACTATTGCCTGGAAAATCCCATGGACAAAGGAGCCTGGTAGGCTACAGTCCATGGGGTCGCAATGAGTCGGACACGACTGAGCGACTTCACGTTCACGTTCTAGGAAGATGGAGAATTACCTCTCTGCCTTCTAATCAGATCAGATCAGATCACATCAGTCGCTCAGTCGTGTCCGACTCTTTGCGACCCCATGAACTGCAGCACGCCAGGCCTCCCTGTCCATCACCAACTCCCGGAGGTCACTCAGACTCATATTCATTGAGTCAGTGATGCCATCCAGCCATCTAATCCTCTGTCGTCCCTTTCTCCTCCTGCCCCCAATCCCTCCCAGCATCAGAGTCTTCTCCAATGAGTCAACTCTTTGCATGAGGTGGCCAAAATACTGGAGTTTCAGCTTTACCATCATTGCTTCCAAAAGAAATCCCAGGGTTGATCTCCTTCAGAATGGACTGGTTGGATCTCCTTGCAGTCCAAGGGACTCTCAAGAGTCTTCTCCAACACCACAGTTCAAAAGCATCGATTCTTCGGCACTCAGCCTTCTTCACAGTCCAGCTCTCACATCCATACATGACCACAGGAAAGACCATAACCTTGACTAGGCGAACCTTTGTTGGCAAAGTGATGTCTCTGCTTTTGAATATGCTATCTAGGTTGGTCACAACTTTCCTTCCAAGGAGTAAGCGTCTTTTAATTTCATGGCTGCAGTCACCATCTGCAGTGATTTTGGAGCCCAGAAAAACAAAGTCTGACACTGTTTCCACTGTTTCTCCATCTATTTCCCATGTAGTGATGGGACCAGATGCCATGATCTTCGTTTTCTGAATGTTGAGCTTTAAGCCAACCTTTTCACTCTCCACTTTCACTTTCATCAAGAGGCTTTTTAGTTCCTCTTCACTTTCTGCCATAAGGGTGGTATCATCTGCATATCTGAGGTTATTGATATTTCTCCCAGCAATCTTGATTCCAACTTGTGTTTCTTCCAGTCCAGCATTTCTCATGATGTACTCTGCATAGAAGTTAAACAAACATGGTGACAATATACAGCCTTGATGTACTCCTTTTCCTATTTGGAACCAGTCTGTTGTTCCATGACCAGTTCTAACTGTTGCTTCCTGACCTGCATACAGATTTCTCAAGAGGCAGATCAGGTGGTCTGGTATTCCCATCTCTTTCAGAATTTGCCACAGTTTATTGTGATCTACACAGTCAAAGGCTTTGACATAGTCAATAAAGCAGAAATAGATGTTTTTCTGGAACTCTCTTGCTTTTTCGATGATCCAGCAGATGTTGGCAATTTGATCTCTGGTTCCTCTGCCTTTTCTAAAACCAGCTTGAACATCAGGAAGCTCACGGTTCACATATTGCTGAAGCCGGGCTTGGAGAATTTTGAGCATTACTTTACTCGCGTGTGAGATGAGTGCAATTGTGCGGTAGTTTGAGCACTCTTTGGCATTGCCTTTCTTTGGGATTGGGATGAAAGCTGAACTTTTCCAATCTTGTGGCCACTGCTGAGTTTTCCAAATTTGCTGGCATATTGAGTGTAGCACTTTCACAGCATCATCTTTCAGGATTTGGAATAGCTCCACTGGAATTCCATCACCTCCACTAGCTTTGTTTGTAGTGATGCTTTCTAAGGCCCACTTGACTCCACAGGATGTCTGGCTCTAGGTCAGTGATCACACCATCATGATTATCTGGGTCGTGAAGCTCTTTTTTGTACAGTTCTTCTGTGTATTCTTGCCACCTCTTCTTAATATCTTCTGCTTCTGTTAGGTCCATACCATTTCTCTCCTTTATCGAGCCCATTTTTGCATAAAATATTCCTTTGGTATCTCTGATTTTCTTGAATAGATAGATATTCCAATACAAAGAGAAGCTATTAAGCACATAATGTTCATAAATTATGGTGGCACTACAGTGGAACCCAATGATGGCTATCCTTGAGGAAAAGCGTATTTTCAGTTTCAAAACCTAAGGAATATGTCTTACTAGGACTCACCTGTAAAAAATCTATGACAAACCTAGACAGCATATAAAAACGCAGAGATACCAGTTTGCTAACAAAGGTCTGTATAGTCAAACTATCGGTTTTCCAGTAGTCACATATGAATGTGAGGATTGCACCATAAAGAAGGCTTAGTGCCGAAGAATTGATGCTTTTGAAATTTGGTGCCGGAGAAGACTCCTCAGAGTCCCAAGGAGATCAAACCAGTCAATCCTAAAGGAAGTCAACCTTGAATATTCAACCTTGAATATTCCTTGTAAGGACTGATGCTGAAGCTGATGCTCCAGTACTTTGGCCACCTGATGGGAAGACTTGACTAACTGGAAAAACCCTGATGCTGTGAAAGATTGAAGGCAGGAGGAAAAGGGGACGACAGAGGATGAGATGGTTGGATGGTACTACCAACTCAATAGACATGAGTTTGAACAAACTTTGGGATACATTGAAGGACAGGGAAGTCTGGCATGCTGCAGTCCATGGGGTCACAAGAGTTGGCTACAACTGAGCAACTGAACAATAACACCTGTAACATGCTAACAGATACCAAAGCCTGGACATCATACACTTTCAAAATGTAAATTAATGGCAGAAGTTTTTTTAAAAGGGAGACAATAATAGTTCCTTTGACTCAACTGAATATGACTTTAGTACACTGTCAGTAGTAGACGATAAGCAGAATAAATTCCAAAGCTTTCTAGACTCCCAGCCATATGTTGTCCACATCATTATAAATAAGTGTGATTATTTGAAGATTTGCTTCAAGATTTCAAAAAAGGCAATCAGAAAAGATCATCCATAGGACTTCCCTCGTGGTCCAGTGGCTAAGACTCTATGCTTCCAAAGTAGGGAACCTGGGTTTGATTCTTGGTCAGGAAACTAGATATCACATGCCAAAACTAAGACCCAGAGCAGTCAAATAAATAAATAAACATTAAAAAAAAAAAGAGAGAAAAGATTATCTTGGGAAGGCATAGGATGTACATCTTTGGGGACAAAGATGACTTCAGCCCCCACCCCTGCATCGTTTGTTATAATTAAAAGAGAAACAGGGAACAATATAGTCAACAAAGTATTTTAAAATGACCCATGAAAGGAAGAATAGGCCAGAGATTAGTATAGTTTTGAGAATGGATAATAGCCCATCAATGTAGATATAGCTTTTTCACTGATGGATACAATGTAAGGCTTTCCTCCAGTAAAGTTGAACTCCAATTTAAGAGTTCCAGATTTAGATCTCCCAGTAGTTGCCACTGTATAGTTCAGTTCAGTTCAGTCGCTCAGTCATGTCCGACTCTTTGCGACCCCATGAATCACAGCACGCCAGGCCTCCCTGTCCATCACCAACTCCCGGAGTTCAGCCAAACTCATGTCCATCAAGTCAGTGATGCCATCCAGCCATCTCATCCTCTGTCGTTCCCTTCTCCTCCTGCCCCTAATCCCTCCCAGCATCAGAGTCTTTTCCAATGAGTCAACTCTTCGCATGAGGTGGCCAAAGTATTGGAGTTTCAGCTTTAGCATCATTCCTTCCAAAGAAATCCCAGGGCTGATCTCCTTCAGAATGGACTGGTTGGATCTCCTTGCAGTCTAAGGGACTCTCAAGAGTCTTCTCCAACACCACAGTTCAAAAGCATCAATTCTTCAGCACTCAGCTTTCTTCACAGTTCAACTCTCACATCCATACATGACCATTGGAAAAACCACAGCCTTGACTAGACAGACCTTTGTTGGCAAAGTCATGTCTCTGCTTTTGAATATGCTATCTAGGTTGGTCATAACTTTCCTTCCAAGGACTGAGCGTCTTTTAATTTCATGGCTGCAATCACCATCTGCAGTGATTTTGGAGCTCCAAAAAATAAAGTCAGCCACTGTTCCCACTGTTTCCCCATCTATTTGCCATGAAGTGATGGGACCAGATACCAAGATCTTCATTTTCTGAATGTTGAGCTTTAAGCCAACTTTTTCACTGTCCACTTTCACTTTCATCAAGAGACTCTAGTTCCTCTTCATTTTCATACCATAAGGGTGGTATCATCTACATATCTGAGGTTATTGATATTTCTCCCAGCAATCTTGATTCCAGCTTGTGCTTCCTCCAGCCCAGTGTTTCTCATAATGTACTCTACATAGAAGTTAAATAAGCAGGGTGACAATGTAGAGCCTTGACATACTCCTTTTGCTATTTCGAACCAGTCTGTTGTTCCATGTCCAGTTCTAACTGTTGCTTCTTGACTGCATATAGGTTTCTCAAGAGGCAGGTCAGGTAATCTGGTATTCTCATCTCTTTCAGAATTTTCCATAGTTGATTGTGATCCACACAGTCAAAGGCTTTGGCATAGTCAATAAAACAGAAATAGATGTTTTTCTGGAACACTCTTGCTTTTTCCATGATCCAGCTGATGCTGGCAATTTGATCTCTGGTTCCTCTGCCTTTTCTAAAATCAGCTTGAACATCTGAAAGTTCAGGGTTCACGTATTGCTGAAGCCTGGCTTGGAGAATTTTGAGCATTACTTTACTAGCGTGTGAGATGAATGCAATTGTGCGGTAGTTTGAACATTCTTTGGCATTGCCTGACCTTTTCCAGTCCTGTGGCCACTGCGGAGTTTTCCAAATTTGCTGGCATATTGAGTGCAGCACTTTCACAGCATCATCTTCCAGGATTTGAAATAGTTCAACTGGAATTCCATCACCTCCACTAGCTTTGTTCATAGTGATGCTTTCTAAGGTCCACTTGGCTTCACATTCCGGGATGTCTGGCTCTAGGTCAGTGATCACACCATTGTGATTATCTGGGTCATAAAGATCTTTTTTGTATAGTTCTTCTGTGTATTCTTGCCACCTCTTCTTAATATCTTCTGCTTCTGTTAGGTCCATACCATTTCTGTCCTTTATGGAGCCCAGGTTTGCATGAAATGATCCTTTGGTATCTCTGATTTTCTTGAAGAGATCTCTAGTCTTTCCCATTCTGTTGTTTTCCTCTATTTCTTTGCACTGATCGCTGAGGAAGGCTTTCTTATCACTGCTTGCTATTCTTTGGAACTCTGCATTCAGATGCTTATATCTTTCCTTTTCTCCTTTGCTTTTCACCTCTCTTCTTTTCACAGCTATTTGTAAGGCCTCCCTAGACAGCCATTTTGCTGTTTTGCATTTCTTTTCCATGGGGATGGTCTTGATCCCTCTCTCCTGTACAATGCCATGAACCTCCCTCCATAGTTCATCAGGCACTCCATCTCCTAAATCCAATAATATTGGCTATCTTCTGATGTCATTTCTGAAGGAGAAAGCTCTTCTATAAGAAGGACATGGCATTTTAAAAATAAGTGGCCGAGATCCTCGATTCTAGCACATTTCCAACCATTTTTCTTCCACTTTAACCATGGAAACACGGAAAGTCAGAAAGGGAAATGAACAAGGACAAGCAGCAGGAGAGAGTAATGGTGAAAAACTAAGAGAAAAGAAACATGATGGAAGGAAAGAGGAAGATTAAATGTGAGTGAGCACACAGTTCATTTACTCAAACTTGGAGTAGTCAGTGCAGTCAAATTCAAATAGAGGGCAAACTTGGTTTATCACCCCTTTCCCTGAAGGATGCAAGAATGCCACTGCTGGCAGAGATCCTGGAGATGGTCTACTCCAAAGCCCTCATGTCATCAGTGAGGAAAATGAGGCCCTCGAAGGGAAAGTAACTTCAAAGTCAGAGCAGGAAGCCAGGTTCACTGTGGACCAGTCTAAGGGTCTACCAACCACAGCCACGTGAAAGCAATAAAGGCTCTTCCAAGTCATGCACTCATTCTGTTTCTCAGTCATGTCTGACTATTTTAGACCTTGTGGACTGTAGCCCGCTGGGCTTCTCTGTCCACAGAATTTCCCAGGCAAGAATATTGGAGTGGGTTGCCATTTGCTCTTCCAGGAGATCTTCCCAACCCAAGAATCAAACCAGCATCTCTTGGGTCTCCTGCATTGCAGGTGGATTCTTTACCACCTGGGAAGCCCTTTCCCAATCACAGACAATCACTAATGATCCCAGGAGTGAAGTAAGATGGAGAGACCCTTCTGTCTCTGGGGGGAAAACATAGATCAGCTCATAGAATTTAAATGCACAGGAAGAGCTGGAATTGGGCATGCCCACGGCCGACCCAGCTTTGGGGATAATCAGCCCTGTGGAGGCAGCACACTCTGAATTTAGAAAGCTCCAAGTCCAATTTCTTACATTCCCAACAAACTGTCTCTGGTGGTGATTATGCCGTAACATTTCTGATGATTAATTAAGAGACTTTCATTACATCACTCGGCTTGTAATTAACAGTTCCCCCTGTCTTTAATAAAATAGATGGCATGATATAAAATAAACAAGGGGGACCAAGTGGTAGCTAAACCCTAAGCCCAGATGATATCACCCTCCTCTTCCGTCAGGATGGAGGTGAAGAAGCAAAAGGCTATGGAAAAGATGAGGGGTGTGCTCAAGAGGGAGATGGTGGGGAGAAGGCAGGCATTTGCTCAATCAGTACCTATTTTCAGAATTTCCTTCAAGCTGGCTCGGACTGAGAGTCATCAATTATTTAAAAGATGTAACATGATGCTTCCTTTGTTGAGGCAAATCTGCAAGCAGACCCCGAGAGAAAATAAAAAATGAATTAGGCAGAATGTCTTAGTCTGTTTGAAGAAAACAAAGATTTAGCTATCGGGACTCACTCTTTTTAGAAACAGTTCAATTTTGTCTCCAAAATTCACCAAGCCTTTTTTCTCCCTCTCCTTACCTATTTATTTATTATTTTCTACAGTAGATCACACAAAAGGGGGCATGAATCATTTCCTAAACTTCTCCTTTCTTTTCAGATTCAGCTTGATGTATTGTCTTCATTTAAATTACAAATACACTAATCTGAAACACTGTTTACCAAGCAGCATTTTAAATGAAAGATACAAGAAATTGCATCACTCACATTTTAAAAATGACTTTAGACTTCGGACTTCATAAAAAACAGCCGACAGTGTTCTCTGTCTTGGCTGCTATATTTCAGTCTAGCTAATGAAATTCAATTAGTGAGCTTTGTACTTAGGACATTATGATTCTGATGGTTGGTCTGATCAAAACTGGTGTGCCAAGCCCTAGTTCTGTTTTCTGGCAACCACAGTTAAAAGGAAAATTCAATAGGGTAGATTGGCATGGGGAAAGTTAGTTTCAGAGGAACTCACTTCTCACCATCATTAAAAAAATATGGGAGGAAGAGAGCTGTTCCCTAGAAGGGTTTTATTATTTACTAATCAAGATTGCTGGGAGAAATATCAATAACCTCATATATGCAGATGATACCACCCTTATGGCAGAAAGTGAAGAGGAACTAAAAAGCCTCTTGATGAAAGTGAAAGTGGAGAGTGAAAAGGTTGGCTTAAAGCTCAACATTCAGAAAACGAAGATCATGGCATCTGGTCCCATCACTACATGGGAAATAGATGGAGAAACAGTGGAAACAGTGTCAGACTTTCTTTTTCTGGGCTCCAAAATCACTGCAGATGGTGATTGCAGCCATGAAATTAAAAGACGCTTACTCCTTGGAAGGAAAGTTATGACCAACCTAGATAGCATATTCAAAAGCAGAGACATCACTTTGCCAACAAAGGTTCGCCTAGTCAAGGCTATGGTCTTTCCTATGGTCATGTTTGGATGTGAGAGCTGGACTGTGAAGAAGGCTGAGTGCCGAAGAATTGATGCTTTTGAACTGTGGTGTTGGAGAAGACTCTTGAGAGTCCCTTGGACTGCAAGGAGACCCAACCGGTCCATTCTGAAGGAGATCAGCCCTGGGATTTCTTTGGAAGGAATGATGCTAAAGCTGAAATGCCACTATTTTGGCCACCTCATGCGAAGAGTTGACTCATTGGAGAAGACTCTGATGCTGGGAGGGATTGGGGGCAGGAGGAGAAGGGGACGACAGAGGATGAGATAGCTGGATGGCATCACTGACTCGATGAATATGAGTCTGAGTGACCTCCGAGGGCTGGTGATGGATAGGGAGGCCTGGCGTGCTGCAGTTCATGGGGTCGCAAAGAGTCGGATACGACTGAGCGACTGATCTGATCTGATCTGAATCAAATGGACTAACTTTTGAAAAACCTCAATACCTAAGTCTGTCATTATCAGTGTTAGTCTTTCCAAAAATAACAACTGACCTAAAATAAACCAGTAACCAACTAGACTCAGTAGGGACGGGGGAGCCTGGTGGGCTGCCGTCTATGGGGTCACACAGAGTCGGACACAACTGAAGCGACTTAGCAGCAACAGCAGCAGCAGAGCTTGTGTTTCAAACAAAAAGTACAAATACTGGGCTCTTAGTGATGTCTTTATGTTAATTTTGTTCTTGTTCAGTCGTTAAGTAGTATCCAACTCTTTGTGACCCCATGGATGGTAGCCTACCGTGTTCCTCTATCCTTGGGATTTTTCCACGCAAGAATCCTGGAGTGGGTTGCCATTTCCTTCTCCAGGGGACCTTCCTTAGCCAGGGATTGAACCCATGTCCCCTGCACTGACAGGCGGATTCTTTACCACTGAGCCACCAGGGAAGCCCAATGTCTTTTACAGGCCTTCCCAATTAAAGCAATAAGCATCACCCACTGGAAACCCTGAGCTTTTACACTGAAGATTTAGATTACACCATCAGTTCAAAAGGTGCTGTGTCTTTAACACCTGAAAGAATTTAACACTTGAAAACAGATATGCACGTAGCAAAAACCACTGGGCTGAAGCCTAGTACATTATACATCTTGATCCTCTACTTGGACCATTGGCCTTTGATTCAAGGGTACCACGTCTGCACGGATTAGGTTGAATGGCAAGACACAATCTAACATCATTATATGGCCTGATTCTTTGGACAGCAAAAGCAGACAAGCAAAAAGTGGAAATTTCAGATGGACATATAGCCTTTGGTCTGTTAATAACAATCCTAACTAACTAGCCAATTGAGACCTGAGCATCTATTTCATTTTCAAAGTTGTTTTCTTAAAACACAAACCAGGTCGTACCAGTTCTTTACTTCTCTCACAGGGAATGACACCCCTGTCCAACTCGTGATAGACAGAAACCAAAAGAGCCGTCCTTGGCATCTCTTCAGTGTCATCACGTCTCTCCCTCTTTCTGGAAAACAATTACGGGAACAGTCATCTGAAATTCCAGAAGTGGAATCTGACTTCTCGATCCACTCCTTGGAAAGCTGTTCTAGAAGCTTTTGGTTTTAGCTGAGAGTGACCCAGGATTGAGTACAGATACTCAGCCTGGACTTCTTGTACCCTTGGTGCTATTTTTATCTGACTTACAAATTGTACATCCCCCATCTGCTCTTAATAGGGCTATATCATATAGATATTTTTTGATGATAAATCCATTCGGAAGTAAACTTTTTCTTGTGTCAAATGCAAAAGGGAAAATGCACACTCACTTCCTTCCCACAAACGGGCTGCCTCTGATGTGTTTTCTCAGAATTCATTAGTAAAATGCCTTGCTAGACTCTCTTGCTCCAGCTTGCTAGAGCAGAGTCTGAGCCTCTCTTCTCAAATCCACATGGACTGACTTCACGTTGGTAACTTGAAATCATACTGCAGCAGAAGTATTTACATCAAGGAAATCACTAAATGTCACAATGCAGGTATCTTTACACTACGGTTACCAAAGGGAAAAGGTGAGAGGGAGGATAAATTAGGACTCTGGGATTAACATAGACACACTACTATATATAAAATGGGCTTCCCAGGTGGCTCAGATCTGCTTGTCAATACAGAAGACGGGGATTCAATCCCTGGGTTGGGAAGACCCTCTGGAGAAGGAAATGGCAATCCACTCCAATATTCTCGCCTGGGAAACCCCATAGACAGAGGAGCCTGGTGGGCTGCAGTAAATGGGGTCGCAGTCTCAGATGCAATTTAGCAACTAAATAACAGTGTATAAAGTAGATAATCAAGAAGGACCTACTGTACAGCACAGGGAAATCTACTCAATATTCTGTAATAGCCTATACGGGGAAAAAAGAATCTGAAAAAAAAAAAAATGGGTTTATGTACAACTGAGTCACTTTGCTGTATACCTAAAACTAACACAATATTGTAAATCAATTACACTCCAATATAAAATTTTTTAAAAATCAGGTGTTTTTTCATCCCCTTCCCTCACAGAAAGTTTACCAGCACATCACTGGAAAAGGCTTTAATTCACTGTTTTCTTCTTTACAAATAAAAGGCACTATCGAGTGTTTTGCATCAACACCCATCCTTTTTCTTCTCTTTCCCTCTTTTGGGGGGATGCTAGTCAGAAGTTCACCACCTCTTATTCCTTGGCTCCAGGCTTGATCATCTTTCCCAGCCACTCTTGCAGGTAGGTGTGGTCAGGTGATTGAGTTTCCCTCCATGGAAAGAGACTAAAAGTGACAGAAGCCTCTCCATGCTAGGGCTGTAAGCCACCTCCACAAATACATTCTGCAGTTTTTTTCCCTTTTCACGGGCTTCTGTAGATGCTCTGGGCAACCCTGGATGCCACTCATCGAAGAAAGAGAGCAATAGGATATGAAGACATCAACCTTCAAATCCGTTCTGGAAAGAGACTTACCCCATTTGGGAATACCCATTGTGAACTTCAAAGGTGAGAAAACAATAAAGTTTTTTGTTTGAACAATTTACTATTTGAGAGTTTGTTTGATTCACCAGTCACCATGACGATAGCTGAGTATTCGTTTTCCTCTTCTTTCAACCACTGTCTTTCCTCCCCCAGCTGATGTGATAAATCCAGGGATGAGGACTGATCAAGACTGAGAAGACTGGAATAGGAGTCCTAATATATAATACTGACTTCTCACGTCGAGTTTTTGTTTCACTTAAGAGTTTTGAGTTCTATGTGTTGTTCATGTCAACACATAGTCATTAGCCAGAAATCTGTGTTATTTCCATATGCTTGTGGTACCGTGTGTAGCTCATTCTTTCTCCCTTTAGTGATGTCATCTAAATAAAATGTTCCAATTTATAATCATATCCACATCAGATATATATGAGGAATTCAATCCATATGCCCTATGTCTTGTCAAGGAAATTAACTATAAAGGTAGTATCGATATTATACAATTAAAATGAGGGATCTTAACATATTTAATTTCCCCCTGACCTGACTTTCTTCACTCATTGTGAACAAAAAGTATGAATTCATTATTTGCAAATAGTCTGGATTGCTTAATGTATTCTAGAAGGAACAAAGAGTACACATACATGTACTCAAGCACGCATGTTTCTGTTCCTATTGGGGGCAAAAATAATAATTAAGGTAAAGATAAGGAACCATTCTAAGTTATCAACCATGTAGGCTTAGTGGAACTCTAAATGTATTTTTAGTCCATTTTTATGTATTTTAAGCTTTTCTCTTTCTATAACACTCAAGGTAAAGAAAAAAAGAAAGAAGAAGAAGGGAGGGAGAGAAAAATAGAGAAACCAAAAAAAATTGTTTCAATCTCTCCATATTATTTACTATATAAAGCATCACACATTTTCCTCCTTGCAAGCCTGCATAAAGAGTCTATTTGGGAGTGTTTGGAATTGTTGTGTTTTTAAAAATTTAACAATCATAGCTCTGAAGCTTAATCACTTGTATGTGTTACAAGACCAGATGGTTCAAGTGGGTGTTTGTTTACAAGCTCTTTGTATAAGGTTTTTTAGTTGCTTCTTAGTCCAAAGCTGGATATTTCAACTAACCACGAAGGCAATGAAGAATGAGAAACAACTGGATTTCACAGATCCCTGGACTATTAGACTTCACTCCACTGTCATCCTGCGTACCTGTACAAGGGAGAGTTTAGGGCTTAAGAAAAATAACATTTGCATGCCACGCTCTGAGTTCTTCACGGAACTCGGACAGGCTCTAGAGGGAGAAGGCATCTGCCCTGGGCTCAGCACTGCTGGCTTCTGGCAGTGGACCATCCAGAGAAGAACAGAGCACCCTGTCTTCCTAACATCTTTAACTACTCTGAAGCTCTAGAATTTATGATGTTTCCTGTTTTAACTGGCTTCGAGAACTGAGCTGTTTGACCAGTCTCAGCCTCCTCCAGCTTTCTCCTTCCTGATGTAGATGAAAGGAGAGAAAGACAACTTTCTTGGTGGCTGCCCCATTCTCTGTTTCCTCTGTACTAACCACACAGCCAATATTGGCAAACGTGCAAAGGATGCAGGTTTCTTTACCACAAAATAAGTCCAATAACATTAAAGGTTCCTTAAAAGAGAATGAAAAGTTTCATCAAGGAACAAACTTGTATGGCTTTGAAAAGATGAACATGTACTTCTTGTTTTCTGGATGAGAAAATCCCCTTATAGTTCACTGTCTACTCTGGGGCTCACCTTCTCTCAACAGAAAGAAGGCAGTCAATACTTCCTTATTTTCATTCTTAATAAGATTAATGATGTTCAGCACAGTTAGCCCACCTAGAATTAATATCTTACAACACGAGCTATCTGTCCTTCATGGGTTCCCCAAACTGGTATCCTTCCTGTGACCACCCAATCAGTTCCAAGAAATAAGGTATTAGAGCAAAAGGGTACATGGATATCTTAGCATTTCCGTGAACTTCTATCCTATTGTACAACCAACTAGCAAGAAATTACATCCCAACAAAAGTGGGTTTGATCATTATCATTTCAGGCATTTGATTCCTCTTGTTTATTAGTTTGGAGGATAGATCTTTTCCATAACTTCTTTGGATTAACTCAGCAAAATGGGACATCATTTAACTGCATCTTTAGGATAAGGCTTGAGAAGGGAATGGCAACTTCCTCCAGTATTCTTGCCTGGGGAATTTCATGGACAGAGGAGCCTGATAGGCTATAGTCCATGGAGTCACAGAGTTGAACAGGACTGAGTGACTAATACTTTCACTTTCACTTTAGGATAAGGAATGCACATCATTTATTATTCATTCTCCAAAGAGCCACACAGTATTTTGCACATAGCTGGTGTTCCAGAAAAGGATGTTGAATGAATGAAGGAATAAATTACTAGCATTGATTATTCTCTTCCAATCTTAATGAATGCAAAGCTTACTTTAATACATATCATTAGCCTTGGCAAAGTAAAGTCACAAATACCTAGATAAATGAGTATATTTATGACATGTGACTGTTTTGCCTTCTGAAGACTACTCTTAAGAAAGAGCAGTTTCCCCAAACAAACAAAAAGAACCAACTGATATTTTAGAAGAGAATATGAAGTATGATTTTTCTCTCAACACTTGATAATCATTTGTTTATAAAACTAACAAAAAAGACACACATTGAATCAGGGATGTCTAAGTGATCTCAGAAATAAGATCATCTGTCCCTATAACATGACAGCACGAATCAAACAAATATGTTCCAGATTCTTC
Organism: Tragelaphus eurycerus; assembly: GCA_935064755.1. Classification (NCBI taxonomy): domain Eukaryota; kingdom Metazoa; phylum Chordata; class Mammalia; order Artiodactyla; family Bovidae; genus Tragelaphus; species Tragelaphus eurycerus. The sequence goes on from CAKXYN010000003.1 coordinate 14,064,621, forward strand.
CATGTATGTATCCCGACTCTGGAGCCCAAACAAAAACCTGTCAATAAACTGTGAAATTAGGGGGAAATAAGAGTGTTCTCATTATTTATAACCTTTAATAAGGAGAGTGTGTATAGTCAAATTCAAACAGACTTTGAAAAATTGTCTTGATTTTTTTTTTTTTGACTGTGCCAAGTGGCCTGTGAGATCTTAGTTCCCCGACCAAGGATTGAACCCAGGCCCTAAGCAGTGACAGCGTGGAGTCCTAACCACTGGACATTCAGAGAATTATTTGTCTTGACTTTTAACAAAATAAATCAAACTTAGCACATATACTTTCTATGCTAACAGTGTCCACCATAGAGTAGTTGCTATGGACTGAATGTTTATGTCCTCCTGAAAATTGTATGTTGAATCCTAATGCCCAATGTGATTGGCATGTGGCCTTTGGGGTGATTAGATTATGAGAGTGACACACATCCCCTGTGGTGGGATTAATACCTTCACAAAAGAGGCCTGAGCACTCCCTTGTTCCTTCTTCCACGTGAAGTTGCTGCAAAAGACACCATTTGGGATGAGGACCTCACCAGACACCAGATCTACTGCAGCCAGGACTGTGGACTTCCCAGGCTTCAAAACTGTGAGAACTGAATTTCTGTGATTTAAAAGCCACCTAATTTAGGGTACTTTCTGATAGCAGCCCAAACAGACTAAAATAGTAGTCAACTTTTAACCAAAACTTGTTAAATGAATAAATGTACATAGCAGCCAATTCTGATCATGGTAAAGATATGGCTTGGGTATAGAAAGTTAAACCCAAACTCAACTTCTGATTTGCTAAAAATTCTTCCCTTTTTAGCACAATCATTATTTATTCTTATTTGTGACATAAAATGAATGGGCACTTGAAACAAGAATGTTTAAAATCAAGATGGCATTTTTCAAAATGCATCACTTCCTAATTATACTACTATATATTTGTCTTACCTATGTTTTTCAAAAAGATTATGTCTACTGTATCTGGTAGCAGAAATACTATATGACAGGTGCTACTGTGATTATAACATGAAAGCATCTAGGTACGGTATTTTACACCACAGAAATTGGCAAACTCTACAGTTCAGGATCTGATTTATTGTTTGGTTTACTGTCTTCAGAAATTATGGATAAAATGTAAATAAAGTAAATTAAATTAATAAAATAAAATGCCCTTTCACATTAAAAAAAAAAGATGTGATTTTCCTTTCATTATATCCCTCTAAAACCTGGGAAAATCTAGCTACGCTTCTGCACACATAGAACTACTCTTCTGCAGATGGAAGGGGAGCAGAAACACCAGCAGTAGCTATGAAATATCACTGGTGGTCACAGTTTTATATACTGTCAGCAGCAACATGGTCATTTAGCATCAGACACAGTTATCCAGGCACTTAGATGATGCAGCAAGTGTCAATACTGATGCTACTATTTATAGCCCAATAAACTATCCTTTGAACAATATTAGTAACATTAAGCTTAGGTAGCACTCAAAGTACTAATGCCTTAATATAGATATATTGCTATAAGCATAGTTTACAGCATGGAACATAAGCACAAATCCGGGGACACTAATAAATCACTTTCTTGACTGCTTAAAAATGTACTGCCAAAATGGGCTTTATGCATTACACAATGGAGCAGAAGGCAGCGATATATATTTAAATTTTCCATTTTTAAGCTGTCACTCAAAAACTTTTCATCCTTTTTTTAGCTTATTGATCTTACCGGCTTGTGATAACTGCTTCAACTGCTTGGTTGAGCTGTTTTTAGCTTCTGCTTCTTTTTAATAAGAGCTAAATCAGGAATCATAAAATGCTACTAATTTAGCATATTTCAATAGAGATGGAAGTTACAAACAGCACGAAAATAGTACGATTCTCATGTCTTATTGCCCTAGAATCCCAGATTTAATTACCATGTGGTATAGTATAATGAAGGGGATAGTGATGCTATGTATCACTATATACACACTGAAAATAAAACTTGTATTAAATATGCTAAAATAGTTGCTCCAGGTTTCCTGATCCCTTCAATTAAATGTTTTTGCACATGAATGAATTATGTGTGTGTATATATATAGGTTTTTAATTGTTGTTGTATATAGAATAGATTCTGTGCTATTATTTCCTTTCTTTTCAGTTCATTTACAAAGAAAGCTCCATTCTTAAGGTTTTTGCTATTCCTTACCTTAACAGTATATTGTATTGGCCAAAAAGTTCATTCAGGTTTTTTCATGAGATCTTATGGAAAAACCCAAATGATCTTCTTGGCCAACCCAACACATCTGGCATCAAAACAACCAAAATATTATCAGCAGAACAGCTGAACTGGTTACCTGGTCAACCAGCTTGCATCATCCCCTCCACACCGTGCATGCTCTTCAGCTTGGAGTGGCAAGCTGTTAACCACAGTCAGGAAACGTCTCAAGGCTGATTTTGGATCAGAACTTTGTCCTCTCAGACCTGTGTCTGCTCTCAAAGGAGACTGTCTCTGAACTCTGCAGCAAACTGTAGTTCGCTTCTCCCCTCACTGCTAGCCCCAGAGTTCAGGGCTCAGTATGGAAGAAAGAGCGGTCCTCATAGCTCATTGCCCCTATTTTGCAAATGGCTGCAAGGAATGCGGAAGCCACAGACCCCCAAGGCACGATTCATGACAAATATCCCCATGACCAGTGTACTGTGTGGTCGTGGTCGTGGCTCTGAGTACAGCCCTGAATCTCACCCACTCAGATAGGATAAAGCACTGGATTTGTGCTCAGTGCAAATCCCATCACACTTCCCCCCGATGTCCTCCCCAGAAGCGGCGATAGTAGCATCTATTAGGCAGCCATGAAGTTTATTCTAAGAGGCAAGAACAGCTGGATTTTAGTTACTATCATTATATCTAGCTTCTGAGAGAACCTTGAGAGCATGCAAAAATAGACAGATTAGTTTAAAAAATACAGATGAGTGAAGGGAAGGCTTTTCTTTCAGTGTATTTAAAATCATTAAAACTCTTCCATAAATAGGTCTTGCTCACTCGACAGCTCCTAATGTCAATAATGTTAAGCTTCCTGCATCATTTCAAACTGAGCCCCCAATTCGTTCCTGGCACAGCTTTGGTGCTAGCTTCTAGCAGGTGGCCACCACCAAGAGTCATCATGTTTCAACAGAACTCACCATTCTGTTTCCGTATCCCTTGTTTCCACAAATGCTACTGCTTCGTTGAACAAGTCTCACAATCACGCACGTTGCCCCCTCTGGTTTGTGTACCATCTGTGTATGTAAATGTATGTGGGCGGGTGCACACCCAACCGGAGGGGCACATTTTCATTCCTCTTCCACATCAATATGGTGATGAATTTCCTGCTTAGAGCTTTTCTGACAGCTGGATGAAATGGTAGCTCCAGTGACCAGGGATGTCCTGGCTTCTCCTTGCAGAAAGGTATTCAGTGCACGTAATAATTATCCATCCATCTCGTTCACACTAAAGGCATGGCAATGCAATTTTAGCCTTATAATCAAGACCATATGACAAAAAACCAAGGCCATTAGGGACCAATTTTGAGGATTCTCTGCAAGACCATGATTTTCCAACTGCACTTACATATGCTGAATAGTTACCTCTGCACGACCGCACCTGCTCTCATTTATGGAGCCCCTCTGTTTCCAAAGCTATTCTTAATAATGAAATAGGGTAAAGTTTTAAAGGCTGGCTGACTATTTTTTCCTTCATTAATTTTTTTTTTCATTTCCCTAAGCATAGTATGAAAACGCTGAGAGTGAGTTTTCTGCTCACGCCACTGAGCATATTTCAGGGTCTGCTTTTCTCTCTCTTCTTCGCTTTGCCCTTTGCCCTGACCCCTCCCATCCTTCCTCTTGGCCCTGCTTCTGATCTGAAGCCTGATGTTCCTGGCCCATAGTTGCTCCTCATGGACTTCTGACCACCTCACTTCAGGTTCAATGACATAATAATAATGATGTCTCTGAGAGAACATGATGTCATCATAAATCTAGGAGCTGTCCAGCAAAGACTCCACTCGTAAAGTAGAAAGATGGCCAGAGTTACTTTGAAATAATATAAAACATGGCTCAAATAGTCTTTCATGTCTTATATAAAAATGTTTAGAATAATGAATAAAGCCATACCCTTCAATAGATAAAGCTATAAATACTAAAAGCAATAATATGGTCTAGAATTAATGATTTATCAATTTGAGAGGCAATGGGGAAAAATAATCATTCGACTAGTAAGAAGAAACACATTATAAAGCCTCCACAAAATAAAAAAAAAGGCCAAGATGCTAGATTTTACTACCATTACTTTGGACTCTCTATGTATAGACTCTGCTCAATCTTATTTTTTAATCGTTCAAGGGACAAGAAATTATCTCCAAACATCAATTAATTGTCACCTTGGTTCCTTAGCCCTTAAGAGGGCATCATATTATCTCATCCCTGGACGTTTTTCTAAAATTACGAGATAATGGACCTTTTAATGCAAGTCCATCACTAATTTTTTTAAAATTGTAAGACAGCATGGATAAATAATGCCTTAAGCAATAACCCAGTATAATAATATAAAAAAATAAAAAACTCCATACAGTCCCTCTCCATGGAAGAAGTTGTCATACACTGCAGATGGCCATGTTTGGGAAAGTTCTGTGAAGATACCTGACAAAAAAGTCTTACCTCTGCATTGAGGCCATCAAAACCAATCTGTTTGTTTTGTCCATTACTCTGGAAATACAATTGTTATCCATACTTCTCACTGCTTAATTTAACACAGTGAATCCTGGCCTGTTCTTAGTAAACAAGGGCAGAATGTGCTGTGCAATTTCTAATATCAGATCAGATCAGATCAGTCGCTCAGTTGTGTCCGACTCTTTGCGACCCCATGAACTGCAGCATGCCAGGCCTCCCTATCCATCACCAGCTCTCGGAGGTCACTCAGACTCACATCCATTGAGTCAGTGATGCCATCCAGCCATCTCATCCTATGTCGTCCCCTTCTCCTCCTGCCCTCAATCCCTCCCAGCATCAGAGTCTTCTCCAATGAGTCAACTCTTCGCATGAGGTGGCCAAAATATTGGAGTTTCAGCTTTAGCATCATTCCTTCCAAAGAAATCCCAGAGCTGATCTCCTTCAGAATGGACTGGTTGGATCTTCTTGCAGTCCAAGGGACTCTCAAGAGTCTTCTCCAACACCACAGTTCAAAAGCATCAATTCTTCGGCGCTCAGCCTTCTTCATAGTCCAGCTCTCACATCCATACATGACCACAGGAAAGACCATAGCCTTGACTAGGCGAACCTTTGTTGGCAAAGTGATGTCTCTGCTTTTGAATATGCTATCTAGGTTGGCAAAGTGATATCTCTGCTTTTGAATATGCTATCTAGGTTGGTTCTAATATAATGCACTAAAAAGTTCCTAATTACTTGATTAAGGCATGTGGAAACAAGGGAACCGTATATAAAAGGAGCCAATGATCTTGGATTGAGCATTCCACCAGTTGAACAAAGTTCTGATTATCTAATCAGGTTCTAAATATGTGCAGATAATGTATCATCTATAAGAGGGTATATAGTTCGTGTTAAAATATGAGCTGTTTCCTCATTTAAGGTACTTGCCAGCTGCCAGGCAGAGGAGTAAGTTATGACATCTCAGTAGTGATCCCAACCTGACTATGTGTGAAGTTAGCTGTTCCTCTGATTGTCACCTCACTGCAACTATTTGCATTGGCAGCAGTTGGTTCTACCTTAAATGTGCATCTCATAAAATGCCTTCAAAAAAGCCTGCCCAGTGGTGCTGCTCTGGAAATAAAGCCATTATGTTACCTAGAAGCTAACCTGTCACAGGCTTGACAATGCGGTTACAGACCATATAAAGGGCCAAGTCTTTCAGAAGAAATCATATAATTTTGAAAGCTAACAAAGGTGGGTGTGAACAATTCTTGTGTCACTCATGTGCCAATCACTTAGCTATCAAAAGCATTAAATCAAGGAATAAACAAAACCAAACTTTAAAGTAGAAACGAAAAAATAAAATAAATTAAAAAAAAAAAACAGGTGGAAGCCTAGTATTCTGCAATAATCTTAAAATTATAATTTTAACCAAAAAGGCGATAAAGAATTCAAGACGATGAAGACAAATTATGAAAAGCATTGTATCACTGTGATGCCAGATGAGCAATGGATAAAAGTCATTCCAAAAACTCAAAAGTGGAAAAGGCTCTGTTAGATTTGTATATCGTTGCTCAGCTTTGGAAATACTTTTTTAATTTTGCTCTCTTCCTCACTTGTAATTAAATACTTCCTCGAGTCGCCTTTGTTGATTATTCTTCATTTCCTCATCCCTGAATTGTTAAAGAAGCTAAAACCTTGGACCTCCTTTTTACTCTACATTCACTCCCTAGGTGGTCACAGCTAGCCTCTGTAATTTTAAATACCATACATATGCTGACAAATCACAAATGCATAACTTCAGCCAAAATGTTTCCTCTGAACTTCAGCCTCATCGATCCATCTTCCTACTTCCTAAACAATTCATTTGGATGTCTATTATGCATCTCATAAGTAACATTTCCAAAATGAGTACTGATTATTCCGTGTCCTCGAATGACCGAGCACCATCTCTGAGCATCCTTGCTGTTCCCTCTGTGGAAGTTTCTTGTTCCCCATATCTGCCTACCCATTTCCTCACTTTATTTTTTAGTAACTTCTGGAATATTCTGACCAAAAAAGCAACCACGTCTTCCCCATTCTCTATTCTACTTATCCTGTTTTATTTTTTTCATAATATTTAGCATTAAGGTGTGATATTTTTAATTGAAGTATAGTTAATTTGCAATGTTGTATTAGCTTCCAGTGTAGAGCAAAATGATTCAGTTATATATATGTATATATGTATATACTCTTTTTCATATTCTTTCCCATTATAGTTCATTACAAGACACTGAATATAGTTTCCTGTGCTATACAGTAGGTCTTTGTTATTTATCTATTTTATATATAGTAGTGTGTATCTGCTAATCCCAAACTTCTAATTTATCCCTACTCCCCATCTTTCCCCTTTGGTAATAAGCTTATTTTTGATGTTTGAGAGTCTGTTTCTGTCTTGTAAATAAGTTCCTTTGTACCATATTTTAAATTCCACACATAAGTGATATCATATAATACGTGTCTTTCTCGGACTTACTTCACTTAGTATTATGATCTCTAGGTCTATCCATGTTGCCGCAAATGGCATTGCTTCATTCTTTTGCATGGGTAAGCAAGTAGTATTTCATTGTGTGTGTGCTGCTGCTGCTGCTGCTAAGTCGCTTCAGTCGTGTCCGACTCTGTGCAACCCCCCATAGACGGCAGCCCACCAGGCTCCCCTGGCCCTGGGATTCTCCAGGCAAGAACACTGGAGTGGGTTGCCATTGCCTTCTCCATTGTGTGAAAGTGAAGTGAAGTCGCTCAGTCACGTCCGACTCCCAGCGACCCCATGGACTGCAGCCCACCAGGCTCCTCCATCCATGGGATTTTCTAGGCAAGAGTACTGGAGCGGCTTGCCATTGCCTTCTCCGCATTGTGTGTGTAAACATATGTAAAATTACTTTTACTCACTTTGCTTCCTTTCCTTCCTTCCTTTTGTCCTGTTTTCTTTTCACCTTTCCTTCTTTATTTCTCTCTGTTTCCATTTGTGTTTTTCCTTACTTCCCTCCCTCTTCCTTCCTTCCTTTCTCTCATTATTTATCTCCCTATACCAAAATGTAAGCTTGATCAAAACAGAGAACCTCTGTTCACCACTATATGTCCATTCATAACACAAGTGTGCTGTCCACTATCATATTCCCAGATCCTAAAACAAATTTTTAACTGTCAAAAGTATTGAGACGACTATGCATTTGGACTGTTTGCAAATTTAAACATGATAACTTTTAGTCTTCTACTGTATTTGACACAACTGAGCGACTGAACTGAACTGAACTGTATTTCCTTAAAAAAATTACAATTTTATATTTAAAAAGAAAAAAGAAACTTAACTAGGATTCCAAACAGAACCTAAAATCCATGACATGCTTTTATTTTAAAAAAATGAGGCTGCTGCTAAGTCACTTCAGTCGTGTCCAACTCTGTGTGACCCCATAGATGGCAGCCCACCAGGCTCCCCCATCCCTGGGATTCTCCAAGCAAGAACACTGGAGTGGACTATAGCCCGCCTGGCTCCTCTGTCCATGGGATTTTCCAGGCAAGAGTACTGGAGTGGGGTGCCATTGCCTTCTCCATGAGGTTGAATAATACATAAACCAAACAGAATTTCTAGAACAAAATGAAAAATTATATATAGAGATAGATTCTATTAAGCAGAGTAATGACAGAATGGATATATGAACCTTTGCTGACTGCTAGCCATGGGTCAGAAAATGTTAATCCTAACAAGAACCCCATGAGGGAAAATTCCCACTTTACAGATTAGGAAATTAAGTGTTTGATAAACTTGCTACATTTATATAGCTAATCCCAAAGCCAGAATTTAAACTGTATTGTATTGTATCGGTTTGCCTAAATATACATACACATGGTGTGGGTATAAATTTAATGTGAATTAGAAACAGAACTCTACAGAAAGAAGCCTGGAATACAAACAAGAGAAAATATAACAATTCTAGTCTCTTGGAGGCTTAACATTTTTAATATGCATATGTTTTTATAAAATTATCACAATGTATGTATTTTTACAGTTCTTAAATTTTATTTTTGTGATAGTGAATATAAAATATGTATCATATATATAAATTATGAAACATAATAATAAAATGAACCTTCAAGAATTCCCCTATCCAGCTTAAGTAATAAGAATTGCCAAAACTGGTAGAGTTATCCAGGGACCTTTTTTAATTGCACACAGCTCCATTCCTTACCAGGAATAAACACTGTCCTGAATTGTGTGCATATCATTCCTTTTGTTTTCCCTGGAGATTTTATCACAAGAATGTGTCCTTAAATAACCTAATTTACTTCTAACTGATATTTCAAGATGATGTCATATGGCATGTAGTCCTTTCCGGCTGTTTGTTGTTTTCTCATTAAATATTATTAGTATCTTTCTATGACGTGTCTGTGTTGATGCACATAGCTGTGGTTCATTGATTCCATTGCTCTATTGTATTCCAATTCATGAATATACCAAATTTACTTGTCCAGCCTTCTGCTAACTTCTTCTGCAGACATCAAAACATATTATAAAGCTACCATGAGATAATGTGTTCTTTATACGGGGACAGACAAATTAATCAATAAAGCCAAATAAATAGCTCAGAAACAGGATCACACTAGACGGAAACCTGGTATCTAACAAAAGTAAATTGCAGATCTGCAGAGAAAAGATGAACTACAGTAAATGGTGCTGAGATCATTGATTGCCTTAAAAGGAATCCTTCCTTAAACTGTCTATACATAATTGTAAATTTCAGACGAGTTACAAATTGTGAAAAGCAAACCTCTAAAACATTAAGAAGACAGTATAAGAGAATATCTTCATGACTTTCAGTTAGAAAAAAAAAATTTTTGACAACACAAAAAGTGTCAACCATCAAGAAAGACTGATAAATTCTATCTAAATGAAAATGAGAAGATCAAAGGATACCATAAAGAAAATAAATGGAGAAGTCATGATTCTCAGAAGATATTTAGGATACATTTATCTATTTCTTATTAAGGATTTCTTTTTTAATTATACTCCAACCTTCTCTGAAATAGTCACTACTTAAATGCCTTCCTTTTATAGGTTCTTTGTTCCTTCTTAGTGCTTTGAAAATTAGGGACTCCAGAAACACTGCTGACTAACAGATTTTTATTTTAGGCTGTTTTCTGCTGCAGTACATGTAAAATTTTACCTTGCTTTAAACAAAGACTACTAACTATAGGTGGCATTGTTGTAGCATAGATCATGTTCTCAATTACCTGTATGACAGCAAAGACTGATACTAGTAAAACTTCATTTAAGTTTTTTAATTCAATTGAACCAGAAGGTCATTGACACTTCAGTAATTGCTATTGAAAACCATTTGGCTAAAAGAGAAAAACACACACATAGATACACACAAAATAAATTGTGACATAATCTGTACTACAGATTATTCATTTTAAATGGATTGTCTAGTTCTTGTTACAAGATCATTATTGCAATTATTTTACCTAATAAATTTCTTAATGATTCTGAAACAATGGTCAAATGTGACATAATTTATACAACCCAACTAAAGAAAAATTGGCAGTGCTTTTTTGGACCACAAACAGAAAGTCCAGTTTTTAAGCTGTGTTCTAGTTCTAAACTATGGAATAAATACTAAGGGATGAAAAGAACAAGAGAGGAAGTGATTTGCAAGAAGCTGGGGGAGCAACCCTCTTGTTATAGATGGGCAGCATGCAGCGTGAGGCCTGGGCCCCCCAGTTGCCACTCTGTGTGGGTGACCAGGCTGTTCCCTCCTGATCAGAGGTGCCTGGGAAACCTTTGACTTTTCTTGATTTCAAGAAGACGGTTAATATTGCTCAGTCACTCGGTTGTGTCTGACTCTGTGACCCCAAGGACTATAGCCCGCCAGGCTCCTCCTCTTGCTATGGGATTGCCCAGGCAAGAATACTGGAGTGGCTTGCCATTTCCTCCTCCAGGGGATCTTCCTGACCCAGGGATTGAACTCAGGACTCTGGCGTCTCCTGCATTGGCAGGAGGATTCTTTACCGCTGAGCCACCTGGGAAAGCTAGGGCTTAGTATAGCTAAGTGTCTAAAATTCCCTTTCTCTATAAATGTTTAAAAAAGTGCTCCCACTCAAAAAGTATGGCAGAGAGCAGGGTGTGAATGAAATTCTCAGACTAGATATTTAATCTGTCAAGTCCGGCATCTGTCATCTCATTAACTGAATCCTGAATTCCCACAACTAGGAACCTTCTGTTTTGTTTGTATGGGTTTTTTGTTTTTGCTAAATATAAAAAAGTCATCGTTAGGCTAACACATTCTCTCATTAAAAAAACAAAGCCATGACACAACATGGGTAGACTTAGAGATCATCCTGCTAAGTGAATTAAATCAGAGGCAGAAAAACATCATATATCACTAAGATGTGGAACGTAAAAAAAATGATACAAATGAATTTACTTATAAGACTGAAACAGACTCACAGACATAGAAAACAAAGTTATGGTTACCAAAGGGCAAATGGGGACAGGGAGTTTGGGATTAGCAGATACACACTACTATGTATACAACAGATAAATAATAGGTTCCATTATATATTATGGAGAACGATATTCCATATGATGTAATAAACTATAATGAAAAATAACACAGATATGTATAATTCAATCATTTTGCTGTACATCCGAAACACAGCACTCTAAGTCAACTATATTTCAATTACAAAAAAAATAAAGAAGCCAGTACAATGCCAGAGTGCATGAGTAAGAGTACATTATTTAAAGAATCACTGAAATCTTTTCATTTCAAACTTGCTTTTTAAAAACACTGTGTTTCAGGGCTATATAAGCAATATGATGCATGGAAAACAGAGCTCAGGAAACAACAGTGAAAATAAACACAGGTGTGGAAAAGAGCAACTGAGAAAATATATACGTTAATACGACAGGATGGTGACAAGTCAAAGGAAGAGCTAGGTAGATTCTGTCTTCTCACAAACAGATGGTGGTTTCTGATACTGTGACAACAACTTTGGCATTGAAAACACAAACACCTGAGTTTAACACCCATCTGCCCGTCTGAGTCATGGACAAGCCATGTGATTCCGAATAAGTTCTGTCCTCTCTCTGGGCTGTTTACTGAGAAGACAAGAAAAACTATTCAACCCCTGAGCGATCAGAAGATTCGATGAGATGACGTACTTAAAACACTTTGCAAATTGTGAAGCACGACATAAAAGTGATTCATCTATTGAAAGAATCATTATCAAAATAGACTCTCCCTGAGGAAAGAACAAAGGAAACGGGCTTACTAAATTATAGAAAAAGGGATTTCTATGACACAGCAGCAGGGAGAGCGTCCTGACTGTGACAATGATTGCAACGGAGGGGACAGGGTTACTTTCTGCAGTACAACCAGCACTGCTTGATGCAGAATTAAAACCAGCTTTCTTGGAGAGAAAGGCATAGAGTATGTGACACTTGCTGGTGCCACTCAGGATAAAAATTGAGTTCAGAGTTAACAAAGGTCCCTATCTTGTTCAGTCTTCTAAAGACAGCCTTCTACTGTGTCTCCTGGGGCCCCAAGGAATCTAACTATATCAAACTGTGTAATTCTAAAGTATTTGCTGGCTCTCTCTTGTAAAAGTTTAATCAAGATTTGTCTATCCTCCTCCCTTATCCCCAAATGAAGCCCTTTTATCTGTTTTTACAGTAGGTTCTTGTTGGTTAACTATTTTAAATAATAGCAGTGTGTACATATCAATCCCAAACTCTCAATCTATCCTGCCCTAACGCCACTCCCCTAGTAACCATAAGTTCATTCTCTAAGTCTGTGGGTCCATTTCTGTTTTGTAAATAAGTTCATTTGTATTTTTTATACGTAAGCAATATCATATTTGCTTTTCTCTGTCTGACTTACTTCACTTAAAATGATAATCTCTATCATTTGTCCATCTGTGCGTACGCATTCAGTTGCTTCAGTCATGCCTGACTCTTTGCGACCCTATGGACTATACCCTGCCAGGCTTCTCTGTCCATGGGATTCTCCAGGCAAGAATACTTCAGTGGGTTGCCATGCCCTCCTCCAGATTTTCCCAACCCAGGGATCGAACCTGTGTCTCCCGCACTGCAGGCTGATTCTTCATCACTAAGCCACTGGGGAAGCCGCAGGTCCATTCATGCCCCTACATTATTGCACTCTTTTTTCTTCTTCTTCTATTTATTTACTTTTTAATTGAAGGATAATCACTTTATAGAATTTTGTTGCTTTCTGTCAAACCTCAACATGAATCAGCCATAGGTATACATATATCCCCTCCCTTTGGAAACTCCTTCCCATCTACCTCCCCATTCCCTACCTCTAGGCTGATACAGAGCCCCTGTTTGAATTTCCTGAAACATACAGCAAATTACCAATGGCTATCTATTTTACATATGGTAAATGTAACTTTTCACACTACTCTATTTCATTCTTTTTTTATGGCTAAGTAATATTCCATTGTATCTACGTACCACATCTTTATCCATTCTTCTGCTGATAGGCATTTTCCAAATGAAGGATTTTTAAATGAGCCACCAACTTATAAATGTAATTTGATTGAATTTTGCCAAATATTAAACATGCAGGCTGTCCTTAGGGCAATCCAGGGAAGAGGAGAATCACCCTGCTCTCTGATCCTTCCCACAAAGGACATTAAGGGCCCACTCTGGACAGGGTTCTATGGTAAGTGCTAGGAAGACACAGCAAAAGCTAAATCAGACAGTCTCTGCTCTCAAGAAGTCTCAGTCTAGTAGGAGAGGCAGACATTACTCAAAGCCACATTCTCAAAAATTAATGCCTTGAAAGTCTTCAATAAAGGGACTGATCAACACAGAGCACGCAAGTAAGGGTTACCTAAGGGTGAGAAGAATTAGAAGATACTTGAGGACACAGTAAGTATTAACTAAGGCAAACATAGGACTTCAAGATTTCTAAGCATAGAGAAAAGCAGGTGCAAAGGTCCTGGGGCAGAAGGAGCATAACAAGTCAAGGATCTAAAAGCAGCAGCTGGGTGGATGCACAGGGCAAGCAAGAAGCATGGGATGAAATAAGGTGACAGAAGTGGGTGCAGCCAGACTAGACCAGTATTCTTAGGCCATGTTTAGGATTTTGGCCTTTATCCTTAGAGCAAGGTGAAGCAGCTGATGCAATGGAAGTTAAGAGAAAAATAAATCACAGGAGTTAAGAATTCCTTGTGGAAGAGGTAAGGAATGGCCTTAACTGTGCTGGGATTCCCTGATAGCTCAGCAGGTAAAGAATCTGCCCGCAATGCAGGAGCCACAGGAGATATGGGTTTGATCCCTGGGTTGGAAAGATCGCTTGGAGAAGGAAGTGGCAACCTACTCCAGTATTCTTGCCTGAAAAATCTCATGGACAGAAAAGCCATGGATTACAGTTCAATAACTGCTAGTGATGAAATGGAGGGAGGATCAAAAATCACTGGATTGGTCTTCCCTGGCTCAGTGGCAAAGTATCCCGCCTGTCAACACAGGAATTGTTGTTGTTTAGTCACTAAGTCTTGTCCTACTGTTTGCAACCCCATGGACCATAGCCCACTAGACTCTTCCGTTCATGGAATTTCCCAGGCAAGAATAGTGGAGTGGGTTGCCATTTCCTTCTCCAGGGGATCTTCCCAAACCAGGGATCAAACCTGAGTTCTCTTTCATTGGTAGGCAGTTTCTTTACTGCCTAAGGGGAAGACACCAGGGAAGTCTTTCAATACAGGGGATTGAGGTTCGATCCCTGACATGGAAAGATCCCACATGTCTCGGAGCAACTAAGCCTGTGCCCCACAACTATTGAGCCAGTCCTCTAGAGGCCAGGAGCCGCAGCTACTGAAGCCTGCATCATGCCCTGGAGCCCATGTTCTACAACAAGAGAAGCCACCGCAATAAGCCCATGCATTGCAACAGAGAGGTGCCCCCACTCACTGAAACTAGAGAAAGCTCTCGCAGCAACAAAGACCTAGCATAGCCAAAAATAAATTTAAAAAATTATTTTAAAAAAATCACTGGATAGTTCCCCAGATGTATGGACAACAAAGTAGGGGAAAGGAGTGGGATGAACTGGGAGACTGGGACTGGCATATATTGTATATACTCTGTATAAAATAGACAATTAATCAGAACCTACTCTATAGCTCAGGGAACTCTACTCAGTGATCTTTGGTGACCTAAATGGGAGGGAAATCCAAAAAAGAGGGGATATATGTATACATATAGCTGATTCACTTCGCTGTCCTGCAAAAACTAACAAAACACTGTAAAACAACTATACTTTGATAAAAATAAATTTAAAAAATTACTGAGTGGTCCCTTAAGTCACCAGCATTATCTCCCTCCCAAATTGGACCGTATAGCCTGATCACCTCAATTTTTGCACCCTGTTGGGTATCTCTGCTGAGCAAGTCATTGCCTTCCCACAAAAACTGAACAATGCTCCCCAGGGAGTTTAGGTGCTGGCAGGACCTGATGAAATATCCCTGTGGGATGAATGAGGCTGCAGAGGGGTGCAGGTGGCAGCTGACAGTGAATGTGAGTCAGTATGTATCTACCTAACTCTGGTGGTTCAGATCGTAAAGAATCTGCCTGCAATGTAGAAGACCAGGGTTCAAACGCTGGGTCAAGAAGATTCCCTGGAAAAGGGAATGGTAACCCACTCCAGTATTCTTGCCTAGGAAGTCCCATGGCCAGAGGAGCCTGGCAGGCTACAGTCTATGGGGTTGCAAAGAGTCAGAGCCGACTTTGCAGCTAACACTTTCACAACCCTGGAGGTAGACCTGGAAGGAAGAATCATCATCCAAACTTTCTCCTTCTTTCTGCTCCAGATAATGGCTCTCTCTATTAAAAATGTCCCTACTATTAGTAATTCAGTATTTATAAAAGGAGGAGAGAAGAAAAAAACTCTGGCAGGGAAATAATAACAAAATGTATGATCCACAGAGGTGGTGGGGAGATATAATGTTATTTTACATATTTGATATAGAGCCTAAATTAAGCCATAGAAAAGAGGCCATGAATCTTCAAAGCCTCATTATCAAGCCTCCTTAAACCTCAAATACAGAAAAATACATTTCATAAACAAAGACCCAATAGGATTTTAATAGTACAATAAATTTCGCAGACATTTGCACTAATCACATTTCATTACATTTGTTTTTTTTTTTAAAGAAATTCCATTTGATGGAGAGTCAGATTTTGAAAGAGGGTACAAAAGACCTTTTAGAAAGTTAGTTTTTGACTGACCATCAAAATGCCAGTCAGATTTGCTATGGATACATCTGATATTATGCAACTGAAAAGTTGTACATAAGCTTCCTCCCCTCACCTTCCACCACTCCTGAGATTCACGGTATCATGGTCCGTCTCCTATGTCTCTCAGGATACATCTTTCCTCTAACCATCCCCAACAGCAGGAAACTTGGACCTCAATTAGAGTTGTCAACTCATCAGGTGTTCCTGATGCCTTTCAACAATTGCATGCTTTCTACTGCAAATTTCCATCTATATATTACCTGACAAGGATGAAGACAGTCCAGTCTGAATGCCATCACCACAATAATCTTAGACCCAGAAAAAGAGATAGGTTTATTCATTACTAATTTCAGACAGAGCAAAACAGGCTCCTACCTGGGCCCCGCACTTTAGTGGCCCCTTCTCTGGCTGTGTCCTTGTCTACGGTATGGGATGTCTATAGAGCAGTAGGCTGTGTCCACCTTGAGTTCATGCACCACCTCTAGACCCTGGAAGTGTTGGGATTCTCGAATCCCCTACTTGCAAGCTCCTAAGCTTACTTTAGGTTGGAATCCATCCTCAGGGTGCCTGACTATTCTGCCAAAGGTATATTTCTGACAAGAGGGGAGAACCAAGAGCAGCTATTATAAAGGGATATGATTGTGTTGTCTGGAGTAAGCATTTATTTGAAGACAAGGCACCTTGAGATGCTGGAAGAAGTTGGGAGTGGGGATTTCCCTGGTAGACAAGTGGCTAAAACTCCCTGTTCCCAATCTGAGGGGCTGGGGTTTGAACCCTGGTCAGGGAACTAGATCCCACATACTGCAACTAAGATCCTACATGCCATAACTAAGAGCTGGCACAGTTAGATAAAATAAATTAATATTTAAAAAAAAAACATGAAGAAGAAGTTGGGGGTGGAAAAAGGAAAGGATCGGGGTAGAGGTCGGGGGCTGAAACACAGTTTTTGTTCTGTTGCCTTGTTCTAAGGCAGCACTCTAAGAAGCCTGCCTGATTCTACACTAGAATTTTGCCTTTCGAGTCATTCTGAACAGCATTTCTCAAAGTTTGATGTGCTAACAAGGTACTTGGAGGTCTTGTTCAGTGCAGATTTGGATTCAGTAAACCTGAAGTCCAGCCTGAAAGTCTGTGTTTCTAATAGGCTCTGAGATGATACTGAGGCTGCTGGCAGGTAAACCATACTTTGAGTACAAAGGACATGAAGGTATATTTTTTTCAAGACTAAACAACAGAAGATGTTTTATTTAACAATTTGTTTGGTGTGCAGCTTTTCAACAGTTGTGAAGGGGCCTTCACAAAAGGGCCTCCATTTGTACTATTACTGCCCTAGCCCAGAAAACACTTTAGAGACATGCCTGCCTTTCCTCTTTCATACCAGGGACCCACCGATTTCACTCATCAGAGTGGGGGAGAGTCGGCTTGAAGAACAAAAAGTCTCAAAAAAAGATTAACTGCTTCTATTAATTGTGCTTCAGACACTGCACCAGAGAGGTGCCCAGGCTGTCCACAGATTCTAATTCGGATCCTGGGAACAATGTGACAATTCCTCTGCCCTTGGCTATTTTCACTATTCCCAAGCCCTTGGCTCCATGTCTAGTTTATGGTAGTCATTTTGCAAAGAGAAACCAGGGGGACCAGGTCAGATAGTTGCCACTCCTGCCTAGGAAGATGCACGCCTTCTTGGGTGCTGTCTCACCTGTGACTTAGACACCTGGCTGATCTGAGATACAGTCTCCTTCCTTGCCCCTCCTGTCTCACTGGGCTCAAGATGCTGTTTCCTCATTCCAGCATCTTCCCAAGTCCCCAGGAATGAGCATGAGATGTCTCTCTTTTTATAAGTTTTGTAGTTTTCCTTGTAGAGATCTTGAACATAGTTTGTTAGATTTATACTTAGGTGTTTCATTGGCTGATGCTGGGAGGGATTGGGGGCAGGGGGAGAAGGGGACCACAGAGGATGAGATGGCTGGATGGCATCACTGACTCGATGGACTTGAGTCTGAGTGAACTCTGGAGTTGGTGACGGCCAGGGAGGGCTGGCGTGCTGTGATTCATGGGGTCGCAAAGAGTCGGACACGACTGAGCGACTGAACTGAATTGAACTGAAGGTAAGTGGTATTGCCGTCCACTTTTTCTTCTACAAGGAATTTGCTTCTTCTACTTTTACTCTTCAATCAAGTCCTCTTCTTAGGCTAACCCCTAATGAATCTCCAGATCTCAGACTATCTATCATTTTGAGAAATCTTTCTTAGACACATATTTAATCATTCACTCAACTTCTCATACATTCATTTAACAAATCTATTTAAAATTTCTACTATGTGCCAGGTGTTATTCTAACTCTGGGGATAAGTTAGAAATATAAAGTTCTCTATCCTCATAGAACATATTCAAATGGGGACAGGCAAAAATAAAACTAAACATAAAAAAACCTTTCTGATAACAGTAACCCAATTGTACGGGTACTTATTAAACAATGAACGAAGGCATGTTGAATTCCTTTAGGAAGACCATGGAAATTCATTTTTGGTTAGCTTCTTCCTTAAACAAATTGAAAGAAAAAATGATAGAGAATCTATCTTATGTTTCTATTGACTGCTGCTGCTGCTGCTAAGTCGCTTCAGTCGTGTCCGACTCTGTGCGACCCCATAGACGGAAGCTCACCAGGCTCCCCTGTCCCTGGGATTCTCCAGGCAAGAACACTGGAGTGGGTTGCCATTTCCTTCTCCAATGCATGAAAGTGAAAAGTCAAAGTGAAGTCGCTCAATCGTGTCCGACTCTTAGCGACCCCACGGACTGGAGCCTACCAGGCTCCTCCGTCCATGGGATTTTCCAGGCAAAAGTACTGGGGTGGGGTGCCATTGCCTTCCCCGATTCACTGCTTAAGAAATACTTAAAACAATTGACTGATGTTTCAGGAAGCACAGTTTGGACTACAGGCTCTTCTATCGAAATTTGTAACCAGGAATGTTAAATCTGAAATGGAGAATGCCTCTCACAACAGATACATAAGGATTCCCTTTGAATCGAAGGAGCAGGCACACATATAAGAATTACCACCGTTTTTTATTTCAAATTAAAACGTGTCCCTTTCCCTACCCCAGATTCTAATTCAAACAGCCACAATCCACAGCCTTTCACCCAAATCAGGTTCAACTGATCCGGTTCAAAAATCACCACCAATGGTGGCTTTTAATTTAATCCTTTGGGTGTTGTCTTCACTGCAAGCAGGCTGGGAACCACTAGTAGAAACATTATTGAAGCTACTGAAAGTTATACTATCAACTGGAAAATCCACAAATAAAAACGAAGATGAGAAAATGCATCTCTAGAAATCTAATGTGCAGTTGGCTAAATGATAAACCAATTTGAATTAGTGAATTCTAATTGAAAAATGGCATGACAAAGTATTTTCCCATTAAAACAGGAATTTGCTAAAGGCATTTTCAATTATTTATCATGCTTCAGTAAAAAGCTTCACACATCCTAACGACACAGTGTCTTCAACTTTGCCTACTGATCGAATTTTTAGCACAACGGCACCTAGCTCAGATGACTTTAAAAATTATATGCCAATGACCTTGACGGTGTTCTTTAATTTTTATGAGGTTCTTTTTTTCCCTTGCGCTCTACAGTCCTCACATCTAACTGCACAGATGCTTTTAACTTGATAACCTAATTATTATCTATAAGTGTTAATATTTTTAACCTTATCGGGGTTGATCTGCCTCCTGGAAACTGACAGTTTACTGGGTTTTACTAGAGGAGCAGAATATTTGGAAATTTTGACCACTAAAAAGGACGTTTTAGATGAAGGACTATCTCCCTTTGAAGTTCACAAATATTTGAATGTCCTTTCAATTGCTTAGATAACTTACTCTTCTCAAAATCAGGGCAGAGGTGACTGCTGGGAGCCAAAATTGTGGATTCCAAGCCCACGGGGAAAAGAATATATTTGGAACATAATACCCTGTTGGTGCTCAATAAATGTTTATTAATGAGCCCCAATTTTTGACCCAGGCATGGAGAATAAGTCCAAGGAAGGAAGATTATGCAAATACACAGAAAGGTCACCCAGCCCTACATGGGGGTGTGGCCCAGGGTGGGGGCAGAACCAAGTCATTCAGGTGACAGGACATTCTCCTGGGTGTACAGCAGTGACCCTGGCAACCCCCACTCCAATAGTTATCTATTCCATTAAAAATAATGTAGAAGAACATTTTGTCAGTGGTTGCAAAAACTGCTGTTCGAGGAAAAAAACAACCAACCACAACAAAAATTCACAACACTCTCTACATAATAGCTTAAAGAGATTCTCGGGCCAGAAGACTCTTGATGGAGAATGGAGTGAAGAAAAACAAAATGTGACCTATAGAAATTATTAGTAATTCACTCTTACCCACTGACTCTTATGTAACCCACTAGACATTGTAGTTAGTCCACACTATAAACTTGCAGGAGAGGGGAGGGCTTTCATGAAAAAGTTAGTCTCTCAGTCACATCCGACTCTGCAATCCCATGGACTGTAGCCCACCAGGCTCCTCTGATCATGAGATTCTCCAGGCAAGAATACTGGAGTGGGTAGCCATTCCCTTCTCCAGAAAATCTCTCCAACCCAGGAATTGAACCTGGGTCTTATGCATTGTAGGCTGATTCTTTAGTGTCTGAGCCACCAGGGAAGCCCAGCTCTCATGAAATCAGGCTTCAAAACATCTTTTCAGACAACAGATTCATCTTGAAAGTGACATGTCAGAAAGAATCACAAGCCTGGGAATTCATGCGATCCAGACTGATGACAGTGGACAAGGGCCACTCCAAAAGTGAAATTCAAAAAACGGTACCACCTTCTCTGATAGAAAAAGCTCAAAACAGTTACTCAAATGCCTTATAAGATTCATATGTCCTTTCTCTCCAATACTGCAGAGAAGAATGTCTGTATGATTTGGCACCAGTCATTAGGGATTCAAAATTATTGTTTTTAATCTAGTAAGTAAAACAGAAATTTGCGATGGTTTATTTTAATGAAATATTTATGAGCTTTAGGAAAATAGCTAAAACAGCTCTGATCTGAAAGTGAACAATGAAAATGAACTAAATTGATATTTCCCCAGTAGGACACACAGCTCAAAACACATACACATAAAAGATTGTCCCACCTAAACTAAAAATTTTAAACTATATTTTGTAGGTTTTCTCTGCTTTTAATTGAAATCTTAGCTGAGGTGGAGATTACCTCTTTTCCTTCAGCTATCCTCACCTTGTGTTGCCTGAAGGCCCATAAATGGTAAATTATTAAACAATCATATTTGTAGCAGCCAATTGATTTTTTAGAGAATCCATATTGATTGAGATATTCTAGACTAATGATTTGAGGTTAAGGTATTTAGATATTATTACCTCTGATGAACTCAATTGGTAGAGCTTTTCTTCTATTTATATTTTATTCTGTTAATACATAGTCCAACTTGTTTGTCAGCCTTGGATTCATCCATCAGACCAATAAATGTGGCCAGTTGGCTTTTGCGATTGCCAAAGCACTTGATATGCTAAAACAATGCCAGCTATCCATAAAAGATTATAAAAGACTATAACTGTGATAGGTTAGTGAGCTGGTTAGCATCGTAACTGGGGTTGAAGTCATAGTTTTAATTGTTGGTTAGGCTAATTCATCTTGCTCTCTTCTAGTAATTCAGAAGGCCTCACTAAAACACAAATAATGGCCAGTGGGTTACACAAGAGTCAATGGATGAGAATGAAGTGGCCCAAACTGGGTAAATTAATTGCTAGTTACCAGAAAAAAACAAAAAAAGAAAAACATCCAGTTCATAGCCCAAAGTTCTTCAGCACGTCTCTCTTCATATACAAAAGATAAATACATGTTCAATATTATAATAATGCCTAACAACTGTATTTGAGATGTTCTTCTTTGCCTGAGCTCTTCAAGGACCCTTTGGATAACTGAAATGCTGGAATCCCAAAAGCTACGGTCCCAGCACTTAATAAGGAAGATGATCTTTATGAGAGTAATTCTGCTGAGTTTAAGTGTCTACTCTGCCCCAGACAGGCTATATAAACTTGGTCAGAGTATTTAACATCCCAGGACCTCCAATGGTCTGATAATTTATATTATCAACTCTGATAATATAAATAAAAGCATTTTAATTTTTAAACTACAGTCCAGTGCATATAT
Organism: Tragelaphus eurycerus; assembly: GCA_935064755.1. Taxonomy (NCBI): domain Eukaryota; kingdom Metazoa; phylum Chordata; class Mammalia; order Artiodactyla; family Bovidae; genus Tragelaphus; species Tragelaphus eurycerus. Next base: position 14,086,777 of record CAKXYN010000003.1, read on the forward strand.
ACATTTTTGTTGTTATAGTTGATATAAGAGTGAGAAACTGTCTAAGGTTTTAAAGGCTGTAGGTGGCTTCCCAGGCGGTGCTACTGGTAAAGAATGTGCCTGCCAAGGTAAGAGATTTAAGAGGTGTGGGTGGGATCCCTGGGTTGGAAGATTCCCTGAAGGAGGGCATGGGAACCCACTCCAGTATTCTTGCCTGAATAATCCCATGGACAGAGGAGCCCGGTGGGCTATGGTTCATAAGATCACAAAGCGTTGGACACGACTGTGCACTCATGCACATTGAAGATTGTAGAATGAAAGTCTGCAGTTCAGAGGTTTTTCTTTCTCTCTGACCTCACACCTGAACCATGACCACATCCTGTCAGCACTACCTCCAAAGCAGGTACTGGGCTGGCCAAAAAGTTCACTCTGATTTTCCTATAACATCTTACAGGAAAACCCAAGCACACTTTTTGGCCAACCCAGTATATCCAAAGCCCCTCAACCGTTTCTCACTACCTCCATGTAGACCTTGAGGGTCCAAGCCACTATCACCTCTCCCTGGACTATAACCATGGCCTCGTGGAGAGGTTCTCTGCTTTTGCCCTTGTTTCTCTGAAAAGCTGCTGGGAGGATCCTTTATAAATGTCAGATCGTGTCATTCCCCTCCTCAAAATCCTACAGTTGGCTTCATCTCATTCAGAGTACAAGCCACAACCATGACAGTGACCTAAACATCCACTCAGCTCTGCTCTCTTTCTCCCTTGACACCCTCTCCCCTCACTGTTCCCTCCTGAGTATACTTCCCTCCAATCTCATCACTGTTCTCGCTTACCTAGAACACACCAGATGCTGCTCTTCCTCGGAATGCTTGCATCTGCTGGTCCCACCACCTGAAATCAGCCATTCACATAACCACTCCTTCAGTGGCTTCAGTTCTTTCTGCAAATATCACCTCAGTGGAGTTTTCCCTGACCAAACTTATATAAAATCAAATCCCAACCCACTTCCCCTCGCTCTATTTTTTCCCATGGGACATACTGTCTTTTATCCTTCTTCAGTTTACTTTCTTACTAGAATGTAAGCTCTATGCCAGCAGAGGCTCTGTCTCTCTTATTCACTGTTCTGTACCCAGAACAGGGCTGGATCAATAAATATATGTTAAAGAAAAGAAAGAAAAGAAAGAAAAGAAAAGAAAGAAAAACAAAGGAACGGATTCCAGATCCTCCAGCTCTGCCTTCTAACAACATTCTTTTCGTTTAATTGAAGTAGAGTTGATTTACAATGTTTTGCTAGTTCCTGCTATATTGCAAAGTGATTCAGTTATACATACATTCTTTTTCATATCCACTTCATTATGGTTTATTACAGGATATTGAATCCAGTGCTCTGTGCTATACAGTAGGGCTTTGTTATTTTATATATAGTAGTTTGTATCTGCTAATTCCTAATTTATCCCTTCCCCACCCCCTTTCTCCTTTATTAACCATAAGTTTCTAATAACGTTCCTGATTGTTATAAACCAGTAAGCGTATGAAAGAAATAGCCAATATATGCTTAGTCTCTAATACACTATACGATCAGGGCATTATCCAAAACTTGTTTGCAGGATTGTTCCCACTCAACTGGTTACAACACTTCAAATCAGTCACAAATTCCAGTGTAACTCTTAAAGTAGAAAGGAATTATTATTATAATTGCAATCATTATCATTAACATTTCTGTGTATTTAAAGAAAAAAAGCAGGTAACTTCCATCTACATTCATCTTTCCAAAAATTGCTAATTGACTTGAGCCTCTGAAATTTCTGATTTAACAGGAAACTGAATCTGACCCCTGTAGATAATTCATTTTTCCAAAGAGAAAAAGAAGCAGCCGGAAAAATATTTCAACACTTTGCAAACTGAGATTCATAATATTTGTATTCCTAAACCACATATGCATGAGGCTCCAAAGTTCTCAAGGTAAAGAATAAAAGGGCTGGTATATAATTTTTTAAACAGAAAAATGAGCAGCAGCACTTTAAAACTTCTCAGTTGGAAAGGGATATTTTTGGTCAATGATCTATTTTTATTTCTGCTCTGCTGTTTCTTGAGGAGTCCAATGACAAGGACCTGTCCTTCAAAGTTTTAGTCTGTGGGCATAGAATTAACATTTTCAATTACTTTCCTTGGATGAAGTATACAGGTCTCTTTCCCTTCCTACCCCCCACCATTCTCCCCTTTTCTTTCCCCTCTGAGGACAGGGAGGGCAGTTTCTGGATTACCCTTTCTTTTTTTTCCCAGAATTTTCTCAGCAGGCTACCAACATACTTTTAAAAAGTAATTTACAGCTCTTTTCCCAAAAAGATAAGAACCACAGAAAGGATTTAGACACGATATATGACATACACTCAAACTATCAAAACTATTTGTTTTAGCTAACAAATTCGTGTCATTCTTAGCAGATACATATTTTTGCTACTCCTTCCAATTCTGCAGCAAAGCTAGTTAGCTATCATCTTGGAATCTTGGATAACAAACACAGAACAGTTGCCCTTACAGACATATTTAATAAAAACGAACACCGAGTGGGAACTTAGAAATGAGACCTGATTACTTTGTTACCCAAGGAACAAGCATGGTTCTACATTTTGCTTTTTTTTCTTTTTTTCCCTACTTTTTGGTCATGCCATATGCAGGATCTTCGTTCCCAATCAGGGATCGAACTCACGCCCTCTGCACCGGAGGCAAAATCTTAACCACTGGACCACCAGTCCCTATATTCTTCTTTCCATGATCATTTTACGACCTTTTTAATACAATATAGTCAGCTCAAGGGCAGATATGGAAAGGAGGAGACAAAGGGGCAACTTCTGTTTAATTTTTAGTATAGCCAGTATCCAAAAAGAGTCAAACCGGAAAGCTAGGAGTAAGGATTGAACTCATGCGGAAACCATAAATTCTTCTATGGTGATACAGTTGTCCTGCTGATTGGGTGGAGGAGCTTAGGAGGGGGCCCTCCTTTATTTGGTCTCTGGTCTCTGTTTATTCAGAGAAATAAATGATCTGCAAATACACTAGAAACATACCATAGCTCACTTAAAAGGCACAACACAGAATTCTGCAACTATTCACTTTAGTCCTCAACCTTTCAGTATCTTGCCATTTCACATTTAAGGCTTGAGGGGAAATACCAGAGACACAGAGGGCTGGGATCTAATCTCTTTGACTGCAAAAATCCATCCTTAATCAAAGAGATTCGAAACCAGGTTATTCCATCAATTGAAAAAGCAGGATATCTCTTACATGGGTGTGAAAGCGCCAGGTCTATTAGGCAACAACTGTAGGTCCCTGTAGGTTTCTTTACTTATTCCATTTTGAGAAGCAGATTCCTGGGATGGACCACCTTAAACTCTAACCCCAAAAGCTCAACATCAAACTGTCTTGCTGCTGCTAAGTCACTTCAGTCGTGTCCGACTCTGTGCGACCCCAGAGACGTCAGCCCACCAGGCTCAGCCGTCCCTGGGATTCTCCAGGTAAGAACACTGGAGTGGGTTGCCATTTCCTTCTCCATTACATGAAAGTGAAAAGTGAAAGTGAAGTCGCTCAGTCCTGTCCAACTCTTAGTGACCCCATGGACTACAGCCCACCAGGCTCCTCCATCCACGGGATTTTCCAGGCAAGAGTACTGGAGTGGGGTGCTATCAAACTGTCTTAGATCAGATCAGATCAGATCAGTCGCTAAGTCGTGTCCGACTCTTTGCGACCCCATGAACCGCAGCACGCCAGGCCTCCCTGTCCATCACCAGCTCCCGGAGGTCACCCAGACTCATACCCATCGAGTCAGTGATGCCATCCAGCCATCTCATCCTCTGTCGTCCCCTTCTCCTCCTGCCCTCAATCCCTCCCAGCATCAGAGTCTTCTCCAATGAGTCAACTCTTCGCATGAGGTGGCCAAAATACTGGAGTTTCAGCTTTAGCATCATTCCTTCTAAAGAAATTCCAGGATTGATCTCCTTCAGAATGGACTGGTTGGATCTTCTTGCAGTCCAAGGGACTCTCAAGAGTCTTCTCCAACACCACAGTTCAAAAGCATCAATTCTTCGGCGCTCAGCCTTCTTCACAGTCCAGCTCTCACATCCATACATGACCACAGGAAAGACCATAGCCTTGACTAGGCGAACCTTTGTTGGTAAAGTAATGTCTCTGCTTTTGAATATGCTATCTAGGTTGGTCATAACTTTCCTTCCAAGGAGTAAGCGTCTTTTAATTTCATGGCTGCAGTCACCATCTGCAGTGATCTTGGAGCCCAGAAAAACAAAGTCTGACACTGTTTCCACTGTTTCCCCATCTATTTCCCATGCAGTGATGGGACCAGATGCCATGATCTTCGTTTTCTGAATGTTGAGCTTTAAGCCAACCTTTTCACTCTCCACTTTCACTTTCATCAAGAGGCTTTTTAGCCCCTCTTCACTTTCTGCCATAAGGGTGGTGTCATCTGCATATCTGAGGTTATTGATATTTCTCCCGGCAATCTTGATTCCAACTTGTGTTTCTTCCAGTCCAGCATTTCTCATGATGTACTCTGCATATAAGTTAAATAAACATGGTGACAATATGCAGCCTTGACGTACTCCTTTTCCTATTTGGAACCAGTCTGTTGTTCCATGACCAGTTCTAACTGTTGCTTCCTGACCTGCATACAGATTTCTTAAGAGGCAGATCAGGTGGTCTGGTATTCCCATCTCTTTCAGAATTTTCCATAGTTTATTGTGATCCACACAGTCAAAGGCTTTGGCATAGTCAATAAAGCAGAAATAGATGTTTTTCTGGAACTCTCTTGCTTTTTCCATGATCCAGCGGATGTTGGCAATTTGATCTCTGGTTCCTCTGCCTTTTCTAAAACCAGCTTGAACGTCAGGAAGTTCACGGTTCACATATTGCTCAAGCCTGGCTTGGAGAATTTTGAGCATTACTTTACTAGCGTGTGAGATGAGTGCAATTGTGCGGTAGTTTGAGCACTCCTTGGCATTGCCTTTCTTTGGGATTGGGATGAAAACTGACCTTTTCCAATCTTGTGGCCACTGCTGAGTTTTCCAAATTTGCTGGCATATTGAGTGTAGCACTTTCACAGCATCATCATTCAGGATTTGGAATAGCTCCACTGGAATTCCATCACCTCCACTAGCTTTGTTTGTAGTGATGCTTTCTAAGGCCCATTTGACTTCACATTCCAAGATGTCTGGCTCTAGGTCAGTGATCACATCATCATGATTATCTGGGTCTTGAAGCTCTTTTTTGTACAGTTCTTCTGTGTATTCTTGCCACCTCTTCTTGATATCTTCTGCTTCTGTTAGATCCACACCATCTCTGTCCTTTATTGTGCCCATCTTTGCATGAAATGTTCCTTTGGTATCTCTGATTTTCTTGAAGAGATCCCTAGTCTTTCCCATTCTGTTGTTTTCCTCTATTTCTTTGCATTGATCACTGAAGAAGGCTTTCTTATCTCTTCTTGCTATTCTTTGGAACTCTGCATTCAGATGTTTATATCTTTCCTTTTCTCCTTTGCTTTTCGCTTCTCTTCTTTTCACAGCTATTTGTAAGGCCTCCCCAGACAGCCATTTTGCTTTTTTGCATTTCTTTTCCATGGGGATGGTCTTGATCCCTGTCTCCTGTACAATGTCACGAACCTCATTCCATAGTTCATCAGGCACTCTATCTATCAGATCTAGGCCCTTAAATCTATTTCTCACTTCCACTGTATAATCATAAGGGATTTGATTTAGGTCATACCTGAATGGTCTAGTAGTTTTCTCTACTTTCTTCAATTTCAGTCTGAATTTGGCAATAAGGAGTTCATGGTCTGAGCCACAGTCAGCTCCTGGTCTTGTTTTTGCTGATTGTATAGAGCTTCTCCATCTTTGGCTGCAAAGAATATAATCGATCTGATTTCGGTGTTGACCATCTGTCTTATTGTCTTGTTGACCATCAAACTGTCTTACCCTACAACAAATATGGCTTTCCATGAGCTATCCAACCATCTACTGGAAGTTCATTGGCTCTGCAGTTATCCCAGGGCTGAAATCTACTTCAGAGCATGTATTGCAGTCTGTCTAACACCAACTAACATAAACATCCAATTCAAGTTACTTGGAAAGGTGTATCCAACAACATGGCTAGTGCTAACACAAAAAGAATGAAAAGAAGTGTTAGGTAGTAAAGATGCAGAAACATGCAAACTAGAGATCATTTTAAAACTATAAAATGACATTCACTTCAAGCTGGGTTTCCCAGGTGACACTAGTGATAAATAATCTGCCTGCCAATGCAGGAGACACAAGAGACAAGGGTTCAATCTCTGGGTCAGGAAGACCCCCTGGAGGAGGAAATGGCACCCTACTGCAGTATTCTTCCTGGAAGAGTCCCATGGACAGAGGCGCCTGGTGGGTTACAGTCCACGGGGTTGCAAAGAGTCAGACGTGACTGAGCGTTTGAGCACACACACACTTATTAAACTATATAAGGGTCACTCAGTATGTCCAAGGAGAAAATGCTCCTAAAAGGGCATGTATATGTGTGTTCATGGATACAACACACATATTGCTCCCTTCCCCCATTCATTCTAGCACTCCCAGCTTAAAATACAAAGACGTTGGAAGGAATTAAAGTACAATGCTATTCCACAAGGCTGTAAATGCTTAAGCTACTGGCTGAATCTCTAAACCACGTCAGTGCCATTGGCTGTTTCATTAAGCTCACCTTTGGCAGGTGTAACCTTCATAACCCAGTGTCTCCATTGGACTGACATTTACACAGCAGTATCTTTTTAAAGCAATAGCCGTCAATGTTAAACACCTCTTAATTATGGGCTCATTGAACAAAGGTAGCATTCATCTCTTCGTTTCACATAGACAGGCAACGGCAGCGGTGGTGGCGATTTTTATTTGTAGGAACCTAACTGCCACTTAAGACTCATTTTTATTACTCTTCAATAATGAGGTTTGTGTTTTGTTTTGTGCTTAAACGATAGATTGGACTCCAATGAATCTGTCTTTCCTCCTTATTACTCTTATGACTTCCATGAGGAAGGAGAGAGTTTAGGCACGTCCCATTCTGTATCCTGCCTTAAACCAAGTGCACTAGAGGGGGAATAAGTAAATCTGGAGCCTCCCTGCTCTCTCCATTAGATTAATCACAGTGGGCTCCAGAGGATGGAGTATCTAGAGCGAAGATGGAATCATTTTCTTTCCTATACTAGGCTCAGCACTGTTTACATTTCTATTCATAACAGGCTTAAAGGCAGTGGAATGCCATCTCTTTTTCTTTTATGTCAGTTTCTTGTACTGTTTTACAGAGAAATTCTAGGAATGGTATTGACGCAAGTATGCATTATTGGCTTAAATTTTTTTTAGGAGACATTTTCTTTGCAACCCTCTGGGTCAGGGCATTTCCTCTGCCTCATGCTAGGCCACTGAACCTTATCTGTCAAGCTCATAGAAGTCAAGTTCTAACGCAACCAAACAATATTAGGAGGAAAAATTCTTACAAATTAGAGAGTACAAAAACTAAGTTTTCAGTGAGGACCTGTAACTTTGGTTTTTAAGATAAAAATGAGGTGGACTAGGTTTGGAAAGAAACTTTTAGCGACATTGACAGTCTTAATTTTGTCTGGTATTTGGCGAGCACTTTCTTAAACTCTTCTACAAAGAATGTGAGAGCTGAAGAAGTCCTTAAAAACTGAGAATTAAGTACAAGGCCAAGGTCCCACAGCTGGCAGAGGCTTCTAGGTCCAGCCTCCTTTCTTCTATGAAATATTTATTAAGTCAGGTATTTTCTGACTTTCTGGGTAAGCATAATGAACCAAATGGTGGGATGAAGGGACTGAGACACTATGGAAGTCAGGTTATTTGCCTAAAATGAGGGATGGCAAATGACTGTGACGTCCAACCTGCCTCTTCCAATCTTCCACCTCCGCCTGCTTTTTAACGTTCTATTGAGACATAACCAAGCTCATTCGTTTACATAACTAAGGCTGCTTCTGCACTATAATGGTGGACTTGGATAGAAACAGAAAATATTTATTATCTGGCCTTCACAGAACAAGCATGCTAGTTCCCTGCCTAAGTACACAGGCATGGCTGTGTGGAGCCGTGAGTGCTCAGCCGTGGCCAAGTCTTTTGTGACCCTATGGACTGTAGCCTGCCAGGCTCCTCTGTCCGTGGAATTTTCCAGGGCAGGAATACTGGAGTGGGTGGCCATTTTCATCTCCAGGAGATCTTCCTGACTGACCCAGGGATCAAACTCACCTGTCTTGAGTCTCCTGCATTGGCAGGTGAATTCTTTACCACTGCCTGGTACACAGACTTGGTATTAAAACCCCCACACACAGGGAATAACATGGCTTCTATTCAAATACACTACCCTAATTTTACCAGGGGCTTCCCTGGTGGCTCAGACAGTAAAGAATCCGCCTGTAATGTGGGAGACCTGCGTTCATTCCCTAGGTTGGGACGATCCCCTGGAGGAGAGCATGGCAACCCACTCTAGTATTCGTGCCTGGAGAATCCCCACGGACAGAGGAGCCTGGCGAACTCCAGTCCATGGGGGTCACAGAATGACTGAGCGACTAAGCACAGCACAATTTTACCAGAATCAAGAAAGCTCTCCTGGACATTGCGGGCTCAGTGTTGCAAAGGCACATCCAATATCTGTCCTTCAATCGCTATATACAGTTGCAGGCACTGATGCCGGGCTCTGCTCCCCAACGCTGTGTGCAAGGCTGCTGACTGCCAATCCCCTCAATGACCGTCAGAGCAAGAAGAACCATCCCTGTGCACAATCCCCATCCTGCTTCCCTAATGGACAGGTACCTTGTATTGAGAAGAAAGGTTTCTCTGTGCATCCAGTGGAACTGTGGGCCATTTGGGCTCCTTGAAGAAGTCCAGGTTCTTTTTCCTTTATTGTCTCCTCTCTTCCCTCTTTTGCTGGAGCTGACTGGGCCATGTGCTTAAAGAGATGAAATACTCAGGGGGATAAAAGCCAACGCGACCAAATACACAAGGGCTGGAGCCTCTTTTCCGTCACTGGTTAGGTCTGAACAGCCAGCCCACCTTAGAGAAGTCACTTTCCTGCTCTCTCTCTCCACACACCCCCCACCCTTCCCTCTTCCCTTTTCTCCTAGGAGCTAGCCAGGTGTACACAGAGATGTCTTGGGCTGGCCAAAAAGTTCATGGGTTTATCCACATGATGTTATGGAAAATTCCGAACATTTTGGCTGGCCAACCCAGAGAACTTAGTCTGGCTCGGTTTTGACACCTGAAAAGGCCCTCTAGCACTCCCTATTCTCTGGCACTATCTCCTCCAGTTCCTCAGATTATGGTGGGGATGTGCCACATGGGCTTTTCCTTGAAGTTTATAAATGTGTGATTCAGGATGGGCCTTCTGGGACAATCAGCCTCTGAACTTACCAATATGGCTTTGGACTTTGGCACCATACACACATCCCAATACAGGGTTACTTACCCTTACCCTGTCCTGTGATCTGTTCTCAGTGGCTCAGTCATATCTGACTCTTCGTGACCCCATGGCTTGTGGCCCGCCTGGGATTCTCCAGGCAAGAATACTGGAGTGGGTGGCCATTCCCTTCTCCAGGGGATCTTCCTGACCCAGGGGCTGAATCTGCATCTGCTGCATTGCAGGTGGATTCTTAACCACTGTGCCAGGCATAAGCATTACTTGGGGTTTGCAAGAGACAGAACAATTGGTCACAGCCAGAGTCTTAGATTCTTGAGTCTTCTGGTCATGATATTAGAGGGACAATGTAGTGTACAGTAGTGGAGCCAGAACTTCTAGATTCAAATGCCAGAATCAGCTACTTATTAGTGACTTGGCAAATCATTCAAATTCTGTGCCTGTTTCCTCATCTGGAAAATGGGGAACAATAATAGTCCCTACATCAAGGAGTGTTATGAAAACTAAATAGTAATAGGTGTAAAGTACTGAGAACTATGACTGGCACCATTATAAGGACTATAATAAATGTTTAATAATTGGGGTTAAAATTGAAATTTTATATTAGAGGAAAACTATTACCAACACATTAGGCATAGTCAGTTGTCCAATTTCAGAAAAAGGTTTAATAGTGATTTTATATAAATGCACATGTTTCATGGAGGCCCTACTTCTTTTTAAAGTAATTCCTAAAGCACACTCTAGAACCAAACAATCCAATATTTGAATATCTCCCAAAGGAAGCTCCTAAAACATTGCATTGCTAAACCTGAGGATTTTTCCATATTTTTCCTTTTCTTTCCACCCAACTTAAAGTCTAACTTTCTACTCCCAAATCTCTTTTTTCATGAATTTCTTTTAATAGCCTCATCTATTTGGGCTCAGAGAAGGCAATGGCACCCCACTCCAGTACTCTTGCCTGGAAAATCCCATGGATGGAGGGCCTGGTGGGCTGTAGTCCATGGGGTCGCTAAGAGTCGGACACAACTGAGCGACTTCATTTTCACTTTCATGCATTGGAGAAGGAAATGGCAACCCACTCCAGTGTTCTTGCCTGGAGAATCCCAGGGACGGGGGAGCCTGGTGGGCTGCCGTCTATGGGGTCGCACAGAGTCAGACATGACTGAAGTGACTTAGCAGCAGCAGCAGCAACACTTGCCCACCGTATTACATCACCACGCATGGAATGAAAATGTTGCTTAGCAAAATTTACTAGGCATAAGCCCCAGGTCTGCTGATGGCCCTTGTTCAAACACAGCCATATTGCCTAACTTTGAGTCATGTGTGTTCATCTGTCTTACAGATACCTCCAGATGCATGGCTCATGGAAGCTCAAATCTAACCAAATTAAACACACAATTTTTAACCCAAGTCTGTTTCATTTCTTATATCTCTCATAAAATAAATGGCTTACTACAGTGCTATTTACAGTAGCAAAGACATGGAAGCAACCAAAGTGTTTATCAGCAGATGAATGTGAAAAAGGAAGATGAGGGGTGTGTGTGTGTGTGTGTGTGTGTGTGTGTGTATAATTGAATACTACTCAGTCATAAAAACTGAAATAATGCCATATGCAGCAACATGGATGGCCCTATACATTATTATACTAAGTGAAGTAAGTCAGATAGAAAAAGAAAATACCATATGATATCATTTATATGTGGAATCTAAAATATTACACAAATAAAATCATTTACACTACATTGGGCATAGTTAGCTGTCCAATTTCAGAAAGAAATGTTTAACTGTGATTTAGTGCACAGAAACAGACTCACAGATACAGAAAATAAGCATGATTACCAAGGAGGAAAAGGGGGAATAAATTAGGAGTATGGGATTAACAGATATATACTACTGTATAAAAAATAAACAAGAATTTACCATATAGCACAGAGAATGGCATTTAATATCCTCTAATTACCTATAATGGAAAAGCATCTGAAAATATATATGTATCTGTATAACTGAATAATCATTTTGCTGTAGACCTGAAACTGATATTGTAAATCAACTATACTTCAATTAGAAAGCATCACTACGAACAAAGCTAGTGGAGGTGATGGAATTCCAGTGGAACTATTCCAAGTCCTGAAAGATGATGCTGTTAAAGTGCTGCACTCAATATGTCAGCAAATTTGGAAAACTCAGCAGTGGCCACAGGACTGGAAAAGGTCAGTTTTCATCCCAATCCCAAAGAAAGGCAATGCCAAGGAGTGCTCAAACTACCGAACAATTGCACTCATCTCACACGCTAGTAAAGTAATGCTCAAAATTCTCCAAGCCAGGCTTCAGCAATATGTGAACCGTGAACTTCCTGATGTTCAAACTGGTTTTCGAAAAGGCAGAGGAACCAGAGATCAAATTGCCAACATCCGCTGGATCATGGAAAAAGCAAGAGAGTTCCAGAAAAACATCTATTTCTGCTTTATTGACTATGCCAAAGCCTTTGACTGTGTGGATCACAATAAACTATGGAAAATTCTTAAAGAGATGGGAATACCAGACCACCTGATCTGCCTCTTAAGAAATCTGTATGCAGGTCAGGAAGCAACAGTTAGAACTGGTCATGGAACAACAGACTGGTTCCAAATAGGAAAAGGAGTACGTCAAGGCTGCATATTGTCACCATGTTTATTTAACTTATATGCAGAGTACATCATGAGAAATGCTGGACTGGAAGAAACACAAGTTGGAATCAAGATTGCCGGGAGAAATATCAATAACCTCAGATATGCAGATGACACCACTCTTATGGCAGAAAGTGAAGAGGGGCTAAAAAGCCTCTTGATGAAAGTGAAAGTGGAGAGTGAAAGGGTTGGCTTAAAGCTCAACATTCAGAAAACGAAGATCATGGCATCTGGTCCCATCACTGCATGGGAAATAGATGGGGAAACAGTGGAAACAGTGTCAGACTTTGTTTTTCTGGGCTCCAAAATCACTGCAGATGGTGACTGCAGCCGTGAAATTAAAAGACGCTTACTCCTTGGAAGGAAAGTTATGACCAACCTAGATAGCATATTCAAAAGCAGAGACATTACTTTACCAACAAAGGTTCGCCTAGTCAAGGCTATGGTCTTTCCTGTGGTCATGTATGGATGTGAGAGCTGGACTGTGAGGAAGGCTGAACGCCGAAGAATTGATGCTTTTGAACTGTGGTGTTGGAGAAGACTCTTGAGAGTCCCTTGGACTGCAAGAATATCCAACCAGTCCATTCTGAAGGAGATCAATCCTGGAATCTCTTTGGAAGGAATGATGCTAAAGCTGAAACTCCAGTATTTTGGCCACCTCATGCGAAGAGTTGACTCATTGGAGAAGACTCTGATGCTGGGAGGGATTGAGGGCAGGAGGAGAAGGGGACGACAGAGGATGAGATGGCTGGATGGCATCACTGACTCGATGGATGCAAGTCTGAGTGACCTCCGGGAGCTGGTGATGGACAGGGAGGCCTGGCGTGCTGCGGTTCATGGGGTCGCAAAGAGTCGGACACGACTGAGCGACTGATCTGATCTGATCTGATACTTCAATTAAAAACTTCATGACTTACTAATTTTTTTTTTTCAAACCAGAAATAGATCCTCAGTTCCTCCCATCTATCTCTTCTTTTCTCCTTTTTAACAAATGACTGGTCTCTTTGAACAGTGCTTAGGTATATCCTACCACTCCAATTCTGCAGGCACCGGGCCAGTTCACATTCAGATAATCTTGTCCAAGACTACTGCAATAGACTCCAGTTTCAGTAACTCCCACACCCTTCAATACATCATCCAAGGTACTGCTTCCCTAACCTCAACTGGACCAGCCCTCCACAGTCTCACATGGTTTCAATGGTATCCTCAATCCTCCAGGTACATCCACAGCTTACTGCATGGTACACGATATCAATGATAACTCTATCAACTGAACAATCCTGGCTTCCTCTTTTCCCTCCACTCAACCACCTTTTCATTTTGCACTCCAGCTATATAGAGTTAATAGAGTTTCCAAAACATTCCAGGTGGTCTCCTGCCTTTACATCTGCTCTTCTCTCATCTTGTGTAATGCCTTTTCCCACTTGGTCCATAGGAAAACTACTCTTTTCCATAAAGTCTCAGGTCAAATGTTATGCGTTTGCTCCCTTTGCTGACTACATTATGGATTGAGTACCTGCTAAAATAACCAGATAACATGCTAGTCACTGGTTATATAGTCATTCCCATGACAGCAATGCCCAGAGATGAGCTGACTTTTCCTCCATGCCAACCCTGGACCTGATGCATCTTTCCATTACAGTAGGAAGGGGACTAACTTGGAGTTACGTGCATGTCAGTCTTTCCACTCTACCTTAAGCACATGCATGTTGCTCAGTGGCTAAGGTGAAAGTGAAAAAGGGAATTAGTCACTCAGTCGTGTCCGACTCTTTTGCGACCCCATGGACTGTATCCCACCAGGCTCCTCTGTCCATGGGATTTCCCAGGCAAGAAAACTGGAATGGGTTGCCATTTCCTTCTCCTGGGGATCTTCCGGACCCAGGGATTGAACCCAAGTCTCCTACATTGGCAGGCAGGTTCTTTACCACTGAGCCACCAGAGAAGCCTGTACCTTCAACACAGTATTCAGTAATATGTATGTTAAAAGAATGAAAAAGCACACTCTGTCTCTTCGACTAATTTGTCCTCTGGTTTCAATGAATTTCTCAAAGGGCATAATCACATACAAGGCACCATGGTCAACAGTACAGGCTTTGCAGTACGACAACCTCAGTTCCTAATTTGGCACCACTACTCTTTATCTATGAGACCTTGGACAGACTACTACTTAGTTCTATAAAATGGAGACAATTCTGGTATCCAATTTCACAGGGCTGCTATGATGATGCAACAGGAAAACACAGGTACATAACTCAAAATGTCATCCTGCGTGAAGCAACTCTTCACAATAAATGTTAGCTACTATTTTACCCTGAATACTACACATCTATCTATATGAGGCAACAAACTGTAGAAATAAATAGGAATTAATTGCTTGGTTCAAGAAATTAATTAGTCCACACATTTTTCACTTCCCATACAGTTTCCAACTATGTTGAACCTAAAGGGTTAAACAGGCATACACACAAACATTCTTCCCACCAAGGCTTGTCATCTGAGGATGAGGGTCGGGGAAGGCAGTGCTGCTGGTTATGGATGTTAAATCAACAATTTTTTCTTACAACAAACCCCTGGCACCCTGTTCTCACCATGTCATGGCCTGTGATGACTTAGTGTCTCCCAAGCATGACCAAGCGATTAGCGGGGCTGTGTCTGCGCATCTCAACAGTAATGGGAGCTCTCTTTCCATTTGCCGTGTATTGAAGCCTGAGCGCTTCGCTGCCTCGTGCATTTTCAGCTTGATGAATTCATTATTCTCCATATTTTTCTCCTCCCTCCTTCAGAGAAAAACCTTTCCCTAAAAATGGCAGGATTTTTGCCCCGGTTTTAAGAAAATGTTTTTATTTTTATTTTGTAAACATGCAACTTGGACAGCGAGTCTGCAACAGCTTAGCTGCACCCTGGGCCACTTGAAGAGAGTGATATGTCAAGTTCTTTAATACAGCCCCCACAGCGTCTCCTTTCACTGGAGAGAAAACATGCAGGTGTCAGTTGGGCATTTCTCCAAAAACAAAAAAATCCAGCTCTGAAAAGGGATGAGGTTGAAGTTATTTGTCTTAGATGGACAAGGATAAGCTGGTCTAACCACTGACAGCTTATCTCCCACGGTTTGCTTTTCTGTCCCCCATAAACAAAGCCGACCCCCATACCTGGAATGTATCCTTTCCCTCTCCCCCATATAAAGAATGTCAGATCATTTCAACACACTGTGCTCACGGACCGGGATATGGTCGGAGGGTGACAAGGGCAGTTTCTGTTGATCTGTCGTTTTAGCACTTTCAGAGAAAAGGGAAAACAATTATCCTCATGGAATAAAATTGTACATGGCAGAAGAACATCTTACTTAAAACCGATCTGGGGCTTGCAAACTTCTCCTTTTCAGCCATGTGACTGGCTTTCAGTAGCAAAAGATCATAGGAGAGAACTCCGCTCCACCATACACAACATAGGCTCTGCCAACATTTCCGAATCAAGACCTCTAGTTTAACGAGTGACAAGGGCTCTGCCCGTGTAATGGGTGACGTCACACGCACTGGCCTTTCCGGTGACCAGCTGATGCCAAGGTCACAATCATCTTTGATTTTACAGTCAAACACACAAAATGACATGAGCCATCAGTGAGCTGCATCTGAGGGCATTAGAAGAGTTCAAAGCACTGGCCCAGGCGTCAGGCCACCTGAGTTCGAAACCTGACCAGCTCAGGGACCCTGAGTGGGTTGTTTAATTCTCTAAACGTCAGCTTCCTTACCTCTAAAATGGGAATGGTACTATATACCTGATATATAACCTGGTGATAAAATAATATGTGAAATATGCTTACCACTTATTTAGGTACTATGAAAATCCATATCAAACACAGTGGCATTGATTATTTTTTCTTTGATTATTGTAATTTCCTGATACATCTTCCAATATTTCCTTTTGCAGGTATTACAGACTTTCTAGATGAAAAATTTTGCTCTTAACTAAAATTTTTACTTTACCTAAGTAGGAACAAAATGATGTACCTCTTATAGATAAACATATGTTTTTTAAAAAAGACTCTACTCCCCAAAAGTTGGTAACATACAAAGGCACTGTTTTGTTTTGTTTTGTTTTACAACAAATACCAGATTGTAACAAAAATGCTTCTTTCTATAAAATAATGTCAAAAAGATCCCACCAGCTATGGGTTTCTTACCCACAGCAAAGCCTTATCCCCCAGAAGGTGAAAATATCCCAAATGGTTATCTCCTCCATTAGGCAAAAATAAAACAAAACAAAACAAATCATATCCTGCCATGCTTCCCAGAGGCACAACCTTGCTGTGGTCACACAGCCTCTGAAGATGATGCTTCAGATCTAAATATAGGGATGTGGTGGGGGTGGGGGGCTGGAGACATAAGAACAGGGGTGAGCAGAGGCCCATGGGCTATAAATAACCAACGAGCATGACTACGTTTAGAGCTGCCCATGTGCAGGACTCCAACAAATTTCCCACTTTGTTTCCTGAAACAAAAGAAACAAGAGCTATGTCCAGGTTTCTCTGAACCTCTGGCAGGAATATACTCTTCTCTGTGTGTGTGTATGTATATATATATATATATATATATTTTTTTTTTTTTTTTTTCTTTTGAAGAACCGCAAGCTCAAAATAAATTGTTACCATCACATTAAGACCATCTCATCCCAAGCTGGATCCACATTCACTAATTAGGATGACCCGTTCACACTCGTGGGCACTGACTTCATGCAAAATAATAATTCCCTAAACATAAAAGGTTTACCTGGCCAAGTCTTGACAAGCAGAGTACATATTTCAGCTGCAAATATTTGTCCCTCTAACATCTTCAAGATGGTTGCTCTTTACAATGTTTTGGCAGAAACAAACATTTGTTTGGGGGACAACACCTGATCATTTTCACCATTCCTCTAATGGGAAAGTGCTGACTAGATGAAGGGTTTACAGATGAAGATTTTTACGTTACTAAATGAAGATTCTGTGTGCAGAGAGTAAGACCCAGGTGTCTCTAAAATTATCTGTTCAGAAAAAAGCACAACCAACATTGCTGAAACCCTTTGAGCTGTCTCCCTTCAAAACGTTTCTAAGCTCTATGCTACTTAAGAGTCCCCAAGTGAGCCCACTGGAGAATTCTGCATAATCTTAGGCTAGTCACACGGAATATTTGGTGACTAATCTGCATTCCTGTCAAATGGATGGGGTCTATATATGCCTGTGGATTTGTAGAGTCCCAGGAGGAGTCTGGGTCCATAAACCACTGAATGAATTCCATTAATACATATATGTGGCTTTTTCACCTGTGACTTAAATGACATTTTTTTACTCGTCTATTTCTGAATGTTCTTTATTAAATAATAAACTCAAGAAAAATTTCATACAAATCATCAGTGTCTGTAACTATTATTCCTTATTATTACAATGGCTTCTCCTTGGGCTGAACTGAGAATCTAATTTCAGACTATGGTAGATTTGGCCCCCTTGGATGGCAGGGCCAGATCAGCAGGCTACTTTTTCAAAACCAGATCTATGACAGGTCAGTTGGAGAGATCAAGGAAAAACTTTGAACTTTAAAATATATTTATTAGAATCAAGGAGCTAAGATGGCGGACGAGTAAGACGGGGAGAATACTTTCTCCTCCACACATCCATTAAAAGAACATTTGAATGCGGAATAAATTGGATAAAACAACTTCTGAAGGTCGGCAGAGGACATCAGGCACTTAGAAAGACAACTCATTGTCTTCAAAACGAGAAAACGAGCCCTGCGGTAACTCCTTTTGCGGAGAAGTGGCACGGACACCAGCATTTGCTATTGGCAAGTGGGGGCTGGGCTAGGAGGAGCGGCGAGGCCTGCATTGCTTTGAGAAAGGATTTGGCCTGGCTATCTCGGGCGCTATCTGAGCGAAATAACCACACTGTTGGTTATCTACTACATCAAAAGCCAGCCCTAACTTAAGACACCACCAGGACTACCTACGGAACAAAGGGCTGCACAGAGTTGGCCGGCTGCAGGCCGTCCCACTCCGGTGACAGGCAGCCAGGGCCGGAGGCGGGCAATTACAGCCCTAGAGAGACACTGTCTAACAGAACTGTGAGTAGGTTTCTGTGCTGACTCACGCTTCCTGGGGCTCTGGATGGTCAACATCTGCCTGAGAAAGTGTGCTGTTTGTATACCCAGAAAACTGAGCGGCAGAGAGGCGATAAGTCGCAGCAGCTGCGCTCGCTGAACATTTAATCACCTGCGCTACTCGGATCCGGGAAGGGCATAAAATGCAGACTCAACCAAGTCTGTGCTTCTGAGGATTATCCGAGTGCCTG
Source organism: Tragelaphus eurycerus (assembly GCA_935064755.1). NCBI lineage: Eukaryota > Metazoa > Chordata > Mammalia > Artiodactyla > Bovidae > Tragelaphus > Tragelaphus eurycerus. The sequence continues at coordinate 14,105,193 of CAKXYN010000003.1, forward strand.
AACCTGGCCGGTTTAGATTTGGGTGTTCATCTCCACCCCTCTGTATCAAGGCAGAGATCAGATATTGAAAAGACCTGTAAACAGCCTCAATAAAGAGAATTCAACAAACTACCAGAATATAGTAAGGACACTCTAAATTTGGCAATTTTAACAAAATGAAGAGACAAAAGAATACCCAGCAGCTAAAGGAACAAGATAGATGCCCACCAAACCAAACCAAAGAGGAAGAGATAGGGAATCTACCTGATAAAGAATTCCGAATAATGATAGCGAAATTAATTCAAAATCTCGAAATCAAAATAGAATCACAGTTAAAGAGTCTGGACACAAGGATTGAGAAGATGCAAGAAAGGTTTAACAAGGACCTAGAAGAAATAAAAAAGAGTCAACACATAATGAATAATGCAATAAATGAGATCCAAAACACCCTGGAGGCAACAAATAGTAGAATAACAGAGGCAGAAGATAGGATTAGTGAATTAGAAGATAGAATCCTAGAAATAAATGAATCAAACGAGAAAAAAGAAAAACGTATCAAAAGAAATGAGGACAATTTCAGAAACCTCCAGGATAACGTCAAACGCTACAACATTCGAATCATAGGAGTTCCAGAAGAAGAAGATAAAAAGAAAGATCATGAGGAAATACTTGAGGAGATAATAGTTGAAAACTTCCCTAAAATGGAGAAGGAAATTACCACTCAAGTTCAAGAAATCCAGAGAGTCCCTAACAGGATAAACCCAAGGCGAAACACTCCAAGACACATATTAATCAAATTAACAAAGATTAAATATAAAGAAGGGAATGGCAAACCACTTCAGTATTCTTGCCTTGAGAACCCCATGAACAGTATTAAAAGAAAAAATGATAGGATACTGAAAGAGAAACTCCCCAGGTCAGTAGGGGCCCAATATGCTACTGGAGATCAGTGGAGAAATAACTCCAGAAAGAATGAAAGGATGGAGCCAAAACAAAAAGAATACCCAGCTGTGGATGTGTCTGGTGATAGAAGCAAAGTCCGATGCTGTAAAGAGCAATATTGCATAGGAACCAGGAATGTCAGGTCCATGAATCAAGGCAAATTGGAAGTGGTCAAACAAGAGATGGCAAGAGTGAATGTTGACATTCTAGGAATTAGCGAACTAAAATGGACTGGAATGGGTGAATTTAACTCGGATGACCATTATATCTACTACTGTGGGCAGGAATCCCTCAGAAGAAATGGAGTGGCCATCATGGTCAACAAAAGAGTCCGAAATGCAGTACTTGGATGCAATCTCAAAAATGACAGAATGATCTCTGTTTGTATCCAAGGCAAACCATTCAATGTCACAGTAATCCAAATCTATGCCCCAACCAGTAACGCTGAAGAAGCTGAAGTTGAAAGGTTCTATGAAGACCTACAAGACCTTTTAGAACTAACACCCAAAAAAGATGTCCTTTTCATTATAGGGGACTGGAATGCAAAAGTAGGAAGTCAAGAAACACCTGGAGTAACAGGCAAATTTGGCCTTGGAATACGGAATGAAGTAGGGCAAAGACTAATAGAGTTTTGCCAAGAAAATGCACTGGTCATAGCAAATACCCTCTTCCAACAACACAAGAGAAGACTCTACACATGGACATCACCAGATGGTCAACACCGAAATCAGATCGATTATATTCTTTGCAGCCAAAGATGGAGAAGCTCTATACAATCAGCAAAAACAAGACCAGGAGCTGACTGTGGCTCGGACCATGAACTCCTTATTGCCAAATTCAGACTGAAATTGAAGAAAGTAGGGAAAACTACTAGGCCATTCAGGTATGACCTAAATCAAATCCCTTATGATTATACAGTAGAAGTGAGAAATAGATTTAAGGGCCTAGATCTGATAGATAGAGTGCCTGATGAACTATGGAATGAGGTTTGTGACATTGTACAGGAGGCAGGGATCAAGACCATCCCCATGGAAAAGAAATGCAAAAAAGCAAAATGGCTGTCTGGGGAGGCCTTACAAATAGCTGTGAAAAGAAGAGAAGCAAAAAGCAAAGGAGAAAAGGAAAGATATAAACATCTAAATGCAGAGTTCCAAAGAATAGCAAGAAGAGATAAGAAAGCCTTCTTCAGCGATCAATGCAAAGAAATAGAGGAAAACAACAGAATGGGAAAGACTAGGGATCTCTTCAAGAAAATCAGAGATACCAAAGGAACATTTCATGCAAAGATGGGCACGATAAAGGACAGAGATGGTGTGGACCTAACAGAAGCAGAAGATATTAAGAAGAGGTGGCAAGAATACACAGAAGAACTGTACAAAAGAGAGCTTGAAGACCTAGATAATCATGATGATGTGATCACTGACCTAGAGCCAGACATCTTGGAATGTGAAGTCAAATGGGCCTTAGAAAGCATCACTACAAACAAAGCTAGTGGAGGTGATGGAATTCCAGTGGAGCTATTCCAAATCCTGAATGATGATGCTGTGAAAGGGCTGCACTCAATATGCCAGCAAATTTGGAAAACTCAGCAGTGGCCACAAGATTGGAAAAGGTCAGTTTTCATCCCAATCCCAAAGAAAGGCAATGCCAAGGAGGGCTCAAACTACCGAACAATTGCACTCATCTCACATGCTAGTAAAGTAATGCTCAAAATTCTCCAAGCCAGGCTTGAGCAATATGTGAACCGTGAACTTCCTGATGTTCAAGCTGGTTTTAGAAAAGGCAGAGGAACCAGAGATCAAACTGCCAACATCCGCTGGATCATGGAAAAAGCAAGAGAGTTCCAGAAAAACATCTATTTCTGCTTTATTGACTATGCCAAAGCCTTTGACTGTGTAGATCACAATAAACTGTGGAAAATTCTGAAAGAGATGGGAATACCAGACCACCTGATCTGCCTCTTAAGAAATCTGTATGCAGGTCAGGAAGCAACAGTTAGAACTGGTCATGGAACAACAGACTGGTTCCAAATAGGAAAAGGAGTAAGTCAAGGTTGCATATTGTCACCATGTTTATTTAACTTATATGCAGAGTACATCATGAGAAATGCTGGACTGGAAGAAACACAAGTTGGAATCAAGATTGCTGGGAGAAATATCAATAACCTCAGATATGCAGATGACACCACTCTTATGGCAGAAAGTGAAGAGGGGCTAAAAAGCCTCTTGATGAAAGTGAAAGTGGAGAGTGAAAAGGTTGGCTTAAAGCTCAACATTCAGAAAACGAAGATCATGGCATCTGGTCCCATCACTACATGGAAAATAGATGGGGAAACAGTGTCAGACTTTGTTTTTCTGGGCTCCAAAATCACTGCAGATGGTGACTGCAGCCATGAAATTAAAAGACGCTTGCTCCTTGGAAGGAAAGTTATGACCCACCTAGATAGCATATTCAAAAGCAGAGACATTACTTTACCAACAAAGGTTCGCCTAGTCAAGGCTATGGTCTTTCCTGTGGTCATGTATGGATGTGAGAGCTGGACTGTGAAGAAGGCTGAGCGCCGAAGAATTGATGCTTTTGAACTATGGTGTTGGAGAAGACTCTTGAGAGTCCCTTGGACTGCAAGAAGATCCAACCAGTCCATTCTGAAGCAGATCAATCCTGGAATTTCTTTAGAAGGAATGATGCTAAAGCTGAAACTCCAGTATTTTGGCCACCTCATGCGAAGAGTTGACTCATTGAAGAAGACTCTGATGCTGGGAGGGATTGAGGGCAGGAGGAGAAGGGGACGACAGAGGATGAGATGGCTGGATGGCATCACTGACTCGATGGACATGAGTCTGAGTGACCTCCGGGAGCTGGTGATGGACAGGGAGGCCTGGCGTGCTGCGGTTCATGGGGTCGCAAAGAGTCGGACACGACTGAGCGACTGATCAGATCTGATCTGATCTGATCTGAAATATAAAGAACAAATATTAAAAGCAGCAAGGGAAAAACATCAAATAACTCACAAGGGAATTCCCATAAGGAAAACAGCTGATCTTTCAATAGAAACTCTCCAAGCCAGGAGGGAATGGCAAGATGTAATTAAAGTGATGAAAGAAAATAACTTACAGCCTAGATTATTGTATCCAGCAAGGATCTCATTCAAATATGAAGGAGAAATAAAAAGCTTCACAGATAAGCAAAAGTTGAGAGAATTTTGCACCACTAAACCATTTCTCCAACAAAAACTAAAGGACATTCTCTAGATAGGAATCACTAAAAGGGTGTATAAATTCGAACTCAAAACAATAAAGTAAATCTTATTTATCAATAATTGCTTTAAACGTTTATGGGCTGAATGCCCTAATCAACAGACAAAGACTGGCCGAATCGATACAAAAACAATACCCCTACATACCTTGTCTACAAGAGACAACCAAAAGACTAAAATGGGTCAAATGGATACAAAAACTAGACACCTATATATGTTGTCTACAAGAGAACCACCTTAAAATATGGGATATATACTGACTGAAAATGAAGGCCTGGAAAAAGATTTTCTATGCAAATATGGACCATAAGAAAACGTGAGTAGCAATACTTATATCAGATAAAATTGACTTTAAAGATCTTGAAAAGGAGACAATGAAGGTTACACATAACGACTTAAAGGAACAATCCAAAAAGAAGTTATAACAATTATAAATATATATGCACCCAACATTGGAGCATTGATATATCTAAGACAAACAGTAATTAATATGATAGAAGAAATATGCAGCAATACAATAATAGTGGGAGACTTTAATACCCCACTCATATAATTTGGCTGTAATAGACAAAGTAAAGAGCAAAACATATTTACTTATGAGCCTCAAAAAATTCAGTTCACTCAGGAGAGTTTAAAAAAAAAAAAGACTTATTTGTTCACTCTGTAAAGGTTTATTGACTATTTTATGGGTTTGGTACCACTTTGGGTAGTAGGGAGGAAGAGGTGACAAATGTGATCCTGTCCTAAATAATATATTGTGGTAAAGATAGACCTACCAATACAAAATACCAAGATGTGCCTAAGATGAGGACACCCAAACTGGACTTTTTGTTTCCTGAACTTTTCATTTCGAGAACAAACCTCCTAATATAGGATGAATTCAACATGATTTTTTTTTAAGTGTTCTTTGTGCTTAAAAACAGAAAGCCATTGGTTAAGAAATTACATGTGCTCCTCCCCATCACTTCCCTTCTTTCTTCCCATTTCCCTCCCACCCTCATTGATCCTTTCCTTTGTCCATTTTCCCCTGCAAAAGGAAAAAAAAAAAAAGAAAAAAAAAATAATAAAGTGTGGTTCTGCTAACCCACCCATTATGAGTGACCCCAGACAGCAGCTGGAGATGGAAAAAAAAAATATATATATATATATATTTATTAGAATCAGAGGCTGGTGTAGGGCAAGAAGTTCTTTGGGACAACTTTACAATTCATCCAGCTTTTCCCACACACACAGGGATGCATGCCAAGTCTTTCAGTGGTGTCTGACTCTGCAAACCCATGGACTATAGCGCCCAGGATCCTCTGTCCATGGGATTCTCCAGGCAAGGATACTGGAGTGGATCGCTGTGTCCCCCTCCAGGGGATCTTCCCGACCCAAGGATTGAACTTGCATCTCCCGTGTCTCCTGCATTGGCAGGTGGGTTCTTTACCACAAGCACCGCCTGAGGAGCCCAGGGATGGATCCCTGGTAAAGAGATTCTAGAGCTCTCAGATCTGCCTCCCAGAAGAACCTCCACGCACTGGAAGAGACTGGTCAGTAAGACTCCGAGGAATATGCTGGAAACCTCACCCCCAGGCCCAGGCTAGAGAAGCAGGCAGTGGTTCAAATTTCTCCAAACATTGCAAAGGCAAAGTTGTTCCCTTGATGACTAAATTCCAAGCTCTCTGGTCCAATTTCCCCTTCCTGCTTGGAGATACCTTTCCAGTGCTAAAGGTTTGGAAATCTTGAGAGTGTGCATGCTTTAATAAAATATGTGACTCCACTATAAGCCTACATCTTCGTTAAAGGGAAGTCTAATTTCAAGGGAGAAAAGCATGTGAAGGAATCTTGAAGCTTTCTTCTTAGCTTTCCATCCAACCCCAAGATGAGTCCAGGTCAAGAGTTTGATGAAGATACTCCTTTCCAATATGTCATAGCGGAGGCCACCTTGTCCATATTCCTTCCCTTACCAATTCAATACAGGCTGACTTAACTGTCATCATCTGTATTTTATTTTATGTTTTTTGCCAAGAGGTATTCTCTGGCCACCATGATTGTTTTTACCTGCTTGCCTACATGGCAGTCCATATAGTCAAATCTATGTTTTTCCCAATAGTCATGTATGGATGTGAGAGTTGGATCATAAAGTGGACCATAAAGAAGACTGAGCACTGAAGAACTGATGCTTTCAAATTGTGGTGCTGGAGAAGACTCCTGAGAGTCCCATGGATTGCAAGACAATCAAACCAATCAATCCTAAAGGAAATCAACCCTGAATATTCATTGGAAGGACTGGTGCTGAAGCTGAAGCTCCAATACTTTGGTCACCTGATACAAAGAGCCAACTAATTGGAAAAGACCCATCAGATCAGATCAGATCAGATCAGATCAGTCGCTCAGTCGTGTCCGACTCTTCGCGACCCCATGAACCGCAGCACGCCAGGCCTCCCTGTCCATCACCAGCTCCCGGAGGTCACCCAGACTCATACCCATCGAGTCAGTGATGCCATCCAGCCATCTCATCCTCTGTCGTCCCCTTCTCCTCCTGCCCTCAATCCCTCCCAGCATCAGAGTCTTCTCCAATGAGTCAACTCTTCGCATGAGGTGGCCAAAATACTGGAGTTTCAGCTTTAGCATCATTCCTTCTAAAGAAATTCCAGGATTGATCTCCTTCAGAATGGACTGGTTGGATCTTCTTGCAGTCCAAGGGACTCTCAAGAGTCTTCTCCAACACCACAGTTCAAAAGCATCAATTCTTCGGCGCTCAGCCTTCTTCACAGTCCAGCTCTCACATCCATACATGACCACAGGAAAGACCATAGCCTTGACTAGGCGAACCTTTGTTGGTAAAGTAATGTCTCTGCTTTTGAATATGCTATCTAGGTTGGTCATAACTTTCCTTCCAAGGAGTAAGCGTCTTTTAATTTCATGACTGCAGTCACCATCTGCAGTGATTTTGGAGCCCAGAAAAACAAAGTCTGACACTGTTTCCACTGTTTCCCCATCTATTTCCCATGTAGTGATGGGACCAGATGCCATGATCTTCGTCTTCTGAATGTTGAGCTTTAAGCCAACCTTTTCACTCTCCACTTTCACTTTCATCAAGAGGCTTTTTAGCCCCTCTTCACTTTCTGCCATAAGAGTCATGTCATCTGCATATCTGAGGTTATTGATATTTCTCCCAGCAATCTTGATTCCAACTTGTGTTTCTTCCAGTCCAGCATTTCTCATGATGTACTCTGCATATAATTTAAATAAACATGGTGACAATATGCAGCCTTGACGTACTCCTTTTCCTATTTGGAACCAGTCTGTTGTTCCATGACCAGTTCTAACTGTTGCTTCCTGACCTGCATACAGATTTCTCAAGACCCATAGGCTGGGAAATATTGAAGGCAAAAAGAGAAACGGGTGGCAGAAGATGAGATGGTTAGATAGCATCCCTGAGTCAAAGGACACGGGTTTGAGCAAACTCCAGGAGATAGTGGAGGTCAAAGGAGCCTGGCATGCTGCAGTCTACAGGGTCACAAAGAGTCAAACATGACCTAGCAATTGGACAACAACAATGTGGCAGTGCTGACGTATCAGGAATCAGCCTCCAACAGCAGCCCTGACCAATGAGTGACAGGAGAACTGGTGAACAAATGTTTCATCTTCATCACCTATTGGAGGGCTCACTCTGAGGCTTCCCAGAGTTTCCCAGCAAGACTGAGTTCCACTTACAACTTCCTTGATGACGAAAATCTTTACTGGCTGCCTTCCCTTCTGTGTCTTCCTTCCTCCTTGTTCTACTGAGATTACTTTCCAAATAAATTACTTGCCCTTGAATCTGTGCCTTGGGGTCTGTTTCAGCTGGAATTCAAACTAAGGCTGTGAGATATTTAAGCCTCAACAGAGAAAATACATTTGGGAGAAAAGAAAGACATACCCAGAGTTGCATAATTACTATTATATGACCTCTTATAGAATTGATGCTTTTGAACTGTGGTGTTGGAGAAGACTCTTGAGAGTCCCTTGGACTGCAAGGAGATCCAACCAGTCCATTCTAAAGGAGATCAGTCCTGGGATTTCTTTGGAAGGAATGATGCTAAAACTGAAGCTCCAGTACTTTGGCCACCTCATGTGAAGAGTTGACTCATTGGAAAAGACTTTGATGCTGGGAGGGATTGGGGGCAGGAGGAGAAGGGGACGACAGTGGATGGGATAGCTGGATGGCATCACTTACTCAATGGACGTGAGTCTGAGTGAACTCTGGGAGTTGGTGATGGACAGGGAGGCCTGGCGTGCTGCAATTCATGGGGTCGCAAAGAGTCGGACACGACTGAGCGACTGAACTGAACTGAACTGATAGTTAACTTCAGGGCTATACGTGTCCATCATCATCTCTGTTTGAATAAGAAACTTAGGGGGAGGAAATGACTTACCATCAGGATTTTTGGACTACCTGTGAAAGACTATTTTTTAATCTCACCCTGAATTCTGCCCATGATCTCTCATACTTACCCTTTGCTTTCCTCACTGTAATTTCTGAAGCTCAGGCTATGAGTGTTCCTACAGGAACCAGGTAACAAGCCCACTGTCTTCCACCCCCTGCCTGCGTTATGGGGCTCTTCCCCGCCTTCCCTATCTGCAGCACTTGGCTCTGGCCTCATTTTAGTTGCCACCTTTTGGTCTGAGAACCACATCCCTCGAATCCAGTGGGTTGTGAATTGATGGCTTGACTATTCAATTCACACCTGGCTCCTCCTCTTGGGTAACTCTTTGGGTTCAACAACCTCACGTTTGTACCTTTCTCTTGCCTGGATTCTGGTTTCTACACACTTGCTGCTCTTGGGATCTTCCCCACTGACAACAAAAACACCTTTTATGTGTTTTTGGAGTGCTTCAAGTTTTGTTTTTTCTTTTTTACACTAGAGGGAAGGCCCCTCAATCACAGCCTTTTAACCAGAAGGGCAACAACCCACTTCTGCCATGAAACACGAAAGACAGAGGTTACAGATGGGGTCTTCCTCGTGTGCCCAAGTGCCTAATGTTCGTATTTAATTATTTGTCTGTAAAGGGAGGAGTGGGTAATTCTTGTCGAGGAGATGAAATTAAATATCAGACATGAGTATACTCAAAAAGAGATTTCTAGATTTAGGTAATGCATCACCCTTTCTCATGTCAAAATCTTTCATCAGGGAGGTAAAAATATGATTTCTAAGATAACACCAATCAAAAACTGCAACTCAACTCTTTGATAACATGTATTTATGTGTGCGTTTAAATCCAGCACCAGCTTTCCTTCATACAATGTCCTATTCCCAGTTATTATTTACTTAGACCCAGCACCTCAGTGATAGCTCACACTTTTTCCTTTGTATTCTAAGATAAAGGGTGTTCCTGCAGCTTTGTCCTTCCAGGAAGGCTATCTTGATTTTCATGGGTTTTCACCTGTGCTTCGATAACGGGTACTTACAAAACATTCTCCACTGGAAAGAGTTAGTGAGGTGGAAGTTCTTCTGTATCAGTCATGGCTGAGATGTTTGAACAGTTTCCTAAAATTTACTTTCTGAGAAGGGTAGTGTGTCTTTAATCTAGATGAATGGTGTGTGTAGGAGTGAAGTTTGGGGGGAGAGGAGAGATCCTGAGCTGTTTAGAATGACTCTGAGTTGAAACAGTCATTAAAGTAGTTGGATGATTAACAAGCTATGTAAATAATCTACAGCAACATTATAAAAATCTCTTATATCCCACAATTCTCTTAAGATTATCCGAACTCACAAAGAAATGTCATCAGAGATTTTTCCTACATGGGTCTACTCCTAGGTCAAGCCATCCATAACCTGAAGGATAGCATGAAAGGCAAAGATGATGTTTCCAAAACAGCATAACAGTTTCTAGAAGAGATTAACATGTGTTAATCAGTGTGCACCCCTGACCCCAGAACACTGATGCTTTGTAATCTTAATCAATAAGCCTTATCGTTAGAGCTGAATAATAATACCTCTTATCTAAATTGCAAAAATTAAAAAAATTACAAAAGCATACATATTTTAAAACAATCACTGCAAACCATTTCTTAACCTCATCCCTATAGTTCCTTTTCTGTTTGGCCATAGTACCATTTTGATATAAAGTTTAGAAAGACAGTTAACTTCATGTATCTGTATATCGTGTGTTCCTATACAGAGCATTGAGTTCTCTGCCATCTAAACAAATATTAGAAGACTTATTCTGATTTTACAGAGTTTTGACTGTTCTCAACCAAGCTCTCCTGAACTCTTAAGGGGTGTTTGTTGTTGCTGCTGCTGTTACTGTTGTACCATTAGCCATCACTACATCTCATGAATTCAGCAAATATTTGTGAGTCTACTCTGCACTAAGCACTGGGCATACCAAGACACATGCACCCAGGGTTCACTGCAGCACTATTTACAATAGCCTGGATACAGAAGCAACCTAAACAGCCATCAACAAAGGAATGGATAAAGAAGAAGCGGTACACATACATAATGGAACATCACTCAGCCACGAAAAGGAATGAAACCAGGTCATTTGGAGAGACCTGGATGGACCTAGAGTCTGCTATGTAGAGTGAGGTAAGAAAGAGAAAAATGAATATCATCTGTTAACATATATATGTGGGATCTAGAAAAATAGTGCAGATGAACCTCTTTGCAGGGCAGCAGTAGAGACACAGATGAAGAGAATGGACACATGGGCATGGGGGGAGGGGAAAGAGAGGGTGGGATGAAGTGGGAGATTAGCACTGACACACACACTGCTGCCATGTGTCACAGGGGTTTCCCTGGTGGCTCAGATGGTAAAGAATCTGCCCGCAATGTGGGAGACCTGGGTTCAATCCCTGGATTGGGAAGCTCCCCAGAGGAGGGCATGGCAACCCACTCCAGTATTCCTGCCTGGAGAATCCCCATGGACAGTGGAGCCTGGCGGGCTATGTTCCATGGGGAGCAAACAGTCGGACACGGCTAAGCAACTAAACACAACCGTGTGTAAAACAGCTAGTGGGAACCTGCTGTGTAGTGCAGGGAGCTCAGCTCGGTGCTCTCTGATGACCTAGGGGGGTGGGATGGGGAGGTAGGTCCAAGAAGGAGGGGATATCTGTATGTGGATATCACAGATACATATATGTGTATATATATATGTGTGTGTATATGTATATATCTGATTCATTTCACTGTATAACAGAATCCAGTACAACACTGTAAAGTAACTATATCCCCAATTAGAAAAATGTGAACAAGACAGTGTTCTTTCCCTCACAAGCTTTACACATCTAATGGGGGAGACATCCAAGGAATATGTAAATATATCCCTGATAGAGAACTACAGAACAGGATAGGGTAGGTGAATAGAAAAGAATGATCCTCTCAAGAGCCAAAAGCAGAGAAAGGAGGCAGAGTGTGAAAAGCCATGGTTAAGAGTTGTAAGTGAGGAGGACCCCATGGAGCCTTCCTTGGACAGACTCCTCTCCACTCCCTCCCTATGGCCTCTGCCTGCCTCTGGTCCACAGAACACCTTTAGCTTCCCAAGCCTTCCCTGAGTCCCAAAGAATAATTAGAGAAATGAGAGAATGCAGAAGCAAAAGAAAACAGTCAAACAAGGCAAAATAATAATAGGTTAGCCATTAAGCAAAGTCTTTTAGTGCCTCCTCAAGGACTATAGATAATATTCTGAGCCATATGGTTTGAACTGTTTTGCAGATATTGAAACCCCCACCAGGTGAAAGACATTCTGTTCACTGCATACTGCCTACAAGCATGGAGAACCTTAGACCAGTTGGAATCAGAAGGTTGATGATGCTGACTCCCACTTACTTCACCACCAACCAATCAGAAGAATGTCCATGAGCTGATCACAATCCCTGAAAGGCACTCCCTTATCCTGTCTTTAAAAACCTTTCCCTGAAAGCCATAAAGGACTCCAGGCCTTCTGAGCACTAGCGACTTGGACTTCTTGCTTGGTGTCTTCAATAAACATTGCACTTTCCTTCAACACAACAGACTGGTGTCAGCAGACTGGCTTTGTTGTGAGCAGGAGAGTGGACTGAAGTCTGGTTCAGCAACAGAATCAATACAGACTTCTCTGAGCAGGTGCCACGCTTGCTACCAAAGTAAACTTACAGACTAACAAACAAGAAAAAATAGAGTCTGGAAAGCAATTTCCAGGTGTTTTATTTGTGCCACTTCATGTACCCTATATGTGTTTCTCTAGTATAAATCCCACTTCATTCCATCACTGAACTATACCTAGGCTGAGATTTTCATCCGCAACTTTCCCCAGACAGGGTGTGATACGCTGCTTATAAAGGCCAAAGGATAATAGAGTGTCGCCGAGTGGATTGCAGATTCCCATGCAGCCTGGACTTTTCAGACCGAATGAATCAGCTGGCCCTGCATGACCTCAATTAAGATAGGAATGGGGGCTTCATTTTGGCCACACATCCTAAACCACATACTGTGCTTAAGTTTCCAAGCTGTCAGTCTCTGTGACTCCCCTGTAGCAATACTTAACGACGACTTGTGACATGGGATTCTGAAAGCTTTTTGAAAGTCTTACTCACTAATGGACAGACCTCTTGCATATTTTATAGAACTAAACAAACAGCAAAGTTAACACTCAAATGCAACTTGTTTTTTTCTAAACTCTCTAAAGCCTTGTCAGCATATAAACTCTCCTGCAGGTCTGAGTCAAACAAAGAATACATGAGTGATGAATTTTTAGGGGAGAAAAAGAAAAAGATTCCAAGCTTCTTGAGGGCCAAGACTTAATTTCACATTTTTGCTTCCCAGTGCCTAGCCCAATGTCTGACACAAAGTAGGTGGGCAAGTAATGTTTAATTGTACTGAAGTGGGGGGAGGAAATTGCAAAATATTTAACCACAAACAACAATCAGCTTTTGCTGATTTTCCCTTAAATATTATTAGCTATCACCAAAGTTAAAATGTAACTGAAAATAACAAAACATATTTATATATACAGATACAGAATTCTAAGTACACTCTAAACAGAGCTTCCTATAAGACTTTACACGCTCCCCAAATTTCAAAAGTGTACACAAGTAACATTATGACCAAGGATTATGATGATGGGGATTAGAGCAGTAGTGACCACTGATTAATTGCTCATCAGGTGCCAAGCACTGTGCTAGACACTTCCTTGTACTCTCCACTTAACACAGGAGATCACAGTATCATGTCACCTCCTGCATCCAGACTTCCTTTAATCACCACATCTAAAGTAGCAGTAGGGCTGGCACTGGTGGTTTAAAGAACCCGCTTGCCAATGCAAGAGACATTAAGGGATACAGGTTGGACCCCTGTGTTGGGAAGATCCCCTGAAAGAGGAAATGGCAACTCACTTCAATATTCTTGCCTGAAAAACCCCATGGGCAGAGGATCCAGGCGGGCTGCAATCCATGGGGACGCAAAGAGTCAGACAGGACTGAGCGACCGAGCACATATGCATGCAAAGTAGCACCACTGGAATGCAAACTGGTGCAGTCACTGTGGAGAACAGTATGGAAGTTCCTTTAAAAACTAAAAAACATAGTTACCATATGATCCAGCAATCCCACTCCTGGGATTATATATCTGGTAAAAACTCAAATTGGAAAATATACATGCACCCCAATGCTCACTGCAGCACTTTTTATTAATAGCCAAGACATGGACATAACTTAAATATCCATCAACAGACAAAAAGATAAAGAAGATGTGGTACAAGTATACAGTGGAATATTATTCACCCACAACAAAGGACAAAATAATGCCATTTGCAACAACATGGATGGACCCAGAGATCATCATACTAAGTGAAGTAAGTCGAGGGAGAAAGACAAACACCGTATCACTTATATAGAGAGTTTGGAACTTACTTACATAACAGAAACAGGCTCACAGACATAGGAAACAAACTTACAGTTATCAAAGGGGAAAAGAGGGAAAGGATAAATTAGGAGTTTGGGATTAGCAGATATAAACTAGTATATTAAAAAGAGATAAACAACAAGGCCCTACTATATAGCACAGAGATCAACTAAAATGGAAAAAAATATTTGAAAGGATATATATGTATATATATATAAAACTGAATGCTTTCCTGTATAACAGCAACTAGCATAACAATGTAAATCAACACCATACTTCAAAAAATAAATTAAAAATACAAAAAATAAAGTAACATCACTCTTGGGTTCCTCTCACTCCTTACCTCGTTTTATCACCCACCTGCTAATATTTTTTTATATTTACTTGTTCAATCATTTCTTAAATCTAGAAAGTGAGTTCCATGAGAGCAGTGACTTTATACTATTCACTTCTGGTTCTTAAGGAATTTAGTAAAAACTGAATAAACAGCTGATGAATGAATGAATGATTTCATTCACCCTTTAAAACAGCTCTGCAAATTAGTATGTTTAGCCCCAAGAGACTGCACCTGTATCTCCCTAAGTCCCACACTCTTTTGGTACCTCAGACTGACATGTGTTGAAAAAGCAAACAAGACAAGGGAAAGTCCTCCCCCCATCCCCTCCCCTCCCCTCTCCTACCTTTCCTTGAGAGGACCAGAGTCTCCAGCTCTCTCCTCCCTGGCACATTCTCAGCGGAAGACAATGAGCAAAGTCAACACGGAGTAACCACTTCCCGTGTTATTTTTATACAGCATGTCTGCCACCCAGGAAGTAAAGGTCATATCCCTTGGAGTTTGGGAGCAGAGATCTGGAGATTTATGAGCCCTCTCTGAGTCACCTGAAGCATCAGTGCAGCATGGACCTGGCCTGAGGCGGGGACTGGAACCGGGGAGGCTGATTCCTGTGAACTCACCGAGACGACGGTGGCACATCCAAGGTTAAGGTGACGGATTTTCCTGTACCGCAGTCTTGCCCATTTATATCCAAGACCCTCCACCTCTGAGGTACCCTGTTGAATGACTCACTCCTGGCTACACTTGTGCCTCAAAAAATATTGGGTAGAGATTGCGCTCACTCTGGCTCCAGTTCCACAATGACCTCACTCAGGCTCCTGGTCCATAATGATGAGGTTCTGCCTGAATTATAACCTACAGCAGATTTTTTTCAGTTACTTCTTTCAGAAAAAAAATGGACTTTTATCTTCCTTATATTTTAAATTTTATCTCCAGGTAAATAGAGCTTTTTCTCCAACATATTTTTATCCCAGGAGGGCGATGAATGCAAACAGGAGCCAATGTTTTAATTGCTCTAATAAAATGAATCATCTCTTTCATGCGCATTTTACTTCTTGCAAAGATTTCTTTCTTAAATCTGTGAGTGCATGTCTGAGAGTTCTTAAATAGAAGCATATCTCTGAGCCTGCTAACTACATTTCCCATAGTAGGCTATTTAAAATGTATCTTTAAAGTGGATTATACATCTCAGGGGACTGGTAATGGGCTATGGAGTCACCAGTTCAAATTTAGTCCAGACTTTTAGCAGTGAACAAAAATCATTATAATTGAGAACTGCTTGGTGCTCTTTTGGGGAAATGGATCAAAGGTTCCTCTCTGGTTCCCAGTTCCTAGTTCCCCCCATCACAAAGGACCCCCATCATCTCAAAGGCACTGAAATCCTCCCAGTGATAGGAGAACCAGAAGAGAAGCATCTGTATATAGATACACACAAACACACTCATGTGCACACTGAGGATGCACATATATAAACATGTGCGTGCACACACACACATCAACACACACATACATATATCCGGGTACAACTATTTTGATCAAACTCATCTATAAGGGACAGTAAGACAGATATTGTAACCATTGATCTGACAACACTCAATTCAATCCAAACTGTTCAACACCTTAAGAATGTGCCTACACCCTTCTGTGGTCCGGCTCTCGCTGTGCAGGATTTCTGCAAACAGATGAAAGAACCTTCAGAAGCCAGCCAGGCTGTTCACTGTGATGAAAAGCACTGTGATGAAACAGAAGATGACACCAGTCTTCAGGGATGTCAATCTGGAGGCTTTCAGAACACAAGCCTGCACTTAACGATCATAGACAACTGAGATGACCCCTCAGAAATCATACCTTTCCTCAGAACCCAAGAGACGGAATGCCACTCTTCACCCCTGCTCCTCCTTCATCTTTTGCCTCCCATATATCAGCATAGCTTATCCATCTCTACTCTTCATATACCCTGAATTCATCACTTATTTCCATTGACATCATCACCTTCTTAGGAAGGGGGACCACCATCGCTCCCCTTGAATACTGCAACCTTCCCCTATGTCCTTGTCTGAGATTTGCAGTCTAGTCCTTCTCTGTGAACACTCCAGATCACCACTGCCCTGCTTAAAACCGTTCAGCGGTTCCCCACTGCTTCCAGACAGGGTCTATATTTATAGAACCGCCAATAAGACCTTGACAATTTCACCACCGTGGCCTCCTTCCCTGTGTTCACATCACAGAAACCACAGACCCCAATCATGTCCATTCTTGCGATGCTTCCAACTGCCAGGTCTGTATTCCTGCCTTCCACCATGTTTCCTCATTATTTTGAAAGCATCGTCTTGACTCAGTGTAACTGTCATTTCTTTCAAAGGTGTAACCTCACCCTTCCAAGTTCTGGGTTGGGTGTCGTTCACATAGCCCTATCACATAATGTACTACACTATAGGAGAATATTATCCCCTTTCAGAGGGGCTGATCCTTGTTCACTGTTGAATCCCTAGTCATTAATATGGTTGTTCAGTTGCTAAGTTGTGTCTACCCCTTTGCAACCCCGTGGACTTTAGCCCACCAGACCCCTCTGTCCATGAGATTATCCTGGCAGGAATACTGGAGTGGGTTGCCATTTCCTTCCCCACACTATTATGGTACCTGTGGTTTATTTTAATGAATAAATGAGTTGAGAATTTTTTTAAATGGCTTATAGCATTTTCTCTTTCATGATTATATTCCTCCTACCTTTTTTGTTCTATTATAAACCAACCTTGTGTCCTAGTCACATCCTGTTTATTTTTTTTTATCTTGGTATAGATCTCTCTGCATATAAAACAAAGAACAACAGACATGGAGAGAGGACCACCACTGCAAGCCAGGATTTGAGAGGTAGGTTCCTAAGGAAAATCAAATACTAGCCTTTTGGGGAGGGCTTTTATTTACTTTTTTTTAAAGAGCAATTTATCCTGTGCTTGAAGAGTTTTAGGCAAGATATTATTTGAAGATAATGGAATCCATTGGATCACTGAAAGAAAGGTAAGACATAGGGAAAAAGAAGAGTGAACATCAAAAGAAATATGTGGACAAATCAGAGAAAAAGTACAAAAGAATAAGTAAGAAAAAGGAAAAAGGGGACAGTGTGATAAGGTAGTTTGCACTCAGTAAGGGTCTTATTTTGACAGTTGAATAGACCAATGAATGAATGAGGAAAAATCAAGGAATATCCAAAAAGGATAAAAAAAATTTTAATGGTCATACTGGGTGAAGCAAGTCAGTTCAGTTCAGTTCAGTCGCTCAGTTGTGTCCAACTCTTTGTTACCCCATGGACTGCAGCACACCAGGCCTCCCCATCCATCACCACCTCCCGGAGTCTACTCAAACTCATCTCCATTGAGTCGGTGATACCATCCAACCATCTCATCCTCTGTCATCCCATTCTCCTCCTGTCTTCAATCTTTCCCAGCATCAGGGTGAAGTAAGTCAGAGAAAGAGAAATATCACACGATATCTCTTATATGCAGAATCTAAAAATAAATGATACATGTGAACTTATTTACAAAACAAAAACGGACTCACAGGCTTAGAGAACAGACTTATGGTGACAGAGGGGAAGGGATAGTAAGGGAGTTTGGGATCGACACATACCTACTCCTATATTTAAAATACATAATCAACAAGATTCTACTGTATAGCACAGGAAACTCTGCTCAATGTCTGTGGCAGCTGAGATGGGATGGGAGTTTCCGAGAGAATGGATATATGCATATGTATGACTGAGTCCCTTTGCTGTCTACCTAAAACTAAGACAACGTTCGTTGTTCATGAGCTCTACTCCAATATAAAGTGAAAAGTTTTAAAAAGATACCTGGACTTGGATCTCTAGTCTAACATGTTATATATTCATTACACTCCAAAAGTGCTGGGCCCTTCCCCAGCCCAGTCAACTGAGAGCAAAACTCGATTTCATATTAATATTAAGAATAGTATGTGATTAGAATGTTGATATCATTCATTCGCTCATGTATTTGACTAACAATCACTAAGTACTCTCAGTGACCAGATCCCGTATTAGGTGTGAAGGACCTGATTGTCAAACACGTCACCAATGCCCCCAAGGAGACTGCAAAAGAAAGCACTAAATCTTCTTAAAATTGGAAAGAATCTTCTGCTTTATACTGCACAGCCTACATAATCTGTGAAAAAAAAAATATCAGAATCAAAAGTAATAGTGTGGCTTGGACAAAAGCCACAGGAAACGGGGGCATCTTTCTCAATAGAATTAGATGACATTATGACATGTGCCCATTTAGAATGGAACTGCAAATCATAAAAATGCCAAAAACGTGGAGAAGAAAAACATTAAAGGAGCTAACAGTAGAATATTAAAGACAGATGTAATTAAAGAGAGAAAGGCATAATAAATACAGGGTGCTTTAAATTCTCTTTGTCATAGGGCTAGACTGCAGTTTGACTCCCAATCCCATTAAAGTCATCCTAAATTGATTCCCTTGGTATAATGAGCCCCTCCTGATAATTCCAAAACACTTGGCCTCACAAGAGCTCCTGGAAGTGGCCCTGTGGAGTCGACCACCAGAGAGACAGTCATGCAGGGAAGTAGCAGACACTTCATGTGGAGCCCCGTGGACAGAAACACACACCCACATCCTGCTCTTCCTCCCCAGACCCTCAGCACAGGAGTGAACAGCATCACTTTGCTGTCCACCAGGAGACAGAGACCAGACCTAGATGCATATTTCAGTAACAAGGTCCTACTGCATTCCCAACTTTGTTGCTGTTGTTTTGTTTTCAGCCACACCACATAGCCCACGGGATCTTAAAGTTCCCCAACCAGAGATGGAACGTGTACTCCCCTGCACTGGGAGCGCAGAGTCTTAACCACTGGGCCACCAAGGAAGTCCCTGAGTCCCCAACTTTTGACACTTGCTGGCTATAAATATCTTAGACTTGAAGTGTTATGATATTATGCTAGAGATTCCCGGGGGGGGGGGGGGGGGGGGGTGGGGGGAAATCCTTTGCTATTTTATATTCGGGCTACAAGTTTTAGGTCTCCTATTTAATTTGAATAAAAGGGAGAATGTATACAATTTCCCCACTGAGGTCATCTTTGCTCATACACTTTGCATGATTTGAAATAGGAGTTTCCAATAAGGACAGAGGGATTTCAGATACATTTTGTAATCAACACCACCCTCCTCCACCGAACAAAATGCTGGCAAATTTGAGAGACACACACTCTAAGTCAGTGGGACATCCCAGAAACCCAAATTATTACACTACCATTTTCCTGGACACCATTAACCTTGAGAGAATTGTAAAGGTCATCAGTTTGCAGGGCTAAATAGCATGCAGCAATTTCTCTAGAAATGTAAAACCAAGAGCTCTTCTACCCATGCTCAATTTTTTTTCCTTTTCTAATCACTGAAGATATTTGCATGAAAACAGG